>OX420956.1:14704742-15987156 GCA_949091785.1 Polymixis lichenea
TGGGGGTTCTACAATGATATGCTAACTTCATGGTAACAGTTTGCGCACTGGATAAAAATAAATTCATGGTTACAGTTTGCGTACTGGATAAAAACTTATCCTGTATAATCTACGTACTGGCTTCGGAAGCGTTCCCCTTACACCCCGTAAATAAGCGCAGAAATTTTTCGTCGGTAATAAAAAAAAGTCAGCTGTTCCATATATTTGGCTGTAAGTAGCGAATGTGACATCATATTGAATGGAGAAAAACTGGAATTTGTTAATCAAACGGTGTTCCTAGGAATCACGCTAGACGAGAAATTACAATGGGGACCTCATATAACATCTCTTGCGGGGCGGCTAAGCTCCGCCGCTTATGCTGTTAGGAAGATCAGACAGTTAACAGATGTAGAAACCGCGCGTTTGGTCTACTTTCGCTACTTCCACAGCATTATGTCGTATGGCATTTTACTGTGGGGTCGGGCTACTGACATTGAATCCATCTTTATTTTGCAAAAGAGAGCTGTCAGAGCCATTTATAATCTACGTCGCCGCGAATCTCTCAGGGACCTATTTAAAAGGATTAATATTATGACGGTACCTTGCCAATTCATTTATGAAAATATCATGTGTGTAAGAAAAAATCTACACCTTTTTAATAAAATAAGTGATAGACATAATTTTAATACTAGAAACAAAGACAAATTAGATCAACCATTTTCCAGATTAGCTAAAGTACGTACATCTTTTATGGGGTACTGTGTTCAATGTTATAACAAAATACCTTGTGATATATTGCAATTAAATGAAAGGAAATTTAAAACTCGTATGAAAAGTACACTATGTAAACAAGCATAATACAAATTAGAGGATTATATCCAAGATAGGAATGCTTGGAAACATGCTGGTCCTGCTCCATAGGACAATCTAGAGTCTAGACAAAATCAAACTGGTTGCTAATTGAATTATGTAATTAATTATATCTATGACATTGATTACACTCAGTGATTACTTTAACTCACACACTGACTGATTACATACTTGTTAATATTCTAGGAAAATTGTATATTTCATTTTGCAATGTTTGTAAATGTGTGGGCACCATGTATCTATTATAAAATTAATTTATCTATGATTGCTTCAATTTCATTATTTTAACCTATTTTGGTACAGTAATTTTGTTCTGGATGCATCGTTTTCACACATAATTATACAATGAATGTATGTTAAATATTGTAGTTATATCATTTTAAAAGAGTAACGGTGGAGTTTCTTGCCCATTCTTCTCCATACGAAACTACATTTTGGAAGGGGCGACTAGAATCAATTCTATTTTAATGTAAATGTTGACGTTCAAAAGTGCCATATATGTGCCTATTTGAAATAAATGCTTTGACTTTGACTTTGACTTTTTGACCGCGCAGGTATTGCACTTTTCTATGAAACAGCTGATTTGTTTTTTTTTTTTTTTTGTAATACCGACGTAAAATTTCCTTTTATTCCCAGTAATTCCATGTAGCTAGTTCCACATGGCACTACTGCAACCTTTTTCATGTGGAAAATGCTACGTGGAACTACTGGGAATAAAATAAAATTTCTGCGTTCGGGGGTTATTTTGCATCAATTTAAAACGTTTGACTCTTCTATAATGTTTCTACTTATTTTATTTTAGCGGCGCTTTAAAAAGGATGCCTAAACCTAAAGCCCGGACTTGAAGTCGTTTTTAAATGTGTTTTCATCTCAAGTAATGGTTCATTTAACTGTTCTCACAGCATAGTGTACAAATTATATTAATTTTCTATAAGTTCGATGTTAATTGTTTGATGCACCGGGCGACGTCAATACGTCAAAGCCAGATGTCGCTGAAAACCAGCGCTGGGGCTTTGTCTTGCATAGGGTTGCAGCATAATGCTGAGCGATAGCCGTTTTGCGTGTATGTGACGCATGTTTCTCTCAACCTTTTCATATTTTTTTTGTGTGGTCCTGTTTTTTTTTGCGTCATGTTTACCGCAAATAAAAGTTTTTATGTTATAAAATTTGGTAAAAATTGTTAAAAAAAAAATCTAGAATTTTTGATGGTACTGTCTCAAGAATCACTAGCCCTATCACCTGACTTCGTTTTCGGAAGCATTTCTCTTGTATAGTTTGAGCCCAATTATTGAGCCCAGTAGGTGTCCACGTTTATTGCGGCATCATTGGTATTATTCAGACAATGCCCCACTTGTATTATTCAGACAATGCCCCACTTGTATTATTCAGAAAATGCCCCACTTGCTGGAGTATCCTAAGTGCCCGTTCATCTACACTTTGGGATGATCTTTATTGATATAAAAATTATGGATTTTTTGAATAATAAAACAAGACATTTGAAATCCATTCCAACAATTTATTCACAATCAATAACAGGTATAATTCCATACAAAATACATCATTTAAAATATTATCCGTACTAAATAAACATTCACGTTAAAACTTAAGCAAGCATTTATGACTAGAATTTACTCAAATAATACCCATACAACTTTACATATATTTTCATTTAAACACGTCTATATATTTATCAATTAATTAATTTATCTCATAGCAGAAAATATAGCAATATTTGTTTTAAGGCGATTAAAAATGTTTTGGCACAATTTTCTCTTCTATCGATAATAAATAAGGCACATAGCCACATGATTACAATATCTGTATACTATAAATATTAAAATTTTTCATTTAAAAATTCACTCCTTACCACAAAATATTTTGAACCCCATTGGGGGAATTTCTAGAAAAAAACACGGGACGATTAGCCGAAAGTTATTATTTACAAATATTCTTCGAAAAATCAGTTTTTGTCCTCCTGTGGCCGGAGGCGCTGTAGACCTGCAAGCCCAGGCGTGGGCAACAAACCCTAGCGGTAGTCAACCGCTTAGGGTAACAACTAATCCAACTATATTTGTCGTGGAATCTATTTTTTCCTTGGCGGGGGCTGCATTGGAGGTTGGTGGAATGGGTGGTATTGCCGAGATAATATGCTTTCCTGAAAAAAAAAATATGGTCGTTCAGTACACAGAAGACGTATGAGTAGTCTATCTTAACATAACATCACGCCTTGTTTTCACGAATGGTTAGGCAGAAGTGTAGCTATAGTACCTACATCCACATTTTTCCAGTTGTGTTTAAAGTCCCATATAATAGGGGGCGATTCTATTGCCACCAACCGGGCTCAGATCCAAACTCTGGGCTGTTAATGAGAAATTCCAGATAGAGAAACCCAATAACACTTTGCCTGACCTGCGAATCGAACCAAGGAACCTCGTGCGCTTGCGACCACTAGACTAACGAGGTAGTCTATCCTAAATAATACAAAATTAAAATCAAACAGCTTACCACATCGTTGGGCCTGCTCTGGGCAGCTCCCATCTTTCTTTCTTGTAATATTATTTGGTTGGCAGCGCTGTAAACATTGTTACATATTAGTTCATATTTAATTTTGTGCTTTTTGTCAAGTTTTGTGAGGTTTCTGGGGCATTACGAAGAGCCATCATTCGCACTACTCCTTTTCAAATAGACAGATTAAATATCTCCAAGCTTTTTGATGCATACGCGTCAGCTAATTAGCTGCTAGTGTGTCTAATATAGAGAACGAACTGCGCGTTCCGTATTCAGTTGTGCAGTAAATCAGACCGAAAAGTACGAGAGCGACAAAGCGAATGTGCGGCCAGAGGCTTGCAGAAAAGAGACAGGTATTGGCCCCACAGTCGCTTTGTCTCTTTCTAGAGAGTGGTCACTTTTGTGAGGATAATGCGCAGTCCATTCTTTACGTTTATAGTTTAACCAAATAATAATAGTCCCATACATTTGGGTCGAGGTGCTCGCCTCCTTTGACTGTGCATTTTCTGGATTGCCGAAGTTATTATAGTGGTTAGGATGTGGCGTTGCTATGGTTGGGATCGAGCAGAACTCGAGGATAGATTTGTGTTACCTTATATCAAAGAGCCTACTAAGAGTACTTTTAATATCTTTCAATAGTCATAATAGGTCATCACGAAAAGTGAAGATTCATACGAAATTACAAGTGATTTTGAATCACTCAAAGGATTATGACTCCAAAATTTCCTAAACAAAAAGAGGAATGCAAAAGTATATATCTCACGTATCCATCTCCTCCTGGGTGAGGTCGAGCGCCTCTTGCATCTCGCGCGACGTGCTCTGAATGAAGTCCTTGTCACAGTACTTGCCGAGCCCCTGCTCCGTTAGTACCTGGATAGACACCGTAATTTTTTAATAGGGAATATAAAAATACACTTCGCTTTATTTTTTTATAATGATAATACAAGGCTTAAAAATGAAGAATGGTTTGTGATAGGCCTAAGGACCTACGTCAACATCATAAAGGAGTTTCTCATATTTTCATCTTACTTCAATGTGGGAAAGAGATGAAGCTAGACGTCGTATACAGCGTGTAACGGAAGGGGGGTATCAACCCTGAAGGAGGTGAATGTGCTCATGAAACTCAACAACTTTCCCCAAAGAACATAGGTCGAAATATGAAAAAAAAATTGGCCCTCCCTTACAAAACTGATTACCAGCTGATTGATTTACTATGGGAGGGCCAAATTTTTTTTTTCATATTTCGACTATGTTCTTTGGGGAAAGTTGTTGAGTTTCATGAGCACATTCACCTCCTTCAGGGTTGATACCCCCCTTCCGTTACACGCTGTATAGCTCTATCTCTTTCCTACACAGCACTAGGATTTTGGATAAATTTGGTAGAAATGATCGTGCAGTGCAATGTTTTGTTTAAAAATAATTAAAAATTAATAAAATTGTTGATCTACTTAAGAATAAAAAAGTATTTAATAATTAAATTTAATAAACGTTAATTTTCTTGATAATGGTGTGGTCAGGTTACTACATGTTATAAAATTAAATAAAAGAATAAGGTAAAAATATATTATAAATTATTTAAAAAAAAAATACTGCTAAAAATATTTTACAAAAACTATATAAAATTAATTTCATCAGGATGCACTATCTAATCTAAGTATAACAAGAAATAAATACTAGGATAGCTACATCTAACTACATTTTTACCTAAGTAAATACCTAGGTAATGCCCCATGAGGTAGCTTGAAAAGAGAAAATCAATTTAACATTATTATAATTCCATCGTTTGGTTCCGGCTTATGGTGAATCGCTGTCACTTTTTATTCGGAAAATCGGAAATTGCCCTCAGTCGACGCGACCACGAGTTCACCGAACAAAAAGTGACATATGGATGCAACGATCGCTTTTAATTAATACCGCGGCAGGATTTTTGCCGCCGAGAGTTGAAAATCGAACAGGTTGTTTTATCGACTGCTGACAAGCACTCTGCTCGGTTCAACACCGACATTGTGTGTGCGAGTGCGCGATTCAATCCCGCCGCAAGTTTATTACGTCTGTCAGAACGTGGACAAAAACTATCAGAAGAATGGATTAACTGAAGGAATACTTACTCGAGTAATAAGATTCTCCGCTGGATTCTCTATGCAATAAGGCACGCTGTTGAGAGGTTTCGTCCTTTTGTCACGATCTGAAACACAATGAAATTGGAAAAATGTTCTTCATAAATAGGTTATTTTATAAGTAATTTAATTTATTTGACACTGGGAAAACCAAGATAACCGACATAGCCCGAAGAATTACTAAACATAAGTGGCAGTGGGCAGAGCACATTGCTCGCTGAACAGATGGCCGATGGACCCGAAAGGTTTTGAGACCGATGACCTTGTGAAAGCCGCAGGAATCGGCTGGATGCGCAAAGCACAGAACTGGTTGAAGTGGCGGAGCTTGGGGGAAGCCTACGTCCAGCAGCGGATGTCTTTCGGCTGGTATAATGATGATTTTTGATATGGTTAAAATTTGAAAGAAGTAGTACGAAGTTTAGACTCTGAAGTCTGGTCTGTAAGAGTAGTGGAAAATCGTACCCAGCCTCCCTCCCCCTAAGTACGATCAGCTAACTAGTTTTCAGTCCTGGCCTAACAGAAGGCAAACATCGCGTTACTCATTAAATTGTACTACATCTACTTAGGTATTTGGATTTTTCAACTAGGTACGTTGCCAGACTGCAATAATATCAAGAGCGTTCAAAAAAAAATCTCATTCAAAATCAATATTATTTTTTAAACAATACGTTAACAAGTTCATGCATAAAGTAGCATTCAAGACTTTTCAAAATTTCATTCTCAGTGCAACATCATCGAAGAAAGGTGTTTCAAAATTATGACAATCCTAGAGAGAAAAAGCTTCTGACAAATACTTACACATCTGCTTACCATGCTTAGATATATCCTTATTCCTATTGATAAGAGTTAATTGCACACAAATGGAGAGAGTCATGCAAACAATGTTGTTTATATTAAACAGCAAAAGGATAGATAATAACTACACAATCACAACACACTAAAACGGACTTACAGTTCTTTCTCATAGTCTGCATTAAATCGTTGGACGTTTTTCTGCGAATATTATTTTTTAGTTATTTCTTTTAGTAAAATATTATACAGACGCATTTTCAGTAACAAACCCCATTATAAGTGCACTAACGCCATCTGTCTTGACTCTGTGAAACCTTTCGCAACGTTTTCGTAGTCACTTACCTATGTAGTGAATCTAGATGGCATAGCACTCGCGTTGGTAGTTTTATTTTTCAATAAAAGATGGCGTTTCTTTAAAGTGATACGGATTTTTTTATTTATAGATTCAAATAGTGTTCTGTATAACATTTTTGGACATTATTTTAATGTGCCATGATTTAGGACAAAATTAAAACATTGATCACGACACAGAATAAACGTAAAACTATAAGAAGCTATTGTGTTTTGGTACGACAATTACTAGAATTAATAAAAATAATAAAACATTAACTTACTCGATAGCTTTGAATATCTTTTCGGAGTCCTTGCCGTGAAGTAGAGGCTGCATCGCGATCTCCTCATCGCTTTGATTGCCATCCTCGTGTTTTCTGAAAATTAAAGAAAGATAATCATGACCCATAAAAGCATTCATTCCATTCACAACCATTCGATACGCTTCCGTACAGAATCGAACATGAATCAAAGTTATCGTAGAAGTCCCATAAACGCTATTAACAAATAAAAAACCCGAAAATTTTGTCAGTTTAATTGAAATAGACGACCGCCGTTCTTCCGATAACTGTTAGCTGTCGGCGGCAAGGCTAATCAGGCTATCGAAATGTGACATTTTCGATACGTTAGCGCATAGCTATGGTAGTGACTTATGAAGCAGCAGGATAACGCAATAGGTACCAAAAGTACTTACACTTCGTCTTCAGGTATTTGGCCATCCATGCCAAGTTCTCTCCTCATCATTGTACTCAGCGACTGACCATCTTTGTCAACTATAACAAAAAATATGATAATAAAGTTATATAAACTACACATCAGATTTTATGGCAGTGTGGTAGGGTGTCTTTGGTTCTTCTTCTTTCTTTACATGTAAAAAGTTCAGCAGTCTTCAACTTCTAGTGCCGTCGTTTGGAAACACAAAAATTATGACCTAAAATCAGGTTGCTTCGTTGTATTGCGTGGATATTGTAAGGTGACCTTCACAGAGAAAAGAAACCATTCAGGCTGTAGTTACATGGAGTACATTTTTATTATTATTCGGTAAGACACACAGACTGTTCCGTGCGGGGCCGGACGTAAAAAATAGCACCATCCCGTTTCTTTAAACCAGGGGTCGTAAAAGGCGACTAAAGAGCTCACTAGAGAATTGGCAGTAGAGTTCTCAATGCATTTTACCACTATACTGCGATTTCGATTGAAATAAAGATGATGAAGACATATCTACCAAAAAATAGTGGGCCGCAACTTGTTGACCTGCCAGTAGATATTAGTACCGATTCTATTGTTCACCACCTAAACTAAAATAATAGTATTGCTATCTCTTACTGACAGACCGCAAAAGATAAAGACAAATGATGCTTTAGAACTGTCAAACGAAATTAGGTACATCTCGATTGCCTTGAATTTGACGTGATTTTAATCATGACTAATTTAGTTACTCGTTTAATCCAAGAAAAACTTAGTTCTAAAATGATAGCTCTTATTTATTTCCGTCTCTTTCTAGTTTCATTAGAAGGAAAAAGATAGCAATAGCTTAAATTAAGTTTGGTTGGTGCACAACAGAATCCACGTTAAGAACCAGAACCAATTAACCACGTTTTCGTCGTCCATAATGCTGGTACACACAATGTTTCCAAACGAATACTTTTATATACAATACAAACTTACCACCATTGGTATTGGGAGTAGGGGTCGGCAAGTTCTGCATGGCAGTTCGTCTGTCTCTTCCGTAGAAACTCTCTCGGCCATGCTTCTTCAAACTGGTCCATACTGCGCCGAACAAGGTGTGGTTACGCTGGAATATGAAAATAATCTGTTACTTTCAGCTGCTTATACAAAATATAATCAACAGTAAGTTGAAATTGATTTGTATATAAAATGACAAATGATTTTATTTCTCTCACCAGGTTTGTACAAACACTTTTACGCTTCAATCATATTTTAAAAACTATGTGAGCTTGGCTGTTTCTATCCGACTACTCAGAGAAGAAATGCTGAAAAACACTCAAAGGTCACAGTCTCTTTTGAAGTCTATATATGATCTTGGTCAGATCATATGAAGACCATGTACCTACATTGATGTCTGAAATGGTCCTTTCAGGAAAGAACCACACAGACTGAGTAGACCTGTCGAGTCATTGCACACATTTGTCAGTAAGTAATCGTGCAGCGTTCTCTATGCATTTTACCACCATACTACGATCGCCAACCCGCCTGCCAAGCGTGGCGATTATGGCAAATCCCTCCCTTTGGGGGAGGCTTATGTCCAGCAGTGGACGTCTTTCGGCTGATATGATGATGATAATGATGAATCGTGCAGTTCAACTCAGAACTTAATTTCTCAACGTTTAATTTTAAAGAAGAGTATCCCATCACCAGTTGCGTATGTATGCGGCTCAGCACTGCAATTGGTTTCTACTAGATCAAGTCAATGTGCATTAAATACTATAAAAATTGCTTTATTTATAAACATTTAATCATAAAACGGCAATCGTGCTAAGCACTGACCAGGAAAGCACTTAGTACAGTTGGTATCGTGTGTTTCCACCGTTTCTGTTTCATTAAATAATGAATCATGATTTGGTTAATCGAAAACGGTATAAGGAGTGTTTCACTCACCCTATGCATAGGCTCCACGACCTCTCCGATGCCCTCATCCAGGTTCCCAGAGATAGCTCTCTTGAGCTCGGGTCCAGCTTCGTGCAGCGTCCTCAATCCAGCTTGTAAGGTCATCTGGTTGTTCTGCAGGGATGCTGCAGCGGCTTGCTCCTTGCGCTTTCTGAATCTGTTTGTTTGTCGATGGGGAAGCATTGAAATTTTTTGCAGTGACGTCAATGTTAGTAGTATCGATTTCGTTGTGTGTTAGAACTATTTTTGTTTCGTTGTTTTTTTTTACCTTTAATTTTCTATTTGGTAGATCGTGACAATTATTTGTGCCTTTGTCAAAAACCGTATATGCACACACAACACAGCATCTCCAATCTTTATTTACATCAAGAAAACGAGTTTTATGTCTAAGAAAATATTTCATGAAATGTGGCAAAACACTAATTAAACTTTTGTTTGTAAGTGTGAAGGAATCAAACACAAAAATGGTGATTTATGGTTAAAATCCCAAACTTGTCCAAACATGTCTTCTCTGTGCCACGAACTTACAACCATTTGCCTAAAATTATTTCACTTCATGTTAAAAAGCCAATTTATTTAGCCCTCATCTTCCATGCGTATAAACAAACATCTGACAAAAACACAAAAATTAAACCAACTCCACTCAAAAAAGGTCAGAAAAAAAGGTATAAATGAAGATTGTGCGTTTTAAGCAAGTGATTGTAAATACACAAGTTATTACACGGAGGAAACATGCTTCGGAGAACTCGAAAAAAAATGTCGCAAAAATTATCATGCTCTCAAAAAATATATTTGGAAAATGCATTGGACTTGACGATAAAGAACACCTTATAAAAGGCGGAGAAGCTGAAATCAATAAAAAATGCCTTGAGAATCATACAATCATCGAAAGATACTCTAGAACCAAACAAACTAAACACAGTGTTAGATAGAATCCAATGGTTTCTTATCAGATCTTACTAAAAGGTTTAGTTACAGATGATCGTAGGACTCTAAAATCCCAAATTAAAACAAAATAACGTCATGAACAAAAAATTCAGAAAAAAATCTCTCAAGCATCCTCCTTGGCATTAAAACTAGTAATTCTGCCAAGAAAGCAAGCATAAATACAGCATTTGTAAAAAAAAAATCTTCGAATGTTGCATAGTACTCGTGAATCGACTTACGCATGGTTCCTATAAAAATAGAAATGTAGATGTTAATGATTGTGCTTGTAACGAAAATAAATTAAATTAATTGAATGTGAGAGATGAGGTGAACCCTGTTATAGTGAACGATTTTGATGACATATCTGATAAATACAACAATTGCTATTCGCTAATTCATATAGTCGTTAATTATGTAGAATAAACCAGGCAACAATGGCCCATGGAAATTGCTGATAAGGATTTTTTATAATATTTTACACGTAGCTGCCATCTTGACTTTTTAAAATAAGATCTCGTGAATAGATAAGATTATGATGATGTTGATATCCGATTCGACATAGAATAGTAAGTAGATAGGTAATACCACAAAATACACTTCAAAAGTAATTTTGAAAATTGAAGATTAATTAACATTTTAGTTTATCTAGGCGACATACTACTACACAATAATAAGTTTCAATCTACTCTCAAGGTTAGCACCAGACACTGACCTTCTGAAATAGTCCTGTATAAGGAATGTGGCGTAAAACTTTCCTACGGTGATCTCGTTGGGGTCACCCGGTGGAGGCACTACTTGGTCCAGGAGTTTAGGAGATGTGCGCTTCCATACCTTCTTGATTATTGTGCGAAGCTCCGTGTTACATTCGTCGATTACACCTAGATTGAAAGAAAGCTTTTGTAGTTTTAACAACTGTAGGATTATCTAGGATGGCGATGTTAGTGCCCAGTTTCCAAAATAGTACAGTTTATATTTTCCTTTTTTCCATTTTTAAGTAGGTCTGGAGTCTTTGTTAACAAGTTAGTATTGATAGAATCACAATATTGTACCTTTTGTTCTTAATCAGGATTTGGCATCCGGTTACAATATGCGAAAGCTGTAGCGACCATCCTGAACACGTTAAAAAATGAAATGGGTTCACAAACCTGTAGTTTTGATCTGCAGCTGTGTGCGAACCACGGCGAATAACGTAGCGTTGAAGTTAACTGTACCATCTGAATTGAGCGGCATGTTCATGGACACTAAACGTTTACATGCCGTACGATGTGGACATAGCTTGCCGAAACCTAGGAAAGACAAAATCAAATTGAATAATATGCAATGACTAAATGTAAGAAAGAATATACGTTTATTTGCGATAAACATGACGCAGAAAAGAACAGAAACACAAAAAAGAACAAGTACAAAATATGCGTCACATCCACGCTAACGGTCATCGCTCAGCATAATGGTACGACCCTGTACGAGACAGCCTCAGCGCTGGTTTTCAGCGACAGCCAGCGTTGACGTAATGATGTCAACCAGTACAGCATTCGATATGATAAAAAATAAATTATGAAACAATTGAAATTCAAATTAGTTCTAAATATTTATACATATCTAAATAATAAATAATACGTGACAGAGTACATATATCTTGTAATATATCTTGGAAAAATAATCTAACTATCAAAGAAATCAAAAGAAGAGTAACAAATGGATGTAAAGATCTTGGTTGGACTAAATAGATTTGATCATAGCATAATATGAAAAAAACTCAAAAACTCCTTCTGCTAATAATACACAGAAAGTTGTGTTTAACACAGATCGCCAAGTTACAGAAAACAGAAAAAAAACTGACTAAATAGTGAATACTGAGCAATCTATACTAATATTCATAAAGAGGTAAAGTTTGTGAGGTTGTAGAGGGTAATTTCTGGATCTACTGAACTGATTTTGAAAATTCTTTTGCCAATAGAAAGTCACGTTATTTGTGAGTGTATACTGCGTTGGTCGGCTGCGTCGGTTCTACGGCTAATGTGGCCGGCCCATTGCCACTTCAGCTTGCTAATTCTGTGAGCTATGTCGACAACTTTGGTTCTCCGCCGGTTCACCTCATTCCGGATTCTATCCCTCAGAGATACTCCGAGCATAGTTCGTTTCATAGCTCGCAGAGCGACCTTGAATTTATGAACCAGCCGTACTGTTCCCTACATTTTGTCCAGTTATGCGAAAATAAATGCCGCTCTATACTCAGAGAAGCTGGTTTTATTTTTGCGATTTCAGTTTTGGTCCCTTAGTAAAACAGTCCATTCGAGGGTGGGAAATCGTCAAATAACTTCTCCTGCTCTGAGTGGAGCAGGAGAGCGTGTCAGACTTTTACTGACTAAAACCCACCCGTGTTCCCTCAGTTGCCTGTGTGCCAGATGCCACGGTATCTCTTTCGGACAACCCGCACCCCTGGTAGGCATCGGCCTTTGCGGACTGCACCAGATGGTGCTGACATCTCTTTTTTTTTTCTAGTTGGGAAATCATCAAATGACTTCTCCCGCTCTGGGTGGAGCAGGAGGTATCAGAATTTTACTGACTTAAACCCACCCGTGTTCCCTCAGTTGCCTGTGTGCCAGGGGCCACGGTATCTCTTTCGAACAACCCGCACTCCTGGCAGGCATCGGCCCTTGCGGGCCCCATCAGTTGATGCTGACATCTCTTTGAAGCGCGCGTGGAACACAACGCGCCGTCGACCCGGGCCTAGTCCTTACCGGACAGCGAGCTACCCATTACTCGCCATCCGCAAGCCCGCGCCTACGGTGGCCGGGAATCAGCCTGGGATTCCCGACGCCCAGGGCGTCTCCTGCGAAGGCCACGGCCGTGAGGGCGCATTTACTGCATCTCCCTCACGTGCGCCGCCTCCCTCTTTGCTAGTATCACTGCTTCGCTGAAGGAAGCGACTGCTAGCCATGCACTCTCGCTCCGTACCATGGCCTGGACCAGGGCCGGACGCGAGAGGTCGCCGCCGCCGATTGCCTCCATGACGACACGGCGGTGCCCTGTCCAAGCCGGGCAGACCTCCACCGTATGCTCCACCGTGTCCTCGGGGCGATCTTCGCAATGGAAACACCCGGGCGTTTCCTCCCGCCTTATGCGAAACAGGAACCTCCCGAAACAGCCGTGTCCGGTGAGGACCTGTATCAGGCGGAAGGTGAGGACGCCATGCCGCCTCTCAAGCCACTCCTCAATGAGGGGACTTACCGCCGCAATCGTGGCGTGCCCAGTGCTGACATCTCTTTGAGGCATGCGTGGATCACAATGCGCCGTCTACCCGGGCTTGGTCCTTACCGGACAGCTAGCTACACTCCCCTAAAGTATGTCCCTCGTTTAACATAACACACTGTTTAGACTGGAGCCTTACCAAGCGGTGGACTGATTTTCCTTAGCAGTGTCACGACGTCCAAGTGCTTGATCCTCCCTTTCGCGTCTGGATCGTATTCACTCCATAACCTGTAATAAGTTAAAATATTCACAAATCAGCTTTGAGCTCACGGCTTCGCCCAAGTGGATGTCAGAAAATATTCCACTACCGCGATTCAAAGTAACCTGTATGATAATTCAGTTTTTAAACTATCTGTGTACCAAATCCATTCTGCTGTTTTTCCGCCAATCCGGAACATACATCCAGACGAACCAATGTGTGATGTTGTTTTATGTAGTGACGTATGCGTTCTTACCTAACAAACTCATCGAGATGATGGGGTCCCAAAATAGACCAATCCCTGGTAAGGTAGTCGAAGTTGTCCATAATGACGGCGACGAATAAGTTGATGATCTGCAAACATGAATTCCAACTGGTAACATTTTTCCTAAACCAAAATTCAATTTTAAGGTCAGGTAAATCAATTGTTAATTAGGTAAATTAACAACTACCTTAAATTGTCCGTGTATTGATATCACTACAGGCTCTATCTTAACAGTTATTTTTTTTCTAATACTTTAGTAAAAATAACGTTTCTTCGAGAACATATTTACAATAGCGGCCATAGTAGCATATCGTATAAAAATTTCCTGCACAGAGTTTTAATAATAGGGTCCCGTTGGCACCATTTAGGACGTCAATCCTAAAAATCATGAATTCTTACCAAGAAAGTACAAAGCAGCGAGAACGATATAAAGTAAGGGAAAGCCATCCATGTTCCACAGTTCTCGTTGTCGGGTACCTCGTCGTACCGGTCCGGTTTAATGCAGTGCAGCGGCTCGTCGGGGCGCTCGTCTGTGTTTCGGGATAACGCCATCATTATGTCCTGCCAGGCCTCTCCTGAAATTTTAGGGTTATAAAATCATCATTTCAGCTGAAAAAGGTCCACTGCTGGACAAAGGCAGACAAAATCTTTAGGTTAGGTGCCACCTAACCTAAAAATTTTGTTATTCCGGAACTGTTTTTGATAATAAATATGGAAATGAACAGTTGTGCCTATCGTTTACTAATGAGATTAAATGTGATATAAGAACTGTTTGTTTTCTATAAATTAATTTAAAATTTTATTCGAAAACATACATCGGTTTCTTACTAAACATTCGTTATGTCAAACGACCTTCGTAACTTATTTCTTTTGGTGATTGTAAATATATGGAACTTGCCTTATCAGAAACATACCCCTCAGTTAGACACCAAGGGGACTCGTGTTACCCAATAGCTGGGTTGTGGAGGTGAGACAATTAATCGTTCCATTTAAAATACTGATATCACTGGTCTGCAACGAAATCCTCCTTTAAATAAAAATATGATAAATATAAAGAGCATAACATACTGAATCTAGATCTGCTTCCTATTGTTTGCTATCATGTATATCTTTTTTTTTTAATTTTCTTAAATATCTCGAAATTCTGTATTTTTTGTGAGTCATCTTTGCACTAACGCTAATTTATTCAGTCTGTATCATATTTTTCCACACAAAAATGACTTAGGTTGATAGAAAGAGAGAGAACGATATCGACTGATGGTATTTTGACACTAATGCATACGCTTGCGCAGTTCTCGCTGTGACTCCGTGGCGCTCAGTTCGATTTAAAGTTGTAAA
This sequence comes from Polymixis lichenea, assembly GCA_949091785.1. Taxonomy (NCBI): domain Eukaryota; kingdom Metazoa; phylum Arthropoda; class Insecta; order Lepidoptera; family Noctuidae; genus Polymixis; species Polymixis lichenea. The sequence goes on from OX420956.1 coordinate 14,719,948, forward strand.
GTGATTTTTACTGATTTTAATCTAGATTTCTTTCCCGAAAATCTTGGAGCGGTATTTGATGAACACGGTGAAAGATTTCATCAGGACATATCGCACATTGAGAGGCGCTACAACGGAAAATGGTCGGAAGCAATGCTGGCCGATTTTTGTTGGTCGATTTGTCGCGAAACTCCATTAGAAAATATAAAAAGAAAAAAAACTACTAAGTAAAATGATAGAAACAATATGTAATTACATTGTCTTATGATTTTTAATGTTCTTAGTGTGATTATCTGTAATATTTTGTCCTAATTATTAAAACGTTTATTGATTTTTCGGGCAATAAATTATATTTTCTTAAAAATTCCCTCACAAAAAATGTATACGTGATACAATTTTTTTAAAGCCCAGTTTCTGTTGAAAATTATCACATCTATAATAATCGTGCACAATAATAAGAAGGAGTGCAAAAATAATTTTTTTAGCAGACCTATTCAGCTGCATCCGGGTAGACTGGAAAGCGACCCCAAAATAGTTGGTAAATGGCAATGAAACATACCTGTAGCTGATCTGAATAGCACCATAAGAGCTCCTCCAAATGTTTTGAAGTTATTGTTGCTGTTAATCACGCCACCATCCGGGTGTATTTTACCGAAGAGCTAAAAATTTAAATAATTAAAAAGTTGTGAGTTTGTCAAGTTGTCTAAGGAGTTTGTTGCGCCACTACTTCTTCTCAAATAAAACACTAGCAAGTGGTGAAGGGCAGGCGTTTTAGGGGACTCTTTGATGGTCAAAAAGACTTGAGTCTCTTCGGTATCAAATCAAAAGACATCCATTCAAACTAGGCTTAGTTTGAATGAATGACTTTCGATTTGATTTGATTTGAAATAATGAAAAAAACCGGCTTTGCCCGCGTGCAGGTTGATAATTATCCCACGGGAACCGAATTAAAATTCTCCTATGTGTGAAACGGTCAATTGGAACCGTGTGCCTAGCTTCTGACAATTAATAATTGCCAATGTAGGTTGTGAAATAAAATGTTTTGATTTTTGTTAGGTGTGGCCGGGGTCGTCTGATACGATACAGTCTGACTTTATCTAATCACCCAGTAACTGGGTTGTGGTGTTCATATAGGCAGTCGTTACATGTAGAATACTGATACTTAGCTACACATCAATTCGACATAAATAAAAGAACGTCACAAATATACATTTAGGTCATTTTGTGGCAGCCCTTTCTATCTTTTAACCTCAAAAAAATTGAAAATTGGTATGTGAAAGATATAATTCTGATTTCCTTTTACTTTGTTGCTGCTATATTGATTTTCTGCAGAGGGTGCAGGATAAAGCAAATGCCTATATTTATAAGTAACCTAGTTCCGTTTAAAACACAAAAAAACTGCTAACTGCTGTGTAATCTCTTTCTGAATATAAACTGCTGTCAATGACCTGAGACCACTTTCCATGGCTTCCTTGAATTTCAAGAATGCAAATTATGCAATTATGCCTTATTATAGTTGGGAAAAGGCTAGGCAGATATTGGTGTGGCCAAATTCACTTTATCTGGTTTTCGGGCTTGATTTTTTTCTTCGTTTAATGTTATATAATGAAAAATTACCTGCATTCCAACAACAGCATAAATGAAGAACAGAAGCACAATCAACAATGCGACATATGGCAGTGCTTGGAAGGACTTGATGAATGTCCACAGAAGGGTCCTGATCCTCTCTCCTCTGGACAACAGCTTGATCAAACGCATGGCTCGGAAGAGACGGAAGAACGTTATGTATTTCAGGAGGTTAGAACCCTGAAAGAGAATGATAAGTTACTTAGAACTCGGACTTCGGATCTCTTTTCGTACGATCAACATGCATTTTACAAAAAAACTAATATTTTCTTTGACACAACAATGACGAACTGAATTCATTATCAAGGCAGGTCGCTACATTTAAATTTTCTTCTGTGTTTTGCAATTTGTAGGTCAGGCCGTGTGTTGAACAAAATTTTATTCGAGCTTGGGGTTCGTGACAATAAAACATTTCCAATATAAATGACCAAAAGTGACACTTTCATTAAACCACATAATAACAACTCAAACACACTAATTACAAAACACAATTGCACTACTGATCACTCTAAGTCGCACTTGAAGATCACTTTCGATGTTCTCGCATGAATCGCTTGTCCAATACTTCCCGGTTCGCGATCCGTTCCGGCCTTTTATAGGGCCCTTACATAGTTCCAAAACCTTCTACTGTAGAACCGTCTAGAATTTTTGAGTACATACCGGCCCCGACTGAACGTACAGAACAGATGTCGATAGTTCTAAAGTTCTAGCATCGAAATTTCTAGAAAGATCTTGACTCTATTAATTCTGCTACTCGATACTAGATCGCGCTAGTGGTAACTAATGTTACCATGTATACCAGTCATTAATTGTGGCGCTCAACAGTATTTACATAATTATTGTAATTCAAATCTCTCAGTTCATTTAATCCCATTGAATATTTTTTTAATGAAATAGTCATTCAATGGCAGTAAATGAATGTAAATCAAAATGAAAGAGGATTGTGTTGGATGATTTAAATGATTACAATTCTGTAAAGGCATATTTTTTACAGTCGCTAATCAGATTTTAATCAGACATACAACTGGACACTGACCTGAAAATTGGAAAAAATCCGAAGAAAATTTGAATTTTGCGGCCTATGTACCTTATAGGTAATAGATAATATGGGCTGTTGTTCGCAACTCTACGTCAAAGCGCGTATTTTGCGTACGGGTGGGAGAATCGGTCATTCGATCCACCCCAGCTCCTCGAGAAAGGCCAGTAACGCCTTGGTGTTGCTGACAATCTTACGTACAGTACCTGGGTTGCCGAAGTATTTAGCCCTGTAATTGGCGACCACCAGGCAGTTTAACAGCACATGTGCTGCTAAATGCGGCCTACCTTACCGCAACTCAATTAAGATCATGCCAAATTCAAGGCAATCTAGACGATAATTTTGATTGACTATTCTAAAGCGTCACTTGTCCTTTTCTTTCGCGGTCTATCAGTAAGAGATAGCAATACTCTTATTTTAGTTTAGATGGCGAACAAAAGAATCGATCCCAATGCCAGTTTTTACCTACCTGGCAGTTTGTGTTAATAAAAAGTCACTAACCTCTTTAGCAGCAGTAGCTTTTGTAAAATGCTCTGTATGCTGGGATAGTACAAACTGAAATAGAATTTTATTTATTAATATTTATTCAACTATTAGGTCCTTACATATCAAATTGGCGATAAATATGAAAAAAGCATAACATTTTTTTTTGTTTGAATCAATGTATGTCCCATTGTAATATATGCATTTTCTCGATGTTATAGTAGATCATTGCTGACAAAATTATGGGAGCGAGAATCTTTGAATGCGTTTTTGAACGCCTCATCGGAATGGACATTTTTTTTCCTTGCAAAAAATTGTCCAAATTCCGGAAAAAGTGTTTGTCTCTTCTAGAAAAAAACTGAGAACAGATCGGAGACATTCCAATCGCAGCTTCTCTAATTTAGCGATCGCCTGTTTTGCAGTGTACAGTCTATAATAGTCTTGAAGTAGCAGTGGGCCAGTGTACTTGATTGGACTTGACCAGTCTCAAAGTGGCCATGCGGCTAGTGCAACAAAACGCCAATGTCGTATGTAAAGACCTTATGTTAACGAATTCATTGCAGGTGTTTTCATAGAAGTACTCACGTCAGGCGGTGGTTTGGTCTCGTTGACCTGGGTTACTACGATGTCTATAATACTACCGACTACTAAGATGAAATCTGTTGTGTTCCATGCGTCTCCGAAGTAATTCTGTAAAATAATAAATAAGTGGTTTTCTTTATTGCTTTTGTCATAAGTTGGAAAATTAATAGGAGTGTTGCAAGAAAGAAATTTCAAATTAGTTTGACAATTCAAATGTGAAACTGATAATATTTTTTTTATAATAAAAACAAATATTGGTTGGTTTACTGTTTACTTGACCAGGTGGCTGGCTTATTTTTGTTTTGGTTGTATTGCCTTCTAACGTGGCAATGCTGCCAGGCTTTTGGGCACTTTTCCTATTGACAACGATGCGGACGGATTTATTGATGCCTTATGATTATTTTCTTTTTTTATATACTTGTACGTATATTATTATTTAAAGAGCGTTAGTTTTTAAATTATGTAAATCTTTACTGACTAAAAAAAACTTCTGTATTATTGTTTTTTTTCCAAGGTTGAAAGTTGCCCTAGATACAAGAAGAAAACTCTCACCTTAAATCTAAATGCAGCAAGCTTGAACACAAACTCCAACATGAACACCGTTGTCAACAACATATTGATGTAATCCAGGACCTGAGAAAAGAACACAATGCAATTAAGTATGCATATTGAGGCAGCAACTTACAACAAATCAACTTGATAACATTCACAATCATAATCTTTTTTTTTTTACTTGTGTAAAAGTACCTAGTGAAAACAGTACTTAAATTAAAGTTCATAGGTTGCTATGTTATGCCAAGAATGCCAACAAAAAAATAAATTACACATTCTTCTTCATATGAATCAAGTATCAAGATCAAAATGTTCCACATACCTTTTTAAATTGATCTTGATACTTGATTCCTTGATGATGGTAAATGGCCTTATTGAATGGTAAACTTGGTTAAGAAATCAAAATAGAGATGTCGCAGCCATCTTATTAAATTATGCAGCTAATTAGACGCCTAGGCCGTTCATTAAACGCCAATTGGATACCTAGGCCGATAGTTAATTGAACTAGAATCATTCAACGTTTAACAACTTTTCGTGTTAAAAGTTTATTCTTTGAAGATGACTGACCGTCTTGGTCGGTTGATTTTAGGCATGTGATTCAAATTTCTTCAGTTTTTCCACTGCGGCTCTAGTAGTTGCCAAAACAAATATGACGTCAATAGCGCAAACCGTGAATGATATTTTTCGTCCTTGTCTATAATTTTAAGTGAAATTATTAATTTAATGATTTTAAACATTTCACTATTACTAGTTACTTAGTGGTAGGTATTAGTAAAAAGAAGTCGTACATAATTTGTGAACTCATCGTCACCTTGACCAAACATCACAAATTAATCAATATCCAATTTAACATAAAGACTACACGACATTCAGCCATCTAGTTAAACGTTGCGCTCAATTACTTGGCTAGTTGTCCTTCAGCTATTTAATTGGATGCCGGCGTTTAATCATCGGCCTAGGCGTCCAATTAGTTGGCTAATTTAACCAGATAGCTGCGACAGAGACAAGATTAACTTTAATCTCTTGTACACTTTAAATTACACAGCCACAATAACAAACCTTCTTATACTCCGGCGAGGCGCCGTGGAACTTCATCATGAGCGCCACAGTGTTGAGGACAATGAAGAAGAAGATGAAGTACTCAAACCTCTGTGACGTCACGAACCACCACGTCTTGTACTGGATCCTGTGCTTAGGGATGTATCTGGGAGAAACCATGATATCTTGATTGTGTATGTCAAAGAGAAATAGGTACACAAACAACTAACTTGGACATTGCTTAGTAGTCGTCTATTAAGTAATGCTGAGAGTGTACTAATTAGAAAAGTCTTTCATCTCATTCTTTAACATAGGTAGAATGTTTGTATAAAAATTTTAGTGGAGGGGCGTTAATTTTTAGAGTGATCTATCTCTAATTAAGTGTATTTTGAGCATAAAACTCATTGGAGGTGAGAAGAGTCTTGATCAGCTCACGGTAGCCTATCAACATGTACCCGTAATGTCTACGGGGATGTAATGACTGCCCAGAGCTCGACGGCCTTTTCTGCCGATTATTTGTGCCCGACATATACATGGACACCGTCAGAGCCGCCGGTACAATCTGTTTGCGCAACTGCCATGTAAAACTGTAGCCAGAGCCGAATTCCCAGTCTGTCGTACCCTAAAGATACTAAATGCCCTTTTAACTGCCCACCCTGAATGTGATGTGTTTGCGGATGAATGGAATAACATTATTCGAATATGTCTGGTGTTCTGTGAGGGAAAGTATGCAAAGGAGTCTGTACGGGTTGTAGTAGTTAACTCCGTACACTGATTTGTCGTGAAGGTTTTTAAGTTAAAGTTAGATAGAGAAACACGTTCCACTAAGATGCACTAAGTAGTTAAGTTTATTTAAGTTAAGAGGAAGTAACAATAGTACAGTGGAAGGCGATTATTTCTCTCAGTTATTGATAGATACACAGTTTTAAGTACACTATATTTAGATTCGATAGTCACGTTATTTTATAATGCTAAATTATGACGCGCATCGTTGGCGTAAAGTAGGTTACCGAGTAAGCAGAAAAATGTATGGCGTTGAGACCGTACATATTGGCAACCCCATAAAGAAGCTAAGATGAGTAGAGAGAGAGAGAAAGAAACGCCTTTACAAAGTCAAACATTAAAGTAAAAGTAAAAAAGTTACTAAGTAGGTTTACAATTAATCAAAATTAAAGGCAATGTTGTCTCGATGTGCTTGAGGTTGAGCGTGGCAGTCGACTGTGGGCGCCTGCTGCTTTTCTTCTCCGGCAGTCTGCCGTCGAGATCCCATTGGTTGAAGTTCGATGTCTTCATGCGTTTGCTTTCTATTTGTCTTCCTCGGATATCGCTTCCCGAGCAGTGTGTAGTATTTCCTTGTTATGATCCACAGGAAAGTGATGACAGCAATTGTTAGTAAAAGGTAACAAATTACATATTGGTGAATGTCATGGTCCGTGATAGTGGATGGTAGTTTCGGCTCGTTCTCTAGTTGGAACCGCAGCTTTTTGTCGATTTCCTCGAAGTTGTTCTTCTTGAGAGTGAAGAGTTCGTGTGGCGCGTTGTGAAGTGTGACGTTGACAATGTTATTTATCGGCGAATTCAGGTTCGGTACATGCATCTCATAGTTCACGTTGAGGTTGCTATTGTACTGATTGTGCGAAGTGATTTTGAGTTCTTTTGACTGCAGTACGCATCCTTGACTCAAAGTTACTATCGCCGCCGATGTGATAGTTTGCGATATTACGTCATTTTCACAAACAGTACGTAATTCGCACCTTCCACAACAAACAACCAGCCAGCTGTTTGATTCTTGCAACTTGATCCATGCCTCCTCGCATGACACGCTGTGTACGTCACACGGTGTCGTAGTTGTACGATGACCCAGTAGTTTTGCTTCGCAAGGTGCATTCTTGTTTTGTAAGTTGAACACTGGTATGTTTGCGTTACAAATGAAGTTATCTTTCTGTCTTTTGATGCATTGCCTGAAATCTCTATCTTTTAGTGAGATGTAAGAATTCTTCTCAAAGTTCACGGCAATGTATTCCGAAGATAATTGCATCAATTTATAGTTTGACTCCGCCTTGAATGGTATAGCGATAGCCCGGTAGTAGGTGAAGTCCTCATTTGAAATTAAAGGAATGTGAACTTCGAACATAAAGTATTTCTTCGTTATTCGTGCTTTCACGTACAGCAACTTGTAAATTTCCTTGATATCTTCTCTGATATTTTCTGTTGGCAATGACAGAGTCCTCGGCAGTCTGCCGGATATGTCTTCCAGTTGCTTTACTAGAGTGACTGGTGATATCAAGTGCACGTCCATATGTCCACTGTAGACATTAGTGAGAGTATTCAGGAGCATAGTTTGAATTTCTTTAAGATTTCGGAGTAGTAGCGATGCTGTGAGCGAAGCGGAGTTGAAGTAACTTGTGGCCATCATTATTTGTATTTCTGTTTCAATGCTGCCCAGATTTGCCTTAGTTTCTTCCATGAAGTCTTCTATCATCTTGCATTGAAGCTTGATATTTTCATCGTTTTTTTTCAAAGCGTCATTTTGTAGTTGCATGATTGACGTTTGGTTTTTTGCTAGTTCACGTAAATAGTTTTCGTTAATTTGTATGGCTTCAATGTCCTTGTGGTATTTGTCAGATGGTGGTGATGGTGTGGTTTGGATGGTGTTGTAGAAGTTAAGTAGTTCCATCTCGTGGAAAAGTTGATCCGTCGTAGCTTGGCAATAACTTTGATGGATCTTCTGACAAAGGTCATTTACACCGTTTATGTATTTTTCAATATGGTAGACTCCCTGCCAGTAGTTTGTTAAGTTGTAGTACGTAAGCAAAGTCCATTCATCGTGAATGAGTTCAATTTTGCCTATGGTGTCATAATAAATCGGTCGCTCGGGTTCCAGGTTAGTAATTTGAGTGCCTGACCTTACTTGGGAACCATATGATCCATTTACAAGTATCAACATTGTGAAAAGAAACATTAAAATGTTTGTAAGACATTTTCCTCCAGAGTGTTTTGTTTTGGTAGTTTTTTCAGCTCTCTCAGCCTTTTCTAAATCCGTTTTACCTTCTATATAAACTTTGTTGCAGGTTGTGTCTATGGGTAGAGCTGATAGTTTTATTATTGGTCGTTTAATGACACCAGTTTGGGTTTTCAGGGTTGTCACCCGAACGTATCCGTCCGTTCCAGGGTGAAGTTCTAGTATCCGTCCCATGGCCCATTTTCCTGGCGGCAAATTGTTGTCCCGGACTAGTACGATGTCCCCTTCGCTGAGGTTTTTCTTGGGATTGTTCCATTTGCTACGCGTTTGTAATTGATTTAGATAGTCGCTTGACCAATTCTTCCAAAATTGTTGGTACATATGTTCAGTTAGCTGCCATCGTCGGCGTAGGTCAATGAAGTTTTCATCGGTGTAGTCAGCTCGTGGTAAAGACATTGTTGGTCCCCCCGTTAGAAAGTGACCCGGTGTCAGGTAGTTATAAAATTCTTCGGGGTCTTCAGTGAGCTGGCAAAGCGGCCTGGAGTTCATGCACGCTTCTATCTTCGCAAGCAGGGTAGTAAATTCCTCGTACGTCAGTTTTTGGTCTCCTAGCACCCGACGAAGGTGATATTTCATCGACTTGACCGCTGCTTCCCATAGTCCACCAGCAGTCGGCCAAGCGGGTGCATTGAAATGCCATTGTACTCCCATGTCTGCGATGTTATTGAAGAAGTTTGGCGACAAGATTTGCTTGAAGTCTTCAAACTCTTTCTGAAGTAACCTTGATGCGCCTATGAAATTAGTGCCACAGTCCGAGTAGACGTGACCTGGTGTACCGCGCCTGGAGCACATTCTCTGGAAGGCTGCTATGAAAGTTTCGGTACTTAAGTCTGATGCAAGTTCGATGTGCACAGCCTTTGTCACCATGCATATGAATATGCAAATGTAACCCTTCGAAGTTCGGACCCCTCTTCCTTTGTTGAGTCTGACTTCGACGTGTCCTGTGAAGTCGACTCCCGTGTGGGTAAACGGGCGCGAAGGTGTTACTCGTTGTGGTGGCAGTTCTCCCATGAGTTGGTTCAACTTCAATGGGTTGTAGCGATGGCAGCGCACACAGCGCCGTAGTTCAGCTTTCACCGCTCTGTTACCGCCAACGATCCAGTACCGTTGTCGGATGTACGCTAAAGTTAGTCTGGCTCCTCCGTGTAAAGTCGTTACGTGAGCTTGATTAATCACCAGCTGAGTAAGTCGTCCACCCTTAGGTAGAATAGTTGGATTCTTCATCTCAAAAGGTAAACTGGAATGTTTCAGTCGACCCCCGACTCGGATTAAGCCTTTGTTGTCCAAGTATGGTTTCAGTTTGAAGATTTTACTTTTCGTTGAAATAGTTTCTTCCTTCATAAGTTGTTTATATTCTTGCGTAATTTCCGTTTGTTGCACATATTTTATTATTTGTTCATTTGCATTGTTTAATTCGCATAAAGTGAGGCATCCGGTGTCACGTTTCGTGTTATTACTTGCGTTTCCGATAAATCGTTGTATCCATGCCACAATTCTGATGGCTTTGGTCAATGAACTGCAATTAGTTAATAAGTTATGAATACAATTGTTGGTCTCTTTGTTCATAGAGTTCGATTTCGCTTGAACGACGCTGCCTATGTTAGTTGTAAAAGTGCATGTTATGTTTTCTTCACGGTTTCGATCTTGGAAGGTGTTCAGAAATGTAGGACCATCCCACCACAGACTGAATGTTGTTAGCTTAGTTGGTAGCAATCCTCTTGATGCACAGTCTGCAGGGTTATCTTGCGACTTCACATAACGCCATTGCTCGGCTGGTATGATTTGTCTTATTTTTGCAACTCGATTGGCGACGTATTTTTCTCTTTTAGATGTATCCCCCTGTAACCACGCCAGGACCACTTGGGAATCACACCAAACGCACGTAGTTATGTTGAAACCATTCAGAGCTTCTCTGATTTTTTCGATGAGTTGCGATAGTAAGAGTGCGCCGCAAAGTTCGAGTTTCGGTAATGTAATTGTTTGTGACAACGGTGCTACTCTTGTTTTAGCAGCAAGTAATGTTATTGTTGGCTTGTTATGCTTATCTCTGACGCAGCTGTAAACTACGCAGGAGTAAGCCTTTTCACTGGCATCGCAGAATCCAAATAGTTCGATCTTTTGGTTCGTTGAACCGAACCAGCGCTTGATTTTCATGTGTTTTACATTGGGTATGTCAGCTCTCAGTTTTAGCCATTTGTCGGCTATATATGACGGTAACTGATCATCCCACTCAAGTTTGTTAACCCATACTTCTTGAAATATAATTTTTGCAGCTATAGTAACGGGTGATAGCCAACCCAGCGGATCATAAAGTTGAGAAATTTCTGAAAGCAGCCGCCGTTTAGTCATTTCCGGTCGACATTTTTCTTCATATTTCCAGTTAAACACAAATGTGTCAGCATGCGGATCCCAACCTAGACCTAGGGTTTTCGTGGATTCCTCCTGCTTGAAGTCAAAAGTGATCCTGCGTGAAATCTGATCGTCACTTAAGTTCTCTAACAATGCTGGATCATTGCTGGACCACTTGCGTAAGTTCATCCCGGCTCCCTTTAACACATCAATAAGCGATGTCTGGAGTTCCTGGGCCGCTTCCAGTGAGTTATGGCCGCTTATGACGTCATCGACGTAGGCTTCATTCAGTAATACCTTGGCTGCCATGGGGTATTTGTAGCCATCATCGTATGCCAGTTGTTTGATGGTTCTCATGGCCAGCCACGGTGCACATTTAGTGCCATAAGTGACTGTGCAAAGTTGGTACTCTTGAAGCTTCTTTGACGGCGTCGTTCGCCAAATAATTTTCTGCAACTGTTTTTGTTCCTCAGACAGCCAGATACATCGGTACATTTTCTCAATGTCAGCTGTAAAGGCGTATTTGTAAGTTCTCCATTTTATGATAAGTTCTTGGATATCTTTTTGTAGGTTGGGGCCTTTTTCTTGTAGGCCGTTCAGGCTGTATCCCGTTTTAGTTTTCTGAGATGCATTGAAAACAACTCTGAGTTTCGTGGTAGTAGATTCTTCACGAAGTACTCCGTGATGTGGTAAGAAACATTCAGTAGTTGAAGATGTCATGGATTTTGCTGGTTTCATATGGCCTAACTCCAGGTATTCCCTAAGGAAATCTTTGTATAACTTTTCAAGTCGGTCATTTCTTTGAAACCTTTTTTCTAGTTGCAGCAATTGTGATACTGCGATTGTTTTCGATGTTCCGATCTTATTTTCGTAATCCGGACATAACGGCATCTTCACGATGTATCTTCCATCTGAACCACGTCGAGTAGTTTCCTTGTAGTAAGTTTCACATTGATCTTCTTGAGATCGGTCAGTGTTTGTTCTAGTGACGTCTTCACACTCCCAAAATTTTGTTATTTCAGCCAAGTCTAGCAGGGTGACGTGACAGTTAAAAGTTTCTAGTTTCCCACACAAAATCCATCCCAGCTGTGTTTGTTGCGCAACGGGTGACTTTGGTGTACCTTTTAGTATTCCATCTTGTATTATTTCAGCGTATACGTCAGCTCCAAGCAGTATGTCAATAGACCTTGAAATGTTAAAATCAGGGTCCGCTAGTTTTAAGTTTTGCAAATGCGTCCAATCTGGTCGTTCAAATGTGTTATTCGGTAGTTTATTGATCAGTTTCTTCATAATCAATGCTTCAGTGTTGAAAGTATATTCGGAATGGATTGATTTGCATGTTAGTTTAAGGCGTCCTTTACAGTCGCCTGATACAGTTCCAACTCCAGATATCTTCGCAGTTACTTTGTTTCTTGGCAGCCTTAGGAGTTGAGCTGCATTCTCAGTTATTAAGTTAACCTGTGAGCCCTGATCTACGAGCGCACGAAGAGTTATGTAAGTCCCATCTATTGATTTAACCTTTACTTGGACGGTGGTCAATAAAACTTCCATCTCGCTGGCTGATAGATGATTTGAACTCGGCGTTTCAGTTTCCCTCGAGGGTCGTCGACCTGAGCGTTGGTTTTCATTGCTCGTCGAAGGTACATTTTTGTTAGAATTGTTGTAATGTAAGAGCGTATGGTGCTTCATATTACATTCCTTACAAGTTTTCGTAGAGTTGCAAGTTTGGTTTTCGTGACTAAACAAACAGTTTTTGCATAACCATAATTTTGCAACTGTGCTGTTTCGTTGCTTTGTATCCATGTCAATAAACTGCTGACATCGCATTAAAACATGATTGTTTTTGCAAAGAGGGCACTGCCCGTATGAAGTGTGGTAAGTTTTTGGTAGCCATTTCTTATGATCGAAGTTTTTTCGAGGCACATGTTTTTCAGTTCCAGCTGACTTCTCTGAACTTTGTATGTCCTTTTTTGAAGTCTTCATGGTTTCGAACGCCATAAACTGGTTTTCTAAGTACATCAAAAATTCCTGCAGTGTTGGCACTTCTCTATTATCGTGCAAGTTCTTTATGTATTCATTGTAGCTCCCACAGTCTAGTTTTTGTGCCATCAGATGGACAATCATAGGATCCCAACTAGTTATATCAAAACCAATGTTTGTTAAACCGTTAAGACATTCAGTTGTTACGTCATGCAGCTTCTTCAAGTTGTAAGCGTCTGGTTTCTGTATGACAGGCAACTGCATCATAGTGTTCATGTATGACGAGAACTGTAGTCGGCGGTTGTTATACCGTTGGTTCAGTATATCCCAACACGAAGTGTAGTTGTCAGCGCTGATGCTCAAGTGTTGCACCAGTCTTTCTGCTTCACCTTTCAGCCTGGTCTTCAGATGCTGCATTTTTTGAGCTTTATTCAATGTCGGGTTCTTATGTATAGTTTCCAGGAAAAGATCTTTGAAAGATATCCATTTACTGTAGTGTCCTGAAAATTCTGGGATCTCTATTCTGGGTGCTGAATGTTGATGATGAGCGGTAGACCACATCTTACTTTTCAGTAGTTTCCTTGTTTGATCATATTTTGCTTCCATGCTGTTGAACTTATCATAATACGTATGATTCGAACCTTTCAGTAAGGCTTCCAGTTCCCAGTGAGTATTGTCCACAGCGTCCCACTTCGACTTCAAGATTGACAAGTGATCGTCAAGTTCCCATTTTTCGGCTAAGACGTCAAATTCAATTTTTGCCATAGCTCGATCGATGGCCTTAAAGTGGGTTTCTTGTTTAGTCAGCAAATTCTTTGTCTTCTCATCAGGTTCTCCTCTCGACAAGTCTGTTAGGTCGAATTTGATATTTTCTTCAGTAGTTTGCAACATTTTTAAAATGTCTGCTCTTGTTGTTTCGTATATGATCTTTGTCTTTCCGTAGACATCTTCCACAAAATAGTTAATGTTCTTGTCTTCAATTTCTTGCAACAATAATGTATGCCGTGCATTGAAATCCATCCATTGTGCTTCCAACGAGGACAGCCGATTGTTCAAGTATTCCTTTGTTTTTCGGGATTTGCTATCCTTGTTATAGTTGGCGCATAATGTTTTGATGTTTTCAAAACATGTTGATTGTAGCGACAGCTTGTTCATCTTGGTTGTATATGATAGCTTCCTTGTAGTTCACACAATACCTTTTTTGTAAAGGTCCCGAAGCTTCTCCTTGTTGTTGAAGACTCTTCTAGTGATCGTCGAAGGCTCTTCCAGTAGTCGAAAGCTCTTCTAGTTGTTGTAGTTCGTTCCGGTACTCAATGTGCCTGTACTCTGGCTAGGTATTTGCGCCTTCTCAATCCACCTGGGACGACCCTCTTCCGGGAGACCAGCTGAACCGATTCGCTACCGTCACAAGAGACACAAACACTTTTAAGATACACGAAGGCTCGAAGGACCATAAATGTACGGGTTGTAGTAGTTAACTCCGTACACTGATTTGTCGTGAAGGTTTTTAAGTTAAAGTTAGATAGAGAAACACGTTCCACTAAGATGCACTAAGTAGTTAAGTTTATTTAAGTTAAGAGGAAGTAACAATAGTACAGTGGAAGGCGATTATTTCTCTCAGTTATTGATAGATACACAGTTTTAAGTACACTATATTTAGATTCGATAGTCACGTTATTTTATAATGCTAAATTATGACGCGCATCGTTGGCGTAAAGTAGGTTACCGAGTAAGCAGAAAAATGTATGGCGTTGAGACCGTACAGAGTCCACTGTTCCATGTCAGTTTTTAATTTAATCATAAATCTTAACATAATTATTTGCCACGTTATAATATTGTTTCTACGTTAATTAATGAAAATGGTGTTACCGTTTTAATTAACTATCAATAAATAAAATGAATAATACAGGAAGGATGAATGAATGGCAACCAGCAAAAGGTAATACAAGGCAGATGTGAGTTGAAACACCGGGAGGGGACGCTTTCATTACTGGTGATGTTCCTCAGAAAAGCCATTCACTTTCTGGAGAAAGCTACGTAGTGCTCGCAACCGGCGGCGTACGTGTATGACCAGGTGTATAACCGTAAGCGAGTCAAAAGAAGTATTTAAGGACCATAGCAGGTCGCATTCTGTAGTTTCTGCCCACCTCCATGAGAAGACGGTGTGAGTTTATACATGTGTGTAAAATAAATATTGGCAGTGTACTGTAAAGACGAATCATTTTGCCCTTACACCTACTAAACTCTTTGTTCTACTATGCGTGCCATGAAAGTTAATTTAATAAATAAAGAATGTAAAAGATTTTGTGTAACTATTTGAACGAATGGAAGAGATCCCAGAATTGTTGCTTCGTAAAATAAAAGAAAAAAGCGTAGATACTTCTTTCATTCTTTTATTTATTTATTTTTTATTATTTTTTTATTCCTGTATTTCGCCTTGCCAGAAAAGTGACCTACCAGCAAAATTAAAGGTGCATGAGCATTTCGTCTCAAAAGTCAACAGGCGGTAGTAACTATTTTTCCATCAGAGGCCCTAGTGTGAGTTTCATTTAACCGTCTACACCAAACGCAGTGAGCGCGTTCGGTGTTCCGATTGGCCCTGGATCGGTGACGGACCAATCGGAGCGCCAAACGCGCTCACTGCGTTTGATGTAAATGGTTAAATGAAACTCACACTAGGGCCACCGATGTATCCTCTTTACCAAACCATAAGGAAGTAGTTCTTACCTTCTAACTGGTTTAGCCTTCAATGCAAACTCTATGCAGTTCCTCTGATTCTTATCAAGCTCACAATCCTTGAATTCTTGCTCCCCCTCCTTCTGGAATGTTACTATGACGAAACCTACGAAGATGTTCACCTGAAAAATTAAGTTGTTAACGGCTAATAATGGTTTTGGTGCAGTCAAAAAATAGCTAGTCAGTCTAAGACAGTCAGTAAATATAGGAAGTAGTAGCTAGGTAGAAATGTAGAATTTAAGAAAGAGGAGACAGCGTTATCCGGGTGATTTCCTTCTGACAGAGATTCGAGGCTTTTGTTCTGCCCCCGAAGCCTTTGAGTTGATATTAAGGCGAAAGCACCAGAGAACCCGAACCGTCTTACTAGAGAATGGGCAGCAGCGTTCTCTGTGCATTTTACCACCATACTGCGATCGCCAACCCGCCTGCCAAGCGTGGCGATTATGGCAAATTCCCCCCGTTTGGGGGAGGCTTATGTTCAGCAGTGGACGGTCTTTCGGCTGATATGATGATGACCAGAGAACCCTGCAAAGTTCAAATTTCCTTCCATATCTGCAATTTCCAGGGAGGCTTGTAACTCCGTGAATGGGGATCCATCTTTACATACAAAGACCCCTCAGTTGTTCGGAAAGCACGCTAAGCCGTTGGTCCCGGCTGTAGTTTGTAGATCTTTGATAGGCGTTATGGGTCGTCACTATCCTGAAAGTCTGACAACCAGTCTTACCAAAGGGTATCGTGTTACCCACTAACTGGGTTGTGGAGGTCAGATAGGCAGTCGCTCCATGTAAAATACTGGTATTCAGTTGCATCCGGATAGACTTGAAGCCAACCCCAATATAGTTGGGAAAAGCTTAGGATGATGACTTGCAATTTCTAGGTCAGTATTACATACATTGGCTAGTCGGTTACTACAGAATTTCTATATTTACAATGCTTTTTAACCGACTTCAAAAAAAGGAGGAGGTTCTCAATTCGACTGTATGTTTTTTTTTTTTAATGTTTATTACCTCAGAACTTTCGACTGGGTAAACTGATTTTGATGATTCTTTTTTTATTTGAAAGCTGGTGCTTCATATAGATCTGGTGATGCGGTTTCGGAGACAGACAACGGAACTCTTAAAAAAATAACAGTAAATCAACCGCGATTGCTGCTATCGCATAAATATGCATTGTTTTGACCACAAGGATGATGAAATTTCGAATTAGTGGGGTAGGTACTATAAATAAAAAGTGAAAAATAAAAACTTTTTCCAAAAATAAAAAACCGACTTCCGAAAAAACACTACAAAATGAAAAATAACTTAAATACATGTCCAAAGTCACCGCCTTCCGAAATTAAAGTTATTTTTCATTTTGTAGTGTTTTTTCGGAAGTCGGTTTTTTATTTTTGGAAAAAAAAATATGTTTGAATGGTAAAGACTTGTTTTTTACCATTTTGCCTTGCATGATAAGACCAACAATTAGTTATTCTACTTGCTTACCATGAAGAAAGCTATAACAATGATGTAGCTGATGTAGAAAAACGCAACAAGGGGTCTAGAGTTTTCTATAGGTCCATGGCGTTCTTTATTAGAATCCATAGATGTTGACAGCAAACTGCAAAAAACAATTTCAATTTTAGAGTTGTTGGAAGATGTTTTTGTCCTCTTCTTTCCATTGCAATGGCATTTGCCATAATTATCTTATTAGTACAATAAGGCTCCTGTCACGTGTTTTTAACTTGTGCCTGACCAAAACATGGGATGGAGGATTAGGAATCAATCAACTCAGCCTATCGCAGTCCACTGTTGGACATAGGCTTCTCCCATGTTGCGCCACAACACCCTGTCCTCCGTCTTCCAGGATTAGAAATGAAGAAAATACATTTATTTAGCACGGAAAAAAAGGCACACAAAATACAGCAAAATAATAATAAAAAAAACAATAAAAAGTGTAAAGTTCAGCATAAATGCCAGAAAACTAGTGCCTGACGCTGGTTTTTAACTGGACCTGACGTGTGGGAGGTGACGGATGTAAATCAGCTTTATACCAATACTGCAGCATGACGTATGTATGCTATGTATGATAAAATAAATTAGTGTCAGATAAAATTAATAAAAATAGTAGTAATTATACAACGTGTAACGGAAAGGGTACATACATACCAAGGGCACGGCTTCTTTGGATGATATCAAACGATATTGGAAGGGTATTTTAATCCTATCTCTACATGTTTAGAAGTTACTAGAATTTTTAATACATTGATACCAGAAACCGAACTTTTCAAATTGGAATAAAAACATCACTTGGAAGAGATTTATCGTGATATTGGCAAGTTACGTGGAAAGTTATTGACCTACGTAGTGTGGTGACACGTTTGTTATGATTTGAATTTAAGAAACCTAAGAAACCGAAAATTTGGAACCAATTCTTAGAGTAGGTATCTTTTGAGCTGAAACTATGTACAGTGATTCTATACCAGCTGTTATCTTTAGTGCTTAAGGATAGCAACAAAGTTTCTGTTACACTCTGTGTAGTGAGAATGTTGATGTATAGTTTGTTAGCTAGTAAGTGAGTTTAGAGATTTGGAATACTTATTTACAGCATTTAACTCCTCTGGCGTTCTGGTATCAAGGAGGTGTACCAACTAAGACAGTGTCCCATCGCAGTTGGAACATAACCAAAATTGCACTAAAAAAAACTTAAAGCATTTGTTTCACTTAAACCATTTTACATGCACTTTTGAACTGTAGAAATGTCGATCAGTTAGACGGAAAGTTGAAGCTAATTGCCCATTAAAACGTAGATCTCTATGAAGAAGAACGGGCTAGAAACTCCAAGGACACTCTTTTAAATCAAGGCATTACAAAATCCTAGGTACATTATTCTTGTTGCTTTATATGTAAGAACAATAGACAAAAATTATAAAAAATTCTAAATTAAAAATAAGCCCTGGAAGTTAGAAGATGACCTGTCTCAACCGACGGGGCCCATTCACGAACATAACACGTGGATCTGCACCATCCAGCTTAAACATTTTGTAGGGAACCGAATGATCTAACACACTCCAGATTAAGATCAATTATGAATTACCATCTGACCAGGTTTGCGTTGCTTAGGCAAACCTGAATCTGTAGACATTCATAATAGATGGAATTCACCTTTTGGTCTCAACTCCCTGCCGATGCTAGTGACTGTAAGGGAGAACTGTTCTATCTTCTGACTTACCCCGGCCATCCTTCGAAGGTGGATACAGTGAAGAGTGTCAGCATCCCATTGAGCACATCATCAAAGTTAAACTTGTTTCGTAACCACAACCTGTCTTGTATCTCAAGCTTCCCGTTATTGTAAATTAAGTATGTTCCACTAGAAAAAAGGTAACAATTTCATTGTCTGTTACATTCTAAATCGACGCACATTCTGTTATCTTGGATTCAGTACTTCATTCTGGACCCACTGTATTGAAAGTTTTCGTCGGTTATTTAAATATTTTTTGTTCATTTTGACTTCTTATTGCACTTTTGTAGGAAATCACAGTTTTTTTTTAATGGTACATACTCGTGTAGCTAACCATGTTCCTGGCCGGAATCCATGGTAACAGGTTGTGCGTTGATGTCCCTGCCACTTCATATGCAACGTGGAGACCACAGTACGTAAATGAAGACAGGGACAGTTTTCGATATCGATACTCAACATGTGGTTAAAGTATTGCCGGTTAATTTAATTCGACCCTGTACACAAGGTGAATTTTTAGTCACCGTTTAAATTTTTCAGGGTGATACTACTCGTGAAATTGAACAAGTTTCTCCAAAGAACATGGGTCGAAATATGAATAAATAATAGTAAAAAAAAACTTGGTTTTTAAAGCATGTTTTTAGTTTTTTTACTATTATTTATTTTCAATTTTTTAGTTCTGCTATCTACAAAAGCGTGATTTTTCAGATTTTTTATTTTGTTTCTTTGTTTTTTTTTTTTCATTATTGAATTGTCATCGATCCTCGATAAGTTTACAAAGTTTAAATTAAATCTGACCGTTTGAAGTGGGTCAAAATCAAGTCCAAAGGAGTCGGTTACAAACAAACAAACATACAAGTGAAGCTAATATAAAGCGTGTAAAAAAGAAATCGGACCCCCCATACAAAATCGATCGGCCTTTATATGGGAGGTCATTGGAAAAAGTTGTTCAATTTCACGGGTACTAAAAAAAATTAAACGGTGACTAAAAATTCACTTTGTATACAGCCTGATATAACGTACGGAATCAAAAACTATAATGATTTAGCTATGTTATAAAAAATACTGGTTTGATTCCTATACTCACGCGCATTCGTCTTCAGTCACTTTTGTGATATCTGTACATCTATAGAATTTACCCTGAAATCATAACAATATTAAAGAAAATTTCATACAATTATGACTACCTTCTGGACTAAGAAGCTTAAGTTTTTAGTCAAGGAGACTAGCCACATCTTACTTGTGAAAAAAAAAACATTCTTGAACATTGAATAAAACATAAGTACAGGGAATTTATTCATAAAAAATTATACCTATTGAATCACCTGACCTCGCTTTTTACAAAACGCTTAGCTAAGCACATAAAACAAATACAGTTAGTACATTTCAAGTTAAGATACAGCTGGCACTATATTATTTTTCAGCATGACTAATTTTGCCACTGGCAACCATATCTTTAAACAACTGCCCTAAAACAGAGAGTAATGTTTTCGATTAGAAGTATGCATGTCCTCGCTGCACTAAAAAAATAGAATAATAAAATGTTTATTTTCTTAATAAACTTTGAAAGTATGGTTGACAGTTCTACAAATAGTGGAGTATAGAGAAATATAGCCTGTACGTTACTAAAATGTGTTTAGCAGTTACTTACGTACTAAAATGAGAAAGATATACGTACCGCGGGCTTCTGATTTCTATAAAAAATTAGAAAGTTTTATCTCGCTCCCACTTATTGAAAGCGAGAAGAGAGAGTGAGCAAAAAAAGTTAAAATAGATACAAAAAATTACCTTGAATAATTGAATACCAACAACAGCGAACATAAATTGCAACATTTGATTTATGATAAAAATATTCCCAATAGACTTTATAGAAGCAAACACACACTTCACAACATACTAAAGCACAAATAATGCAAAAAATATTAAAGCGGGCAAAACAGTAACGTTACCCAATTGTAGTGTTTTTTTTATAATTTTTTGTATTTTTATTTTTCGCCCATTGTCCCAATGTGCGTTTGTGTAGGTGTATGCAAACCACGTTGTATAAAGTTGTGAAAAAAAAAAACAAAATGCAAAAATAAATCAATGTTAGAATAAATACCACAAAAAACTGGGGGGAAAAGGTCGCCAACTTACATCGCGTTAGTCCTTGGTTTTACGGAAACAAAAACAAAACTTTATTCGCTTTTTTACAGACACGTCAGTGTCCTGTTCTGACAGTGACAGTTCGTACAATAAAAAAAAAAACGTGAACACAGTAATAAACCAAGTACCTCACTCCTAGTTTTCGAGTGAAATGTCAAGGTAGGGCATTGTGGAACAGAAACACCGAAGCACTTAACTTTGAGTCCAAAAAATCACAAAATTCGAAAAAAAAATCTTGATAAAACATCACACAACACCTTTGGGCTAATTTAAATTGAAAAACAAGATAGTGAAGCATGCAAGCTCCTAAATAGAAAAAAAAACAAAGGAGAATTTTTTGGACCCACGGGCAGAAGCGAAAAAAAAATGTTAGTAAACTAATTTTTTGTTTTGCACGTAAATAAGCCTCACACAGATTAAAGAAACGAAATCAGATGATTTTGTATACTTTTTTAAAAGAAACAATAACTAGTGCAAGAATATTTTCCGAGTGCATAAAAATACTTACTTCCACAAACTTGTATATAATGTAAATTGTAAATAAATTGACCCAAAGGTGTCGCTCAATGAGTAAAAAAAATTGTAATTATGTTATTCAATTTTTTCCTCCTCCCTACCTTGAACATTTGCACTCCCATGACGGCAAACATGAACTGAAGAAGATTTGTCACCAACAGAATGTTGCCAATCGTCTTAATAGCGACGATCACACATTGAACTACGTGCTAAAAATTGATAAAAAACAGTTTTACATCTTACTCTTAAGGCGAAAGCATCAGGGTAGCCCGCAAAATTCAAAGAAGATTGGCCATATTGGGCCCAATATTCAAAGTGACAAATGCAAAATTCAAGATGAACGATTGGACGCGGAGTTTCGGTGAAATCGTAAAAATACTATAAAAAGGACAACTCCAACTTTTTTTAAAGCTGGCCGACATTTTTGGTTTTGGGCCCAACTTTTTATGAAACGCGACTAGTCTCTTTTATGTTTTTTGCATATTGCAGGCAAGTATCAGGTTGTATGTTCATATTACCCTACTTCATAAATCATGACATTTGAGGTCTATTGTATATTGCTTTCAGGAGTTTCAATGCTGGCTACGTATAAATCGTCATATGTGGGCGTCCAAGCAAAAAGGATCCAGTAATGGGGTATTGAGTTAAGACTAGATTCAGTATCCAGAATAGTCAATTGATAGTAAGTATTGAAAAAATATTCAAAAACTGGCACACATTTTTTTATCAGACATTTGAAGTTAAAATTCTGAAAAAGCTTGATTACTTAAGGCTCGTGCAGACTAGCGCGACGCGACGGTCGCGTCGCGACACTCGTAGAACAATTTCTATGAAAACTTAGTGGAAATTGTTCTACAAGTGTCGCGTCGCGGCTGTTTGAAGAAGCCTTTTAGTCATTTACTATCTGAAATTGTAGATAATTGAGCATACAAATGCTCAATTATCTAATAACCAATTAGAATCGCGAAATGCAATTTTTTCACCCTACTTTACAAAACTCGTTATATCTCGGAAACTAAATGCCGAGAACTGGACTCTTTTTGTTTGTACGCCCACATATAGTTCTGTATGACGTGAATCATAATATTTTAAACAACATACAACTCGACAATAACCTGAAAATTTCAAACAGCGTAAGTCATTTTGAATTTCGCTTGCTACCTTAGCGCATCCCCTTAACTATAAATCGATTAAAAAATTAAAAATGTTTCAAAACTAACCTTTAGTCCTTTAGCTCTGTTGATTGCCCTCAAGGGTCTCAATACTCGAAACACTCTCAATATCTTTATAAAAGATACCGTATTCGACCTGGCAGAAAAAAGACGCCATTTTAGAGCTTATTGTTTATTTAAAGAAAAACATAGGGACGGCAACAAAATAAAACATTTCGAACATCGGTATTCATAAGCAGCCCATAATGTTCCCACTGCTGGGACACTGACCTCCTCTCTGTGAGAGGGAGTGGGCCATAAACGACCACGCGGGCCCTCTGCGGGTTGGCGGATCCCTCTTGTCATCAAATTTTCGGTTCTAGGACATGCCAGTTTCCTCACGATGTTTTCCTTCACCGTTTTGAGAGCAGTAGCGATGAAAGTATTTACATAAAGTAAAGTACCCGCTTAGGTTCCAACCCATGACCACCGGGCTGGAACCACTCGTAAGTCGCAGCTGTCACCACTGGGCCACCACTGTTCAAATTTTTTCACATCAGTATTACTTGATGCAAATATATTTTACACACAATCTAAGGCCGAGATCTATAAAGGATATTTAGCATTAGCTTTGGCTGAGGCTGAGGCATATTTCCGTCTTTATCTTGCAAATTTACTTTGACAGTTGTGTGAAAGTGACAGGAATACCGCTTAGTCAAAAGAAGAAGTCCTAAGAAACCTTTATAGATCATGGCCTACGCGATAGGACATCTCATAGGGCTCTCTGAAGAAATACATTTCAATAAATTCCACTCACCCATCCAAAGAAATCAAAGACACTATGACGACCAGTAAATCCAGGAGGTTGAAGGCGGATCTACAAAAGGCATCCTTATGCAAGATTAAGCCATAAGTGATCAACTTCAGAAGAAGCTCTAAGGTGAACACGGTGGTGAAGAAGTAATCAATTTTACGTAAGATCTGAAAGTAATTGGAAAAATTAAGAACGGTGAACAAACGAGATTAAAAAGTACACAGCACACATAAAAACGTGTTCGAGGTCACGACTAAAAATGTGAAATTAACACATTTCATTATTTATGACAAGCATTACAGCCTCGCCGAAATCATCATCATCATCATCATCATTTCAGCCGAAAGACGTCCACTGTTGGACATAGGCCTCCCCCTGGCTCCTCCACTTCGACCGGTCTTGTGCTTCCCACATCCAGCGGATTCCCGCGGCCTTCACAAGGACATCGGTCCACCTTGTGGGAGGCCTTCTCACTCTACGTCTTCCGGTGCGCGGTCACCACTCTAGAACCATTCAGCCCCATCGGCCATCTGTTCTGCGAGTAATGTGCCCTGCCCACTGCCACTTAAGTTTGGCAAATCTTCGGGCTATGTGGGTTACCATGGTTCTCTTGCGGATCTCTCCATTCCTGATTCGATGGCGTAGAGAAACTCCGAGCATACCCCTTTCCATTACCCTTTGTGTGACTTTAAAGCCTTCTGATAAGGCCCATTGTGACCGACCACGTTTCTGTACCATAGGTCATGGCAATACACACTGGTCAAAAGCTTTCGTCTTGAGACACTGCGGTATTTGGGACGAGCAGATATTGCGAAGCCTCCCGAACCCTGCCCAGCCAAGTCGGATTCGACGATTAACCTCTTTCTCGATGTTGGACCTACCTAACTGGACAGTTTGCCTCAGGTAAACGTACTCGTCCACAACTTCGAGCGAGGTGCCTCCGACCGTCATGAGAGTGGGTGTTACGTGGTCATTTGACATGACCTTCGTCTTGTCCATGATCATTTAAAGACCTACTCTTTCGGAAGCTCTACTGAGGTCATCAAGCATTGCACTGAGGCCAAAATCGAGCAACTTATATTATACTACATTTTGCCAAGGGGTATCGTGTAACCCAGTTACTGGGTTATAGAGCTCAGATAGGCAGTCGTTCCATGTAAGCTAATAGTATGCAGATGTAAGGCAGTTGATGATAATGATGAAAAAAATGGGACGCCATCATGATATTTACCTCATTCTGCTGTTCATTATTTTTGCTGCCTACTGGGTCCTCCATCGCTAACATAAGGGATGTGGCAAGAATACACAGCAAAATAAAATTCTTGAACCACGAATTCTTCTGGATTTTGTTGCACAACACTCGGAACCTGAAAAAGGGTTAAAAAAATAGGCTTTAATAAAATGACAGACCATGGGTCCAACGGAGCGTAATATACCCTATGCTAGAAAGCTCAACATTGGCGAATTTCAAAGTTATTCTTATATTCTAAGAACAAACCCAAACCAACAAGTGAATAAATAAATAAGGCAACAATTTGCCTTATTTATTTGTGCCCGAAAGCCTGATAACTTGTCTTACCAAGAGGTATCGTATCACCCCAGTTACTGGGTTGTCGAGGTCAGATAGGCAGTCAATCAACTCAGCCTATCGCTGTCCACTGCTGGACATAGGCCTCTCCCATGCTGCGCCGCAACACCCTGTCCTTCGCCTTCCGCATCCAGTCTGTCCCAGCCACCTTTTTCAGGTCGTCGGTCCACCTAGCTAGAGGGCGTCCCACACTACGCTTGCCGATACGCGGTCTCCACTCCAGGACTCGTCTGCTCCATTGGCCATCGGTCCTTCAACAAAAATGGCCAGCCCGCTGCCACTTCAACCTACTTACTCTGCAAGCTATGTCGGTAACTCGCAGGCAGATAGGCAGTCGCTCCATGTAAAATACTGGTATTCTGCTGCATTCGGTTAGACTGGAAGCCGACCCTAACATAGTTTAGAGAAGGTAACCCAGATGATGATAGTTAGGATAGTCGGTGATAGACTGGCTGTTGCATACAGACTGCACTAAGTGTAAAGTATCTACTATTGTGGCGGTATCTACATCACCACATGCGAACTACGCATCACACTGACGACACGCAAAATCCTGCATCGCGCAAGCAAAGTTTACCGCAACTAGCATATTCAACGTGTAACGGAAAGAGTAAAAATACATACCAAGGGCACGGCTTCTTTGGATGATATCAAACGGTATTGGAAGGGTTTTTAATCCTATCTCTACATGTTCGGAAGTTATGAGTTTTTAGTACATTGATACCAGAAACCGAATTTTCCAAATTGAAACTCACTCCGAAGTGATTTATCGTGATATTGACAAGTAACGTGGAAAGTTATTGACCTACGTAGTGCGGTGACACGTTTGTTATGATTTGAATTTAAGAAACATATAAAACCGAAAATTTGGTATCAATTCTTAGAGTATTTTATTTTGAGCTGTGATTCTATACCAGCTGTTATCTTTAGTGCTTAAGGATAGCAATAGGATTTCTGTTACGCCCTGTATATAAACGTCCCAACATCATCGGTTGGCAGTTGCCTTCCTGACACGGACGGGTATCATGTCTGGATCCGACCAGGCGGTCGGAGGATCCTCCCTTTTCTATGGAAGATGTGAATTTAACTTTACACTCTGTTCTTCATACGTTTATACCATCTTTAGTTCTGTTACTCGTTTAATGTCCCTTTTAACATTATTTTATTGGAAGACCATTTATTTGTATTACAGTGTTGTCACACTGCAAGATAAGGATCTCCTTTCCTCTTTTCTACTCCTCTCCACCTTGAGCTACTTTGGACACATCTATACGCTTACATCTATACCATTAAGTAATAAATGTCTACTAACCCGTTCGTTTGCGAAAAGACGAAGAAACTGCTTCCCTCAGGAATGGGTTTGTCCTCATTCTTCATTTCAACATCTGACAATCGTCGTGGTCTTGCAGACGTTGGCCCCAACTGGTGTTTAGGCAAATCTTCTTGCTTTATGTCTCCTAATGGAAGGGAAAAGGGTAATTGTAGATAGCATGATCATAGCTAGGTCCCTAATAGACCTGAGTCGATCACGATTGATAGAGTCACTTTGATTCGATCTCTACCCAAGTGATCGAGTCTTGAAGTATTAAAAGATTCGATCATTTGGGTAGGTACCTGTAATCTTAAAGAGAATTGAACTCTATGCTGTACAGTTTAGATCACACTCTATGTATGCTTACAAAAAGACCCAACAAATATGTTTATCTCTTTCTTTCGAATGCTTCCACGCATACGTTCGTCACTTTCTAACGGCGACCCAAAACCGGGATGGTGCGCTAGAAATGTATTACTTTCGCACTCTAGTGTGGCTAGGTACTAACAACCATTAAGACCGAGATCCGAGCTGCAACCCAAACGACCCAATCGATCGAATCATTTTAACTCGATCACCTACCCTATGAGTCGCGATAGACCCGAGTCACCAAAAATGAATGATCGACTCGTCTAGTCCCTATGATCTTCGATAAAATTTGACATTTCGTTCATTCATGAGTCTGGTTCACCAGTTCGTTCTTTTCGATGTTATCTATATTTTGAATCAAGTATCCGACATGGAAAGAAGGCACAACTTTATGCCACAATTTTCTAATTTTATGGTCTTTTGGGAAATAGTGGACTACCGCACGACCCAATTTCGGAGTATTTAGGAGAACAACAATACATTATTTTTCCACCAGAATCACCAGCTCACGCCTTGCATTTTTAGCCTGTGTTGGGAACTAGCTTCGATAGCGCCACTTTGACAGTTTCCCTCTACATTGGAGGGACATACCAATTTTTATTGGAGGTTGAAAATTTAAAAGAGGTCTTAAAAAATCCAGACTAGAGATAAACACGCACCATTTTGTTTCTTCTCATTTCCTACAAGAATTTCCTTGGCCTCGCCTCCCTCTCCTTGGCCCTGTTCTTGTTCCTGAACATCTTCTTCTGACCCAGTCTCCTCATACTCATGGTCTGATCTGAAACCGTAATGAACACAATAATTAAACTAATCTAAGAAGAATCCAGTCCACCTGAAATGTATCGAAATAATAAATTATATTGCAGTTCCGGCACAACAAAGGTGGTATCGACGCGCAACCTACCATGGATACAGTTTAAGATTCTGAACCCACCAATGAATGAATGAAATGCACAGATCCCAGCGGGGTGTGACCAGACTCGATTAACCGAAAGAATCCCAAGATTTACACTAAGCCCTGGAGCCTCAAGTTTCATGATTCTGAACCCACCGATAAAAAAATAGCTGTTCCATAAATTTGGCTACGTAGCTAATTTTCTATACAACAGTTTTTTTTTGATGGCCGATGAAACATTTTTGCGCTCATTTGTGGTTTTAGTAACGCGTCGATGTGTTTAAGAGGGGGAGGGAAGAGTGAGTGCAACAGTGTCTCCACACATACTTGTGCACGATAAATATCTCCTGCGTAGTTGGCCAGTCTCCACTAAAATTGTCAGCCATGGCCGAAGGTCTAGAGGACTATTACTTTAGATTATTTCCCATTTTAGAAACTTTCCAAGTTTGACGGAATTCTGAATGCTTAGCATATTCAGTCTATAAGGTTCCCACCACTGGGAACTAGGGAGTGGGCCAAATCTACCACGCGCGGGCCCAGTGCGGGCTGGTAGATGTCGCATATCTTCGAATTTTTGGTTTTAGGACATGCTGGTCTCCTCACGATGTTTTTCTTCACCGCTTTGAGAGTAGTGGTGATGTAATTATTTAAACAAATTAAAGCGGCTATCTGGGTTCGATTCGATCCTGCGACCTACAAGTCGTAAGTTGCGGTCGTTAGGTACCACTGAGCCACCACTGCTCGCTTATAGTAACAATGCTTAGATCTTGCTAGATATTAGTGTTTGCTTCCTTACCTGGGTACCCTCTTATATTTTTTGGAAGGCCGGCTGTTAGTACAAAAAATAATTAGAGTGATATTAGACGAAAAAAAAACAGTTAGAGTTAATTCAATGAAAAAAAAATTGTGGGTAATTTTACGCAATTTTTGTTAAAGTGCGTTTCAGGAAAGAATTTCATTCGCCGTCATGTTGGTAGCACAGAAATTCACAGACTCCAGTAAACATTACGTGTTATCAGTTTCTATCGAAAAGACACATACAATATGTAACAAAAACCCTGTTGTTCCTTTTAGGGACGTAAACACTTACCCACAAGCACAACATTTACGAAGTTATAATTTAAAAAATAAGCATTGGCTAGTCGAGAGTTCAACATCAAATAACTATTAAAATCGACATATTCAAAAAAAATGTTAACAGTATCTGATTTTACAAGTATCCTTATTTCGCACAATAGACTACGAGCTTGGCGGCTTTCTTTGATCTAATCAAAATCAGTTAAATATTACAAATATTCATAATTAAATATTTATTTTAATTATTTTTGTTAAACAGTTTTTATAAATGACATGCTTTATTACGTATGTATACCGATTCTGAAAACGTGGGTAGAAGGAACAACAGGGTTTTTGTTACATATTGTATATGTCATCACACTATAATAACAGAGAGTAATAAAAAGAAATCGGCGGACTCCCGTCTGGAACTAAGTTCCTTACGCGATACTCGCATGCACACACAGTTCCTGACGGGAGTCCCCGACCGGACACGGTTATTTTTTCGGTAGTTTTTTACCCTTGCAAGTGAAAGGTGATCTCTTACCCTTCACTAGAATACCCTTCCTCTTCGTTAACGTATTCGTCATCAGTCTCGCCTCTCTCTTCTTCTAGTTGAGGTTTACCTGCCTCTATATTTTCTGCTGCTTCCTGCTGCTGTAAACAGATAGATAAAAGATATTAATAAGGGACTTAGATATAAATGCAGTTCGTTAGTATGCGCATTTGTTTAAAACGGCTGGACCCATTTTTTTATTTTATTGGTCCTTAAGGGCTTTAGCACACCTCCGAGGCAAAAATAATAATGCGAAACCTCTTAACGAATAATAACGAATTCCGCTGCGAAACATTACTACATTATGTCGCGTTTTGAATCGCGGCAGATCATGCGAGTCAGATGAACAGTAACAAAATGTCGTCACTTTCGACTTAATTAATACAGTATAAATTTGGTACGGACCTCTTGATCCGCGATGATTAGTTTTTCCGTAAAATCAACATAATTTTTTATAAAATATTTAAGTTTCGCTTTATAAACTGTATGCGAAACAAAAGCGGTACCGCTACAAGATTGCTTGGCAGACTGAACCAGTGTTCAGTCTGCCAAGCAATCTTGTAGCGGTGCCGCTCGGAAGCTGATTACAACTCAGTAGTTGTAACCGGCTTCCGAGCAGATAAAAGAAATCACGCAGGAAAGAGATCGAATCATAATCAAATCTGTACGTTAGAACAGGTAATTTAAAAGTTTCCAGTAAATTATTAGAATTTGAATTTCGCTCCTGTTTCGCTTGTCATACAACGGACAAGTCATGGTGGACTTACTGCAGTTTCGCTGCTATGGTTTCAAGGAGGAAAGAAAAATAGTTTCACGGAAATGTTCAAAATCGGGAAAAACTGCACGACCTTTTTTCATGGGATTCTGTATGAACTATTAAAACTTGGAGTTGCCAACCTCTGTCGGGACAGCTAGCATTTTTTTTTTTTTTTTGTGGTAACTAGGACATTTAACTTTAATTGTTTTTGCCATCTTTCTTTAAATAAAGTGATTGGATGAAACTCATAAACAAAAGGTACTCTAACGTGCAATAACTTAATCTATAATAATTAAACTTACGTCTTTTTCCTTTTGTATTTCATCCATTTCTTCTGCGTCTCCTAAGTTGTCGACAGCGATAGCCAAGAACACGTTTAGCAAGATGTCTGTATCACAATTGGATTAAGAAAATAATAATTATACATTTTAACCATAGCAGCATCGATAATACTTAACCTAAAAGCGACTTGTGAAATAATATTTTGGCCACCAGATGGCGCCACTTTGGCAATTTAATGATGACATTCATCATTCGTTTCATTCATTCATTCATCATTCAGTCACGACTAAAGGCTTTGACATTTTTGATAGGTGCCCGGACCTGACGTCTTAGTGCTACCACCTAGTGAACGTCATTTAAGAAAACCCTCATTGTTTACATTTCAACAGATCACTTACCACGTATTCATAGTCTAACTTAAGTCCCAGAAAAGAGGGCCATCAATACTAGAAATCGACCTGGATTCGAATCGAAATGGACCTAATTGGAAAAGGATACAGTTACCGCAAATGAAGATGATGATGAAATAGAGGGAGGCTAACATGCCGGGGGTGCCAACACCACCGTAAGCATTGATGCCGTGGTACATAACGGCGTTCCAATCCTCACCAGTCAATATCTGGAAAGGAGAGAAAAGCCATACATTTACATAAATAAATATAAAAAACTTCGATTCAGACCTTGGTCCGTATGATGTTAAGGTGCTCTTACACGGGCAATTTTTTGAGCAATTATTGCTCGGCAACACTAATGGATCAATCTGTAGCAATTAAGTGGAGCAATCTGGAGCAACAACAATAAATTGCGTTTCGGCAATATTGCTTCTGATTGCTGCATATATTTAATGAGTTGCCGAATATCCAATGGATTTGGAAATTTCTAGAGAATTTTCTTTCTACCTCATTTGTACGTATTACTACGTCTCGTTTTTGTGAAAGGCGAGGCGAGACACGAGCAACTAAAATTGCTCCATCCTGGTCAATTCTCGTCAATTATGACGTCATGACTACAACCAGCACTTTAGGGCAATGGCAACATGTAGCAACCTGTTGCCAGAGATAAGGCCACACAATATTATGCAATATGGAGCAACTTAAGAAACTAGGCAATGCGTCGCCCCCCCCCCGCCGCCGCCTTCCGGTTCCTCTTGCAAAAACGAGACAGTTATACGTCCAAATGAGACAGAAAGATAATTGACAAAAAATTCCAAACTGATTGGATATTCGGCAACTCATGAAATATATGGAGTAATCAGAAGCAATATTGCCAAAACATATACGCAATTTATTGTTGTTGCTCCAAATTGTTCCACTTAATTGATCCAGATTGATCCATTAGTGTTGCCAAGCAATAATTGCTCAAAAAATTGCCCGTGTAAGAGCACCTTTAGGCTTTTAACACCATACTCTAATTGGGTACTTTCGTTAATTATGTAAAAATGCTCTTACACGGGCAATTTTTTGAGCAATTATTGCCTGTATTTACACCAGCAGGCTTAGCACGAGCACTGATTTGTCGACGGAAGAATAGACATGACTATTAAATAAATGATGTACACTAGGAAAACATAGCTATGTTCTTCTATTAATTATCTCAGCCCTTCTATTAGTTATGCGTTCTAAACGAATTATGATTTTGTAGATAATCGTATATACTTTATGGCCGTCGAGTAGAAAGTTTGTTGTCAGTGTGATTTTGACTGTTTGGGAAGAAATATTCTACATTTAAAAGGACCTAGACAAAGATCGTTAGAAACGAAAGACAAAATTATAGATTGTAGAAGGATATCTACGGTGCGATGTCAAAAATGGACAAATTTGACTTTGTATAGAAAAAGCACTGTCTATTCTTCGTAGAAATAGAAAGTGTTATGCTAAGCCTGCTGAAAGAAAGTATGTCTATACAGAGTAAACAATAATACTAATTAACCAAACAAATACCTGAAACATCGTCAACACAGCTTGCCAGAAAGAGTCAAAGTTGTGCCTCTCTTTCTCTTCTTCAGGCTGATAGTCAAATTTTCCTCCGAAGACTTGCATGCCGAGCAGAGCGAAGATCATGATGAACAAGAAGAGAAGCAGGAGGAGAGAGAAGATGGACTGGATGGAGTTGAGAAGAGATGCCACGAGGTTAGAAAGAGACCGCCAGTACCTGCAAAGCAAAACAACACGGTGAGGTCTAGTCTCCACATTTATTATGCGCACAGCCAAAGTGTGGAACTCTCTGCCTGCGTCTGTTTCCTTCCACATTTAACCCATCTATCTTCAAAACAAGAGTGAACAGGCATTTTCTGGGCACGCTCGATCCATCATAGACCTCATCAATCGCTTTCTATCAGGCGTGTTCGAAGTCAAGAGTTGGCCCATTCAGTAATAAAAAAAAAAAGTTATGAAATCAAGAAAGAGGAAAACGTGATGCCTGTTTTTTAATCGACTTCAAAAAGGAGGAGGTTCTCAATTCATCTGTATGTTTGTTTTTTTTTATTGTATGTTCCGCAATATCTCCATCAATTGTGGATGGATTTCGAAAAAATTTAATGGATGAGTATACTTCCGGGATGGTCCCATATAAATTTTATTAACTTTGCTTAGAGAATTTTTGGCGTTAGCCTTGACAATACATTTTTAATCCACTTTATGTATCTTGATGACATTCTGCTGCTTTCCGTCACAGTTGTTTACTAGGGCAGTAGTGGTTAAGAATTAGTGTGGGGAAGGTCCATTAAAAAACGTGAAAAAAAAATGCAAAAAAATACAATCGACTTCCAAAGAAACACTACAGAGTGAAAAATAACTATAATTTTGGAAGTTTTTTTTGTAAAAAAGTTTTATTAATAAAAAAATCTCCAACTAAGTACTTACTTAGTGACTTTAAAAACTCGAAGCAGACGAACACATCTCAACACAGATATGCCCAGCTGTGGGATAGTGTCGGAGATGGTCAGTGCGAGCTCCACGATTGAACAGAACATGACGAAGCAGTCGAAACGGTTGAATAAGGAGACGAAGTACCCCTGGAACACACAGTCACTAATTATTTTAATCTAACAAAACCATAAAGTAAATTCGTTTTTTTTAGATTTTGTATGCAAACGTTGCATAAAGATACGGAAATGGCCCCTCTGGAAAAAAAACAAGTAACATTAATAGCATCCTACGTTTAGAATTGGTTATAGCCAAGAAATAAAGGCCTCAGTGGTAATGTTATGCTTGCCGCGGTCGGCCCGTGGATGGGTTGCAATGTTAGGGTCGGTTTCCAGTCCAACTGGATGCAGCTGAATACCAGTATTTCACATGGAGCGACTGCCTATCTGACATCCACCACCCAGTTACTGGGTAATACTATACCTCTTGGTAAGACTTTCGGGCTCCTGACGACCCGTAACGACTGTCAAAGATCCAAGAATGACAGCTAGGACCAACAGCTTAACGTGCTTTCCGAAGCAAGTAGAGGTCTCGGTATGTAAAGATGGTCACCTATTCACCGACCGAGGCAAGCGTACTTAGCCACAAGTTCCTCAGTGACATACACGAATTATAATCGCTTGTTTTAAGCAGTGAATATTAAATTACTAATAACGTGATGATAAATAACTTACTTGTATACCCAATGCGTACATCTTCACCAACATCTCCATAGTGAATAGCACCACGAACAAGTAATTAGCGTAGTTTTGAAAGTGGTCCAACCAAGGCGGTTGACTGAAAACAAAAACAACATTAGTTTTCTTTTAATCTAATGTTTAACAGCGGTACAACAAATAATTAAATTCTAAACCCTCTTTGGGTTATTAGTCGACTCGCACCAATTTATTCGACCGTTTCGGAAGAATCGTCAATTTTTAATCATTTATTTTCTTCATATGCAACTCGCATGCAGATAATTTAACATGTGGGCTAACCGACAATTCCAGAAATTCGCAATGGCACGTTTTGTATTTTATGTAATAAATTTAAATTAGGTATATACAATACAAAAAGTGCCAGTTGCCAATTACGAATTTGTGGAATTCTCGATTAGCCCACAAATAAATTAACTTCGGGCGAATCGCTTATAGAAAATAATATATGATTAAAAAGTGAAGAATTGCCCGATTCGCGCGAGTTAATTTGTGCTAGTCGACTTATAAGCCCTTTTTATTAATAAAGGTAGGATAAGTTAAAAGTGTTATTCTGTAAAATCGCACCATAAAACTTTCATAGTCAACATCGTGAACTTCATGGGTCAAAAGGACGGAACATAGCATAACATCACGCCAATACTTTCCAGATGGTTAAGCAAAGATGAACTCGTAGTGTACTCACATTTTGCCAGTAATGTTAAAGTCCCATGATATAGGGGGTAAGCCTATTGCATCAAACAGGCAGAATTATAGATTCCGGGTGCTACTGAGAATTTCCAGACGGTAAGACCCAATAAGACCTTACCCGATCCGGGAATCGAACCCGGTCCCTCACGCTCAGCAGTACCGTTTGTGACCACTAGACGAAGCAGTACTAGACCAACGAGCAAGTTTGTTGAGATAGAGGCAACCTTACCCATGATGTTCTGTAGCTAGCACCAAAGTATTTAGAAACACAAGCACAATGATAGCCCAGTAACACGTTTGCGATTTCACCGCTTTCCTACATGTTCTTCGCAACCGTCGATTAACCTGAAAACAACGTTTTACAATATAAAATACTGAAATACAAGAAATAGTTAGAAACGAAAGTATAATTTATAATTAGTAATAAAACTCATGTCTCTTAAAATACAGTTATTTGGCTTTGAAAGTCAATCTTACTGCAACTCAAACGAATAAGTATTATAAAGAGATATTTTTTTTATTTTTTTATTAGAGGTAATCTCTGGAAGTTATACTCACTCGATCACTAATAATATTTTACTGATAGAAAGCTACAATATTATACATAATATGACAGACATAGTATGTGTTTTTTGCACGCGGATGAAATTATGGGCAGAAGCTAGTTACAAATGTTATTTTCCATCGAGATAAAAGTATTGGTCCTAAGATAGTACCTTGTCGAACCTCCTGCAGTAAACCTTGCAAGTGGAACCGTGTCCTTGGTCTGAACTCGCGTTCACATTACTTTGCGATCCCTCATTGCTTTTTCTGTCGTTTTGGCCTGCAATATATAAGAAAAAATATTAATATCCTGTCCACAGTATCTAGAACCGTATCGAATGCGTGTCAATAATATACATGCTTTACAGTTTTTAAGAATACCAAGCCACTTAGAAAGTATTGCGAAAAAAGCTTTTATGTGTGAGAGACTGGCCAGTTATAATCTATTTTGAAAATATGATTATTTTTAAGTAAAAATAAGTACGTTCTAATTTCAAAATCTTCGCGTGAGGAGGATAGTTTCACGCTGGGTGCTGCACAACCTGACCGATGCTCAGAAGCAGGCTCGTCTTGGTGTTTTTACGACATCATTACAGGTGATGAATCTTGGATTTATCAATACGATCCAGAAACGAAGCGCCAGTTGACGGTTTGGGTATTTCAAAACGAATCAACACCTACCAAAGTGAAGCAACTTAGAAGCGCGGGGAAGATGTTGATCGCAAGCTTTTTAAATTTGACTGGCTACTTGGTGTCAATTCCTTTACGGAACCAAAAAAGCATCAACGGTTAATGGCAAATGCTAGGCAGAAGTTTTCTCTGTTGTGAGCAACAAGCGACCAAACACAGGGCTCCGCGGGCTACTGCTCCACCACGACAACGCGCCTTCGCACACCGCACTCAAAACGAGGGACTTCCTGGACAGCACACCGGTCAAACTCCTGAGTCACCCTTCTTACAACCTAGCACCGTGTGACTTCTTTTCATATTCCCGAATATAAAAATCACCTCAAAGGGATACAATTTTCATTGCCAGAAGATGCGTTTGAGCAGGTTTTAAACGAGGTGTCTGCGGCGGACTGGAAAAAGTGTTTCGAAAATTGGTTCAGACGCATGAAACTTTGTATAGAGGCTAGTGGAGAGTACTTTGAAAAGATTTCATAAAAAATATTTACCTACAGAACATTTTATTTTATTTTCACAAAACTTTCTGAGTGTCACGTACATAAAGATTAACATAGCAGATACAAACTTCCAAAGCATGCCTGACTTGACTTGCATTGTCAATCACAAATGATATCTCCTAAAACCTGTGTGCTCTGTTCCGCCGTTGCATGCTGCTTCGCAGGTGCCAGCTACATGTTTAACTGGGGTCATACAAACCTTGAGAATCCTGGTCGTTCTCTCTTTGCCCCTGATCATTTTCGAGGTCCAACTCTTCAGCTACCGTTATCCAATTGAGATATCCTTTCATATCTTCTTCAAGCTGCTGTCTTTCACGCGATTTTTGGAAGTCACCACGATTCTTTGCTTTTTCTCTTTCTTTAGAGAACTCTCTGTGAAAAGTTAATGGAACTTTAGTTAAACTACGTGTATGTTTCACATAATTATATTGCACGTGTCTCTTTGACATCAAATAAATTGTAGCTGTAAGATAATAACAGTGTAGACATAAAGTTTTCATATTTCATAGATCGTCTTATTTTGTATTTTGGAATTGTTCTTCATTAATTTTATCACTGCAAACATGACAGCTAGATGAATAATTTGAAACAGTTGCTTTCATTAGAAGTTGACTTATATCATTGCAAAATAATAAAATTATTATGAGACAAGATCGACAAGATGCAACAGAATGCAATTTTATCAAACCATCTTCCGTAGCATACCGTGTACACAGTTACGTCATTTACTGAAAATATTATGGGTTCAATTTGAAATCGCTTACCCGGACAACACACCAAGAATCAGGTTCATGACGAAGAAGTTGCCGAAGATGACCAGCGTCACGAAATATATCCACGGCCAACTGTTGCCTTTGACGTTGGCAATCTGAAATCGACATAGAGATCCCTTTTTAATTCAAGGTCTAAACAAGAGGAAATCAAGATCAGATTGGTAAATCGAGTGGCTAGTGAATAGATAACGGTCATTGTTGACACCATTATCGAAGAATATAACGGTGATGCTAATGACTCAAAAAAACACCAAGCTTTTATGCATAACTCTAGTGTCTACAGGTCACCAGTAGGTAGAAAGTCGCCTGAAAGCCGAGACCAAACAAAATGTCAAAATCAATAAAGTGTAAAATGTATCTTATTTTCATCCTATAAAGACCTTTGATAAATACCATTTCAAAGTAGAATTATTTACTTACGGCATACATAATATCAGTCCATCCTTCAAGAGTGATGCACTGGAAGACAGTCAGCATAGCATAGCCGATATTGTCGAAGTTGGTGATGCCATAGTTAATACCACGCCAGTTGCCTTTGCAGGTGTAGTTGTCGGGACATTTGAACCCAAAATCACCTGCCTCACTATTACAGGGACTAGGATCGTCTATCATTTCTTCTGTAAGAAGCAGTGGACAATATGGTTGTTAATGTTCACAAAGAACTGTTAGGAGTCATAATAAGCCGCAAGAAGGTCCATTGCTGTTGTTATGCTCCACCAAAATCAGCCCAGAAACTAGCTAGTTAAGAACATAGAGATATAATACCTTCAAAAGAGTAATTCTTGTATACACCGCTATTTTTATCGTTTTATTCCTTTAATGTTTTGTATGGTGCCGGAAATAAAGAATAGCACCATCTCAAATCTTCCGAGAAGAGAATGGACAGCAGCGTTCTCTATGTATTTTACCACCATACTGCGATCGCCAACCCGCCAGCCAAGCGTAGCGATTATGGCAAACGCCCCATTTTTTTAGGCGAGGCCTATGTCCAGCAGTGGACATCTATCGGCTGAAATGATGATGATGATGAATCCTTTAAAAGGGTCATTATGAACAACTTTTACTCTTGGGTCATCGCTAAAATCGTGAAATAAAAATCAGCTGATCCATACATTTATGTTCGCATAACTTGACGCAATGTATTGATCAGTTGATTTTCACGATTTCAGGGTTGATCCCATAGTAAAAGTTGCTCATAATTATGAGTATAATGACCCTTTTAAAGGATTAAAACGATGGAAAAATAGCGGTGTATATTTAATCAGAATCTCGGAAACGGCCCAAACGATTTTCATGAAATTTAGTATTCAGGGGTTTCGGGGGCGATAAATCGATCTAGCTAGGTTTAATTTTTAGAAAACGTCAAACCAAAAAATAAAACGAGCAAAGCTCGGTCACCCAGATATTAATTCATTAAAACAGGTGAATGAAATTAAATGAATCTTTGGATAAATAGCAAAGTTCAAAGAAATTTGGGCTTAGTCATTTAAATACTGAATCAATTCCCTAGTTACATTAAAACGCTGTCTGTTGAATAAGAATTACCTTGTTTTAAAGCCCGTTATTCTCTTATGAATGAAACGAAGCATGGCTAACTTAAATACTGATAATTGTGAATGATGTATTGCGTAATAGTTACCATAATTGATTTAATGATAATACCACATTTGATCATCTTATTGTTTAGTTTATTAATCTGTTGGTGCTAAATATAACTCTTTTTTTTAAACAGGAGGTAACAGCTTAAACTGAAAACCAGTGCTAAGCAACCCGCTAGGGGTACCGCTCAAAGCTTTTGTTTCCGGTATTATAGTTTACAAGTTACACACGTCTTGACCTGATTTGAGAAGAAGAGTATATTTTACCGACCTCATTGAATTGGAATAGGGACAGAAGGATAATGGTGATAGCAAGGGCCAAACTTGCCAACTGTTGATGATGATATAAAATGAACTAACGGAGAACCACATACCTTTGGTAGTCGAATTTAAAAAGCAGGTCTCGTGTAAGATCCCAGAGAACAGCTCCAAGCCAATGATGGCATAAATGATGATCACGAATAGTACTAGAAAAGCGATGTGGAATAGTGGCACCATTGCTTTCAATATGGAATTTAACACAATTTGGAGGCCTGGAAAAGTTAAATTAGAGTACTAATTATTTGTTATTCTTCACTTGCTACAATCGCAACTTTGAACCTAGTTAATAATGAAGAGGACCTAGTAATTAAAACTTAACTTCTAGGAAACTTTATTTTCTACACACAGATTTTGTTGACTCACGCATTCAATAAAAACATCTTCATCATTATCTTATAAAAACAATACTGAAAAAGTTTTGTTTAGACTTAATATTCTTTATTAATATCTACAAAATTAAATAAAAAACTATTAATACTCACTTGGCACTCCTGAGACCAACCGAAGAGGTCTCAACACTCTGAAAGCTCTCAACGCCTTCACGTCAAACAAGTCTTTTAAGAAGTACTGCAGGCTCATAGTCGCTATACTGAAACAGGTAAAATGGTTGCCTTCAGTACTTCAATGTTGGAGAGCCACACGATTCAATCGATCAGGTTAAGCTACTCTTGCCACGGTTGACCCATGGGTGGATGACCATCTTCACCTATGATATACACCGTGACATTTTAGTCGTCTTACAAAGGTGGTCCACTCAATGTATCCGTCATAAAATACCTCTAGGTGCGATTAAAACATTGCTACTAATGATTAAGATAATAGGTACAAAGAAAAATAAATAAGCTTTAGAATTATGAAACACCCTTCCTGTTAATAATGTTTACGTATCAAACAGTAGAAGATATCTAGCTACCTAACATTACATTCCATCATTAATTCCGTCTCCATAACAGGGTGTTTCAAGCTACGTCATGCGTCTTAGTGAATGAGATTTTAATTTTTTTAATTATTCAAATGTTCAAAAATTTTTTTTTTTAAATAAATGATTAGTAGTCATTGGATACATGAAGTGGGCTGCCGTTGTAAGACGGCTAAAAAGTCACGGTGTATAAGGCGTTGGTCCCGGCTGACATTCGAGTATCTTTGACAGTCGTTACGGGTCATCAGAACTCTGCAAGTCTTACTTCCAGACTCACTAAGGGATATATTACACTATCTGTATTTTACATGGAGTGACTACTCGATATAAAACACAGGTATTCAACTGCATCCGTTTACACTTGAATCTAGCCCCAACAAAGTTGGGAAAACGCTAGGCAGATGATGATGTTCATTTAAGGCCCAATCAAAAGTCAAGTTTTTCTTGGACATTACTGACTAATGGGTGAAGGAAAATATCGCGAGGACACCAGCTGGTCCAAAAACCGAAAATTTGAAGACAAGTGACATCTTAGTAGATGTCACGTCTCCAAATTTTATCAGCCTATAATTTTCCCACTGCTGGCGAGACACCATGGTGGATTACGCCAGCATGGTGGATTACGGCGTACTCCCTCTCACCGAGAGGAGGCCTGTGTCCCAGCAGTGCTATGACACAGTTATGTTAGTTAATCACTCTAGTAATCCAGAAGAAAATAATAATAAATAATAGTTTAAAAAACTAAAAAACACGCTTTAAAAACCAAACTAAAAAATTTGAAAATAACTTAATTCTATTAAAAAGCGTGGGGTGCTTTTTGAGGTATTTTATAATCAATTAATATCAAGCAGCATTTACTATTTTTTAGTTCTGCTTGCTTGAAAAGCGTGATTTTTTTGTTTTTTTTTTTAATTTTTTAATTGTCATTGGTCCTCGATAAGTCTACAAAGTTTCAATGAAATCTGACCGTTTGAAGTGGGTCAAAATAGCGTCCAAAGGAGTCGGTTACATACAAACAAACAAACAAACAATCATACAAGTAAAGCTAATATAAAGCGTGTAAAAAAAAAATTGAAACTCACCCAATAGCAACTATAGTAAAATCGAGACTGTTCCAAGTATTCCTCAGATAGGCGCCCGGGTGGAACAGGAACCCGTACGCGATGATCTTCATCACGCATTCACCCGTGAATATCACCATGAATATCCATTCCACTTTTTCCTGAAAACGAAAAAGACGAATAAATAAATGATACAGTAGGTCGATTGCTTTGTTTGATTCGTTTGCTTCGTTATACATACATACTCGTACATAAACTTACACCTTCTTCCCGTTGTACAGAACGTTACCTGCTATGATCCTTACATACTCTCTTTGCCTCGTTCATACATCTGAGGCTTTAGTGTGAGTTTCATTTATCCATCTCGATCAAACGCATCGAGCGCGTTCAGCGCTCCGATTGGTCCGTCACCAATCCAGGGCCAATCGGAGCGCTAAACGCGCTCGATGCGTTTGATCGAGATGGTTAAAT
Organism: Polymixis lichenea; assembly: GCA_949091785.1. NCBI lineage: Eukaryota > Metazoa > Arthropoda > Insecta > Lepidoptera > Noctuidae > Polymixis > Polymixis lichenea. Next base: position 14,761,164 of record OX420956.1, read on the forward strand.
GAAACTCACACTAAAGCCTCTAGTCATACACGGACGCAGTTTGCGAGTACTACGCACATTAACTTTCTGAAGAACATAACCAATAAGGTCACTATGTCCTCTGAAGGCGTGCCCTCCCGGCGTTTCCACTCACATCTGCCTTGTAAGTAGCTTTTGTTAGTTCCTTTTCATTCATCCTCGCTACTCACCCAACCATCTAAGAATGCTCTTTTCAATTCACTTCTTTTTTGCTTCGTTTCCTTCTGTTTTAGCATTAGATGAGTAAGAGACTTCTCGGAAGCCTCATCATTATTCGGGCTTCAAATATCTTTGACAAACTGTACTAGTATATGGTAAAGTTTGTCAAAGAATTCAATTACTTACCAACTGATTTATTTAAACTTAATAAAGACACACGTAACTATTTACACTGAGTAATAATTAAATAACTAAACAACTAACTGTACAAATAAATACTTAAATAAAAATCACTTAGGCGTCCAAATACTCGTCCGCATCGCTGTCATGAAGACACGTGTCTTGAAAACTTGCAGCATTGCCACGTAGAATGGCAATGGTAATTCTTTGGCCAAAGAACAACCCAGCCCTCTGGTCACGTGAAGTGTCGACCAGTTCGGCGCGAAATATCCTTAAGGACATTCATACCACGCGGGCTGACAATCACGCATTTATCGTGATTATTTCATTAAATACAAACAAAAGTACAATTTTTTTTTGCAGCCAAGCACTAGATCGTTGGTATTTATAATTATTTTAAATATTTACTCTTTCATAAAAACATTTAATCGTACTTAGTAATGCAAATAGAAAATAATTGACGGTATGTTGATTTTTATAACCAAATACAAAAATAACTGTAACAAAAATAGCATACAAACTTGAAAATACCAACGATCTAGTGCATGGCTGAAAAAAATGTTTACTTTTGTATGTATTTAATAAAATAATCACGAAAAACCGCCATAAATGGGCCATTGCCAGCCCGCGTGGGAAGAATGCTCATAAAAAGGTGACGCGTACTCGGGCCCCATGACCCATATTTCGACCCCAAACTTCTCAAAACTGTAGTTACTATTTACGCTGCTTGAAGGTCTCAGTAGCCATAATAGCATTACTATGAGTGAATTATCAACTATTCTTGAAGTCAATCAGTCTTTATTAGTTAATATAAGAATAAAGATAACAATTCAAAATTACTTACCAATACTTGATTAGTATTATTTGTATCACTACAGGGATACGGTGTAAACACTGCTAAAGCTATACAATTTGCAAAAATCGTCGTCAATATCATATATTCAAATGGTCTGGAAACAAAGAGTTAAGGAAATTCTTGAAATGGAATGAATAATTTAATGTAAATCAAACGTTGATTTTTTCCACCGCCAAACAGTATGGCATAATTTAAAGGTTATGCTTACTTATACTCCATTTGAAATAGATTAGACATTTAAATAAAACTTTTTAACAGTCCGTTCAACCGATTTTGATTTCTTTTCCGTCGACAGACGAGAGGATGGCATTAAAAGCAAAAGTGGTTACAATACCAAATGTTTACTGAAGATGCCATTTATCATTCCAACGCAATACAAGTTAAAATCAGTTGATCGGACTGTAAAAAGTTTTATTTAATTAAATGTCAAATCTTATTCCAAATGGAGTATAGTGAATTTTAAGGTACATGAGGAGTACAGGAGGAGGAGACAAGGGGTTTGCAATTGTCTATAGGCGATCTCAATTAGAATGGATTTTTTGCTGAACTGGTCCTTTTTGGCGTAGCCTTGAGGCAAACTTTCGTGTAGCTAATTTCTTACGTCACAGTTTCAGTTTATATTCGTTTTTTTTTTGTTACTACTGTATAATATTGTATGCCTTCTGGTCTGTGCTAAATAAATGTGTTTTGTTTTTTGTTCTTCTTTCTTTCAAATAGGCCGAATCAATACAGATGAAAAAACAGAATATAGAGGCATCACTACTACCACATAGGGTGGCAAGGTGGTTATGGAACAGTGAAAAGTAGACAATCACACAAACATTGAAAAAAAGCCTTTGTGTAGTTAAAGAACATAATAACGAAAATTATAAACTTTGAAAGGGTAAAAGAAAGGGTGTGTGGAAATCAGTATGGACATGTAATACGGAAGAATGAGGAAAATTTCGTTAGGAAAGTATTGAGTATGAATGTTGATAGCTATAGGAGAACGGAAGACCTAACTAACTATGGATGGTCAGAAAGGGGGAGACTACCGACATGACGACTAAAAACAAAAGTATGGAAGAAAAGATCCTAAATATATTCGGATTAGAGCAGAAGAACGATTATGAATCTTTGAAAAGGATACTTCCACTCCACAATATCATAGCACAATTTCCTCAACGGATTCTTAAGTCCTAAGCATAGCAAGGTTCTCTTAGGCTTCTCTGGCTGGGGTTTGCCTCTCGGCCTGGCTTGTTTCCGTGGGGCTGGTGTGGTGGTGGCTGTGGGGTCAATCACGCTATCCGCCCCAGGAGTGGTGGCTCCCGTCGGTTGGGGCTGGTCTGATGACATTTTTACCTGGAAAGAACGAAAGAAGAATTATGGAAGGTGAATACATTTTTGAACTAGTAGGTATTGACTAAATATGTCAACATCTGCCCAGCATTTTCCCAACTATTTTAGGGTTGGCTTCCAGTGTAACCAGATGCAGCTGAGTAGCAGTATTTTACATAGAGTGACTGCTTATCTAACCTCCACAACCCAATTACTGGGTAATACAATACCCTCTGGTACGACTGGTTGTCAAACTTTCGCGGTCTGGCGACCCGTATCGGCTGTCAAAGATCCACGAATGCCAGCTGGGACCATCATGAGGGGTCTTGGTATGTAAAGATAAGCAATCACCCATCCACGGACCAACTGCGGAAAGCGTAGCTTAACCTGATCGATCAACTAAATATGTGTGGAAGAAAACTGAAAGTAGTACTAAGAGAGGCTTTAGTAAAATGTTACTTAACAGGTGAATGTAAAAGGTAATTAATTAGTTAATTTTAATTGGTTAGTGGTGGCCCAGTGCTAACGGCCCCGACTTACAAGTTGTAGGTCGTGGGTCTACTTTGGGTAAACAATTTTAGCATCACTGCTCTTAAAACGGTGAAGTAGAATATGATGAGGAAAACGGCATGTTTTGGAGCCAAAAATTCGAAGACATACGACATCTACCAACCCGCACTGGGCCACCAGGGTACATTATAGCCCAACTTCGAAGAGAGGCGGGAACATTATAGCCTATTTATGATCATCGGTACTCTAATAAAGTAAATATTGTGCTGCTCAGAGATTCAAGATTCAAGATTCTTTATTTGTGGAAACATGAGTACACATACAGAGCATGCAAGTTATTAAATTAACATTATAGTTTAGATCAGTCATGTTTGGCCTTAGTGGCGTACAAATATTTAAATTTCGTCATTATAATTACGTAACAATTAATCAAGTAGTCAGTCAATTAAAATTATGATCATAGCAATAATATGTTGCTGTATGTACGGATTATGTCAAAGATGTATTGATAATATTGGTTACTACACAGTATTAGATGTTGTCATTAAGAAATTCTAGAATACTGTAGTATGCTTTCCCTTCTAGCAGTATCTTTAATTTATTTTTTAATTGACGGACATTAAGCTCCTTCCAACTATTTGGGAGTTTCGTGTCGTTTTGGCAGAGAGCGTTACAAGTTCCAAATGCACGTGTCGCTGAAATACGGCATTGTACGCATAAACTGCATTCAAATCTTCCATAGCGTGCACTGTATAAATGTCTGTATTTATAAAAGTTCATTCAGCCACCATCTAAATCGGTGCAATGATTCTTGAATAATACGTGGGATGATTCTACAGCAGCATTCAAAATATTCGAAAACAGAAAAATGTTATCAAAACTCGCTTTAACGCGTTCAGATTCTTAATGCACAGTTTACGACATTTCTCGTCGTAAACGCAATGTACGCCGGGTTCGTAAAACTGAGACGTTTCAACAATATTATTGGCAAGATGGATGGATTTTGGATGTCCTCCCGATGACTTATGTGTGAAATTAAATTTTTGGTGGATATCGATGGATTTCTTACCAAGGGGCATCGTTTTACCTTCTCTACTGAGTAAAATTATACCCGTGCACGGAAAGCTCGTTAAGCCTTTGTGTCCCGGTTTTCATTCGTGGATCTTTGACGCTCGTTACTGGTCGTCAGAAGCCCGAAAGTCTTACCTAGGGGTATCGTGTCACCCAGTAACTGGGTTATGGATGTCAGAGAGGCAGTCGCTCCATGAAAGATACTGGTATTCAGCTGCATCCGGTTAGACTTGAAGCCGACCCCAATATAGTTGGAAAAAGGCTAGTCAAATTGATTGTGTTGAATGGTGGCCCACTGTCGTGACTGTGGTGACCCAGGCAGACACTCAACATTGTATAATTTATTTCATTTCGCGCTCAAAACAGTAAAAGATAACATTGTAAAGACACCCGCCATGTAGAACTGAATTCGAAGTCATATTATGTGACATCCACCAACCGGCACTGAGCTTGGGTCGTAGATTACAGCCTACTCCCTCCTACAGACAAGAGAGTTCCAGCTGTACATATAAAAGATAGCCTGATAATGCTTATGCAATACAATGGATGAATGTTTGAACACTAGTCTGCCTAAGGAGAATCGAGCTATCTAGTAACTGGATTGTGGGTGCCAGATAGGCAGTTGTTCCATGTAAAATGCTGGTATTAAGCTGACCCCAAAATAGTTGGGAAAAGGCTGGCCATGGCAATGTTGTTGTTTGCATGTGAGTATATATGTCTACATGAAAGCCAATCATTCACTTTCTTGACAATTGGATGTGTAGATCGATGTGTTAACTGAACCTATAGATGTTACATAACGCTGATAAATGATCAAAGGAATTTGGGAGAATGCTAATCTTTCATTTGGGTTCGTGCTGGTTGATGGTAATAAGCTCGCCCTCTAATACATTAGGCTTTAACATAGCAGGCGAAATATAGGTCGGTAATAAAGGTAGATTTTACACCTCTGCCTTTCTCTTCGTTGAATATAGGTGTGATGATATATTATATGTTCAGTGTATCTGGGACATTGGTAATCATTCAGGGCGCGCCAAAATTATAGGAAATTCTCGATTCGATGATCACAATTCTATATACTTATATACAACCTTGGACAATAGCGGCGGATTACTATTCACCCTTATGTCTTTGGGCACGCCACAATTGTGTTGGTAAGTCCCCTCTTTGAGGAGTAGATTGAGAAGTGCCACGACGTCCTCACCTTCCGCCTGACGCAGGTTGTGTCGGGAGAATCCTGTTTCGTTAAAGGCGGGAGGAAACGCCCGGGTGTATCCACTGCTTAGATCGCCCTGAAGACACGGTGGAGCATATAGTGAGGTCTGCTCGGCTTGGGCGGAGCACCGCCGTGTCCTTGTGAAGGTGATCGGTGGCGGCGATCTCTCGCGTGTTGAAACAGGGCCACACGCGAGGGATCGCCGCCGCCGATCACCTCGCCATGGTACGGAGCGAGAGTGCATGGGTTGCCGTCACCTCCTTCTGCGAAGCAGTAATGCTCGCGAAGAGTGAGGCGGCGCACGTGAGGGAGAGGCAGTATATGCGCCCTCACGGCCCTCGTCGCCGCAGGAGACGCCCTGGGCATCGGGAATCCCAGGTTGATTCCCGGCCACCGTAGGCGTGGGCTTGCAGATGGTGAGTAATGGGTAGCTCGCTGTCCGGTAAGGACCAAGCCCGGTTCGACGGCGCGTTGTGTTCCACGCGCGCCTCAAAGAGATGTCAGCACCAATTGGTGGGGTCCGCAAGGGCCGATGCCTACCGGGGGTGCGGGTTGTTCGAAAGAGATACCGCCGCCCCTGGCACACAGGCAACTGAGGGAACACGGGTGGGTTTTAGTCGGTAAAAGTTTGACACGCCCTCCCGCTCCATCCAGAGCAAGAGAAGTTATTTGATGATTACCCACCCTCAAAAAATAAAAAAAAACCTTATGACTTAAGCAATATGGATCAAAAGTGGTCAACCGCTAATATCCGGGATTATACATAGATTTGGTCTGAATTTTAGGCCAGATCATAATGACTGCTTCGTTGGTGTAGTGATTGCAAGCGCTATTGCTTAGCATGACGTCCTCAGGTGGGTTCCCAGGTCGGGCAATGTGTAATTGGCTCGTGCCCTATTACATAGGACTTAAACATAACTGTCAAAATATGGCTATACACTGACCTATAGAAGAAAGAAAGAAAAAAGGGTATCATTGATAACAAACCTTAAACTATTTATAAAGAAAAGAAAAAAAAAAACACAGACTACGTTGACAATAATGCTAAAATGGCCTCAGCTCAGCATAATGTCAGATGGCAAGACAGTATGCACCACCTGACGCTGATTTTCAGCTGCATCTCACACTATACAGGGAAGTACACCTCTGTCGTGGCGTGATGTTATCTACACTAATATTATAAAGAGGATAGATTTGTATTTTTCACACAAGACACTTCCTTACGATGCAAACATAATATCTAAAAGACGAAAGGACATGATTGCTCATATCCCACAAAGTAAAACCAAATTCGCTGCTATACAGTACAACATACGTTCTGCTCCACTATATAATAGGGTAAACAAAGAGATATATATATATATATATACTAAACAAGCACACGTATGTAAAAAAATCCTAACAAACTGGATTAAATCATTTCCTTATGAAGATACTGAGGCGCTATTGCAAACCACAATTTAACTCACTCGTTTCTCAACACACACACTCACCTACCCACACACGCACGAAACACATGCAAACACACTCTCATACACACAGTTATACACGCACCTGAATTATGTTTTGTTTTTATTTTATTTTTTCTCTTTTTTTAATTTGTATTTTTGTAAAATTATCTTGCTAAGGAAGAGCGGAGTCTCCTAATACAGGCATTATTTGCTTAAAAGGAGGCTCCAATCACAAAAACGTGTTATTTAAATATGGTTACGAAATAAATAAATAATTAAAAAAAAAAAAAAACCGCGGTGCGCTGCTAGTATTATATATTATACATGCAAAGTCAGGACAAGGTCCTAGTAGAGTAAATAAAATGAATTCGTAATGGGCGTGTTAGTAAATCTCGAGACTAGAATAGTCTTGACGACACGCCCACTATGACGTCAGAGAGCAGTCATATTTCGTCTATCGTTAGCCAGACACACACATATTGGAACTATATCGAATCTTGAGTTACCTATATGTCGTTATTATATACTTACATACATAGTCTCAGACCTTATTTCCAATGGGGGTAGTGAGAAACTACAAAACGCCACCTGCTACGATCCTTATATACTTATTTTGCCCCGTTTACGGTCATACATCTGAAGCCCTAGCGTGAGTTTCATTTAAACATCTACACCAAACGCAGTGAGCGCGTTTGGCGCTCCGAGTGGTCCGTCACCAATCCAGGGCCGACCAGAGCGCCAAACGCGCTCGAAGCGTTTGATCGAGATGTTTCAATGAAACTCACACTAAGGCTTCAGAGGCCCTAGTGTGAGTTTCATTTAACCATTTACACCAAACGCAGTGAGCGCGTTCGTCGTTCCGATTGGCCCTGGATTGGTGACGGACCAATCGGAGCGCCAAACGCGCTCACTGCGTTTGATCGAGATGATTCAATGAAACTCACACTAGGGCCTCTGGTCATACCTACATGCACGCCGGTTGCGAGTACTACGCACATGACTTTTCTGAAGAACATCACCAATAAGGCACAATCTTGAATCTTGAATCTTGAATCTTAAGGTCACTATACAGGATAAGTTTTTATCCACTGCGCAAACTGTAACCATGAATTCAGCGTAGAAATTTTTCGTAGGTTATACAAAAAAAAAAATCAGTTGTTCCATTCATTTTGATCGCGTAGGTACATTTTTCTATAAAATATTTTTTGTTTTGTATATGTAAACCTACGAAAAATTTCTATGCTGGGTCGTCTAGAATGATATGCTGTGTTCATGGTTACAATTTGCGCAGTGGATAAAAACTTATCCTGTATCCTCCGAGGGCGTCCCTTCTCGGCATTACCACTCACATCTGCCTTATAAATACCTTTTGTTGGCCGCCTTTATTCTTCCTCCCAACATTTTATTTATTTTTATTTTTCTATTTTCCATAACACTTAACTACATAATTGATTTTAGCCACACAACGAAAACCTCTCAGGGTTTATCTGTGTGATGGCGAGCCACTCATTTCAATTTAAAAAGAAATATTTGTAAACCAAAAAAAAAAGTTTAAATACAAAATGAAATTAAATGTGAGACTTGAACTTAATATTGAACACAAAAAATCAATGACAAGCAATAGCAACTACATTACAATGTAAAAATTACAATGATACTTAACATACTTAAATTTTATTTACTTATTATGTTATTATTATGACCAAACCATCTAAGCATGATGCCTGCCAAGAGCGCGGGTTGTTCGAAAGGGGGGGGGGGATTTGCCATAATCGCCACGCTTGGCAGGCGGGTTGGCGGACGCAGACCAAATGCATAGAGAACGCTGCTGCCCATTCTCTAGTAAGTCCCTTAGTCGCCTTCTACGACACCCACGGGATGAAACGGGAACGGGAACCAAGGATCAATCCGTGTCAATTAAAAACGAAGAGAGTATACTCACATAAAAATCTACCAAAATAACCGTTTTATTGCTCGTAAAGTGATTTCAGAACTGGAAAGATAAATAGGCTGGATAAACATCACAATATAGACCACTTATCCTCAGGTGTCTGAGAGTGATAAACGGTTTAGGAAATCTATTAATGTCTAATTTTTTAACCGACTAAAAAAGGAAGAGGTTCTCAATTCGGTAGAATTTTATCTATTCTTTGATTTGTTACCTCAGAACTCCGTCATTGACCAACCCTAAAAAAATGAAGTTATCTTTTAAAACAAACTACCTACTTTAAAAAAAAACACTACGAAGCGAAAAGTTACTTTAATTTTAGAAATCGGTGGCAACAAAACGTTAACCGTTGTTTTTTAGGGTTTCGTACCTCAAAAGGAAAAAACAGAACCCTTATAGGTTCACTTTGTTGCCCGTCCGTCCATCCGTAAGTCTGTCTGTCTGTCAAGACGCTTTATTTCAAGAACGCCTAGAGGAATCGAGTTGATGAATTAGAACGATATACTCAAATCTACAGTCTCTTGAAGCTGTGAAAAAATCAAACTTCTAAGTTAACGTAAAAAAAAGATACGGCCGTTTATGCCACAAAAAACGTATATTTCGACACTCTCAAAGGGAATCAAAATTTATAGGGTACTTTCCGTTGACCTAGAACTATGAAATTTGGCAAGTAATATCGTTTTACACTCCTAGTATAGAGAAAAATCTGAATACTATAATTTTGTATTTAAATGATAAAAAATATCCCCGCCATTCACAACATCAACAAAAAATTAAAATTTGTACGGAACCCTCGGTGGGCCAAGTCCAACTCGCACTTGTCCGTCTTTTTTTTTTTTTTTCGTATTATTTCGTTTGCGTATTTTATGTGTAATGCAGCTGATAGACAATCCGTAGCTTTTTGTTCATTATTTGAAAGAAAAAAGACAGCTTGAAGGTATAACAGAGCAGCACACCCTGAAAAAGATAACGGGTCAAGCTAGATAAGACAAACGATCAGACGTCCATATGAGCCCTGGATTGAAAGCGCTAGACGTCATAGAGACAGGCTTTTGCCCAACAGTCGGGTGATGCAGACAGTAACCAGTATTAGAATAAAAAATAAGTTTAAAAACTAAAACCCGTCTACTCCGTAAACTAAATTAAAATTAAAATATTCTCATCTGAAAGCCGTGGCTTTTTTTAGGTTATGACTTTATCTCCTCTAGAGGGCGCTATATTCAATTTAATGTGACGGCATATTCGGAGTGACGATCAAGACGCTCCCAACGATACCTCATTTGTCAAATTATTTATTAATTTATTTTATTTATCTTCACACTGGAATGCCATATAGCAAGTAGTTAAGAAGTTATAAGGGAACAGATGCATATACATACATAATTACATAGGTACACACTAACATGCGTTCATAACGGTCAAAATCTTATCGCTCCTATTTGCTTCGCAATCTATCTATCTATCTATCTATCTATCTATCTATCTATCTATATATATATATAAAAATGAACTGAAAATGAACTGCTGTTCGTTAGTCTCGCTAAAACTCAAGAACGGCTGGACCGATTTGGCTAATTTTGGTTTTGAAATATTTGTGGCAGTCCAGGGAAGGTTTAAACGGTGAGAAATAATAAAAAAGGCATAAAGCGTTTCTAGCTGACATACCCATGCTAGGTGAGTTCCTACCGAGTTATTATAACTTGGTACTTCAAGTTTAAACGGTGATATTAAATATGGAAAAATTGCAAGGAAAAACATTCATTTTCCCATACAAACGAGCGAACTTTCTACCTGTACATATAAATTAAATATTAAGTATTTATGCCTTCGAAGTACCAGGTTGTCAAATTTGGTAGGAGCTCACCTACATAGGTGTGTCTGCTAGAAAACGCTATATGCCTTCAGGTTGTCATAACCCGGAAAGAGCACATCTAACATAGGTGTGTCAGTTAGACGACGCTTTATGCCTTCGAAGTACCAGGTTGTCAAAACTCGGTAGGAGCTCACCTAAAATAGGTGTGTCGGCTGGAAAACGCTTAATGCTTTCAAAGTACCAGGTTATCATATCTCGGTAGGACCTAACATAGGTGTGTCAGCTAGAAAACACTTTATGCCTTCGAAGTACCAGGTTATCATATCTCAGTAAACCCAACATAGGGTGTGTCGGCTAAAAAACGCTTTATGCCTTTGAAGTACCAGGTTGTCATAACTTGGTAGGAAATTATGCACTATGAGTCAAGATGTTTTGCTAATAGGTTAATACAACTTATTGATTCTGAGGCGGTACGAAGTTCGCCGAGGCAGCTAGTAGTCGAATAAAAAGGCAACACGGGTATTTCGTCCCTACCGACCAAAACCTAGAAAATAAATTTTAATGTGCTGAGATCCTGCACTTCCCTGGTGACACGCTCAATTCCCCTAAGGGCAATTAGCTACCAAAAAGAATCATTATAATGGTTTTTCTGCGTAAAGATATTGCGTGTTTCCCCCATCACACAATATGATTACTTTGGTAAACGTTTTGTCCTCAATACTGCTAAAACGTTTACCATGTCTTATCCATTATGTCATCTGCTCTTTTTGATTAAAGTTACTAGCTTTTACTAGCAGCGGCTTCGCCCGCGTGATGGTTGGATTTATCCCACGGGAATGTACTATCGGGATAATAAGTATTTTATGTGTTACTCCAAGTTACATACGATCTATGTGCCAAATTTCATCCAAATTTGTTCAGCCGTTTTTGTGTGATTGAGTAACAAACATCCAAACATCTAAACAGCCAAACTTTCAAATTTATTGTTTTACTAGCTTTAGGAACGTATTACCAGGATAAAAAGTATTTTATGTGTTAATCCAGGTTAAAGTCTACCTGTGTGCCAAATTTTATCCAAGTCCATTCAGCCGTTGTTACATGATTATGATTAAGTAACAAACATCCGAAAGTAGAAATACTAAAATATACATTTATGTCCCCACCCAGAAATAACGGCCAGGTGACGTGTTTCTAAGTGTTGCCATCGTACAATTACACATTAAATTGCCCGAGTTGTCATAGTAAAAACGTATCTAAAAATACCGGTACAATTCATGATAATAACTTAACAGTGCTGCCACAGTGGATATTATAATTCGGTATTAAAATAATAAATACACTTTCTCTAAACTAAATCAATGAAATCACGATAGTCGGCCATCCGACAGCGTGCTAACTCCGAAGCACGCAATAATCACGACAAGTAGTAGCAACATTAGTAGGATATCCCTTTGAGTGTAATCAAACGTACTTACTTACAGATTTAATTAATTTATTTTACAGATTTTATTTATTTATTTTACAGATTTAATTTATTTATTTTACAGATTTTCTTTATTTTTACTTTACAGATGTTATTTATACATCTAATTATAGTTTCAATACAAAGGCAGAGGGGCTTGTGGCTAAGTAATAATAGCCGCATGGATCGATCAATCAGGTTAAGCTACGCTTGCCGCGGTTGGTCCGTGGATGGGTGACTATCTTTACATACCAAGACCCCTCCGTGCCTGGGAAAGCACGTTAAGCCGTTGGTCCCGGCTATCATTCGTGGATCTTTGACAGTCGTTTTGGGTCGTCAGAAGCCTGAAAGTTTGATCAGTCTTACCAAGAGATATCGTATTACCCAATAACTGGATGAAATACTAGTATTCAGCTGCCTCCGGTTAGACTGGAAGCCGACCCTAATATATTTGCGAAAATTGTAGACAGTTAATGAGTACAAAGACACTGCTCATTTCTTAAGAAATCCTATCGACAAAATTAAAACTTTTTTTTTTATCTATGTGACCTCGGATTATTTTTTAAATGAGTATGCACGCCTAAATTGTTGTAAAATCAATATACAATTCCTGTTATTTGGAAAACTTACTGCCTCCTAAAGTGGTCCCTTCTCAATTTCCTAATGTAGGTATAGGAAAAACTGTGAAGGAAACTTCCCGGCAGCACCACTGCCAAAATAGCACACATTCTAATGGAAAATTTATTATTACAACCTCTATTACACTCATACACATCGAACAAATAAAGATAAATAACGAAATGCCTATAAACTATTTCCCAATCAGACCATGTTACTAAATAAAAACCAAATTAATATCGATCTAGTCGAAAACAAATGAATTTAAATCATTCTTCTATAGTAAGGCACATCGTCCACGACGCTACTTAAAAGTAACGAGTTCTAAACTGGACCATTTAATTACCACAAAACTTAACACCTCTACAAATAAACAAAATTGTTAAATTGTAAAAAAAAATTACGTGACACAGATTTTACAAATATCAGAGTTTTATTATTGTAGATTTGTCACTACAATTTACATATTTGTTAGGTTTTTTTTCGTGGGGTCACAGAATGGTACCAAGTAACGCAAAAAGACGAAGACGCAGACAAATGAAAAGGTGGGAGAATGATCTGCCAAATTTTGAAAATCTTAATGTAAAAGTTATAGAAATCACGTACTTTTATTATAAAAAAACTGATAACCTTTTGTGCCGTTTTTACGCCATACTAAGAGTTTATTTTGTTATTTAGAGATTACTTTGGATTTGTTTAAACAACTAATACCGCATCGTGTTTCTAAAGTAGGTATTACATATGAAGAGAGAATCATTATACATTTTACATATTAATTGCGTAATTAAAGGTTAAGAATTAACGATGCAGCAAGGGATCAAATGAACGCAATTATTTCTCAAATTCCTCTGAATGCTCTCCTAAGTCACGTCTTATACGGGACACGATTAAAATACTAGTGCTGTGACGCGTGTGTGGTATTCTGTTCAAATGTCACCGTGAAATCGCAGGTGAAGTGATATTAAAGTAGCATTCCACCAGACCCCAAGTCCGCTCCTGGACCTCAAGTCTGCTATTACAATAGTGTCAGAATGGTCTAGCATTGATTTCATAATTGTTGATTTTGACAAGTTTGGTAATCTATAAATATAATGGCGTCATTATGACTTTCCAATGATCAGCCACTGATGCTCCATTGAAAGAAATAGCATTTATTGGTAATCTTGTACATAATGCCACATGAATGACTGACTTAGGCGATAATGTGCTTAAATTTAACACTAATAAATAATATGTAAAAATGAATGAAATCGGGCATGAATATTTTTTTTAATTTTGTAGTAGTTTTTGGAAAATCATTTCTACTAACGGGTTTTATAATAATGGCAATACGACAATGCCATTATAACATAATTCTATTACGAGACCATTGACCGACCAATGATTGACCTTTACCAATTTAGTAGATTACGAACTTTTAGCAAAATGACAATGGGATCGTGTTAGTATGACGAATTTATAAAAATAGCAGACTTGGGCCACCTGATGCTAGGGAATGACACCACTGACAGCTCATGCCAAGATCACTTTACCTAAGTTTTCACAGTGATATTTGTACAGAATAGACCGGCTGGATTGGTGATTTGAGTTGAAAACACGTTACTTTAGAGTAGCGTCATGGACGACGGGCCTTACTCTTAACGTCTACTCATTTTAATCCTCACTCTTTGGCAGGTTGCCATCAAAAATTTAAATTTAATTGCCGACTAGCTATCCGTCATTTTTATTCACGATCATCTGGAATCATAGTGTGGAAGTTTATTTAGATTAGACGCTTATGCAATGTCGGGACTTTCTCAAAAGATGTGGAGAGCGTAGATAAGGAAAATAAAAGATAATAGCGATTTATGAGGTTTACCCTCGGTATTTGAAGGACAAGTTCTCGTCAGTAAATATGGTGCCTTTTATGTTAGTTTGTATGTCAAAAGCAATATCCTATCCTACTGTTGGATTATATGACTTAACCCGAGTTGGCAGAGTGTTATACCTCCGTGCCTATGAAAGTACGTAAAGCCTGCGACTAATCTCTCTCCGGTCTTGTCAGATTGCCCTCCCAGAGTGAAGGAAGAGTGAGTGCACTTGTGTCTGGGCAAACACTTGTGCACTATAATATCTTGCGCGTAAATGATTACTCGCCGTTGAGAATGGCTGCCATGGTCGAAATGCGGTCTAGGGAACTATTTTGTTTATTATAAGACCAATTCTGAATCCGCAAAAAACATCGACCTCATACGAAATGGTCCAATCAGATATGAAGTGAAAACTTCTTTATGCGCTGCTGTTGGTCATTTTTTGAGATGGGAAAAAACAATTGAACTTGCGACACCGTTACCGACACCTATTTCTAAAATTGGTTTTTGTTGAGAAAATTGTAATATAATTTTTGTAATAGTAGTTTATAATAATGAATAAAAAAACACTTAATTTAAAAGTATTTCCTGCACAATAAAATATATCCTGATGATTCAAAAAGTATTTCCGGACGATTAAAAAAAAACACACGTAATTGTTCAAGTTTTCACTTCTGTCGGCACTCCCGGAGTGCCACTGTTTTTTTTTACATGGGAAGGTCGATTTTTTTTTGCGAATTTGAAATTGGCCCCAAAGTAAAAGTTGTACATGTTGATGTGTAGAACACCCCCTTAAATTTTGTCGATTGTTTTCTAAGTCACCCTGAATATAAGTTATGATAGATAGGTACTACATGAATCCTGTAATCTAATCTAATCTAATCGAACTAGAATGTCTGTCCCACTATAGGGCAAAAGGCCTCCCTGTCCGTTTTCCACACAAATCTCCCTTTTGTTAGTGTAGGCTAGTCCTTTCGGTAGGAGTCAAGCCATCTTCATCTCGGCGGCGATGGCGTCTTGCATTAAGTGGGACCCAATCGGTGGTTCTCTTAGACCAGACATGTTTAACATGCTGCACTAGACGCTTTTCCCTGCGACCTGATCCAATTTAAAGAACAGTCTTCTGATGCGGCCTGCGTGTGTCGCCAAAACCACGCGTTGGAACCCGAGAAATTCAATTTCAGACCCTCGACAGACTCATTTCAAACAAAAATTTGAAAGTCTTGGTGTATTCGACAATATTTTTGACAAAGGTCCGGGAAAAGATTGCACACATTTATCTATTAATATACCTACCTATGCAAACGTTTTTTTTTCTCCTATTGTTTGGGTTTTGCGGCCAACTGATTCTATAGTCCTTACGTGTTTGGCCCCTAGTGACCGTCTTAGACCATTTTTCATGTGACATGCGGCAGATATATCAGAAAACAAACCCTGTAATCAAAAGTTCCTAATCACCAGTATTGTTTATTGAGTACATATCGCTAATTAGCACAAACTACTAGCTAGTTAGTTTGGAACACTACACTGTAATTGTTACGTCTAGACGAGTTTGCCCTTGATACGATCATGTAGTTCTAAATGTGCTTGTAGGCTGCAGAGGGCGCCACGGGCGGACTGAAAATCTAGAGATAGTTCCAGTACTTGAGATGTTAAGTATAGCTAGCTGTAGGTGAATGAAAAGTTTATATCTCAAAGAGTTTAGAACACTGATAAAAATGCTGTAATGCTAAGGCAAAGACATTGCAGCATAACGTCACGCCTGTAATCTCCAAACGGTTAGGCAGAGGTACACCTCTCCAAAATAGAGTAGTAATAGAGTAATCAAAAAAAAAGTAAATAAAATTTTATTTTATTAACTAGCTTCTGCCCGCGACTTCGTTCGCGTCGCTCGCCTCGCCTGCCCGTGCGAATACTTCATATTCGTGACATTTTTCTCTTTGCTCAGCTTCTAAGGGTCTTAGCGTGATGTTATATAGCCTATAAACTTCCAAACATTACTTCCTGCGATTACCGCGTTCAAGCAAAGAAACAAACAAACTCTTCAGCTTTGTTATTAGTATAGATATAGATTAAATAATTGTTTTGCAATTATTAAATTAAAATAAATTTTGTTCGAAAACGTCCATCGGTTTCTTACTAAACTTTAACCATATACGACGACCCTGGTTACTTCTCTTTTGGTGTAATGTGTGCAATAATGGGTGCATGTCGAACTATCTCACTACTTCTTTGATGCATAGGTAACCGCCTAGAGGTGGTGAAGGTCTGCCCGGCTTGGGCGGAGCATCGCCGTGTCCTTGTGGAGGT
This sequence comes from Polymixis lichenea, assembly GCA_949091785.1. NCBI lineage: Eukaryota > Metazoa > Arthropoda > Insecta > Lepidoptera > Noctuidae > Polymixis > Polymixis lichenea. Next base: position 14,777,943 of record OX420956.1, read on the forward strand.
GTTCGGTGGTGGTGCTCTATCGCATCCAGCCCTGGTCCAGGCCATGGTACCTACGGAGCGAGAGCGCATGGGTAGACGTCACCTCCTTCTGCGAAGCAGTAATGCTTGCGAAGAGGGAGGCGGTGCACGTGAGGGAGAGGCAGTATATGCTCCCTCATGGCTCTAGTCGCTACAGGAGACGCCCTGGGCTCCGGGAATGGGGTTCCCGACGCCGACGGAATGGGGTTCCCGACGGCTGATTCCCGACCACCGTAGGCGCGGGCTTGTGGATAGCGAGTAATGGGTAGCTCGCTGTCCGGTAAGGGCCAAGTCAGGGTCGACGGCGTGTCGTGTTCCATGCGCGCCTGAAAGAAATATCATCACCGCCTGGTGGGGTCCGCAAGGACCGGTGCTTGCCAGGGGTGCGGGTTGTTCGAAAGAGATACCGTCGCCCCTGGCACACAGGCAACTGAGGAAACACGGGTGGGTTTGGTTATAACTTCGCAATAGTTTTCTTCAATTTATTTGGTAAAAGGCACTATCGAGTAGTCTAGACGTGAAGTTAATACTTCATACGATAATGCACTAGTACTCAACATTGCTTGTTCACGACGGGAGGCAGAGGGGACGCTGCGGGGTGCTACGATTGAACCATCTCGAATATATGGCTTTTTAAAAGGTATGTAAAGCTTTATGTGGAATAGAGTAAGACGGAAGACATCGTGGATAGATTGCGTGGATAATGATGGTTCTAACCACTATTTTCATCGATGTCATTATCTGCCTAGTCTTTTCCCAACTTTGTTGGGGTCAGCTTCCAGCCTAACCGGATGCAACTGAAAACCGGTAGTTTACATGGAGCTGCCTATCTGACCTCTAAAACCCAGTTAATGGTCTCAAACTTAAACTCAAAGCATTTATTTCAAATAAAGCAATTGCAGGCACTTTTGAGTTGTCAAAGTCGGTGAGTTAGAAAGATGAAGCTATTTGCCCATTCCAAAGCGTTGTAGTTACCGATGGAAAAGAACGGGCAAGGAACTCCATGGACACTCTTTCAAAATCATGGTATTGTTGCAAAAAATTGGTTACATCATTATGTTGAAATTATCAATGTCAAAACGATGTAAACGTCCACATTAAAGCGTCCGTAATTAAAACAAAAATAAAATGACAATTCAGAAATTAAAATAAGCCGTGGGTAATACGATATCCCTGGGTAAGACTGGCGGATACGGGCTTCTGACGACCCGTAACGACTGTAAAATATCTACAAATGATAACCGTTACCAACGGCTTAACGTGCCTTCTGAGGCACGGACGGGTCTTGGTATGTTAAGATGGTCACCCATCCACGGACCACTCGGACTCTTCTGGCAGTTATTACTTATAGCCACAAGTCCATCCATAATTTTCATCGGTGTTATAGGCGTAATATCGGATAACTTAAATAAATAAAAGACGATCAAGAATCTGTCCATCTTACATGGTGATTATGGTTTTCCCTTTAGGGGTGCAGTGGTGGCACAGTGGGTACCTGGACTTATGAGTTTTAGGTATTAGGTTCGAACCCAGGCAAGCACTATATGTAAATTCATCACCTATCCTCATCTCATCCGTGTGGCGTCGGACGTAAAAGAAAAGCACCATCCCATTTCTTCCCGTGGGTGTCGTAGAAGGCGACTAAGAGACTTACTAGAGAATGGGCAGCAGCGTTATCTATGCATTTTACCACCATACTACGATCGCGAACCCGCCTGCCAAGCGTGGCGATTATGGCATAAGCACCCTTTTTGGGGAGGCCTATGTCCAGCAGTGGACGTCTTACGGCTGGAATGATGATGATGATGAATGGAAAACATTTTGAGGACACCAGCATGATCTAGATCCAAAAATTCTAACAAATGTAACATCCCACGTTCCCTCTCATCGAAATGAAGCCTAAGTCGCAGCAATAGGAATATTATACGCTGATTGTGCAACCTTCCTCGTGGAGGCGATCGGCGGCGGTGATCTCTCGCGTCCGGCCCTGGTCCTGGCCATGGTACGGAGCGAGAGTGCACGGTTAGCCGTCACCTCCTTCAGCGAAGCAGTGATGCTCGCAAAGAGGGAGGCGGCGCACGTGAGGGAGAGGCAGTACAAGCACCCTAACGGCCGTAGCCTTCGCAGGAGACTCCCTGGGCGTCGGGAATCCCAGGCTGATTCCCGGCCACCGTAAGCGCGGGCTTGCGGATGGCGAGTAATGGGTAGCTCGCTGTCCGGTAAGGACCAAGCCCGGGTCGACGGCGCGTTGTGTTTCACACACGCCTCAAAGACATGTCAGCACCAACTGCTGGGGCTCGATGGGCCAATGCCTGCCAGGGTTGCGGGTTGTTCGAAAGAGATATCGCGGCTCCTGACACACAGGCAACTAAGGGAACACGGGTGGGTTTTAATCAGTAAAGTCTGACACGGAGCGGGAGAAGTTATTTGATGATTTCCCAGCCAAAAAAAAAAAGCTGATTATGTAACCTTACACTGAAAGACAACGAAGATACATAAACACACAAAATACCGAAAACCAAAAAGCAGTCACTGAACTTAGGTACTATTAGAACAATTTTTGGTATGAGTCCAACTATGAAATCGCAAAAAAAAAACAACTGTACCATACATAACAGACTCGACAAAATGAATTTAATTTCTATGAGTAGATTCGCACCAACACTTTTACATGTCAATCATATTTTGAAAAGTAGATGAGGTCGGCGTTTCCTATCTGAGAAGTCTAAGAAGAAAGGCCGAAACAAACTCAGAGGTCACCGTCTCTTTTAAAGTCCAGACATAATCTTGGTCAGATCATGTGAAGACCATGAAGAAGATTGATGTCTGAAATGGTCTTTTGAGGAAAGAACCACACAGATTGAGTAGGCCTATTCAGTCAGTGCACGCGTTTGCCAGTAATCATGCAGGTCAACTCAGAACTTATGGAGCTCAACAATTATTTTTGCTTAGTACTTTTGGAAATAAATTAATATTCTAAGACCTATTTTATTTTATTAGGTTCTGGAGTGCCCATCGCGCACCGGAAGACCCGGAAGAGTCGGAAGGTCACCACACGGTGTACCGATAACTTTGTGAAGGCCGCAGGAATCCGCGGAATGCGAGAAGCACAAAACCGATCGAACTGGCGGAGGCCTATGTCCCGCAGTGGACGTGTTTCGGCTGAAATGATGCGGTAAACAATACACCATTGGACCATTCAGCTGTAGGTGTTAACGAACTGATAAAATTAACATAGAACTGTGGAAATACATTATTATCCAAATCGATTCACGCCCGATGAATGAACTATCGATAAGTAAGTAGGTACATAATCTAATAAAAGTATCGATTAAGTTAAAAGCTTTTACGTAGAGTGGATTACTCTTACATCCTAATAGCGAGGAATTTTTTACGTTATTGGTAAGCAAATATGTCCCTGGTTGACGACGTCCTATATTATGTAAAAAAATCATATTATGTCAGCACGAAACAAAAACAAAAACCCCGGCTGCGTAAAAAAATTACTTTAAAAAAGATGGAAACAAGAAACTTTTGTTTTAAGAGATTGACTATTAAACTGAATACTATAAGCAATCTCATGCAATCGGATGCATCTTCTTAAATTTTAAAAGACCTTTATTGCCTTCGACTTCATGGGATTATAGAAGTATGAGGAACAGGGTGTAAAGTTCACTCATACTCTATGGAAAAGGGAGGATCCTCCGACCAGACGGGTGTTGTGTCTGGCGGGCAACTGCCCGACGATTGATGTCAGGATACTGTATATATGTAGATTGCGCGGTAAACTCTGCTTGCGTGATGTAGTTGCGGTGTGACGTCAAGTCTTGAGTAGTTCGCATAGGGCATTGTAGATGGCGCCACTTTACTTTTTGTGTTTTCCACATTCGTTGATTTGAAGTTTCGTATGTGGGGCATTGTAGATGTCCGCCATAAGATCGCTGTTATGTTGTGTTTGGCGCCTTTGTATGTAAAGATAGTCACCCACGGCTGATCGGTCGACCCGTGTGGCTTTTATTACTAATCCACAAGACCTATCTACAAATAGTTTTATGTCTAATATCTACAAATAATTATATGCAAAATAACTATAATTACACCCAAAAACTCAAGAGTCTTAGTAGTAAGTACACGTGGTTTCAATACCAGGAATGCATTATTAATCATTCTAATAATAATGTACTTTATCTGAATTCATTATATACTTGAAGGTATAAATCTTCTGCCAGGGGTGCAGGTTGTTCGAAATAGATACCGCGGCCCCTGGCATACAGGCAGCTGAGGGAACACGGGTGGGTTTTAGTCAGTAAAAGTCTGACACGCCCTCCCGCTCCACCCAGAGCGGGAGAAGTTATTTGATGATTTCCCACCCAAAAAAAAAATGTATAAATTCGAAGATATGTGACATCTACCAACCCGTACTGAGCCCGCGTGGTGGATTACGGCCCCCTCCCTCTCGTAGAGAGGAGGCCTGTGTCCCAGAGCAGTGCGAACATTGTAGGATGATTATTTATAGTATGTCTTATGTTTAGAGATCGGATAATCGAATGCATATTTACCTAAAGTTAATTTTTGGTTATGAACGTATGGAAGGGGCTGCTTAAAAAATATTTTTTGATAAAAATATCAGGAACACCGGGAATGCATAACTAGTCAGGTGTATAGAAGCGACTTCTAAATTATTAGGATTGCATAGCTATTCAGACACATATTTATATAAAATTAATCGCGATGCAAACATGTGTAAGTAGGGCGTATAAAGTCTGTAAGAGTGGCGGTGGTGTGTGTTAGTTAAAACATTTTTTACACGCTTTATATTAGCTTCACGCACGCATGACATAGTTGAAACACCCTGTTATGGAGATGGAATTAATGATGGAATGTAATGGTAGGTAGGTAGATATCTTCTACCGTTTGATACGTAAACATTATTAACAGAGAGGGTGTTTCATAATTCTAAAGCATTATTTATTTTTCTTAGTGTCTATTATCTTAATTAATGGTAACAATGTTTCAATCGCGCCTAGAGGTATTTTATGACGGATACATTGAGTGGACCACCTTTGTAAGACGACTAAAATGTCACGGTGTATAGAAAGCTCTCAATCGATTGCGTACCCAAGTAGGCCGCTGTAGACACAATCTTTCAAACTGGGGGATTACTGACTCATTCAACATCCAGCGCGAGTGCGGTGCTTCTGATCAGACCATGCCCCACTTGCTGGAGTGCCCTAAGTGACCGTTCACCTGCACGTTGGATGATGTCAATAAAGCCACTGATGCCGCAATAGACGTGGCCACCTACTGCTCTAAAAATATAAAAAAATTAAAAAAAGTGTACGAGTACCATCGACACGAAAAGAAGAAGATTGCTAGCCGACATCTCAGTGTTCACCCAATTTTTAGCTAAATCCCCCGTTATTTATAAACGTTGCTTTAAACTTAAGAGATGTTTAAACGTCAAAAATGTATGGTTAAACAGACGCTAATCATTACAGTAACTTAAGTAGCGTTTATAAACATGGAGGATCATGCTTAGGGTTCCGTAGCCGAATAGTAACCAACGGGACCCACATACAAAATAGCCTCCGCTGTCCGTCCGTCTGTCTGTCAGCGGGCTGTATCTCATGATCCGTAATAAGTAAACAGTTGAAATTTGTAAGCACAGAATGTGTATTTTTGTAGATGCTATAACCACAAATAATAAAAATAAAAACAAAGTAAAAAATTGGACGGGTCTTCATACAAGGAACGTGTTTTCTTTCGGAATTTTTTACCTGTGGTACGGAACCCTTTGTGCGCGATTCCCACTCGCACTTGGCCGGTTTTTATTTTACTATGGAACATAAACTCTAACAATGGTTCACCAATTAATAAAACCTAGGTCACCCGAAAACTTTCAGAAAACCTATAGTCGCGATGTAAATGAACTACCAACCCATAATAAAATGGATATCATAGTAATATGGGTCCCCATAACATTATGCCGATACCCTCATTTGTATGGAGCCCATGAATGCCATAGAAAATATTATAGTACTTGTAGGAATTTTTATATTAACTTTTGGAATGATTTGGCTATTTCTAAGCGAATATTAGGATGGCTTCACATGAAAGGCGAAGGTCATAAGAACGTGAATTGCATGACACGTTTTTATTGGGATGGTGGCTTGACGACTACCAACATTATTGCGTGAAAAAGATGAAATGTGCTTAAGGTGAATCTAGTCGACATTTTTCCCATACAAACTTCGGGAGTGTATTACTCCACTGTTCGACAATGTACATCAAAAATTAAACATGGTATGGTTTTGTCTCATTATCAATATTGTCTGTACGGAAACAGAATACTAAAATAAAAAGCATTAAAAATTAGGAGCCAACAAAGATTCGTTTTTCTTGCTAATTTAACCTAACTTTGGGCGTGTTTAAGTAATAAAAGAAGTGTAAAATCTGAAAAACCAATTCAGTACCAACAAAGCTCAAATATCGAAAAATTCAATAGACTTTATTGATCATGGATTTATGCAGTGGTTTTTCCGTAAAACGAAGGACTTTTCTTAATTTTAACTTGCCTGTTTTACTATAAATAATCCTGCAATCACTCAATAACGTTGTGCGTGTAGACTTGCGTCTAACTGCTCATACTGATACTACCTCTGTCGGACACGATGCCTGGTGAGACAGCGTGCTTTTTAGCCAAGCCCATCGGTGAGTTCGAGCCCGCGACTAGGTTCCCCTTAAGTATAAAAAATGCTTTTTTTATTATTTGGAGGAACTTCTGAAACATGACAGTACTTGTTTTAAAACAAAAAAAAACTTTAAAAAAACACAATCGACTTCCAAAAAAACACTATAAAGTGAAAAATAACTTTAATTTCGGAAGTCGGTGACTTTGGATATGTATTTAATTTAATTCTTTGTCACCGCCTTCCGAAATTAAAGTTATTTTTCACGCTGTAGTGTTTTTAGAAGTCGGTTGTTTTTTTTTTTTTCGTTTGAAAAAAGTTTTTTATTTTCCACTTTTTAGTTATAGTACCTACCCCACACATTTCATAATTTCATCATCCTTGGGGTCAAAACAATGCATATTTATGCAATAGCAGCAACCACGGTTGATTTGCTGTCATTTTTTGAAGCGTTCCGTTGTCTGTTTCCGAAACGCATCATTAGATCTATTTGAAATTTAACCATTTGGGACCATTTCCAAATAAATTTCTTTCGAACAAAAAAATAATTTTGCAAATCTGTCTATATATGACGGAGTTATGCCCGAACATACATAAAAAAATATATGTAAACATGTCGAATTGACAACCTCCTTCTTTTTGAAGTCGATTAAAAAAAATAAAAACCACCGACCATTCATTTTGGTAAGTAGTCGGTGTCGGTTGTTTTTTTTTTACTTTTAGGTTGTGGTTTCTACTCCACACAATTTCGTATGACCACTACTTGCAATGTAAATAACAGTGTCAGAAAGTTATTATAAAATCATTTAAATATCTATTATTATAAAAGAAGAATGACATTTCAAACAAAAAAAATGATTAAAATTGGTTCAAAAACAAAGCAGTTATGCCCAAACATATTTAAAAACTATATGTATTTGAACAGACAAGTTAAAAGTTCCTCCTTTTTTAAGTTGATTAAAAATATAAATTTTACACACTTCTAATTGCTTGAGCCTATTTCTATAACTTTTTATTGCTTCTATGTAACTGTAACATTCTGACAACGTTTTGGTCTATTAAGTTTTTCCAGAATACATTTGTGTGAAGTCGCTATGTTTATAACCGTGACTAAAGCGTAACAAAACTTATCGATTTGAGCGTGCAAACTGATCAGTTATAGTATCATCCATACCACGCTACACCACACCACACCAAACTAAATCATATCCACCACGCTTCTCACTCCAGATATCTACACCAGATACATACTCCAGATATTAGTTTAAACAATAAAATAAAATAACATGTTATATTTAAATGTAAATCTAAGATAATAAAGAGCGGAGGTTCCCTACACAATTAATTGTTTATGAAGCTTTTGTGAAAGTAAAGATTTATCACTACAAAAAAAAATGTGTAAAAAAGAGAGACAACGATAATTACTTCTAACTGACCGTAGTAATGTGTTTTGGAGATGCGCTAATGTAGCCCGAGAAATTCAAATTTTATTAGGATTTTTGTATATTCCAGGTCAGTGTTAGCACACGTGCCCAATATGTCGTGACGATTCATATATCGTTGGACGACTGTCATCTCTAGCTGTTCACATTATATCGACTGTTTATCGTCACTGTGTCGTCGAAATATTTCATATAACTGCAACTGGTTAGACTGAAAGCCGACCCCAACGTATTTGGGAAGAAACTAGGCAGATGATTATGTGTGCTTCATGGCACACCCTGCCTATTCTTCCCAGAATATAAGCGTGATGTTGGATGTTTTATTAATTAATAAATAATAGTTTAAAAAACTAAAAAACACGCTTTAACAACCAAACTAAAACAGCAGAAAATTATTTCAAAAAAGCGTGCGGTGCTTTTTGAGGTTTATTAATAATCGATTAATATCAAGCACACCACACTTTTTGAAATTATTATCTGCTTTTTTAGTTTGGTTTTTAAAGCGTTTTTTATTTTTTTAAACTATTATTTATTTTCTATTTTTAGTTCTGTTATCTACAAAAGCGTGATTGTACAAACTTTTTTTCTTGTTTTTTTTTTATTATTGAATTGTCATCGGTCCTCGATAAGTTTACAAAGTTTAAATTAAATCTGACCGTTTGAAGTGGGTCAAAATCAAGTCCAAAGGAGGCGGTTACAAACAAACATACAGGTGAAGCTAATAAAAGCGTGTTAAAAATAACTGATCACTTTCAAAACGAAAATTGGTTTAAGCGACTCACTATAACAAAATTTTATTTCAGTGCTATGCTAATGTCTTCTCGCGATTCTGCTTGCGTACATTCGAATATATATTTATGTAGTATATCACTGTATGATTCATCAATGCGAGGTAAACAGAACTCTTGGTGACGCCAATGCCTTAAGCACATGAGTTGGTATTTCCAACAGACAGACTATACAAAACATCACGCCTCTTCCTTGAAGGATTTAGTAGAGGTTTATTCCACATAGGTTTGCCAGTAAGTACCGTGTTATTAGAGGCAACTATTTTCTATTATCTTACAGCAGAATCAGTCTAAAACGTTCCTACTGCTGAGACACAGGCATCCTAAATGTATCCCTAATAATCCACTAGGCCTCGTATCCCATCGACCACTATATACTATACAGGGTAAGTGAATAACCATGAATTCAGCATATCATTCTAGACCCCCAGAGCAGTAATTTTGGCAGCTGATTTTTTTGTATTAACAAAAAATATTAGCTGTTCCATACATTTTGACCGCGTAGGTATTGCATTTTTGTATGAAACAGCTGTTGTTTTTTTTTGTAAAACCGACGTAAAATTTCTGGTTAAAGTTTGCGCACTGGATAAAAACTTATCCTGTATACATGAAGCTACATTATACTTCTAGAAAAGTATCAATGAACCTCGTTTCTCAGGACCGAAGGTAGCGCAAAAATGTTACGTCAGTTTTACAAAAAAAATCAGTTGTTTCTTAGAAAAGTGCAATAGCTACGCAGCCAAAATGTATAGAACAGCGGATTTTTTTTTTACTTTCATAATAATAAACTTAATTAAACTAGCTGTTTCCTCAAAAAGCGGTCCGTGTTGTAGCATGCAACTTCAAACCATTCATCACTCTCAAATAAAACTAAATCAAAACCACTATCCGGTTCACCTCGGATATTCATCCATTTCCCAACCTCGAAGCACGTAGCACATGCCGCATCTTTTATTGTTTAATTAGTGCACGGTATGCACGTGGCGAGCCGCATTCTAACACAAATGTGCCTTACGTGTAGAAGTATAAACACGTTTTATGTGTACGCTCTGTACAAAACGTGTTTTGTAAATATGCTATAACATGTTTGTCAAATGTCCGTTTGAGAAATAATATGAGTCGTTCAAAGGAAGGCTGCGCTACGATTCGCTATTGCACATGCAACTGCTAGACTAGCAGGGCCGAAAACAACCCAAAAGCTACCTTATTGTAAGGAGAACAAAGATTACTTTAATTTTGACAGTGACGCAAAATCAGAAATAAAATATGTGTGAACGAACTGTTGTACGCAATAACGCAATATCAAGCCATTCATTATTTAGGTATTCTCAAATAAAACTAAATCATAAGCAAATTATACCCATCCTTTTCCCAACCTCGACACACGTAGCACGTGCGTCATCTATTATTGTTTAATTACTTTTCAGTATGCACGTGGCAAGCTGCATTCTAGCACAGATATGCCTTACTAACTTATAAAAGTATAGACACATGTAGTTATTTTTGTGTACGTTCGGTACAAAACGTTTTGTAAATATACTAAAACATGTTTGTCAAATGCCCGTTTGAGAAACAATATAGAGGTGTGAAGTGATTATTTTTTTGCTGTCATAAACTAGGCCATGTTATTGATACCACTAAAAGATACATACGTTTCTTAGTAAAATGATAAATAATGTTTTTGTACTGTAACCACTCATATTCCTTGAAAAATTAAGTTCGTGTCAAACAATTTTGTCCTAAGTTGAATGGAATATCTTAATTCGTATAAAATAATGTCAAATATATGGTTCAAATATTCATGTTCAGTATAATGGTACCTACACATAATACTACTGCCTATCGTAACTCCACAACCCATAATATTCGTAACTGAACAACGCGATACCCCTAAGCAAGACTGGTTGTCACACTTTCGGGCTTCCGACTACCCGTAACGACTGTCAAAGGTCTATTCGAATGACAGCCGGGACCAACGGCTTAACGTGTTTTCCGAAGCACGGAGGAGTCTCGGTATGTAATGGATGCTCACCCATCCACGGACCAACCTCGGTAAAAAAGAAAAGAAAGAAAAAGTATTTATTAGACTCAAGATACAAGATACAAGATACAAGATACAAGATTCTTTATTTGTGGAAACATGAGTACACATACAGAGCATGCAAGTTATTAAATTACATTATAGTTTAGATCAGTCATGTTTGGCCTTAGTGGCGTACAAATATTTAAATTCCGTCATCATAATTACGTAACAATTAATCAAGTAGTCAGTCAAATAAAATTATGATCACAAGACAAGCACAAGAACATCACAAACAACTACACAATATGCATAACAAGACAAATTATACCAAGCGTAAGCATGTAAGCGCTGCTTAACCTCCCGTCTGACTAAGTACTAAGCCAGGAGCCCCTCAAATACTACTGGGACATAATTTGTTTGCATGATAAGCTTTTTATTTTAGACGTCTCCAGGGACGGTAAAGTATTCAATTTTGTTCAGGTTAATTTCATACCTAAAGCTAATTTATTATCTTTAGTCAGTTCAAGTGCTTCCCCTCACCATTTTAGGGTATTCATGTAATTGGCTTAAGAAGCAAATACGGTTGAAACCTTTTAAGAAAGGCTACATAACGAATTGCAACTAATTACTTACCATTACTTTTTTTTTTCCAAAACCTGATTCGGACTATTACGCACATTTTAAAACAACAAAAAATATCCAAATCGGTCCAGCCAGTGAGTGTAGTCACTTGAAATTACAAAATAAAAACAAACAGTTTTCTTTATGTAACTTTCACAGTCGTGATTGGTATCGATATTCAATAAAAAACTGATTTTCTCAGTTCATACTTCAAGTAACACAATTCCAGCGGTCGTTGATCCCAAAATAAACATTATTTTTTGTTTAAATATCGTTACCCATCACGTCTCTGGAGTTTTGCTAGTTAATTTAATTTGACCCTATATAGATAAACACTAAAAAAAAGTAGATGAAAAATATAAAAAACACGAGATTAATTGATTATAAAAATACCTCAAAAAGAACCCAAAGCTTTTTTGACATATTTTTTTGCTTTTTAGTTTGGTTTTTAAACCGTGTTTTTTAGATTTTTTTAATCTATACTTTATTTAATATTTTTTAGTTCTGCTAACTACAAAAGCATGATTTTTGAGTTTTTTTTACATTTTTTTTTTACATTATGGAACGAATTTATAAAATTATTGTATTGTCATCGGTCCTCGATAAGTCTACAAAGTTTAAATGAAATCTGACCGTCTGAAGTGGGTTAAAATCAAGTCCAAAGAAGTCGGTTACAAACAAACATGCTGACATTGGTGAAGCTAATAAAAGCGTGTTAAAAATACATATCCACCGTTCCTTTACCCCAAAAGCAATCCAATTCACGTTCTCACCTTCCAGTGGAACTCACAGTCAAACAGTAACCAGTAATACAAACACTCCCACTCAAATCCATACAGACAGCTATATTTAGTTCAAATACAAGCTAAAATTCTAACTATTTCCCAAGTGAACACGTGTTTTATAAGCCAAGCTATAAATACTAGCCGGTGACCCGGTTCGGCCCTACTATTTATGGTGAAAATGTCCGTTTCAACGGTGGTATCGACCCCATTCTGGTAACATGATTGTAGATAAGTGGTGGCCGTGGTGAAAAGATCTAATCGTAAACTGTGGCTACCTGTCAAGTCTTTTTTGTGAGTTCTTTGGAAGTTTTCTTTTTTAGAAAGTCTTTTTTTTTATGTGCCCAAACACTGGAAACTAAATCAATGGAATTAGCAAAGATATTCTACGAAATAACCATCAAAATTGAATTTAACCCAATAGCGATGCAAACTGTTCTTTTCCAACCAATCATAGCACTGGGCTTTTTCAAAGTCCATGGAAAAGTTCTCGACAAAGACAAAGCCATGACAACAAACCACTTGTACGCAAATGTTATCAGCGAGATAACTTCAACGAGTTATCGATTAGCTGCTGGGTACCTTGATAACGTAGCGTTACGCTAGGTAGGTACACTAGGTACCTAACGGAGGCTAGTATGTAGATTAGAAAGTGGTATTAGAGAGAGCATATATACCAGATAACGTTTTACATGAAATGTATAAAGATGAGGTGGGTGGTTTGTGGAGAGGAGGTAGAAGAATTCGCGAAAATAATAGCAGTAGTAGACATAGATGTAGAAGACAGGGTAAAGTAAAAAAGGTACTTGTATATAGACTTGGTGTTGAAGATGGAAAACTACATGAGAAACCATTACTGTCTTAGTAAAGGTAAATTGCAATCCAAAAATCTGCTCATGAAAGTTAAATAGCTTACAGGTACCTTCATACCAAATTGCTGGGTAATGGAAGACAGTAGAGGTAACACTTTGTCTGAACTAGATAGTGTGTTGGGTAGTTGGAGAGACTACTGCTATAAACTATATCGGGTTGAAGATGGTTTATGTACCGAGAGAAGATAGAAGAGCCAGGTATACATACGGTATATACCTGAGGTTGAAGAAGCTATACAAAAAACTCAATAATAAAGCAGTAGTCCTCATGGCGTTTCTGTTGCAATTTTAGGGGGGACTGTCTTATGTAATTTTGACGTTCAAAAAGAGCTGACTCTCAGCCTAGTTTGAATAAATGACTTTTTGATTTTGATTTTGATTTTACAGCGTTTTGGTTTTGATGGGGCAAAGATTGTGCACCAGATATGCACAAAGATCTGGAAGACAGGCCAGTGGCCAGTAGACTGGTCACAATCCGCTGTTACTCCTCTTCATAAGAAAGGCTCCACCAAGGCTACTTCGTATACCATGGACCGTCACCCATACTAGATAAAGAAAGCTTTTTCGGAGATACTAAGCGTTCACCTAAGCATGGTCTGGAAAGGCTTATGGTACTGGGACGAGTGGAAGGTAAACGCGCTCAAGGCAGAGCACCAGCAAGATGGCCAGACGCGATCCAGAGGGAGTGGAGACAGCGTCTACCAAGCGGTCCACCCTGCAAAAGGCCACATAACTTGGAGACACGTTATATGTGGTCGCGATCCTCAGCATTGATGGCAAGACGAAGAAGAAAAGATTGCTGTCTTGGATATTGATTGATTGGATGATGATTATTTTAATAATAAAGTATGCATGTGACGGTTTCGTAGAAATGTATAGCTAATTGCTTGCAGACATAAGCATGACATACATTGCAGTGTTAGAAAACAATACTAGGAATTACACTATGAAAATTAAAAATAAAGATTACTAGTGCAACTGAGCAACGTCAGACCAACTCGACATATGACATCATTACAAAAACAGTAGATAAAAAAGAAATATCCAACACTACTCAACCTATTAGAAACGACAAAACATTCACACGAAATAAAAGTAGCAACAGATGATTGTAAGACAATTATTTAACACGGGAACTGACCATTGAATGGGTATTTGGCACAAAACGTCCACATTTTGTGAGCCAAACGATCAAAATTAACTCGTTATCGGGACCTGGCCTCTACATATAAATAACTAACTAAAAATACACTTTCCTGCTGATCCGGGAGCTGTAAAAAATAAGACGGAAGCGGTGACAATCTTAAACGAAATAGTGATGAATTTGTAAAAGAAAACGGAAATGTATTAGAAAAAAGTGAAGAAGAATATTGTAGATTAGATGAATAAGCGATGGACAAACAAATTAGTAACAAACATTGTTGAAAACAAATATTACACAACTTTCAGATAGTATGTAATAATATTGAATGTAAAACTAAGAAACACTCAAATGACACAATTCATTGCAGTGTTCCTTACTACAGTACGGTACATATATGGCCATAAAAAAATGTTTCATGCAAGATTCCAGGTGAAAAGATTTTTACGATCAGTAGAATTCGCAGCTGTTTCTTTTAAACCAATCATTTTGAGAGATTTTGAATCTCTCAAAGTACCATTAGTAAAATATATGGTCACACTCCAAGCAGCATTAACAACAGAACTCATTAGCATTTGCCAGTGTGATTTTCTACATTCACCTATCTATATAATTACTTCAATTCTGGGCCAAGATCTCTCAGATTTCGGTACAAAGACAATCTGAATCAGAGCCGTCTGCTACAGCATCAAGTGAAGTAATTTTAGCACGAGGTTCATTTAACATACGCCAGACGAGGCAGTTCAATCTGGGGTATTTGCGATTTTGATAAGGTTATGTTGTCTCATTATTACGATATTTGAATTGAAAATGTACCTGCATCGGCTATTAATGTAGGTAGTCAGACCCGCTACAAACGGCTTACAGCATTGACTTCAGCAGGCGTAGCACGACCAAATCTATCCCTATTCTAACAAGAATAGACAAAGTCCTTTCTGTCCAACTTGACATCTATTCTGCTCGAGCACGGGGTGTGGACTCGCGTTACTATGAAGACAAAGATAGTTATTTTTTTCTATACCAGCGGGGAGCTAGCTAATGATGTAATTAATGTGGATGCGCTAAGATAATAGATTTTTTTATTTCCTTTATTTCAATAAAAAAAAATTAAACATTTAAAAATATAAAAAATTGTAGCCCACCGGTATCGGGGTCCAAGCTACCGGCGGTCAGGGCTCCAGAGAGAGGAACCTCCTAACCATGCGAACCGCGTCCAGAAGTACCGCTTTCTGGATCAAGCCCTTGATCCAGCTGCCCAACGAGAGCCTCCTTAGGTATTGGTCGAGGCTCTTTGCTATCAAACCAAGACTGTTTTCATTATTATAATTCTGTAACAATGTTTCTACCCCCAAGTGTCAAAAGTAGTAGATTATGTCTACCTACAAATCATAATAAACTACTAATGAAAAATTTCTAGCAAGAAAACAATTAAGTTTTTTTTTCTGGGTGGGAAATCATCAAATGACTTCTCCCGCTCTGGCTGTAGCAGTGGCGTGGCAGACTTTTACTGACTAAAACCCACCCGTGTTCCCCCAGTTGCCTGTGTGCTGGGGGCCGTGGTATTTCTTCCGAACAACCCGCACCCCTGGCAAGCATCGGCCCTTGCGGGCCTCATCAGAAACAACTAAGGTAAGACTTAGCCTGAGATTGACAAACAACTAAAATTTAAGGTATGGAATCGTAATTCAGCCGCAAAATTTCATGAAGCCTTATTTAGAAATATCCCATACACGTCATCCAACCTAACAAAGTGAAAGACAATATCGGCTTTTGACAGTAATCTCAAAAGCCAATCACGGTTGCCATTGTTAAATAGAGCATCCGATTCTAATGCAAGATTAATTAATGGGATCAATGACGAACACAACTGAACGCAAACGTCATTGCCGTAATCCTGTAGATTAGGTGAACGTGTGTCGTACGCCCACACAATGTGGTATATAAGTTTGAAGTGGCCATAGCTAAATTATTGGTGTATACACCGTGACATTTTAGTCTTCTTACAAAGGTGGTCCACTCAATGTATCCGTCATAAAATACCTCTAGGCGCGATTAAAACATTGTTACCATTAATTAAGATATTAAGACAAAGAAAAATAAATAATGCTTTAGAATTATGAAACACCCTCCCTGTTAATAATGTTTACGTATCAAACGGTAGAAGATATCTACCTACCTACCATTACATTCCATCATTAATCCCATCTCCATAAAAGGGTGTTTTAAACTACGTCATACGTCTTTGTGAAAAAATTTGAATTTTTTGAATTATGCAAATGTTCAAAAATATCATTTTTTTTTTTAATAAATGATTAGTAGTCATTGGATACATAAAGTGGGCTGCCGTTGTAAGACGACTAAAATGTCACGGTGTATAGCATAGCATGATTAGCTTATGTTCCAACTCCTGGGACCTCTTCCAGGCTTCTGTGACAGAGAGTGGGTCGTAATCCACCACGCGGGCCCAGTGCGGATAGGTGGATGTCAATACATATATGTCTTCGAATTTTGGAACTAAGTTCTTTAACAAAGCTTGGAGTTTTCTTTAGTCATGGGAGTAGTTTTAAGATTATTCATTGGCAACAACGCATTTATAGTAGTTTTTCGTGATTATTTAATTAAATACAAACAAAAGTACAATTTTTTTTCAGCCAAGGACTAGATCGTTGGTATTTATAATTATTTTATATATTTACTCTTTCATAAAAACATTTAATCGTACTTAGCAATGCAAATAGAAAATAATTGACGGTAAGTATGTCGATTTTTATAACCAAATACCAAAATAACTGTAAAAAAATAGCATACAAACTTGAAAATACCAACGATCTAGTGCATGGCTGAAAAAAATGTTTGTTTGTATTTAATGAAATAATCACGAAAAACCGCCTTAAATGCGCCGTTGCCAGACCGCGAGGGGAAAATGCTCTTAATGGTGTGAGTAGTTCATTGAAGAATTTCGATTCATTTTGAAGTTATATTACAAAGAAAAGGGGAAAATATAATATTGAGGATAGTATTTAATTACAATTCCTATATCTAGTGCCTGGAGCTTATGGCTAAGTAATAACATCGACACGGGTCGATCGATTAGGTTAAGCTACGCTTGACGCGGTTAGTCCGTGGATGGGTGACTATCTTTACATACCAAGACCCCTCCGTGCCTCGGAGAGCACGATAAGCCGTTGGTCTCGGCTGTCATTTGTGGCATGGTCGTTACGGGTCGTCAGAAGCCCGAAAGTCTGACAACCAGTCTTACCAAGGGGTATCGTATTATCCAGTAACTAGGTTGTGGAGGTCAGATAGGCAGTCGCTCCATGTAAAATACTGGTATTCAGCTGCATGTGGTTAAACTGGAAGCTGACCCCAACATAGTTGGGAAAAGCCTAAGCAAACGATGATCATGAGATCTTGTGCTTACAATCTACATAATTATTATTTTATCGAAAGATGATTTAACTGATCAATCTGTCTTACTAATAAATATTTCATCAAGACTACTAGAGAGCATCTAATGGCCTATTTTTAGTCAAACAACAGAAGAAATATTATACACACGATTTTATGAACATAATTTTATCTACGTACCATGTCAATGACCTTCTAGTTTTCTCATTCGCTTGTTACATGAAAATGAACTTGCTAATACCGACAAACAAGAAAAATAGTGAGTCATGCAACGCCTAAAATAAAATGGTTTCTTTGAAGATATTTTTGATGGACACACAATATTACGTCTACGTCATATTTGTGGCTTTGTCATATGACAGGGTTTTGGTCTCATGGATTTTATTGTACCAAACAATTTTTTTGTACCGCAATAAAATATATTGTTGGGACGGGACGTCTTTTTCAGCGAATACAAGAATGTGGGCTATGAGGAATTATCATTATCATATCAGCCGAAAGACGTCCACTGCTGGACATAAGGCTCCCCCAAAATGGGGAATTTGACATAATCGCCACGCTTGACAGGCGGGTTGGCGATCGCAGTATGGTGGTCAAATGCATAGAGGACGCTGCTGCCCATTCTCTAGAAGTCCCTTAGTCGCCTTCTACGACACCCACGGGAAGAAATGGAATGGTGTTATTCTTTTAAGTCCGGCACCACACGGAGCAATATGAGGAATACTGTGCTTATATAAGGTTAATACTATATATAGTTTCTGGGCTACAAAAAGTGAAATTTAAATTGTAAGTTCTGTTTACGTTAATTTTTTTATTAATTATTATTTAGTTCTACTTGAGTACTTCCCTATAGTTTTCAATGTTTTGTTGGTATATTGGCGTGTGCTAGCTGACATATGGCAAATGTTTTTTTGTGTTTCGTAGTGTTAATTACCTACAATTGTGTAGAATCAAGTTCTTCCAACTTAACAGACAACTGTGCTGCTGGCGAGTTTGTTGCGCCACTTCTTCTTCCCAGCTAAAGCACTAGGAAGTGGTGAAAGGCGGGCGTTTTGGGGGACTGTCTTATGTAATTTTGACGTTTAAAAAGAGCTGACTCTCAGACTAGTTTGAATCTCTCAGACTTTTGATTTTGATTTTGAAAAAAAGCGGCCAAGTGCGAGTCGGACTCGGCCATTAAGGGTTCCGTAGTAGCAAGTAACGCGCGAATTATAATTATTATTTACGCACCTATTACAGATTTATTATTAGAAAATAATGGTTCACGGTTCATGCATAAGGTTTATGTTTATGAAATTAAATGTTTTTTTTTTATATTTGAGTTGATTGAATGAAAGGTAAATTGCGGGTTACGATTTATGACGTATTAAAAAAAACTACTTACTAGATCTCGTTCGTTGAAGACCTATCCATAGATATGGGTTCCCACACGTATGGGTTTGATGAAAAAAAAATTGAGTTTCAGTTCTAAGTATGGAGAACCCCCAAAATTTATTGTATTTTTTCTATTTTTGTGCGAAAATCTTAATGCGGTTCACAGAATACATCTACTTACCAAGTTTCAACAGCACAGTTCTTATAGTTACGGAAAAAAGTGGCTGTGACATACGGACGAACAGATGAACAGACAGACAGACATGACGAATCCATAAGGGTTCCGTTTTTTGCCATTTGGCTACGGAACTTTAAAAACGTTATCTGAAAAACATAAAACACACAATAGACTACCCCAAAAAGTAACCTGGCTAGAAATCAGAAACAAACAACCCGGTTTGTAATTCAACCCGTTACTCGAAGTGGTGAAAGCAATCAATTACTGCACCATCTCTATTCCAAGCTACCTCGATCACGGTCAAGAATCTCACAAAATCTTATCGATATCGATAAATCCTTATATCCAGCATACTCGAAGTCAAGTGGCCTCAAGATCATCGACCCCATGACGAGATGCAGAGCGGAGCTCCAAATAGGTCGGTTACAGAGCTCCAAATGTACAAATAAACGTACAACTTGTAAAAACGAACGCATACCACAGTTTTATGCTTACAGAGTCAGGCAAAACGTAATCAGACGTAATTTATGCCAGGCAAAGTGAGTTGCTGAAATTACGTTTTATTCGTATTTGTGGTATGTTAAAATGAATGTTTGCCAGATGTGCGAATGTCAGTAGGGACTGGTCATCTCATGAGTGTGTTTTATTTTCGGAATTGTTTTGTTTTGTTCTTATAACCATAAATAAGCTTTGATATACAATAAACCTAAGATGCACAGTCTCGAAAAAAAATATATAAATAATATATAATTAATATTTTCTTAATTACTTCGTTTTCCCTGAAGAGGTAACAAGTGAATATGTTACCGGCCAAACCCAATTTCAGAGCAAACTAGTTTGTCCTAGGCCAAACATACTTATTCTACGCGTGATATGCTGCAGCCAACTAGCTTAATTAGCCGTTTCGTTAACAGCCGTTGGAAGTAGCGCTCGCCGGCCGCTCCCACGGCACCGCTCGCTTTACTCGCTCGGCTCGCGCGCTTTTGTCACAGATCTAGCCTAACCTAACCTAACCCATATAATCGGGTTGCCCCGGCTTAATAAACCAGTTTAGCCCAAGGCAAAGTAGTTTGGCCTGAAATTGGGTTTGGCCGGTAACAGATACAACATCTTAATTTTACCAGAACATTATTATAAATTCCCAGCAGTCATATGTCCAGCAGTGGACTGATGTAGGCTAATTAGGACGATGACTATTATTATTATAAATTACCTTTGAGCAATCAGTCTCCAACAAAAAAATCTTCAACTCATTTTTAGCGACCCCAAACTCGAGATACTTTGCAATCCTACTTTTATAATGTCATTAAAACTAGATTAAAAGTACTCCTGAAACTTCAAAACTAATGGCTGTTAGTATTAAAATTTAGTAGCGCAGGCATCGCCTAATATAACACTAAGCCAACGAATTTTTTGGAAAACATTTTTGTATTTTGAGACAGCGCAGACTGGCGCGACGCGACAACGCGACGCGCCTCTAGTAGAACAATTTCTAAGTAAATTTTAAGGAAACTGTTCCAGTCGCGTCGCTCCTGTCTGCGGGAGCTTTTTAGAGTTTTAGGTCGAGCCCAGACAAGTACATCACTTTGTGTAAATCATCATTGCTCTCAAACCGGTGAAGAAAAACATCGTAAGGAATCCGGCATATCGGAAAGTTCAAAGACATGTGACATCTACCAACTCGCACTGGGCCTCCGTGGTGGATTGATTACGGCCCACTCTCTCTCACCCAGAGGAGACCTGTGATCCAGCAGGTGGTATAGGCTGATAATGCAACTCATTTTCGTAAAATGGGAGCTGGTGGTTATAGCATGTGTGTGTGTGAAGAAAGTCACTGGAAATGTGTAGAGAATTGTTCGGCCCCAGGATTTAAAAGGAGAAGAATGAAAGATCACAATGCTTGTAGTTTGTAGGTACTTCTGTTCTCTACCGTGTTTTTAATATAGCCTTTCTGAAAAACGATTGCCCGATTGCAACGATTACCCACAGAATTTTATGGCTAGACATTCAAATTACTAACCCACAAGATTATCTTCACTTGTAGACACAAAAAGGTCGAGGTGACTTTGGAGTACATTGATCCTAGCTGATGAACTATTGTGTTGATATCTGTTAAATCAACGCGGTGAAGTCATGCTTAGGTTTTTATTTTTTTTATTAGCCTATACTGTCCCCCTGCCGGGCAAAGACCTTTCCCAGGTCATCCCAAGAACTCTTTTCTCACGCCAATTCGTCTTCGCCCAAGCTAGTTGCCCATTCCAAAGGGTAGTAGGTTAGGTACCTAGATCAAGGGGTCGGTCAGTCAGAAAATTAAGATAGTTGCCTATTCCAAAGCGTAATAGGTATGGAGACGAACGGGCAAGAAACTCCACGGACACTCCCATAAATCAAAACATTGTTACAAAAAAATGTTTACATCATTCATGTTAAAACTACATGTGAGAACTATGTAAAAAGACGTGCACATTAAAAGCGTCCGTAATAAAAATTAAAATCAATTATTATTCAGTAATTAAATAAGCCATGACCAGTTCCTGCTGCCATTGGCTAATTTGGCAAACACTCATTTTATGTTAAGCGGACATAATCCCAGAGGACTTCCCAGGTTTTTTCGCAATCCTTGACAAGGTATCTTCAATGGGGAAGGGTCCCTGATCGATAGTTCAATTGTAAGCGGCGATTCCCACACAAGAAAAAATCTAAACGTTTTTATTGTTTTATTTTATCTAAACCTCAATTACCGAAAACTGCCTAAGATGATATTGTGTAATAAAAGACAAATGAAAATTCTGTGGTAAAAATTGCACTAAATCTGCCAAAATAAAAGAGAGGCAGTGGCCGCCTGCCATTGACCTGGTGGTCAAATGTAAAAACAGATCTCAAGAAAGACCAATTGCCAGAACCAAGACAGAACAACATGGTGCAGAAAAGTGAGGAGTCCCGACCCCAAATAATGGCACCAGGAACGGAACAAGATTATAACTAAACGGCTGCACAGGAAGCCATGTTACACATGTTTCAAACGCGTATCACAATATCAAAATAGCGCAGAAATGAATTTATCTTTTGCATTTCATTATTTATACACTACTCAATCCTAGAACCAATGTTAGCGCAATAACAATGTGCTATGAAAACAATCAGACGATTCTTATATTTATTTTACAAGAATTTAAAGAAAGAAAGACTCAAACATTCTTTCCTCACAGCTGATTGAAAGTCAAAATATAAATAATCTGCTGTTTCTTGTAATAAACAACGTATACAACGTTGCATCTGCATTGACCTCCATTTTTTAGGAACGTTAAAAAAATCATCCTGATCAAGTATTTCTATGATTGTAATGTAATATTAAATCATGGGACCGTTCCATGTGGTGCCAGACGTAAAAGTTTCATCTCATTTCTTCCCGTGGGTGTCGTAGAAGGCGACTAAGAGACTTACTAGAGAATGGGCAGCAGCGTTCTCTATGCATTTGACCACCATACTACGATCGCCAATCAACCTGCCAAGCGTGGCGATTATGGCAAAACCCTCCTTTTGGGGGAGGCCTATGTCCAGCAGTGGACGTTTTTCAGCTGAAATGATGATTAAATCATAAATGATTTTATTCCCGTAAGTAGGTTTGTACATTTCAAAAATATTTTTTAAACTAGATGAGGTCGGCGTTTCCTATCTGACAAGTCTGAGAAGAAAGGCCGAAACAAACTCAGAGGTCACAGTCTCTTTTAAAGTCCAAACATAATCTCGGTTTGATCATGTGAAGACCATGTTGATTGCTGTATGAAATGGTCTTTTGAGGAAAGAACCACACAAAATGAGTCGACCCGTAAACTCAGTGCACGCATTTGTCACTAACCGTGCAGCTCAACTCAGGACTTTAGGAGCTCAACAATTTGACAAACAATACCAAAGAAAGGACATTTGGGTAGGCCGCATAAATTACTCAAACTGATGTATAAAATTTATCAATGTCAATGTGTATTTAAAAATACGGAAATAATCTTGGTCAGAAAATTGATGACCATGTAGATCGGTATCTGAAATGGTCTTTTGAGGCAAGAACCACACAGATTTGAGTGGACCTGTTCAGTCAGTGTACGCAATTGTCAATTATCGTGCAGCTCAACTATTACAATTCAAAGTCACCCATCGCGCTATGGAGCTGGCTAAGCTTGGAGTCTCCTTATGGGATCTGTCACAAATCTATCGACCTAGCCCTTTCCCTACTATTTTGAGGTTTTCGGTCGGCTTTCAGTCTAGCCCGATGCAGATGAATACCTGTATTTTTCATGAAGCGACTGCCTATCTGAACAGTCTCCTCTCAAGTCCTCAACAACGTTATAAACACGATACTCCTTGATAAGACTGGTTGTCAGACTTTAGGGCTTGCAAATAATCCTTGCTATATATCCCTACAGAAACTAAAATATATATTTTCTTAAACAATTCAATAAACATAAACATTCGTTTCCACACAAATCCTCTCGAACGTTTACTAGAAAACAATGATTTTTTTATGTGTTTACATCATTCTGCAGTCCACAAGAAAAACTGTTTATAATGATAGGATGATGAATTATGACGTCATGCTTGTGTTCCCCGAAAGGAGAAGTGTATAATATCTCCTTCAATAATTTCACCAGTTATGATCAAGCCTTATTTGATAAGAGAATAGCTTCTGTTCAGGACTTCGTTCGCGTGGAAGTCGTAACATACACAATAATATACTAAAGCTAGCTTTTGCCAGTGGCTTCGCCCGTGTCAGTTATTCTCCCACAGGAACATACTAGCTGGATAAAAAGTATCCTATTTGTTAATCCAGATTATAAGCTACGTGTATGCCAAAGTTCATCCAAATCAGTTCGGCAGTTTTTGCGTGATTCAGTAACAAACATCTAAATATACAATCTTTCACATTTATAATATGAAATAGGATTAAGAAATGAGGCCAAAAACATTCAAGTCCCCACCAGACATTGGACTCGAAACATAACTACACAAAACATTCCCAAACCATGCTATACACACACACATAATGTACTGTAATGTATACATAATGTTAGTAGGAAGTAGGATAATAACCGCATTTTTACAAAACTCCCTGGCCATGACCAACCACGACGCATTGGCATCGCCCGACCGCGACTTCGGTTTCACTTTGCGTATTTCTACCTTCTGTTCATTTTGATCGGCTCCTAAGGGTCGTAGCGTGGTTTTAAATAGCCCATAACCTTTCTCAAGAATTATGGTATCAAATCTAATAAGCTTTTTTCATCCGACAGTTAGTTCCCGATATCAGCGCGATCAAACAAATAAACTCTCCTGGTATATTACATGGGTATAAATAAGCCGCTGTCCGGACACAAACTCATACTCCGTGCTGCTACGGAGAAAATGCAGAAGGAAAAATTTCAATCGAAAAATAAAACACGTTTGTCGAGTTAGAATGAAAACTTTTGCGAAAGTAATTCGAATTTGTGACCAACTCGCACAAAGAAAATTAGGAACTTTCGCAATTTGCTAGCTGAAAAATCCGGGATAAAATCCCGGGTTCATAAAGTCCCGTTGTTGACATCTCTAGATTCAAACAAATATTTTAAAATGTGAGTCTTTTCTGTTTGTTTGGTTTTGTTTCAAGGTTAGCGAACTAATGAAAACGACTAAACTTCGATCCTCAGAAACGAGGTTCACTGATACTTTTCTAGAAGTATAATGTAGCTTCTTGTATACAGGATAAGTTTTTATCCAGTGCGCAAACGGTAACCATGAATTCAACATATCATTCTAGACCCCCTAGGACAGCAATTTTACGTCGGTTTTACGACAAAAAAAAACAGCTGTTTCATAGAAAAGTGCAATACCTACGCGGTCAAAATGTATGGAACAGCTGATTTTTTTTGTTAATACAAAAAAATCAGCTGCCAAAATTTCTGTGTTGGGGGTCTAGAATGATATGCTAAATTCATGGTTACAGTTTGCGCACTGGATAAAAACTTACCCTGTATATTATGACGAAATTTCTTGTTCGCCCGACCGACCCCCTTTTATCTTTCTTTCTCCAGAATTGGCGTATCTAGTGACAGGTTATATGCGTTCATATCATTATTATTTTATTTTTTATTGCCTGTCTAACAATTTTTTTATAATTATCTATTAAGTCATTAGTTATTGACATGATTTACTCATAACAATATTTTCTATGATGAGTTGTTTTAGGCTTTATTTGGCCTCGACAGTTTTCATTTTATTTGTCGGTATATTGGTATAGCTAGCTGACATTTTGACTAATTATTTAATTAATATTTTGTGTCTCGTAATGTTTATTACTTTGCCTATGTATGTATAGAATCAAGTCTATCCGACTAAACAGACAGCTGTGCTGCTGGGGAGTTTCTTCCCAGCTAAAGCACTAGGAAGTGGTGCAGGGTGGGCGTTTTGGGGGACTGTCTCATGTACTTTGACGTTCAAAAAGTGCTGATTCTTAGCCTAATTTGAATAAATGACTTTTGATTTTGATTGATCTGCTGTTTTTGCTCAGCGTTCTATTATCTATTTGTACCTATTTGTCTATCTATCTATTTTTTTTTCTAATTGATCATTTTAATTATTATTATTCATCTCTTATGTCATTAACTTAATTTGTTTCTTTTTAATATGATCTTCGTGTTGTGTTTTTTTTTCAATTATTATAATATTTTTAGATTGTCAAATTGAATGTAACTGGATTACAAGTAAATTAGTTAGCCTCTGTTGGAGGTCCAATAAATAAATAAATCTAACTTCTTTGGTTTTTGCTCCGCTCCTAGGGGTCTTAGCGTGACGTCAAGTAGCCTCTATCCATTTTAAAGAATTGGGCTATCAATTGCAAACATAGTTTTTGCAATCCAACTGGTAGTTCCAGAAAACTGCGCTCTCGCCGTTGTCAGAATACCAGTAGTGTTACCTCTCATAAAACTGCATTTTTCGGCAAAAGTGTCCTAGATATGGCCCCAAAAATATATAATAGTATACCAGCAGTAATTAGAAATAAAGTGTCTGGGATCCTTTAAAAGGTCCTTGTTCAAATTCCTACTACTCCATCATTGAGTGTACTACTGATAAACAGAGGTATGACGATTCCGACTTGCTAATTAAACTCCTATGATTTTTATTTATTTATTCAGTGTGAATGTGTTTATTTATCTAAAATTGTAATAACCTGTTTACCTACCTGACATATTTTAAATTGATTTTTCATTTTTTTTTGTAATGTATTGGTATGCCACCTTCTAATTATAATTGTTTGTTAGTGTTAATTTTTTACGCTATATGTTGGCAAAACATAGTGCACATACTTTAGACAACACTAACTGTAACCATACAATAAATAAATTGAAATTAGGTAAAAATAAGCTCTGCCAGTTAAGGGTGAGCAGTCTGAACTGACGGCGCCCGTTCACGAATATGACGCGTCGATCAGTTCCAAACAGGGCCAATCTTTTTGTAGGGAACGGAACGTCGTAACCCTCGCCAACACCCTATTACTTTTCGGGTCTTTTTATTAAAATTAGTTTTAAAATAATGTGTTTTCATTGCTGTATATTCGGATGTGTCAATATCAGCTTGGAAGCTTTAATTGTGAGCGGTTTTCATACACTAATCTTCCAACCACGTTTATTATTTTTAACTAGCCTTTGGAAGCGGCTTCGCCGAAACGTCGAAAATTATCCTACGGGAACGTACTACCGGGATGAAAAGAATCTTATGTGTTAATCAAATCAAAATCAAAAGTCATTTATTCAAACTAGGCTGAGAGTCAGCTTTTTTTAAACGTCAAAATTACATTAGACAGTCCCTCTAAAACGTCCGCCCTTCACAGGGTTCAAAATTCAGGTTATAAACTATCTGAGTGCTAAATTTGTAAAGGATTATGAGTACCTCCTGTGATTAATCTTCTATGAACGTATACTTACTTACACTTTGAACATAAAGAGTTCGTTTGTTTGAACGTGCTAACGTCTGGTTTCATTACACCTTGGTCTGGAACTACCAGTTGGGTTGCAAAAACTATGTTTGCAATTGATAGCCCAATTCTTTAAAATGGATAGAGGCTACTTGACGTCACGCTAAGACCCCTAGGAGCGGAGCAAAAACCAAAGAAGTTAGATTTATTTATTTATTGGACCTCCAACAGAGGCTAACTAATTTACTTGTAATCCAGTTACATTCAATTTGACAATCTAAAAATATTATAATAATTGAAAAAAAAAACACAACACGAAGATCATATTAAAAGGAAACAAATTAAGTTAATGACATAAGAGATGAATAATAATAATTAAAATGATCAATTAGAAAAAAAAATAGATAGATAGACAAATAGGTACAAATAGATAATAGAACGCTGAGCAAAAACAGCAGATCAATCAAAATCAAAAGTCATTTATTCAAATTAGGCTAAGAATCAGCACTTTTTGAACGTCAAAGTACATGAGACAGTCCCCCAAAACGCCCACCCTTCACCACTTCCTAGTGCTTTAGCTGGGAAGAAACTCCCCAGCAGCACAGCTGTCTGTTTAGTCGGATAGACTTGATTCTATACATACATAGGCAAAGTAATAAACATTACGAGACACAAAATATTAATTAAATAATTAGTCAAAATGTCAGCTAGCTATACCAATATACCGACAAATAAAATGAAAACTGTCGAGGCCAAATAAAGCCTAAAACAACTCATCATAGAAAATATTGTTATGAGTAAATCATGTCAATAACTAATGACTTAATAGATAATTATAAAAAAATTGTTAGACAGGCAATAAAAAATAAAATAATAATTATATGAACGCATATAACCTGTCACTAGATACGCCAATTCTGGAGAAAGAAAGATAAAAGGGGGTCGGTCGGGCGAACAAGAAATTTCGTCATAATATACAGGGTAAGTTTTTATCCAGTGCGCAAACGGTAACCATGAATTCAGCATATCATTCTAGACCCCCTAGGACAGCAATTTTACGTCGGTTTTACGACAAAAAAAAAACAGCTGTTTCATAGAAAAGTGCAATACCTACGCGGTCAAAATGTATGGAACAGCTGATTTTTTTTGTTAATACAAAAAAATCAGCTGCCAAAATTTCTGCGTTGGGGGTCTAGAATGATATGCTGAATTCATGGTTACCGTTTGCGCACTGGATAAAAACTTACCCTGTATATTATGACGAAATTTCTTGTTCGCCCGACCGACCCCCTTTTATCTTTCTTTCTCCAGAATTGGCGTATCTAGTGACAGGTTATATGCGTTCATATAATTATTATTTTATTTTTTATTGCCTGTCTAACAATTTTTTTATAATTATCTATTAAGTCATTAGTTATTGACATGATTTACTCATAACAATATTTTCTATGATGAGTTGTTTTAGGCTTTATTTGGCCTCGACAGTTTTCATTTTATTTGTCGGTATATTGGTATAGCTAGCTGACATTTTGACTAATTATTTAATTAATATTTTGTGTCTCGTAATGTTTATTACTTTGCCTATGTATGTATAGAATCAAGTCTATCCGACTAAACAGACAGCTGTGCTGCTGGGGAGTTTCTTCCCAGCTAAAGCACTAGGAAGTGGTGCAGGGTGGGCGTTTTGGGGGACTGTCTCATGTACTTTGACGTTCAAAAAGTGCTGATTCTTAGCCTAATTTGAATAAATGACTTTTGATTTTGATTGATCTGCTGTTTTTGCTCAGCGTTCTATTATCTATTTGTACCTATTTGTCTATCTATCTATTTTTTTTTCTAATTGATCATTTTAATTATTATTATTCATCTCTTATGTCATTAACTTAATTTTTTTCCTTTTAATATGATCTTCGTGTTGTGTTTTTTTTTTCAATTATTATAATATTTTTAGATTGTCAAATTGAATGTAACTGGATTACAAGTAAATTAGTTAGCCTCTGTTGGAGGTCCAATAAATAAATAAATCTAACTTCTTTGGTTTTTGCTCCGCTCCTAGGGGTCTTAGCGTGACGTCAAGTAGCCTCTATCCATTTTAAAGAATTGGGCTATCAATTGCAAACATAGTTTTTGCAATCCAACTGGTAGTTCCAGACCAAGGTGTAATGAAACCAGACGTTAGCACGTTCAAACAAACGAACTCTTTATGTTCAAAGTGTAAGTAAGTATACGTTCATAGAAGATTAATCACAGGAGGTACTCATAATCCTTTACAAATTTAGCACTCAGATAGTTTATAACCTGAATTTTGAACCCTGTGAAGGGCGGACGTTTTAGAGGGACTGTCTTATGTAATTTTGACGTTTAAAAAAAGCTGACTCTCAGCCTAATTTGAATAAATGACTTTTGATTTTGATTTGATTAACACATAAGATTCTTTTCATCCCGGTAGTACGTTCCCGTGGGATAATTTTCGACGTTTCGGCGAAGCCGCTTCTAAAGGCTAGTTAAAAATAATAAACGTGGTCGGAAGATTAGTGTCTGAAAACCGCTCACAATTAAAGCTTCCAAGCTGATTTTGACACATCCGAATATACAGCAATGAAAACACATTATTTGAAAACTAATTTTAAAAAGACCCGACAAGTAATAGGGTGTTGGCGAGGGTTGCGACGTTCCGTTCCCTACAAAAAGATTGGCCCTGTTTGGAACTGATCGACGCGTCATATTCGTGAACGGGCGCCTTCAGTTCAGACTGCTCACCCTTAACTGGCAGAGCTTATTTTTACCTAATTTCTATTTATTTATTGTATGGTTACAGTTAGTATTGTCTAAAGTATATGCACTATGTTTTACCAATATATAGCGTAAAAAATTAATACAAACAAGCAATTATAATTGAAAGGTGGCATACCAATACATTACAAAAAAAAAAGAAAAATGAATTTAAAATATGTCAGGTAGGTAAACAGGTTATTACAATTTTAGATAAATAAACACATTCACACTTAATAAATAAATAAAAATCATATGAGTTTAATTAGAAAGTCGGAATCGTGATACCTCTGTTTATCAGTAGTAAACTCAATGATGGAGTAGTAGGAATTTAAACAAGGACCTTTTAAAGGATCCCAGACACATTATTTCCAATTACTGCTGGTAAACTATTATATATTTTTGGGGCCATATCTAGGACACTTTTGCCGAAAAATGCACTTTTATGAGAGGTAACACTAATGGTATGCTGACAACGGCGAAAGCGCAGTTATCCAAATAAATGCAGGTTATAGCGAACAACCAACTGTTTTTTTTTTTGTAGGTACGTTACTCATTCTCACATAGAGGCATCAAGAATTATTGCTCTGCTTTCAAAACGGTGAAGGAAAACATCGTGATTAAACCAGCATGTCCTAGAACTTAAACTTCGAAGACATGTGGCATCTACGAAGCTGCACTAAGGGCCGGTTTTTTGATCCGTAGTCAAACCGTATAACCATTTGTTAGAATAACCATAGTCAACTGGTCAACTAATGGTTAAAGGGCTATTACGTTTTTCAATATCTATTTTAACTAAAGTCAAACTTAACTATTGGTAATATTTTACCATTGGCATCATATTGCCAATCTTATGAGAAATCTTTTCCTAAAAATAGCTATGATTTTGTAACGATCCGTCTTTTTTTACGGTGTTTTGTCAAATTTTATTATAAACTGCATTAAAATCAAATAAAATAACACGAGATTGAAATAAAGCTATTTTCACTACGAGTATATTGATCTTAAATTTTCACCGCGATCGCCAAGAATCTTCTTAAAAATGTCAGGAAATAGGCAACAATCAAACAAGTAACAAAATACCTTTGTACAAATAAGTTGCAGCAGTAATACAATCAAATGTGCAAAACAGATGTTGTGTTTGAGTTAACCATCCGCCATATTGTTTAACTCTCCAACATCGAGTGGTTAATTATATTAACTAATAGTTAGTTATTTGACCATTGGTTCAACTAACAATTGATCAAAAAACACATTTTGCCGAAATTTAACCATTCGTTACTATTTTCAACCATTGGTAGAGTTAACTACGGATCAAAAAATCCGCCCTAAGCCCGCATGGTGGATTACGGCCTCCCTCTCCAATAGAGGAGGCCTGTGTCCCAGCAGTCGGAATATTGTATGCTGATTTTAGACAGTTTAAAGACATGAGAGAAGATAACCTATGAAATCAATAAACTTCCTTTTAGCTGCCTTGATGTTGTACAAAAATATCTTTCAACACCAGAACCTTCAAGGTTTTTAATTTGGCCGAGTGTAATAAATTGTCTTTGTTCTATCAGTATTTAAGCATTGTTAAAATAGTTTATTGTATGCCAGAATAAAAGAGAATATCTCTGCTCCATTATATTATTGGCATGCTGCCAGGATCTTGATTAAAAGGCCTAGACGTACGCTCGTGAGACCGCTAGTTCCCTTAACATAATAAAATATCACGCCTTGTTTCTCCAATGGGTCGGGTAGAGATGTTCTTTTAACCGTGTTATACAACATCAAGCATGTATTACCTTGTTGGTAAAGGGCCCATAGGTACCTACAGTTAAAGGAAAGTTAAGGCTGTCAATGATGATGATTAGTTAAATAAACTTTCTGCGCTTCAGAAAAACTGTCCTTTCTTGAACGGTTTTTGGGACGAGATTTTCAGGGAGAATTTTACTAAAAGCCACAAAGTTTTCTGAATTCGCATAATAGTGCAAAATCTGCGTTTTTATACATTACGGGTTGTGGTGAAGTAATAACAACCGCACGGGTCGATAGATCAGGTAATGCTAGGCTTGCCGCGGGTGGTCCGTGATTGGTGACCATCTTCACATACCCTTCCATGCCTCGGAAAGCACATTAAGCCGTCTCAGTCGTGGATCTTTGACAGTCGTTACGGGTCGTCAGCAGCCCGAAAATCTGACAACCATTCTTACCAAGGGGTTTCGTGTTACCCAGTAACTGGGTTGTAGAGGTCAGATAGGCAGTCGCTCCATGTAGAGTACTGGTATTCAGCTGCATCCGGTTTGACTGGAAGCTGACCCCAACATAGAGGGGAAAAGACCAAGCCGTTGAAGATTATACTTATGTTACTTGTAATTAGTTTATTTGAAACTAGCAGCGCTCCGCAGTTTCACCCGCGTAGTTCCCGTTCCCGTAGGAATACGGGGATAAAATATAGCTTATGTTACTCAGTGATAATGTAGCTTTCTAACCGCAAAAGAATTTTTGAAATCGGCTGTTTAGGCCTGTGCCCATGTGATTCCTGGGTGCTGCTCGGGTACTTCAATGATTGACGTTTTATGTGAAAACTGTTTATATAATGAAAATAGCGAATCTTTACAATATTTCTAGTTACGAAAAAAGGTCGTTGTGTTCTGTCTTCTGAATTCCGTTGAATGGCGAGAACAAAAAAGAACGGAGAGTCAACAGATGCGAGGAATTGCGAGCCGCTCAGTCGCCCGCGCACGGTGATTGGTCGACTCCGCGCCGCGGCTACAGTTCATTCGCGACGCGACGATCGGTCGCCGATTCTCGGCGTGAGATGGCGTTGCACGTCAAACATGCCGGCCGCCTTGGAAGAACCATCTTCTTCCAACAGAGATGATACGGTTCAGTTGGAGTCTTCAGGAAGAGGGCATATCTTTGAGCATGCTCGCTGTATGATGCCTGATGCAGTGCGAATTTCAGCTACACGTGATATTCCATCTTTCCCCGTGAACAGCCGAACTATTCTTCCCATTCTCCACTTAAGCGGCGGGAGATTATCTTCCTTTATTAGTACAAGACTGTTGGAGGCAATGTCGTCTTTGTTGGCCATCCACTTGGTGCGACGTTGAAGCTCCGACACGTATTCCTTGGACCAGCGCTCCCAGAAATGTTGCCGTAACTGCTCCAGTCGCTCGTAGCGATCTAAACGCGTTGTTGCCACCAGATTGAGGTCGTCACAGGCTGGTGCAGTCAACGGCCGGCCAATGAGGAAATGAGCTGGTGTAAGCGGGAGGTAGTCATTGGGATCAGTGGACAGAGGTGACATAGGTCGGGAGTTCAGGACAGCTTCGATTTGTGTCAATACCGTGCTGAACTCCTCAAACGATAATTTAGCATTACCTACGACACGCCTTAAATGGTATTTGCACGACTTAACGCCTGCCTCCCACAAACCACCAAAATGAGGAGCGTAAGGCGGGATGAAATTTAACTTAATATTTTGACTACTAGCAAAGTCTACAACGTCTTTAGTATCCTGAAATATAGCTGAAAGTTCTCTTTCAGCGCCAACAAAATTCTTGCCGTTATCGGAAAATATTTGATTAGGCTTACCGCGACGCGATATAAACCGTTTAAGTGCCAATAGATAGTCCTGTGTAGACAATGAACTGACCAACTCTAAATGCACGGCTCGGGTAGTGAAGCAGACAAATAGACAAATGTATGCCTTAATTAAACGTGAACCTCTGCCTTTACGGTTTAAAATAAGTAAGGGTCCAGCATAATCCACACCACATTTCATAAAAGGATAAGTGGGTTCTAAACGTTCTGACGGCAGGTTACCCATTAGTGGAGTTAGCGTCTTCCCCTTAATACGTGTGCAAGTGACGCACCGATGTACTACTTGCTTGGCTAAATTTCGTGCTCCTAACACCCACCAGGTGTCACGCATACTGGACACTAGAAGTTGAGGCCCAGCATGAAGTAACCTGTTATGCTCGTGCGTACACAAAAGTCGTGTAAACCGATGTTTGTGACATAATACAATGGGATGTTTTTTGTCATAACTAAACTGTGAATTGTGCAATCTGCCGCCTACCCGAATTATTTTATTTGAATCTAAAAATACATTTAACCCTGATATTTTATTAAAACGCTTACCTGATTTTTCTTTGACAGGTAAGTTATGTATAAGGCTACGATATTCATTATAAAACGATTGTTGTTGAACTAAACGTACTAACATTTGTAATGAGTTGTTTACCTCATCGACTGTCAATAAACCGGTTTTACGTGATTGCCCGATGCGCGATACGCGCGCATTATGCACAAAACGCAAAACATACGCACCGGTTCGTTGAAGACGATTAAAGCACGAAAACCTATCAAAGTTAATAACAACGTTCGAGTCTGTACTCAATAAATTTATTGTTTGAGATTTTACATCCGGTAATTGTAGGTCAGATTCCAAATTTGTACAAGTTAACCAACTAGAACTTGGTTCACAAAGAAAACGCGGCCCGTGCCACCAAAGACAAATATTTTCTTCTTTCAACGAATCGAAATAAACGCCTCTAGATAATAAATCAGCCGGGTTATCTTTACCCTTAACGTGACGCCAAATAGTATTACTAGTTAATTCATTTATCTGTACAACCCTATTTTGTACAAACGTTTTTAATTGATGTGGAGCCATCCTAAGCCAACCTTGAACAATTGTGGAGTCAGTCCAGAAATATATTTTATTAAAAGTTAACCGAAGAGAATTTATTATTTTCTTATATAATTGTGCTCCAACTAACGCACCACACAGTTCAAGGCGTGGAATACTAATAGTTTTAAGAGGTGCTACTTTACCTTTGGCACATAATAATCGAACAGCTATCACCGAGTTATTCGTGTTATATGAACGTATATATGCACACGCGCCGTACGCGACCTGTGATGCATCGGTAAATATGTGCAGTTCCGTGCACTGCATGTGTACTATGGCACAACGAGGAACTTTTATTTCAGGTAAGTACTTAACGCTACTCATGAATTGTTGCCACTCAGTAGCGATGTTACTAGGAACCTTGTCGTCCCAGTCAAGTTTACTTAGCCATAATTTCTGTAATATTATTTTAGCAGTAGTAATCGCGGGTGATACTAAACCCAGAGGGTCATAAATTTGTGAAATTACGGACATAATTAAACGTTTGGTAATGACAACATTGTTATTTTGTGATTCTAAATTAGAAGTAAAATACAGTTTATCACTTTTATTAGACCATCCTATGCCTAATGTTTTAGACTGACAGTGTTCCCCTATACTTAAGTCCCGACAAGCTTCCGGTGTCACATCGTGATTAAACGTCCACTTTCGTAAGGGAAAACAACCGCTCTGTAACATTTTCGATGTTTTGTTACAAATATCTAGTAAAACATTTAATTCGTCATGACCTGTTATCAAGTCGTCTACGTAAAAATCGTCATTGATGACGCGCGCGATGACGTCATCGTCGCATTCCTGAGCCAGCTGTTTTAAACACCGAATACTCAAGTAAGGCGCCGATGTAGTACCGTACGTAACTGTATTTAACCTATAAACTTGAAGTGGCTTATCACAATTTGTTCGCCATAAAATGAGCTGTAAATTACGTTGGTCATGTTGAATGAGAACCTGCCGGTACATTTTCTCAACATCTGCGCACGCAACGTATTGATATTGTCTAAAGCGCAGCAATATTGAGAATATGTCATTTTGAATCGCAGGGCCTACGTACTGAAGGTCATTCAATGATTTGTTACTCGTGGTGGTCGCACTCGCGTCAAAGACGACACGCAATTTAGTTGTTAAGCTATTTTGACGATAAACACCATGATGAGGCATAACATAATACGGTTTAGGTATCGTTTGCATGTCTGGTAATAACGTCATATGACCTAATTTTTCATATTCATCTAAAAAATCACAATACATTGTTTTATATTGCGGTAAACGCTCCAACTTTCGTTCTAATGCATAAAAACGTTTCTCTGCAGATGTATAAGAATCTCCTAAAACGTCGGGAGAACACTTAAACGGCATTCTGACTTGAAATCTACCATCGTTGTCACGTGTTGTGGACTCAATGAATAAACTCTCACATAGGTTTTCCTCTTCAGACAACATACGTGACACATTAGTTTCTTCAATTTCCCAAAATTTACGTAATTGGATGTCCAATGAGTCAATCTGAGTAAAATTGCACTGAACCGTATTAATGTTTGATTTCTGTAACCGTTTGTTATTAACTGGACCGGATATTATCCAACCCAAACTAGTACTTTGTAGGCATGGTCCGGACTCGAGTCTTATAATTTTATTTTCGTCTAATAATGACCAAAACAAATCCACGCCTATTAATATGTCAATTTTAGACGGTACATTGAACGACGGATCAGCGAGTTGAACGTGATTAGGTATACGTATAGTATTACAATCAACATTTACAGACGGTAAATAAGAAGTGATACTAGGTAAGACGAGACAATGTAAATCAGTATTAAACTCATAGAATTTAGAACGCATCTTGATTTTACATGTATGGCTTGACTGTGTGTGTGCTTCACCCACACCACAGACACGTATTGTGGACTGTATAATAGGAATATTTAAACGTTTGCATAAAGTATTAGTAATGAACGAATTTTGACTGCCATTGTCGAGAAGCGCGCGCACTGTGTGATAATTGTTATCTAAGTCGGCTACTTCAATTAACGCTGTGGACAATAAAACAGGTTGCAACACTTTCGCATTAGTTGTGAACGCTACGCGCCCCGAGTCAGTAATATTACAATCAGCTGTTTGGCTAACGCAATGCGAAACAGATGACTGCG
Source organism: Polymixis lichenea (assembly GCA_949091785.1). Lineage (NCBI taxonomy): Eukaryota > Metazoa > Arthropoda > Insecta > Lepidoptera > Noctuidae > Polymixis > Polymixis lichenea. The sequence continues at coordinate 14,814,827 of OX420956.1, forward strand.
GCAACGTATTATTATTAACGGTTGATGGTGGCGCTGTATTTACACTAACGTCGTTATTAGTGTGCAATAACGTATTGTGTTTCTGTTGACACAACTTACACGGGCCGAAAACACAATCCTTAATCGTATGACTATCTGTTCGTATACAATTAAAACAAAGATTTTTCGATTTAACTATGTTCGACCTATCGTTTACGGACATATTTAGAAAACTGGCACATGAGTATAAAGAATGGTTACCATTACATAATGGGCATGTAACATTAATACTACGCTTATTCTGACTTCCCGAGGAACCTTTTCCCTTATTCGTATTTACAACGTAACTATGCGTATTTTGTACATTGGAATTTCTTTTATCGTTCGATGACTTGTCATTTTTAGTGTGTTGAGAATGTGAATTATTACTCTTGCTGCTGCTTGATGTTATCATGTCTAACATGTCCGCCCTATTTCTTAGAAATGTAAGCAAGTCGTCTAACTTTAACCTGATACAATCTTTACGTGAATCCGAAATTAACGTGCCTTTATAGTTTTCCCATTCACGCTCCGTTGCCGAATCGAGTTTTGTAACTATTAAATAAATTATTAATGTGTCCCACGAGTCAGTGGGTTCCTTCAAAGAATTAAGTGCACGTAAATTACGTAAAACGGTATCAATTAATTTACGGATTTGTGTTGAAGACTCTTTGTTAATTGGTGACGCTGTGAATAAGGACTTAACGTGGTTATGTACCAGTAAACGATTATTCTGGAACCTATTTTCAAGTAACTCCCACGCGTGACCATAATTATAGGCAGTAAATTCCAACGCACTAATTACAGTTAACGCAGTGCCACTGAGAGCCGATTTCAAATAGTGAAATTTCTGTATGGAGTCTAAATCTTGGCGATCATGGATCATAGTCACATAAGAATTTTTAAACTCTAACCACTTATCGTATGAACCGTCAAAGGCGGGTAGCTGTATTTGCGGCAATTTAACGTTTATAGACTTACCTACCGTGCACGTAGAATTGTTCAACTGACTTTGTTCTTCATCGTTAATCATGCATTTAGCAGTTGATATAATTGTATAATATTGACACTCGAACGTTTCTCTATATTCTAATTGCACTAATAATTCTTCTTCATCTACATTAGTTTCGATTTTGGACTGAATACTATTAAAGTCAGAAAAGAAAATGGTTGCCGCTTGTATTCGTAATTGAACTTGCGTTTTCGTTACAGAATCTAAACATGAACTGTCTAATTTGTGTATAAAATTAGCAAAAAGTGTTAATCTGCCTTTTATCACACCCCTTTGTTTCTTAAGATCGGCAATATTAACTTCAAAACTGTCGGATTTGCACTCATCGTCACTCATTTTGGCGGCTTATAGAAAGCAAAGGTACTTACAGTTGTGCAAACACGGAAAGTCAGGCGCGGCAGAACTCGCGAAGTCACTATACTCACAAGACCGCTGCTCGAACTTCTAGAAACGTACAGAACGATATTAACACAACTCGAAACGGGTAAGCGGGAAGGAAGGGCGAAGGATAACCTGACCGTTGCTGGCTGCTGCTGCTTGAACGCAGGTGTGGAACGCTTACTCCGCCTTTTCTTCTATGAGCAGTTTGAACGCTTGGGTTTCCGCTTCAGGGCTGATTCTCTCGAATGATCTCGAATTATATCCGGCTCGAAGGACCAAATGTTTAGGCCTGTGCCCATGTGATTCCTGGGTGCTGCTCGGGTACTTCAATGATTGACGTTTTATGTGAAAACTGTTTATATAATGAAAATAGCGAATCTTTACAATATTTCTAGTTACGAAAAAAGGTCGTTGTGTTCTGTCTTCTGAATTCCGTTGAATGGCGAGAACAAAAAAGAACGGAGAGTCAACAGATGCGAGGAATTGCGAGCCGCTCAGTCGCCCGCGCACGGTGATTGGTCGACTCCGCGCCGCGGCTACAGTTCATTCGCGACGCGACGATCGGTCGCCGATTCTCGGCGTGAGATGGCGTTGCACGTCAAACATCGGCTGAGTAGTTTTTATGTTTATTCGTTACATACAAAAATACAAATCTTTCCTCTTTATAATATTAGTGTACATAAATTATTTGATTTTGAGCCGCTAACATTATAAATGGTGTTTTCATGTTTCGATGTTGCTTGTTACTCAATCACGCTAAGACGACTGAACGGATTTGGATGAAATTTGGCGCTCAGATAGTTTATAACCTGGATTGTGTACCCTGTGAAGAGCGGACGTTTTAGAGGGACTATCTTATGTAATTTTGACGTTCAAAAAGAGCTGACTCTCAGCCTAGTTTGAATAAATAATATTTGATTTTGATTTGATTAACACAAAAGATTCTTTTCATCCCGGTAGTACGTTCCCGTAGGATAATTTTCGACGTTTCCGCGAAGCCGCTTCCAAAGGCTAGTTAAAAATAATAAACGTGGTTGGAAGATTAGTGCCTGAAAATCGCTCACAATTAAAGCTCGCAATCTGATATTAACACGTCCGAATATACAGCAAAGAAAACAAATTATTTTAAAACTAATCTCCCAGTCTAAATACACGTTCCAAAACAAACGCACGTCAGTTCTTGTTTTGCTAAAAAGACAGTGACGTCTCAGTATAGTCTATGTTATTTAGGGAGCATCCCTAAATCTGGTGGACATAGACTAAACACTGGCGAAATTGTCATTAATATGTATTAGCAAGAAATGATGATACATCGAACCTTCTGATCTCATCGGCCTTAGATAATAATTGTACCTCATCTGAAGCAGGAGAATTCCTGCCATTACATAATCAGTATATAGGTAATATTCCGCAATCTTCCTCTCTGTGAGAGGGAGTTCGCTGTAATGTGTAATTTGTTTATGTTTGGTGGGTAAACTTTCACGCTAAAACGGCTGATTGAATTTGGATGAAATTTGGCACATGGGTAAGCCATGATCTCGATTAGGACATATAATACTTTTTATCGATATTCGAGATTAGTGATGTACCAACTAGTCGGCCATATTTGTAATCGGCGATTAGTCGGCGACTAGTCGGCTCAAACTACCGACTATTTGGCCCATTTTTACACGTATAAATATGCTTAAAAAATTTAAAGATGGTGATTGAAATAAAACTGAAATCTTTCCTGTTATTATTTTGATTATAGAATTAGTTTTACAGTTTACTTACAGTGCAATGTAAAATAGGATAGGAAGAAATGCCAGCTGGCACTTAAACTATGATAGAATAAATGCAAAACAAATAGAAACATGTCCTGACAATTCCGCCTGGTCGCCGGGCGCCGCGAACCTAGGAGCCGAAAGCGTAGTCACGAACATTGCCGATGTCACCCGAACTCAACCGAATGCAACAATCGGCTTGGCCAACTAGTCGGCCATTTCGCAGCTGACTAGTCGGCCAAAGTCATAGTCGGCCCATCTCTATTCGAGATATATCTTTTCGTTTTATTTGGAATCCATCCAGTGGAAATATAGATGAAAGCAAAAGCAAAAAAATCATAAGCCTCGAGACTTTGCGGGTAAAACCGTGGGACACAGCTACTGTAATCTATAGTGTTACACAATTCCTTATCTTTTGTACTTGTTAGTAATATCTTGAAGCCACAGAAAAAGTTGTTATTATTTATGAATTTTCACTTCCTTTAGAACCTAGCTGTGCAATCTATAAAATTAACTCAAACTATCTTAGTCCAGTCTAAATCGATTCGTCTGGACGAAACTAGAAATAGCATTTCTTATCGAAAGCTGATTAGACTAGTAAAATAAGGGACCTCACTACACCCCCTCTCACATAAATATTCAGCAGTATTCAGAATGGTACCGAAACACGTTGCCAAGATGGGCTTTCAACCCATAGCTTCGCTCAAAGCTGTCAAGGACGAGTGGATTGTTAATCATGTGGTTCCGTAGTGCTGAAATTTTGGCGACTTGTCATTAATCATACTTTAGTACGTAGATAAAATAAAATCAGTCGTTTTCAGATGAAAAATAAAAATTCACAACACGGTGTTTTATTTTGATAGCTTCTCCGGGGATTTTATTTTACTATACACATTGCTCACACAGTGTGAGTAGTCACACTGTGTGAGCAATGGTAGCCAAGACCGGCCATGTCCTAGAACCAAAAATTTGAAGACAAGTGACATATACCAACGCGCACTGGGCCCGCGTGGTGGATTACGGCCCACTCCCTCTCACATAGAGGAGGCCTGTCTCCCAGCAGTGGGAACATTATATACTGATTATGCTGGTGGGACTGGCGCGTACCCTGTGCATGATGTAGGCAAATCGCTTGCAAATGATGACGTGAAAGACATCTATTATCTACTAGGTTTTGCCATCGGCTTCGCCCGCGTCGAGGTCGAAATTATCCCACAGGAGCATATTACCGGGATAACCCACGTTATAGTCTATCTGTGTGCCAAATTTCATAAAAATCCGTTCAGTAGTTTTTGCGTGTGAGAGTAACAAACATCCATCCATCCAACCTCGCAAAATTTCCCATTTATGATATTATAAGATAATTATAATGATTTTATTATAATTATTAAATAATCATAAAGATTTATTGGATTTAAGACCAATTTTTTTTTATCCGCACTAACAAACGTTTATTTTTTATAAAATGAAATAAAATTATTTCATTTTATCGAATGCCTTGTTAGTGAATTCTAAGATTCTGTGAAGTATGTGAGTTTTACGTGCATTCATAAGTTGTGCGCCAGATGGCGCCAGTAAAGTTTACGAAGTATTGTAGAGGTGAGGTGTGGCAAAAAGGGAGCGAATGCTCAAGGCTATTTGCTCGGTGAACCACCTTAATAAATGAGCCCAAAAACGTTCAAGTCCCCACCAGACATAGGACTCATTAATGTGCCCGAAATATAACTACACAAAACAGTCTCAAACCATGCTATACACACATACAACACATCTGTTTGCACATAAAACACGTCTGCACTGATTTCACAGTTCCCGCGCTATTTCTGAAAACGTCATTGACATAATTATGTCATCAAAATGGCGACAAATATGCTGCATTATGAACGAAAGACATTCGCGAAGTGTGTCACGTGGATACTTATAGCTAATATTGTACAAGGATAAACGTGAACTTTTATATTTATATTTTGGGGTGAATGGAAAGTAAGACGCGTTTCTTTTTTTCACCGGGCTTTAGTTTTTTGTCAATGCTGAAAGCATTTGAGTTTTAAGGACTGACCTTTAGAAAGAACTTACGTCTTTATACTTGTAAAGATAGGATTATTAATAAAACGGATGACAAAAATATAAAAATAAATTGTTAAAAAAAAACAATAGAAATCCAAAAACAAACACTACAAAGTCAAAAATAACATACATATCCTAAGACACCGACTTCCGACATTAAAATTATTTTTGACTTTCAAGTGTATTTTCGGAAGTCGGTTGTTTTTTTTTGTGAATCGTTATTTTGTTTTCTTTTTATTGTAAAATAAAACTCTGAAGTGGATCCCTAAAAAATAATGGCGAACCTTATCTGAGTCAAGGACAAGGAAACTGAAATGATTTATTAATATTAATATATTATGGAGGACAAACGATAATCATGGAAGCACTCTTCGTTACATAGCTACTATTAAACGCAGCGTCTGACTGTCTGTCCGTTAGTTTGCTATAACTCGAGAACCATTTGTTGTAAACCATCCTTAGTTTGTCAGTTGTTTTTGGTGTTGGTTGGTGATTTTGTACTGTATTTCACTGGAACCTCACAGCAGCCCGCGGGTAATTGCAAAATACAGTAAAAGTAGTAATGGCATTTTGACAGTTCAACCACATTCATTGCGTAATTTACACTGTTGAGCGGACGATTTTTTAGCACATACGAAGCAATGGATTAGCAATTTTCTTCAAATTGATTCAGATTATGAAGAATAGCGAGGTACGCAATTAGAGTGTCGGTCGCGATACCAACAATTGTATGGTTGGTCCCACTGAGGCATGGTCCAAATAGATATAAGTTTTTGGCTAAACCTAAGCAATCAGAAATGGCGATACTGCTAGTTACGACAAATCAGAAAATGTTATCCTAGGTACCTATTGAATTTGCGCCTTTTAAACCGATGTAATAAATGTTAGATTCAGGCCTTAAGTTCTGAGTTGAGTTGCATGGTTACTGACAGATGCGTGCACTAACTGGATAGGTCCACTCAATCCACGGATTCTGAAATGATCTTCACATAATTTGACCACGATTATTCTTGGATTTTTTGTTATACACACATTGGCATTGATGAATTTTATTTAAACAATGACATGAATATTTACTTTGTAAAGTATTCATCATCATCATATCAGCCGAAAGACGTCCACTGCTGCACATAAGCCTCCCCCAAAAGGGGGGATTTGCTATAATCGCCACGCTTGGCAGGCGGGTTGGCGATCGCTTTATGGTGGTCAAATGCATAGAGAACGCTGCTGCCCATTCTCTAGTAAGTCCCTTAGTCGCCTTCTACGACACCCACGGGAAGAAATGGGATGGTGCTATTCTTTTACATTCGGCACCACACGGAACATAAAGTAACGAAATGTAAAGTATTAAATGGCTTTAATTATTGTAAATGTGATGACTGTGTGGGCGTTTTCTTTTTTTTTCTCATTAGCCAGGGATTGGCAGTTTGGATAATTTATGGACCTACCCAAATTTCCTTTCTTTGGTATTGTTCGTCTAATCGTTGAGCTCCTCAAGTTCTGAGTTGAGCTGCACGGTTAGTGACAAATGCGTGCACTGAATGGACAGGTCCATTCAATTTGTGTGGTTCTTTTCTCAAAGAACATTTCAGACACCAACCCACATGGTCTTCACATGATCTGACCAAGATTATGTCTGGAGTTTAAAAGAGACTGCAACCTCTGAGTTTGTTTTGGCCTTTCTTCTCAGAGTGGTCAGATAGCAAACGCCGACCTCATCTAGTTTAAAAAATGTGATTGACGTGTAAAAATGTTTCTACAAACCTACTTGCAGAAACATTATTTGTAATCTAAAGACACAAAAAAATAAAATACTATTCTTAGAGACAGGGCCAAGTCTACGCCTTGTTAATAATTCAAAACTTCATAGTAATAGTTATTTTTACCGAAGCCCAGACAACAAACTAAACGGCCATCAATATAAAACTGTTTTTATAGATCTCTGAAAATATTTTTCATGACAATCCGCATAAAAATAGCCGGCTCATCATTTAGTTATAACTCAAAAATGGCGAGTCTGTCTTTCGTGAGGGTTTGGCTTTAAAGTCATCCAGGTGATGACGTTCGTAAGGTCATCTTTGGCAAACAATATTTAGGGCCAAATTCACAGACCGGACTTTGACTTGACTTTGTAAAGTATTCTTGAATCAATAAAATTAATATCTTTCAATGTTCCAACTAAAGTTTGTTATACACAATACTTGACAGATACGTAAATAATGGGTATCATCAGGTTCACAGTAAACACGTAAAGTTAACAACTAACCTAAAAAAGTCAAAATATTCATATTTCGTGTTCGTTTATGCTCTTACTAGTTTGTGCCACCGTCTTCGGCCACGTGGTAGTCGAAAATTATCTCACGGGAGTGTACTCCAGCCTTTTATGTTCTAACCTTGGTCATGGTCTACTCATGAGCCAAATTTCATCCATATCTGTTCAGCAGTTTCACTGTGAAAACGAAACAAAACAAACACACTTTCTCTCTGGCTGTATCCGCGTGAATGACGGAAATTATCGCATGTGACCGTGGTACCGAGACAAAAGTATTAGTTTTTATTACTCCTTATAACATGAGCTATCTGCCAGTGAAAATCTCGTCAAAATCGGTCCAGTCGTTTCGGAAATGAGCCGGAAAATACTGATGAAAAAAAAGACAGTTCATTTTATTTATTTGTATAAATTTAGGATAATGAGAACCAGAAAAAATTCACATTAATATTAACATAGATGTTTTACATAATAAAGTTCATTATCGCATGAGACGCATATACCTATATGTTAGTCCTACTTACAAAACTAAAGTCGAACTGTGAATGTTTCCCTAAATATTCGTAGAGTGCGGCAATGAGTCATGAACTCACGAATGAGAGATTTAAAAAAAATATTTAAAAATGGAGAAGAAAAGAAAAGAGAGGAGATATTATTATTAAGGCGACCTTGTTTTTAAGGCGCAGCCCAAACGTAAGCCACCCTAAACGCTGAATGTTGTCGTACAGTGACGCGTATTGTTACTAACTACAAAGCAGAAAATAATTCAGTGTATTTTCAAATGTTCAAAGAAAAATACTTATTCAAAAATATTTCATAAAAACTTTGTATAATCATAAAACAATCATAAGCAGAGCACAAAAAAATCACTTTGTTTTATCTTTCATAATCATTTTATGTAGGTAATGAATTAATGATAATAAAGGTAATTCAATATTTTAAAGAAATACATATCAATTATTCCACTGAGCCGTGCATTTATTTTTTAATTTAAGTATAAGTGCAAATTACACTCATTTTGGTGATCATTCGGTTTAACTAAAATCAAACGCATCATTGTATTGAACCTTATTTATTGCGGGCACGCCACGATTGCGGCGGTAAGTCCCCTCTTTGAGGAGTGGATTGAGAGGCGGCACGGTTTCCTCACCTTCCGCCTGACGCAGGTGTTCACCGGACACGGTTGTTTCGGTAGGTTCCTGTTTCGCATAAGGCGGAGGAGGAAACGCCCAGGTGTTTACACTGCGTAGATCGCCCTGAGGACACGGTGGAGGTCTGCCCGGCTTGGACGGAGCACCCCATGTCCTCGTGGAGGCGATCGGTGACGGCGATCTCTCGCGTCCGACTCTGGTCGAGGCCATGGTACGGAGCGAGAGTGCATAGGTAGCCGTCACCTCCTTCTGCAAAACAGTAATACTCGCAAAGAGGGAGGCGGCGCACGTGAGGGAGAGGCAGTAAAGGTGCCGTGAGGGCCCTAGTCACTGCAGGAGACGCCCTGCGCGTCGGGAATCCCAGGCTGATTCCCGGCCATCGTAGGCGCGGACTTGTAGATGGCGTGTTATGGGTAGCTTGCTGACCGGTAAGGACCAAGCCCGGGTCGACGGCGCGTTGTGTTCCACGCGCGCCTCAAAGAGATGTCAGCACCAACTGGTGGAGTCCGCAAGGGCCGATACCTGCCAGGGGTGCGGGTTGTTCGAAAGAGATACCGTGGCCCCTGGCACACAGGCAACTGAACGAACACGGGTGGGTTTTAGTCAGTAAAAGTCTGACACACCCTCCTGCTCCACCCAGAGCGGGAGAAGTTATTTGATGATTTCTCACCCCAAAAAAAAAAAGAAAAAGCCTTAGATATTTGTTGTCGCGATGCGCTATTCAAGTCAATTAACAAAAAAAAATCCTTCTTAGCTCGCCTTAAATCAAAATTCCCAGAATATTAAAACTTAAACGAGGTAAAACTATATAACTATCACAGACAAAATAGACTAACGGGATTATTGCGTAATGCGCTAACAATTGCAATGCCTTTTATTTTGACAGATCAGAACAACGTTCAACATCTGACTGTATATCAGTTAAAACTATTAAAAATAGTTTTAACTGATCACAATAAACCAATAAATTAAAGGAATGCACTCTACACTATCGAAACACAATACCTATATAACTATATGCTACCATTGGTTGGTGCAGGAAAAATCCAGAAACAATTTTTTTTTTTTGGTACAACTACGAGTAAGACAGTCTAACCTTTAATTCCTGGGACTTAATGCTAATAATCCCAGTACAGTAATAAAATCTACTTATTTTCTGTAATACATAATTATCTTCAATCTTCATTCACTCTTCTCCATACGAAAGTAATTTTTGAAATAAACTAGAACAATTCAATATTTTTGTAAATTTTGACGTTCAAAGTGTATTTTATGTACCTACCTATTTTAAATTTGACTTTGATTTTATCACACAAAAACAATTTGTAAGATATCATTAACACTATCAAATCGGCTGATAAAATCCCCCAATCTCCTCAACCAATTGCTACACCAAGCTTTCAATATAATTGAGCTTTTGAAATGGCACTTTTAGGTGTACATAAGCTACATAGTATTTCACTATTAACTCCCCAATATCACTACGATATTGAATATAATCTGTTAAGCCACAACAGCAGACCAAACTCTAGCAGAACCCAATGTTTTTGGCACCAAAACCGAAAACTCAACTCAATAGATTCACACTATTTGCTAAAAAAAAGAAACGATTGATGTACGTTCAAACTGAAGGTTAAAATATACAAAACTATTGCCTTACCTAAACGTATACAGATTCCTCGAACTGAACAAATCCAGTAAGATAAAATCACATCACTTTATTCTCTTCATCACAACCCATCAGTCCCAAAAAACGTACGATTTATCACCGAAATACAGAATACACAACACTAGCACTCGACACAGCACTATTTTCCAACATTATCCACAGCAAAAAGAAAAAATTCGGATTTTTTTACGGAATATTTTCGAGTATTTTCGGTTTTTTTGCGTATAAAAATTGGGGAAAATGTATTTATAAATGTTTTAGCGGACGGCCGGGTGCTCGTCCGCAGCCGCGTACCTCGGAATTCGGATTTAGGTTAGAAACGGCGGGCTATGGCGCCACCCACACATGCGCAGTAGTGTATGGACACGGACAAAGATTATGAGAGTTTCAGATGAGATAATAGTGTGGAGTGGTTTTGTGTGTAAGCTTAAGTGGTGGGGAGAAGGTAGAAATTGTTAAGCTTGTATATGTTTTGTTAATGGTCGTTTTAGCTAGAATAAAATTGGATTCATATAGGGAGTTATGATGTGAGTAGTAAAACCTCTGTGTTCCCTTTCACATTAGACCCGTCTGCCTTCAAATCCAGAGTGAACAGGCATCTTCTGGGCACGCTTTTTTCCTCATAGTCCCCATCGCTTTCCATCAGGTGTGGCCTAGGCGAACAGCAGGCCCATTCAGCAATAATTAAAAATAACGGTATTTCTTGTTAAAATGCTTTTATTATTTTTCTTTTTGCAGCCTTTAATTTTATCACGGAATATAGATAAAGGAGTCATAAATGACATCCTGGAACCTGGATGTTTTTTTTTATGACTATCAAAAAGCAAAATATTGGTCTTAAATAAACTTTCTACGTTATATATTTATATTATTCAATTTGGTACTGCATTAGAGAACACAGCGAACTTAAACTACAAATGCTGACTGGTATAAAGAACACGTGAATCAAGTCTCTTCCCCTTAACATAGGGTTACTTATAATTGGCTAGCTAAACTCTGCTACCAGCTAAATTTATGGGCACCTATCCATATTTAAACGTGATAAAAACAATTACTTTTGGTGGGGTTTTCGACCGCAGGTATTGTAGTCACTTGAAAATTCAGTTTTAATTTTTTTTTTAAGTTTACTTCAAATACGTGATGATGGCTATCGATATCTAAACATGATTAATTATAAGAAAACAGTTTTTCTCAAATCATATTTCACCAACAACGGTCATAGGCAGTGATCGGATTAGGTAGAGATAACGTACCCAAAGTTTAAAGAACAGAGATAAAAAGTGGAGACTTCCTTACGACAATTTTTTTTTTTGGTATATTTATTCCGAGTTTTGGAACATTACTTACGTACGCTCTACCTATTCCGATCACTGGTCTTTGGTTTTAGATTTTAGCTAGCCAATTTAAAACAACCCTATACATATAAAGCGAATGACAAAAAAAAACGTTATTGGACGATTTCTTCATTTATAGTTGCATAAAGCAGTTTAATTATATTAACATTCTTATCAATAGGCTAAATTGTAATAGAAATAAATAAAACATCAGCAACTCTTGAATCAACTATAAACTTTAAATAGGAAAAAATAAACTTTAGAGTATGTATTCTCCAGAAAGTTTACTAGATACCTATGCTACCTATTTAACCATCTACAAAAAAATACAAATCTATGTGTCTCAACACACACAACGACGCATCTTCTGGCAGACTCAGCGGCGTTTACGTAGATCGCAGCTCTCTGCTTTTACTGAAAATACTTGTAGTCACTCGGACGCACTGTAGACTTGAGAATACTATGGGAACTCACTAAAACTGGAGGGAAAGGTGAGAACTTTGTCAGTTGTATACCTACTAAGGTGTGACAAAGCCCCCCGGACATGAGAACGGCGAATTGAATGATATTGGTGTGAATATTTGCCGACAAAAAAAATTACTTCCATAAACTTTCGAGATAATTATCGGCAGAAAGCCCGTAAGTCGAACCTATGTACGGGACATTACGGTATTAAGAGCGTTTATCCCTTGCGCGGTGGCAACGGCGCATTTTTAGCAGTTTTTCATGATTATTTCATTAAATACAAATAAAAGTTAACATTTTTTTCAGCCAAGCAGATCATTAGTATTTACAAGTTTTTATGCGATATTTTTTAAAGTTATTTTGGTATATACTTTTAAAAATCGACATGCCGTCTATTATTTTCTATTTTTTCCATTAGTACGATCAAATGTTTTTATTAAAGAGTTAATGTTAAAAATAATTATAAATAGTAACGATCTAGTGCTTGGCTGAAAAGAAATAGTACGTTTGTTTATATTTAATGAAATAATCACGAAAAACTACTATAAATGCGTTGTTGCCAGCCCACGTGGGTTGAATCGCCAAAAATATCAACCAGTAAGCAACTGATATCTGGGTTTCCTGTCTGATGTATCACACCTAAGTACATTTAAGTTGGATACGCTAAGGTACCCCAAAATTAAAATGTTCTGCTGATTTTTTTGCAATTTTCAGGTCAGTGTTAGGTATTATGTTTATTAAAATTTGATTTGCGACTGGAACAAATATGGTTGTACAAATTTATAATAATTAAAATTATCAACGCAATCCTCTAAGTACATTTGAATCCCATGGAACGACAATTTCATGAAAAAATCATTCAATGAGATTAAATGAACTTAGAGGGCTTTTATTTTGTGGGCGGGTATTCATCAAATAACTTCTGCTCTGAGTCTAGCAGGAGGGCGTGTCAGACTTTTACTGACTAAAACATACTCGTGTTCCTTCAGTTGCCTGTGTGCCTGGGGCCGCGGTATCTCTTTCGAACAATCCACACCCCTGGCAAGCATCGGCCCTTGCGGGCCCCACAACTTAGTGGGCATCTTTTGAAATGATGCGCGCGTGTAACACAACGCGCCATCGACCCGGGCCTGTTCCTTACCGGACAACGAGCTACCCCTTACTTGCCGTTCGCAAGCCCACGCCTACGGTGGCCGGGAATTAGCTTGGGATTTCCGACGCCCAGGGCGTTTCCTGTGGCGACTAGGGCCGTGAGGGCGCATATACTGCCTCTCCCTCACGTGCGCCGCCTCCCTCTTTCCGTGCATTACTGCTTCGCAGAAGGAGTTGACGTCTACCCATGCACTCTCGCTCCGTACCATAGCCAGGACCAGGGCTGGACGCGAGAGATTGCCGCCGCCGATCGCCTCCACAAGGACACTGCGGTGCTCCGCCCAAGCTGGGGAGACTTCCACCGTATGCTCCACCGTGTCCTCAGGGCGATCTACGCAGTGGAACTTAGAGGGCTGGATTACTGTATGATTTTAATTATAATAATTCTATAAATACAATGTGATACGGTCGTGAATCATATTTTGTTCAACATACAACCTGGCACTGACCTGCAAATTTGAACGAAAAAAGAAAAATCCATTTAGCATTACAGCTTTTAGAACCTTAAAACCATATATATTATATAAAACTGTCCCAAAAAAAAAAAACATTACAAAGTGAAAAATAACTTTTATTTCTTGGATTATGTATTGTAATTTTTTGTCACCGCCTTCCGAAATTAAAGTTATTTTTCGGTTACGAAGTCGGTTGTTTTTTTTTTTTGGAAAAAGTTTTTATTTTTCACTATTTAATTATAGTACCTACCCCACACCAATTCCAAATTTCATCATCCTTGGGGTCAAAACAATGCATATTTATGCGATAGCAGCAATCGCGGTTGATTTGCTGTCATTTTTGAAGCGTTCCGTTGTCTGTCTCCGAAACTCATCATCAGATCTATATGAAATTTAAATGGGACCATGTCGGAATAAATCCAAAGAATTATGGAATTCCGTCTATATATGGCAGAGATTTGCCCGAACATACATTTAAACACAAAAACAATTGGTATATAAACATGTATTGATAACCTCCTTCTTTTTCAAGTTGGTTAAAAACAGCTCAGCATAATTTCAGCTGGCAACCCACTATTATAAATCACAATTTTAAGAAAATTATTATTATTAATTTTGCGGGTTACTTTGGAGCTTCCACCTTAAGTCTCGACATGGACATCTACAAAAATGTGCAGAGAAAGAAAGAAAAGAAAGAAAGAAAGAAAATGCGTTTATTTGCGGTAATCGTGACGCAAAAAAGAACAGGAACACACAAAAATAACAAAAGGTTGAGAAAAACATGCGTCACATCCACGCAAAACGTCTATCGCTCAGCATTATGCTGCGACCCTATGCAAGACAGAGCCCCAGCGCTGGTTTACACTACACACAACAAACACCACACATTGACTACCCTCCCATACCTTTCAGTCAGAGTCTACTGTCTAACTCGAACGATTGTCGTTCCGAGCGACAAAAAATCGAGTTCCACTAGTAGGTACCTCCATGCCGTGACGTATGACGCAGTGATTCAGTGTACACGTGACGAAGACTGACAGGATTGTACCACACACATATATCACGCTTCTAACGATAATTGTAGTTAGCAGAGTTACAGCAGTTGACAAAATACTTAACAAACATAACATCACGCCTTGTTTACCCACATTTCGCCAAATATTTTTAAGTCCCATGTAGAAGGGGGCGAGCCTATTTCCATCATCATCATCAGCTATAACGTTCCCACTGCTAGGAAACAGGCTTAGCACACTGTGAGAGGGAGTAGGCCGTGATTCACCACGCGAGCCCAGTGCGGGTTGGTAGATGTCACATGTCTTCGATTTTTTAGTTCTAGGAAATACCGAATTTTTCACGATGTTTTCCTTCACCGTTTTGAGGGCAGTGGTGATGAAATAATTCACACAAAGTAAAGCGCATGTCTGGGTCCGAACCTACGACCTACATCTCGTAAGTCGCGTCAGTTACCGCTAGGCCACCACTGCTCTTATTTCCATCAACCTGGTGCAAATCCAGACTCCGGGCTGCAGTAACACCAAGGTTTAAAAAAAACTTATTCCAAAAAAAAAAACAACCGACTTCCGGAAAAACACTGCAAAGTGGAAATTAACTTTAATTTCGGAAATCGGTGACTTTAGTTATGTATTTAAATTTTTGGCTCCGCCTTCCTTCTTCAATTTTTCACTTTTTAGTTATAGTACTTACCCCACACCAATTCGAAATTTCGTCATCCTTGGGGTCAAAACAATGCATATTTATACGATAGCAGCAATCGCCGTTGATTTGCTGTCATTTTTTTAAGTATTCCGTTGTCTGTCTCCGAAACTCATCATCAGATCTGTATATGAAATTGAAATGGGACCATTTCGGAATAAACCCCTTTCGAACAAAAAAAGAATTTTACAAAGCCGTCTTTATATGAAG
The DNA here is from genome assembly GCA_949091785.1 of Polymixis lichenea. Classification (NCBI taxonomy): domain Eukaryota; kingdom Metazoa; phylum Arthropoda; class Insecta; order Lepidoptera; family Noctuidae; genus Polymixis; species Polymixis lichenea. Next base: position 14,830,486 of record OX420956.1, read on the forward strand.
GAGTTATGCATACAAAAAAAATACATATAGAAACGTCGAATTGATAACCTCCTTCTTTTTGGAGTCGGTTAAAAAAAAGGAAAGTAGAGAGAACCTCCTCCTCTTTTGGAGTCGGTAGAAAACTAAATCACCATCTAAAAGACCATCTAAAAGGCTATAGTTTGGACAAATACACAAATCGCAGCACTGCCTTCTAAACATGGCCGTCACCTCACAAGCATCTGAAAAATTCAAATCGGGAAAGTGCTATCAAAATAGGGAGAGGTTTATGATCGATTTTTACGATCAGGGGAATCTTAACGATCCTTGAAGTATACCTAATGGAAAAAACGAAACTCGAAAGTTCACCTTGTGGCAGGATTTCCAACGCTACGTTTTCACGAGAGTAGTAATTACAAATTTTTCCACCAGCTTCGCCCGCGTGCAGGTCGGCAATTATCCCACGTGAACGTACTACCGAGATAAAAAGTATCATCATCATTTCAGCCGAAAGACCTGCTGGACTTAGGTGTCCCCCAAAAGGGGGGTTCTGCCATAATCGCCACGCTTGGCAGGCGGGTTGGCGATCGCAGTTTGGTGGGAAAATGCATAGAGAACGCTGCTGCCCATTCTCTAGTAAGTCCCTTAGTCGCCTTCTACGACACCCACGGGAAGAAATGGGATGGTGCTATTCTTTTACGTACGGCACCACACGGATAAAAAGTATACTAGGTGTATTACCGGCTATAAACTATAAGTGTGGCAATTTTCATACAAATTCATTCAGCCGATTCAGCGGGACTGAGTTACAAACAACCAAACCTCTAAATATCCAAACATACGTACTTTTACATTTATAACATTTAGTAGGATAACGAAGTTAACAGGAAAACGATCACAGCTAAGTAGGCTTTACAAGTTAACGGGTAACAATCGACAAACTTGCCTATATTTGCAGTTGGAATGTAGGAGCGAACACCATTTTTTAACACGCTTTTATTAGCTTCACCTGTACGTTTGTTTATATGTAAGCATGTTTGTAACCACCTCCTTTGAACTTGATTTTGACACACATCCAAGGGTCAGATTTCATTTAAACTTTGTAGACGTATCGAGAACCGATGATAATTCAATAATTTAAAAAAAAAAATGAAAAATCACGCTTTTCTAGTTAGCAGAACTAAAAAATTTAAAATAAATAATAGATTAAAAAATCTAAAAAACACGCTTTAAAACCAAACTAAAAAAGCAGAAAATAATTGCAAAAAAGCGTGGGGCGCCTTTTGAGGTATTTTTATAATCAATTAATATCAAGCACCCCACGTTTTTTGGAAATTATTTTCTGCTTTTTTAGTTATAATTTAATATATTAATTAATATATTATTATTTAACCGCAATGTTAAGTTTGTTCTTGGGATAATTTCATCTCACCTACAGAATTCTAATTGTGCGTGGTCCAACACGCACTTGTTGTGACCCAAACCCATCAGTAAGCTGGAGGCAAAGGTCCTCGCGCACACTTGGGAGTGGCGCGAGGAGGCCAAACGCCGGGGCGTAACTCCGCTGCCGCGTGAAATCGCGGCACGGCGGACAGAGCTCCGGCAGGATCTCATGGCAAGGTGGAAGGTGCGATTGTCGCAACCCAGTGCTGGGCACGCCACGATTGCGGCGGTAAGTCCCCTCTTTGAGGAGTGGTTTGAGAGGCGGCATGGCGTCCTCACCTTCCGCCTGACACAGGTCCTCACCGGACACGGTTGTTTCGGGAGGTTCCTGTTTCGGATAGGGCGGGAGGAAACGCCCGGGTGTTTCCATTGCGAAGATCGCCCAGAGGACACGGTGGAGCATACGGTGGAGGTCTGCCCGGCTTGGGCGGAGCACCGCCGTGTCCTCGTGGAGGTGATCGGCGGCGGCGATCTCTCGCGTCCGACCCTGGTCCAGGCCATGGTACGGAGCGAGAGTGCATGGCTAGCAGTCGCCTCCTTCAGTGAAGCAGTTATGCTCGCAAAGAGGGAGGCGGCGCACGTGAGGGAGATGCAGTACATGCGCCCTCACAGCCGTGGCCTTCGCAGGAGACGCCCTGGGCGTCGGGAATCCCAGGCTGATTCCCGGCCACCGTAGGCACGGGCTTGCGGACGGCGAGTAATGGGTACCTCGCTGTCCGGTAAGGACCAAGCCCGGGTCGACGGCGCGTTGTGTTCCACGCGCGCCTCAAAGAGATGTCAGCAGCAATTGATGGGGCCCGCAAGGGCCCCATCAATTCGTTTTTGCATCAATCGATTTTGCAGATAATTGATTGAGCGTTGCCCGCACTGGACGGCAATCATAATAAAATGCTAATAATTATTGATTCATATATCCTACAAAAGCCATGTGCAGTAAGTAACATGATAAAATACTATGGATTAATCATAGAATCTTCGTGTTTAGTGATACGGGGTGATTTTGTTTTTGGAATCAAGTTCCTTAACGCACGTTTTAGATACTGCACTGCACTTTGGGGAATGTCACTAGTAGATCTTTGACAGTCGTTATAGGTCGTCAGAAGCCCGAAAGTCAGACAACCAGTCTTACCAAGGGGTATCGTATTACCCAGTAACTGGGTTGTGGAGGTCAGATAGGCTGTCGCTCCATGTAAAATACTGGTACTCAGCTGCATCTGGTTAGACTGGAATCCAACCCTAACATAGTTGGGAAAAGGCGAGGCATATGATGATTACTTTTGGGAAATGAGCACCAGACGACAATAGATAAAAGAGTAGCATTTTGACCAGAGACCAGTGTTTGAAAAAAGAAAAACTATCGGTGTGTGATGTGAAAATAAATGATAAGAGTGTGGAGCAAGTGAGTTTGTATATTTAGGGAGTAGACTTGCACAGGAATGTCACAAACTTAACTACACAGTATGCTTAATAAAATACAAATTAAAATTAAAGAAAAAAAAGAAAAGTAAAATAAAAAACAAAGTCCTGTACGAGGCCAAAAGGTCTCTATCTAGGGATGATACTGCGACATTTAAAAAAATTGTCGCAACGCTGGTATTCTGATAGGGCCCACTATGAAAGTCACGGACAGATACAGAAATAAAAATATAAGTAAAAATAAAATAAGGTAAACATGTGTAAAATAACTAAAAAGAATGTAGATACATAAATAGTAACGTTTACAACGCAAGGAAAGTTTGATAAACATGTGGAAACTGGATAGGGGAGTAAATGCGGGAAATAAAGTAAATGGTGCTTTACATAGGTCTGTGACGAACCAGTTGATGTCCAAAAAGGCTCCACTGGCTGTTCACAAAATGTGCTGGTGCCTACGCTTATGAATGGAAGAGAATTTTGGGTGTGGCAAAAAAGGTTCAAACTAGAACAAATGCTATGGCAATGCGTTTCTTACAAATCATGAATGACAGGCTGAGAAATGATGTGATAAGGCAATTTAACGAAGCGGTTTAAAAGAAGGTGTACCTAGTGACAAAAATTGAAAAGGGTACCTATGCTTAGAAAGATTGATCAAATAGATAGAATGAAGGGCGACTAACAAAAAGTAATTTACAAGGTAGATTTGAGTGGAAAAGTCGGGAGGGGACGCTCTAGGAGGACATATACTTTGTGACATAACTGGTGATTTTCTTCAGAAAGGTCACATATGTAGTACTCGTAAGCCGCGTGTGTGTGTGCATGGACAATAATAGATGTTACGCGGGGTAGACACGCGGATTACTATAAAGTTACTATTTAAGTACATTCTTTTTAGTTATTTTACACATGTTTACCTTATTATTTATTTTTACTTATTTTTTTATTTCTGTATCAGTCCGTGACATTCACAGTGGGTCCTATCAGAATACCAGCGCTGCGACAATATTTTTAAATCTCGCAGTATCATCCCTAGATAAGGACCTTTACTCAATACTCAATACTCAATATCTTTAATGCTTTACCATAATGTGTACTTAGGTGGTAACTATATAATTGAGATCATTATGGACCCTGTAGGGCACAGCAAAAGGGTAGGAGAGAGGAAGCCCTGTTTTATTTAATATATTATTATTGCTATTATAATTCGTTGTTATTTTAGTTGTATTATTTAATATAAAATATTATTTATTAAAAATTACCATATTGTTAATACATATTAATATATATTAAAACATGCCTATAGTTAAGTGATTATGATTAATTATTGTTATAAATTATGATTCTTAAATTATTTTTTATTATATTAGTAATTTCCTTAGCATAAACTATATACAATTCTTCTATTAATTATGTTTATCATTAAAATATTCATCTAGGGAATAATAGCATTTATTTATCAGTAATTTTTTAAGTTTTGTGATAAATAAATTGAACTTTTCTTCTTTCTTTATTATGTCTGGCAGTTTATTGTATATCTTTATAGACATTACGTAGGGACTTGTGGAATGCATTTTTAGCTTGGATGTTGGTATGTTTAGTCTAGATCGGTGCCTAAGTGTGTATTGTGATTGGATGTCTTCGCGTTTAGTGTAGAACTCTTGATGCTTACGGACAAATTTACATATTTCTAGAATATAAATACTGGGGAGGGTTAGAATATTATGTTTTAGGAAATAGGGTTTGCAGCTGTCAGTTTGATCAATATTTACCAAGATTCTAACTAATTTCTTTTGTAGGGTAAAGAGTGTCAGTGCATCTGTACTATTTCCCCAGAGGGTTACGCCGTAGCTAAGCCATGCATTGGCATACGCGTAATAGGTGGTGAGAGCAGTTTGAAGATCGGTTGTCTTTTTTATTTCGCGGAGAGCGTATGAGAATTTTGAGATTTTTGAACGGGTTTTTTGTATTTGTGTTTTCCAGTTAATATGTTTATCAATTGTAAGTCCAAGTAATGTACATTCATCAACAGTTTCCAGTGATAAGCCGTTAAAAGTGAAATTTAATTGTAGAGGAGCTTTTTGATAAGGGTGGAAGATCATTAATTTAGTTTTAGCATAATTAATTTCTAAATTGTGTGTGGCCATCCAGTTACATGTTTTTGTGAGTGTGGAACTGAGTTTATCTTCTATGTTTGTGTTGTTTTGACAGGAGACTAATAAGGATATGTCATCCGCGAATAAAACACATGGCCCCTCTATGGTTTTCGGTAAGTCGTTAATGTAAACGAGGAATAATAGGCAACCTATGACACTACCTTGGGGGATGGAAGCGTTAGTTATTTTGCTTTTAGATCGGACTTTTTCTATTTCTCTACTATTGTTATTAAAGTACTCGATTTCAACTACTTGTTCTCTATTTTTTAAATATGACGTAAGCCATTCATGGGCTTTCCCGCGGATTCCTATTCCATAGAGTTTATTCAGGAGTATTTTAAATTGTACCTTATCGTACGCTTTGGTCATGTCCAGTAGTATCCCTACGGCGTATTCCTTGTTATTTATAATATTTAGGGCCTCTTGAATATATTTATAAACAGCTAATGTGGTGGAACGGTTTTTTCGGAAACCGTTTTGACAATCGCTCAATATGTTAAATTTTTCGCAAAAGGTATAAATTCGATCACACATAGCTTTCTCAAAAATCTTAGAGGCTGAGGGCAAGAAAGCTATTGGGCGGTAATTATTAGGATCAGTTTTAGTGTTCTTTTTATGGATTGGTTTAATTAATGACTTTTTTAACAATTCGGGGAATGTGCCTTCTGTAAAAGACTGATTTAATAGTAGATAGAATGGTAAGGTGAGTTCATTTGCGCATTCTTTCAATAACGTAGGTGGAATTTCGTCTAAACCGTAACTTCGTTTATTTTTTAGGTTTTTGATTAATTTGTTAACTTCCCAAGCTTCTACTGGGCTGAGGAACATGGTGTTCTCCGTGGGATTTCGTGTTGACATGCCGCTCAGTGCAGTCCCAGATGGATTGTTGCTGTTTTCTCCTATTGACGCAAAGAAGTCATTAAAAATATTCGCAATTTGTTCGGGTTCGGATATAGTAGTATTATTGTGTTGTAATTTTATACTACATTTTTCCTTTTTTGGTTTTTTATTTGTTCTCTCGTTTATAATGCTCCACATCGTTTTTACTTTGTTGTCTGATTTCTTTATTTTGTTTATAAATTGTATTTTTTTTGCAGTGGTAACCGATCTTTTTAATATTTTTTCATATTTTTTATAATGTTGAGTAATTATTTGGTTTTTTGTTTTAGTGGAAAATATTTTTAAAAATCTTTTGTTTTTGCAGGAAACTCTAATGCCTGTAGTTAGCCAGTATTTTCTGTAGTCAGTTTTAAGTTTCATTTTATGCATAGGTATACATTGATTTAAAATTTCTATTAAGAGGTTGTTGAAAGAATTATAGTTTTCATTTATATTATTATTTGTTTGTATAATGTCGTGCCAGTTTTGTGTGCTTAGTATAGATTTAAATTTTTAATGTTCGCTATGTTAAATAATCTTTTATTTGTGTACCATGTAGTGTTTTTTGGTGGTTGAGGTATGCTTAAATTTATAATTGTTCCACTGTGGTCCGAAAGTCCAAAATTTTCTACGGTGGTAAACATATTTTTGTCGCTAAAATTTGTAAATATTAGATCAAGACATGTTGAGGATTTTTCTGTAGTACGCGTAAGGCTTTTTATATGTTGAGTGAATTTGTATTCTAACATGAGATCCAGAAACTGGTTAGTTTTTGAGTTTTTGCCAAAGATATTTATGTTAAAATCTCCACCTATAACAATGTTTAATTTATTATACTTAATATTTAAATAGTTTAGAATTTGTTTTAATTTATCAATGAATATGGCTTCCTCTCTTCTATTCCAGTACATAGTAATTAATAAAAGGTTTTGTTTAGGTAACTCAACAGCGCACACTTCTAGAACATATTCAGTAGACATGTTTGAGATATCATTTTTCTCTGTGTACTCAATTTGTTCTTGTAAGAGGATGCATACGCCGCCTCCTCCTCGAGTTTTCCGGCAGTATGATGATGCAATATTATAGCCAGTGATTTGGATAAGGGAAATTTTGTCTTCGGATAGCCAGGACTCAGATATGCACATAGCTTGATAGATAGGGTTTTCTGTTAAAAATGCTTCTATAATGTGTAGCTTGTTGGATATGCTTTGCATGTTTTGGAAGAGAATTTTACAGGGTTGGTCTATGCTTTCGAAAGGAGTGATTCTTTGGGTCTTCGTTGGTGGTAGGTAGGTCGCATATTCGGTTTACATTGTAGTTGTATGTGGTTTCCTTCGGGTCATTTGTTTGTGTCGTTCTATATGTTTCGTTGTTCTGGTTTACTTTTTGTCCTTCTATAAACAATTGATTGTTTTTGATAATTGCAAATAATCCGTTTCTTCGAGCATGAAGCATTTCCTCTCGCATTAATTGTCTTTCCCTTCGCGTGTTGGTATCTAGGAACTCTGAGATAAATAACCGAGTACCCTGAAAGTATTGGCTATTGCTTATTACGTACTTGGCCATTCTTTTGCTAATTAATTCGATGACAAGTGGTCTATTTTTGTTGTTGTTGTATCTTCCCACTCTGTATGCCTCTTCTATATATCCCGTGAGGTCTACGTTCATCGTGTTGTAGAATAGTTCAATGATTCTGTTGTGTTGGTCGAATTCCGGTTCTTTGTAATATTCAGTGAATCCGTAGAGAACTATTTTCTTCGTGTTTGTTTCAGTGCAAATCGCGGTTGGGGTATCTTTTCTGTTTCTTATGTCTAAAATTTCTTTTTTTAGTTTCTCATTTTCTTTTGTAAGGTTTTCAATTGTTAAGTTCACTTTTTCTATTTCTTCCTTTCTTAGTTCGTTCTGGGTGTTTAAGGCGTCTGTTTTTAACTGGATATCTACTTTTAATTCAGTGATGGCTTTATTTATCTCGGTTTGGATTGTATTTTTAATTTCTGTTATGATGGATTTATTATTTTCCTTAAGGCGCAGTATTATAATTTCACTTAGGTTTTGTAGCGTTAGATCGGTTTGAATGGCTGTTTCCTTTTCCTCTATGTTCAGTGTGTCGCCTAGTACAGTTAGGTCTTCAGAGTTAAAAGTGTAGTTGTTTGTGTTTGTTTTTGTGTTCACTCTTCTAATGGTGACATTACATTCTTCAGAAGGTGATTTTATCTGTTGCGGTACGTCACGGTCCTGTAGGCGTATAGGGGTATTTGTATTACCGACTTTAGGGGTTTTGCAGTAGCAGGCTTGACATTGCCATTTATTTTTATGCTCAAAAGTCATCAATTTTGTAAAATGATGAACTGAAACATTAGCACATTTTAAATCGTATGTGTTTTTGCAATGCACACAGGTAAGTTTTTCTGTATCTGTTATTTTTTTATAACATCCCGCACATTCAGAAGCCATTTTTGTTTATTTTCTTTACGATCTTTTGGCCTCGTACGGGACTTTGTTTTTTTTATTTTACTTTTCTTTAATTTTAATTTATATTTTATTAAGCATAATGTGTAGTTAAGTTTGTGATATTCCTGTGCGAGTCTAATAAATACTTTTTCTTTTTTTTTTTTGTTTTCTTTATGACCAGTTCTATGAACGTAATCGAGGCAAAAAGAGCATTTATGGATCGTAGCAGGTGGCGTTGTGTAGGTTCTGCCCCCATGGGAAGAATGCGTGAGTTTATCTATGTATGTATGAAATATAATTGTCCCGTGTGATGTCGGACGTAAAGAATAGCACCATCCCATCTCTTCCCGTGGGTGTCGTAGAAGGCGGCTAAGGGACTTACTAGAGAATGGGCAGCAGCGTTCTCTATACATTTTACCACCATACTGCGATCGCCAACCCGTCTGCCAAGCGTGGCGATTATGGCAATCCCCTCCCCGTTTAGAGGAGGCCTATGTCCAGCAGTGGACGTCTTCCGGCTGAAATAATGATGAATGATAACATCTCTCTATCATCCTGTAGATTAATATGGCGGATGTATTGTATCTGTTCAAACTAATAGTCGAGATTATAAATATTTTATCTATGCGAAACAAAAGACGCCCGCGCATCATGTGTAGCATTATTATAAACAAAGCATAAAGTTTTATATTCTGCCAAATATTACATTAATTTTATTAATAAAAGAATATTAAAGAATATGCTTTTACTTGTAAAGCCGATTACACACCTACCTACTATGGCTGTGATTTTTACCGGCGTATCCTTCCTTATTTTACATAGGAACTCGTAAATAAAAATTATTTAATTTACAGTCAAAATCAAAATAAAAAAATCAAAATATTTTATTTCACTTAAACCTGCAAGGGCACTTATGAAACGTCAGAAGCTAGGTGTACGGTTCCAATTTGTCGCTTCCTATGGAGAAGAGCCGGCAAGAAACTCCACGGTTACTCTTTTAAAAATAATTGGCTTTTATAATGTTTTCAAATTACAGTGATATTAGGTATGGCAGGACAGTGCAGGCCTGTCAATAAGTACCAGGTACTTAGAGGATACTAATTACTGACTAATTAAACAGTCAATGATAATTACTGACTAATTAAATATCTAACATAGGTACAGAATATAGCATACACAGCTATAGTGTAAAACTGAAATACTAGTCGGTGACTAGACTAGGCACACTGATACCAAGCGGCCGAATGACAAAGACAATTTTATATGGCCGACTAGACAAATTATGTATAATAGTAGAAATTAACAAAAATCATGCCTTTTCTGCTGTTTTTATAACCTAAAAATAATAAGGAACGAAATAGATGCATCGAACGGAACAAATGTTACAAAATGCTCAATTACAAAAACCTCGTATATTTTTTCCCAGTGCGTAAAAATGGGATGTGAAGTAAAACGAGTTATTCTTAGAAAATCTTACTATTTAATAATACAGAATCTTAAATAGAGAATGGGGATGAGGGAGCGCAGGGCTTTAGCGGTCAGAGGTAATATGCTGGCCCGCAGATTCTCCCGCTGCTCTGAACAAGTTAAGATAACGTTGTTCAAGGCGTATTGTCAAAGCTTTTATACGGGGAATCTGTGGGTTAGTCATACCCGAAGATCGCTGGATGTCCTGCGCGTCCAGTACAACAACATCTTCAGGATGATGTTGGGGCTGCCTCGCTTCTGTAGTGCATCGGGGATGTTTGCGATGTATCACACTGATGGCTTTCATGCCATCATCCGTAAGAAAACTGTGTCCCTGATTTGCAGAATGCGTTGCAGCTGCAACGGAATTCTGAAGACTGTGGCAGATAGAGTAAATGTTAAAAATAAATATAAATACCAACGATCTAGTGCATGGCTGAAAAAAATATTTACTTTTGTTTGTATTTCATGAAATAATCACGAAAAACTACTATTAATGCGTTGTTGCTAGTCCGCGAGGAATGAATGCTCTTAAAGCAATTGCTGACATGAATTATCTAGGTATAGACACGGTGGTTCCTCTATGACACATCATCCAACCCAACTGAGGTTCAATCTTACCGTATTCAGCCTTGATGGGGTCCGCAAGGGCCGATGCCTGCCAGAGGTGCGGGTTGTTCGAAAGAGATACCGCAGCCCCTGGCACACAGGCAACTGAGGGAATACGGGTGGGTTTCAGTCAGTAAAAGTCTGACACGCCCTCCTGCTTCATCCAGAGCGGGAGAAGTTATTTGATGATTTCCCAACCTCAAAAAAAAACCCGATGCAGCCAAGTACAAGTATTTTAAACTAAATACTTACCTAACGAACTACCTGACCACTACATACCAATCTTCTATTATACCCCTTTAGTATGACTGGTTGTCAAGATTACGAGCTTTTCGACTATTTGGAAGCCTATTTAAAATTGTGATCCAGTCCTTAAACATCTAACGTTTTTTTAAGTAGAACTCAAACTGGTGAAGGTCTTAGAGCCTCGCAATCATCCGGTAATGTGCCCACTGGCCGAGAGAGAGTGGGCCATAGTCCAACACGCGGCCGTAAAGTGTTTACCTGGGTTCGAACTCATGACCTACAATTGGTAAGTCTGAACTGCTCTAAAACTCTAAAAACATCGTGAGGATATTAAACATCGTCAGGAAACCAGCATGTCTTAGGACCTAGAAGACATGTGACATCTACCAACCCGCACTGGGCCAGCGTAGTGGATTACGGCCCACTCCCCTCTCACAGAGAGGAGGCCTGTGTCCCAGCAGTGGGAACGATATAGGCTGATTATGCTCTAAGAGCCAGATTCGAAGCACCAAAAAATCTATATATTTTGGGCATTCCGAAATTGACACAATGGCATTAAAAGGAAAAAATAGACCATTTTGTTTACAAGCTAGGTAACTCACGTAGCAATGTTTACAATACACAATTTATGTTGCGGTCAGGTTAACTGCATTACGTCACTGCTGATCCATTAATATTAACGTCGTAAATATAAATGTTCCCGTTTCGTAACGATTGGTGATTTATTTTTAATGAAACGCTTTAAGATTGAAGGGTGATTTAAAGCGGATTTCGAAACTAAGTAGGTATGTTCAGATGTTTGTGACGTGCATCCAATATATCAACATCAACAGTCCTTCTGTCTTCTTCTACCTACCTGTGTACCTCGTGGTGGTAACTTAATATTTCTATTATCTTTAGTAAAGCCATTGTATTAGATATAACCAAACAATTCGAGAAATTAATGAGAGACAACAATCATGGCTTTCTCACCCTTCCGTAGGACAAGAACGTCAAAATTGAATATAGTGCCATCTATCATACATAGTAATAACCACGATATCAGCTTGCAAGTGACCGTTCTTTGAGGATATTAAAACAGGCAATTCAATACAGCGCCATCTAGTTTATAATAAGCTAACTATGAAGTCAGCTTACGTACGGTCAACCTTTTTCTCAGGAATGTAGTACTTATTTGCAATAAGAGATGGCGCCACCTACACGACCAGCTTTGATCTTGCTGCCCTGGAAAATGGTTGTTAGATAATCCTACCTATGTATATCGCCAACTAGCGACAAGCGAGGTGATTAATGGTGGCTTTATTTCTTGTTACCATTAATTATTGTATTGGTCATTGACGTCGCAAACTTTTTACCTTTTGTTCAATCTTTAAAGCCACCTTTCATCATAGGATCTTAGGTCAAAGTTTTACATTGTAGGTATAATTTTTATATCCCAATAGACAGGTATAGATGCTGCAGTGAACTGTAAAAAAGAAGAACCCAAGTTTTCCCACGACACAGAAAACGAGGTCGCCATTGCATCGTCAGATTTTAATGACAATTGGTTATAAAAAGATGATTCTACCCAAATATAGTTCATTGACTCGCTTCGACCAAGGAAGCATGACACAAAAGGGAGGAGCCCTATAGGTATTACTCAACTTATCATAATAACATTAGCACAAGTAAGAGTAAACAGGCATCTTCTGGACACGCTCGTTCCATCATAAACCTTATCCATCACTTTCCATCAGGCGTGATTGAGGTCAAGAGCACGCCCATTCAGCAATTTACAGCATGATGTATAAGTGCCACAAAGTTTTCTGAATTCGCTTATTAGTGCAGAATACCACAAAAATTCCTGCATTTTTAACATCATGGACTTTTTTTTTTTGTTGTTTGTGAAATCATCCAATAACTTCTCCCGCTCTGGATGGAGCAGGAGGGCGTGTCAGACTTTTACTGAATAAAACCCACCCGTGTTCCCTCAGTTGCCTGTGTGCCATGGGCCGCGGTATCTCTTTCAAACAACCCGCACCCCTGGCAGGCATCGGCCATTGCGGGCCCCATCAGTTAGTGCTGACATCTCTTTGAGGCGCGCGTGGAACACAACGCGCCGTCGACCCGAGCTTGGTCCTTACCGGACAGCGAGCTACCCATTACTCGCTGTCCGCAAGCCCGCGCCGACGGTGGCCGGGAATAAGCCTGGGATTCCTGACGCCCAGGGCGTCTCCTGCATAGGCTAGGGCCGTGAGGGAGTAAATACTGCCAACATCATGAAAGCTGTAAGGAGCAGTGGTAGCCCCGGGATAACCCGGACAGTCGTTTTACTTTGTGTAAATTATTTCGTCATCACGGCTCTCAAAACGGTGAAGAAAAACATCGTGAAAAAACCGACTTGTCCTAGAACCGAAAATTCCAAGACATTATGTGACATCTACCAACCCGCACTGGGCCCGCGTAGTAGATTACGCGCCCCACTCCCTCTCACAGAAAGGAGGCCTGTGTCCCAGAAGTGGAAACATTATAGGCTTATTGTGGTTAAGATTTACTGGTCAGCAAGGTCTGCACCCAGGGCCGGTGTCCCTGTTCCTGTCCCTTGGGCCCAGAGTAGGTATCCCTGGGTAGGTCCTAGCCTACTCAGCTATACATGGCGTGCTCCCGGAACCAACAACACCCCCACTGCTAGAGCAATTAAGTTAATAAATGACTGTCTAAAATATATTCCTGAGGCAGATTTATTTATTGACTCTCAATGGAAAATCGCTAAACATGTGTATATTTATTTAAATATGAAGAAATAATTGTTTAGTTCTGCCGGTCTAAAAAGGCCACATTAAGCAATTCCTCTAAAAGTGATTCATTTCCTGAATTCCCCTATGATTCTGCTATTTGACATTTTACTTTAATAAAGCAATTCATAATTTGGTGATCATTTTACGAATTTCCTTAGAAAACTGTCAAATAGATGAATTGGGTGCTGTCAACGCAGATAATATTATGAATTATCAGTTTGTGACAATTTCACGATTTTAAATATGATTCATAATATGATAATATTGTGATTCTGCCAAAGTGGCCTTTTTAGAGCCCCTGGTGTTATGTCTAAGTTTGCTTTTTGTTTAGTCTAAGAAGTTTTAATTAAAATTTTAATGTAGTTTTGTAGAATTAGCCTTTATATAAGCGGTTTGGTGTAAACTGTTAGCTTAAATTTGATAATAAATGAATGGATGAATACCTACTCTATGCGCAAGGTGTGCCGAGTGTTATTTCATTGATGTGAACAAAATGGTTCTTCAAGTTACTTACAACGCACGTTACAACATGTCAATAAATCAAACAAGTTTTCAGGTAATAAGATACCTACTTCACATCATCATCATCTGCCCAGTCGTTTCCCCAACTATGTCGGGGTCAGCTTCCAGTCTAACCGGATGCAGCTGAATACCAGTATTTTACATGGAGCAACTGCCTATCTTATCTCCACATCGTTACTGGGTAACAATACCCCTTGGTAAGACTTTCGGCTACTGAAAACCCGTAATGTAACGACTGTCAAAGCTCCACGAATGACAGCCGGGACCAACGGCTTAACGTGCTTTTCGTAAGAACGGAGGGGTCTTGGTATCTAAAGATGGTCACCCATCCATGGACCAACCGCGGCAAGTGTAGCTTAACCTGATCGATCGACCCGTGCGGCTGTTTTTACCAGGCGCCTATAGGTACTCAAAGGGAATTAACTATCGAAATCTTTATTTTCTGCATAAGTTCTGAATGCGACACAAATATCGCTGTCGTCATAATTTCTTGAAAAATATTTTTCTCTCAGCCTTTTCTTTTAATAATTTCCGATGTACAGTCAACCGAGCAGCAATGTAACAATTTGACAGTGCCTGCCGTAGCAGTAGGGTCGGTTTATGTTGTAACAGTAGGGTCGGTTTTCATAGTACAAGTGTTACTACTCATGACCGGTTGACTGTACGAGCAAGAGAGTGTTGGTTTTTATAATAAATTTTAAACGTCATGCAACCTCTTCTAGATAGTTGTTCTTTTATTTTTCTTTAGTAAAGTCAGTTAGATAAATTCGGTTATAGTAGTCTTCACAGTCGGTTAGGCGGAGTTAATTAGTATAATGTTGAACTAAAAGTAAATTTCAGTTTGTAATAGATAGAGGATAGAGTTGAAAAAGATTAGGAGGGTCGAAGGAGGTAGGACGTGGAGTTAAAAAAAGGGATTATTTGCTAGCGCGCAACATCAGTGGTTGCACGAGCCAATATGGTTGTACTAGCTAGACTGAAATCCTATCAAGCGAAAAACCAATTTTCAGCAGGTTAAAGTTACGTAAAATGTTCTATTAGCAGTTCAGTTAACTGAAAACTTAAGGTCAATGGCATATAAAATAATCGATTCACTCAATGTCAAGTTTTTCTTTATCCCTTCTTACCCACGCGTTCTTTAACATGCTCTAATGTCCGGGTTGCACGAGGCTAGTTTTTTTAAGCTAGAATGGCAAACACGTAATATGCTGGCTAATTTTCCTAGCTTCGCACGATGCTAGAGCTTTTTACCCGATACTAGTAAATAAGCTTATAACACAGCGGTGACCGAGTCTGTAGAGTTAAATGATATGATTGCTAACATTTACAGGGTACGTCTTTCATTGACTTGAATGTGCCCTGGCAGCTGAGAGTATGGCATGCTCACTCAAATGTCTCGCTGGTGCTGGCGTGTGTGTTGGATCATTAAATTCCCTTCAAAATGGTTGAGATGAATGGTGCTGATCCAAACGTCATGCTCGTGAACGGAGTAGGGACTGGTCATCTCTTAACAGACACAGCTTATTATAATTCCTGAATTGTTATTTTATTTTTGTTTCAATTACGGACGTTTTTAATGTGCGTCTTTTTACATCGTTCTCACATTGATCATTTCAACATAATGATGGAACCAACTTTTTGTAACAATATTCATGATTTAAAAGAGTGTCCGTGGAGTTTCTTGCCCGTTCTTCTCCATAAGTACCTACTACGCTTTGGAATGGGCAACTAGCTTCATCTTTCAGACTCTTTGACAATTCAAAAGTACCTGTAATTGGTTTAGTTGAAATAAATACTTTGTGTTTCTTTGGGTACTAGCTTAGACGTCCACACGAGGCTATTACACCAGCCAGGATAGTAAAAATAGTGGCGGGAGACGCTTATAGCCCAAAATAGAAACCCATGCAAACTGTTAACATAAATTGGTTATAAATAAATATTTAATAAATAAGGGAGCAGTGGTGGCCCAGTGGTGACGTCCTCGACTTACGAGTTAAGGTCGAGGGTTCGAGCCTAGGCGTAAATAATTTCATCACCACCTCTCTCAAAACGGTGAAGGAAAAAATCGTGAGGAAACGTGAAGGAAGACGTGACATCCACCAACCCGCACTGGACCCGGTATTGGATTATGGCCCACTCCCTCTCACAGAGTGGAGGCCTGTGTCCCAGCAGTGGGAACGTTAAAGACTGATTATGTTATGCTAAATAAATAATAAAAAGTATAAAACAAGAGTTCCGTGTGGTGCCGGACGTAACGAATAGCACCATCCCATATTTTCCCGTGGGGGTCGTAGAATGCGACTAAGGGACTTACTAGAGAATGGGCAGCAGCGTTCTCTATGCATTTTGCCACTATACTGCGATCGCCAACCCGCCTGCCAAGCGTGGCGATTATGGCAAACACCCCCCATTTTTTTTGGGGGGCCTATGTCCAGCGGTGGACATCTTTCGGCTGAAATGATGATGATAATAAAACAAGAAAATATTATTCTCACCTGAAAGCCCTGGTCTTATGCCTCTTTGCCCTAAAGCTCATGATCGCTTACTACCTACTGTTGTAACGTTGACACAACGCAATGATAAGTAGGGTACGACCTAGGTGGCCCTGATCGATATGCTATTTTGTTGAGTACCTGGTATTTGATGACAGGCCTACACTAGCCTCCCATACATATTAACACTGTAATTTTGAAATATTGCACAACCATTTTTATTATTTCTAAAGCAGTAACCGTGGTGTTCTCCATAGATAAGGACCAATTGGAACCGTGCTTTAGCTTCAGACGTTTCAGATGTACCCACGTAAGTTTTCGAGTGAAATACAATATTTAGAATTTGAATTATGTGGATTTTCAGTTGTAAATGACAGAGGATACCTCATGTTGACATAACATTCGGTGGGTCAAACACAGTTCTTTCAGTAATCTAAAAAGGATTAAAAGTTAACCGTCTAATCACCTTGTAATATCGTTAAAGTTTATTGCAGGCAAAAGTAACCATTGAACTAGTTCATATTGTTATAGGCGAGGCAAACGACCGGCTACCTGTCCGTACAAACAGTTATTTTATCGAGTTTGCAACCTGACATATGGATAATAAAAGCCAAACGTGGTTACAGGAAGCTTTGATTTCCACTAATAGGATTACTTGTGCTTATAGGGCGTTTAATTAGGTGTAATTGAGGATTGAGGCGATTTTAAAGTGTAAAGATATTTCGATCTGTTGTATTGAAAGGACCAAAAATTCTGTTCCATTCAAGGCTCACAGTTCTGAAATTAGCTCCTATAGCGAAGAAATACAAAGGTATTCTTCGCGGAAAACACAAAAGAGACCTCACATGTGGAAGGTACAAAAAGGAATAATTCATCATGACGAAGGAAAGGCTCTCTGTGCTCCTTTCTTTGGTATGACCTAAAACATTTCCAGCATTGCAGCTTATGGTTGAAAATCAGCTGCAATGCGCAACATTAAAACTAGCTCAAGAACCACAAGGTAAAATACTACAAAAGTCATTCACCCTGCATTCTATACGCCTCACAGCTCACCTACACGATTATAATCTGTCAAATTATCATCGCCATTTTCATCTCGACACGATTTTGACATTCTCCCAAAATTGATTAGAATTTTTACAACACCATTAGGGCACACGCGTGCAAACAAAAAATATACACATCCAACGTCCGCCCTCAATCAACAATCATTATTTTGCAATTTTACGACTCAAATGAAGCAATAGAATCGATGAAAAGACAATTTAGAATCGAATTAACACGCAGAAATGTCACATTTGGCGCGTAAACGTCAAACGTCAAGCGGCCATCTTGCGCGAGCTTATTGGCGCGTTCGGTAGGGTTGTTTGAGCGTCGAACGGGCGGACGTATGCCTGTCTCTGTCGCGCTCAGTTACATAATACGGAAATGGGTGAGCAGTGTTAAGTTTTGTGGCGAGTTCCGCATGCGGCCACTGTCGGGGGGTAGTTATTGATTTTCCAAGGAGTTTGCGGCAGTCGCCTAACACGCCGGTGCCCAGCGCGAAAAACACATCCGAATCGCGCTCGCGTTTTTACAAAAAACACAATTATTTATCCTAAATTCTAATTTTACAGTTAAATATTCCGATATCTATTAAATTCGTTCTATAAACAGTTGTTTGTGTGGAGATTTTTGTGCTGGAAAACTCATTTCGTAAGTGTTTGAAGGTTCAATTGTCACATTTTATTCCAAGGCACCATTTTAATCACGTTTTATATGTCGTTGGGGGCTTTGTAATGTCTTTTTGTGTATTTTTTTAATTACATCTGTGATTTTAAGGCGTACCGCCTGTTGTGTTATGTTAATTGCTAACAGCTGTTGGGCGCAGTCGTGCAACTAATTAGACGTCAGAAAGTAAAAAATATTTACGATTATTGCATTCAATAATTTTCCACTAAGCATAATAAAATAATAAAAAACCGACTCACCAATTTGTCTAGCCCAAAAGTGGGCCTCAGCAACCGGGTCCGAACCATTGCGTGGTGCACGTTCATTTTGTTTTTTTTTTTATTAATATATTATATTTTATTTTAAATCTAATGGCACGTTCAAATCACTCGCACGTCAGTCCTCCACTGATTAAATCTCAATGATGCATATACACTGGCAGATGTATACGAAGCTCAATATTCTCCCTCGAATCAATAGTGTAATGTATAGTGAGGATAGGACAGATCTTAGTGAGGCGGAGATGTCCATGACGTCACAGATCGTTAGTGACACCATGGATGACGTCATTCGTCCTTATTCATGTCCCTCGGGATGTCTTCGGGTATAAACCTCATTACTTTTAATATGGCTAGATTAATTCCCATAGTGGGAATATTAATGGCCCTGCTCTACATGTATTATTAGACTAGTGTGGTGTCTTGTCCCTTATTAGATTAGGAGGGATCCAATTGATAGTGTCGAGAAAGTAGAATAGGCCTTGAAGTCATCTAGGTTTAAAGGATCGTATAAATCTATAAGCCCTAACAACCGGCAAACGGCATCGATTTCTATAAATCCATTTCTCGTTCCGAACAAAATGGAATGGTGATCGGAGATCGTGGAAGATGAACTAATCGTACCTGACTTGAGCTGCAGCGAAGTAAGGTAACGATATCACTCATTTATTAACTTTATTACCTATTTGATACAAAACTCTGTCCAAATTTCCACTGATAATATGGTTTAAATAATTATAAATGATGCAGATCTCACAGCTGATCTACCAGTTTTCGCCGTCATAATAAATCAATCAAAACAAAATGGCCAACATTCTCTGCAGTAAAAAACTTCAAGGTTTACAATAGCCTATAAATAAAAAAGAAGTTAATAACATCGGCAATGCAGCACTAGTTGATATTTTGGTCCTAATGACTTGTTATTTCAAAATCTTGTTAGCGTATCAGTCAACATCATTGTCTATCTGGTCTCTTCGGGCCGGCTTCCTTCGATGCAGCTGAATACCAGTACTTTTACTTGGAGCGACTTCCTATCGGATCTCCACAACCCAGTATGATTTACCATTTCGTCTTTCTTTTAAAATATTCGCTCGCTTATTCGGGACTATTTAACAGCTATCAAAAACAGTAAAATCTCTAATAATAACTCTGTTTTCTAGTTCAAATTCCTAATCAATATGAATCTGCTAAATCAAATGATAATTGCAAGTCAAATGTTTTGTATTTTATTTTATTCAATTACAACCAATTCCGCAAAACAGATTTTCAGAATCGGGTAGTTATAACTAATAAGTGCTAAAATACACACAAACATAAATGTCCAAAACCCAATATACTCCAGCTAATCCATCATGATTATCATCAGCCCAATCTTATCGTTTATAGATAAGTGGTGGACCTTTTTAAACGCCACTGGATTTGATCTCCATTGTTCAGTGAGCTGGCAAGAGGCATGCGCAGTTATCCGGAAACCCGGAATACCCGCCCGGATGAAACCCTGATCTTCAATTTTATCTTTCTATTCTGTGGTCCTTAAATTATCTTTTTTGCTTTCTGTGGTCTTATTTTATCTGTCCTTCGAGCCGGATGAATTGATATCTTTGAAAGATTTGTATTTGAGTGATGTTGCTCATTTGTTTAGTTTCGGCGTTCTTAGATCTCTGTTGGATATTATGTTTATTATTGAAATTCGATTGAAAGCTTCGCTATTAAAATGACGATTGAGGCACTATCGTGATTTAAAAATACTGCAATATGGAGCATTTGAAGACACTGACAATTTGTTTTTAAATTGTGACGCCACTTGCATTATTATAGTAAGGTTCCAATATACTAAACAATCAAAAGATGGGAAAACTCAAAAAAAGGGTAAAAACTAAGAAGCTTGGAAGGTAGGAAGGAATATTCAATACAATTATAACCTGCTTATCATAATGGAATATGTCCTAAGCGCACTACATCATCATCGTCATTTTAGCCAAATGACGTCCAATGCTGGACATAGGCCTCCCCCAAGCTCTGCCACCTTAACCGCTTCCTTGCTTTCGCTATGCGGCGCATTCCTGCGGCCTTCACAAGGTCATCGGTCCGCCTTGTAAGAGGCCATCCAACTCTACGTCTTCCGGTACGCGGTCGCCACTATTAAACCTGTAGGTCCCAGCGGCCATCTGTTCTGCGAGAAATGTCACTAAATTTGGAAAATCTTAAGCCTAGTCCTAAACCCAAGGAGGGTAGGTCCTTTAAAAGGTAGATAATGCCAACATTCATCATCTTCCTGCCCTTGTTCCATGTTACTTTTGGTCGGCGCAACATTTTTTTTTCTTCCATTTTCCCCTGTCAACCGTCACGCTATCATTCACTCCCTTCTCTTTTATATCAATCCTCACACAATCCATCCATCTTTTCTTTGGCCTGCCTCTCCCTCTTCATCCATCAACAATTATATTCATCCCGCTTTTCCTTTTAAGTCACATGAGGAAACCCATGTGACTAAAAGACTCATGAATATAAATGTTGATGCATACAGTGGAAGGCAAAAGAAAATATGGAAGGTTTGTAAAACTTACCACAAGACTCCGCTGTTTTGGTTAGGGTTTTTAAGTTCAATGCTTTAACTTCTCAATTTTTCTTCATCTGCTTAGCTTTTCCAAACATATTGGAGTTGGCTTCCACTTTAACTAGATGCAGATTTTTCCCGGTAAATACATTTAACATAGAGCGACAGGCTATCTGACCTCCACAACCCAGTTACCGGGTAACACGATGCCCCTTGGTAAGACTGGTTGTCAAAATTTCAGGCTTCTGACTACAGTAACCACTGTATAGAACTTACATATTGTTTATATAGACATTGAAATTATGAATTTTATTTAAACAATGATATGAATATTTACTTTGTAAAGTATTATATTGCTTTAATTGTTGTGAATATGATGACTGTGTGGGTGTTTTTTTTTTCTTCATTTAGTCATGGTCTGGCAGTTTGAGTAATTTATGCGGCCTACCCAAATGTCCTTTCTTTGGTATTGTTCGTCAAATCGTTGAGCTCCTCAAGTTCTGAGTTGAGCAGCATGATTACTGATAAATGTGTGCACTGATTGGACAAGTCCACTCAATCTGTGTGGTTCTTTTCTCACAAGATCATTTCAGACACTAATCCACATGGTGTTCACATGATCTGACCAAGATTATGTCTGGACTTTAAAAGAGACTGTGACCTCTGAGTTTGTTTCGGCCTTTCTTCTCAGAGTAGTCATATAGGAAACGCCGACCTCATCTAGTTTAAAAAATATGATTGACGTGTAAAAGTGTTTGTACAAACCTACTTACAGGAATAAAATCATTTATCATTTATATGATTGAAACCACTCAAACACTTTATCCTTTTATGAAATCCATCCATCGAGTGTCCGAATTGGATAGAGAGGGAGGCCAATCCCTTTCTATCCATTAATTTGCATTCATCCCTCTTTTTGTCACATGCGTTTCCTCATTGCAAGGTTTTCAAAGTTTTGGTTACCTGTCAGCATGTTCCAATAGACATTGACAATCCTTCAACAGCTGATGAATTACTCTCTAATGTCTACCAAGCAACATGTCTTCCCTAAGTTAGACAGCAGCATCAACTCCATAGCTGCAACACTGTCATCATTGTCTTGGACGATTTAGGTTTAAGGTAATTTTCAAAATGGAGCTAGTTATTAAGACATGGTGTTATTAAATTTCTTTACAAAGAGCAGTGATCGTACTCAATCACGCTGCATGTCGTATTCCCAGCAGCTCTGGCTTGTAAAGCCCAAACAAGCTACTGAATTTGTATTGGTTACAGAAATTGAAAACGAAGGGAACATTATATCGTGCACGTCCTGGCTGTTAGGTCGAAAATTTAGCTGAACATTTTCTAACAAAAACCAGCTTAATTGGAGGGGCTAAAATATTAGTCATTCCTCACGATAAAACACGAATTCGGAGGTATGATAATTAGACTCAATTTGAATAATATTTCGTATATTTTCTGGGAAACCTACTTTTCCGTCAAATTATTTAGAGTCCTTGCCCTTTTAATCATTAATATCCCCAATACGTTACTTATTTACCTATTAGTGTGTTCTAATATGAAAATGGTCAGTCTTGGTAATATACCAAGACTGCTGCGCTGCTTCGCTCATAGTTTTGAGTTAAAACGCTTTGACTTCCCAAGCTTTCTTCATTTTTGCCAAACCTAGTCCCAACTATGCTGTGGTTGGGGTAGGTTAGTTAACTAGTCACAGCTTCGCGCAGCCCTGGTAGCGGAATGGCGGGACAGGCTTTCACGCCCTACCGCCGGCCCCGCTACTATCGGGGTGATCCGGCCAGTACTCGAGCGCTGGCTCGGGAGGAGGCACGGCTCCCTGTCGTTTCGGGTGACACAGGTGCTCTCGGGGCATGGTTGCTTCGGGAAGTACCTGTGTTGCATAAACAGGGAGCCGGACGCTCGGTGTCACCACTGCGTCGACTGTCGGGAGGACACGGCGTGGCACACGCTGGCAGAGTGTGCCGCTTGGGAGGAGCCGCGCCGTGCCCTCATCTCAGGTGTCGCCAGTGCCCTGTCGCTGCCGGCCGTTGTCGACTCGATGGTCGGCAGCGAGGAGTCCTGGGACGCGGTGGTTTCCTTCTGCGAAACAGTCATGTCGCAGAAGGAGGCTGCGGAGAGGGAGCGGGAGATTGCTTCCGCTAACCCGATCTACAGCAGACGCACCGGGCGTCGGCGGAGGGCGGACAACGCCCTCTTCCAGCCCCCCTAAATGGGTCCAGGGGCGACAGATCCGGGGAAATCTGTCGCCCTCTACTTGTTAGGACCCGAGATGGCGGCGCGTAGTGTTCCACGCGCGCCTCTCTATGACGTAAGGGGGGAGTTTAACACCTCACTCCCCCCTATCGCGAGGTGGCCCGCAGAGGCGGGCCGGCACTAGCCGGGGATCGCGGAAGTCACACTAGTTCCCGTGATCCCCGGTACAAGTGAGAGACGGAACACCGGGGTGGTTTTAGTCAGTAAGAGTCTGACAGACCCCTCCGCCCTCCCCGGGGTGGAGGACATCCATGAGGATTTCGCCCCATAATCAAAAAAAAAAAAAAAGGTTGGTTAACTAAATGTAGGTTTATACTAGTACTAAACATAGAGCGATAGCCTATCTGACCTCCACAACTCAGTTACTGGGTTACGCGATACCCGTTGGTAAGACTGGTTGTCAGACGTTCAGGCTTCGGACTACAGTAACGACTGTGTAAGATAAAATGACAGCACTGTTAAAGATTGAAACCACTCTAACACTTAACCCGTTTATGAAATGATGGGTTGGCAAACAAGCCGTCGGCTGTCCTGATTGAAAGTAATAGGTAAACAATCACCTTCTACATGCGAGTATAATTCAGGGTGACAGGGACATCGACATGAAATCTGTTACGATACAGTACACGAATCTGGACCCCACAGCGTTGAAAAATTCCTTTCTTAATTAAAAATTATCGCACAAACACACACACACGATCACACACACACACTACACTTCTGCACAAAACTTCGGGAAAACAAGGCGTGAAAACGTAAAACTAAAAAACCGACTTGAAAAAAAAAGAGGTTATCAATTCGATATGTTTATTTTTTTTTTTTAATGTATGTTCGGACATAAGTCTGTCATACGTATATAGACGGATTTGCAAAATTATTTTTTGTTCGAAAGGTGTACATTCCGAAATGGTCCCATTTAAATTTCATATAGATCTGATGATGCGTTTCGGAGACAGACAACGGAACTCTTAAAAAAATTACAGCAAATTAACCGCGATTGCTGCTTTCGCTTAAATATGCCAATATAACCCAAGAATGATGACATTTCGAATTGGTGTGGGGTAGGTACTATAGCTAAAAAGTGAAAAATAAAAACATTTTCAAAAAAAAAACAACCGACTTCCGGAAAAACACTACGAAGTGAAAAATAACTTTAATTTCGGAAGTCGGTGACAAAAAATTAAAATACATATCCAAAGTCACCGACTTCCAAAATTAAAGTTATTTTTTAGTTTGTAGTGTTTTTCCTGAAGCCGGTTGTTTTTTTTTAAACAGTTTTTTAATTTAATTTCAATGCAATGGGGTCTAGAATCATGTAGGTACCGATGGGGTAACAGGTTGCTCGTCAATGTCCTTGCCAGTATCAGTAACAGGTTGCTCATCGATATCTTTGCCAGTATCAGTAACAGGTCGCTAGTCGATGTCCTTGCCAGTATCAGTAACAAGTTGCTCGTCGATGTCCTTGCCAGTATCAGTAACAGGTTGCTCGTCGATGTCCTTGCCATTATCAGTAACAGGTTGCTCGTCGATGTCCTTGCCAGTATCAGTAACAGGTTGCTCGTCGATATCCTTGCCAGTATCAGTAACAGGTTGCTCGTCGATGTCCTTGCCATTATCAGTAACAGGTTGCTCGTCGACGTCCTTGCCAGTATCAGTAACAGGTTGCTCATCGATGTCCTTGCCAGTATCGACATTTGCCACATTATGGATATTGTTGATCCTTTCCCATCTTTAACGACTTTAAAGTATAAATTTGGCTATTTATGAGTGTTTACATAATGTCATGCTAAATGTAGATAACAGAATACCAGTCTGTGCCATATTCTGCGACATGACTCAGGCCTTTGACTGCGTCCATTATAATTCTCTAGCAGAGAAACTTGAAGCCTATGGTGTTAGAGGCAACGTTTTAGAATTAATTAAATCGTATCTTCATAACCGTAAACAAGTTACAGAAATAAGTAAAATAAATAAAAAAAGTAAACGTGAAGAAACTTCAAGATCAGAGGAACGCGAAGTTGTATACGGAGTACCTCAAGGAAGTGTATTGGGGCCTCCGTTGTTCACTTTGTATATAAATGACTTGCCTAAAGTAACTGAACAACCAATGACACTTTTTGCTGACGATTGCACTGTGACAATAGCTTGTAATGACATAAACACATATGAACATGACATTAATAGTTCACTAATATCTATTATAAATTGGTTAAGTGATAATAATTTAGTAATTAATTTAAATAAAACTAACGTAATGCACTTTAGACAACGTACACAAGCAATCAACAATCCTAATATTCAATTTAATAATATAAATATCAAAGAAGCTGACACAACAAAATTTCTGGGACTAATAATAGATTCTAAATTGAATTGGAAATCTCAAATAGAGGCACTTAGTAAAAAATTAAGTAGTGCAGCCTACGCTCTGAAACATCTCGCTGTGGTTGTCAACACAGATGCTTTAATTACTGCTTATTATGGATTAGTCGAATCAGTTCTTAGATATGGAGTCATCTTTTGGGGGAATAGCACGGACAATGAAATAGCGTTTCGGGCGCAGAAAAGGTGCATTAGATCGATGTTTAGACTGCAAACAACGGACAGCTGTAAATCTTATTTTACAGAACATAAGATTTTGACATTGCCCTCATTATATATCTTGGAAACAGTAATGTTCATTAGGTCCCATTCTCATTTATTTCAACGTTTGTCTGATGCCGTCCCTAGGAATAGACGTGATAATTTCAAACTCTGTGTTCACGGCGCTAAAACAGCTCTCATGCGTAAGAGCATCTTTTGCATGGCTCCGACCATTTTTAATAAATTGCCCAAATCGTGGAAAATATTAAATATATCTGCTCTTAAAAGTAAATTGAAGAGTTTACTAACTGAAAGAGCATATTACAGCATAGCAGACTTTATGAAAGAGGATAATTTTCTTCGTTTTCGAGATGGTAATGTATTTTTGACATGTTATTGTAATGTATTGTATTTTTTTAATAGTTGTTGTTTGGAATGGACATTTTAATGACATTAATTCATACTTTCATTGACTAATTTATTTAAGACTACTTTGACATTGTATTGCATCTAAAAATATGCTTTTTGAATTGTAATGATACCTAATATTTAATTAATAATGATAATTTATCAAGTACCTACACAATGTCTTCAATGTAATTTTTATTAATATTATCACGGTTTATGCACCATCTCTTCCTGCCAATTTGTACGCCACTTTATACGGCTGAACATGTTAGAACCTTATCTCATAGTTATCTTGAATGTAACGTATCATGTACACCATGTTTAAACAAATAAAAAATCTTATCTTATCTTATCTTATCTTAAACTACCAACTGTTACACTTTTTATTTTTTGATTACGGGGGGAA
The DNA here is from genome assembly GCA_949091785.1 of Polymixis lichenea. Lineage (NCBI taxonomy): Eukaryota > Metazoa > Arthropoda > Insecta > Lepidoptera > Noctuidae > Polymixis > Polymixis lichenea. Next base: position 14,857,133 of record OX420956.1, read on the forward strand.
ATCCTCATGGATGTCAGACTCTTACTGACTAAAACCACCCCGGTGTTCCGTCTCACACTTGCACCGGGGATCACGGGAACTAGCGTGACTTCCGCGATCCCCGGCTAGTGCCGGCCCGCCTCTGCGGGCCACCTCGCGAAAAGGGGGATTGAGGTGTTTAACTCCGCCTTTATGTCATAGAGAGGCGCGCGTGGAACACTACGCGCCACCATCTCCGGTCCTAAGAAGTAGAGAGCAACGGATTTCCCTAGATCCGTTGCCCCTGGACCCATTTAGGGGGCTGGAAGAGTCGACGTCCGGTGCGTCTGCTGCGGATTGGGTTAGCGGAAGCAATCTCCCGCTCCCTCTCCGCAGCCTCCTTCTACGACATGACCGTTTCGCAGAAGGACACCACCGCGTCCCAGGACTCCTCGCTGCCGACCAACTGTTACACTGCCACAACATAGTTGGATAAGGCTAGTCAGATGATGAGGAGAGAGCAGTAAGAATGGCTAATTTATTGCCTCTCATTTATCTTTAAACAGGAATATAGCCATGCCAATAGTAGGATGTGTGTGCTGTTGCTGTGGAGGTTCGTAGGTTCGAGCCCAGATACCGCCCCGGATCTACGATTTTTTTGAACCGGGGCAGAAACTTGATAGTGGCGCCTCTTTCCAGCGTTTGAGATAAATTAATTAGGTGTGAGCCTGTGTGGTGCCTTTTTCTTACAAGTCGACGGTGAGCCAACCAGGGCTCCGTATGCTAGGCGCTTTGTGGAGCAAGTTTTTTATTTTTAATCATACTATATTATGATTTCGGCGCCCCTTGAAACTGCCGCCCGGGGCGGGTGCCCTGGTTTGCCCCCCCCCCCCCAGATCCGGGGCTGCCCAGACATACTCGCTGACATCGCTGCTCTCAAACGGTGACGGATAACATCGTGAAAAAACCGGCACGAAGACATAGACATGTGACATCCGCCAACCAGCACTGGTCCCGCGTTGTGGATTATGGCCCCCTCTCTCACACCGAGAAGAGGCCTGTGTGCCAGCAGTGGAAACATTATAGACTAATTATTTTATGCTCACAATCGTTTTAATATGCAACTGGGTGGTTTCTGCAATATCTTAGAAGAACATCCTCCTATTCCTTTCATTAATAACAAAAAATAATACCAAGTCTCCATCACTTTCACAAAGAGAATACTACAAAGATAATTCGTGAATATTAGACAGTTTATTTGTGAGAAAAACTCCAAAACACGCTTACTAAATTTCTCTTTTGCTTTACAACCGCTAACCAAAAGTTTTTTTCATTAATTAATCAGATTTACAGGTTCAAGTCTCACCTCAAGGTCAAAGCGAGACTTTTATCGACAGAGTACGACCCTGACCTTTCCCAAGGACATGAAATTACAGGAAATGGACGGGTTTTAACTGTATATACAAAAGCAAGGCTTTGTGTTTTTAATATTGTTTGTTAATGGTTTTCTCTCATAACGTAATGAAAGCCAGAAAACATTAAATTTGTGAGAAAGGATTTTATCTTTAAATTAATTCCTCAGGGCATAATTATGAATACTTAGTATGCCTGCTTTGTACCTACAAATGTAGGGAAAGCCATTTCTTAAACAGATAAGGAAGGAACACTGATCATCACGATTGTTCACTATTCGCTCGTGATATAAGAACTTAGGGGTTCATTTATAAACTGTAATGTATGTTGTTATGCAATAATTAATTAAAATTTAGTATTGTACCATGATTCTCAAGGTGTGCAAGTCGGCGGTTATACGCTGTGCTATCAAGTAATTGTCGTTTCATTCCACTCCAGCTATACAAGTACCTCCATATTCTTCTGTAGTTAAAGTGACGTGTAAAATGTATGGTTAAACAGTCGCTAATCAGTACTTAATGTTAGGCAACGTTTATAAATAAAGGGATAAAAGTCCAGCGGGATAGTTGTGTAACACACAGACAGTTCCACAAGATTCATAGCATTTGTTTTTTGAGTGGGAAATCATCAAATAACTTCTCCCGCTTTGGGTGGAGCAGGAGGGCGTGTCAGACTTTTATTGACGATACCCCACCCGTGTTCCATCAGCTGCCTGTGTGTCAGGGGCCGCGATATCTCTTTCGAACAACCCGCACCCCTGGCAGGCATCGGCCCTTGCGGGCCTCATCAGTTGGTGCTGACATCTCTTTGAGGCGCGCGTGGAACACAAACGCACCGTCGACCCGGGCTTGGTCCTTACCGGACAGCGAGCTACCCATTACTGCCTCTCCCTCATGTACGCCGCCTCCCTCTTCGCGAGCATCACAGCTTCGCAGAAGGAAGCAACGGCTACCCATGCACTCTCGCTCCGAACCATGGCCTCCGAAACACCCGGGTGTTTCCTCTCGCCTTTTCCAAAACAGGAACCTCCCGAAACAACCGTGTCCAGTGAGGACCTGCGTCAGGCGGAAGGTGAGAAAGATTCAATGCGTTAGTTACGTTGTTGAACACACTTTTTTTAGAACTTATGAAGCAATGCATTAGCTATATCTTTGAAATTGATTCATATTCTGATTGACAGTGTGTTATGCAAGGCTGCAAGTTTCTTCACGAGGATTTCTTCATCATAAGTTAATCACGCCATGCACACTCAAATGTTTCGCTGGTGGATGTGTTGGATCATAAAGTTACCTGCAAATTATTGACCAGAATGGTGCTGATCCATACGTCATGTTCATGAACGGGCGTCGTCGTTAGGTGCCACGACTTATTTAAATTAAGGACTTGTTTTTTTGTTGCGGACGCTCTTAGTGTGCACATCTTTTTACATCGCTCTCCCATGTATGATTTCAACGTGAGTGATGTAACCAATTTTCCGTAACAATATTTAGATATAAAAGAGTGTTTCTTGCCCGTTCTTCTTCATAGGTTCCTACTACGCTTTGGAATGGGCAACTAGCTTCATCTTACTAGCTGACCGGCCCTACAATGCCTGTAATTGGTTTATTTGAAATAAATGCATTGAGTTTTAGTTTAATATTAAAAGTACATTGTGTAAAACCCACCATGGAAGGTTCTAAATTACGATTTTCAACGTAGTGAATTTAAAGTCTTTAAATTTTAAGATGTGCGGAGTTTGAGCGAGTATATTCGACACTCCTGGCTCATGGAAACAGGGATAACACCGTGTATTTTGTTGGAAGGAATCAATCATAACTGTTCATTCTCCTCAAACCAACTTTCACCAATGCTAACATAATTTAATATTTAAGCACCAAAAACCATCACAAAAATCATCTAATGCGGCAAGATTTCGTAGAACCATAGCAAACCACATTATTGGGCCAACGAATTGGACCAACAACAAACATTGGGCAAGTGTGACGTTCACACAGGTCACAGAGTAGGTCAAAGGACAAATAGGTACACACATAAGTACAAATCGATACTGTGTCGATACTTACTACGTCAATTACTGATATAAATGATGAAGTATTCTGTACTCCAGATAAAAGCCAAATGCCGTGACTGCATTAATTCAGTGATTGATGAAAAGGTTAACTTTTAGGATGGTATGTACAATTGTTTTATGAATTATTTTTATTCGACGCCATATTTGGCTAAAGGTTGTTATTTTATTTACACTTCATCTACACTTCAGCCGTCCTTATAAAATACTGGTATTCCGCTGCATCCGGTAAGACTGGAAGCCGACCCCAACATAGTTGGGAAGAGGATAGGCAGATGATGATGATAAGGATTTATGTACACTTCATTTTAATTGTGAATTTATAGGAGTAAAAAAAAACCGGCCAAGTGAGAATCGGACTCGCGCATGAAGAGTTCCGTACCATTATCTATAAAAACGGCAATAAAGTCACGTTTGTTGTACGTGAGCCCCCCTTAAATGTTTGTTTTATTTTAATTACATTATTTATTTTTAAAGTGAATATATAACTAAATATTTTGTGAATATTTCAAGCGTCTACCTGTTGCCCTTATCAATATCGAGCAAAAACATGCAAAAATCACGTTTGTTGTATGGGAGCCCCCTTAAATATTTATTTTATTCATTTTTTAGTGTCTGTTGTTATAGCGGCAACAGAAATACATGATCTGTGAAAATTTGAACTCTCTAACTATCACGGTTCATGAGATACAGCTTGGTAACAGACGGACAGACAGACAGACGAGCGGACAGCAGAGTCTTAGTAATAATCTTTTTTTTTTATCTTAATCTTTATTGACATAATATTAGGTTACAGAATCTTATCAAACCTCTGAAACCCAAACTAGGTAAAAACTTGTATGTCAGGAGTCAGCGCCTTCTCCCATTTTCATTATATTGCCAAAGAAAAATAAGATCCCGTTTTACCCTTTGGTTACAGAACCCTAAAAATAGAGAGTATAAAGAAATAATAAATAAAACATTAGGATATCCCATGGTCTGTTTATTCACAATTATAATTACAATTATAAAAAGTAAATTATTTCATCAACATTGTTCTCAAAACGATGAAGGAAAACATTGCGAGGAAACTGGCATGTCCCAGAACCAAAGAATTCAAAGACATGTGACATCTACCAACCAGCACTGGGCCCGCGTGGTGGATTATTGCCCATTCCCTCTCATTGAGACCAGGCATGGTCGCAGCCAAAGACTTTGGGGGGTCACAGACAAAATTATCTACATATTAATAAGAATTTTTATTATATTTTCGAAAAATTACTATTTTAAGCTTTACGTTTACGGCTTCCATCAAATCAAATCAAAATATTTTATTTCACATAAACCTGCAAGGGCACTTATGAAACGTCAGAAGCTAGGTGCACGGTTCCAATTTGTCGCTTCCTATGGAGAAGAGCCGGCAAGAAACTCCACGGTTACTCTTTTAAAAATAATTGGCTTTTACAACGTTTTCAAATTACAGTGATAATAGGTATGGGAGGACAGTGCAGGCCTGTCAATGTACCAGGTACTTAGAGGAATGAAAATGAAGAATCGAAAATCGTCTATAAATCTAGTCTGTAAGGCCTACAATGCTTTGGGGGTGTCATGACCCCTAGGACCCCCCTTGCACCGCGCCTGATTGAGACCTAGTCCCAGCAGAGGGAACATATCCTGAATATGCTAAGCGTAGTAATCAATTCTCGTTCTTTCTCAGTAATATTTTCTTCAGAGTTAAATAGTTATAGACAAGGGAAACGCTTATTCACAAACCAAAAATCTCATGTTCAAATAAACCTCTTCTTCAACCAAGTTTCGTTGTTCACTAATTAATAACGTCGCGTTAATTATAATTTGCTGACAGCTGAAATTAGTTTCTTAATTAGAACACGGAACACAACAGCTAATGATTTAATATCACGAGATTATCATGTTTGAAAAGAAAGTAGCTTCACGACTATCTTGCTGGGTGTGGTGGACAGAGAATTTTATTCTTATTGCTTTATTATACTAGCTTTTGCCAGCGACTTCGACCGCGTGGAGAAGGGAAATTATCCCGCGGGAACGTACTACCAGGATGAAAAGGACCCTATATGTTAATCCAGGTTACAAACTATCTGTGTGTCGAATTTCCTCCAAATCCATTCAGCCATTTTTGCGTGTTATTTATAATATCAGTAGCATTACCCACGATTTCAAGTGCATTCTTACTTCATCCTCTGCACAGAGAGAAAAATCACCACGTGAAAAAATAAATGTTTTGTATTTGAGGAAAAAACTAAGCTTTAGTGTGGGTTAATCAATTTTAGCTGTATTCGCAATTAGCATTATTTTTAATACGAACAGCCTTGTATTGTTAAACGTAGATAATTCCAAAAAATCTGCAAAATATGAATCACAGTAAACATTGTTTGTTTTGAAATTTTTGCCAAAAATTTATGAAATAAATGCAAAATATTCACTACCTTGTCTTTCTTGTCATTCGTCACAGCTTCTTTTGTTTGGCATTCCTCTTCTTCTCAATCCATTAAGACTTATATTACCTAATTACTCTTTTAGTCACATGTATTTCTTCCCTCCTCATAACCGCAACCTCAACTATTTCAAAGTCTTTCAAATTTTCTGTCACTGGCACCAATTTCAACTTTCCATATTATGTATTAAAATTACGATCAATTTAAGCGGCTCCGGCGACCCACCTATTCGGCCTAATTAGGCTAATCGTATTTTTAAAAGGGATTACAAAGGCTCGGCTCTTTTCCGTCGGAATTTCTGTTCACGGTTTCGTACCGGGTTTCAAATTAATGAAGATTAGGGAATCCTAGTTTGTTTGCTTTTGACAATGAGCTCGCCTGGTGGAAGGCGATGGATGAGGTCGACGAAGAAAGCTTCCAGAAGATGTCTATTACATACAATCTTGCTTTGAAACTTAACCGTGAGTTGAGTGGCAGCTGCTTTGCTGAAACGAGCGCTTTTTATGTTGGGAGGGAAATCATCAAATAACTACTCCCGCTCTGGGTGGAGCAGGAAGGCGTGTCAGACTTTTACTGACTAAAGCCCACCCGTGTTCCCTCAGTTGCCTGTGTGCCAGGGGCCGCGGTATCTCTTTCGAACAACCCGCACCCCTGGCAGTGCTGAAACGAACGCTGACGGCCTAGTTAATCTATTTTTACTGTCAGGATTCCAAACCAAAAATGTCCGGCAGGTACTCGTGGGTAAATAATAACAGTCGCTCAGGTCGTGGATGGTTAAACTACGCTTGCTGTACCCGATCCGTCAATGGCTGATCATACATTACATATCAGTGTGGTGCCGGACGTAAAAGAATAGCACCATCCCATTTCTTCCCGTGGGTGTCGTAGAAGGCGACTAAGGGGCTTACCAGAGAATGGGCAGCAGCGTTCTCTATACATTTTACCAGCATACTGCGATCGCCAACCTGCCTGCTAAGCGTGGCGATTATGGCAATCCCCTCCCCGTTTGGAGGAGGCCTGTGTCCAGCAGTGGATGTCTTCGGCTGAGGTGAACATTACGTATATCCAGAACCCTAGGTTATCAGATAAGCAGTTGCTTGATGTATAATATTGGTACTTACCTGTATCCATACTATTCTATCAACGACTACTTAAACGATAAGAATTGTTGGTCGCTGTGATTAACTCAAGACAACGTTTATGTTCTTTCACCAGAATTAGCTTAACTACTGACAGGTCATATGAATTACTTCATATCATTGTTTATTTAACTTGACTGCATAAACCATTTATTTATTTTTTAATTAAATTTTCATTTATCGTTGAATGATGGTTAAATGCTGTTATTGTATAGAATCAAGTTCTTCCAACATAACAGACAGCTGTGCTGCTGGGGAGTTTGTTGCGCCACTTCTTCTTCCCAGCTAAAGCACTAGGAAGTGGTGAAGGGCGGGCTTTTTGGGGGGACTGTCTTATGTAATTTTGACGTTCAAAAAGTGCTGACTCTCAGCCTAGTTTGAATTTTGATTTTGATTCTGATTTTGATCCGGTTAGGAAAAAGTTAACCATATAGATTGATTCCGAACCAAAAAATGATCACAAACACACCTCTGTAGAGTTAACAACAAACAAATTCTAATTCCCATACAGCAGACATCAAAAAAACTCAGACATGAACTTGAAAAATAAGAACATCATTTTTTTTGCCAACGCTAGTTTTAATCGTATCACAATGCGTCATTTGGTTGGTCCAGTCGAAGTACAGTCAGCAATAGCAATCGATGGCAATTTGGCTACGTTCCATAAAAAAATATACAGGTTTCTTAACGACAGGAGTGGTATGAAAGAGATAAAATCATGTGTGTGAAAGAGATGGAATCTTTAGTGTACCTACCTGATTGTGGTAAGATAAGGAAGGATTAGTCCCGAGAGTAGAATAGGGTATTTTCCAATTTATTAAAAACTAATCTAATTTGCAGATTGGGACGAAATATGTAACAGAAAAATAAAAGTAAATTGATTTATATCCATTTTCTCAATTTAAAACGATTTAAATCAAATTTATTTTTCGTTGTTTTGAATTTACCGCCAAAACGCTCCTTACTATGACTTTTTATCACGTGATCACACGTGACGTCAACTTTCCCGATCTTCAAATTAAAATAGTTTTTATTAAATTGGAAAATACCCTATTTGTGTATTTGAAGAAGAAAATGTGTTGTCAGGGAAATTCGCGTACCTACACTAACAATAGGAATGGGTTTTATTTTAACTGTTCAACTACAACATTCATTGCGTTACCTATGTGTTTACATATACACGTAAAAATAACACAATTTTTCCAAAAAAATTAAGCAAATCCATCAAATTGATTCAGATTCTGATTGAGTGTGTTGTTTCTTTGTTATTTAGGAAGAAAATGACTTATCTATGGAACCTATTGTTTCTAATCCAATATCAACTGGGAGTTCCGTGACCACTGATATATTTTCAGCTACATAAGCTTCACAAGCAGGCGCTTTATTTATTTATTTATTTATTTAAACTGCTCGCACACAAAAAAGGTACAAAGATGGACTTAAGGCCTTAGGCATTCTCTACCAGTCAAGCAAGGGTGGTGAAGAGATTAGATGGCAGGCGCTTTGGACGGTAGGAACAATTTTTTTTTTAACTTTAAAATATATCATAATGATTGTTTAAAGTATTTCGTCAACAATGATCTCAAAACGGTGAAGGAAAACATTGTTAAAAAACCGGTATGTCCTAGGACCAAAAAAATAGTTTTTACCCGTGAGAACGTGTAATTGGCTCTCTGTCTCATTTATGTACAATTGTTATCCATCTGTTGGTTCTCCTTGAAAACACACCAAGCAAGCGTTGTATTCAAATTCTTACAACTTGTCTGTTTAACTGCATTGAGAGAGGGGGCTACTCTCTAACTCCGTCAACGAAAATACGGGTCCGTTCGAAATTAGTTCGTAACTTCGAAGAAACTCCTGCAGCTGATTAATTAACTTTTTTTGAAATCGTGTAGTAATTCATTCTTAGTTTTTTTTTTTTTTGTGTAGGACATCATCAAATAACTTCTCCCGCTCTGGGTGGAGCGGGAGGACGTGTCAGACTTTTACTGACTAAAACCCACCCGTGTTCCCTCAGTTGCCTGTGTGCCAGGGGCCGCGGTAACTCTTTTCGAACAACCCGCACCCCTGGATTCATTCTTAGTTTGGACCCCAAACTAATCATAGGTCCTTACGTGATACGGAGTAAGAAATGCCCGTAACTTCGACCGAAATTACGGATTCCGTGCTTAGATAGTAGGCTCCCTGATTACTGATTGGTATTGACTGGCTGTCCTTTTACTTAAAACAACATTCAAGTTTTGATCCCAGCCAAAAACACCTTTAGAATCGAAAACGGCGGCTGAAATTAACAACTCTAATTTAAGTAATCTCGTCACTCTTCGATACATCATCATTATCATCGTTCTTGATCCCTTCATCATCATCATCTGCCTAGCCTTTTCCCAACTATGCTGGATTCGGCTTCTAGTCTAACCGGATGCAGCTGAATACTAGAATTTTACATGGAGCGACTGCCTATCTGACCTCCACAACCTTACTGGGTAACACGAAACCCCTTGGTAAGACTGTTTGTCAGACTTTCAGACCCCTAACGACTGTCAAAGATCTTCAAATGAGAGCCAGGACCAACAGCATAGCGTGCTTTCCAAAACATGGAGGTATCTTACTCTTCTGCTCTTATCCCAATTTATTTGTGATCGACGCAATATTGTCTTTCTCTTCCATGCTTTCGTCATCTGGGTAGTCTCTCCCTTCTGTCCATATCATCTTTCACACAGTCCATCCATCGTCCCCTTAGTCTACTCCTTCTCATATAACCATCTACATTCATACTCAAAACTTTCCGATACATCAATTGATTAAACTAGCTCCAAATTTAAGTAGTTAGCTGTGAACTCAATTAAGTCTGTACAGTTTTAGTTTCGTTGCAAGCCGTGAGGGGTTAAATGCTCGAAATAGTTTAAATACAGGAGTTGCAATCTCATGCCCAACTTTATTATAGCTACACTACAAGAGTAGTTTTGTTTGTAATATTTCTATCCATATTTTATTATTCCCTTGTGTGTAGATTCGATATTATCAACAGCATATAGCAGTGTATTGCTAGATCTATATCCAGCAAAATCGCACGCCAGTTCACTCGATCCTCGGCTACTCTCATCCATCTGCTACCAGCTCACTTGTGGACATCTTTCTTCCACCTAAACTGAGGTTATCGTGATTCGTCCATCTTTAGGCACCCATTATTATGTAGAGACTTTTTTCCAGCGGTCATCCTGCATGCGGCTGATGTGACTCCCCCAATCCGATTAGTTTTTTTTTTTTTTGAGAGTGGGAAATCATCAAATAACTTCTCCCGCTCTGGGCGGAGCAGGAGGGCGGGCATGTCAGACTGTTACTGACTAAAATCCATCCGTGTTCCCTCAGTTGCCTGTGTGCCAGGGGCCACGGTATCTCTTTCGAACAACCCGCATCCTGAATAATAATATAATGTTATACTTTCTTAGTATTAGGTGTACGAGTATATCGAGGGTATGGCGTGCGAACTGATAAATAAAACCATTTCTACTAATGAATTCAAAAATTATTTAATCTTGGGGCTCGTGGCTAAGTACAGCCGCATAGGTTGCCGTTTGACGCGATTCATAGATCTTTGACAATTGTTACGGGTGGTTAAAAGCCCAAAAGTCTGACAACCAGTTTTATCAAGGGTATCTGTTACTCAGTAAACTGCAGTCATAATTAGCCTACAATATTCCCACAGCTGGGACACAGGCCTCCTCTCTGTGAGAGGGAGTGGGCCGTTATCCACCACGCGGGCCCAGTGCGGGTTGGTAGATGTCACATGTCTTAGAATTTTTGGTGCTAGGACATGCCGGTTTCCTCACGATGTTTTCCTTCAAGGTTTTGAGAGCTTTGATGATAAAATTATTTCCTTAATGGTGTGCTGCCCGACGTAAAGAATAGCACCATCCCATTTCTTCCCGTGGGTGTCGTAGAAGGCGACTAAGGGACTTACTAGAGAATGGGCAGCAGCGTTCTCTATGCATTTGACAACCATACTGCGATCGCCAACCCGCTTGCCAAGCGTGGCGATTATGGCAAATCTCCCCAAAAAATGTCAAGTACCAAAGTTTTGGAGGAGGCTTATGTCCAGCAGTGGACGTCTTTCGGCTGAAATGATGATGATAATGAAAGTGTTTGCTTTGGTTCGAACTCACGACCCACAACTCGTAAGTTGTAGCCGTTACCATTGGGCCACCACTGCTCCACTGGCATACCACTCCTCTGGACCTCACGGATAGGCAGTCTCTCCATGTAAAAGCCTGATTTTCAGCTGCATCCAGAAAGATTTGAAGTCGACCCCAACATAGTTGGGAAAAAGCAACTCAATTTATTTTACTAATAAAATTTAATTAAATGGGCACAACGATGGATTTATTTACTTTTATTTCATTTTTGATAGGACACACAATTACAATACAATACAATATTATTTATTTCTTACCACAAATTACAGAGAAAGTAACTAAATAGTCTACAGACACAATTTTATAATTAATTTGTGGAAGACTTGTGCCTAAACTACGTTTTTACAAAACCTGTATGTCAAGTCACCAGGCCCCCCCCCCCTGCACAAAGTTTTACATTATTTATGTTGTACTGGAGATGATCTGATTCGCATATAATCAAATAAAAATCTCATACATTATTGTTATAATAATGCAATATTACTCATAAAACTTGATTTCCAAAAAAATAAAAGTAATAAAATAAGGTAATTTATGAAGGATTTATGCAAGGGAGGATGTATGTGAATGTGTGTGGTGTAGGGGTGAGTGTGTGTGATGTAGAGTGAGTGTGTGTGGGCGGGGCCATTGTGTGTGTGTTGCAAAGGGAACATTATGTTAGGATATGGTTTTGAAAACATCTTCAATTTGGGTATAATCTAAATTTTATTGCATCAAATTAATTCAATTGCCCAGCTGCATAATATTATTCCGAATCTGTTTAGACAACATTGCTGCTCATAGTTTACTTTAGTTGTAAGATCTTACGTGATTGCTACGGCTAGACTGTTTGGATGGATGCCAACTTATCAAGGAGGCTACCGAATTTTGGTATTAAATCATCTCCGAGATTGCTGTGATCGAATAGGGAAAGGAGTGGTCCTGTTTATCTTTGCGGACAAATTTTTTATTCTCCTTTGAGGAGTCTCTCCTTACACAAAGATTATTTGAATAAGATACGTGGTGTCAGAAAGATGATAGTTGGTTAAGAAAATGCTCAAAACTGTCGCAGTCAAAGAACTTTTAGTACTACAACAGCAGCCATGACGCTTTCTATTTCTACTCTGCTGTAGAACAGAAATCTCTTGTCTACATTTCTCGGTGAAAAACTGTTAACTGTCTATACGGAAACGTCATTTTTGTCTACTCTACCGACGATAAGTCTACGGTTCTCGTGCTAAGCCTGCCGCACAACATATCATCACGTCTGTGTTCCCCGAAAAGTTAAGCAGAGAGACCTATATTTTGCCAGTTATGTTTAACTCTGATGTAGTCACAAGCAGCCTATAATGTGCCCATTGCTGGGACACCAGGCGCGGTCCGAGAGGGCGACTCCCCCCAAAGCCGTAAACGCAAAGCTTAAAATAGTAATTTTTGGAAAATAGAATATATTTTCTTATTAATGTGTAGTTAATCTTTGTCTGTGACCCCTCCAAAGTCTTTGGCTGCGACCGCGCCTGTGGGACACAGCCGGCCTCTCTGTGAGAGGCTCAGTGTGGGTCGGTAGATGTCACATGGCTTCAAATTTTGGTTATTGGGCATACCGGTTATCTCACGATGTTTTCTTTTGCCGTTCTTAAGAGCAGTAGTGATGAGATTAAAACACATAGCAGTCCGTGCCTGGGTTCAAACTTACGATCTACAACTTTTAAGTTAGGACCACCATGACATAGAGCCAGCATTTTCACAAATAATTATACATTATCCTTGCATCCTGCTATGCTTCTCTTTCAGCCATTGTCTCAGTATTTCAACTCGTTTCTACTTTTATCTTCTAACACACAAGCCATTCATCTGTTTTTATAATTTATTTTACTCCTGTTTATATCCTGACATACTTTCATTTGATTTATTTTCTCTCACAACTTTTAAAATTGTACACAGTTTATATTTCCGTGTTTATTGATCATTTAAGGGTCTCCTGTTTTCCTTATCTCTAATTTGAGAGCTATGCTAAGGACATAAAATAACAGTATCAAGGAGCGCTTACAGCTAATGTAGATGGAACTACTAGTTCCTGATTTTCACGCTACGCCACGCTCGATCACCCGCGGGGCTAAATCTGGTAATTAATATAAACCCACATCCTCGTAGCCCAGACTTTAGCTCCAAAACACTTAGCTCAGGGCTGGGATGACGTTGATTACATTACGCTAAATTAAGCTTCTAGGGTTTTGCCTAATGTAGCACAAAATATGGCTTTATATATCTATTCTCAGGACATTAACCGCATTATGTGAAGAAGAAGTTTAGGCATACATTTCTATGTAAAGGGTTATATGTGGGAAGGTACTTAGATTATGTAGGCAAGCTCTGACGTAATACCTTAACACAGGATGGAAAATATCGACAAATTACCTTGAAAATATAGTAGTTAATTTTCTTGCTTGGGGAGTCTTGATTTTATTTTCTAACAATGCAATCATTATTCGAGAGCCATGGTGGCCAAGTGGTAACAGCCGCGACTCCGACGTCGTGTGTTCGATACGAAACCAACCAGGTAGTTTACTTTGAGTAAATTATTTAATCACCACTGGTCTCAAAATGGTGAATGAAAACATTTTGAGGAAACCTATCCTAGAAATAAAATTTCGAAAGCATGTAACATCCGTCCATCCGCACTGGGCTCGCATCGTGGTTTATGGCCCACCTCGCTCTCACAGAGAGGAGACCTGTGACCCCGCAGCGGGGACATTATAGGCTGAATGTGGTATTCATAATTTAATAAAGTCTGTGGCATGTACTGGGCAACAGGCCAGCAATAACGTCAAAACTAAAGCCTCTTCGCTACAATGACATGACTATAAAAGCACAGGCAGCGATTTTAACTCCCCATAAGGCGGCCTGACTGCTTAATTACAAAAAAAACCTACCAGACTACACCAAGTAAAAAGTCAATAATATAAACCATTTTCCACACAACTTTTCAGTCACTAATGCGACATTCAGACTTCTTTTACTCATTTCTTGGTCTATCCTTTTTCATAACAGCTGCCTACATGATCAAAACCAGCTGCCTTTTTTGCGGGATACACTTTGACCACGATCTCGCCTAAGGGAAAACGATGCATCCCTGGCAAACATCGTCCCTCCACCATTACTTATACCAGCCTTTTAGCCTGTTCTCACCACAATCTAACCCTCGCCCTTCTATTTCAGCAGCGAATGCCCCAGCAGCCCGGCTCCCCCAGGGCGTAAACCAGTGCCCCGCAGACTCCGGCCAAGTGGCGTGCCCAGATGATCGGCTCATTCTGGAACCTGTGCCGAGCGTGCCCTTCCATGCCCGTCGATAAGGTAAGATAGACTTTAAGGAAACTATGACATCAGCAAATCCTTGAGCTCAAAACGTTCAGGACATAGTTGCGGTGCATACAGTACTCACAACCGGCATGGGTGTATGACCAGCATTCACAACTTCCGTACCGAATCGAACATCAATCAATATTATCGTAGGAGTGCTATGAACGCTGTTCACAAAATCCATAACCCGAAAATGTTGTCAGTTTATATCAAATAGACGACTGCTATTCTTTCTACAGCTGTTTATTATCGGGGGCAAGGCAAATCAGGTTATCAAAACGTGACATTTTCAAAACGCTAGCCTGTCTATTAGTGCTTGTGAATAACTACGCTGATGTATGGCTGGAAACAAAGCAAAACTATTGTGCAAGGTTTGTAGCAGGTGGCGTTTTGTAGTTTCTTTCTAGACCCATGTGAAGAAGGCGTGAGTTAATGTATATAGTTTCAAATCGTTCGTAATAGAGCTTGTCCAGAAAAGAACCAAACAAAAAACGAAACGTCTGATCTAGAAACATTTGATAAAATGTAAACGAATGGATCAAAAAACGTACCTGTGGATGCCAATTTGCAGTCCCACTTATAAATTAAGTGCTTTGATTCGTTTATTTAAATATACTTAAACCGGAAATTTCAGTTTTAAATAACGTTTTAGGTGTTTTTCATTTGACGTTACGTACGAATTTTATATCATTTTAAGTCGCACGGAGTCGCATGATACTTTTTTTTTTTTTTGTCGGTGGGAAATCATTAAATGACTTCTCCCGCTCTGGTTGGAGCAAGAGGGCGTGCCAGACTTTTACTGACTAAAACCCACCCATGTTCCTTCAGCTGCCCGTATGCCAGGGGCCGCGGTATCTCTTTCGAACAACCCGCACCCCTAGCAGGCATCGGCCCTTGCGGGCCCCACCAGCTGCTGCTGACTTCCTCCTGCGACGGGTCAATACAGTGACGATTTCTAAAATTTTACTCATTTTTTGCAAGCTACATTAACCTTTTGACCGCCACAGTCATGTATAGATGACAAACCAAAATGCGCCCAGCAAGTCACGGTCACGACTACATGACAGATTTCTACGTAAATAAAGCGACTTGACGCCGAGGGCACGTTTTTGCTTTTTTGAAGTGGCGGTCAAAAGGTTAAAGAACTTTATTTCAAACATTAACGCTGTATTATATACACAAAACCAATTATTTAACTCTTAAAAATTTCAGAATAACCTCCTTTACCAACACAACCATTTTCCCCCTTGAAAACCCCCATTCATCTGCAAAACCTTAATAACTTATTCGCTTAGTACACCAAGGCTTCACATAAAAGACGCCATGATTTCTCGCGGGATCTAAGCGCTGCAGCGCTGTACAGTTTTATTAAGCTGAATCGATCCAGCCGAAAGCGGCTGATTTTTTATGTTACCTCGTAAGGCTTCACGCGACGGTTACGTAATGGATTATGGTCTAAGCGTTTAGTCTAGAGTTTTGGTGTATTTAGGACATGCAGGGTATTTGAAGTGGCTTATAGAGACGTTATGTAGGGGGCTTGTGGTTAGATAACAACAGCAGCACGGATCGGTTAAGCTACGCTTGCTGCGTTTGGTCCATGGATGGGTGACTATTTTTACATACCAGAACCCGTCCGTGCCTCGTGTCATTTATAGATCTTTGGCAGTCGTAAAGGGTCGTCAAAAGTCTGACAGTCAGAAAATCAGTTGTGATGGTCAGATATGCATTTGCTCCATGTAAAATGCTGGTGCTGCTAGTTTTTTAGCTAGCAGCTTAGCTAGGCTTTGCCCAACATAGCCCTAGGCCCCAACATATTTAGAAAAATGCTAGGCAGATGATGACGAAAGAGACGTATTGTGGAGTCGTATTCTGATTGATAGATTATATGAAAAGTGTTTTAAGAATTTAGGATCTGTTAAGATTCTGTGCTTTGGTGCCATTTGTTTAATAAAATATATCCAACCTACAAAATTATTCTACTGTCATAGCAACGCCACTGCTATAAATTGATTTTAATCTGTATTTACAGTATTGGTGAGGTATTCAAGCGTCATAAAAGTCAAAATCATTTTCTTTTTTATGCAGTAATACACATTAATTTTTTTGTGCCAAAATAAACTCATTAGAGTTTTACTGTGCACCAAAATCATCGACTACATAATTTAGATTAAAACCACTTAAGTAGGTACTTAAAATTACAACGGGTATACCTAAGCAAAACATTGTCTACTTCGATCGATCGGTGACCAATCTGTCGTCCGTCGTCGGTCCTTAAAACAAATGTGGTGGAGGAATGTTTTTAAATTCATACAGGTTGTTTCTAAGAGAATTTTTGTGTGTTATGGATATAGTGGTTAGGTATTATTTTTGCTTAATTTTGTGTGTTTTTTAATTTCAATTTTAATGAATCAGCAAGACTTTGCCACTTGCCACGTCTTATTAATAAAAATAAATTTAAATATAAGGATATTCATACAAAAATATGAACAGTCAACATTACAATCTGTACGATTGAGTAGTCCTACAATTTGAACCAAAATCCTTAACACTTTGCATCGAACCATACAACACAGCTTGCATAAAGAACACGAACACGAACTGCAAACTCATCTCCCGTCCAGCCTCATCCTCCAGCCAGCCTCGTCCTCTTCAAAAGTCAAGTAACATGATAAGCAGGAGGTTTCCTCCGTAGTGCAACATGATTTAACATCAAAAATCGTGCTCCTTGGTCCTGGCATGGAGCCAACGCGTCTAGCCACTCCAATCATTGGAGTTTACATGTAAAAGCCGCAATTCTGCAGAATTAAAGTATCAAAATTAGTTTAATTAGTCAACATAATGTTGTAGTTTAAAAACAGTTGTTTATTTGTTCAAAAATATACACTACTTAGTGGCAAATTAAAATATGGCGTAGAAAAATTCATCCGCATCGCTGTCGGCTGGTAATGTTTTCAAGAGATGAGCGGCATGCGGCATTACCACTTTGTATAGTATTGCTCAGCCTCTGGCTCAGCCCTTTGGTCACGGGAAGAGTCAACCAGCCGTTTCGAAATTTCCTTAAATAGATAGAAAGAATTCCTTAACTTAGATAGATGTTTTTTTTTTTTTTAACGTTGCCCCACACTAGGAATTTCTCCTATTGTGGTTGTCCTGTATGGTGTGGTGTGGTGGATATTTTATTAATTGACGTTACAGTTATTTAAAATTATTTGAGGTTAGATTTCTTATAAAACATACATATAATTTTTAATAACAGTTGAAAATCATAGATAATAATTTTTCCTCATGTCTCATGAGTAAAAATTCGAAATATTAAAAAAAACACAAAAAATCAGACAATGGCGTAGTTCGTATTCTTAAAACTATTCAGACATACCAGACATTCTCGAACTCTTTCGAAATAATTCGCTATTGCATTTCATTTAGACATCATAAACATGTATGTTTGTAGACTGGCGACAAGTTGGCGGCTAGTGTTTACCAGTGTTTCTCAAAATTAAACTAAATCTCTTTGGGGGTACACAGTTACAAATGAAACATTGAAAATAAACTTTTGTTAACTTATAGTACTTCTGAGAGTGGTATGCGGTAAAATCCTACTAAGCATCCTACTATTTTATATTAATTTTTGGATTTATTTAGACGTTTGGATATTTGTTACTAAATCACGCAACAACGGCAGAATGGATTTATATGAAATTAGGCACACAGATAGATTATAGCGTGGATTACAACATAGATATTTTTTTATCTCAGTAGTACATTCTCATGGGATATTTTCCTTAAAATAAAATATCTGATACTCAAATTGAAATTAACAGGGCTCTCGTATTTTAAACCGATACCATAAATCTTGATTTCAAAGTAGATTTGAGAGTAAGAAATCCGTCCGTTTTAAATCCAGAGCATCGTAGGAAAATATCATTAAAAAAAGAAGTAAATAAAACCGAAAGCATCAAGAAACTTTTTGCCCTCTTTCGTACAAAAACGCAGCACGTTATACATCAAGTTTGACATTAACTGCGAGCCTACTAATTCTTTAGGGACTATAAATTAGAATTTGTGTCGGCAACTTTACGTAGGTGTCTGACATGTTGCGATTAAGAGTTTAATCAGACTTTCATCAGGCTTAGTGTACCGACACACCGCAATGAAATTGCGTAGCCCGAATTCAGCTATTCTCACCCGTTATATTTTTAAGGTTTTGCTCGTGGTTTCGCCCGTAGGGAGGTTGGAAATTATGCCGCAAGAACATTCTACCGGGATAAAGAGTATTCTAGATTATAAACTTGGGCCTTATGGCTAAGTAATAACAGCCACACAGGTCAATCAATCAGGTTAAGCTACGCTTGCCGAGGTTAGTCCGTAGATGTGCGAGCATCTTATCATACCAAAAACAACAGCTTAAAGTGCTTTCCAACCTAGGAAGGGGTCCGTAGCTTGGAAAACACGTTAAACCGTTGTTCTCGGCTGTCATTCGTGGATCTTTGCAAGCTGTAATGACTCGTCAGTAGCCAGAAATCTGACAACCAGTGTTACCAAGTGGTATAGTGTTCCGGAGCTCAAATAGGCAGTCACTCCACCTCATCATTCATCATTTCAGCCAAAAGACGTCCACTGCTGGACATAGGCCTCCCCCAACCTCCGCCACTTCGCCCGATTCTGTGCTTCCCGTATCCAGCGGACTCCTGCGGCCCTCACAAGGTCATCGGTCCACCTTGTGGGAGGCCTTCAACATTTTGTTCTTCAGGTACGCGGTCGCCACTCCAGAACTTTTCGGCCCCATCGGCTATCTGTTCTGCGAGCAATGTGCTGCTCACTACCACTTAAGTTTGGCAATTTTTTCACCTAGATTACTCCACCTAAATTACTGGTATTCAGCTGACTTCCGATTAGACTGGAAGTTGACCCCAAATTATTTGAAAAAGGCTAGGCAGATGATTATAGGTAAAAGTGATGCAGATATCCTATCGAAATAATAAGCAATTTCATCTAATGTCATCTACAGTTTTGTCACTGCGGCCTGAGTTATTTCTTTTGATACAGTTTGAATATTTTTTTAAAATAAATTCCAGTTCGTCAAAAAGATGAAACGAAAAGTTTATTCAAGTAATTAAATATTTTAAGACACTTTTACACATCAATATTTTGTTGGTCAATATTTTAAAACTATATGACGCCGGTATTTCCTAGCTGACTGATTCCCGAGAAAAAATTACGAAACAAACTCAGAGGTCATGGTGTATTTTAAAGGCCAAACATTATGTTTTTAGAATTGTATTAAGTCCAACAGTAACAATGCAGGGCCATGTCTGAAAAGGCCTTTCGAAGAAAGAGCTGTTGCAGCTTTGAGCTGACCTGGCCCAACAGACGGTATGCATGCATCAGTCATTGGGTAGCTTGACCCTATTTTAGGGAGCTCAACGACCCGTCACTGGACGCTACCAAATCTGCAGGATAATGTTCTGCTGGTCGTATGACTGACTAATTATTCTCAAAGCGTGGTAGATATCATGATAGTCATCATTATACAGTCCTACAGCGATGGTTTAAAAAATGGTAATTAAGTACCATTGAGTCCAAAATAACAAAGGGAAGCCCTTAGCCTTAGCGAACATTCATTTGTTTTTTAAAGCGTGTTTACTTTTACACCTCTTGTGGGAAACATGAGCGCAAGCAATTTCTCTGAAGCCAATTACTGTGGTGTCAGGCTTTTTTTAATTGTGATGTAGTGCCTTGTTTCCGATTTTCCACTTTTATATTCATTTTTAATGTAAAGCTTGGAAAGGGCGGGTGGTGTTATAGTACTAATGATTTTTAAACTATTTTAATGTTATTAAAATAGTTTTATTAAATATCCCTACTTTAACATTATAAATGCGAAAGTAACTCTGTCTGTCTGTTACGTTTTCACGCCTAAACCGCTGAACCGATCGTCATGAAATTTGACAGAAATATAGCCTGTGATATGGAAAAGGACATAGGTTACTTTTTTACGCGATAACCGACTTCCATGCGTGTGGAGCTGCGGGTAAAAGCTAGTTAAATAATAGAAGGTAACTGACAACAACTATAAGGCAGATATGAGCGGAATCGCCAGGAGACGCCTTAGAAGAACATATTATAGTGATGTGTGTTATGGTGTTGTTCTTCAGAAAGGTTAGGTACTCGCATCCAGCGTGCGTGTATGACCAGATGTATGGACATCAACGAAGCAAAAGGAGTATGTAAAGATCTTAACAGGTTCACGGCTGTGTAAAAACTTAAACAGCTGCAGTGATCGCACTGACATACACCATGACAGCATAGGGAAATTTTATAAAATTGTGACTGAACACTTTACTCTCAACCAATGATCTCACCACTGAATGTTTATTTAAATTTTATGGTTATATTTCTTAATAACTTTTATCCTATAAATTTGAATTGCTTAGGGAGAATTTTATTGTTATTTTCATTTGTTATTGTTACCAATTCTGTTTTTTTTCTCAATTATTTAATGTAAATTATTATTGTTACGCATGATTACCAAAAATATTGAACAATTTTATTTGTAAATACCCTTTTTCGCTATATTTTATTATGTAAAACCATAAATTGTGCATGTTGTGTTAGCCTTTAATTAATTGTTGCACTTATGAACGCAGGTACCATTATTTAAATTATTTTAATGTATTGTGTAAACAATTGTTGGCTAACCTAAATAAATAAATAAATAAATAAACAGGTGGCTTTCTGAAGTTTCTGTCTACTTCCATGGGAAGAAGATAGGCTACACATCCAGCTATAGATTTCTAGTTTACGCTGATCTTGCACTGCACAGAAATGCTATACAATGCGAGATCAGTTTATACTGGAAATGTATAGCTTGATGTGTAGCCGTGCGTACGTATATTATTAATAAAAAGTATGCTACATTTCTTAAAGTCTTGAAAAAACAATCAAATGATTACGAAGCTGAAGTCAATATATAGGGCCAGTTTGTTTTTTCTAACAAGGTTCCCCAACGAACCTCTTAGCCTTCAAAAGAAAAAACTAGGAATATGACGCTTATTGTAAGGTCTTTGTAAACTTGATGAGAACATTATTTTAAAGGACTTCTTTTAAAGTTTCTAATTGAGAAAGTAAGAAAGAGTTTTCTTTCTGTTTAGTTTTACTTTCATTACGCCTTTGGAAATAGATATTGAAAAGGTCTTAATTTGTTTCATTATTTAGGTGTTTTTTAAAGTCTTGTAATAGAATAAAAAGGAACAGATGTATTTTTTACATATTCTGTTTCCAATCACTTAGAATGATATGTTTTCATTTTCGTTTTAACTGTCTAAGTACTATGTATTTACTACCCTCTTCTTACTCTTTATAGCTATTGTTGCGCGCCACTATTAATGTTACTACTAGCGCCATCTAGTATCGAGTAACAGAATTAATAGAGTCAAGATCTTTCTAGAAATTTCGATGCTGGAACTTTCTAGAACTCATGATCATCATCAGCATATCAGCCGAACGACGTCCACTGCTGGACATAAGCCTTCCCCAAAAGGCGGGGATTTTCTAGAACTATCGAAGTCTTTTCAGTCGGGGCGGGTATGTATTCGAACATTCTAGATGCATCTACAGTAGAAGGTTCTGGAACTATACGAGGGCCCTATAAAAGGCCGGAACGGTTCGCGACCCGGGCAGTATTAGTCGAGCGATTTTGGAAGTAAGAGGATCTATCGGGCTACGTAACCTCAAAAATGAGCAAATACGGTGTTTTTGCTCTTCCAGGTTAGGATAACTCAAAATCCTGACGTGATAAAGCAGTTCTGCGGTCAGATTCGGATTATCAAAATACTTCGGAAATGTATAGTCTGATCTAATATAATTTGCCGACTAGTGTTATTTGTTATAGTCTCACGGGGTAACGCACACCCGAAAACACATGTTTACTCTATGAAGACCTCTTTAATTTTAATTTTATCGTTGGTTGTTAGCGGCAGTATGTAAATACATCATCATCATAATTTCAGCCGAAAGACGTCCACTGCTGGACATAGGCCCAAAAGGGGGGTTTTGCCATAATCGCCACGCTTGGCGGGCGGGTTGGCAACCGCAGTATGGTGGTCAAATGTATAGAGAACGCTGCTGCCCATTCTCTAGTAAGTCCCTTAGTCGCCTTCTACGACACCTACGGGAAGAAATGGGATGGTGCTATTCTTTTACGTCCAGCACCACACATATAAATATACACCCTGTGAAATGTCAACTGTCTAACCATTACGTTTCATGAGATACAGCCCGTTGACAGACAGACGGTCAGATAGATGGACCGACGGGTAGCGGAGGTTTAGTAATAGGGTCCCGTTTGGGTACGATACTCTCAAAACTAACTCCAAGTGTACCCGTAACTGAGGTCATACAAGAAATCTTTGAGAATCACTATCCTAAGAGTGACGTCACAGTGAGTCGCAGACGTCCAGTCGAATGAAATTTAAATTAATTACAAAACAATTTGTCCTTTCTTACTTAAAGGTCATTGGACGTACAGTTAGTGAAAAAGAATTCTTGGTTTTATTACTTTATCTAAGACGAAGAATTAACAAAGGATCATGGGTTTATTTTGTTAGTCTGTGACTTAAGAGATGGAGGATGAAGACAGTGTATAATTGTTAAAGAATAGAAAATTCTCAATCTTATTCACTTATCCATTTTTGGAATGATTTTCAGAACTTTGTGTGCTTTTTGTGTGTTTGACACTGTTCAGTGTCATTGGGTTTTCGACCAGGAATTTCTCAATAGCAGCCTGGAATCTGGATCTATGCTTAGTTGATGGCAATAAGCTCGCTCCCTATTACATGGGACGGATCGTACACCTCTTCCTGAACCCTTCTGAAATTACAGGTGTGATGTTATATGTTCAGTTATGCGTTATCTATTGTATACAACGTGTCGTTTTGCATCCTCGTCAAATTCAAGGAGGTAACTATGCTAATGATTCTCGACACGAATCAATAATAAAATAAGTAGGTATTTTTTTTTGTTTTTTTTTTTTTTTTTCAAAACGCGGCCCGTGTGATACCGCACTGTAACCGGGTAACCTGGGTTCAAACAGTCTTCGTCGCACAAACCAGTCCTCGAATTACTTGTTGCGATTTTTTATTTTACGGCTATGAAAATACAGTCGAGAACGCAATGGTTCAATTACCATTGCGTTCTCGACTGTATTTTCATAGCCGTAAAATAAAAAAATCTACTTATTTTATTATTGATTCGTGTCGAGAATCATTAGCATAGTTACCTCCTTGAATTTGACGAGGATGCAGAACGACACGTTGTATATACATCTATACTATACCTATGCATACATACAAATAATCAAAAATAAAGTGTCCTTTGCAGTCTCAAAATAACTTTTACTAAATGGATCTGAAAGTACATACGCTACTTATGACAAAATAATTTTTTTGCCTCTCTGTCTATATCTCTGTATGTTTCGGCTAATCACTGAAACGGCTGAACCAATTTTGACGGGACTGTATTCAGATCTATAAGATGTTATAAGGAGTAACTTAAGCTACTTTTATATCAGAAAAAATATTAGGGTCCGCTCAAAAAAAAAAAAAAAAACGAGAAAGCATAAATTACAAAGCAGTCGACATAATGACATCCATTCGTCATCCATATCCCGAACAAATGTATGTGGCTGAATAGTACATAAGCAATCAAATGGTCGTATATTTCTATTTGAGCTTTAGCGGTCACCCTTTTTATTGGCAACCCCAATAAATATTTTGTAAATTGTCCATAAAAACACTATAAACGGGAGTTCATAGCCTCTGTGACCGTCGCCAAGTCTTATTGAAAAAAGAATGGCTTGATAAGAATTGTTAAAATTTATAGGGTTTAACGACGAAAAGGTGTCCTGAATATTTGAAAGACGTAAGTACTGCGACGTGTTCAAGCGATTATTCGTTCCGTTGTAAAAATGGGTTAGTGCCATACGCCTTTATACACCATGATAATGTTTGTTTTCCCGCGGCAGAACAACTTGCCATAAGGAGTACTTTGGAAGCATACAGTAAAAGTAAAAGAAATAAGATTTTTTTGTTTTAAAATAATTTAAAAAAATATTGTGTGTGATTTTTCACAGTGGTTAATCTGCCATTTTTTGTTTCTAATATTATATTTGTTTATAAAACGATTGTATTACCAAGACAAAACCTTTTGCTGCGGGAAAACAACCATTAAAATTTCACGGTGTAGAGAGAGCAGAGATGGCCAAGTGGTAATAGCCGTGTCTTAAGAGTTGTAGGTTGTAGGTTCGAACTAGACAGTAAATTATTTCATCACAGCTCTCAAATTAGGTTTTCTAAATCTGGTTTGTCTCAGCAGCAGCCCAGTCTGAATTTGTGCCCCAAATTACATGGAACAAAAACATACCTGGCGAAATGTGGGTGTACTAGGTATGAATAGGTAAACTGCTGCCCAACCATGGTATGTCACACTGCTCTCAAAACGGTGAAGGAAAACTTCGTGAGGACAACGGGATGCCCTGGAACCGAAAAATTCGAAAACATGTGACATCCACCAACCCGCACTCTCCCTCAAATAGAGGAGGCATGCGTCACAGCCGTGCAAATATGACAGGCTGATTATAACATCATTAAATAATCATTTCTACTCAATACCAACATAACAAAACAAAGCACCTGTGATTCCCGAAGAACATTTCACCAGATATGTTTAAGTCTAATACGGGGCGAGGTTATTGACAACAACCAGACATAAATTGAGACTCCGGGCTGCTACTGAGAAATTCTTGATAGAAAACCCGATGACTCTTTGGCCGACCTGGGAATCAAACCCAGTGCCTAATGCTCAGCAGTAGGGTCAGCGACCACTAGACCAACGAGGCAATAACTTAGGGAGGCATTCTTAATTCACTGCTGGACATAGGCCTCCCCCAAAAGGGGGGTTTTGCCATAATCGCCACGCTTGGCAGGCGGATTGGCGATCGCAGCATGGTGATAAAACGCATAGAGAACGCTGCTGCTCATTCTCTAGTAAGTCCCTTAGTCGCCTTCTACGACACCTACGGGAAGAAATGGGATGGTGCTAATCTTTTACGTCCGACACCACACGGATCCCTAATGATAATGAAAATATGATATAATATTCTGTAAATAATTTCAAAAATAGCCAATGAATGAGATTGATAACTCCTTCACCGTACACATTTAAATGAATTTTCTATTATGTAACAATTATACACTGTGATCTCTTAAGTTATAGACTAATAAATTCAATCCATGATCCATTCTTAATTCTTTGTCTTAGCTAAAGGAATAAAACTGAGAAATCTTTTTCATTAACTGAACCGAACGAACATAGACAAAAAGTGCCTACGCTGGAAAAATAACCTTAAAAATTATCGTCACATAAATCTATAACCCGACACAAACCTGAACGAAATGCCTCTATTTTCTCGGGAAAATGTCCTCTTAAAAACGGAGGCGTATAACAAAAGTTTGAGTGCCTTTGTCCTCAATAGCTGACGTCACGGGCTCAGGGCTTCGTTATAATGCCTTGGTTGATGGAGTACTGATGGAATATTTCACCTTCAGAGGAAACAAAGAATACTTTTCATACACCGTGACATTTTAGTCGTCTTACAACGGCAGCCGACTTCATGTATCCAAAGACTATTAATCATTTATTCAGAAAACTGATATTTATGAACATCTGCATAATTAAAAAAAAAATATCATTCACTATGACACATGACGTAGTTTGAAACACCATGTTATAGAGATGGAATTAATGATGGAACGTAATGGTAGGTAGATATCTTCTACCGTTTCATACGTAAACATTATTAACAGGAAGGGTGGTTCATAATTCTAAAGCATTACTTATTTTTCTTTGTACTATTAATGGTAACAATATTTTAATCGCGCCTAGAGGTATTTTATGACAGATACATTGGGTGGACCACCTTTGTAAGACGACTAAAATGACACGGTGTATAATTTTGCACTTGATAGGTTGTTGGGATTGGTGGCTAAATGAAAACAGCTGTACAGGCCGATCGAAAATCAAGCTATGCTTACCGCGGTTACTTAGTGGATGACTGACTATTCATTATATCGATATCCATCTATATCTCAGATAGCACGCTATGCTGTTGGTCCCGAATGACATTCGTAGATCTTTGACAGTCGTAAGGGTTGTTAGAAGCCCAAAAGTCTGACAACCTGTCTACCCAAGGGTGTTAAGTAGTAACTGAGTTCTGGAGGCCAGATAGGCAGTAATTCCTTGTAATTTACTATATTCAGTTGCATCTGGTTAGACTGGAAGCCAGTAACAAATACATAGTTAAGGAAAAGACTAGGCTGCCAGGGGTGCGGGTTGTTCGAAAGAGATACCGCGGCCCCTGGCACACAGGCAACTGAGGGAACACGGGTGGGTTTTAGTCAGTAAAAGTCTGACACACCCTCCCGCTTCACCCAGAGCGGGAGAAGTTATTTGATGATTTCCCACCCAAAATAAAAAAAAGGAAAAGACTAGGCGGACAGGCAAGTTGGTTTGAAATATTATAGTTGAAAATGTGTACTACAATTAACTGACAATTTTTGTTTCCCTACCTTTTAACTTGAACAAACGTAAACCAAACGTGGCATTGGCTAAATGCACAAACCGTGCGAAGCCAAAACTCAAAAAAAAAAAACTGTCAATTTAAAATGACCAAGAAGCTTATAGATAAAAGTGGAGGCAACACTCTAAATACCTAAGTGAAGACGACTGTGGGCTGACGCTCTCTTTCTAAATATACACCGTGACATTTTAGTCGTCTTACAACGGCAGGCCACTTCATGTATCCAATGACTACTAATCATTTTTATAAAAAAATAAAAAATATTTTGGAACATAAGCATAATTAAAAAATGAAAATATCATTCACTAAGACGCTTCACGTAGTTTGAAACACCCTGCTAAGGAGATGGAATTAATGATGGAATGTAATGGTTGGTAGCTAGATATCTTCTACCGTTTGATACGTACATAATAAACAGGGAGGGTGTTTCATAATTCTAAACCAATTTTTATTTTTCTTTGTACCTATTATCTTAATTAATGGTAACAATGTTTTAATCCCGCCTAGAGGTATTATACGACGAATACATTGAGTGGACTACCTTTGTAAGACGACTAAAATGTCACGGTGTATACATAAGAACGAGACGGTGATACGTGTTTTCTCTCTCTTATGTATGTATTCAGAAAGAGAGCGCTAGCCCACAGGTTGTCTTCAATTTTTTATTTGGAGTGTGTCTCCACTTTTATCTATAAGCTTCTTGAAAATGACCTAATTATGTTGATTTTTTTTTTTTTTTTCAAAAATTGTGGTACAGTCTGTTACAGTAAATATAATTTCACAATTTAAGGTTAAATCGAATAGAAAGAAAGTAATATAATTGGAATTGGAATTGGCGTCCTAGCTAGGTGACATGGTAACGTGTGTTCGGCGTAACTGGGGCGGGGCCGGCAGGGCACGAGCCCTGGGCGCCTATCGAAGGGGGGCGCGAAAAGTCGCAAAAATAAAATACTTCAAAAAACCATTTCATACTGTTATATCTAAGAAATCTGAAGAGCTACTTGAATTTATTGTGCAAAAAGGGTATGAAAGCGTATTTCTAAATCTGCCCATTTCTATAAAAATTCTGCTTAAAATTGCATCATCGCAAGTTGTGAGCGATTTTTTTGTAAGTTGATATGAATACCGTCGTTATTGAAGGCTATAAGTGGTCAAGAAAGGTCATGCAGGTCGCATGACCTTTCTTGACCACTTATAGCCTTCAATAACGCTAGCTAGCTTTGCTCAGTGTAGACCGAGAAGATAATTTACGAAGGGGTGCAAATGTGATGCGTGGCCTAGGCGCCATTTTCTATTGGTGCGCCATTGCCTGTATTAAGGATCGCCAGCCCAGGTTCTTATAAGGGTACAAACATTTCAATAGAGATTGCTTAGGACTATAAGGTGCAGAAGTATTTAACTTATACTAAGTGTTAGTACCTGTTGTATATGTTCTGTGATATAATTGTAGTGTGTAACCATGTAAACGGAAGTGAAAGAGGTCGAGTTGACATGGATACGGAGTATTAGAGTAGTCACTACGATTGTGAAGTGAGCAGATATTCATCTGTGTTTTACACATTTCGTAAGAGGATTGATGTAAAGGGATCATTTTGTTTATTCTGTTATTTAAAAATGGGCCAAGGTAGTAAAAGAAATGTTTAATAAAAGCAAAGCGTGTGAAGGGTACTTTGCAAATTTCGTTCTTTCGCTTAAGTGAGGATTGAGTTAGTGTAAAAAAGTTTGTGGGTGTTGTTGTAATAAAGTGTTGAGAATTAATGTGTGCCGGACCGTAATAACTTTGCATTTTTTGTAAAGATCAAAGGTTGGGAAGATTAAGTATTAGTCGGAAAGTAGCAACCTTAAGAATAGCTGTCTGAGCCACTTCCAGAAGTTTGAGTATAGTTTTTGCAGCTCCACCCCAAATATTAATGCAGTACATAGTGACTAACTGACACATGGTAAGATACACAGTGCGTATCACGTAAGTATTCGCAATGTGTCTAAGTGTTTTAAAAATATATATTAGTTTACGAACTCGAGCTGTAAGGTGGGTGATATGTGATTTGAAGTTAAGGTGTTTGTCTAGGATGATACCGAGGTATTTAGTCGTGTCAGTAGAGAAAATTGTAGGACAGTTGAATGAGTTCCACAAGGTGTCAACTTTCTAAAAGCTGCTGAATTTTTTAATGGAAACACCACTATAGGTTACATATAACGCGCAACCTGTTATCGTGCATTGATCGGTTATTATTTAAAAAAAGTTGTTCCATACTCCATACATCTTGACCGATTAAAAATATCTTTTCTTTTTTTTTTTTTAAACGTTGCCCCACACTAGGAATTACTCCTGTATTGTGGGTGCGTTTATAAACATTTAAACTCATATAAACAAACAGCCAGGCCCGGAACAACTATTTGTAGGTCATACCAATATTTGTTCCGTGCGGGAATCGTACCCGCGACACGCAGCGCAGCAGTCAATCGGTTAGCCGCTGCGCCAACAGTGCCGTTGTGCGCCAACCGTGCCGTTATATCACCGGGGGTGGTTTCATAATCATGTAGGTACCTACTGAATCCAAATTCCAAAGTTATAGGTTGCACATCAATGTTATGTTTAACATCTGGACTAACTTAACCTAACGCACTACACCAGCAAGATAGCACTTTTCACACTTTCAAGAAATCTAAATTCTCATCAGGTTCTAAAACATAACATTTTGGTTCAAAAACAAAGTCATTCAAGTTATTAAAGTACGCGAGCATAAACTGAAGAATATTTTACCTCATATTTTACCTCATAAGAGGCCAAATTACCGGACCCACGCTCGTCTGATAAAAAATCCAGAAAAACGAGGGCGTTGACTTACAAATTACTTCACATTGGGGGCATGAAGCTAAACTTTGAGCACCATTGTTCTAAGTATATGACGTCAGGGACTGGGTGTAATGTGCCCCAAGTAGACCATAACGTACAGAAGGTTAAGTAAGTAACGATGCTGGACATGAAACTCACAAATATAAAACAAAGGACGAAATAGGCTCACTTTTTAAAAAGCGTGATTTTTTTCGTGAAAACCTCTACTTTATTGGGGTGGATTTAAATAATAAATGAATAAGTAGGGTCGTACCAAGTTACTTTTTTACTCCTTTTTGTCAACGAATTTTGAATTTTAGGAAACTATTTAACATTTTTTTTTTCAAAAACCTATTTATTATTATTATTGAGAGGCTTGTGGCTAAGTAATATTAGCCGCACGGATCGATCGATCAGGTTAAGCTACGCATGCCGCGGTTGATCCGTGGATGAGTGACCGTCTTAACATACCAAGACCTCTCCGTGACTCGGAAAGCACGTTACGTCGTTGGTCCCGGCTGTCATTTGTAGATCTTTGGCAGTCGTAACAGGCGTCAGAAGCCCGAAAGTCTGACAACCAAACTTTCCTAGCGGTATCGAATTACCCAGTAACTGGATTGTGGAGGTCAGATAGATAAAAGGTTTAAAATACGGCTGCGGTATTCAGCTGCCTCCGGTTAGACTGGAAGCCGACCCCACCATAGTTCGGAAAAGGCTAGGCAGATAATGATGATGATTAATAATCTTATTTTATTCAGACTACAATGCGGTCTTCAGTGTTAGTAACAAAATAGCTTAGCCTATGTTAGTACTTAATAGCTAAAACAGGGCTATTTTTGAGCCACAAGCAGGCGGTCTGCCTGGGCAGCTATTTTTTACAGGGAGTTGGGACTGCTACGTAGCCTGCGGAGTAGGTATTCAGATGTATTTCCAATCACTGATATACAAAACATAGCATCAAGTGAGCAGCACCTATAATCAGAATCAGAATCAGAATCAGAACTTTATTTGCTATGAATGTAGGTACAGTTATAAGATGTTCTACATAAATTGATGAGATCGGCTACAGTCTACCTTACGGCGTGCAAATTATTAGGTACATAAATTAAACTATTAATACAAATTAAATAATATCAGCAAAACAAAACAGAAATTAAGGTGATGTCAATTAATATTAATATAGGCGGGTACATAAGTCATAATTGGTCAAATTTGTAATTAAATATAACAATCATAATCAGGGTAAATTTATATCATTTAGAAAGTCTTTCACTGAGTAATAACATTTGTCTAATAGTAGCGCAGTAACCTTAGATTTAAAAATATTTACTGAATAATCCTTAAAACTATGAGGTATTTTATTATAAATGATAGGTCCCATTGTCATAATACTTTTCCTTAACAG
This sequence comes from Polymixis lichenea, assembly GCA_949091785.1. Classification (NCBI taxonomy): domain Eukaryota; kingdom Metazoa; phylum Arthropoda; class Insecta; order Lepidoptera; family Noctuidae; genus Polymixis; species Polymixis lichenea. Next base: position 14,888,571 of record OX420956.1, read on the forward strand.
TGCTGTTTTGTAATTACCCGAATGTAGCAAGTTCTTATATTGGGATCGCAAGGGGCCATTACGTGTTCTTATATTGGCCAGTGACGGAAATAAGTCTATGTTGGCTTTTACAAAAATTGCCACCTCTAACATATACAAACATGGAAAAGTTAGCAGATTCAGAGACCGAAACACAGGTTCACAGCTGTTTGTGCTTTTAAGGTTTGACATAGATCTAATACACCGTTTCTGGGCTTTAAAAATTACCTCCCTCTCACTACAATTACCCCAAAATATGACTCCAAATCTAATATATAGTATAGTATACCCAAATTTCAACAGTTATGTTTATGGTACATGTGACAGGGTCCGAGTTTTTTTACCAGTTTATGTACCAATATTTTGTCAATGAAGTTTGAATTTTCGGAAACTGTCTCTTAAAAAAAAATGCTATGTATATTTCCAATGACTGATTATACCAGTGGCGAAAGCATCATATAACACGATTCCTACCGGCTTCCCTTCGGTGATTCGCATCTCTACCGTAATTGAAAAATGGCACGTCAATAGTGTCTAATATTGCAAAAAATGTATAGTTACACTACGGGTATTTAATTCGCCGTAATATAACAAAAACGCTTATTTTAAGCTTTGTATTACTACAACAACAAAAAAGTGTTCTAAGTTAACCCGGCGCCAAATCAGGATTCAAAAATTCATACAACAGCGATCCCGTAATAATTTCACTTTAGGTCACGTGGCACCGCTTTCTATGGACGATAGCAAGCCGCTGTACAACGGGTTTTTTTTTTTTGGGTGGGAAATCATCAAATTACTTCTCCCGCTTCGCCTGGAGCGGGAGGACGTGTCAGACTTTTACTGACTAAAACCCACCCGTGTTCCCTCAGTTGCCCGCGGTATCTCTTTCGAACAACCCGCACCCCTGACAGGCATCGGCCTTGCGGGGCTCATCAGTTGCTGCTGACATCTCTTTGAGGCGCGCGTGGAACACAACGCGCCGTCGACCCGGGCTTGGTCCTTACCGGACAGCGAGCTACCCATTAGTCGCCGTCCGCAAGCCCGTGCCTACGGTGGCCGGGAATCAACCTGGGATTCCCGACGCCCAGGGCGTCTCCTGCGAAGGCTACGGCTGTGAGAGCGCATGTACTGCATCTCCCTCACGTGCGCCGCCTCCCTCTTTGCGAGCATAACTGCTTCGCTGAAGGAGGCGACTGCTAGCCATGTACTCTCGCTCCGTACCATGGCCTGGACCAGGGTCGGACGCGAGAGATCGCCGTCGCCGATCACCTCCACGAGGACACGGGGATGCTCCGCCCAAGCCGGGCAGACGTCCACCGTATGTTCACCGTGTCCTCAGGGCGATCTTCGCAATGGAAACACCCGGGCGTTTCCTCCCGCCCTATACGAAACAGGAACCTCCCGAAACAGCCATGTCTGGTAAGGACCTGTGTCAGGCGTAAGGAGGACGCCATGCCGCCTCTCAAGCCACTTCTCAAAGAGGGGACTTACCACCGCAATCGTGGCGCTGCACAACGGGTTACGATAGAGACGGATATAGAAAAAAATGCGTCAGCGAGAACGAGATGGAGGAATATTGCATATTTTATTTAGTTTTAAGCTGTTCAATTTTATTGTTTAATTCTTTATATTAATTTTAGAATGATAAAGTATTATTTTATGACAAGTCAGTAAGTTAAAGTCAGTTTCACGCAGGCTTCTCTCTTAGAAAAATTGACACCTCGCCGCTGGATTATACCTAAGTATAAAATGCACATCTGATTTCAAAACAAACATAGTTTTATGTAAATCAGCTACATTCTTCAAAGCTACCAGAACCGACTTGATTATCTAACATTCTGAACTGTACAGGTGAATGCCCTGCCATTTCTTATGCACTACGGCAAACTTTAAATCTAATACATTACTGCAGAATTGAACGTGGCTTGTGCCAACATTCGTGTCAACCGTCTCGAGCATTACGAGGCAACACGTGAAACGAATCCTTTCTAGCTACACAAGAAAAATACACTTAAAAGTCCTCAATTTGACTCCTAAACCATTACTTCCATTTATTTTCCACGCAATTCTAATTCAAACTCAACGGAAAAGAAATTCCAGCTATTACAAAACACACAAAAACGTTTCGCATTTCAATATAACCTCAAAATTCTCCTTTTTCCCGCTCTCGTTCCTTTGTAATGTGGGCCAATAAAGCCGCGCCTCAGTGGCACGTGATTGGTCGATTCTCTGCAGCGCCGCGGTTCCATTGGTCGATTGCGACGGGCAACGACCTCGCCGGCGAATTATCACCTTGAACTTTTGAACTGTATGCCAAAAGGTCGTTTTTAGATTGATTCTTTTTTTTTTTAAAGGCTCCGCTTTGATAAAGATGACTCTTTATAAGTGCTTCGTTGATCAAACTGAAAGGAGAATTTTCTTTGTAAAAAATAAGATTAGGCGTAATGGAGACACTTGTACTTTTATCTTTTTTTTGTAAAGCGAAACATGACTCAAAATAAGGACGCCTGTTGCTAGGTTTGTTCGTATATATTTTAGGCCGAAATTAAGTTAGGTTATAGACCATTAATCCATACTTCTAATATTATTGAATCATACGCCATCTATCTTTGTAAACGCGAACTACAAACTTGGAAATGGTCGTTCAGCCTGGACTGTAATGGGCCATGATGGACACACTTTAACATAGCTCCACACCACATGAGGTTAATCAAATTAGCTGTTAATCCATAATTGAACTTTTATGTGTCTATTAACATAGATTATTCACATTATGTGTTTTGGATGTGTAGGTATGGGTACTCTCACTAGGCATTCCATATTCCTTCTTTTTGTGTGTAGGTACTCTGAAACAAGCAACTTTTGCATTCGGAAAATTTCTACGTTTTCTTTTTTGATTAATTTTCCAGTGAGTTCAAAGGAACCTAGTGATTCCTTAGGGACACCCGGGGTTCATTGATGCTAGCTTTCTGTAATTTACTTTCACATAACATCAATTTAGGTATATCTATACTTACAAACAAATTTGTAGCCCAGAAAAAGTAAATAGGCAGAGATAGACGTTCGTACAGTCAGAATAAAATTCCGAACCAGCCCGTCCCTTGCTGCGCTCTTCGAGCAATGCTCTAAGCCGAGCTCCGTCCCTCATTGGGGGTATCCCCTGTGACCCTGTCCACTTCATCGGACACAGCAGGTACCCTTAGCGTGTAGTCGCTTAGTTTTCAGTTTTTAAGCAATGGCTGGAGGCCTGAGACAGCCACAGGCACACCCGGTGACAACCTCCTAGATTGACCTACGAGATGTCATATCCAACAAAAAAAAGCTCCTACCGTCAAACATTTTTGATGACACTTGCACTACGAAAATATTCCTTACTGCTTCAACATAAAGGTGCTGTCAATGTCATGTTGTGTGCAGTTGACTGGACATCACGAGTCCTGAACTTGACTACCTTTTACTTAGATTTCCATTAGAACGTTCCTGTAAGCAGTGATTTGTTTACCATATTTCAAACACAACGAAAAATTGCAAACTAATAGCTATTTAGGTATTTCGGAACACAAAAATCCAGTGCAAAAACAGAACACCACAAAACAAGGCTGCCTGTTTTTGTCATTGATCTAAAAAAGTTCACGCATTTGAAAATAGAACGGCAAGCATTACGTCATTCGTCACAAACGTGGAACGTGTCGCATTCACAGTCGCTGCCTTCAACAAAACGCCGAATACGAGAAAAAAAAGTTCTTCGTCAGTGACGTCACGTATTGCTATAAAACATGGAACAGGCAGCTGTGTGCACAGCCAATACTAAAAAGATTTTATTACGCCCTCGTAAAATGAATAAAAAGCAATGTAAGCGGAATTGGAAAATTAGCGTACCTCATTGTTCTGCGCGCAATATAATTTAGGTTTCCGCATTGCAATTTCGGACTGCATGCTAGCATTTTGATTTATTACTCCAATATTCTGCTAAGCAATAAATCATGAAGTGTTAAGTTGCATTATAAAATACCTAAATGTTACATTAGCAATTTTTTCATAACGTAGTTGTTTTCTTTTTAACCGACTTCAAAAAGTAGGAGGTTCTCAATTCAATTGGTATTTTTTTATGTATGTACACCGATTACTCGAAAATGGCTGGATTGATTTGGATTTTTTTTTTTGTTTGAAAGGGTATACTTCCCAGGTGGTCCCATGATCATCAAGTCAAGGTCTGATAATGGGATCCTGGAGAAATAGAGAGAAAGAGAACTCTTCAAATTTTATAGGCACACTTGAAGTGATTTGGGTAGTTTTTGGAAGAGTACTTTCTCGGAGTGGTCCCATTTCAATTTGGTGAAGATCTGATGAAGAACTTCGGAGATAGCCAACGGAACTCCTCAATAAATGATAGCAAATGGTCTGGGATTGCTAAAATCTCATTTCTGTCTATTGTTACACCAGTTCATAACATAACATCACGCCGGTACGCTGTGAAAGGTTAAGCACATATGAAACACTAAAAAGTGAAAAATCAAAACTTTTTTCAAAAAAAAAACAACCGTCTTAAAAAAAAACACTACAAAGTGGATAATAAGTTTAATTTCGGAAGGCGGTGACAATATTTTTTAATACATATCCAAAGTCACCGACTTTCGAAATTAAAGTTATTTTTCACTTTGTAGTGTTTTTTGGAAGTTTGTTGTTTTTTTTTAAGTTTTTGCTCTATCTGTAATTCTTGATACTTATTTCTAGTTTAACGCACGTCGGTGGTAACACTTTGATCTTGGACTAGCCTAGCTTAGAACGATACTCCGTTCTGTGTCATCAACTGAGCCTACACTGGTTTTTAAACGACTTTAAAAAAAGGAAGATGTTCTCAATTCGGTTTTATTTCTTCTTTTTTCTTGATATTTGTCGCCTCCGTCATTAATAAAACCATTTGAAAAATTCTTCTTTTGTTTGGGTGATAATTTAGAGTGGTCCTTTAAAAAAAAAACGATACAAAACCAGAGACACTGACTTCCGAATTTAAAGTTATTTCGACTATGTAGTTTTATTTGGAAGTTGGTGGTTTTGTTAGCAGTAACAAAACCACCAACTGTTGTACATAGTATAGACTATGTACAACAGTCGGTTTTCAGAAGTAGCTTTTGTTTTCGGCTATTTTCTCATAGGGACGTTTCCCATAATAACCTTCAAACCTTCAACACCCTGTTACCACCCATCACTATTGATTTTTATTACTCTTTCTGGATGCGCCTCTATACTCTAAATAGATCAAGATGCAGATTCATATTCATTTATTTTGCAAAAACATTTGTAGATAATATACATGGTATGATACTTATTATAGGTGTTACAAAAATTTTGGCTCAACATGTTTGACCATGGCTGGTGTACAAATTAGGTCGAAAGACATTAATATTAATTTTTTTTTAAATTGGTCAATAGTCATACGATTCAAAACAAATAGAATAGATTCAGTCAGTATCTTCAGAGCGATTTATCATTTAAAAATGGCTTTTTCTGTCAGTACTTTTTTCAGTGTTTTCTTAAACTGGTCTGTATTTTATTTTTTAACACACTTAGGGATATTATTATAAATTATTGGCGCTGTGCATACAATGCTTTTATACATTAGCTCTGTCTTAGCTGGTTGAACACGAATTTTACTATTATCCCGGCGATTACGTATTACAATGTCCGATATTCGAGGAAACAAATGTGGGTCATTTCTGACAAATAGGGCTATTTCCAAGATATAGAGTGACGGTTTCGTGTGTTGCCGGACGTAAAGAATAGCAGTACCCCATTTCTTCCCGTGGGTGTTGTAGAAGGCGACTATGGGACTTACTAGAGAATGGGCAGCACCGTTCTCTATGCATTCTACTGCCATACTGCGATCGCCAACCCGCCTGCCAAGCGTGGCGATTATGGCAAACCACCTCCTTTTGAGGGAGACCTATATCCAGCAGTGGACGTCTTTCGGCTGAAATGAGAGTGACGGAACTGTGAGTATTTTATGTTTTGTAAAAAATGGCTTACAGCTCTCCGTATGTTGGATACCAAACATAGCACGTAGGCATCGCTTTTGCATTATAAATGCCATATCTTTATTGGGTGAGTTTCCCCAAAAGATAACGCCATATCTGAGGACAGATTCAACAAGACCATAATAAGCCGAGAAGAATCGTATCATTCTCCTGTTTATATCATCAATGTTTAAGGCTTTGTGTTGCCAGATATTCATGGAACTGTTTTATATGCTAAAATAATTCAGTACTTTATCTAAATTAGCTTCTATACCGACAGCACGGACTTGGGAAATTAGTGTTCTTAATTGTTTTCTGCAAAGATCATTGCCGTCGCCACTAATTTTATTTCCTTTTGAAGATTTCTTTTTCTTTTTGGGTGTGGATTAAGTACGTGAGTTCGTATATTTGGGAAGTATATTTACAAGGGATGGAAAGATTGATAAAGATGTGGTAATGAGAGTTAACGCGGGAAATTAAGTAAATAGTGCTACTATACATGTGATTGCGACCAAACAGTTTCAAAGGCTTTTTTTTTTTTTTGGGTGGAAATCATCAAAAAACTTCTCCCGCTTTGGGTAGAGGGGGAGGGCGTGTCAGACTTTTACTGACTAAAACCCACCCATGTTCCTTCAGTTGCCTGTGTGTCACGGGCCACGGTATCTCTTTCGAACAACCCGCATCCCTAGCAAGCATCGGCCATTGCGGGCCCCATCAGTTGGTGCTGACATCTCTTTGAGGCGCGCGTGGAACACGACGCGCCGTTGATATCCAAGAAGGCTCGACTGGCAACAATGGTGTGTTAGTGCCTACGCTTATGTATGGAAGTGAATTGAGTGTAGCAAAAGAAGTATGAAAGTATTATAAATGCTATGGAAAAGCATTCCTTGTGTGTGGTGTAACTATGAATGATAGGCTGAGGAATGATATGATAAGACAACGATGCGGGTTAAAAGAAGAGTTACAAAAATTTTAAAGAGTATGCATAGAGGATATTCATTGAAAAGGTTTTGTTAGTCGCCTTTCATTGTTCCTGTAATAACCCAATACCTATTGTACAAGGCAGATGTGAGTGGAAACGCCGAGAAGACGCCCTAGGAGGATATTATAGTAGTGACCTGGTGATGGTAACTGGTCATATGAGTTGCTTCATATCGTTGTTTATTTTATTAGACTGTATAAACCATTTTTTTTTTAAATTATATTCTAATTTATTGTTGGATGTTAGTTACTTGCCTGTTATGGTACATAATCAAGGTCTTCCAACATAACAGACAGCTGTGCTGCTGGGGAGTTTGTTGCGCCACTTCTTCTTCCCAGCTAAAACACTAGGAAGTGGTGAAGGGCGGGCGTTTTTGGGGGACTGTCTTATGTAATTTTGACGTTCAAAAAGTGCTGACTCTCAGCCTAGTTTGAATAAATGACTTCTGATTTAAATTTTTTGATTGATTTTCTTCAGAAATTTCCGGTGCGTAGCACTTGCAATTAACGTACGTCAATTACCAGGCAAAAGAAGTATGTAGGTAAGGATCGTAGCAGTTAGCTTTCTGTAGTTCCTGCTTACCCCCATGGGAATTAGGCGTGATTTTATGTATGTATTGTATTTCTTTTTCTTAGCCGACTATTTTCTTCGTAACTTTTTGTTGAAGTTTGTCTCTTTTTGGAGAATTGTGTGTGTATACTGTATTGTATTATACACCTGTGCCAAACCCTTAGGGAAATACAAGCGTGATGTTATGTTATGTTTTATCTCTTTTTAAAGGATCCAAGTACCTTCTTGTTGTCGTACGATGGCGTTGTAATTTCAGGTACGGTCACCAAGAGAAATAAGTGACGATAGTCCGCCGGATATAGTTGAAGTTAGAATATATTAGAAAAAGATGGCAGTTTTCTCTTCAATCATTTCAGCCGAAAGACATCCACTGCTATTTTTTTGGTTGAGAAATCATCAAATAACTTCTCCCGCTCTGGGCGGAGCGGGAGGGCGTGTCAGACTTTTACTGACTAAAACCCACCCGTGTTCCCTCAGTTGCCTGTGTGCCAGGGGCCGCGGTATCTCTTTCGAACAACCCGCACCCCTGGCAGGCATCGGCCCTTGCGGGCCCCATCAGTTGCCGCTGACATCTCTTTTAGGCGTGCGTGGAACACAACGCGCCGTCGACCCGGGCTTGGTCCTTACCGGACAACGAGCTACCCATTACTCGCCGTCCGCAAGCCCGTGCCTACGGTGGCCGGGAATCAGCCTGGGATTCCCGACGCCCAGGGCGTCTCCTGCGAAGGCCACGGCTGTGAGGGCGCATGTACTGCATAAGACGTCCACTACTGGACATAAGCCTACCCCAAAAGGGAGGAATTTGCCACAATCGCAGGCGGGTTGGCGATCGCAGTATGGTGGTCAAATGTATAGAGAACGCTGCTGCCCATTCTGTAGTAAGTCCTTTAGTCGCCTTCTACGACACCCACGGGAAGAAATGGGATGGTGCTATTCTTTACGTCCGGCAACACACGGAACACTCTACGGAATTCGGCGGAATTCTCTTACATACAATATATATATAATACAGGTCATCAGGGAAATCGATGATTCTAGAACATACGCGTTCGTTTTATAGAGAAATGCAAAAATATTGAACAGCTGTATGTTTTTTATAACCGGCGAAAAATTTCAACGCTGGAATGTCTAGAATCATGTATTGAATACTTGGTCAGGGTCCGGCAAATAAGTTATTTTGCTCAGTAATACAGTACAGGGTGTTACCGGGGAAAATAAGTTATTCTTATGCGCACATCTTGAAAGCTCTCTACATACTTCCCACGTACCTACATCCTGTGAAACTTATACCTTACCCTTTGTTTTATTAAGATCGACTGCCCTCCTGTGGTACTTAGGATAGATCACTTCGATTCCAGCCGGGTCCTAAGGGTTTCTTGAGGTTAAAGTACAAACGAGGGCGATCTGGGTGGGGTCTTAGTTCTTAGGCACTGATCGATCTGGGCCGTGAGGATTTTTCATCAATAGAGGTTTCTAGCTGTTCCTATGAGGACGTTGTGATAGAAAATAATTAGACATCAAAATAACCTCGCGGCTGTAGTCACCTGTAAGGGGTTGTTGTTTTATTTTTTGAGGGTGGGAAATCATCAAAAGCTTCTCCCGCTCTGCGTGGAGCGGGAGAGCGTATCAGACTTTTACTGACTAAAACCCACCCGTGTTCCTTCCGTTGCTGTTTTTTTTTTATTTATTTATCGTATATTATCGCTGTACCTAGCTATCCAGATGAAATTGTAATTTATGTAATAATTATGAAATTAATTACTGGTGTCTTCCCGTGGGTGTCGTAGAAGGCGACTAAGGGACTTACTAGAGAATGGGCAGCAGCGTTCTCTATGCATTTGACCACCATACTGCAATCGCCAACCCGCCTGCGATTATGGCAAATTCCCCCCTTTTGGGGGAAGTTTATGTCCAGCAGTGGACGTCTTTCGGCTGAAATGATGACTGGTGTAAAACCGTTGTAATTAATAATAAATAAATTTAAAAAAGATCTCTTTCGAACAACCCGCTCCCCTGGCAGGCCTGTAAGGGGCAGGGAGAGATTTATGTAGGCCGAGATTTCGCCCGTTATATTTTAGCATAAACATAGCGTAACTAGCATATAATGTTCCCACTGCTGGGACACAAGCCTCCTCTCTGCGAGACGAAGGCCGTAATCCACCACGTCGGCCCAGTGCGGGTTGATACATGTCACGTGTCTTGGATTTTTGTTTTGTTTTGTTCTTGGACATGCTGGTTTCCTCACGATGTTTTACTTCACCGTTCTGAGAACGATGGCAATGGAATCATTTATACAAAGTCAAGTGCTTGTCTAAGTTGGAATCTACGACCTACAAACTCGTAAGTCGCGGCTCTTACCTACCACTGAGCCACCATCACCTTATCGCTATGTTTTAAGTCCCATGTAATTGAAGGAGAGCCAATAAATGGGCACCAATCCTGAGTCCGAGCAGTTACTGAGAAATCCCAGAGGTAAAACATAAAAACACTTTCTCTAAAGTAGACGATGAATCGAACCCAAGATCCTGTGCTCAGAACTCGCGCTTGCAATCACATTACAAACGTGACGTAGGTAACGAAAAAAACATTTTTTTTTTTGCTAAACAAAAGCTGTCAAGCCGACATATTTATTCGTCAGATAAAAGTTATCTGACTTTTAGAAAATCAGCCCTTGGTTAATAAAACAACTGATTCAGAAACCAGATCCATTTTTTGAAATACCGTCAAAAATTAGATATGACCACATGAACCAGAAAGCACACACCCAAAAACTTAAATCAAAACTATCTAGTTTTATATATCCACTACGTGAGCTCAAAAGAGATTAAAAAACTGCCCTATCCACTTACTATGCATGTACATATGCTTGGCTTAAGTATGGAATAATACTTTGGGGAAGTAGTGTAGATAGCAATGACTTGTTCATCCTACAGAAAAAATGCATTAGGATAATAGTAAATATTGACAATTACGTAAGTTGTAAACTGCATTTTAGGAAACTAGGCATTCTAACTTTGATACCAATATATATTCTAGAAATCTGTAAATTTGTTAGACAATATCCAAACTTCTACCTTAGAATTATAGACGAACCTCGCCGATATGCACCGCGTTCACGTTTTGAAAACAGGCTCGTACCACCACAGCACAAGTCCTCATGTAACATCAATTAAAATATATAATAAAATACCTAACGATCTAAAAATGGAACAAAATCATAAAAAAACTTATTAATCGGCTTTGAAAACTACTGGTCGATAAATGATAATAAATACATTGAACGATTTTTTTTAATGATGACATCAAAATGGGATGACTAACCACTATTTTATTTATATTTAGACAGAAATTTATAGGAACCGGCCATATGTAATAAAAACGGAACGTAGATTGATATATTTATGTAAATAGTTGACATGAGATTAAATGGAAAAGGCTTTTACTTAGAAACCATTTACAGATACTTTTGAATTGTCAAAAACTAGGCCAGTTAGTCAGAAGTTGACGCTAGTTGCTCATTCAAAAAAAAAATAAACACTGAAAAAACACACAAAAACAAGCAATCTTTAAGATTTAAGTTATACTCATACACTGTTTTTGTGGGGGGGGCCTGGTAATCTGTATGACAGGTTTTCCTAGTGCAGATACCAGTCTCTCACAAAGGATTTATTTAGATATTGTAATCTTCATATTTATAGGCGCCTTTGTGAAAGAGAAAATAAATGTTTATTTATTATTATTATTAATAAAAAAGATGATTCCAAAACGTAGATCTCTATGGAGAAGAACGGGCAAGACATTCCAAGGACGCTCTTTTAAATCAAGCTATTACAAAACTCGAAACTACTACTCAGTCTTTCAAATGTTTCTGTGGCCGTATTGTAGAACCTAGCTCAAAACAATTATTATAAACAAGTTTCAAACTAATTATTTTCAAACTAATTTTTGAATACAGGGATTTTCGACGTCAAATAACGTTTTCGGTAAATGTGAAATGTCACCTGAAATGTATTAAGAATTGAAAAAAATGGGCGCATTTGTTTCGGTTTCTGCCACGCGCCAAATAACCATCACAGTCATCAACCAACCTTCAATCAACTCAGCGTATCGCAGTCCACTGCTGGACTTAGGACCCAGGCTGCGCCACAACACCCTATCCTCTGGCTTCCGCAACCAGTCTGTCCCAGCCACCATTTCGAGGTCATCGGTCCATCTAGCTGAAGGGCGTCCCACACTACGCTTGCCGATACGCGGTCTCTCCAGAACTCGTCTGCTCCACCGGCTATCGGTCTTTTGACTAACGTGGCCAACCCACTGTCACTTCAGACGCCCTAGTGCGAGTTTCATTTAACGATCTCGATCAAACGCAGTGAGCGCTTTCGACGCTCCGATTGGCCCTGGATTGGCGAAGGACCAATCGGAACACCAAACGCGCTCACTGCGTTTGATCGATATGGTTAAATGAAACTCACACAAGGGCCTCAGTTTGCTTACTCTGCAAGTTTATCGGTAACTCCGGTTCTTTAATTTAACCATTCTCGTTGATTTGAGAGCGGCAATTCTCGTAATTTTAAGAACGTTCACAGTCTGATCTCAGTCTCAATCTGTCAAAAATACGTCTAGTTTCCATATATTTTTTACAAGTTTTTGACATTTGATTGTCGCCGAGATAGAGGACTGTTTTGAACGTTTTTAATTACGAGAATTGGCTTTGAAAAGGTTTTTTATATAGGCCTAAGAAACTACTCCTAGCTTATACTTATCAAGAAATAGTCTTAAATAAATAAAGGTCTAATTACTAGCTAATTCCACTCAACCGAATTATTCTCAATAAGGTTAAATGATCCCACTTAATAAACCAATCCACTGTTACGAGAAGCCAGTTCATGTTAATGGTACTTCGAATTTCACGTTTGCATTAAAATCAGCTTTGCTGCGAAGCCAATTTAATTTGAAAACTGGATAATGAGAGAACCACGTCTGGTCTGTTTGTAAAAGATAATAAGTATTGTGAGCTTTATATTTGTTGTAACCCACGGGTCCGTACTACCCGTCAGATCATGGTCTATATGTGTGCCAAATTTCATCGAAATCCGTCCAGCCAATAAGTAACAGACAGACATACATAATACGGTCTTATTACAAAACAAGGGTTTTCTTTAGTTATGATTTGAACCATCGAGTCTGTTTTTGAAATAAGAACTTAACAAAAATTTAAATACATTTCTTTTTACAAAACTGACAACTTACTCTGGTGCTAAGTTGCCATTTTTGACAAAAATCGAAGTAAAGTTGGAAATACAAAAACTGCCCTGTGAGACAGTTTTTGTGTTTAAGGCTAAGCTCAGTTTTTTAGGCTAAAACTAAAGGTAGATCGCATTTTTAATAAGACAGATACTGTTACTTTTGCATTTATAATATTAGTGGCTATAGATGGGCCCATTTATTTAAAGCACAAATCAATTTAAAACTAGTTCATGTTTCAACTTTTGTAGTAGGATTTCTCGTTAATATTTAATGTTTCCTCAGAGCCAAACTCAAACTCAAAGCATTTATTTCAATTAAACCATTTACAGGCACTTTTGAATTGTCAAAAAGTTGATCAGTTGGAAAGTTGAAGCTAGTTGGTAGTATCCAAAAAAGATACCTTCACAAACAGTCGGACCCAAAAAGAAAAATTACTATATACTTACCTAACCCATTTATACATATAAAAACCTATATAGTTATGAGCAGAGCCTAATTGCATAATTAATATTGAAAAGTGAAAGTGAAGATATCCACTTTTCAGTCATGTTCGTTCACGCTGAGATTGTACCAAAATGTTAGTTACAAAATCTACACGTGTTTTTTTTTTCGTATATTTACGTACGATAAAGCTTTTAAAACGTTAACTACATATTTCATACTGCACAACCACACTCAAACAGAAAAATAATCCTTATAACCTCTAAATTCTATTCAAACAATGGAAGCAACCTTTGCACCAAACCGTTTCAAGCCAGACAATGAGCACCGGACCAGCAGCGCAATGTTTGTGCAAGATAAACCTCAGTATTATAAAGTTTGACGTCAAAAAGCGGGGGAGGATTGAAAGAGGATTCCCCACAGTCCTTCCAGTAATCCTCTTGATGAAAGTGGCTGTCAGTGTGGCGATTATTTCTATATTTGAATGTGAATTATTCTTAAATAATTAACCTGTGAGATCTTAGGTGAAGTGAGGATGAAATTAGTTGTCATTCCACGTGATGTTAGGGAGGGATTGACACTATTGACAGCTCACTCCAAGCTCACTTCACCGAAGTCTTCACGATGAGATTATGAACAGAATAGATAGGCCGGTTTCCTTTCGTCGTTTACTACTTAGTGTCCTTTTATATTCTTCTTTTGGCATTTGATGCATGTTTCTGAATTCGCTGGTTCCCTTCCTATTGAAAGCAACTGGAGTGCTAGGCTGTAGAAATCTCACCGTGATAATATAAATAAGTGAAGTGAGCTTGAAGTGAACTGTTATCCGATCTGAAGCTAGGAATTGCCACTTTTGACAGCTCATGTCAAGCTCACTTCACCTTAGTTTTCAAAATGAGATATTTATATAATAGCAATACTGTTGTAACTATTTTTCATAATTCATTTATTTGCACTTACGAAAACACTCCATGTGAAAAAGGGGATTTAAAGAAAACAGCATGTATTAACATAAAAAGAGTTTCCAGGTAGGAACAACATTATCATCATCAAAATAAACATAGGTTTAGATAAGAAGCTCCTGTTCAAAATTGAAGACAGTCTCAGTCTTCGCTTTGAAATGTAAAGATTCCTGCTTGAACCAATAAACAAAACGATTTTTTTTGTGCCTAAAACCATTCACCTCATGTCGGGTCCCAGTTGGGCGCCATTCATTTCAGTAATGCATACATACTAACCTCCTTTCATTTTCGCTGCCAAAGAAATAATATTTATTTCCAAAACATTGAAACCTATCAGGCTGTAACAAAACCCATATTTTAATTGGTATTTGTCAAGCGCCATGTTATATTAAAGACACGCCCATTGTCCTGGATTCCTGTACTTTATGGATACCCTGCTGTGACAATTTGTTGTTGAGTTATAGCACAAATTGGTTTTGATACTTGCAAGGTTTTTTGAAGGCTTCTTAAGATTTATTGTATCGGGATAAACGAAGTTTTGGTTGACCTACTTGTTGGTAAGTTGATACTGTGAAGGCAGCTGTTTATTTAGGCAACATTAATAATATTTTCTGATACGCCTACGATCAAAGTTGTTTGTCCTTAAGGTATTGTTGTTCTTCTAATGGCTTCTTTCAAGTGGAATATCTTACGGAATTTTGAGCTTGTTTACATTTATAAAATACGGCGAAAGTTTCCAACAAAAAACATAACATATTTTTTCTTACTGAAGTGTATCTTGAGTAAACTCACATTTCCCCATTTAACTGTTGGTCCCGGCTATCATTTGTGGATCTTTGACAGTCGTTACGGGTCGTCAGAAGTCCGAAAGTCTGACAACCAGTCTTACCAACGGGTATCGTATTACCTAGTAACTGGGTTGTGGAGGTCAGATAGGCAGTTGCTCCATGTAAAATACTGATATTCAGCTGCATCAGGTTAGACTGGAATCCGACGATACTCATAATATTAATACTAGAAATAAGGACAAACTACGTGCTCCCTTTCACCGGCTTCATAGGGTTCATAACTCATTTGCTGGGCTTGGTATAACCTTCTATAACAAGCTTCCCTCTTCTTTGCTAGATTTATATTTTAATGCGTTTAAAGCGAAAGTAAAATCAAATCTTTGTTCGAAGGCATACTATTTTATCAACGACTACTTAAACGATAAGAATTGTTGGTCGCTGTGATTAACTCAAGACAACGTTTATGTTCTTTCACCAGAATTAGCTTAACTACTGACAGGTCATATGAATTACTTCATAACATTGTTTATTTAACTTGACTGCATAAACCTTTTCTTTTTTTTTTATTAATTAAATTTTCATTTATCATTGAATGATGGTTATATGCTATTATTGTATAGAATCAAGTTCTTCCAACATAACAGACAGCTGTGCTGCTGGGGAGTTTGTTGCGCCACTTCTTCTTTCCAGCTAAAGCACTAGGAAGTGTTGAAGGGCGGGCTTTTTGGGGGGACTGTCTTATGTAATTATGACGTTCAAAAAGTGCTGACTCTCAGCCTAGTTTGAATAAATGAATTTTGATTTTGATTTTGACCCCAACGTGGTTAGGAAAAGGCTAGGCAGATGACGATACTTCAGCTTCCGATATTTTTTTTACTTTACCAATTTTAACGAAAACAGAGATTGAATTTAGCAATATCAACTTAGTGAAAGTTCCAGGGTAGCCAGTAAAATTAAAATTTTCTTATTGACATATTTCATGCAAAAATCATTCAATAAATTTAGAGGGTTATATTGATGATTTTAATAACTGTGTTTAATTCTGTATAGCCATATTAGTTATGGTCGCGAATCATGTCTCTGACCTGACCTGTAAATTGCAAAAAGCCCTCGACCTCAACAATGGGATCGCATTGACAAACTCAAACTCAAAGCATTTATTTCAAATAAACCAATTACAGGTAATTTTGAATTGTCAAAGAGTAGGAAAGATGAAGCTAGTTGCCCATTCCAAAGCGTAGTAGGTACCTATGGAGAAGAACGGGCAGGAAACTCCATGGACACTCTTGTTAAATCATGATATTATTATTCACAATTTGTTACAGAAAGTTGGTCACATGTTTGTCATTTATGTTCAAATTATCAATGTGAGAACGATGTAAAATAAATAAAAATAAAATAAATAAAAATCTTTTATTTCAGACCCATAAAATCCATTTGACGTAAAAAGACGTGCGCATTAAAAGCGTCCGTAATTAAAAATAAAAATCAAATGACAATTTAGAAATTAAAATAGGCCGTGGCAGCTAAGAGATGACCAGTCCCTACTGTCGGCGCCCGTTCACGAACTTGATGTATGGATCAGCACTATTCAGCTCAATCATTTCGAAGGGAACTTAATGATCCAACACACACGCCACCACCAGCGAGACATTTGAGTGAGCTTGACAAACTCCCAGCTGCCAGGGCACATTCAAGTCAATGAAAGACTTAGGTACCCAGTAAATGGTAGCTTTATAGTAGGAACATAGTACTCACACATGTGCTATGCAATTATACAATACTAAAAGATTGAGTTTATACAATTCAAACTATATCTAGTTTTACAATTCTCAGCAGTTCCAACAATATTTTCGAATGCTGATCAAATTAGTTTTTAGCGACCTTGTGGAGTAGGACAAGCAATATTTAGCCAGGCATTCTTGTGAGCGCTGGAATTGCCAAACTTATAATATGTTTGGCTGCATAGTGTGCGTTTTATACAAGATTTAAATATATACATGAAACTTACGTCTTTTCATATGCCTTCGTTCTTTTGAAACTAAGATACTCTTGCAGAATACACAGCCAGAATTATTTGAATGTCAGAACAACTCTGAAACCCAGTTTAACATTAATTTATTAACTTCCACATCAAACTACGAAGGTAACTTGAAACTTGTACGTTAACGTTTACGTAAAGTTTCTAATGGAGGTGAGTCGCGTAACTTTAGTGCGTTAGTTTGAAAATAGATGGCGTTACTAGTCGCAAGTCGTACAGAATGCGGGCTTAATGAAATTGCGGTTCTATTATAGTACTCTTTTAATACTTATCGAAACTAAGATTATTATGTTTGTTTTTCTAAATGACAACGGTTTTTATGTTAGTTATCTGAACTAATTTATTAAAGCTGAAGAGTTTGTTTTTTCGTCAGAAAAATGCTAATCTTTGGAAAGATAACTTCGGTTTACATTTGATAGAGGTATCGGCCCCGAGTTTAAGGTCGTGGGTTCAACAAACCCAGGTAGGTGTTCTTCTTGGTATAAACATTTTCATCACCGCTGCTCTCAAAACGGTGAATGAAAACATCGTGGGGAATCAAGCATGTTCTAGAAACAGAAATTCGAAGACATGTGGCATCTACCAATCCGAACTGGGCCCGCGTGGTGGACTACTGCCTCTCGAGAAAAGGCCTGTACCCCAGCAGTGGGAACATTTTAGGTTGATTATGCTAAATCTTTGTTTTTTTTTTTATTACTCCCAGAAATGGCCGAACATTACAATGAACAAGAAACAAATAAACAAAATGGCTTAAGCTAAGTGATTCACAGTAAAAAAGACCGTGACCTCTAAACTAGGTAAAAACCTGTATCTTAGAAATCAGTGTACCTTCAAAATTATACATGGATATAATAAGCTTATGATTTACCTAGATAAGACACGATGATATACAAAGTAAAATATTAAGAAACAAACATAAAAGATACAATGCAAAGTTAGGCTGGTGTATAGGGAAATATAATAAAAAGCAGGAACATAATAAAAGAGAGAAAAATAAAACTGATTTTGATTCACTAATTGGAGAAGTGTGTGAAATACGACAAAAATGCCAGTAATACAAAGTTTTCATCGTCTTTAGAAAATAGAATCTAGACCAAATGTTCTGTAACATTTTCGCCCTTATAGACGGCGTAAAACGTAGATACTTTGCTTAACTAAAGTTACCGCATTTTAAAGAAGTTTTAAGAAGTTTTTACGGTCGATAAATGTTTGATATTCTTCAGCACAAAGTTGCAAGTTCAGAGCCAGTAAAAACTGTGACTTTATCAATGGCATAATTTTCATACTATTTTAACTTCACTAACTTAAAATAGATGCTTGAGGTGGATGCTGCAATTTTCTTAAGTTTTTAGCAAATTTTAAGGTCAGTGTCAGTATGTTAATTGAAATATGATTCGCGACCATTACATAGCTTTACAGAATTATAAATAATCATTAAAATCATCAATACATAACATAACCCTCTAAATTCATTTATTCCCATCGAATGTCTCTTTAATATAAAAAAACACATTCACCCTTAACCCTGGCGCTTCCGCCTTAAGGTGAATCTAGTCCATATTTTTCCCATACAAACTTCGGGAGTGTATTACTCCACTGTTTGACAATGTATATCGAAAATTAAACATGTTATGATTTTGTCTTATTATTAATATTGCCTGTACGGAAACAGAATACTAAAATAAAAAGCCTTTAATAAGTTAGGGGCCAACAAAGATTCGTTTTTCTTACAAATTTAACCTTAGTTTGGGCGTGTTTAAGTAATAAAAGAAGTGTAAAATCTAAAAAACCAAGTCGGTGCCGACAAAGCTCAAATATCCAAACATTCAATAAACTTTATTGGTCATTAATTTATGCAGTGGTTTTATCATACAACCCGATCTTCCGAAAGACTGTTCTCAATTTTTTACGCGCCTATTGTACTACAAATGATCCTGCATCTCACTCAATAGTATTGTGCGTGTAGACTAGCGTCTAACTGCTCGTCACTGATACTATCTCTGTCGGACACGATGCCTGGTGAGACAGCGTGCTTTTTAGCCAGGCCCATAGTTGGAGCTCGCGACTAGGTTCCCCTTAAGTACGGTATAGGTAATAGGGAGCGAGCCTGTATTAATCAATTGGACACAAATCCATAGACAGCACTGCTACTGTGAAAATTCCTAATGTAAATATCAATAACACTGTTAAGTACATACATCGTGGCATATCCGTTTTCCACCACTATTGGTTAAAAACTGTGCAAGTAGCTTGGCCCTACCGCTAAAAATCATTTTGAACCACTCTATCGAAACGGCACAATTCCCTTCTGAATGGAAAAACGCTAATGTAGTGCCCATCTTTAAAAAAGGTGAAGCAAACAATATAAAAAATTACCGGCCAATATCAATCTTATCTGTGTTTTCGAAGGTCTTTGAATCCCTCATGTGTCCAATTCTAACATCTCTTCTGAAAATAGAACTAGCATCCCAACAGCATGGATTCTGTGCACATAGATCAACCACGACGAACCTGACTCTCTATGTCAATGACCTAAACAAACTTATCGACTCTCGCTCACAAATTGACTCCATTTATACAGACTTTAGCAGCGCTTTCGATAAGGTCGCCCACCAGATCCTACTGCAGAAACTTTCAAACCTCGGCATATTTGGCCAGCTTCTCCAATGGTTTGAGTCTTATCTGACTGATAGAAAGCAACGGGTCGTAGTAAAGGGGCATCAGTCTTCCTTTTATTACTCTACTTCTGGAGTTCCACAAGGCTCTCATATGGGTCCAATATTGTTCCTAGTATTCGTTAATGACATAGTGAACTGCATCAAGCACAGTGAATGTTCACTCTTTGCAGATGATGTCAAGTTTTATAGGGAAATAAATTCACTCAAAGATATATCCTTGCTGCAAGAGGACCTAAGCTCAGTGCACAACTGGTGCATAAAGAATAGAATGACTCTTAACGCCGAAAAATGCCAACACATGACCTTTACTAAAAAACTAAATACCATTCCATCCTCGTATTCGTTGAATGGTCTAACACTGAAGAAGGTTAACACAATTCGCGATCTGGGAGTCTGCCTCGACAGTCAGCTCAATTTCATTCCACACATAGACAATATTGTCAAAAAGGCAACAAAAATGGTAGGATTTCTGAAGCGCGTCTGCCGCGACTTTAAGTCGATTCGCACCCTCAAACTCCTCTACTTCACCCTCGTCAGAAGTATACTCGATTATGCATCGCAGGTGTGGAATCCTACCTACCAGGTCCATATCAATCGAATCGAACGCGTCCAAAAAGGTTTTACTAGGTACCTACGACATAAATCTAACAGCTGCCCCATCACATCTAATTACTCTGAAAGATTGAGTCATTTCCACCTTACATCCCTCGAAAACCGCAGAAAAGTGATGGATCAAATTCTGCTCTTCAAAATTATTAATGGACTGATCCATGTTCCAAAACTTCTGGAAGACATTAATGTATCTGTTCCCCGTAGTAGTCAACCCAGGCCGGATCGCAAACTAGCTGTGTTCTCTCTACCTACAGCTCGAACCAACCTTGGGCGATCAGCGCCTTTGAGCCGTCTGATGAGGACGTATAACGAAAGTCACTCTCGCACCCATAGCATTGACATCTTCTCCAACACCCTGACTCAATTTCGCAAACATATTATACGACAACTTGCAGATTGCTGATAGTTGATTCTTGTTTGTATTCTGTCATTTATGTCTATTTCTGTATTTTTTGTTACAATTTCAACTTTCTAACTAATTATTTTTTATAATTTTTAAAATGTTAAGTTCACCCATTTCATTGCATGTATTATTATTGATTTTCTTGATTTTATAATTGTTAATTTCTTACTAATTTAGTTGATTTTATCATTGTCATTTTATATTTATTAGTAACTTATTTGATTTTATAATTATTAACTAATTTTATTTTATTTTTATTTTCGCCACTTTCATTAACCGTGTTTAATTAGGCAAACCATGTAAGTGCTGTGCACACCTTTAAGTGATAAGTTCACTGTAGTACTAGATTAATTATGACTAAACTTTCTGTAATGTTTATGTGAACTAGTCGTTGGAGTGCCATAATAAATAAATAAATAAATAAATAAATATCGACGCCCAACTTAGCCAGCCAGCCAGTCAGATTCAAAGATTCAGTATATGATTTGGAACTTGAAATTTTTTAACGGATCAAAAAACTGTTTGCCCTTCCCCATACATTCGCCACGTACTTAATGCAGTTTTCAATGAAACAGATGATTTATTTTTGATAACCGACGTAAAATTTTGTCTAAAATCATGTGCTGAATTCATGAGTACAGTTTGTGTGTCGATGTCCCTGCCACCCAGTACACCTGCGATTACGCACAAAATAGATATTAAGCAATTCATTTCACAAAACAGGTCAGCAAAACACTTCAAATAAAAACAAACTACCAAACACAATTACAGTCCAGATAAAAACACCTTATTTGCCCCCAATAAAGAACTCATATTTCAAACATCATCTGCATACGAATACCGTTCCAATAATACCATTATTTATTGATACGATTACATACTAATCTAAGTTGCCACATCAAATAAAGTGATAAATCAGTACGATAGCCATTATTGCTAACAAATAAAAAGATAAGAACTGGCAACACTTTTGTACGGATGCCAAAAGTGCTTGGAACTTTCCTGCATGTTGCCAATATTGTTGCCAGAGTAAAAAATGTTTGTTGACTTGGCAATATCGTCGAGCATCACAGGTTTTACGGTAGTCGTCTAGCTTTCGTTATGTAGTTGTGAAAAATTCAAATGTTTTCCGATTTGGGTATTCTTATCGACTGTAACGGCGTTTTATTATCAGACTACTGAGAAGGAAGGGCTTATAACTTTTTTTGACAATTTGCATCAATAGTCTAAGCATATGCATGCTCAGCCCACTGCTAAGACGCAGGCCTAATCTGTTCTAGTCTGTAAACTAAACGGGTCCAGTGCGGGTTAGTAGATGTCACATGTCTTCGAATTATTGGTTCAAGGATATGCCGGCCGGTTTCCTCACGATATTTTCCTTCACCGTGATGAAATATTTACACAAAGTAAAGTGCTTGGGTTCGGATTACCATCAGCGGGCACTAATGCAGACATAGAGGGAAAAAAAAGAAGAGACTAACTCTGAATGATATTGGCAAATAGGTATTATACACCGTGACATTTTAGTCGTTTTACAAAGGTGGTCCTCTCAATGTATCGGACATAAAATACATCTAGGGCCGATTAAAAAATTGTTACCATAAATTAAAATAATAAGTATTAAGAAAAATAAATAATGCTTTAGATAGAATTATGAAATACCCTCCCTGTTAATAATGTTTACGTATCAAACGGTAGAACAGAACACTGTCCTCCCATACCTATTATCACTGTAATTTGAAAATATTGTAAAACCCAATTATTTTTAAAAGAGTAACCGTGGAGTTTCTTGCCGGCTCTTCTCCATAGGAAGCGACAAATTGGAACCGTGCACCTAGCTTCTGACGTTTCATAAGTGCCCTTGCAGGTTTATGTGAAATAAAATATTTTGATTTTGATTTTGATTTTGAGAAGATTTCTACCTACCTACCATAATACCATCACATTTCATCATTCATTCCATCTCCATAACAATGTTCAAAACTACATCATGCGTTTTAGTGAACGATATTTTTTTTATTATTATTAACATGTCCAAAAATATATTTTTTATTATAAATGATTAGTAGTCAATGTATACAAGAAGTGGGCTGCCGTTGTAAGACGGCTAAAATGTCACGGTGTATATTAAAATATTATCCCATTCAGACTGATTCCCAAAAGCGTGTTCAAATAACGAATTCATAATCATAATCAGCGTATAAGGTTCCCACTGCTGGGACACAGGCCTCCTCTCTGTGAGAGGGAGTGGGCAGCAATCCACCACGCGGGCCCAGTGCGTGTTGGTAGATGTCAAATATCTTTGAATTTTTGGCTCTAGGACATGCCGGCTTCTTCACGATGTTTTCCTTCGATATTTTTGGCTAAATAAAGATTATATTATATTATAATATTTTTTGACGTTCAGACAACTTTTCACAAAATAGTAGAGACCTTAGGCCTTTGCAAGACAAGATAATGACCTGCAAGGAATAAATGTCATGTTGAAGGGCGTAACAATATCCGCCATGTTGTTATACGATCACCATGGTAACGAACAATGTGGGTTACTGTGTTGCCTAGAACCTGTACCTACCCTACAACTATCAAAACATTATGCACTTCCGTGATCTTTAAACGTAGTTTGTTGTTGATAGTTCAAGCTAGATTAGTTAAAAACTGGGACAGCAGGAAACGAGAGTAAAGTCGACGTTCCACAGCGGCCTACAACTAAGCTTACCATGTGTTCTTAGCTTCACTTTGAATGAAAAAGTAAGTTTAAAAAAGAGCAGATAATCGTCAAACGGCTGAACTGATTTTGATGAAGCATATCTAAGAACCACTGCCAGAAAACCTACTTTTAAATAAAAGAAACCGCACCCAAATCGGTCCACCCGTTCAAGAGATACGGTGCCACAGACAGACACACACAGCGGTCAAACTTATAACACCCCTCTTTTTGCGTCGGGGGTTAAAAACTAAAATCTGACTCATCTGCTGAAAGACGTCCACTACTAGACATAGGCCTCCACCAAGGGGTGGGTCTGGGGGGTCGCCATAATCGCCACGCTTGGCAGGCTGGTTGACGATCGCAGTATGGTGGTAATATTGAGGTATGAGGAACAGGGTGTAAAGTTCACTCATACTCTATGGAAAAGAGAGGATCCTCCGACCAGACGGGTGTTGTGTCTAGTGGGCAACTGCCCGACGGTTGTTTTTTTTTGTTGACCCTGAGAGGCCGTGACTACTTAACCGGTCTTTCCTGTGGTTGCCTTAAGAGAACTTAAAGCCTCCAGCGTAATACTACTTAAACTAAGCGACTGCACGCTGAGGGCAGCCCCTGTGGTGTACGGGCTTCGGCTCAGGGCGTCACTGGTAGGGGGACAGCAAGTTGGGACAGGCTAGATCAAATCAATTTCAATATTATTATGAATCGGGGAATTTAACTGTACAGGCTCAGCTGCGGCGCCGGCTGGCACTTCAACGAGCAAGGGACGGTCGGGGGTCTCATCGTTAACTCGAAGTCTTCGCGGCGCGCGTGGACCTCGACGGCGAGATCGGAATGACGGTTGTCTGTGTTTGTGTATTGTACTGGTGGCCCTACTGCTTTCTTGAAGGACGGTAATGGGGTCATCTGGATCAGCCGGCGAATTCTACTAAACCTACTGGGGACATAACTAGCGGCCTTCACAATCAGAGGATTGCGATGTTTCTCGGCTTTATCGAAGAAATGCTTCGAGTTGCGTTTCATGAACTGAATGACAGTGGGGATTTTCAGATCGAGATGGAAGATCTCGTTCTGAACGAACCAGGGGGAACCTGGAGGGTCTGCATCCTATGGATGAATCGTGGTTTCGTGTGTGCAAATACAGCACATGCTGTCATGATGGGCCTAATGCACACCGTGTAAATCCGCAACTTGCACTTAAGTGACAACTTGCTACGTGCATTTAGAACAGAGTGCAAGCTACTGAGAGCGAAGGCAGCGCGTGAGCGCGCGTTCTTTATGTGCTCAGCGAAGGAGAGGTTCTGATCCATGACCACTCCTAGGTCTTTGGCTCGCTTTTCCCAAGGGTTCGGCTTGCCAAACATGGAGATGGGTCAGGGAGGGTCAGGTCTAAGTCGCGGTTTCGAAAAGAGAACCGCTTGCTTGACTTTATCCGGATTTCCTTCGATCCTCCACTTTCTAAGCCACGCGCCAAGAACGTTGACTGCAGTTTGGAAGTGGAGGCTATCGCATCCTGACTAATCCTAGAGTAGTCGTTGGCTGTGTCATCTGCAAACAGTGCTAACTGTACCTTTCTACTTTTGGGAATATCGCTGGTGAATAGCGTGATGATGCGTTGATGATCTCATGAACTTCGTCCGGGGTGACAAGAAGTAATGGATCATCAGGGTCTTCAACGGGCGGGAGAGAGGTTCTACGTTCGACTTCAGCGTCCACCTCAGAGAGATGTGCTTGGTCTACTGGTTGAGAACTGGGCGTACATTAGGCCTCTAGACTGTCGGCTAGGCATTGGGCCTTGTCGATGTCGTCGAAAGCAACGGTGCCATCGGGGCGGGTTAGGGGACGCATTGGAGGCGACTTCTCGGGATTTGAGTTTCCTTTGAAGCTCCCAGAAAGCCAGATGAGTGGGCCGACGGTTGATGTCGGTATGTTGTTTATATACCAGTGGCGCGGTAAACTCTGATTGCGCGATGCAGGATTCGGGTGACGACAAGTCTTTTGATGCGTAGTTCGCATCTGGCGTTATAGATGCCGCCACAGAAAAATGCATAGAGAACGCTGCTGCCCATTTTCTAGTAAGTCCCTTAGTCGCCTTTAACGACACCCACGGGAAGAAATAGGATAGTGCTATTCTTTACGTCTGGCACTACATGGAATGGAAAAACGTACTGAAAAATCACACTCTAAAAAGTATGAAACAAGAAAATATTATTTTCTGAAAGCCGTGGTCGTATGCCACTTTGCCAGTGCCGGATTAACCACGTAGCAAGAGTAGCAATTGCTACGGGCCCCGCGCAAAAGGGGCCCCGCATATATATCCAAACCCGCCCACCTCCACCTAAGCGTAATTTTTGAGTGAAACTTATTGAGACGTGGTATATTGAATTTACTCGAAGTCACAAAAACGTATACCTAAACGTTAACACCCTTTCCGACTAAACACAATTTACATCAGACAATCTGTAACCGATTATTTCGTTGGCGAAAGTAAAACAGAATTTCTTACGGTAAGTGCACAAAAACAAAAAGTCGCTCGTGTAGAATTTGGATCGGTCCGATAATAATCGGCTCTACAGAAAGTCTGACGGGAGCAAGCACCCTTACTCGAGACTCAGTGTGGATGCGTAGGTAGCAGGATTGAAATAGCTCGATTCAAAATGTTATAATTTGTCTATTTTATTTTTAAGGCTTGCACCCATACGGTAGGGACATTATTTTTATTATAATTTAGTAATCATTAGGCCCCTCGATAGAATTTGCTAGGGGCTCCGCGCTTGCTTAATCCGGCAATGCACTTTGCCCTAAAGCTTAGGATCAGTTACTACTGTTAGGAAGTACTTTGATAAAAACGTTTTTTGTTATAAGTAGGTACCACTTTCATGAAATGCATTTAGTAAAAAGCTGTTATTTTAACATTACAAACAGATGCAGTCAAACGTTATAATTAAAGATCTTTGTTTTTTTAATTGCTGGTTATAATATACATATTCATCATCTGCCTAGCCTTTTAGCAACTATGTTATGGTCGGCTTCCAAGCTAACTGGATGTACCAGGAATACCAGTATTTTACATGGAGCGACTGCCTATCTGACCTCCACAACCCAGTTACTGGGTACCTAATACGATACCCCTTGGTAAGGTTGCTTTTCAGACTTTCGGGCTTCTGACGATCCACGTATGATAGCCGAGACCAACGGCTTACAGTGCTTTCTGAGGCACGGAGTGGTCTTGGTATGTAAAGATGATGAACAAACCTCGGAAAGCGTAGCTTAACCTGATCGATAGACTCGTGCCAAGCCCCTCGCTTGTGGGTAAGTAATAACAACTGCACTATTCTAGTTTGCATATTTTATATTTAATTTTTATTATGGCCATTTGAATAAAGTTGTTTCATTGTATACAAAGTGGGCTTGTAGAACAAAATGTTACATAAATAATAATGTGTGTACCGTGTATGTATTAATTGCTTACGTGCGTGTGTTTATGTGGGCAATAAAATATGTATTACTCGTGTTACATTTCCTGAAACTCAATAATGCTTATGGTGTTATATTAATGAATTAATTAAAGTTATTTTCTCATTGTCAGGAGTTCTTATTTACGTAAGTACTAGCTTTTGCCCGCGGCTCCGCCCGCGTGGATGTCGGTTATCGCGTAAAAAGTAGCCTATGTTCTTCTACATATCCCAGGCTATATGTTTGCCAAATTTAATGACGATCGGTGCAGCGATTTAGGCATGAAAGCGTAACAGACAGACACACAGAGTTACTTTCGCATTTATAATATTAGTAGGGAAGTAGAGATGGTAGGAATTTAATACTTCAAGATACAATTGTACAAAAGCGGACTTAATACCGTAGGCATGTTGTACAGACGCCAGCGCATCACGCTACCCCATTCTGTCAAATTTCTTTGATAGTTTTAAACCCTAATTCAAAAGAATAAGGTTCATGTTCAATTGGGAAAATTTTACAGTGTGGGATAGCTTGATGTGCTGGCGTCTGTACCAGTCTAAAAACAATATGTCACTCGGTCTTTAGACCACGCCGTGGGATTTTCAACTCAAGGTGTTGTACCGAGTATTCAGAATCCAGCAAAGAGCGTCCCAGCGCGTCGAAAAAACACACTGTTCGATTTTCAACTCTCGGCCCTAAGCAATGCGTTTTAGATCAGATCCAGCGCATAAAAAAATCCCACCTATACAATATGTTTTCTGAACTTAGTGGTTGTTGTATAAAACCGTCAGGTGGCAGCGCTGGTGGCAGCTTCCCGAATCCGGTCATTCAATTATTTTTAAAAGAGTAATCGTAGAGTTTCTTGCCAGCTGTTCTTCATAGGAAGCGACAAATTGGAACCGCGTACCTAGCTTGTAACGTTTCATAAGTGCCCATGCAGGTTTATGTGAAATAAAATATATTGATTTTTTTGGTAATCACCATTCTGCAACATGGCGATGAATGCATTTCCCTGTGACAGTTCATAGGACGACGTTGTCTAGTTGATCTCGACAGACTGTTCAAACCCCCAATCTTGGACATAGACAATAAACCAATGCAGAAAAAAGGAGGGAAAGCTTTTTTTGCTAATCAGCACCCTAAATGCGTAGCACACTCATAATCAGAATCTGTATCGTTTTGAAGGAAGGCTAATCCATTGCTTCATTTATTCGATTAATTTGTCTGCTCAATGACGTCAATAGCGCAATGAAAGTTATTCACCTGTCAAAATGAAAACCTTCTTACTGTTAGTGTGCTACGCATTTATCTCGCAGATTTATGCCCCATTGTTGGGCAAACGCACAACCCTATTTTGTTCAATTTCTAGCCGAATCGGTCTTGATAATACGTCCCTGCGTCACGTTTAGTCCACTGTCGGCCCCTCGACCCTCAATAAATAATGTGTCCACTGGACCCCTGACTTTTGATTATTCTCGACCCTTGGTGGTCAGAATCAGAATCAGAACTTTATTTACTATGAATGTAGGTACAGTTATAAGATGTTGTACATAAATTGATGAGATCGGCTACAGTCTACCTTACGGCGTGCAAATTATTAGGTACATAAATTAAACTATTAATACAAATTAAGTAATTAATTAGTAGTTAATAATAGTTAGTTAGTTATTAATTATTTATTATTATTCGAGAGAGGATTTTATTTTACAGCCAAGTTTTAGGTTTTCTCTCGACCCCCAAAGTAGTCTGTACCTTATTGTACCAAAATATAAATTTAAGGTACTTACCGAACTAGGGGTCGAAAGTGGACGAGGTATACCTGTTTTTTGTATGAAACTTCAGTCTCACCCCCTGGGGGTCCAGTGTGTACTATGTTTAAGGGTTGAGAGGAAACAAATAAACAAATGTTTTTTTAGGGGTCGAAGGGCCTAGAGTGCACTAAATGTGTGGTCATATCTACCAACACGCACTCCTAAAAGGAGAAACACCTTACAGCATAATATAGTGTCGGTTTTTCCGGTCTTTATAGGTGATTGCCTCGTTAGTCTAGTGGTTGCAAGCGCTACTGCTGAGCATGAGCTCCTGGGTTCAATTCCCGGGTTGGGCAATGTTGTGAGTTTTTACATCTGGAATTTCTCTGTGATGGCAAAAGGCTCTCGCCCCCTATTACATAGGACTTAAACATTACCTACTGATGAAAAGTGGGCGAGCTATAGATACACCCCTGCCCAAGCCTTCGTGGAAACAAGTCGTGATGTTATGCAGGTTTGTGTAGGTTTTGGGTAACTGTAAAACTAAAGTAAAACATATATTTATGGCTTTTCAAATAGTTTATTACTACGGTGGTAATATATCGTCAAGCTAATGAAACTTTTATACGTTTCCCGCTGTTGACTGTAACTACTTTACAATATTTCCTTTAGCTGTTCAAAGTTTTCAGTTCAGCGGTAACCAATCATTTTATTTGAACTCTAACTTAAGTTTTTAACTCTATAAAATACTTATCTCATTAAATTCTTGTCATTCCTAAATAAAAACGTATATTGCTGAAAATATATCAAATAAAAAAACCACCAACAGTAATACCTACCTACAAAAAGAAAATATAGATAACCAAAAATAACTATGTAGACATAGGCATTGTTACATACAGCCTTAAACATGACAGCCCCCACAATTTAATAAACAGACATTGACACACCCTGGCTATCCTACGATCCAAATATAGAGTGTAAAGCGTCCGCCACGCGACGCGGCGGTCAGTGCGTGCGCCCCAGACTGTGGTATTGATCCCACCACCTGCCGGTCACCACTCCCACTCGCTACACTAACTTCTTCTAGTCGGCCATCGCCCCGCGACACGATACCACATTCAAATAAAACACAATAAAGAAAACAATTTAAAAATAAATCACCTGTCAGTTTTGGCGCCTTTTAGCGTGTTCTACGCTTAAATTTTGCCGTGATAAAAAGTGTTCGATTCGCCAAATTTTTGAATTTTAGACTTTTTTAACCACGTGTTTCACAAGCAGTAATAAGTGTTTTTCGTGCCGAAAACAGTGTTGCTAGCACTTTGTTTGTAATTGTTCGCGCAATGAAGTGACTCACCTCGTGTCGACCTGGATCTTGAACGTCAGGCATTATCTCAATTTACGGCATTAAATTTCGTAATTGCACGTCTGTTAGCCCATTCGTTAGAGCTTAAATTGTCCTGAATTTTCTGCGTTCATTAAAATGTAACAGTTCAGGGTTCATTCAGTAACAATATTGTTGAACATAAACAAAACGCGTTGAAACCTAATTTATGTGGCTGGTAACAATCTGATTGCTTTCACCTCTACATACCGTTGCAGTTCGCAAAAAGGAAATTATTATCAGCAGCCGTCTATCAGATGCAAATTATTATCACGCCACTTATCTAGACCCCTCTAGATAGAGCGAGAATGGTGATATTCCCGTTTCGCGCGGCACAGTAACCCGATCGAGCGTAATAACAGATTTTTCTTGCGAGTACCTAGCTATCTATCAGCTGTTTGTGTCTGTCCGCGTAAGATTGCGGGTGTTTTTTTCCCGTGAGGGGGGAAAATGCATGAAAATTTGCATAGTATCACGTCATTGAGGTAGTTAGCGACGGAGTAGTGAGTCAGCGACGGACGCCGCCGCGGACGCGACCAATTACGCTTTTTGCGCCAACAATTTTCTAAATTCAAAACAGATAATCGCGCCTCTGCCTAGAAAACGAAACGTAACGATTTTTTATCGATAGTCTATTTTCGAATTTCGAGTGAATTGACTTTTTTGTGTGTTGTGCCTTTAGACTAGTGTTGTGCCTTGATTAGAGTAGTGTTGTGAAATGTGATTGTTTTTTACACGTTCTTAAAATGGAAAGAAGTGTTTTGGCGGAGCCGAGGCACGTTCAGTGGGCATCTGATGTGAGTATGCTTAGCTATTAGCTCTGCGATACAATTTTCGTCATCCTTCAGACGTTCAAGTAACACATTTTCATATTTACATTCTTTATTACAGTAAGGTCACGTGATAAAAGTTACGTACACTTTTAACACTTTCGTTTGAACTCTGTGTACCATCAATCATGTTTGCTTGCAAAAATTATTCACATTTTTCATGAAAAACTTGACTTAATATTTTTTTCCGTCTTTGTCATTTTAATGTCAATGGAGTGAGAGGGCAATAGACTTTAACACCTTCTTAGGTATAAGGCTTCACTTTAAGACGTTTATCAATGAGGGGGTAAAATTCTAATATGGTAGGTGGTAGGTACCTTCTAGATACCTATTCCCAATATTTAATAGTTTCACGAGAATATTTTATTTTAGATAACTATAGTTCGGTTTTAATACCAGTGATTATTTTGACAGGTGTAATGTCAAACTCATGTCAAACTCTTGTACCTACTAAAAAAGTAAACACAAAGATTTGAAATGTCAGATTGGTCTCTGGGATTTAAAACTAACATTTCAACCGCACATCACTGGCAGTACGAAAATCGCCCTTATTGCTAAGACATAACAGCGCTATCAATGTCAAATTCTTACCGCTGATGTGCTGTTGACTGTATTAGTCAACCTACTTTTTTTGTAGGTGACTGTAGGTACTTACTTCATAGAACTATTGACTTGTCAACTTTTATCAAGAGTTTTTCAGTAATGAATGTAATCACAAAGACGCAGACGTAATGTAGCTATTAGAAAAATAATTATGTGTATCATTACAACAGTACCTATACCCACTTATCAAATTGTAGTCTGCAAACATTATACGTGCCTATAATATTATAAAAATGCCTACGTAATTTTATAAAATTACAATAAATTATTTTAATAATATTCCCTTTGCCGTTTCTCATACATTTTATTTTAATTTCACAAATATTTTGTTACGTCAAAAAGGAGCGCGCCTCTCATTCCATTTTCATAATTCTATTTTTTTATTAAGGCTATGAACAGACAACCTTTGCCCTCCTTGCGTGTAAAGCTGCGGCTTCACCGTGTGAATTATAAATGTGAATGGGATTCTTTATTACACCAACACACACACTCGTATTTATTATCTGTGCTGTCTCAACCATTGTTTTTATAATCTGTAATACAATGGTGTTCGGATCTCTCGACTTTTTTATGTTTTTATAATGATACTCGCTTAAGATCGCGGGTTTTGCAGTTTTTATTCTACTTTGAAGCGAAAATCTAATTGCTTGTGGATGTAGCCTAGTTGATTATAATTTGCTTCTACAAGGTGTATATAACAGGATAAACGCAAGTTCTGAAATTCGTTTTTTCATAATTGAGTACCCAATTGATTTCAGTAATTTATATTTTCGGATATTAAAAAAAAATATTGTCATAAGCACTGCCGATTCACCCAAAGAAAATTCAACCTTAATTCAAGGCAGTAAGACTCAATTTTAAATGCATAAAGTAACGCTAGAGTCGACACTATTTTCTTAATAATACCAGTTAAAAAAAAATATAAGTTTTGGTCATTGAATATTCTAATTGGTGTGTATTAGGTCTGGCGTTAGCAAGATTACATGCATAAGGCGGTGACAAAAAAATAAAATACATATCCAAAGTCACCGCGCCTTCCGAAATTAAAGTTATTTTTCACTTTTTAGTGTTTTTTTGGAAGTCGGAAGTGTTTTTTTTTTTAATGTTTTATTTTTCACCTTTTAGTGGTTCACATGTGCTTACCCCTTCACAGCGTACCGGCGTTATGTTATATTATGAACTGGTGTAAACAATAGACAGACATGAGATTTCAGCAATTCCAGTCCATTTGCTATCATTTACTGAGGAGTTCCGTTGCCTATCTCCGAAGTTCTTCACCAAATTGAAATGGAACCACTCCGAGAAAGTACTCTTCCAAAAACTACCCAAATCGCTTCAAGTGTGCCTATAAAATTTGAAGAGTTCTCTCTATTTCTCCAGGATCCCATCATCAGATCCTGACTTGATGATCATGGGACCACCTAGGAAGTATACCCTTTCAAACAAAAAAAAAATCCAAATTGGTCCAGCCATCTTCGAGTAATCGGGGGGAACATACATAAAAATAATAAAAAAAAAACAAAACAAAAAAGGTTCCGACGAATTGAGCACCTCCTTCTTTTGGAAGTTGGTTAACAATATTATGAAACCACGACCATTATCGTACAGACGCCAGCACATCAAGCTACTCCAATCTGTCAAATTTCTTTGATAGATTTCAAACTTTATCACAAATACATAAGGTTCATGTTCAATTGGGAAAATTTGACAGTTTGGGGTAGCTTGATGTGCTGGCGTCTGTACATTGTTTTAATATGGTATTCTAGATAAGAAGTGGAATAATTAGATAAGTCGTAAGTTATCATAGCATCACTCCTGTATTCTCCGAAGGGTTAGTCAGAAGTGCTCCTATATCTACTACACCCACGTTTCGCCAGCTAAGTTTAAGTCTCATGTAATAGCGAGCAATATACACATACGTACTGGAAGACATAGCGTTGGACGGCCTCCCACAAGGTGGACCGATAGCCCGGTGAAGGCCGCAGGAATCCGCTGGATGCGATGCATTGAACCAGTCGAAGTGGTGGCGTTTGGGGGACGCCTAAGTCCAGCAGTGGACGTCTTTCGGTTGATACGATGATGATAATGGAACATATGTATCCTTACCTATAAAATGTAAACAAGGGACTAGCCATTTTTCAACAGATTCATTTTTATTTGGGTTTTTGCATATCGGGCAGGTGCATTGCATAAATACGGACAAAAATATCTGTACATGAAATGCATTGTGTATTTTTTATTGTTTCCTTAAGTTTCCCACAAGCCTCATGCATGACTCATCTTTAGTTTTAATGTTTTACTGACTTTTCCTTATTCGGACAAAAGTATAAATTAAAAAAAAAAACATAATTCGCCAGTTATGTTTAAGCCCTATGTAAAAGGGGCGAGCCTATTGCCATCAAACGGGCACAAATCTAGACTCCGGGCTGCTATTGTAAAATTCCAGATAGAAATACCCAACAACGCTCCCCAACCTGGGAATCGAACCCAAGACTTCGTGCTCACCAGTAGCGCTTGAGACCACTAGACTAATGAAATAAAATGTAGCCGAGAATACCTAGACCTTATAAATACAAAGAGAATAACCAATACTGGCCAAAAATAAAGCAATTTTGATAATTCCAAGTTTTCAAGGAATGTTTTCGTCCCTAAATACAATCTGCTGAAAGCTTCCAAAAATCGATGTCTTAAGGGGTTGGCTGTCTAACCGAATGCAGCTGAATACCAGTATTATTACATGGAGCGACTGCCTCTCTGACCTCCACAACCCAGTTACTGGGTAATACGATACCCCTTGGTAGGCTATTTGTCAGACTTTCGGGCTTCTGACGACCCATAACGACGGCCAAAGTTCCACGAATGAGGGATCAACGGCTTTCTATCGATGATGTAATAATCGTTTAAAAATAACGGCTATTTTTAAACGCAGAACACATCAACTGACGGATGCACTTATTTTAACAACATAGACGAAAGAAATGTGATACAGGCACTTAAATGAGAGTGAAACAATATTGAAATCGGTATCTACGAATAAAGCTATAAAGACCTACTTATATTTTACTGTCTGCAGGCTTAGCACGAGCACCGACTTTTAACTAAATGATGTACAATAGTAGAAGATATAGCTGTGTTCTTCTATGAGTTCTACACGAATCATGATTTTAGATAATCTTATATACTTTGTGGCCGTCGAGTAGAAAGTTTGTTGTCAGTGTGATTTTGACAGTTTGGGAAGAAACATTCTTATGAAATAGTCTACATTTACAAGGACCTCGACAAAGATCGTTAGAATCGAAAGACAAAATGACAGATTGTAGAAGGATATCTACGGTGCGATGTCAAAAATAGAGAAACGAAATGTCACTTTGTATTGTAAAGGCACTGTCAATTCTTCGTAGAAATACAAAACGTCATGCTAAGCCTGCAGGAAGCAATTTAAGACGATAATGTACAGACGCCAGCACATCAAGCTACCCCAATCTGTCAAATTTTCCCAATTGAACATGAACCTTATTAAACCGTAGTAAAGATGAAAATCTGTCGAAGAAATTTGACACATTGGGGTAGCTTGATGTGCTGGCGTCTGTACCTTTTCTTTTTAATTCCAACGATTTTCTGACAATCAACTACTTTTAGTTTGTAGAAAACAACATCAATCCTGTTATCCCCGAAGTGTTAGGCAGAAGTGTACCTATAGTACAACCACATTCCGCCAGATATGTTAAAATCCCTCGTAATAGGGTGCGAGCTTATTGCTATCAGCCGAGTACCATTCCAGACTCCCGGCTGCGTTAATCAAAACTTAACACATGCCCAATTTGTACTACCGACCTACATGTATAGATATCCATTTTTTTTTTATTGAGGGTTGGAAATCATCAAATAACTTCTCCCGGTCTGGGTGGAGGGCGTGTCAGACTTGTACTGACTAAAACCCACCCGAGTTCCCTCAGTTGCCTGTGTGCCAGGGGCCGCGGTATCTCTTTCGAACAACCCGCACCCCTGACAGATAGATATCCATTACAAAATATCCATTACAACTGAACGATACACTATTATAGTTACATAATAAACACAAACATAACTACGTCTAACAATATCTGGCAATGTAAACAACTATATTTAGTATTTAGTATAGCATCTATTCATATCAACCATTACAACTATTTGACGTTACATACATATGACTTAATTGTAAGCATAGCACTAGAAGTTGTCGTAACTTGCACCCTTGCTAAGTTATCAGGATAACTTGTACTAAGGGCACAAGTTCCAACCCTTGGTTCATATATTTAAAGTCATTGCAAATATACAAAAAGCAAAAAATGCTCACAAATAATACATGAAAAATTTTGTAAAATAAAATTAACGAGGAGTACACAAAAGCAAAAATACAAACGAAAAAGTGTTGAGAATGTGGGGAATAGTTGCATTTATTTAGTAAGACTTTTCTCCAGAAAGAAGAAGCCGCTCTGTGTCAATACACCGTGACATTTTAATCGTCTTACAACGGCAGCCCACTTCATGTATGCAATGACTACTAATCATTTATTTAAAATATATACCTATATATTTTTGAACATTTGCATAATAAAAAAAATGAAAATATCATTCACTAAGACGCATGACGTAGTTTGAAACACCCTGTTATGGAGATGGAATTAATAATCGAATGTAATGGTAGGTAGGTAGATACATCTTCTACTGTTTTACACGTAAACATTATTATCAGGGAGGGTATTGACTAATTCTAAAGCATTATTTATTATTGTTTAATTGTGTTCTTAATTATGTTTTAATCGCGCCTAGAGGTATTTTATGTCGGATACATTGAACGGACCATCTTTGTAAGACGACTAAAATGTCACGGTGTATAATTGTGTTCAAGTAGCCAGTTTGTAACAGTTTTTTTTAAGGTGTTTCTTGGATATGAGTAGTATTGCAGATCTTTATTGAGTCTGTTATATAAATCTGGGCCTTGAAAGCAGATCAATCTCTTAGTGAATGCGAACTTACATCTATGGGGTTGACAGACTGTGTATCTACCTACCTACACCATGTTGTTAACTCTCTATAGATGCTGCATGTTTGTTTCTTTCAAATCATTTCAATTAGTTCTTCATCATCATCATATCAGCCGAAAGACGTCCACTGCTGGACATAAGCCTCCCCCAGAAGGGTGGATTTGCCATAATCGCCACGCTTGGTAGACGGGTTGGTGATCGCAGTATGGTGGTCAAATGCATAGAGAACGCTGCTGCCTATTCTCCAGTAAGTCCCTCAGTCGCGACACCCACGGGAAGAAATGGGATGGTGCTATTCTTTTGTCAGCAGTGTGTGTCCCAACAGTGGGAACAGGATAGGCTGAGTATGCTTTATTCTGAAGACCTAGAGTAAAATTAGGTACTACACTACCATAGCAAAAAAGCGATAAAAATTAAGCAAATTTTTAACTGTAATTTTCATTCAAAGTGTGGGCAAAAATACGTACTATACATTCGGAAATAGCACAAAGAGTAAGTATGAACCTTAAGTCTAGTCGCGGGCTCGAACTCACTGGTGGGCCTGGCTAAAAAGCAAGCTGTCTCACCAGGCATCGGGTTTTACGGAAAAACCACTGCATAAATCAATGGCCAATAAAATTTATTGAACTTTTCGATATTTGAGCTTCGTCGGTACCGACTCGGTTTTGGAGATTTTACACTTCTTTTGTTACTTAAACACACCCAAAATTAGGTTAAATTAGCAAGAAAAACGAATGTTTGTTGGCTCCTTACTTTTCAATGGCTTTTTATTTTAGTATTCTGTTTCCGCACAGACAATATTTTATAATGAGACAAAACCATATCATGTTTCATTTTTGATGTACATTGTCGAACAGTGGAGTAATACACTACCGAAGTTTGTATGGAAAAAATGTCGACAAGATTCACCTAAAGTTGCATATCATCATCATGACTTGACTATACATCACAACTCCACCAGTAATGTTATAAGTCTCATGTAATAAAGGGTGAATCGATTGCCCCAGGGCACAAATACAGACTCCAGTCGACTACCGATCATTTGCTAATAGAGAAAACCAATAACACTTTGCCAGGCCAAAAGGATCGACCGCCCCGCGTATTGTACTGCTTACGACCGACAGACAGACAAGGCTATCGCGTTGTAAATGAAATGATCACTTTACTTGATTATGTAAAGTGATCATGTATAAAACGATTTGTTATTTTGCCTTGTATTTCTAACAGGTAGTGAAGCTGACAGGGGCGGTCTACAAACTCAAACGCAAAGCATTTATTTCAGTTTAACCATCTCCAAGCATTCTTTAATTGTCAAGGGGTCGGTCAGTCAGAAGATGAAAGTATTTTTATCTCACAAAGCGATGAACAAGCACGTGAATGTGTGTGTATGCGCAGGACACAGTATAAATATGGACAGTATAAAAACTAGGCCTATTTGATAATATAATTACCTACGCTCAATTGAAGCGTTAGCACGTCACTCTTAGTATTTGTAAAATTACAAAGTTTTATTGGTATTTGATTAAATAATAAAAATTTTAGACATTACATTAGTAATGTACATAATAAAAAAACAAGCTTATGTTCGTTATATCTGAATTTTACTGTATTAATTGGATGTATATGATAGCATTTTATTACGAAATACGCAATACACTCGTGGATTTTTTTTGCAAAGACCGGGGTTGATTCGTGGCACACGAGATAAACGTATAATGCACCCACTCGTCTCGGCACGGCACCCGCCTGGAAGGTGTCTTAGATGCGCACGTCTGTGTGAGTGTGTCGTTTCGACCGTTTGTTCCTAGTTTCGGTACTGTCGATATTTATACTGTGCTCAGGAGCTCTCTGTACCGTCCGACACAATGCCGAAGTCGGAAGTGTGTGCGTTATGTGCTGACGCTAGTCGTGATCGTCGTTGGTTGTAGTTTACAAAATCTAAGTGGTCATACAGAAAGCCGATCCCCAGCTGGTTATTCTATTTTCAAATAAACACTAGCCTAAAATACTCTCACCTATGACAAATAACCTAATTCTAGTCATACGCAAAAAACTATAAAAGATTAAAACACCATTTTAAAAGATAACCACTTAATCTTTCTCAAAACCGTGTAATCTTTCTCAAAACGCAATGAAACACGACTATTTGGCAAGTTGACTCATGTTGTTGGTACATTGTTTAATCTAGCGTTTCATTGCACGTTAATTAGTCTTTCC
The DNA here is from genome assembly GCA_949091785.1 of Polymixis lichenea. Classification (NCBI taxonomy): domain Eukaryota; kingdom Metazoa; phylum Arthropoda; class Insecta; order Lepidoptera; family Noctuidae; genus Polymixis; species Polymixis lichenea. The sequence continues at coordinate 14,927,302 of OX420956.1, forward strand.
GTGTTAGGCAATGGTAATTAGAAGAATTGGGTTGTGTAATGTATGACATGACTGTTTGAGAATAATCTTTAGCAAAGAGTTAACCTAGAATTACGAGTCGAAAGCGATGCGGATGAATTTTTCGAGGCTATTTTTTTATTTGTGTGTGTTTAGTTAAGTTAGTTTGTAGTTAGTTTAGTTATAATTGTTTTATTTTTATTTATTAATTATTACGAGTAGTAGTTGATTCAAATAAATATTTACAGAAAAAAAAATCTAAGATATTTTATGAACGGACGAATTGTGATCCTGGTTTTTGTTTCAATAAATATTTTGGTAGGGAAGAACATATAGGCTGAGGAATGAGCGGTTTAGAAGAAGATGTAGATATAAAAATTGAAAAGAGTTTGCTTAGACGGTTTGGTCATGTTGAGAGGATGAATGAAAGGCGAACAATTATTTTATTTTTTATTTACAAGGATGTGAGTGGAAGCGCTGGGACGGGACGTCCTAGGACAGGGATGGCGAACCACCGCTACGAGCCATTAAAAAAAATATATATATGGCATTGATGTGCCAACATACAATCTTCACTTATTGACTACTAGAATAAAACTAAAAACTTTAACTAACTCACAATAATTGGTAGTCTTTATTTCCAAACAGAAATAGGCTTGTCTATTGTACAGTAATCAACATCACACCACCATATTTAAAAGAAAGAAAAAATTAGTGCAGCTTCTGGTGTCTGGTATTAGGTTCATATATTACTACTTTTTAACCGACTTCAAAAAAGGAGGAGGTTCTCAATTCGACTGTATGTTTCTTTTTTATTTCTTTTTTTGTTACCTCATAACTTTCGACTAGGTGAACTTATTCTGATGATTCTTTTTTTATTTGAAAGCTCGTGCTTCCCGTGTGGTCCCATTTCAATTTCATATAGATCTGATGATGTGTTTCGGAGACAGACAACGGAACTCTTCAAAAAATAACAGCAAATCAACCGCGATTGCTGCTATCACATAAATATGCATTGTTTTGACCCCAAGGATGATAAAATTTCGAATTAGTGGGGTAGGTACTATAACTAAGAAGTGAAAAATAAAAACTTTTTCCAAAAAAAAAACCGACTTCCGAAAAAACACTTATAGTGAAAAATAACTTTAATTTCGGAAGGCGGTGACAAAAAATTTAAATACATATCCAAAGTCACCGCCTTCCGAAATTAAAGTTATTTCTCACTTTATAGTGTTTTTTAGGAAGTCAGTTGTTTTTTTTTTGGAAAAAGTTTTTAGCAGAACGGAAGCTGAACTGGAATCATGTGACATAGGTACGGTTTCTTAAAATAAGGACTCAGGCTTAAGAAGATGAACTTATTACGAAGGATTTCTATGTTTGTTACTGTGACTTAGGCTGCCGTGCCCAAATTATTTTGTTATGTTCCACCGAAGGAACGCGTCCCATTGGTTCGCCATCCCTGCCCTACGAGGATATAATAATATAGTCACCATATTGGTGATGTTCTCCAGAAAGGTCAGGTGTTTAAAACTTGCAACCGCCGTCCGTGTAAGAACGTAAACGAAGCACAAGGAGTTGTTTTTTTTTTTTTTTTGTCTTGTTTTTTGTTTCACTTTTTGGGTTTTGTTTTGTTGTAGGTTAAGTATGTTTGTGTTTTATTTTTAAACAGTGTCTGCGATTGGATACGGACACTGTCTTTTTGTTGAGGTTTTTCGCATAAAGGGGTTACCTGTCCTTGTTAGCCGCATAAGTTTTTGTACAGTTGTACAGTACGCGTGTCCGCCCCCCACGTAGCCAGGTGTTCAGCTTGGACGTAAGGTAGGATTTTAGGGGGCAGCACAAGGAGTAGGTAAGGTTCGTAGGTGTCGTTCTGTAGTTTCTGCCCACCCCCATGGGAAGAAGGCGTGAGTTTATCTGTGTAGGGTAGGGTAGGGTGGTGATTTTTTTTTTTCAAATTTTTCATCATAAGTATCGTTTTCAAGGTTTTCGAGGGTGCTAAAGCCAAAAGTGCGGACAAAATGAAGAATCCAATATGACGGCTAGGAAAATTCTCAAAGTTTTCATCATGGGTGTCGTTCAGTAAGCAATAGAGTTTCAGGAAACTACACCATCAGGAAAGAAATGATAATCTATCCAACTTCAAAGCAACGTCTGAAAACACTTATCAGTAGAATACTTAATTCTAAAATTACCTTGCCGAAAAATGTAATTAAGCAAAAAACATGCAATCATTTTAGTATTTAAATAGCATTCCAATAGAGCCTAACGACTATTAAATAGCATAACAAACAAAAATACGTTCGTGAAAACACAAAATGGCGTCCAACCCGGCTTGATGACGAGAACGCAGAATTTCTTCATTTAATTAATATAGAGTGACACGGCCATTCGCATTGTTTCGTCAAAATGATTAATGTTTCGGATTACTGCGAACTGAGTAAATAGCCATTTCTGTAGTTTAAGAGAGTGTACAATACATAATACATAATAGTTTTATATTATTTTGAATACTAGCTTCACCCGCATGGGTGTGGGAAATTATCCCACAGAAACCTACTACCAGGTTTTTTTTACCTAGGTTACGCCTTATAACATCAGCTGTCTATCCCGTCAAAATCGGTCCCTCCGTTTCGGATATTAGCCGGAACAAACAGACAGACAAAATTTAAAAAAAAATGTTTTTTTTTCTTTAACGTAAACGAGGCAAAAGAAGTACCGTTGAAGGATTGTAGCAGGTGGCGTTCTGTAGTTGCTGCCTACCCGCATGGGAAATGGCGTGAGTTTGTGTATGTTTTCTTGTTATCAGAGGCCCTAGTGTGAGTTTCATTTAAACATCTACACCAAACGCAGTGAGCGCGTTTGGCGCTCCGATTGGTCCGTCACCAATCCAGGGCCAATCGGAACGCCGAACGCGCTCACTGCGTTTGGTGTAGATGGTTAAATGAAACTCACACTAGGGCCTAAGTACAGTGTATACTTTCATATGCATTAAGTAAAAACTTGTTAGTTTGACATTACAAAAACCAGGCTTAGCGTGACGCTTTCTATTTCTACGAAGAATAGACAGTACTTTTTCTATGCAAAGTCACATTTCGTTTCTCCATTTTTGACATCGCACCGTAGATATCCTTCTACAATCTGTCATTTTGTCTTTGTTTATAACGATCTATGTCTAGGTCCTTTTATATGTAGACTATTTCAGATGAATATTTCTTCCCAAGCTGTCAAAATCACACTGACAACAAACTTTCTCGTATACTCGACGGCCACAAAGTTTTAACGATTATCTACAGAATCATGATTCGTTTAGAACGCATAACTGTGTTATTTAAGGCGGAGATTTCTGGAAAACGATCAAAAAGGTGGTTTTTTAAAGCTGTGTATCTCTTAAACCGTAAATAATTTTGGAAGCATTTTTTTTGCATACAGTGATGGAAGTCAAAACATAATTAAATATTCTTTAATGCATCAGAAAAATCATCAAAGTCACCTCTTAATTATCTTTAAAATCGGTCTATCCCTTCAATAACAGTTATAAACATAATTAAAAATATACCATAAAATTCCAAATGCTAAACTGCATCCAGTGATGGATTATTTATTATTAAATAGTTAATATCTAATTTTATACGATTTTATTTGCATTTTTACGACATACGCTTGCTCATTTGTTATTCGAATTTAATACAACAGATTTTTACCCGTAACAGATTGCAATAAGAACTGTTATCGCTCATAACGACAATATTTAAAGTTACCAGGGCCTTAATAGAAGAACATAGCTATTTTCTCCTATTGTACAACATTTAGCTGATAATAGTCATGTCTATTCTTCCGTCGACAACTCGGTGCTCGTGCTAAGCCTTCAGACCTCTCAATATTATTCATTTGTATAGATGTGCCTATAGATTTAGCTACATAGAGTAGACTGTGTCAGTCTGGAAATTGGTAAGCAAATGACAACCTAGGTCATTAGGTGGTGACCGTTGTGCCTAGGTTCATAAACTGTGACCTTTTTGTAAGCCCCAGTTTGTGTATTTAAAACCTAGACACAATTTACTTGAAGGTGAACGAAAAACATCGTGAGAAAATTCTTACTTTTTACCAGACTACGAGAAGGGTTATGATTAAGACCGGTGTTTGTATGTATGCTCATCTGTTCCCCCATAACTTCCAAACTGCGTACCATAATTTGAAAAATGAGGTGTCGTTGAAAGCATCTTGATCGTCCGCTGGTGCTCCCTCTAGAGGACATAAAATCATTATTTTTTTCAACATGACGCTGGACCTGCAAATTGAAAAAAAAAACTTTTTTCAAAAGAAAAAAAACAACCGACTTCCAAAAAAGCACCACAAAATGAAAAATAACTTCGGTGACTTTGGATATGTATTTTATTAAATTTTTTGTCACCGCCTTCCGAAATTAAAGTTATTTTTCACTTTGTAGTGTGTTTCTGAAAGTCTTGAAGAGTTCCATTGCCTGTCTCCGAAATGCATCATCAGATCTTTAAGAAATATATGGGACCATTTCGGAATTAACACCTTTCGGACAAAAAAAAAATAATTTTGCAAATCCGTGTATATATGACGGAGTTATGCCCGAACATACATTAAAAAAGTATACTCCTTCTTTTTGAAGTCAGTTAAAAATTTAAAATTTAAAAACCCCCGACCCAAAAAAGAACTCTAAAAAGTAATTTTTTTAAATTACTTTTTAGAGTTCTTTTTTGTCGGGGTCGGGGGTTTTTTAAATTTTAAATTTAACTTTTATTTCCTGTTTTTTACACTGAAAGTCTCGCTTAAATCTGCGCAGCGTTTCGTTAGTTTCCCACATTGAAGTTTGTTACTAATCTATCCTCATTCCTCGTCCTGATCACCATTTATCCATAACCTATTCATTGAGACCTTTTCAATGAGCCCAAACACGATACTTCTGCTGTTTCTTGGTGAGTAACTTGGGTATCCTGAAAATTCCAGGTGTTGCTTCAGCATCAGTTCAAGGTTACTTTGTTCGTCTAGTATCATTGAAGTAATAGAATACCAAATTTCGACTTGATCAGACTCGTGGAAGATGGTCAAATCCCTTCATCAACCAGAAAAGAGCTGATAATTTTCAAACGGCTGAACCGATTTTGATGAAACCTGTCTAAAAACACTCCCGACTAATTCACCTTCACCACAAAAAAACAAAATCGAATTCGGTTCATCCGTTCGGCAGCTACGATGCCACAAACAGACACACACGCATACACACACACAGACACGTCAAACTTATAACACCCCGTCGTTTTTGCGTCGGGGGTTAAAAATGGGGTTTACTTACATGAGCTACCTTATCGCATCAACCACACCCACAGAATGTAAAAAACGCAAGACGAAATTAAAAGAAAACAACCTTACAAGGTAATTAAGTATACGACTAACAATGCTTGGTATTCAGCCATGGGAGCGATCAATACCTTAATACAATGTGAAGGAAAGTTATGGGAAAATAATTCTATGGAACAATAGGTTCTCACACAGAGAATACTTCTGTTTTCGTTATAATGATGGTTAATGAGAAAATATTAAGAAAACAAATAACTGACTAGCAAAAGGCTCGTGGTTGAACAAGTTGGCACATCAGAGTCAAAATAACTTTGTTTGCCATCGGCTTTTATTTAGGTATTAAGTTCTGTTTACGTTTTTATTATTTACTAGCAGCGCTCCGCGGTTTCACCCGCGTAATTCCCGTTCCCGTGGGAATACGGGGATAAAATATAGCCTATGTCACCCGGGGATAGTGTAGCTTCCCAACAGTGAAATAATTTTTCAAATCGGTTCAGTAGTTTCGCAGCCTATTCAATGCAAACAAACAATCAAATCTTTCCTCTTTATAATATTACGACTTCGCGTCAAATTTCTTGCTCCCCGACCCACCCCGTCGCTCGCCTCGGCTCACCGTGCGAGTACTTCGTATTCGTGACTTTTTTCTCTTTGCTCAGCTCCTAAGGGTATTAGCGTCTTCACGCTAAGACCCTTAGGAGCCGACCCAGGCTATATACCATCGTATATAGCCTATAGCCTTCTTCGATAAATGGGCTATCCAACATTAAAAGAATATTCCAATTCGAACCAGTAGTTGCTGAGATTAGCGCGTTCAACCCCTTCGCAAATAATGCATTATTTTAGAACAAATTTGGTTAGCATATATAAGGTTATAGTGTGCCAACCTTAAAATATAGACATATGCTATCTCAAACTTTTTTTTAGAACTTTTAAATGGAGACAATTCTGTGATACATGATTTTTGCGAAACTTTAACCGTTTACTCAGCGTACGCAGCGGAAGCTCTCAAAAGGAAAAACAAACCCCCGATTTTGAAAAATCATTCATTAATGCTCCGCTCCTATTGGTTTTAGCGTGATGTTATATAACCTTTCTCGATAAATGGGTTATTCAACACTTAAAGAATATTCCAATTCGAACCAGTAGTTCCTGAGATTAGCGCGTTCAAGCAAACAAACAAACTCTAGATCACATTTAATATTAGTAGGTTTAGTAAGATTTCAGGTTTAGTTTAATTTTCAATGTTTTCGTTGGGATATTGGTGTCTGCTAGCTGACATCATCGTCATTCTCCTGTTCAATTATATATTTAAATAATATAATTATGTAAAACTATCCCAATTTATTTGTGGTCGGCGCAACGTGTATTTTTTTCCACTCTTCTATATTAGTCGTCATCTCCGTAGTCACACCCTTTCTAACCATATCATCATTCACACAGTCCATCCATCGTTTCTTTGGTCTGCACCTACTACCACCTATTGGTCTTCAGGTATATTCATGACAGCTACGTGGGTCTATGGGTCGCCAAAGTTAGTAGTCTTTAGATGAAATAAAGAAAGAAAGAAAAACGATTGATTGTTACTCGCACAGGAATATCACAACCTAAACTAAACACATAATTAAGTATACTTTACTTTAAAATATGTGATTTTCGTTTTAATCAGCTGCTGTAGAATGTCAGCCATTTTTTATAGTAGGGCTTCTATAACTTTATAGTAGGTTTATAGAACGTGCTAAAATGCGTTAATTAATAACACTTTCTGACAAGCAGACTTTAGCAAGGTTTAAATCGATGATTGATAAAAAGTTTTCGAACATCGAATGATTAATCAATGGATGTTCGATAGGGATGTCAGCAGCAACTGATGGGGCCCGCAAGGGCCGATGCCTGCCAGGGGTGCGGGTTGTTCGAAAGAGATACCGCGGCCCCTGGCAGACAGGCAACTGAGGGAACACGGGTGGGTTTTAGTCAGTAAAAGTCTGACACGCCCTCCCGCTCCACCCAGAGCGAGGGAAGTTATTTGATGATTTCCCATCCAAAAAAAAAAATGGATGTTCGATAACATTTTAGAATAAGACCGTAAATGAGAAATAAGGTAAGGTTTTCTCTCGAGGTTGTCACTATTTGTCAGGTATTTGTAAGATAAATTGGATTAATTGATACAAGAACTTGATTTCCCTAGGGTAAAGGTTATTTTTCTTTTATATTTTGATCTAGGATAAACACAAAACACAGATCTATTAGTTTTCTAATTTCTTATCAGTTCTAACAGACTCTCGAGGTTGTCACTATTTGTCAGGTATATAATAGAGATAGATTGGTTTCATTGTTACAAGAACTTGATTTCCCTAAGGTCAAAGGTTATTTTTCTTTTATATTTTGATCTAGGATAGACACAAGACACAGATCTATTAGTTTTCTACTCTCTTGTTGGCTCTAATACAATAAAATATGATATGGTAAATAGATGTAGGTACTAGTATTGTTGAAAGTGGAAAGCACGTTGAGCCGATGGTCTCGGCTGTCATTCGTGGATCTTTGACAGTTGTTATGGTTATTCCGACCCCTTTAGTGTGACAACCAGTGTTACCAAGGGGGTTACCCCTGTGTTACACAGTAATTAGGTTGTGGAGGTCAGACAGGCAGTCTCTCCATGTAAAATACTGGTATTCAGAATTATAATGGGACAGCGCAATGCAATACAATGCTCAGTGCAATGCTCGACGACCTCAGTAGAGCTTTCGAAAGAGTGGGTCTAAAAATGAACATGGACAAGACAACGGTCATGTTAAAAGCCCATGTAACACCCACTCTCATGACGATCGGAGGCGCTACGCTCGAAGTTGTAGACGAGTACGTTTACCTAGTACAAATTGTCCAGTTAGGTAGGTCCAACTTCGAGAAAGAGGTCAATCGTCGAATCCGACTCGGCTGGGCAGCGTTCCGGAGGCTTCGCAATATCTTCTCGTCTCACATACCGCAGTGTCTCAAGACGAAAGTCTTTGACCAGTGTGTGTTGCCAGTGATGACCTATGGTACAGAAACGTGGTCGCTCACAATGGGCCTTATCAGAAGGCTTAAAGTCACCCAAAGAGCAATGGAGAGGGCTATGCTTGGAGTTTCCCTACGCGATCGAATCAGGAACGAAGAGATCCGTAGGAGAAACAAGGTAACCCACATAGCCCGAAGAATTGCAAACTTAAGTGGCAGTGGGCAGGGCACATTGCTCGCAGAACGGAAAAAGATGGCTGATGGGGTCGAAAGGTTCTGGAGTGGCGACCGCGTACCGAAAGACAGAGTGGGAAGGCCTCCCACACGGTGAACCGATGACCTTGTGAAGACCGCGGGAATCCGCTGGATGTGGGAAGCACAAGACCGGTCGAAGTGGAGGAGCATAGGGGAGGCGTATGTCCAGCTGTGGACGTCTTTCGGCTAACATGATGATGATGGTGATGAATGGGACAGCATGTGCCAACTTAAATAATAAATTGTTTTCACAAATGTTATCATTTGCGTGGTAAGCCGCTGTAATCATTTCCCTTGAGCAAGGAAAAACAATTAAAAAAAATATTTGCGTGTAGTATCGTCTTGTTTCATTCAATGATTGTGAATTAAATTACTATTGATATCGCTACTTAGAATCAAGGAGAGGAAATAAATGCTTGAATTCAGGGTTTTCTAAATCTTTATTTGAAATAAAGACTTAAATAGTAATCTAGATAAGATTTAAACTAACAAGACTCTTGAATTAAGCCTTGATGACACTCCGTTTGATCCTCATTAACATTCCAGTCTGTCACCATCCACTTGAAATGATTTTGAAGCTATGAGATCACTTTAACTATGACGTCACCAACGACGTACCAAGAATTAATTAAAATAAATAGTTGTCAGTGCCTGCCCTGCCGTGGCTAATTAATAGCAGCCACACGGGTCAATCGATAGTCCGCGGATGGGTTACCATCGTACCAAGACCCTAGGTGCGGAAAGCACGTTAAGCCGTTGGTCCTGGCTGTGATTTGTGCATCTTTGGCAGTCGTTACGGGTCGTCAGAAGCCCGAGTGTCTGACTACCAGTCTTACCCAGGAATATCGTAAAACCCCAACACTGGGTGGTGGAAGTCAGATAGGCAGTCGCTCTATGTAAAATACTGGTATTCAGCTGCATCCGGTTAGACTGGAAGCCAACCCCAACATAGTTGGGCAGATGATGTACGACTGTCACTGACCATCAGCTTGACGTGGTTTCCGAGGCACAGATACGACGGGTCTCGCTATGTACAGTTATTATAAACATGCGATGAGGATGGCTTCATCAAGGTGGAGAGAAAGAAGAGGAAGCCTAGTTGTCGCAACCAGTGTAGGACGGCGGTGGGAAGTTCTAACATGATGTTACGTCCTGCAATACCGACGACGTTGCTATACGTGTCCCGATTGCACCACTCTACGAAGACTGAGGACATCGTAGAGTACATACGGGTGAAGACCAACTGGACCTTGAGGGTGGAGAAGTTGGAGGCGCGTCATAAAACCAGTCGTTCGTGGCCGAAAGAAGAGAAGAAGAGTGAGTGAAGAGTTTTGGCCGAATGGTGTGCTGTATCGGCGTTTCCGCGGCCAGCTACGCGACACCTCGCAGCGTACGTAACACGACGCCGTCACTTTGTGTGCAGTAGTTTTAAAATGTGTTTTATAAAATATGTATTAGTTTATAGTTTATTGTTTTTGTACTTATATATGTTCTATGGGCCTTAGTTGCCTGAAATAAAGGACAAATAATAATAATAACAATCACCAGTACGTCGGCGCGGAAGAGGCCGACCACCGGCCAGCTTAGGACTCCGAGGCCCACCGGCCTCTGATAGGGTCCCCGCTCCCGGTGGGAGTGTGCAGCGTATGAAGTGGACTCAAACTGTCAACGAAAATGTCATGCGCGCATACTATGGGGCTACAGAGGGGGGAAGTAACTTGACTGCGTACCGTGGTCGGATGCTCTCTCTGTTTCAGGTGCTTGAACCAGCAGTCAACGTGTCGGCGCAACGACTGTCGGATCAGGTGCGGGTCATCCAGCGTAACCATATGCTGGATGCCGCCGTACTTGATGACTTCGCCTCGAATCACGGAATAGCCATGTTACACCTGCTTCGCCACGGGTAGCGATGCAACTGCAAAATATATCCAGTGTTTCACCGCGACCCAACCGCGTTGGTGAAGAGGATGATGACGAGGCTATATCCGTGAGTTCCCAATCCAATGCAAGATTGAGGAGCGCTTTGGAGGATGCTTTCCGGGAGTATCGTTCCACTCCCCCTGAACTTAGACCACGTTTACCTCGTTTGCCCATGCATAAGAAAAACAAGGCGCTGGTGTGTGCTCTGGACTCACAGCTATCAACATATTTTGACGGTAGCAAAGATCTCGCCGATACCCACTCGATCTTGTACTGTGCAGCTGTAGCGGCATGTCGTGTAGCTCATGTTCAATTTCCCAATAGCGACAGAGCTCCACGACCAAAACCAGCCGTGCCAGCTTGGCAGTGCAGGATTGAGCGTCGTATCGGTGAGGCTAGAGCACTCATCGGTAAGCTAATCTGCTTCAGGGAGGGCAATACACGCCCTAGAGTGATGCGCTTTGTGATGCGGGCCTTCGCCGGGACTGATATTAGTTCTCGAGATTATATGACCCGCGTCACAGAGCGTATCGACTTCCTGAAGCAGAAGATCTGTGCATGGGCAAACCGTATTCGCCGTTACAGGCGGAGGGTGGAGCGGTACTCTCAGAATCGCACATTTCGAAGCGATGAAAGGTGGGTTTACAGAGCTTGGGAGCGACCGGACCAAGGTGTGGCTGACACGCGCCTACCGGATGATAACGCCATGTGTTCTTTCTGGCGAAACATCTTGTCGGTGCCTGTCAGTCACACCGAAGGTATTTGGACTAGGGAGATCGAGCGAGCGTGCGGTCAAATACCGGAAATGGGGGCACTTACCATCAGCCCCCAAGATGTAGCTCGTGCAGTCCGTCCGTTGCCTAACTGGAAATCTCCAGGGCCGGACGGACTGCACAACTTTTGGATCAAATGGCTCCAAAGGTCACACGCTCGCTTGGCATCCCAGTTTCAGTCAGCCTTAGAGTCAGGGTCGCTACCGCAGTTCTTAACAACAGGGATAACCCACCTGCTCCATAAATCAGGTAGTACCGCGGAACCCAAAAATTATAGACCGATCACTTGTCTACCGACGGTCTATAAAGTTCTGACATCCATTTTGAGAGCAAAAATTTACAACCATGTAGACACTAACTCTATCATGTCTGCCTCTCAAAATGGATGTCGGAACGGGTCCCGCGGTACTAAGGAAGGCTGCTCCTCATTGATATGGCCATTAGCCAACAGGTTCGTCGTTCCCGAAAGGATCTTTCGACATGTTGGATAGACTATAAGAAGGCTTATGACTCGGTGCCACATACATGGCTCAGGAGGGTGCTGGAATTATATAAAGTAGATGCAACTCTGCGCACCTTCCTGATGTCATGTATGGGGCAATGGAGGACGGTCCTTCGCTATCCAGGATGTCGAAATATCCAGAGGAATAGCGAACCGATAAGGATCGAGCGAGGCATATTTCAGGGTGATAGTTTGAGTCCGCTTTGGTTCTGCCTAGCCCTGAATCCTCTTAGCACTTTGCTGGAGGATTCAGGTATAGGCTATCGATTGAGAAGAGGTGGTCAGGTTATATCTCACCTCCTATACATGGATGACCTAAAGCTCTTTGCTCCCAACAATTTGCAACTGATGGAGCTACTGAAAGTAACTGAAACTTTCAGTAACGCCATCAGAATGGAATTTGGTGTGGACAAATGTGCGGTCATGCATGTAAAGCGAGGGGAGATTGTGGAATCCTTGGGAACCCAGCTCTCGGATTCCATACACCTAAGATCCCTCTCCTCAAACGAAACATACAAGTATTTGGGTATGTCGGAAGCGTTAGGCATCAACACTGCTGACATGAAACAATCGTTGAGGGAGCGCTTCTTTTGCCGCCTGAATAAAGTTTTAAATAGTCTTTTATCGGGCGGAAACAAGGTGCGCGCCTTCAAAGGTTGGGTCATGCCGGTTTTGATGTACTCTTTCGGCATACTCAAATGGACTCAGACGGAACTTGACGCCCTGGATAGGAGGGTCCGCACACTGCTCACCGCAAATCGGATGCATCATCCGCGGTCATCGGTGATGAGACTGTATATCCCGCGAAAGTATGGTGGCCGAGGTTTCTTAAACGTTAAGAGCCTCCACAATCGCGAGATATGCAGTCTCAGGGAATATTTTCTAGAGGCCGACGTGGGGATGCACCGAGATGTGGTCTCAGTGGACAAGGGCCTCACCCCGCTCTCCTTGGGTAACGAGAACTGGCGCAACCCAAAGTATTAGATACTAATGACCGCAGGGAGGTATGGCAGAGCAAAGAGCTTCACGGGCGCTTTTACCGGGTCCTACATGGACCTGATGTAGACCTCTTAGCGTCCGTATCCTGGTTACGATTCGGTGATCTCTTTGGAGAAACCGAAGGTTTTGTCTTTGCAATTATGGACGAAGTTATGCTGACGAACAACTACCGGAAATATATTGTGAAGGATGGAACGGTTGACATCTGTCGGGCATGCCACCGTCCGGGGGAATCAATCCGACACATTATTTCTGGCTGTTCTAGTCTGGCTAACGGAGACTACTTGCATAGGCACAACCTTGTAGCCAGGATTATCCACCAGCAACTTGCTCTGAAATACAGTCTTGTGGACTCGGAAGTACCGTACTATAGGTATGTGCCCGACCCAGTTCTCGAAAATGGCACTATCACATTGTATTGGGATCGATCTATCATCACTGACCGGACTATTGTTGCCAATAAGCCGGACATCGTGGTGATAGATCGATTAGAGCGTCGCACAATGATTATTGATATAGCAGTCCCACATGACGAGAACCTCGTGAAAGCTGAAAAAGATAAGCAGATCAAGTATCTTGATCTGTCACGCGAGGTTGTCGACATGTGGGATGTAGATACAGCAGTCATTGTGCCGATAGTCGTGACAGCCAATGGCATTATAGCCAAGAGTCTCGACCAACACCTCAAGAGGCTCTCGTTAGGCAGCTGGATCAAGGGTTTGATACAGAAAGCAGTATTACTGGACACGGCGCGTATAGTAAGGAGGTTCCTCTCTCAGCAGCCCTGACCACCGGTAGCTTGGACCCTGTTCCCGATACCGGTGGGCTACTATTTTTTATATTTTTAAATGTTTCTATATTTTTATACTAATATTTAAAAATGTAATTTATATGTCTATTTAGTGAAATAAAGGAAAATAACAATAATAAATAATACTTAGAATGAGAAATTAATGTGATAGCCGAATTTATCATACCCAAAAACAGCGGTAATAAGTAGCCCCTAAATATTAAACATAATGCTTTAATCACAAGCTTAGCTATCCAAATGGCGACCACACAAAATGGCCGCCGGACGCAGGTGTCGCTACAAACTTACCTGTCACTGTAATGGTTTAGGCACCCTTTATAATACCCATGAGATGGGGCGGTAAGCCGGTGACCACATACCATTTCACAATGTAGGTTATACAAATCGAATTTGAAAAGGAAATGGTAATGAAAACGGGCTTATATGAAACGAGGGACATTTGAAATGATTATGGTAACATTATTTTCACTTTTGTTTTATTGTGTTTATTTAAGGCACTGCCCAACGTAGGATACCATAAAACGCTCAGTTATTTGTCGCACAGTTAAGCGTATTGGTACATATTACATGCCAAAAAATGAGTGTATTGTCGAATGTTAAAAAAAGACTTGCCTACTAATATTCACATATTATTATTTTTTTCTATAAATTGTAATCAAATATATTATAAAATAATCGTAAAATAGAAAACAGTATTTATCGCCGCATAATTCTCAAAATGTTTAGCGTAAACGTAATATTTTATGTAATTATAAAAAATAATTATATGAGAATAAAGGTAAACTAAAGAAATACCTAATTATTACCCTACTGAACAGTAGCCGTAGCAGCAGTAGCAGTGGTACCGTCATACCCATTACCCCTACTGTTAAAGATCTCGGTTTGCATCTTGACTCGACACTGAGCTGGCAACGCCAGGTTTCTGGTGTTAGTCAAAGAGTCAACGGTACTCTGCGATCTCTGTATCGTCTGAGGAACTTTTTGCCCGCTAAGACGAAGACCATGCTTGTGCAGACTTTGATTTTCCCTGTGATCGACTATGGTGACGTGTGCTACTTCGATTTGAATGCGGTTTTGCTGGATAAGCTCGACAGACTGCTCAATAATTGTATCCGGTTCATTTTTAATCTTAGGAAATATGACCATGTGTCGAGCTATAGGTCTGAGCTCAAATGGATGTCTATTCGCCAAAGAAGAAGTTTGCGCGCTTTGACTACGCTTTTCTCCTTTCTCAACTCTCCCACACCTCCATCTTATCTTGTGTCTCATTTCCAATATCTATGTTCTTCTCACACTAAGAATCTACGTTCCTCTAACAATCTTCTTCTACGCTGTCCTTCTCATACTTCTGACTTTGTTCATTCTTCCTTTCATATTCAGTCCATTCTTCTTTGGAATGCGCTTCCTCTCGATATCAGGACGGCCACCAGTCGGTATGCATTTAAGCGGAAATTGCAGAGGTATTTTCAAAACGAATAGGGTAGAATCATCTAAACTCCTCATTCCCTTGAGAATATATATGTATTTATATGTATATATATATTATAAGTATATATTATAGTAGATATGTATGCTTGTATGTGTATTATTAGTTTATAACCTATTTATGAACCAATCTTATTTATTTTTCATTATGATATACTTTGTAGTCGTTGTTCCTCTCAACCTAAGCACCTGCCATCTAATCTCTTCACCACCCTTGGTTGACTGGTAGAGTTGACTGGTAGAGAGACCTTTTTATGTGCGAGAAGTTTAAATAAATAAATAAATAAATAAACAGTGCATTAATTGTCTTTATTTATTGAAACATTCTAGTGTTGAAGCCTCCATCGAAACTTGAACTTACATAGAAATCTAAGTACCACTCAATACCGTTGAAGTAACCTCCATTTTGAATGCTCTAGAACCAAAGCTGACCGATTTCTACCAAGACTTTGATTTGCCGCAGTCACGCGAACTAATATAAAAGACAGTTAGCACGTATTTAACATTGTCCACGGTAGGCTACCGTTATGGGATAAACTGATAGTTAAACTGCTGTTAAAGCCTATCAAACTCTTGAGTAATACGTAGGTACAGTCACCAAAGAGTTAAGTAACTGACCTGTCGGATATAGTTGAAGTTTAGTAAGAAACCGACGGATATTTTCAAATTAAATTTAATTTAATAAATGTACTGCTTGTTTTCTATAAATTCAATTTAATGGAGTGAGTTTCATCCGAGTTTATAAAATAATTCCTTGGAGTAACTTGGGAATGAATTTATGAGATTATTATCTTTTTAGAACAAAAGAATGGAGTACTTTGGGAATAAGCCCAGGCAAGCACTTAATTTTGTGTATATAATTTCATCACCATTGCTATCAAAACGGTGAAAAAAAATGCATCGTGAGAAGACAGCCATGTCTTAGAACCAAAAATTTTTAAGACATGTGACATCCATCAACCCGCAACGGGAGGGAATATGGCCTGCTCCCTCTCAACGAGAGGAGGCCTGTGTCCCAGCAGTGGGAACGTTATAGACCGATTATGCTGACAGGCAAAAAGTTAAAGAGACATGGAGCCTCCAGGGATGACGAACTGGGCTTACTGAGTTCATGAGTTTCCTTACAGACTTCGAGAGGGATCGGGCTGTAACCTGCCACGTATGACTAATGCGGGTTGGTAGATGTCACATGTCTTCGAATTTTTGCTCTGGTTTCCTCATGTTGTTTTCCTTCACCGTACGTAGTACTATCATCTCCATCATTTCAGCCGAAGAACGTCAACTGCTGGACATAGGCCTCCCCCTAGCTCCGCCGCTTCGACCGGTCTTGTACTTCCCGCAAACAGTGGATTCCTTCCAACTCTACGTCTTCCGATACGCGGTCGCCAGTCCAGAACCTTTCGACCCCATCGGCCATCTGTTCTGCAAGCATTGTGCCCTGCCCACTGCCACTTAAGTTTGGCAATTCTTCGGGCTATATCGGTTGCCTTGGTCCTCCTTTCCGTAGTACTGTAAGAAGTTGTAATAAACCTTTTCAACTTTTTCTGGACGCTCAGCCTTTGTGTGACAAAATCTCTTCAGATAAGTCACAGGTCACAGTCCTCAGAACTTCAGTCTCACTAACTTATTTCCCCAAAAAAGAGTATTCTTCAAAAGAGAGATTAATAGTCAACTCCCTTAAAATAAAGTTTTCTTGTTACATTTGTTTTTAAAGATTACTTTTTACGCAGTCGGGTTTTGATTTACTTATCTAAGTATTTTTTTTACACTTTTTTAGTTAATTTAATTATTTTTCAAGTTAATAAGACCTATTATGTGATTATACAACGTTTAACGGAAAGGGTACATACATACTAAGGGCACGGCTTCTTTGGATGATATCAAACGATATTGGAAGGGTTTTTTAATCCTATCTCTACATGTTCGGAAGTTATGAGAATTTTTAATACATTGTTACCAGAACAAATTGAAACAAACACATTACTCAAGCAGGCAAGTAACGTGTAAAGTTATTGACCTACGTAGTGCGGTGACACGTTTGTTACGAGTTGAATTTAAGAAACATATGAAACCGAAAATTTGGTATCAATTCTTAGAGTATTTTATTTTGAGCTGAAACTATGTATAGTGATTCTATACCAGCTGTTATCTTTAGTGCTTAAGGATTGCAATAGAGTTTCTGTTACACCCTGTAGATATAAGAATGCTATCACCGCTTTAATAAAAGTTTTAAAAATGTAAGTGGGAATGGTTGCTAACCACTTTAAATCGTTATAGATCCTAAATTGTCATTCAAAATGCATAAACATACATAGGCTGATAAACACATTAGCCTCGTTTGCGTCGCGCAGTCGGGTAATAAGGCAAAGCTTTGGCACAAACCTACACAAAAACGACATCACTACCTAACTGGCTTACGGAAAACAAACTAAAAAAAGCAAAGAGCCCATTAGTTCGTCACGACACTTACACCGTTACTCCGAGAGCTCTCTAGCACTCTAGACACCGTAATATGACACTAAGAACACTGACCTAATTCTTGAGAACGCGCCTCGGATAAACGAGCAGAAAATATTCGTCTCCGTTCTATGTTTTTCCAGATTAAAGATGTCTACGGGAAAAAATCGGTGTAAAAGACAGCTGAATACAGGGTGGTGTCGTTGTGGGCTCGAGGTCAACCCTGAATGTTTTGTGCAGTTAGTTTTCATTGTTTTCGAGATATTAATGGAGAGGCTTGGGAGTGAGAGTTTTTGCTTTGGAAAGTCTGCAGATTAATGTTTTCGTGTGCATTTTTTTTTTGTTTTGTTTCGAGCCTGACATAGATGTTCTGTAAGCAGAGCCTTACAAAGATGAAAGATAATATAGTGACAATTAAAAAACCCCCGACCCAAACAAAAACTTTAAAAAGCAAAAAAAAAAATTTATTGGCCTTTCAAGTTGTAGGTAATATTTTGATCAAGGCATTGTCAAGTCGGTGGACGGTCAATGAAAATGCTAGGCCTCCTCTGTTTAGCGTTCTCATTGACCGTCCCCCGACACACACACACACACACACACGCAACCTCACACACACAGACACGTCAAACTTATAACACCCCGTGTTTTTGCGTCGGGAGTTAAAAATAGTAGTTATGTCTTGGATGTCAATAATTAGTGATTATAATATTACAGCCAATTCCCTCCTACAGAGAGGAGACCAGAAGCAATTACTTATGGACTTTTTTTTCTCATAATACCTACTTAACTACATGGTCTTCATGATCTGACTAAGATTATGTCTGAACTTTAAAAGAGACTGTAAGTCTGTGACCTCTGCGTTTGTTTCGGTGTTTTTTCTTCCGAGTAGGTACTCAGTTAGGAAACACCGACCTCGTTCAGTTTTAAAGTATTTTTTTTTGCACGTAAATGTGTATTTTGCGTCAAAAATCAATCTGCCTAGCCTTTGTTGGGGTAAGCTTCCAGTCAAACCGGATGTAGCTGAATACCAGTATATAACATGGACGCCTGCCTATCTGACCTCCACAACTTAACTGGGTAACACGATAGTAAATAAATAAAAGCCTTCGGTAAGACTGGTTACTTTAGACTTTCGGGCTTCTGACGACCCCTAAGGACTTGCAAAAATCCAAAAAATGACAGCCGAGACCAACGGTTTAAGGCCCTGGTAACTTTAAATATTGTCGTTATGAGCGATAATAGTTGTTATTGCAATCTGTTACGGGTTAAAATCTGTTGTAATAAATTCGAATAACAAATGAGCAAGCGTATGTCGTAAAAATGCAAATAAAATCGTATAAAATTGGATATTAACTATTTAATAATAAATAATCGATCACTGGATGCAGTTTGGCATTTGAAATTTTATGGGATATTTTTAATTATGTTTATAACTGCTATTGAAGGGATACACGGATTTTAAAGATAATTAAGAGGTGACTTTCATGATTTTTTGATGCATTAAAGTATTTTTAATTATATTTTGAGTTCCATCACTGTATGCAAATAGACTTGAATGTATCATTTTCTTTTTCTTTCAAAATTATTTGCTGTTAAAGAGATACCCACGCTTTAAAAAACCACCTTTTTGAGCGTTTTTCAGAAATCTCCGCCTTAACGTGCTTTCCGAGGCACGGAGGGGTTGGTATATAAAGATGGTCACCCAACCGGACCACGCGATCGACCCGTGCGGTTGTTATTACTTAGCCACGAGCCCCTCTAATTTACTGCTATCTTACAAATATCCTGAGACAACTTCTAAAGAAGGAAAAAGATTAAAGAATCAATAAACCGGTGTCATTGTTGTGGTTTATCGACCCTGATAAGAACTATTAAGCCATCATATTAAGACCTATCGTAAAATCATCAATGAATGAACAATGGCCACCAATCGTTCTTTTTAGGAGTAAGCGCCATCATTAATAATAGAGTGCTCAACATAATAATTTATGATCGATGCGAATATTTTAGGGTACCGTTAATCCATATCCATCGATACTACCTATATTATAAATTCCGTGTCTCGGAAAGCACGACAAGCCATTTGTCCCGGTTGACATTCTTGGATCGTTTTCAGAAAGTTCGATAACCAGTCCAATCAAGGGGTCTTCTTTTTTTGGGTGGGAAATCATCAAATGACTTCTCCCGCTCTGAGTGGAGCGGGAGGGCGTGTCAGACTTTTACTGGCTAAAACCCACCCGTGTTCCCGCAGTTGCCTGTACGCCAGGGGCCGCGGTATCTCTTTCGAACAACCCGCACCACTGTCTTACGTCTATATTTTATAACTAGATGGTGCCGGCATTTCCTAGCTGAAGAAACCCTGAGAAGAAATGCCGAAATAAACGCAGAGGTCATGGTCGCTTTTAAAGTCCAAACATAGATATTAGGATGTTATATAAGTCTAACAATTCAGGGCCATGTCTGGAAGAGCCCTATTCAAGCCAACAAAAACATCAATCATGTAGCGAAACCAATTTTGACACTATTTTAGTAACTTTTAATTCTATTTATATTCCGTGTATATTAACCGTGGAGTTTTTTGCCGGCTCCATAGGAAGCGACAAATTGGAACCGTGTACCGTTAGTCCTAGCTTCTGACTTTCATAAGTGCCCTTGCAGGTTTATGTGAAATAAAATATTTCGCTTCTTTTTTTTCTTTAATTCCCTAGAGAAATTAAAACTGACAATGCGCCAGGAACTGACAAAATGTATCCACCAGAGACCGAGACAGTTGTTATCTGAAGTACGCTAGCGTTCCGGGGACAGAACTTATTAATGCAATATGGGCTTGCCTTGTCGAAATGCCAGATGGGGTAGGAATGACAGGATTCAAAATCAAAATCAAAACCAAACTCAAAAGTCATTTATTCAAACTAGGCTGAGAGTCAGCACTTTTTCAACGTCAAAATTACATAAGACAGTCCCCCCAAAAAGCCCGCCCTTCACCACTTCTTAGTGCTTTAGCTGGGAAGAAGAAGTGGCGCAACAAACTCCCTAATGCAAATTCACTAATGCAATCTAGGTGGAGCTGTCGAATTGCCAGATATAACTTGACAGGATTCGACGGCATGTCTGATGCAGTTGGTTTTGAACCGACTTCCAAAAGGAGGAGGTTCTCAATTCGTCGGAACCTTTTTTTTTTATGTATGTTCCCCGATTATAGTTGGTTGGTTAACGCATTTTTACTTTTTGACGTGACAACGTCTTATAAATTGGTTTGCCGGGTGACACTTCAAGAAACTGCGTTACGCTCCGCTCACGTTATGCGCTCACAATGAGAGCGAGTGAGAGGCACGCGTCCCTTCCACTCGGGCATGGTTAGCCCGCCTAAGAGCGAGAGAGACAGACATAAAAAGTGCAAGTTATTGTATGTATATTTGTATATAAATACGTATGTATGTGTAAAGGTAAAAATAAAATTTTGTTAATATGAAATTCAGTGCGAGATTCTTTGTATAAATTAATGTTTTAAATATAATTCTTTGTATAAATAAATGTTTTAAATTGTTACTATTATTTCATCCTTCTTCCTACTATACGAATGAATATTCACATTAAAATTATTTTACCACTCAAAGTCGTTGTCACGTAAAACTTTCGCCCGTATACCGACTTTACAGGCAACCAATTTTTTTATATCAGCTTTTTCTTTTAGCTGCTTAAGCCTGATGCTTGGCCAAACGTACCTAGCCAACTACGTACTAGAAGGAGGTACCTTTTTATGCCAATCCCACTTTTTTTTTTCAAATTCATATTTTCTTCGCTTATTTGCCTGTTTTAGGTCAGTGCCTTGAATTAATGAATGTAGAATGAAATATGAGTCGCGACAAGTATGTATTTGCAGAATTTTAATAATTAAAATTAGCAATGCAACCCTTTAAGTTAATTTAAACCCATTGTATGACTATTTCTTGAAAAATATATTCAATGGGATTAAATGAACCGTCGCTAATCATATTTCATTCAACATACAGCCTGACCCACTAATTGCAAAAAAAAAAAACAAAACAGAAAATTCGCGGACTACTTTACCGCATCCACCATAAAAGTTCCAAAAAGTAACTACAAAAACTCCATAATTTCAGCCAAAAGACGTCCACTGCTGGACATAGGCCTCCCCAAACTCCGCCACTTCGACCGGTTCTGTGCTGCCCGCATCCAGCGAACTTCTTGTGGGAGGCCTTCGAACTCTACTTCTTCAGTACGCGATCGCCACTCCAGAACTTTTCGGCCCTATCGGCCATCTGTTCTGCGACCAATGCGTCCTGCCGACTGCCACTTAAGTTTGGCAATTCTTCGGGCTATGTCGGTTACCTTACTTCTCCTGCGATTCTCTTCATGCTGAGTCCAACACACTCAAACTACAGGACAAGTACAACTCTGCCTTACCTTTGGATATTTCCCAAAGGTAAGGCAAAGTTAGGCAGGTGAGGCATGACGTACAAGACAGCAAAGGAACTATTTTCAGTCATTAATCATAAAGTAGGAAACCAGAACTTTCTAAAACTCCTTTATTTATTAACTTTTTATCTAAACACAAAGTTCTAGTTTGTTTTGCGTGATTACTTCCAACTTTATCCTCAAACTTCAACTTGTGTCGGTAACATCTTAATCTCCGTAACTTTCTACAGTGTGCCATAGTTACAAGTTTCTCAGCATTTCCTGTAAACAACAGAAAAGTTGACTTTATTATTTACTAGCTTTTGTCAGAGGCTGCGCCCGCGTGGTGATCGGAAATTATACCACGGGAATCTTACCACCCGGTAAAAAGTATTATCCTATATGTTAATCCAGGTTATAAACTATCTGTGTGCGAAATTCCATCCAAATCCGCTCAGCTGTCTTTGCGTGATCGAGTTAGGATTTTTTTTTTATATTTATAAAAAGTAGGAAGTAAAACTAGCTTCTGCTCCCGACCTCGTCCGCGTGAAATTTCTTGTTCTCAACCAACCCCGTCGTATCGCATCGCCTGGCCGCGATTACCTACTTCGTTTTCGGTCACCATTGTTTCTTACTGTTTTTCTTTTGTTCGGCTCTCAGGAATCCCAGCGTGACGTTTAATAGTCTTCCTCAAAAATTAGGCTACCAAATGCAAAAAAGAATGACTAATGCGACTGGTAATGGTGGTGAGATTAGAGCGTTCAAACAAACAAACAAATTCTTCAGCTTTACTATTAATTAGTACATGTTGTATAGATACGGAACCTTTTCTACCCGCTTTTTCGAACTAACTTGGCCTCATCATTGGGAGGTTACATTAGAGCCAAATTTTGCGTGCAATGATAGTGTTAACGTGTCCTTATGTGGTCTGTGAATTTTAATTGGTTTGACGTGACATCATTGTAAAGTTACTATGATGTCACGTCAAACCAATTAAATGCGGATTAGCAGTTTTTTGACGTACTCGTTTTAGTTGACGAAGTGTTTAAGCTCACGAATTCGTTTGCACAACTACAAAAATACATAAAATGGAATCTTGTCAATGTTTTTTACAAAGCAAATAGTACACGAATAGGCACATCTATTCGTGTATTTTTTTTTGTTTTGTCAAAACAAAAAAAAAACAAAAACTTTTTACAAAAAAATAACATCCTACTTTCAATAAAATTATGATCTAATATAATATGTATGTATATTCTCATATTGTATGTGTATAGATATTTTAATTAGAGGATAATTTTTGATTTGAGGTTTTCCCTTCTACTATTAGTACATACATTGTCTACATCTCTTTTTATCTTCTTTCCTATAGCAGGTGTGCTGGAAGAGATTTCTGTAGAAATAAGCCTTTGTACATATTTTTCTGTTACTTTCTTCTTGTGTTGTTTATTGTGTGTGCATACTTATGCACACACAATAAATAAAAAAATGAAAATTAAACAAAAATTTAAAATTAAAGGTTAAATAAATAAAACAACACTACAAAGTGAAAAATAACTTCATAAAAATAATTTCGGAAGTCGATGGCAAATAATTAAAAATTTCATCGGTGTCTTTGGCTCTGCCACCGTTTCCTGAATTTATTGTCGTATTGTCTTCTGCAACAAGATCCCTCCCTGCCTCGGAAGCCGTTGGTCCCGGCTGTCATTCGTGGATCTTTGACAGTCGTTACGGATCGTCAGAAGCCCGAAAGTCTGACAAACTTATCAAAAGATATCGTGCGACCTCACTAGGTTGAGAAGGTCATATAGGCAGACGCTCCTTGTAAAATACTGGTACTCAGCTGCATCTGGTCAGACTGGAAGCTGACCCCAACGTAGTTGGAAAAAAAGCCAGGCAGATGATCGTCTTTAACCAAATTTCATGTAATGTATCGACAATAATAACCCGAAAACAAACGGACACTTAGGCGTCGAAGTATTCGTCCGCATCGCTGTCATCAGCAAACGTGCCCAGAAGACTGGCAACATTTCCACATAGAATGGCAATGCTAATTCTTTAGCCAAAGAATGACCCAGCCCTGAAGTGTCGACCAGCTGGTGACAAAATTTCCTTAAAAAGGAGCCGTGCACTCGGGCCCCATAACCGGAATAGATAGTTCAAATGATGTAAATATTTACGCTAGATAATTGAGTTCAGTTCCGGCTGTGTTTGTACACGGCTCGCCATGCGATGCTAAGTAAATACATGGTATTGGTTCTATTAATTGGAATGGAGTGCTGCCGCGTTGTTGGACGGTAGAAGATTGTTTCGGGGGCTGAAAATATAACATAAGGTCACGGTGCCTGTTCTCCTCAAATGTTTGCGCAGAGGTGTGTCGAACCAGTCAGGAAAATCAATGGTCAAGCAAGTAGATCTCTACGTCGATTTGCTATATATGATTTATTATAGCCGTTTCATAACAAATTCAAAGAAGAAATTGGATGTATGTATGTATTGATGATTGATTGAATGATCCAGCGTGTTATTAAACAATATTATAACTTATCACTAGTGTTAGTAGTTAAAAACAATAGAGAAGTCTGATTATATAGTATTGAGAAAAGGACATCCCCAAATTAACGATTAGTGATTGTCCTTCTCACAAAACCTTTAATAATCGGAGAGTCGATACTCTCCGCCATAGTTTTCAGAATGCTGTTGCCACTCGCCCGTAACCTTGACAACAGCGACGCGGTTTTCTTGCGAATGACGGCGTGGAAGCCGTCAGTTCGGTTTTGCGCAAACATAGTAGACGCGCTGCACCATCGTGGCAGTCCAACACCATCTTAAAAATGTTATTATGCTGTACGCGTAGGTCATCCAGCGTTCTTTTGGTATAGTTGACCCAAAGATTCCCCGTGTAAAGCACTGGCGATATGCCAAAAAAAAAAAAAAAAACTAGAAAGTCACGGTAAATTTTCTTCACAGTTAATTTTCCTGGCTTACTTTTAAAAAACAGCTCCATTTTGCGAGTCATGGATGTCGGAAGTCTTATGTTATATGGCAAACCTATTGCGAGCTAAAACATATCCAAAATCGGCTCACGTCGAATAAATAACAATGTCATAAGAACAGAGGCCCTAGTGTGAGTTTCATTTAACCATCTACACCAAACGCAGTGAGCGCGTTCGGCGTGCCGATTGGCCCTGGATTGGTGACGGACCAATCGGAGCGCCAAACGCGCTCACTGCGTTTGGTGTAGATGGTTAAATTAAACTCACACTAGGGCCTCAGAGCATAATATCTAGAATATTCCTAAATAGAAAACTCCATAGTATCTCACGACTACTTAAACGATAAGAATTGTTGGTCGCTGTGATTAACTCAAGACAACGTTTGTGTTCTTTCACCAGAATACTTCATATCATTGTTTATTTAACTTGACTGCATAAACCCTTTTTTTTATCAATTAAATTTTCATTTATTTTTGAATGTTAATTATATGCTATTATTGTATAGAATCAAGTTCTTCCAACATAACAGACAGCTGTGCTGCTGGAGAGTTTGTTGCGCCACTTCTTCTTCCCAGCTAAAGCACTAGGAAGTGGTGAAGGGCTGGCGTTTTGGGGGGACTGTCTTATGTAATTTTGACGTTCAGAAAGTGCTGACTCTCAGCCTAGTTTGAATAAATGACTTTTGATTATTTTGATTTTGATCTACCCACTAACTAAATTTTTGCCAGCGGCTTCGGTCGCGTGGAGCTCGAAAATTATCCTACGGAAACGTAGTACGGGGATGAAAACTGTCCTATATCCTATGTCCTATCCAGGCTACAAACTATCTGTGTGCCGACCCCAAGTAACATGGCAAGCAAGGGCAGGAAGATGATTATGTTTAGGTATGTATCATCGTCATCATTATCATCCGAAAGACGTCCACTGCTGGACATAGCCTCCCCCAAAAGGAGGGTTTTGCCATAATCGCCACGCTTGGCAGACGGGTTGGCGATCGCAGTATGGTGGTCAAATGCATAGAGAACGCTGCTGCCCATTCTGTAGTAAGTCCCTTAGTCGCCTTCTACGACACCTACGGGAAGAAATGGGATGGTGCTATTCTTTTACCTCCGGCACAACACGGAACATCTCTACATAGTATAAAATAAAGTCGCTTTTCGTGTTTGTACGCTTAGATCTTGTAAACTACGCAACGGATTGTAATGCGGTTTTCATCAATAGACAGAGTGACTCAAGAGGAAGGTTTAAATTTAAAATATACCGACCTCCACGCGGGCGAAGCCGATGGTAAAACCTAGTATTACATAAATCCTTTTCATATTTAACACGTTTTCGTGTATAAAGTATAATCATTATTCTACACAGAAACATAATGAGTGTGTTGAATTTAATAAAGGCATACGATATATAAATCTCGTATGTCGTAAGCTTGCGTAGCTCATCTAATGATGGCGGAAGAGCTCGAGTCGAGTGTATGTTATGCAGCTTGTGTTTTATGTCGAGGAATTGTGTGCAATAGAAGTTGGTGTTTATGGTAAAGACTGGCATTACCATAGACACCAACTGGCATCCACTTTCTTTACAATCAGGTGGTAAATACAATAAAAGCAATAAAAAAATAGTAGCTTATCAAAAGCAACGATAAATAATGTTAATCGGCACGAAAATCTTTAAGATATTGCTTAGTTTAAAAAGAAAAAAGAGGCTCCCACAGATAGGTATGACGCGACTTTATTAGAACAATTTCTATGAACACTTCAAGGAAATTGATCTACTGCGCGCTGTCTGCGGCAGCCTTTAGTTACAAAAGATAACTCATACATCGATCACTCTTCACCACTTCCTAGTGTCTACTTCCTAATTTTTTGCAGTCGGTTAATGAGAAAATATAGCTATCCTCCTTAATTCTCACAAAATCCTTACACGCCAACACAACTCAAAAAAAATACAGAAACGCCATGATCACTCCAACATCACAAACCTAAAAATTAAACATCGACCCACAACATCGATATCTCTCCATCGACATGTCCCCACTCTATCGCAGACAATTTTCAGTACGCCCGCGCCTGCTCGAGCGCAATAACTGCGTCTACGGTCACGTAGCAAGCTCTATCTAAGGATCTACGCCACTACGTGTCTACGTCATATTTACGTGTTATCTACGTGGCAGAGTTTAGGAGATAGACTCGTGATATGGAAATGTTAGCTATATGTGTAGTGTAGGGATGAAATTTAAAAAGAAATTGTTTGGTTAGGTATGGGCGCATGCCGACCGGGATAAAAAGTATCCAATGTCAATGATATTAAACATTGTACTTATAACATCACCTTGGAGAAATCTGTAAAGGTTTTATAAATGTAATTTAAATAAATAAATAAATAAATGTCGATGATTATCCAGGTTATACCAATATGTGTGCTAATTCATGTAAATCTGTTCAGACGTTTTTGCGGGATTGAATAACAAACATCCAAACATCCAAACATCCAAACATCCAAACATTCATATTTATTATGTTACTAGCTTTTGTCCGCGGCTCCACCCGCGTGGATGTCGGTTATAGCATAATAAAAGTAGTCCTTCTCCTTATCCCAGGCTATATCTCTGCCAAACTTCATGACGATCGGTTCAGCGGTTTAGACGTAAAAGCGTAACAGACAGAAAAGTGCATTCGCATTCTCATGTATATTAGTAGGAATTAGTAGGAAGTAGGATAGAAGGATTCTTTTTCAAAACGTAGTTCTTCTAAGCTCCACCACAATACTCCATTTTCCGCCATTCAGATTTTGTTAACACGGCGAGGCAATTTCAATTACCTATGGACATACATACCTAATCCGCTCTATTCCGTATGGTGCCGGACGTAAAAGAATAGCACCATCCCATCTCTTCCCGTGGGTGTCGTAGAAGGCGACTAAGGGACTTACTAGAGAATGGGCAGCAGCGTTCTCTATGCATTTTACCACCATACTGCGATCGGCAACCCGCCTGCCAAGCGTGGCGATTATTGCAAAACCCCTCTTTTGGGGGAGGCCTATGTCCAGCAGTGGACGTCTTTCGGCTGAAATGATGATGATATAAAGATGAAGAATATAGGTACTAGAAAAGAATCTCTCTCTTTATTATGTACAACATACGAATTACAGATATTTAAATCTAGAAATTTACGTAGGGTGACACCATAGGACAATCTAAAGTCTAGACAAAATCAAACTGGTTGATAATTTAACTGTATAGTTTATAATTATATAGTATACTAGCTGACCCAGCAAACGTTGTTTTGCCTTATAAATTATTTAGGGGTGGACTACCCCTAACATTTAGGGGGATGAAAAATAGATGTTGGCCGATTCTCATAGATACCGGATAAGCACAAAAAATTTCATCAAAATCGGTCAAGCCGTTTCGGAGGAGTATGGCAACGAAAACTGTGACACGAGAATTTTATATATTAGATATAACATCGATTTTATTTTCTGTGATTATTTTAGTACACACTAAATCGTCACTTGTTAAAATATTAGGCAAATTATCCAACTACTTTTTTTTTTTTTGGGTGGGAAATCATCAAATAACTTCTCCCGCTCTGCGTGGAGCGGGCGTGTCAGACTTTTACTGACTAAAACCTACCCGTGTTCCCTCAGTTGCCTGTGTGCCAGGGGCCGCGGTATATCTCTCGAACAACCCGCACCCCTGGCAGTACCTAACACATGATTAATTTAACTGGGATTGCTTTATTTTTAATTATTACCTATTGTGAAATAGTAATTTTATTTTAGGTGCATCGTCTTCACATAATCATTATAATTAATGTCTACAAAACTTTAAAAGTTTCTTGCCCATTCTTCTCCATACAATTCTACTTATTGGAAAGGGCAACTAGAATGAAACTCAATTTTTATTTTATTTTTTTGACGTTCTTAAGTCTATTTATGTGCCTTTCTGAAATAAATGATTTAACTTTGTCACAATGGGCGATCTTATCTAAACTTAATATTACAAAGAGAAAAGTTTTGATTTTTGGTCAAGATTGTTACGCTTTCACGGCACTTGAATAGAAGACCGATTATATTCCCACGGCATCGATACGTATGCGGGTGATACCGCGGGGAGCGACTAGTCGCGTAAGTAGATAATGTGCGTCGTTAAACTAACCAGAAAAATCTGTACGGTGAGTGACTGTTATTGTGTTGCCACGCTTGTCTCATGTCTCTTAATTTTACTATCATGGGAACTCCTTTAAAAATAAAATACAATCTACTTTGGCAGCATATAAAATACTTTTGATACCTTTGAAATCGAAAGATCAATAACAGTAAGACGACTATTACTACACACGTGAGACCAAACCTTGCCAAATCTGACTTCACTTGACTGAAAACGGCTAAAAATCCAGACACACTGCCAGCTCAGCATTCCACGTAAAACTACAATTTCTTCACAACACTAAACTAGCCAGAATATTCTGGAAACATTCCAATTTCAAACTGCATAAAAAAACAAAATCGTACTCCAATTTCGTTTTTTATTAGATTTTCAAATACGGAATTGGGTCAGCCGTTCCTTTAATTAGTTCAAAAAATCAGGTCATTCGTTCCTATTTTAAATCATTCGTTCAATTTGCCTATTTGTCCATTTTATTAGCAGAATCACAAGAATGAGGTTATCAGTTCAGTGGGACGTTGAAACTCTCATGTTTAATTGTTTTTGTGAGTGCTTCATTACTTATGTATCGGGTGACCAGGCGATTTGTTATTTTGGGTTACGACAGCTTTACTGCTTTTCCGATTTGGGTTTTAATTAAGTAAATAGATATGTTTAATGTATTCCACGGTAACCTACTACCGGGACTAAAAGTATGCGTTAATCCAAGCTATAAAGTATGTGTGTGCCAAATTTCATCCAATCCGTTCAGTCATTTTTGCGCCAATACGGAATGAATGAACGATACATCTAACCAAACAGATAAAAATTCGCCGCTACTATTTTATTTATTACCTACATGTTTAGACCAAACTACAATCACTCATAAAAATCAAATAGATAAAAAATCAATGTTAATTGTTACAAATCAAAGATTTTCATTAGTCTCAACAAAATTACACTAATCACCACGATTGTCAAATCACTTTCATTTGGATCAGTTTGAATGATAGTCATTCAGTAAACATAAGCAATAACTCTCTGGCAACAGATAACACAACTAACATTATTGCCGTACCATGATGCATTAAAATTGAGCCGGATTGTCTATTGCAACCAAGCAATTGTGGTATTGGCTAACTCACGAGCAAGCATTGTCTGAACGTTAATGTATGTTATTTATATATTACAAAATACTAGGGTATTGTGTAAAGCAACGTTTTGTTATTTTTGAGTGGTATTGAAACCATGTTTTGCTTTTTATATGTTGCATGTTTTTAGCATTGGCTTATAAATAAAACATAGCATTATAGGTATTTCAAGATACAGGGTAAATTTTTAACCAGTGCGCAAACTGTAACCATGGTTACAGTTTGCGCACTGGTAAATTCATGAATTCAGCAGATCATTCTAAACCCCCCTAGCGCTAGAAATTTTTCGTCGGTTATACAAAAAAATCAGCTGTTTCACAGAAAAGTGCAATACATACGTGGTCAAAATGTATGAAACAGCTGATTATTATTTTTTTCAAGCTGAAGAGATTGTTTGTTTGAACGCGCTAATCTCTAGAACTGTCATCGTAATAGAAGAAATATTTTCGCTTTTGAGGAGGATTATAGGCTATTTAACATCAAGCTACAACCCCTAGAAGCTGAACAAAAATAAAATAGAGAGAGCTAAGCAACGACGAAATAATAGAAACTGATAGCGAAGAATCGCGCGCAGGCGATGCGATGCGACGCGGGGTGGGACGGAGGAGCAAGACATTTCACGGGCACGTATTCATGGGCACGAGCTAGTCTACTCATATGGCTTTATAGCCTATACTCCTTCTGAATGCCAAGTAATAAACGTCGAAGACTAAAATACTACCTCTATCGGTACAATTATCTTTTTAAATTAGCACGGAAACAGTTAACGTAAACTAATCAAGATTGCAGTTTTTTCCTTTTACTTCCCTTCTATTTAATTTCTCGGCATATTATAATATGAATTAAGATTTTTACTGTTCATTTAAAACCAAGGTCTGTTTCAAAAACCCTTTCACTCAATGATTATTCCGTCACGATATTTTTAAAGTCACATGATTCTTGAGATTTCAATAATGCGTCAGAACATGAGGTCGTGAAAGGTTGAATACAGTAGAATTTTAGTTTAATTACAAAATATAATTAAAACATGCGTTTAGTACAACATTAGCTTGACTTAGTTAGCTCTATAATATTTCCACAGGTTGCCAGATCGGTAAAGCCTTGAAAAGATGTTTCATTCATAACCCGTCTATGATGCGTCCAATGCTGAAATGCAGGCCTCTGGGAGACATGTTGGTGGTTGTCACATGTCTTGGAACTTTTTGGCTCTAGAACATGCCGGTTTCCCCACGGTGTTTCCCTTCACCGTTTCGAGAGCAAAGGTGAAATTAGACCCACAAAGTAAAGTGCCTGCCTGGGTGCGAACTCATGACCTACAAATCGTAAAGGCTCGTGCAGACTAGCGCGACGCGACGGTCGCGTCGCGACACTCGTAGAACAATGTCTATGAAAACTTAATGGAAATTGTTCTACAAGTGTCGCGTTGCGCTGTCGCGTCGCGGCTGTTTGAAGAAGCCTTAAGTCGGGACTGTTTCCACGGACGGCACCATTCTCCCACTGGGCCAACACTGCACAAGTTTTTATAACTACTTTTATTTATTCATTTATTTCAGGCTAGATACATCTATGGATTGTTCCGTGTGGTGCCGGACGTAAAAGAATAGCACCATCCCATTTCTTCCCGTGGGTGTCGTAGAAGGCGACTGAGGGACTTACTAGAGAATGGGCAGCAGCGTTCTCTATGCATTTGACCACCATACTGCGATCGCCAACCCGTCTGCCAAGCGTGGCGATTATGGCAAATCCCCCCCTTTTGGGGGAGGCTTATGTCCAGCAGTGGACGTCTTTCGGCTGATATGATGATGATGATGACATCTATAGATATGTTGAAGTAAAAAATTCTCATCTATACAATTTCTTAATACCTTCAGCTTTTTCATAACAAATTAAATCCATACGTGAAACGGAAAGTTTGAAATTGTCAGCACTCTTTATTAAATTAACGTTCTAAAAAAAGCAAAGGTTTGCGTACCAACTAAAATTAAATTAACATTCAGTTTTGTGAGCTTTCGTTTTAAAACATTATAATGTAGGTCTTATGAACTCGCAAAACGGCTAAGTTAAACGAATGTAGGCTACTGAACCACTTTGGTTAAGTTTTAATATTTTTTTATTTCTTTTCGTTATAGTTTTCCTTCTTTTGTTTTTATGACTATGACCGAAATTACCTGAATGACTGACAGTCTTATACGCAGTGACTGACAGTGTATCCACATTAGCCAAATCGTAGGTATTAGGGGTTTCTTCAAACACTTTTCTTTATTAAATTTCATTTATCAACTCGCTTTACAGTTTCACTATCCATGTAAGATGTCTATAATAATTTTGTATGTCCTATTAAGGAAGATGGGTTAAGGTAGCTCGCGAAATTAAAATTTTCTTGCGTTTTAATTTCATTTAATGGGATTAAATGAACTTGGGAGTCTTGCTGATGATTTTAATCATTATAATTCTGTAAATACATACATGTTAAAGTCGCGAATCATATTTTGTTCAACGTACAGCCTGACGCTGACCTGAAAATTTCAAAAAACGTAAGAAAAATGGATTCCGAGGGTTATCCTGGCACTTTCCTCTTACTAAACTACATTGCAATAAAATATTGACATACTTAATCAACGCGTTTGAACACCAATCCCTAAAAAAAATTAATTGAATGTTGGTTTATGTAGTCACAAAGCCAATAAAACTTACTAATCCTCTTGCAGCAAAAAATCCCCAAAACAAACCTTCTATTTTACGGCATTTCCTCTCTAATGCGCAACCAATAACAATTCAAAACCAAAAAACAACAGACTACCGCAAAATCCTGCCACTTTACTCGCACGTGGTCACCCTACTGGCCGATATGTCGTGCTCAGAATAATTGATGAGCCAACGATTTGATGTTCGCCGCGTGCCTTGAATGTTTTATTTGTATGTTCAACTAGCTTCTGCCCGCGACTCCACTCGTGTGAAATTTCGGCCCCTGACCCACCGCGTCGCATCGTATCGTACGCCCGCGCTGTTCGTTTTCGCTTAGCTTCTTTCTGATTCTTTTTCCTCGGCTTTTAAGAGTTTTAGCGTAATTTTAAATAGCTTGTATGCTTTTTCAAGAATTGGGCTATAATAATAATTATTTATTTATTTCAGACAACATGATCCATTTTGTTAGTAAAACTATGTTAGTTCACCATGAACGCATACAAATTTGGAAAAAGGGACAGTCATACCTATCCGCAATCACACTCAGGATGCTGTTGCTACTCTTACGCACTCTTTGCAGCAAAGACCGCCTTCTTGCGTAGAATTGCCGCAAAACCATCTGTGCGTGCCTCCATGAACATGGCGGACGCGCTGCAAAATGGAGGGAGTCTCAGCAGCAACCTGAATGCGTTATTGTATTGGACCCGCAGAGCATTCACAGACCTTTGCGTGTATGCTGTCCACAGGCTGCTAGAGTAAAACGACGGACAATAGGAACAACATTTTTTTTACCTCTCTTGTGCAGCGGCCAAACCTGCGGGCCAACGTATTTGCTCTGACCGTCACATTAGCTCTGCGTTCCCTATCCATATCACCTTCGTCGCTCAAAGTATCGGTGACTATATGCCCCAGATATTTGAATACACTGACTCTTCGAAGTTCAGTCTTACAAAGCATGACAGGTGGAACCACATCCGATCTCCAAGCAAAAAAAAGCAAAAAAGCAAAAGGAGCAAAAACCAAGAACTAGCTCTTTTTCACGTTATACTGCAAGCCATGGCTGGCAGCACACGTCTCACAGATTTGCAGCAGTTCTCTGAGAGCCCTGATAGATGGAGCCAGGAGAAGCATGTCTCAGCATAGCTGATGTTATTTATACTAACTCCATCAACATGGTCTCCTGCTGAGTCCCTCTATCAGATTATTTATATACACGTTGAAAATAAGTGGAGAGGATATACCTCCCTGCCTCACCCCGCCACTCAAAGTGTATGGGTCTGAAAGAGCCCCGTTCCATTTTACATGGTTAGTCTGCCTATTGTACTAATACTCCAGATCAGAACGTAACTCCTTACGTACATTGGCATCACGTAACTTCTTCCACAGGACATCATAACAGACCATGTCAAAAGCCCTGCTCAGGTCTAAGAAACAGGCATAGACGGTATTTCTATCCACATAATATCTCACTGGGTGCTAAAGGCAAAGTATCACAGTATCGGTGGACAGACCAGGTCCAAACCCATCATGTAAATATATATACTTAGCTTAGGGGTTATCAATCAGCCTGTCCTGGACTTTCTCATGATTGTTGCCAAAGATATCGGTCTGTAATTACTCTTGTCAGTTAAGTCACCCGTTTTGTTTTTTATTCCTGGCACAGCAATTGTTTTCAAAAAATCTGGCGGTAAGTAAGAATGAATGAAATACACAGGGAATAAAACATAGACAATACCCTGGTTCGTTGCGTACCTGCATGCCTAAGGTGCTTGACGCTGAGGCTGTCATGACCCGGGGATTTACCCCTACTTATACACTGAATAACATTACTCGAAATGTAAAAATATTTTTTCAAATCCGACTAGTAGTTTCAGAAATTACCGCATTCAACCAAAAAAACAACAAAAAATCTTCTCAAACGCTTCATTAATATTAGTATAGATGTACACAAATCGATTTTATTGGCGGCAAATGGCTTTAAAAACTATTTTTGGTGCATTTGATGTTTGAACATTTTTATGGGACGAATGGGAGCACATGAAGTATAGGTAGGTATGTGTGTTTACGACTTTTTTATATACTTATTGCGAAGGTCTGGTCTTGGTAACTTGGTAGTCTTTGAAGTAGTAGATTTAAATAAGTTAACCTTTGTAAAAGGAAATCAATATTGAAAAAGCAGTATTTACAAGAATTGAAATAAAAAGAATTTGGGACAACCCTTTTAGTTTTTCTGTCCGCTTAGGCCTTCAAATTCTATCATAATTCAGGTTTTATCAAAATATAAAAATTACTTATCATAAGCTTAATATCTAAATTGTAGGCCTATAGAGTTACGAGGAACATGGTGTAAAGTTCACTCATTCTCTATAGAAAAGGGAGGATCTTTCAGTTTTCATTTTACAAAAGAGGGCAATCCACGCAATCTATAAAATAGGGCCTCGCGAGTCTCTTAGAAACAAATTCAACAAAATTGAAATGCTAACTCTGCCTTGTCTTAATATCCAAGAAAATATCTTGTATGTTCGCAGAAGCTTAGGTCTTTTAAAAAAAGAGGCGACTTCCATAATCTAAATACACGTAGTAAAGATGAAATTGTGATTCCAAAATTTAGATTAACTAAAACTAGCAAGTCATTTGTAATAAACAGTGTCCGCTTCTATAACAAGTTGCCAAAGTCGGTTACAGAACTTATCGATGGAAAGTTTAAAACTCACATCAAACGTGTCCTTAACAAAAAAACATATTATAAGATGAAAGACTACGTTGAAGACAGGGAAGTTTGGCGTTAATTCCTTCTGCACATGTGGCTTCTCTGGTACCTCATTAACAGCATAACTATGTGAGAGTTTATTAACTGCTCCCAAATTAGGTACAATATTAATTTTTATTCTTTTTATTTTTTACAATTTCAGACATATTCTCGTCATTATTTGACATTATACATCACTTCAAATATCGACTATTTATTAGTGATTCTCATGGAAATCATGTCACTTGGTTTAAATAGGTTAATTTTACTTATGTAGATTCTTTTACATATTGTGAATGAGAAAACGTTGTAGGCCTTACAGACTGTAGATTTATAGACTATTTAATATTAATATTCTTTAGTTTCATTCCTTTAAGTACCTAGTACTTATTGCCCGGCCTGCACTGTCCTCCCATACCTATTATCACTGTAATTTGAAAATATTGTAAAAGCAAAGCAGCATTGTAAAGCTTGTATGTTTAAATTAAATTAACATTTATTTCAAACTAAGGTCCATATTTTTGTTAGTATTTTGGTGTTAGTAACAGTAGTGCTTAGAAAATATAGGTTGATATTGTTCGTTTTCACAAAATTAATTATTTAAAAGAGTAACCGTGAAGTTTCTCGCCGGCTCTTCTCCATAGGAAGCGACAAATTGGAACCGTGCACCTAGCTTCTAACGTTTCATACTTGTGCCCTTGCAGGTTTACGTGAAATAAAATATTTTAATTTGAACCGGCTTTGTTCTATCCGAACTGTTGTATCTGCTGGGTTACTACCCGACGAAATATGTCGGGAAGTTGTATACAAGGTGATTTTTTTTTATCACCGTTCAAATTTTTCAGGGTGATAGTACCCGTGAAATTGAACAACTTTCTCCAAGGAACATGGGTCGAAATATGAAAAAATATTAAATCGGACCTCCCATACAAAATCAATCAGCTGACTATTGATTTTGCATGGGAGTCCGACTTTTTATTTTATTTAAAAGGTGACTAAAATTTCACCTTGTATATGCTAGCTGCGCGGGAAACTTTGCTTGCGCAATGCAGAATTTTGCGTGACGTCTGTCTGATGCGTAATTTGCGTCTAGAGTTGTAGATATTGCTACCTACAGGCTTTAAGCTAACTTTAATAATAGGTTCCACTTTGAAAAAGTTGCAGGTAAAAGCTTTATAACGATCATTAAAAACTTCAGCGACGTTTAAGTTCAATATTTACCTTGTAGGTATGTGGGTCAATTTACATTTTGATCGAAAATGTGAAATACGATGAAAATCGAGTTTCAACGTTACACAACGAAATATTACATATACTCATGAATATAAATAACGGCCAAGCAAGCAGATGATGAAATACCTAAATATTTTTAGTCCACATGTAAAAATGTTACTACACGAATATCGATACATAATCACATCACTACGTTTAACGAAGTCATCGTTAACAGCCGTATCGATATCGCGCCGGGTTTTCTGCTGACTATCCGTTGCATCTATTCCTATCTTTACTTATCTATGGCTGCCTTATCTATCCTGGATATCTAATAGATTTTATTGGAAGGGGGAAAAGGGGGTGCGTCGTGGTTTTTGCTACGTCCTTCTCTCAGATGGGGTCTGTTTATTTTGAGGCTAATTGGATGTCTAGTGACGTAGGAGACATGTACTAGTCTAGGGGATGAGTAAATATTTGGAGAAACTATGTTAACGTTTTCTTATTGGAAAATTCAGGATTTGAGCAATAGTGCTTGAGATTTTAAGTACTATGGGATAATAATCGGTTGATGGACACTGAACGAGACACAACATTATCAGTCTATAATGTTCCCACTGCTGGGACACAGGCCGCCTCTCGATGAGAGGGAGTGGGCCGTAATCCACGACGCGGGCCCAGTACGGGTTGGTGAGGTTTGACACAATAGAAGTTTCATTGTGATTACGCCTGAGGGCATTTAGTCGACGTTCACATGGACGTAAAAACGCCGTGTGAACTTAGTTTAGGGGTAGTAACGTGGTAGATACTTCGTCCATTTTGGTTTGTTTTGACTGAACAGTAGAAGCACAGAATAACCGAGCAGAATCAATCAACAGAACTCAAAATTCTTACCTACTTTTATAGGGCTGTCACTCGGTTAGTGCAAATAAAAACCGGGCAAGTGAATATATAGTAATTTACCTACCTGACAAGATCCTTTGGATACAGAAAATAAGAAATATCCTTGGTTTTCTTCCCATTGTTTGTGCACACAGTACAACAACTTGGCATATTGAACAACAATAAAATTAAAATAATAAAAAAAACCATTATAAACGTCCCCGTCGTATCGCTGCCGCTAGCAGCCCTTAACTTCTTACTGAGCTAGTTGAAACCGATTTGTACGCGAGCGGGCGCCGGTACTCGCCCCGCGCGCCTTGTCAGTGACACGTCACTCACACATAGCTGTGCGTGTAGTAGTGTACCGACGCACGGCGTTAGTATGAAGCTTTGCTTCTGCTCGGTTATTCTGTGGTAGAAGTGTGACTACTAAAAAAGATAAAATAAGATTCAGTAAACGATTCTGAGCAAATTACTTTCATAGCGTGCATTCATTTAGTTACACATTGTATATAACTTAATTCGTTGCCTAGTTGGCTTCCTATTACCAAGTTAAGAACGGATAATATTGTCTTATTTTGAAATCAGGTTGAAAGAATTACAAAAAAAACTGTGGTCTAATTTCATAAAACGCACAGGAACATAAGAGAAATCTAGATTTGAAACATAATTACTTTACTTCAGAGACATAATATATGCCTTTACTGAGGATATTTACATAACTTATAAATCCGAGTTGAAATTCTGTTTTGAGGTAAAACTATAATACACCGTGACTTTTTAGTCGTCTTACAACGGCAGCCCACTTCATGTATCCGGTGACTACTAATCATTTATAAAAAAAAATGATATTTATGAACATTTGAATTATTCATTTTCATTCACTAAGACGCATGACGTAGCTTGAAACACCCTGTTATGGAGACGGCATTAATGATGGAATGTAATGGTAGGTAGGTAGATATCTTCTACCGTTTGATACGTAAACATTATTAACAGGGAGGGTGTTTCATGATTCTAAAGCATATTTATTTTTCTTTGTACCTATTATCTTAATTAATGGTAACAATGTTTTAATCGCGCCTAGAGGTATTTCATGACGGATACATTGAGTGGACCACCTTTGTAAGACGACTAAAATGTCACGGTATATATTGTGCCATAATGTTTCATATGGGTTTAGCCAAAAAGTTTTAATCAAGCTTCGGAAACGTTTCCCCGAAAAACCTCCGTCGAACCGCATCGAACACATCGTTCACAAACGATTAGTTTGCACGACAGCTTACTTCAATATCGTGGCTTTTCGACGAAAAAGTTTCATCAAAGGCCCGAACCTATTCATTCCCTGACGGTTTATTTTATCGGTGAAGTTTTTATCTTTTAGTATTTTATTGGCTGCCTCATTGGCTGAGGATATAGTCATTCCCAGGTCGGCCAAAGTGTTGTTGGGTTTTTCCATCAGGTTTTTCCATTATGCTATGATTTTTCGACAAAAATCTTCCTATTGCTAAAGGGGTTATAAAGGGAATTAAAAGTTTGTATGACAGACAGTCATACCATCGGGGGGTACTCGGCTTGTGTTTACAAAAAAGTTGTATTTCTCAACATCTGTATTTCTTTGTTATAGCTGCACTCGGAATACCGCAGCACTTACAAATGGCACGAGTACAAGGAGCAGCAACAGGGTGTGGTGAAGCAGCCCGCCCCCACGCCCCCCTCTGCACTGCCCATACAGAGGGGTAAGTCATCCATCGCTGACAGACATGGCCAGTTATAGGCAATGGCTGTTGACTACAGTTTCTAGAGTAAACTGAACGAAAAGTGGCAATAGGGCAGAATCGAGTCCTTATTGGAGCCGAGAATGTGATACGAATGCTCACGGGCTTCATACAACGTTTTATAACACCGAATTGAGTTCCATGGTCAGTACATACAGGATCGTCATCATTTCAGCCGAAAAACCGTAGCCTTGACCGCTAGCGTAGCCAAGGGTAGGCAGGCCGCCGGGCACTATGAGCCGATTTTTTAGTGCTTGGCTGATTTTGGGGGGTTTGCATAACCGCCACGCTTGGCAGGCGGGTTGGCGATCGCAGTATGGTGGTAAAATACTTAGAGGACGCTGCTGCCCATTCTCTGGTAAGTCCCTAAGTCGCCTTTTACGACACCCACGGGAAAAAATAGGATGGTACTATCTGTTTACGTCCGGCACCACACGGAACATTCAGGATAGCACTACTCTTTAGTGGTGATAACAAAATGGCAAAAGATCAATTAGTGAAGTTCACCCTCTTGTAAGGGTCTCTGGGAAAAGCTTTCAATCAATACACTTACTTGGGTGCTGACAGTCCTCCACTAGTTGTCCAAGATATAAATCGGATATTAAAGCGTCTGATTAAAACCAGACACATTGATCAATGATGCTTTAGTCTTAACGCGATTTGGCAAAGAGAACCTTTGTCAACAGTGACTCCGAAGTCAGAAAAATTCCTTGACCCTTAGGCCAAACTGGCCTTCCCCGATTGGTTAACACAACTTCAGTCTCTAACCACCTAGAAAAAAAAACCAAGTCTTAATTAATGAGTTAATCATTGATGCATGGGATCAATGATACAAATAATTATCAACTAATCCCAGTTTGTCGATCTGTGTATAGTTTATCTTGGACATTACTGACATCGATGAAGGAAAATATCGTCAGGAAACGTGGGCTTATAGTCAGTAGACATTGATTTTTAACTCTCGGTGTTAAACCGACATTGAGAATTCAACGGTGACTGAAACTTCACCTTGTAAATGCGTAAAATTGCCAATGCCATCCGTCTTGAGCAAACGTGGTGATCAATGTTCCTTGGACCCAATGGACCTTCTCTGTATGAGAAGATGCGCCTTTACCCTGGATTGGGGCAATAAGGTCGTAGGTATTATATATTTATTACTAGCTTTTGCCAGCGGCTTCGCCCGCGTGTACCGCGTGTATATTGTACCGAGATAAAAAGTATTCTATGTATGAATCCAGGTTACGAACTACCTGTGTGCCAAATTTCATTCAAATCCGTTCAGCCGTTTTTGCGTGAAAACATCAATTTTAGTAAGATTTAATGACATATTTTTATCAACAGGCCCGATGGAACCAGCAATGCCTCGTCGCAAAAAGTACCCCGGAGTGGCGTACAAGACGAACGAGCTATTCGATCCTGCACCTGCTGACGACATCAGGCCCCAGCAGACTTCTGCATTCGACCGGGCCAGGGTAAGCACAAATAGTATAATGAAAAAATTAGCTTGAAATAAAGCTCGTTATTCAAGTCTTACCCGGTTTTCTTCACTGAAATCCTTCGCTGCAGCTTTAACTTGTGGTGTTGCATTGAGTGTGACAATTGATAACTACATTGTTTTGTTAGATACCTGTAATAAAAATTGTAAGTGATCATAGCAAAAATAAAAATTGATGACACTCCTTGACAATTATTAAAGGAGAATCTAATGGGTGATTTGCAATAAATGCATTGAGCGTAAAGCTGTATTTAAAATTTTCTCATTCGTGTAAATACAGGAACGGGATATCCCTTCACTTCGATCGCAGCGTCATTTCTTCTTCCCAGCTTAAATATGGGGAAGCGGTGGCAAAGAATAGTATAGAAAGTACTTTATTTATTAGTACACACATACCGGTCAGGCACGTTCCAGGTGCCGCAGCACTCCCGGGTTAAGCGCCCCGCCACGCAGTAGCTTCACTACATACGCTGCGAGTGCAAAGTCCCGTCGCACCTTTAACGCGTTGTACCCTACCGCACCCAATACAAAGAGTGTAGGGTACATCAATGGGTAAAATGGATATACCCCATACAGCTTGAAATACAAGTGTATAGTGAACTTATTTTGAACACGTTCCAACATGACACTATATTTCGCCTCATGAGGAGCCCATATGACTGCACTATGTTCAAGGTGACTCCTGACTAGCGCGTCATACAACACCTTGAGTGTCGTGATGTTGGTACCAAACTGCAGAGAGATATAACTTTAGCCTTACTTAATTAGCTCAAAAGTAAGTTTCCAAAAACATGCCCAGAACGAGCAGTAAACGTTTTCATTTAAGAATATAGAGCAAACACAGCCTGTTTTAAACAAAATAAAGGCATGAGTAAACATAGACACAGGGTAAACAAAGCCTCTCATGGCGCTGTGGCACACAGTTCACGAGTCAACAGACTTCCAATAAAGCCTGGCTCCTGCACGATATAATGGCAAAATCCTTGTTTCAAAGGACGCCATTTTGGTTAATCGGGAATCCTACCCATTGAACCAAATCTTTACTGTTTGTGGAACATTTCCTCTTCTTAGAACATTAATTAACACTACGTTTAATTCTGTTACCATTACTAATTTTAATGTCTACAATCATGGGTGCAGCAGCCAGGTCATGGCAGACTTTAGAACAGACTATCAATTAAATGCATGTTTACAATTTCTTGTTTTTTTCTTGAGGGCTGTGGTGTCCCAGTGGTAATGAAATGAAATGTTTATTTATGTAAGTAGATCATTTAAGACACTTTTACGCTTCAATATTTACCTAGTCAATATTTTTAAAACTAGATGGCGCTGGCATTTCCTAGCTGCCTGTTCCCTGAGAAGAAAAGCCGTAACAAACTCAGAGGTCATGGTCTCTTTTAAAGTCCAAGCATGATATTATTTGAATTTTATGCGTCTAACAATGCAGGGCAATGTCTGGAAGGGCCTTTTGAAGAAAGAGCTATTGCAGCTTTGAGCTAACCTTTTTTTATTTTTTTTTAGTACGGGGTAAATCCTCATGGATGTCAGACTGTCAGACTCTTACTGACTAAAACCACCCCGGTGTTCCCTCTCTCTCTTGCACCGGGGATCACGGGAACTAGTGTGATTTCCACGATCCTCGGAGCTTTGAGCTGACCTGTCCCAACAGACGGCATGTATCTATCAGTCACCGTGTACCTCGGGACTGCAACTTACTAGTCGTAGATCGTGGGTTCAGACAGACGGTTTACTTTATGTAAATTATTTTATCACCACTGCTCCCAAAACGGTAAAGAAAAAACTCGTGAGAAAACCGCCATGGCCTAGAACCAAAACTTCGAAAGACACGTGACATCTACCAACCCGCACTGATTATGTATAAAATTGCTTGTCCGTACCGTTGGTCGTTAAAGAGTTCCTTCGTCTGGAGCCAATCCTGGGTGTAGAATCAGGTCATACATCATAAAAATGTATTGTCTTCGAAACAGAATCAATATATAAAGCTCGGTAGGATAAGAGGAACTGGTTTTAATTCAGCATGCAAGATTTGCCCTAAACAAACTAACACACATACATACAAATATTGCAACTTGAATAAAAGCTTGTCAAAAGCTTGTTGTTTAAAAAGTTTGTCAAAATAACGACAACTTTGGCCGGATACTTAGCCCTGTTTCCGGTATATGCTTAAAACACAAGACAGGCATTCATTGCATATCATGGCATCGAATAAGGATATCCATAAAAAAATCAAAACTTCAGTGTATTTTAAAACTGTTGTTTGCCTAAAGACAGTTTTATTTTGTGAATGGCATCTCAATTGTGAATCTAGGAGGTTGTTGGCTACTTAAACGGACTTGCCTGTGGCTGCCCCAATAATTTAAGATCCCGAGTCCGGGGCTTAAAAACTTCAAACTAAGCTACTACACGCTAAAGGCTCATGTGGGGTATGGAGTTCGGCTTAGGACGTCGCTGGAGGGACAGCAAGGGACGGGCCAGATCGGAATTATAAAACACAGGAATAATGCATCCGGAGTAGGGATTGCAATCCCGCAAAATGGGATCACGCAATCCCGCGGGATCCCGCTGCTTCAATTCCGGTGTTGATTTTTAATAAAAGTTGATTTTTACACAAAAATCTGTAGTTTCAATTTGATTTTATAATATAATTTCAAAGATGCGAGACCCCCGCGTGATCGCGCGCGCGTTTGAATAATTCCGCATATCAATCCCGCGGAATGGAATGAGCTGCGGGATTGCAATCCCTAATCCGGAGATTTTTTAGTATTTCCAAAAGTATGTAATTGTAATGTTGGATGACAATTTGTAGTACCACTTATAAGTTGAGTGCTCCGATTTGAATATACACCGTCAAATTTTAATGGTTGTTTTCCCGCGGCAGAACAACTTGTCATAAGCAGTACTTTCGAAGTATAGAGTAAAAGTAAAAAAATAAAGATATTTTTGTTTTAAAATTAATAAAAAAATATTCATCAACTCGATCTAACACTAATCAATAGTAACACTACAGGTAACTTGTAGGTATTACTCGAATCGCACGCGCCGCCGACAAAGGGAACGGCTATACATAAATGTTCAAAGCAAAATAAACTCTCGCACGTGATGATTTTTCACAATGGTAAATCTGCCATTTCTTGTTTCTAATATTTTATTTGTTCATAAAACGATTGTATTACCAAGACAAAACCATTTCGCTGCGGGAAAACAACCATTAAAATTTCACGGTGTATATTATTGGAAAGAGTACAGAGTAATATGTTACCTATGTCTGCCTCCCATCCGGCCACAAGCTATCGTAGCCTACTTGGAAAGCCTTAAATAGACTTCGTGCCTAAGTAGATCGCAGCAAAGACAACCTCCACAGGTGTTCACGGACGGCGCAGACCTCGGTGTGTACGTGGCGTCTCTTCACAGATAATGGCTCTCCTTCCATCTTGCGCCGCATGCCCTGTCGCCTGCACACGTACGGACCTAATGGCAGAAAATGGAATTCACGTTGCTGAATTTTGGGCCAAACCCTTTTAATATCTTTGTGATATTTTTGCCATCGCTAAGGAAAATATGTTACTAATTCTTTTTTGTGGATGATACCGTAAGAATTGAACCAGTT
This sequence comes from Polymixis lichenea, assembly GCA_949091785.1. Classification (NCBI taxonomy): domain Eukaryota; kingdom Metazoa; phylum Arthropoda; class Insecta; order Lepidoptera; family Noctuidae; genus Polymixis; species Polymixis lichenea. The sequence continues at coordinate 14,971,965 of OX420956.1, forward strand.
CTTGTTTACATTTTTAACAAATCTTTACGAAGGGACCATAGATCATTCCTCTACATAAGACAACATCATAGATTTTAGTGCACAAATAGAAACAAGTACCTAATTTACCAGATGTTTGTTTCCACAGAGCGCGCAGAGGAATGATGCTGATCGCGCTGGGCGGCGCAGCAAGTCCGAGGGTCCTCGCCAGCCACGCTGGACTGACACCGTGGAACCTAAGGTAACACAATAACTATATTGAATTATTATTTTTGTTGTTACCCATAATTTAAATATACAATATGTAACAAAAACCCTGTTGTTCCTTTTAGGGACGTATACACTTACCTACAAGCACAACATTTACGAAGTTATAATTTTAAAAATAAGCATTGGCTGGTCGAGAGTTCAGTATCAAATAACTATTAAAATCGACATATTCGAAAAAATTGTTTACAATATGTGATTTTACAAGTATCCTTATTTCGCACAAGAGACTACGAACTCGGCGGCTTTCTTTGATCTAATCAAAATCAGTAAAACTTTACAAATATTCATAATTAAATATTTATTTTAAATATTTTTGTGGAACAGTTTTTATAAATGACTTGCTTTATTACGTATGTATACCAATTCTGAAAACGTGGGTAGAGGGAACAACAGGGTTTTTGTTACATATTGTATACGTCATCTGCGTCGTCAAAAAAAACTGAAGTGTCGGCTGAAATTTCGAAAACACATCTTTTTAAAATGGTGTTTGGTATGGTCTTTGGCATCCTGACTCCTACTTTCAAGTTCTTCATTTCAAATCTGATGTATAAGCATAGCTTAATCAGCATAAAGTTCCCAATGCTGGTACACAGGTCTCCTCTTTGTCAGAGGGAGCGGGCAGTCTACCACACGGGTCCGTGCGGGTTGGTAGATGTCACATGTGTTCGAATTTTTGGTTCTAGGATGCTGGATTCCCCACAATGTTTTCGTTCGCCGTTTTGAAAGCAGTGGTGATAAAATAATTTACACAAAGTAAACCTGTCTGAGTTCGAACCTACGACCTGCAACTCGTAAGTGGCGGCCGTTACCACTGAGCCACTACTGCTTTGTAAGATCTTACATGCACAAACACTTAGGCTGACCTAAAATCAAATCGATTAATGGGAATGTATGCCAGACAAATGTTTTCTCATCCAAGAATCAAATTTACGACCAAACACTCAGAAAGCCAATCTTTCAGCAGCTGCACCAAACATCTCGCATGTTGCTCTCACTTAGGTACTTCCTAACCGTACAATTCCGTATGGTGCCGGACGTAAAAGAATAGCACCACCCCATTTCTTCCCGTGGGTGTCGTAGAAGGCGACTGAGGGACTTACTAGAGAATGGGCAGCAGCGTTCTCTATGCACTTGACCACCATACTGCGATCGCCAACCCGCCTGCCAAGCGTGGCGATTATGGCAAATCCCTCCTTTTGGGGGAGGCTTATGTCCAGCAGTGGACGTCTTTCGGCTATTAACAACCGTACAATAAACATATTATCTCGGTCGCTCGCGAGCCGCACTAGCTATTATTTATTAGATTTCCTCACTGATCTATCTAAAGGAAAATATAGCATCCGCGACTGCTAATAAAACGGAAATCATTAACTAATTGAGTTATGGATATAAGTTATGATTATAGAGGGGCTTCTGGCTAAGTAATAACAGCCACACGCATCGATCGATCAGGTTAAACTATGCTTGCCGCGGTCGGTAGTGAATGGGTGACCATTTATTACATATCGAGCCTCTCCTTGCCTCGGTAAGCACGTTAAGCTGTTGGTCCCGGCTGTCATTATAAATATCATACTAATCTGTACAAATAAATAAAATTGAAGTGGCTATTTGTATGGAATAACAGCTTTATACTAAACTAGCTTTTGCCAGCGGCTTCGCCCGCGTGGAGGTCGGTGTATTATACTATCATAGTAGTACTATCAAGTAGTATAATTAAAAAAAAAAATCATACTTATAGTTGGTTTGCTGTTCCTGAATGAATGTTATTATATCAATAAAAAATATTTTAGTTACAAAAATAATAAAAGTACAAAGTCATACCGCTGTTTAAACTAATAATCTGAACAACAGTTGATTAGTTTAAACAGCGGTATGACGTAATAACATGGCGGCTACTATTTCAAGGTGTTCAAAAACAAATAAAAAAACTGAAATCTTTGAATCGAATTTTAAAATTTATTTTGTTGTTTCATGAACTAAAAGTAAAATTTTCCGACTGCTTTTTGCCTAAGCTATCTCAATAATATATTTTTAGATTTTTCCTCATAAACAGTAAAATACCCTATTCCAGAAATGCGTATTAAGGCTTATTCAAAAAGACGCGACGAGACAGCGCCACGCGACACTTGTAGAACCATTACCATGAAGTTTTCATAAAGTGGTTCTAGTAGAGTCGCATCGCGCTTGTTTGCAGGAGCCTTTAGGCAATTGGCACGTAATACACCACGCGGGCTCAGTGCTGGTTGGTAGGTTGGTAGATGTGGTTACATGTCTTCGAATTTTTGGTTCTAGAACATGCCGGTTTCCTCACGATGTTTTCCTTCACCGTTTTAGAGCAGTGGCGGTGAAAATATTTACACAAATTAAACCTCCTGCCGGAGTTCGAAACCACAACCTATAACTCGTAAGTCGGGGCCTTTACCACTGGGCTACAACTGCTCCTGTACCATAAATGACACCGACGTCCATAGGGACAAGTTCTACAATTTTGTATCGAAGCAAGACTCGTAATTAACAGAGGTTGGTAAATGCTTGGCACTAAATGCAGTAATATTCTGTACTTGGGTCAGGCCCAACAGACAACCCAAGTAGCATTGCAAGCTGTATACAAGCTGTATTTAAGTTCGATTTTATACTAGAAGCTGTATATTTAGGCTGTATAGAGGCTGTATAAGCGCTTATACAGACCTTATAAGTAAAAATGGGCACATTTTATACAGCGTTTTGCTCTAGTATAGCTGTATAATAGCTGTAGAATCAATAGAGGCGCTGGATAATAGCTGTATTATAGCTGTAATTCGGTGTACAAAGACACCATTATACTACAGATATTATCTTATAAATACTTTAAAGAGAAAAGAGTTTTAAATAGGTTTTTGAAGAGAATCACAAAATGAATGTTATCCTTTTCAATGAATGGCGACATTGTTATTTATAATTTTTATTAGTAAGTAAACGTAATCCTGGACTTAGATATCTGAAGGTGTTAATTGGTGAATTGAAATTGCGGATTCAAATTTATTGTGAACCTGTCTATGTTTTCCGTCAAAATATTCAAGCGCCAGCAAAATAATCGATCTGATATAAAAGAAAAATACCATTTATATGGTAAGTCAATGTTGGTTTTAAGGTTAGAATAAAAAACAATTTTATAATAATAGAAGTGAGGGTAGTGTGATCATTGTGCCCTCATATCAAGCTGAAAATCATTATATATTCCTTAAATTATGTTTCTAATTTTGTTTTATACCTACATTCGAAATTACGAAAATGGCGACTATTTGCTAAACAGCCAAAACGATAATCGGAGTGTATTATAGTCTGAGTAGCTGTACTAAGTAAGTTAAAGATTATATTGTAGAGCTTTTGGCTGCTAATCAGCTTTATAATAGAATATTTTTATTACTTAGGCTGTATATCAGTTCTCTATACATAACTTATAATGCTCATAAGGGTTACCTAAAAGAAATAAAAAACGCTGACTCAATATGATACATACCTACATATAGTAAAACTAAAACAAGTAGCTGTTTAATTTTTAACCCACAAAAAAGGAAGAGATTCTCAATTTGACCTTATATTTTATACCTAAGTAAACTTATTGTAAAGCATTCTTAGTTTGTTGTATGTATTATATCGCATCTTCGAAACCTCCTTAAGTCCCCTCCCCACTCCACTGACTTCTACTCCTACTCCTTCACTGTGCACGCGGTGCGGTTGTGGAATGCACTTCCGCCCGACATTAGGGACTGCCAAACTGTTGCAGTTTTTAAAAGAAAAGTGAAAGAACACTATCTGTCCACATCGTCATAGTTGTGTATATATTATTTTATTTACATTATTATTATTAATACTTTAGTGATATATATTTTAGAAATATGTATGTATGTATGTTTGTAATTATGTATGTAAGTATATTCCCATATTAGTTGTTTAATTTGTTTAGTGTATTATTGTTTTTGATCGTAAATCAATGTAGTTTATTTTCTTATTTACCCTTTCACACGCTGTCTACATTTCTTTATCTTCTCTCCTATCGCAGGTATGCTGGAAGAGATTTCTTTAGAAATAAGCATCACCTCTGTACCTATTTTTCTGTTCTAATCTTCTTGTCTGTTTATATATGTGTGTACATAAATGGTTAAATAAATAAATAAATAAAAATAAATAAATATATCAGTTTTACTTTATTTTCAGGAAAATATGCCGACTAAAATTTAAGCAACCATTGAGAAAGGGCAAAACAAGCTTTGCATTGTACCAAGTTTGTGGGAATCAAAAGGCAAGTTAAGATGGCCAAGAAAGCGATTAGATGTTAACAAATTAGTAAAGCATGAAACATCTCAGCCTTTACATAATTGGTCCACCTCAAAATGCTGTGTGAAACGGCTATCAATATCGTCATATGACGAAGCCGTAAGAGAACTAGATCTCATGGTTCAAATCAATCATCATTTGAACTACTTGCGCTGCTTTATGAAGAAACGTCAAATCATGTTCCAAAGGTTGAATTAAATTTACACATTTAACATAACTGTTATGATCATTAATAACCCTGTTTAATGTTTTTGCTACGGAACCCTCTTCGTTGGACGTCGACGGAATTGGCGGTTGACCGTAAAGTCTTTCCGAGTGACTGTCATTAATACAAAATAAAGCTGTACTGTAGCTGTCATTTATTTTTTTAGTTTTAAAACACCCTCAAAAACAGAAGTCATAAAACCACTGTATTTACAAGAGTGTACAATTACGCCATAAAAATAAGTTTTAGAACGGAGTTTGCATACACCATTGTACAGAAACAAGTCTTAAGTGATACTATAATAACACTAAGAGCTGTAATAAGTAAGTGTTCACATGCAAAATACAGCTTGTATACAGCTTTAACGATAAAACCAGATTAAAGTGTCACAAAATACTTAAGCTGTATAGTGGAGTTTTCATATTCTGTTTAAATACCCTAAGCTTTCGCGGATCCCTTAATACAGATTGAATAATTTTTTGACACTCTTGTAAGTCTCTAAAAGAACTCCAAGCTCTAAATAGGCTGTTATATTGATGTTGAAAACGCTTGCGTGCTGCTTGGGAAATTTTTGGCACGAATATCCGTTCGTACAAGTGAGTCCGAATACGGGATTTTACGTGTAAACCGCGCCTTCGTAGTAGTTACTAAGAGTAGTCAATGTATTTAGCCTGTAAGACTCTGATGACTTTAGGGCAAAATTAGGATTGAATAGAAAGTACGGCCAACTGTGGCATCTTTACTTTCCATGAGCAACTTTACCAATGAGAACTGTACTTAAATTTCTCTCGATAACTAAAAAACTGTTACCGCTATTTAATATCGAAGCGATACAGAAGTAGAATAATCTACTAATTGTAACAAATTTTTAGTAATCGAGAGATATTTTAATTCAGTTCTCATTGGTAAAGTTGCTCATGGAAAGTAAAGATGCCACAGTTGACGGTAACTAATTGAATTATTGACATTGCAAGACACAAAATAGGTGTAAAGTACTCGACATAAGTTTTAAATGACGTTTTCCATCTAATAGTGGCTGATTTCGTGTAAATAACTCGCCCGAATCGGGCGAATCGTCGCTATTATTGTAAATGTGAAAATTTGTATGTTTAGATGTTAATTACTTAATCATGCAAAAACGGCTGAGCTAATTTATGTAAAATTTGGCACACAGATCCATGCCATCATCGTTATCGCTTTTACAATATCACTTTGTCTAGGCCAGTCTTGGCCCACAGATCTGTAACAAGGCCAGCTGTATCCAGAAACTTGCACCACTCTAAGCTCTGTATTGTGATAAATGTGATAGTTTGTATGTTTAGATGTTTGTTAATTAACTACACAGATAGTTTGACACCTGGAATAACACATAAGATACTTTTTATCCCGATAGTTTTCGACCCCCACGCAGGCGAAGCCGCTGGCAAAAGTTAGTAATATAATATTTTTTGTAGACGTCTCGCACGAAGTGTATTTATTTACAGGCGAATCGATAATTCTAGAAATTCGTATTAGGCAACTGGCAGGTTTTGAATCAAATGTTAAGGAAACAACGAAAGGTTAAGAAAAAAGTTCAGTAACTTTAATTACATATAATACAAAACGTGCCAGTTCTTTGGCATCCTTCCATAGACTTCTGTTTGCTAATATCTTGGTAATCAAACCCAACCCAACTGCCAAGGGTGGCAGGGTGACCTATAGGAAAAACTAGTTCATACGGCCAGGACATTGAAATCCTCAAACAAATCCTCTTAGAGTTTCAGGCAAAAAAAGATGTGTGTGAAGTGTGTGTGTGTGTGATGTGATGTATGTGTGTGTGTGTGTATTTTTGTGGTGTACAATAAAGAATATATAAATAAATAAATCACGAGACAAACCTGATGGTTAGGATAGATCCGACCAGCCATTATGATGACCACAGATCAGTTGTGATCAGTGATGTTATCTGTGGTCATCATAATGGCTGGTCGGATCTATCCTAACCATCAGGTTTGTCTCGTGATTTATTTATTTATATATTCTTTATTGTACACCACAAAAATACACACACACACACATACATCACATCACACACACACACACTTCACACACATCTTTTTTTGCCTGAAACTCTAAGAGGATTTGTTTGAGGATTTCAATGTCCTGGCCGTATGAACTAGTTTTTCCTATAGGTCACCCTGCCACCCTTGGCAGTTGGGTTGGGTTTGATTACCAAGATATTAGCAAACAGAAGTCTATGGAAGGATGCCAAAGAACTGGCACGTTTTGTATTATATGTAATTAAAGTTACTGAACTTTTTTCTTAACCTTTCGTTGTTTCCTTAACATTTGATTCAAAACCTGCCAGTTGCCTAATACGAATTTCTAGAATTATCGATTCGCCTGTAAATAAATACACTTCGTGCGAGACGTCTACAAAAAATATTATATTACTAACTTTTGCCAGCGGCTTCGCCTGCGTGGGGGTCGAAAACTATCGGGATAAAAAGTATCTTATGTGTTATTCCAGGTGTCAAACTATCTGTGTAGTTAATTAACAAACATCTAAACATACAAACTATCACATTTATCACAATACAGAGCTTAGAGTGGTGCAAGTTTCTGGATACAGCTGGCCTTGTTACAGATCTGTGGGCCAAGACTGGCCTAGACAAAGTGATATTGTAAAAGCGATAACGATGATGGCATGGATCTGTGTGCCAAATTTTACATAAATTAGCTCAGCCGTTTTTGCATGATTAAGTAATTAACATCTAAACATACAAATTTTCACATTTACAATAATAGCGACGATTCGCCCGATTCGGGCGAGTTATTTACACGAAATCAGCCACTATTAGATGGAAAACGTCATTTAAAACTTATGTCGAGTACTTTACACCTATTTTGTGTCTTGCAATGTCAATAATTCAATTAGTTACCGTCAACTGTGGCATCTTTACTTTCCATGAGCAACTTTACCAATGAGAACTGAATTAAAATATCTCTCGATTACTAAAAATTTGTTACAATTAGTAGATTATTCTACTTCTGTATCGCTTCGATATTAAATAGCGGTAACAGTTTTTTAGTTATCGAGAGAAATTTAAGTACAGTTCTCATTGGTAAAGTTGCTCATGGAAAGTAAAGATGCCACAGTTGGCCGTACTTTCTATTCAATCCTAATTTTGCCCTAAAGTCATCAGAGTCTTACAGGCTAAATACATTGACTACTCTTAGTAACTACTACGAAGGCGCGGTTTACACGTAAAATCCCGTATTCGGACTCACTTGTACGAACGGATATTCGTGCCAAAAATTTCCCAAGCAGCACGCAAGCGTTTTCAACATCAATATAACAGCCTATTTAGAGCTTGGAGTTCTTTTAGAGACTTACAAGAGTGTCAAAAAATTATTCAATCTGTATTAAGGGATCCGCGAAAGCTTAGGGTATTTAAACAGAATATGAAAACTCCACTATACAGCTTAAGTATTTTGTGACACTTTAATCTGGTTTTATCGTTAAAGCTGTATACAAGCTGTATTTTGCATGTGAACACTTACTTATTACAGCTCTTAGTGTTATTATAGTATCACTTAAGACTTGTTTCTGTACAATGGTGTATGCAAACTCCGTTCTAAAACTTATTTTTATGGCGTAATTGTACACTCTTGTAAATACAGTGGTTTTATGACTTCTGTTTTTGAGGGTGTTTTAAAACTAAAAAAATAAATGACAGCTACAGTACAGCTTTATTTTGTATTAATGACAGTCACTCGGAAAGACTTTACGGTCAACCGCCAATTCCGTCGACGTCCAACGAAGAGGGTTCCGTAGCAAAAACATTAAACAGGGTTATTAATGATCATAACAGTTATGTTAAATGTGTAAATTTAATTCAACCTTTGGAACATGATTTGACGTTTCTTCATAAAGCAGCGCAAGTAGTTCAAATGATGATTGATTTGAACCATGAGATCTAGTTCTCTTACGGCTTCGTCATATGACGATATTGATAGCCGTTTCACACAGCATTTTGAGGTGGACCAATTATGTAAAGGCTGAGATGTTTCATGCTTTACTAATTTGTTAACATCTAATCGCTTTCTTGGCCATCTTAACTTGCCTTTTGATTCCCACAAACTTGGTACAATGCAAAGCTTGTTTTGCCCTTTCTCAATGGTTGCTTAAATTTTAGTCGGCATATTTTCCTGAAAATAAAGTAAAACTGATATATTTATTTATTTTTATTTATTTATTTATTTAACCATTTATGTACACACATATATAAACAGACAAGAAGATTAGAACAGAAAAATAGGTACAGAGGTGATGCTTATTTCTAAAGAAATCTCTTCCAGCATACCTGCGATAGGAGAGAAGATAAAGAAATGTAGACAGCGTGTGAAAGGGTAAATAAGAAAATAAACTACATTGATTTACGATCAAAAACAATAATACACTAAACAAATTAAACAACTAATATGGGAATATACTTACATACATAATTACAAACATACATACATACATATTTCTAAAATATATATCACTAAAGTATTAATAATAATAATGTAAATAAAATAATATATACACAACTATGACGATGTGGACAGATAGTGTTCTTTCACTTTTCTTTTAAAAACTGCAACAGTTTGGCAGTCCCTAATGTCGGGCGGAAGTGCATTCCACAACCGCACCGCGTGCACAGTGAAGGAGTAGGAGTAGAAGTCAGTGGAGTGGGGAGGGGACTTAAGGAGGTTTCGAAGATGCGATATAATACATACAACAAACTAAGAATGCTTTACAATAAGTTTACTTAGGTATAAAATATAAGGTCAAATTGAGAATCTCTTCCTTTTTTGTGGGTTAAAAATTAAACAGCTACTTGTTTTAGTTTTACTATATGTAGGTATGTATCATATTGAGTCAGCGTTTTTTATTTCTTTTAGGTAACCCTTATGAGCATTATAAGTTATGTATAGAGAACTGATATACAGCCTAAGTAATAAAAATATTCTATTATAAAGCTGATTAGCAGCCAAAAGCTCTACAATATAATCTTTAACTTACTTAGTACAGCTACTCAGACTATAATACACTCCGATTATCGTTTTGGCTGTTTAGCAAATAGTCGCCATTTTCGTAATTTCGAATGTAGGTATAAAACAAAATTAGAAACATAATTTAAGGAATATATAATGATTTTCAGCTTGATATGAGGGCACAATGATCACACTACCCTCACTTCTATTATTATAAAATTGTTTTTTATTCTAACCTTAAAACCAACATTGACTTACCATATAAATGGTATTTTTCTTTTATATCAGATCGATTATTTTGCTGGCGCTTGAATATTTTGACGGAAAACATAGACAGGTTCACAATAAATTTGAATCCGCAATTTCAATTCACCAATTAACACCTTCAGATATCTAAGTCCAGGATTACGTTTACTTACTAATAAAAATTATAAATAACAATGTCGCCATTCATTGAAAAGGATAACATTCATTTTGTGATTCTCTTCAAAAACCTATTTAAAACTCTTTTCTCTTTAAAGTATTTATAAGATAATATCTGTAGTATAATGGTGTCTTTGTACACCGAATTACAGCTATAATACAGCTATTATCCAGCGCCTCTATTGATTCTACAGCTATTATACAGCTATACTAGAGCAAAACGCTGTATAAAATGTGCCCATTTTTACTTATAAGGTCTGTATAAGCGCTTATACAGCCTCTATACAGCCTAAATATACAGCTTCTAGTATAAAATCGAACTTAAATACAGCTTGTATACAGCTTGCAATGCTACTTGGGTTGTCTGTTGGGCCTGACCCAAGTACAGAATATTACTGCATTTAGTGCCAAGCATTTACCAACCTCTGTTAATTACGAGTCTTGCTTCGATACAAAATTGTAGAACTTGTCCCTATGGACGTCGGTGTCATTTATGGTACAGGAGCAGTTGTAGCCCAGTGGTAAAGGCCCCGACTTACGAGTTATAGGTTGTGGTTTCGAACTCCGGCAGGAGGTTTAATTTGTGTAAATATTTTCACCGCCACTGCTCTAAAACGGTGAAGGAAAACATCGTGAGGAAACCGGCATGTTCTAGAACCAAAAATTCGAAGACATGTAACCACATCTACCAACCTACCAACCAGCACTGAGCCCGCGTGGTGTATTACGTGCCAATTGCCTAAAGGCTCCTGCAAACAAGCGCGATGCGACTCTACTAGAACCACTTTATGAAAACTTCATGGTAATGGTTCTACAAGTGTCGCGTGGCGCTGTCTCGTCGCGTCTTTTTGAATAAGCCTTAATACGCATTTCTGGAATAGGGTATTTTACTGTTTATGAGGAAAAATCTAAAAATATATTATTGAGATAGCTTAGGCAAAAAGCAGTCGGAAAATTTTACTTTTAGTTCATGAAACAACAAAATAAATTTTAAAATTCGATTCAAAGATTTCAGTTTTTTTATTTGTTTTTGAACACCTTGAAATAGTAGCCGCCATGTTATTACGTCATACCGCTGTTTAAACTAATCAACTGTTGTTCAGATTATTAGTTTAAACAGCGGTATGACTTTGTACTTTTATTATTTTTGTAACTAAAATATTTTTTATTGATATAATAACATTCATTCAGGAACAGCAAACCAACTATAAGTATGATTTTTTTTTTTAATTATACACAATTATCATACAAAATATCAGCGCATTTGTTTACACAGCAAACTGACGTCATACCCACAGTGTAATATGGTGTCCACTGCGTCCAGCGTTTTCGTCAAATTACGCGCGAAATATGAAAATTTAAAATTTAAACGCATTTTTATGGCACTTATGGATTCAATAAAAATGTTGTGTTTTTTTTAGTCGTGTATTAGCATTTTAGAATCTAATTTAGACACTTTTCAAAAATGGGTGTAATGCCCTATTGTCGATTCGACCACAAATATATTAACTTCGTGCAAGTCGACTAATAAGCCGTTCCGGTAAGCAACCGCAAGTTTATCTCGTAAAATAAAAGAACCGTGAACGCACTTAACTATAAAATAATTAATTTATCAACCATAACGAGCGTCTAGCTGACGTTAAGATAGCAATCAGGTGCTATCCAATCAATCCACATGCAAGCTGGAAGCATATTGTAATTAATTATAATGAGATATTTCTCTTGCTTGTTTCTCTTGGTAGCCGGAACAAGGAAGTCCCAGATAAAGAATTTTTTTTCCAGGTTAAACAAATATCATCGGTTTTCTTACAAAAACTTTTTGCAAAAAAAAACAAACTGTTAACTTTAAAGTGTTTTTTTTTTTCGGAATTCGGTTGTTTTTTATTTTTCGCAAAAAGTTTTCCTTTTTTTTTCTTATAGTACCTACCTACCCCATTCGTATACCACTACTTGTGATGTAAACAACAGTTACAGGAACTGGTAGAATGTCATCAAGATACACAAAGTGGATTATAAACGTATTTTCGCCGAAGAAACTAACCAAGCAAAATTGAAAAATATATGAGACCACCTATCCATTAAAAAATGATATCGCAGATCATGCAAACAAAAAAAACCCTCCTCCTTTTTGGAAAGTTGGTTAAAAACTGTCATTCCCTTCCACATTTAACCTGACTACCCTCAAATCAAGAGTAAAAAACATCTTCTGGGCACGATCGTTCCATCATAGACCACATCCATCGCTTTATATCAGGCGTGATCGAGGTCAAGAGCAGGCCGATTCAGAAAGAAAAAAACGAGCTTTTTCTTTTGCCTTGCGTCATAGGCATAGAATGGTTCAAAAGTCCAAACTCAAGGTTGGCAAACGTGCAAGGGAGCGAAATAGTCTAATTGAAAACACCACGCTGCGCTCCAAAACAAAAATTAATGGATGGTGGGCTACGCCGGAACTCAATGCATAGCAAAAATCCTCCTTCATCACTTTCATATATTTTCTACAAGCATCTGCAAATCGTCCCACGGGAACGGGCTTATAGCATCAGCTATTCCATTTCGGAACAAACAGACAAACAAAATTAAAAATATAGGTACCGTATATACTTTCCTGCACTTAGTAAAAACCTGTTATTTTGACATTAGAAACAGACACTTCAAAATGTATTTGTATAGATGACCCAACACACTTCAGGAGTAAGAGTAAGAGTCAGAGCCGGCCATTTTTAAACAAAAGCAACCAGATCTTGGACCATTTCTTATTAATGGAGACTTCTAAGTAACAGGATCAAGCGTCACTTTCCAAAAATCCATCTTCCGAAAACGTTTCTAACCTTACCACCACTCTCTCTGCAGGCAACAACCGCGTTAGGCGATGTGATGGCGGCCAAGGAGCCGGAGATAGTGAGCACGGAGTACCGGAACCAGTTCGCCTGGCCCAAGGACACCACCGACGCACCCAGAAAGAGCATCTCCATGGGGGCGTTGAAGAAGGCTGCTGTGGCCGAAGGTAGGATAGATCCATAGAACACTTTTTATTTTATACACCATATACATTACAGATAAATGTAGAAAAACCTGACCACAATCTCTTCTGATTGAAAATAAGGGTTAATGCAGAAACAAGTGCGTGCTTGTCTAGAAGTAACCTATTGACTCGAAGTTTTGAAGACTCCCAGGCTATAACATAGTATGTTACGTGTTGCGCCACCCTAAGTAACATGGTTTAGGAGCAGGAAGGTGATGATGAATATCACACCTGTTTTCTCCCAGGGGTTGGGCAGTTTCTAGCTATTGAAACACTGAAATACAGAGTCCAGCAAGTAGCTCCACTTATTAGAGGTGGCAAAACATTTTATGCGTATATGTATTGAAGGATCTTCTCATTAAAGAGTCATTTTCTTCTTCATGTGCCATTTTCTCAGTGAATGTTGACTTCTGACGACCACCACACACAACTCGCCAATTAATTACCAAATAAGATGCCCTTGATAAATGATAAATGATAAATGATTTTATTTCTGTAAGTAGGTTTGTACAAACACTTTTACACGTCAATCATATTTTTTTTAACTAGGTGAGGTCGGCGTTTCCTATCTGACTACTCTGAGAAGAAACTAACGAGATTATTAACGTCGTCTTATAGTATATTTTATATCGAGGGTCTAAACGATGCCATAATATACCAGAAGTGGTTGAACTCCCGAGCGTGCGAGGGAGTCAATGAAACCGAGGGTGCAAACTGTACTTTTCACTTTGAATGCGAGAAAAATAGGCAATTTAGCACAAAAACATTTAATAAATATTACATAATAAAAATAAAAAAATCTTCTAAACCAGCCACAGATTAACAATTTAAAACACATGGCGCCACCTTCTTTGCGGCAAAACCATAGAACTAAAACTCTCAACATTTTCGCAATGAAGATGCTCCACACTCCACAGATAATAATAGTATGATAGATCCACAGATAATATAGGTGAAGGGTGGGCGTTTTGGGGGACTGTCTCATGTACTTTGACGTTCGAAAAGTGCTGATTCTCAGCCTAATTTGAATAAATGACTTTTGTTTTTGATTTTGAGTATGTTTACTGGCTGTTTGAGTTTGTCTATGTCACATGAAGGAAATTTAAAAAAAAAACTAATTACTTTTCACTCCCTGGAGACTAAAGTGGTCCCTTTAGTCCCGCTTCGTAGGGCTATATTGGCGTACTTTTAGAGCATGAGAAGTGAAAAATTAACTTTTCGTTTTTATAATAATTGGCAACAATCATATTGAAGGAACATAGAAGAGATTCATCGTCTAATACAAATCATTGTTTAAATCGCAAACATTTTGTCACGATAATTCTAAAAGCACCAAAATTTTTAATTACTTGGGCATACCAACTGCCATGGCTCGTACTCTTCAAGAATGTATAAAGCATAGCCGTTCTGTGCATTCCTACGTCACTTAAGCTGAAGTTAAGTTGAGAACTATGCAGCATACGTAGCATTGTCGTCTAAAACTTAATTATTTACACCTGTAAATGCGGATGTCTCTTCCCCTTCTTTTATTTTACTCCTCAAAAGTTTAATAGCGACCGCTTTTGATGTCAGGACGTTGTATATTTGTTAGTTGCGCGGTAAACTCTTGCACTATGCAGAATTTTGCGTGACGTCAGTATGATGCGTAGTTCGCATGTGGCGATATAGATGCCGCTAACTTACTAAATATTCATGGAGGTCGGCTGGCAAAGGCATCCAGACTGAAACCTCTACAGTACCTATTCGTCACTGGAAAGGCTCTCCAAATTTTCCATTTATCGAGCATCCAGCTCCTATAATAATTGCGCCTCTTCAGCCCGACGCAGCAGCCCTATCCTAGAAGCTCCTGAGTTATTCAGATTAGTTCCACAACTCTGAACAATGGCTGTAGGAAAATGCATTATTTATTTGTGAAAGCTCGTTCCCATAAAATATTTGGGTATTATTCAAATTGCCCAGGCTGCTGCCGCGAATGGTACTTGAGCATTAAATAAATAGCAATAGGAATGGTTGTGCTACTGCTGTTTAAAACAGTATGCTTAATAGCGGTGATGAGATAGAACTATATCTCATCACCGCTATTAAGCATTCTTACAAATTTCACTCACACAAACTTGTGCGAGTGAAATGTCGGTGACATTGTGTCGAAAATGAGGTAGTGATGTTGCACTATCTTGGTCATGACATAAAGCTGCTTTGTTATCTGTGATTTGTTCTTAAATTGCGCACATCCAGTTTAGGTTAAGAATATTTAGGTTAAAGTGAAAACCTGGCATGATAAAGATGATAAAGATCAGAGGGACAATTCTCGTAATTTTACGCACGTTCACAGTCTGATCTCAGTCCCAAACTGTCAAAAATACCTCGAGTTTCCGTATATTTTTAACATTCGATAGTCACCAAGATGAGACTGCGATTCGATTTTTAACGTTTTTAATTAGAAGAATTGACCTTCTGAATTAAGACAAACATGAATGCCATCTTTTAGTGACATCTTTAACTATTTTTATACACAAGCATAGGAAAGTTAGGGTTAGGTAAAGACAAATGATTTTAAAGGTAGAAATAAACAGCACCTTTATTACGTAACACACTATCAATCAGAATCTGAATTATTATTTTCGAGGATATTGCTAATCCAATTTTTTTTGTTTTCTTTTTGTTTTTAATCTCTCTCTCTCTCTCTCTCTGTTAGTTTTTAATGATAATCTGGCAGTTTGAGTACTTTATGTGGCCTACCAAGGTGTCTTTTCTTTGGTATTGTTCGTCGAATTGTTGTGCTCCTTATTTTCTAAGTTGACCTGCATGATTACTGACAAATGCGTGCACTAACAGGACAGGTCCACTCAATCTGTGTGGTTCTTTCCTCAAAAGACAATATCAGACACCAATCTACATGGTCCTCAAATGATCTCACCACGATTATTTTCGAATTTTTTGTTTATATTGACATTGACATTACGAATTTTGTTTAAACAATGACATGAATATTTACTTTGTAAAGTATTATATTGCTTTAATTATTATGAATGTGATGACTGTGGGGGTGATTTTTTTCTTCATTTAGTCATGTTCTGGCAGTTTGAGTAATTTATGCGGCCTAACCAAATGTCCTTTCTTTGGTATTGTTCGTCAAATCGTTGAGCTCCTCAAGTTCTGAGTTGAGCTGCATGATTACTGATAAATGCGTGCACTGATTAGACAGGTCCACTCAATCTGTGTGGTTCTTTTCTCAAAGAACATTTCAGACACCAACCCACATGGCCTTCACATGATCTGACCAAGATTATGTCTCGACTTTAAAAGAGACTATGTATGACCTCTGAGTTTGTTTCGGCCTTTCTTCTCAGAGTAGTCAAGTAGGAAACGCCGACCTCATCTAGTTTTAAAAACATGATTGACGTGTTAAAGTGTTGGTACAAACCTAGTTACAGAAATAAAATAATTTATAATTTATCATTAAACAATGTTTCATAATTATGTTCGTCTGCTCAACGACGTAAATGAGTCTTTCTTACTGTTAGTGTGTAATTACCCGGCAGGTCCCACGCAGGTATAGTACTCAATTATACAACGCATTTTGACACTAGGACTCTTGATTTTATACTAACCGTCTTACTAATAAACACGGAATAAAGTTATACCAAGAATAACAAAGGAATTACCACACATTTTCATAGATTAGAATAACTTAATGGTTGAGCTGGATGGTACTGATCCACGCGTCAAGTTCGTGAACGGGCGCTGTCGGTTGAGACTGGTCATCTCCTAACTTCCAGGGCTTATTTTTATCTTCTATTTAGAATTGTTTATAATATTTTTTTTTACATTGTTCTCACATAAAGAAGCAACAAGAATAATGTTCCCAAGATTTTGTAATATTCAACTTGATTTTAAAAGAGTGTCCGTGGAGTTTCTTGCCCGTTCTTCTCCATAGAGATCTACGTTTTGGAATGGGCAACTAGTTTCAACTTTCCAACTGATCGACTTTTTGTCAATTCAAAAGTGCCTGTAAATGGTTTAATTGAAATAAATGCTTTGAGTTTATTCTGTGTTTATTAGTAAGAGGGTAAATCTCTACATTAGAAACAGACGTATCGAATGCAACACAATACACGATAAAGTGTTTCTAACGGGTAAGTAACTGGTTGTTTGCGTTACTTACGTTGCGTACTTCCAGTTTTTATCTTCCTTAATCTATAAATAGGTTTGTGTGACTCCTTTGAAACAGAGCATTCTCTTGAATCCCAGCAAAGCTGAAGCAAAAAGCCTTACCATTTAAAAAACCTACCAAACTCAGATAATAGATTTCAAATTCTTAACACGCCGTGAAATAAGTTGACAAAAACAGCTGACATTAATTTTTTTCTCTCGACCAGTTCCGTTTTCAAATGGAGATCAATGTCAAAGACCTCAGATAATGCAACTCTTGCGCCGGTTGAAGTGATATTGTTTCAACGAGGTCATTCAGACTAGATTTTGCATTTGTAATGTGGGTACAGACATATTCGTAGGTCACTCAGGTTTTATGAAAGGTTTGACTGTGAGTTATTAATTCAAGCACGATAAATTGAAACGAAATACGATTTATTTCTAGTAAATATTTTGGTTAGTATTAAAAAAAAACTAGATGGAAAAAATAAAGAAAGAAAATTTGTTTAATCTACAAAAACAAAACATTAGGACTTTCATTTACTTACAAAAAAATACAGAAATTACACGCATACAAAGGAGCCTCGTGTTCGAACAATTGAAGGTGGGAAATTTTTGGATGGCGCCGGCATTTCCTATCTAACTCAAATCACGCTGTCTTTGATGATTATGATAATTAAAGAGGGCCGTATGATTCTTTATCTAAACTGAACGAAAAATACATTGATGTGCTAAAAACAGTATTCTGTCAGCAAAGTTAGTATCTAAACCAACTGCTCAAGGTACAAATTTCGTCTCTTGTAAAGACAGGTCAAAACAACATTAAAACAGACACTAAAACTAGTATAATGAAAACAATAAATTAAACAAAATACTCGAATAATGAACGACAGTAAAAGGACAAACTGCAAACCAAATTAACAGTTGACTGCTCGATAAAATGAACAAATACCTGAACAGAACTAAACGACGCTGTAATATTTTAATTGTAGCATTATTCTTCTTTGAATGGCAATTCAAGTGTACTGAAATGAATATAAAACAAGAATTACTTTGTGAAATGATATAATGGCAACTTTTATTCAGTTGAACGGTCCTCTTCTTTTGTGAAGATTTTGTTTCGAAACTCGGTCACTACATAAATGAACTTCTACTTCTGAAGACTGGTCATATGGCTTGGGGATCATAACTTTTTGTAGTTGACGTATTTGGTACTTCAAAGATGGGAACTTTTCTAATCCCATGAAAACTTTCTGTACCAAGAAAATATTGTTCTCATGATCGCGATTTTTCATGACATCTTCGTCAATTCGTACGGTTATATCAAAAAGACGAGTGCTGTCAATTTTGGATCTATCTACCTCATCTTCATACTTACCAACCTTGTTTTAATATTTTATATATTTATTGCATTCCACAATGTTTCGTGGTAGGTTTAACAAAGACATAATATGTGATATATTATTTCCGCAAGTTGTGTATACTTGAAAAGAAAAGATAATATTTTAGAGATGAGATTGGCGTGATCACTGGATCATTGTCGGGCACAGGGCATTTATAGGATTGAGGGCATTTATAGGATTGTATGGCGTTTAACCTCCATCTCACTTTATGTTAAGCAATGATGATGTAAATGTGGTCAACGAAGTGTGGTCACGTCTAGAAGAATACCTCATCTCATATCGAATCCTTTTTGTCACTAATATTTTCAGCTTAAATAACTATTTACTAACAGAGGTATAAGATCTTTCGTCTTTTTACCAATCCATATGAATGCTGATCCGAAATATTTCTTTTGTAAATGTCTGTATATTTTTTGTTTATTTCAAGCTTATTCTTTATTATGATGTTCCATATTGATGGTTCCATCCGAAAATTTCCAGGGTTAGTAGAAGCGGAACCGCTCATGAACCATATTGACGGTGACCATGATGACCATAAGCGGTACATCGAGGATTATCTCTGGAATGGACAGAAGCCTGGAGTCCAGAGGTGGGTGTCCAACTGATTATTAATCCTTGTATAGACTCGTCTACTGTTTGTTGTGTTGGTTTATCTCGATAATGTTCTGATTATGTAGAAACTTTAAAGGGCCTTTGAAGTTTTGATTTAGTTTATCTGTGCATTTTAAGATATAACTGAAAATTTAATTGAACATTTTCGCAAGCTGTTGATTTCCTGTTCCTGAAATAAACCAACTTACCTAACAAGTAGACGAATACATTAGTATAACATTAAAATTCGAAATGTTTCCACAGAATTTGCAAATACGTCGAAGTTCTGTGAAAACATTTCAACCTTTACAAGCTTTAGCTTTTCACTTTTCCATAATGACCAAAGCTTCCCATGTCTCCTAGTCTACTTATAGATTGTTTCATATTTTATTATTTTTACTATATTACATATTTTTATCAGCATGCTTTTTAACTTGACACTCAACAGTAAAATCATTGAGAAACAGTCTATAATCATCTACTATGACGATGTGATCATTGTCACAAAAATGCTTTGCTTTCGCTAAAGCAGCAGCTTCTTAGCAAATTGAGTCATTAACAAGAACATCGAAATGATTAAGTTTCAAAATAACACCTTCACCAAAAACCTTGAATACACTGGATCAAAATTAACACACAATCACATAGTAAATTTTTTCATTAAAATCCGTGAGAACCCGGACATGTACACTCAACACAATAGTCTTATATATAATACTTTATTATACCAACCATTAGATCTTGTACATATCTCTTAATATATAAAATGCAAATGAAATAATTCCCAAACTTTTTCAGGTGAAGACCAATTTTGATAATTTTATTTTTCTAAAATTGCTATAGCTTTCAAATTTCTATGTGTTTAGCTTTGTGTAACTAACCTGGTTATGGAGGAAACTTTTTCGATTAATTTTCTTAAATTACTAGCAGCTATTTTATTGTAATGGGCTCTAACATCATCCTCAAAAGATTATGTTGCTACTTTTTGAATATCTTCACTAACAGAACTATATTCACTAAACACCACACTTGACCCAGGAGCATACACTTCTTTTTTTCTTTTATTGGCAAAATTTGTGCACCCTCAAAGTTATTACGACAAATTCGAAATTTAAATATATCTTCTTCTTTTATTGTTGTAACATAAATATGATATTGAGGCTAAAGTAATGTCTTTTCTTATATTCAATGACCATAAATAGATATTTAGCTTCATCATTAATTGAAATCATTATCTTGTTGATACAAATATAAGCATTTTGCAAACAGTTCTTTTAAAAGCCTAATTATCTATGCAATTTGTATACTCTTTATGAACTCAAACAGACAAGAGTTTCCTTCACGACCGTGTTCTGCCCCAATTCTTTACTCAAAGCCTTTCAAAGCAGAACAAAGTCTAAATTTCGTTTTTGATATTTGCTTAACATAACTCCTCACGGTGGCGGTGTCTAGGCCGAGTAGATTTAGTTCAACAACAACTTACATTAGAACGGAATGACAGCTAGATTTTTTAATTACTCAATGTGTCCTGCACTTTTGTCGATGTGAACGTTCATTGATAATGTTTTATTAGAACCTGTATGTCGATGTATCACCACACTTGAACACTGGAGTTAGTTTTGAGAGGGCACAGGGCGGCTGCCCGCACTCTGTCGGTCCTTCTAGACTCTTCTAGGTTTCGACATCCTAACCTCACCATTGCGAGCTTGACAATTATTTGAAGCATGTCTGTACTACTAACCCGGCTCGGCGCGAGTCGTTTCTGTTGCCACATCATCATCAAAGACAACAACACCAGGCGTCTAAGACTTAAATGGAATTTTCCAGAAAATCGACGTTCCGTAACGCGCTATCGGCCCTCATATCCAACGGGGAGGATCGTAACAAAGATAATAGGAAACGTTACAAAAGCGAGTACAAAAAGAAATTTAGACCGTTCTCTCAATACGTGTACGAGGCGTCTAAAGGGACATTTACGAAATGCAGGGGGAAAGGGAAGGCCAATGAGGAGGCGAGCGAGAGGATGCTGGGGGACGCGGGGCAAGGAGTGTCAGGGGCGAGCGCGGGGTCGGGGGCGGGTGCGGGTGGGGTAGCGGGCGCGGGGGCGGGAGCGGCGGGTGAGGACAGCGCTACGACGCTGCGCGCGGCCGGCCTGCAGCCGCTGGGCCTGGCCCAAGGCGACTCCTGGTACCGAGAGGTGCTGGACTTGCGCAAGCGCGCCGGCGAGTACAAGGTCTGCGCCTGATACTTACCTAATACCTGAGAATAGGTCCCGAGATAAAATCAAGCAAAATTTGATGATTGGAACGATAATGGACACAGAACAGAGAATTTTTCTATAGACCCGGAAACCACAGTTCAGGTTTGATGCAAGTAAACGTACGTACCTACACATAAAGCCTTTTTATCGGTGACATCCATAATACTAAATAAATTAAAAACTGTTAAATAATAAATCATCTCCTAAAATTTCTCTGTCCTATGCTCCCAAAAAAAAATCTTATTTAAAAAGACCATTTCTAAAAAAAAAATCTAACCTAAACTAGGTAGGTCAATCAACAAAAGATACCCAGATACCATGAAATTCAGACACATACGTATCAAACGCTTTACCATGATCATGCTTGGTATTCAAATATTGGCAATATTTCGACAGTACCGCGGCTGGGGGACAGAAATGGCGCCAGAACACATCACCCAGCTTTACAATAAGCAGATCGAACTCTGGTACCAAGTGTCCCGCCGATCCTCGCTGTCGGCGTTATCACTAGCTTCCACAAATCACAAGTAAGTGATGCACTAAGCAATTGGCTTGTACGGCTCGAAGGACCAGTTCTAAAGGGTAATAAAGACCCAACCCAAATTGACAGCACTAGACTTAGGCATATGTACATAATCGGTTTGGTTTGGACTAGTGTATCATCTCGATATTTCCCCAATGCTAAAGGTTTTTAGGGACCTCATGTCAAGGAACGGCATCCTGATAGTACGTTTAATATCTGTAGCGTGTACAATATACCTATAAGAAAAAGTAATATATGTATGTATGAATAAATATATTTACAGACAGCTGCAAGGATATATTTTATATTGACCCTAGCTATCCGCACGGGAACTACGTAATTAATTAACAATATGTTCTTGAAAAAATTTGGCTTGATGTAAACAATTGGTCCAGAACACATAAGCTTGAATTACTTGTTTGCAAATTCTGGTCCCTCGAGACGGATTAATCAATCAGCTTTTATCTAATCATAAGTATATTTAGTGGCATTAAGGCTGATGCAATCAAAGAATGGCTTGAATGGCGGACGGAAGCCATGGTATACCATGCTAATCGTAGCGTAGATATCATCAGCCTTTTTAGTTTTGTTTTAGAAAGGTGAGTGGGGAGCACGTTTTTAATCCTAGGGCTGGTAAGTGCAAAGTAGGAAGTTTTGGTGGTGCTCACTTCCAAAAAAAAAATACTGGGTTATTGCACGAGCAACTGTGAATATTGCACAGCAGCAACTACATACATTTGACAAGATATCCACCAACGAATAATTAGGGAACTGAAATTTGTACCTTTCTTTTATTCTTTAGCCAATACCTGTTCTTAAATCACATTATTTCCTTTTCAGAGCGCTGCCTCGCGATGAGAAGGATGGAAAGGAATCCAAGGGCCACTCCCCGAAGAAGTTCAGGTCGTTCAGGTCGGCGCCCCACCAGTCGATCCATGCAAAGCTGCAAGAGACGAAGGCGCTGGAACGCTCGCCTCATAAGACCTCGCCTCAGAAGCAGAGGAAGAAGCTGCAGGGACATAGCTTCGATGAAGGTGCTACCCAGGATGGTAAGTCTCAGATTTTTTTTTTTTTTGTATTGAAAATAACTGACCGAAAACTGACTGAAAATAAAAACTGTGAGTTTCCAAAAATGTATTTAAAATATGTCGTATCGCCTTATTAATTTGAGTAGAGGGAGCGATTATCACAAAATGGCGCTATGCCAATTCTTCAAGACAGTTCTTCTTCGTCTTCAAACACCTCAATTCTAATTACAACTAGTTAGCAATCCCTTTATCAATATAAATAAAATCATTTATGCGGAAAGCCTGCATAATATTCCAGGCGGCTGCCATTGCAACTCAATGAGTTTTCTAGTCTCCCCCTATTCCTCCTAATTCTTTTACTCTTGAGCTTCTTCTCGCCAATTGTTGAGAAAGCAAACAATACATTTTGATACCTAAACCTTCAAATTTTCCTCCTCAGGTGCGAAGACAGGTGATAATGCGGCCTTCAGGTCTCCTCGGCGGCGACCTCGCTCAGCTGACCCAGCGCCCGCCGCAGCGCATATCAAGCTTCTTGCCAATGGGCATGAGCCTCACCCGGCACCCATTAAGCCTACCGGTAAGAAAACATTGCTCTTTCTGCCTATAGCCGTCAAGTGCTCTCTCCCAACATAAAGATCCCTCACAGCTAAAAGCCTAAATTGCCTATCATCAAACTAATTTTCTTTTCGGAGAACTTTTTAGATTGGTATATTAGGCCTAAATGGTCTTTAGAAGCTTCTAAAACACTTCAAATATGCAATATAAAGCCATCTTGTATCCGAGAAGATGCTAAATAAAAAATGGCTATGATTTCTAATCCACCACTGGTATCCGCTGAAAACCAAGTGTTGGATCCAATTGCAGCATTTACATGCAACCCTACCGATTCAGCTTTCAATATGTAAGCAACCAAAGGTCATCATCATACATCACCTCAAACCAGAATGAAGATGACAACCATCTTGTTACTCCTAATAGATTGAATAATCAAATTATATTCAATATAGATAGAATAGATACTATGATTTATCTCGTTCTTCTTGAAATGACTTCTTTGCACAAGCTCTCAGAATTTGCCTACTTTAATAATTAGTTTGTTTTTAGCTATACAATTTAGAAATAGGCTGAAAATCTTGATGCGATGCTCATCGCATCAGGCTACTAAGTAGTAAAACCCTTTTTTTTTCTTCTAGATTCTGTGTCTAGAAGGCTAGATATTATTATGAGCTAGTCGATGTGTGTACTAATCTGTTGTATTCCTGCCTGATGCCTGTCCCCTGTCCTGTGTGGCTAACTTGTGAGAATATGGCTCTTGACGCTACTTGTATTGATGCAAGGAATAATATACTTCTACTTTGATAAAAAATATTTGCTCTAAAATGGCAGAAAGACTCAACGACCTTTTCGTAATTTTTGGTGTCATATTGATACTAAGTGCAAAATAAAAATAGAATTTGAAAAGTCAATAAAAATAATTTCTTTTTTAATTTCCTATACTTAGTCTTTGCGTTTAAATAAATAGATAAAACTTTTTTTTTTATAAAGAGCCGATTCTCTACAGCCAAAATTTTGTAGAAAAAAAAAACTTTCTTCTGTAGGTTTGCAGTTGAGTAGAGGGAGTAGTAATAGAGTTAGGTCGACGTCAAGGGGCGGACGCTCGCCGTCAGCGCCGAGCAAAACTGGGGCAACTGGGGCAACCGGGGCGACTGGGGCGACAGGGGCAAATGGGGTTCCAGGCCGAGGCCGCCGCAGTCGAAGCGTGTCCAAAGTTGGCATAAAGTTGGGTGCGTAACATACAGGTGACAGTTAAGTTGCGTCGACGCTCTATGTTCTAAAATGATGCTTATAGCCCCTGGTGCTTCTGTCTTGGTCTGTTACAATTGGCTATGTTCTGTTTGGCCTACTATGGCTTTGAGAATTGATGTTTTGAATGTTTTTACTGTCTCTTTCTTAATTGAGATGTTGTATTTTTTAAAGGTTTTGTGTTGTTTAAAATTTATTTAGTTTGACATTTATTTCGATTGGTAAAGAGATGGTAAAAGCTTTGACTTTGAAATTTTTAAGGTTTAAAGCATAGTCTTACCATTTTGTGGGATTCAAATCAGCACATCAACAAAATCCGTTTGCCCAATAGTCAAGTTCAACACTTGCCCGCTGGCGCAAAGCAGGTGAATCTTGCCCAAAACGCCCCACCAAATATCTGGAATATGTTTTAAACTTGATTGGATTGAAGCTTCCGTGTTTTCTGTGAGCTTTTTTTTGTATGTTATTTGGTTAGTGCGTCAACGCAACGTCTGATCACTGAAGAACGCATTGGCACCGACAATGGGAATGGCTTGACATGTCACAAGGTGTGGTTGTATGTCTGTATCGTCCGCGTGATCACCCTGCACACCCACCAGTAGATGTACAAGTTACAAAATTAGATTTAACAGCAATATTTTATGCAGAATTTGAATACATTCCTAGATTTCCAAATACGTCTCGATGCCAGCCCTTATAAAATATTTTTAGGGCGCTCGGGTCTTGCAAGTCTAAAAAGGACATTCTTATTTAAGAACACAATAAGCATAATAACTAAAGAAACATACCGATTAGGCAATCCGAGGAACATTGGTCCTGCATGGTAAGTTTGAGCAACCCCGCCCCGAAGGACCACTATATTTCGGGCAAATTGGATCTTTAGCTTACGTTTGATAACAGGAATAATAAAATATCAAATCGTATTCCTTTTAAGTATTTTTTTTAAACTAGAACCAGCTGAGTTTCAAATGAATTATTAAAACAATACCGAGTTTAGGTATAATTAGGAGCAAAATATTAATGTTTTTATTTGAATGTCTTATTAGTGTGGTGTGTTTACTTAGATGTTTATTTCACAAAAAAAACTAGCGTTAGTGTTTGACAATGTTTTAATTTGCATGCAATGTGTACGTTTACTTAGATTCAGCTAATTGGCAACTTTTTAAATGTTTGTTAGACTAGTTTTTGTACCTAATCTTAATGCAAGATATTACGTGTATCTACGTACACATAGACAGATTTTTATATTTTATTCTTATGTTTATTTTCTGAATATATAATATTATGTAAAAAATGAAAAATTAAAACAAAATTACAAAACCGTACCAAAAACATACAAAAAATCCAAAGTTACTTTTACACCAAAAAGATTGTAAAATTCGACAGAATGGACAACATTTATTTCACACTCGCAATCTTATTCTGCAATAATTTTGGCACGACAAAATTTTAAGAGTTGTCTGCAGTTTTATTCCGCAATAATAACATCACTAAGCATAAAGAAAACAAATGTAATGAGCAGAATAAAAACACTTAATATAATTATTTATAATTACTATATTATACAACAAGTAGGTACGTACCGTAGTTGTAGCCACCTTTTATTACCATCCTTTCGTTTCCCTAATGAATGGAACACTCCATTATTACCTACCAACACTGAATATTTTGAGTTTAATAAGTACATTTAAAGGTGTCATGTAAGATATATAATAATTTGATATAAATGTTATCACTGCAATGGTTTGATAGGCACTCGTTTGTAAGTCCTGTGTTATGTATCGTTACGGCGGTCTAAAGATGTAAGTCCTAACTTTTAGAATTTTCGATGGAAGCTATTGCTTTTAGCTACTTAGTATGTAAAGTAAACAGAAGGTTTTTAGTGCTCGTCGCTTTAAATGTTACTGCCTTTCATGGTTCTCTTTTATTATTATTTCTAAAAGAGGCAACGAAATCCCTCCGTGCTCCATTCATGATAAAATAATTTAACGTTTCTGATTACCATCTGTAAATGTAATGCTCCAATAAAAGCGCGCCGCACGTATAGGTACAGTTGAAATATTTATTAGGACCTATTTAGGACCATTACAAGATATTGAGAATTTTAAAAAAATTCTTCGTGTGTTATGGATATTGTCCATGGAAAGTTAAGTACAGACGCCAGCACGTCAAGCTACCCCAATCTGTCAAATTTATTTGATAGATTTTCAACTTTGTGACAAAATGATAAAGTTCATGTTCAAATGGGAAAATTTGACAGTTTGGGATAGCTTGATGTGCTGTCTGTACCTACAAATTAATACAACTTAAAAAAATGAAGCCTAAAAAGTACGAAAGTCAGGAAGTTTCAAATTGAATATGTGTCATGGAAAACTTAAGATATAGACAAAACTTAAAATGTAGACGTCTTACTCGCCCACCTCCTTGATCTCCTGTGCGACGCGTTTTCATCCCAAGGCTTCTGTAACGATACATGTCACTTAATCCCCAATACCACCAAAAAAACCTTAACCAATCGAACTTTCCAGACGACGAGATCCCTTCGCACCGCAGCGCTTCCGTGGCGAAGGACCATTTCTTCGACGACTCTCCTATCGTGAAGTCGCCCCCTGAACCGACCAGGGTAAAGTCACCCGAGCAAATGAACATGCGTTCTCCGGATCCTGTCAATTGGACCGTGCCCCTGGACACCGGGAAGACGTTTACCGTCACCCAGAATGTAAAAAGCGGTGAGTGTAGGACTCTCCTCAGATTGGGCAGAAAGTGTAGTTAGATTTAAATAGGTATTAAGGTGGTGGAACTGGTTTTATGAAGGTATTAGAAAGATTTCGGTGAAGGTTAAGTAGACTTTTCATTCAATTTTTTTTACCTTATTCTTATTTTGAAATTGTATTTCTTCGGGAGTATATTATTATTTTTTATTGAACGAATGTATAGTAAATACTACGCTTCTAAAACATTAGACATTCGAACTTTAAATTCATAGTTTTTGTAGGAGAAAAGGCCGCTAAAGAATTATATCGGAATGACTGAGTTAGAAATTAATAAGATGCTAATTGAATAAAAATCAATTCCCTTCGTAAGATTAGTTTCATTTTTTAATGTGCAAAGGAGTATCTTTTTCTCTTTGTAGGATTTTTAGATTGGACCTACTTTATGGTGGTGGTGTTGCCATGTAAAAAATCGCACTTCCTTTTCGATTCTATCAGTATCAACGTTGTATGAATAAGATACTCTTCGAATGAACAGTATTCTAAACTTAAATATAAGATCATTGACTTGTTATAATATTGTAGGTATCTAAGCTCTAGGAAATAATTTTGAAAATCCAATATAAGCCATCACACTGTCATGTCACGACACTGGTAGCAAAAAGGAATCATGATCATTCAACCATTTTAAAGTGTGACCACCGTAGTACGGAACAAGTAGAGCTTGCAACACTGACACAACTGAACACAATAAAATCATGTGCATTGATACAAAATAGACGGAAACACTCATTAAAATTCTAATCATTGAACATTTCACATCTTTTGTTCGTACACCAACAAGTGTTTTATTTAATTACTGTTCTAAATCCACTGAAATTGACACAAACAATTTTACACTAGACAAACAAAAAAGAAATGCCGATTTGACAAGCTTCCACAGAAGTCCATGTAATTGCCCGAAAAAAAAAAGTTGTAACTGTCACTTTCCGTGGACATAGAACGTAACGTTAGTTCACTTCATCCGACCATACAACTCGCTCACCATTTCAGATGAGAGCATTAAGCGCCCTAGCTCTGAGTTTAAGGGTGGCTCCGTTGCCGAAGAAGTCACCGTGAAGCCGGCAGGTACGACGAACACAGCCATCGCCTAGACCATCGGCCATACACGTTTTAATGAGTGTGACAGACGATGCGACAGTGAACTCTATCTTACTAACAAATAGAGTTCACTATCACATAAGCACGACACACGATCGACACCAGAAAAAATATATAATCTGTTTTATATTATATCTATTGAATAGTTCATGATTAAATTGTGTTACTCCAATAATTGAGATGCTTTTATTTATTTTGACCGTACTCCGCTGAGGCGTCGACCACGTATGTATTCACTTGTCTGTGTGTGTCTGTTTCGATGTTTGCGTACACTGTCACTGTATGGCACCCGAATTCTTATTGTTTTCCCATGTCATTATAATCGTTCACTTTTGCATGCTGCCTGTCCTTCTATCTATGGGAAATTTCGGTGTATGCTTCCATTTCATGAGAGTAGACTTTTTAGACTCATAATGGCCTATTGTCAGTTACAACGTTTATGAGCTAGTTAATTAGGATATGTAGGTCTTATGTACTTTGATATGTATATTCTTATAAGCATTATAATCGTTACTGCATATTCATGAAGATTTTTAATAAAAAAAGTATAGTTTGCATGTCTTCTTCGTAAATAAAGGAATTAGTCGAGCTACTTATTAGCATCTAAAAGTTAGAAAAGCAATACGCATGATCTCTTGTTAGGGTACTCAAATATTAGACGGGAGCATGTTTGAGTGGAGTAAGAGTCAATATTACAGACTGGAGAAAAATCAGTCGAGAGTATTATAATATGCTAAATGCCTAATAAATTAGGTTTGATTGCTGTCCCTTAAGGAAACGTAGGTGAGTAAAAAGAAATAGATGCCGAAAGTATAAGTTGAGCACCCTACAATAACAGGATAGGAGACATCTCAACCTGTCAATCTTTCATCCTCCTTTCTAAAAAGTACTAATGAACGCCACTTTCATAATAGTATCTGTAATAGAAAATTCAGCTTTTATGTTTAAATTGCAAAAAAGGGTAATGAAAGATACCTTGTATGTGCTTAATTAATTGGTGTATAATGGGAGTTTCAAAATGTTTTTTTTTATTACTAACAAACTTGCATTAACTGTTACTATCATAAAGCATTCAGTATCTAAATTACTTTTAGAAGTAAACACTCAACTTTTGCAACTCCCAAAAACTTTAGTCACAAGGGTAAATAGTAAAAAATATTAAAACTGTTACAGAAATCGCTCCAATTCATCACCAGCAAATGTCGCCAATACGTTCGTTGAAAAAGAGCGAATCGCCCACCAGCCTGAGCAAGCGCACAGACAAGACCCCCACCACCCCGATTAGTCTTACCCCGATCGATGAGACAAAGGCCCTGGACATGAATAAAGTTAACGGAATCAATGGAATGAATGGCGTTAAGGGAGTCAATGGTGTAAACAGCAATGATATTACCCCTGAAACCCCAACCGACGAACTAATTCAAGAAAAGGAACTGATCAAGAAGTCGACTGAAGCTACCCAGATAGCTCCTGGAGTAGTTGATACAAATGTGGTAAATGAGACTGCGAATACTGGCGGTCTGACCGCCTCGGAGATATTAGACAGAGCCCGCACGAGGTTCGATAAATTCTGGGGCAAGAAGGAAGAGGACAACGTTTAGTTGTTTCAAAGTTAGTTTCGCTTTTCACTGTTGATTGTGGCGGAATGGAATACCAATGAAAATTAACTTTTAGTTGTATCACAGGTTAAAATAATTGCTCCTTTGTATTCAATAAGTTGTCATGATACAAATAAATGTTAATTTAAATATGGAAGCTTTAAACTAAATGATCTTAGCTAGCAAATTCTAATTCCAAAGAGTTACAATTCTCAGTAGAAAAAGTCGAATATCAACAAAAGTAGGGAAATCTTAAACGCAGTGTTTAAAACGGAATAAAAAAATGAAAAAAAGCTTCGCTTTATAACGACGACTGTAATAATATGTATTTACTATTATTTGATATTTATTATCATTATAAAATCACTGTCTATTTAATAGGAGTGTGGTGGCTTGTGATAGTAGTAATGATGACAACTAGTTATTAATTATTGTATTTATTTATTATTGAGATTTATTTCATTATTTCATTGTATTTATAACAACGTATGTCAGATTTTCGATTTAAATACTTATAGGATAAGACCCAAGATAATATTGTTGAAATTAAAACTCAAACATTGTTTTTTTCCAATTTACTGTCCTGTTTTAAGTTAGGTACGTATTTTATTAAAATTGTTAAAATGTAGGTAAATATTAATCAACGTTAAACTTTAGTACATATTATCTGAGATTATTTTATAAAGATATTTTGCTTCTACAGCTTCACATGCGAAGCTTAGCCCTAATTACTATTAATTCTTTTGATTTTAATTACACATTCCAAACGAACAGAGTTACGTTCTAATGTTGGTAATTCCAATGATTCGTTCGAAAATCAAATAGAAATATTTTGTCAAGTACACTACAGTTAATTTCATTTCAATTAAAAGGAATGCAGACATTAAGATTTCTTAATAAAATACAATAAACAAAACCAAAGTATACATAACATAATTGAAAGCCGTCCATTTAGTGTTTATTGGCGAAAATTAATTTTAGTTGTCATTGATACAGTTTTCGAATTAAGATAGTTCTGAACGCATCTCAAATTTAGCCAATCACAGCGCTTGTCATAAATGTCATTCGATTTTGGCGGGAAACGAAACTATTAAAAGTATAGAAATAAATTAGTGGAATTTTAATAAAAAAATCTAATTAAAATGGAAATATCTCGAAAGTCATGTCGTTTGTGTCTAACGGAGACCGAATTCAACGTGTCTTTATACAGTACTTACGGCCGAAGAACAAATATGGTAGACAAAATCCTAGTTTGTCTTAAAATAGTGATCGAAGAGGCCGATTTCCTGAACACAATTTGCTACAGATGTGCTGAAAACGTCGAAAGGTATTACGATTTTTTTATGTTCGTTAAGAAATCACAGACAAAACTGGTCGAACCGCAGCGTAAAATAGAAAACTCTGTCAATCGTCGTCTGATAGCGTCATACGTACGCGAACAAGTGTATGACGCAGACTACACGTTCTCATTCCTTGACAACGAAGAGAAAAAGGAACCGAAATCATCTAGTCCGTTCTTTTCATATTTCTCGCCGCCAAATATGTTACTAAAACGTACCCAAGAGGAACCCGTGTGGAAAACGCCAAAGCCACGAAGTGAGGAAATAGAAAAACATGAATTAAGACAAAATGACAAGCTGAAGCGACAATACAGGCCTGAGAGACCCCGGCACCATTCCAGAGACTTGTTTGACTCCCAATCTCAAGACGTAGAGGAAACCGACCTTAAACCTCTAGACTGGAAACTGACTCCAGATGACAATATTATTAAAAGGGTCAGGGATAAATGTTTTGGACGATCTGATTTTTAGATTTTATGTTTTAACCTATATTACACTTTAAACTCCACCAAATTAGGTTGATTGTCATATTTAATGTAGATAAACTTTGTATTTGAATGTTATTATAGTATTTCATTAGGAGCCTATGTTATTAGGTTTTTTATAAAGAATAAATTCCAATTGTATGACTTCATATCCTGTCATAACTATTTTTACATTAAAAATATGATATTGACAGCGAGAAGTCTCATATTTACAGATTGGCTAACATTCTTAGGAAGTTTTTTTAAATTAACCAAAACTTTTACACGTCATAAACCTAAAAGTTGATTTTAGATATTAACAATATTGAAGTTCCTGGCATAATAATTTTAGATAAAAATTAAAGATGGCGATAACAAAGGTAAAAACAGATATAGTTCCTCTTAGATATTAGTACTTAAAGGTGTTCTGCTTATGTCAACTACTACTACAACAACTAATGATATCTACTTATCTCATGTGTTTTCAAGCAGAAAGCAGAAATCAGAAAGAAACAAAGAATCTTATATCTTTCTTACAATAGTAACTGTTTTGCACATGGCTTGCCTGTACTGTGTAGTATTTTTTTTTTTCAATGGATTAACTATTTAATTAATGTAATGTTATAATCAAGGTGTAATATAGGTTCTATAGTTTAATAATTATAATATGTCATTGTTATGTTTGTTATATTAATTTATTAGAATTTTTAAACTAAATGATTATATTTTAATTAAATAATGATTTCAGAGGAATTCCGTAGAGACAGGGTACTTAGAGATGTTGTTTTTATTGCTAAAGGGCTTTTTGTTACGCTAATTGATTATGTAACTTCTTTTTAAATATTTGCTTCGACAAAGTGTAAACTTTTTCACTTACAATCCTTTGAGAAGGATCTATTATCATCCTATATGTGAACTGGTTGTTAGTCTTAATTCTAGCTAAGTTCTATGCATTTACACTAAGTTGTAGTTCTAAACACTACCTACATCATCAAAATTATTACCTACTATAAGACAAGATCCAAGCAAGATGTGCTAACACCATGAAAAAAAATGCCCATTGATTTGAAAGCTCATTCAAAAATTTGGATTTTGGATTTGTATGGAATTATTGTGAGCATCGTTTTGTGAGAAATGTACTCAATTGTGTAGAATGATATAAAGTAAATATTAATCTTTTTAATTTAGTTCCAATCGAAGTCCATTCTCGCATCCTTCCATAAAATATTAATAGTTTGTTCAAACGAAAATGTCGTTATTTTTTTAAGCTTTTTGGTCCTCTACGTGAAGTTAAGTACTTTGATAGTATTGAGCTACCATAAAATTCACTATGAAATGGTTTTTTTTTTATGGATGAGCTATTAATGCACCCTAGCATTTTTAGTTAACTCTCAAGTTCCTTTACACTTGATGATCACGACGGGATAGGCAGATATCAAGATTAATAACGGTAGTCGTTCGGAGAGCCCATATGGAAATATTACTCAATGTTAAATCATTTTTAAAAAAAATCTAATTTCAAAGTACTTGACTGCACAAACGGATATATCATCAAAAATTTACTGTAATCTAGAAATGTATCTACACATAAGTATAATGTAATAATGGTCTGTAAATCCTGGATCGGTTTTGTTAATAGATACCTACCCAATTGTATGGTCCCAAGTTGGGCGCCACTTGTTGATCAGTTCAACAAATTGTTTCTAACCGACTTCAAAAAGGAGGAGGTTATCAATTCGGATGTTTATATTTTTTATGTAAGTTCCTGTATATGTCTATTTGTTTTCGCACAAAATGTTTCATTTTCTTCTATGATGTATGTATGAAGCCCTGCCCAGAAAGGATCTAGTAATAAATACTCCCTCAATAGCCGATAATGATAACAAAATTTTTAGCTTTGCTACGGGTTTATAATAGCGTGTGTTAGTTTTCAGTTGTTAACATCAAAATGGACATCTAAATAAAAATATGAAAATGATACTGAGTTTTATTTATAATCATTTTATTGGAGACTTTGAGATTGAGTTTATCGCAAATATAGGAAGGTTGCTATGAATGGACGACTTAACTTTAGGACCTCATATCTCAAAAAGTATAAGTGTTAAAATGAAATCAGTTAATTATTTTTGTTTCATAAAACCTATATTTATAATCATCAAACGCACAAACAATTTGGGCTAACAGTTTTAATATAAACGAAGCCTTGGGCTATTGCCTTCTTTGGACCATGGGCACCTTCATTGAACCACCAAGTTGCCATCAATGGACTTCGAGAAATTTGTTCTATAGGTCCAATCGAGGCAACATCAAATCAATATTACTATACCATGAATTTAAAACGCAATTAAAAATTAAATCTTATAATAAATGGCAATTGTAATGTGATCAACAATATTTTCATAAAAACATAAATATAGTTAAATAAACTGCATATAATTCTTTAAAGTACCTAGTTCAATCCCTTATGACTAGCGATGGGCGTTGAATCAACGAACCAGTTGAATCAAACGTTGATCTAACGTCAACGTATTAACGTTAACTGTTTATGAATCAACTAGTTGAATTTGTCAACGACGTTTATGAATGTACCTAACTCGTTTAAAAATCAACTAAACTAAATTTGCAAACGTACCTACCTAACGAACTGAGCAAAAAACTTGCGTTGAAACTACCATCATAGATTCCGAGCGACGGTCATGTCGTAGAATTTGAACTCTAAGTAATTTATTATTATTATAATTTTAAAAGATCAACTCTTGCGTAACGTACGCAAGAGTTGGTCTTTTAAAATTATACCAATATAAGAATCGTTAACGTCGCAGCTTTGAATAAAACCGTTCAATGAATGAACGGTTAATGTTACAAGTCGACAATAGTTGCACGTTAACTCGTTGACGAATTCAACTAGTTGATAAACGTAAATCAACGTTAACGTTGCGTTAATGGAAAAATCGTCAACGACCCATCACTACTTCCGACACTATTTTTTTCTGGGTGGGAAATCATCAAATGACTTCTCCCGCTCTGGGTGGAGCAGGAGGGCGTGTCAGACTTTTACTGACTAAAACCCACCCGCGTTCCCTCAGTTGTCTGTGTGCCAGGGGCCGCGGTATTTCTTTCGAACAACCCGCAACCCTGGCAGGCATCGGCCCTTGCGGGCCCCATCAGTTGTTGCTGACATCTCTTTGAGGCGCGCGTGGAACACAACGCGCCGCCAACCCGGGCTTGGTCCTTACCGGACAGCGAGCTATCCATTACTCGCCGTCCGCAAGCCCATGCCTACGGTGGCCGGGAATCAGCCTGGGATTCGCGACGCCCAGGGCGTCTCCTGCGAAGGCCACGGCCGTGAGGGCGTGACGATCAACAAGTTATAAAAATCACATTTTAAAAAGGCACAATAGATATAATCAGATATGTGATATGTCAAAGATTAAATTTTTTATTGCAAGTGATGTCTATGTAGTGCAATTATATATATACCTACCTACTATAAATACTATGGTACTTTCTGACATGTTTTTAACACAAGCCCAATCAACATGTACCCAACCCAGGTCTTCTATTTCATATTTTAGACGGATTTTGCAAAACCATTTTTTTATATTCTCATTAATTTGTTTACTGGTTGATGGTTTATTTTTTTATTTAACCATTTATGTACAC
Organism: Polymixis lichenea; assembly: GCA_949091785.1. Classification (NCBI taxonomy): domain Eukaryota; kingdom Metazoa; phylum Arthropoda; class Insecta; order Lepidoptera; family Noctuidae; genus Polymixis; species Polymixis lichenea. The sequence continues at coordinate 15,007,900 of OX420956.1, forward strand.
ACATATATAAACAGACAAGAAGATTAGAACAGAAAAATAGGTACAGAGGTGATGCTTATTTCTAAAGAAATCTCTTCCAGCATACCTGCGATAGGAAGATAAAGACAGCGTGTGAAAGGGTAAAACAGAAAATAAACTACATTAATTTATGATCAAAAACAATATTACACTAAAGAAATTAAACAACTAATATGGGAATATACTTACATACATAATTACAAACATACATACATATTTCTAAAATAAATATCACGAAAATATTAATATTTAATAATGTAAATAAAATAATATATACACAACTATGTCGATGTGGACAGATAGCGTTCTTTCACTCTTCTTTTAAAAACTGCAACAGTTTGGCAGTCCCTAATGTCGGGCGGAAGTGCATTCCACAACCGCACCGCGTGCACAGTGAAGGAGTAGGAGTAGAAGTCAGTGGAGTGGGGAGGGGACTTAAGGAGGTTTCGAAGATGCGACCTGCAAGGCGCATCTGAAGGACGGGCGTAGGCAAAACGGTCCCGCAGATAGGAAGGGGTTTTAGGATTGTGAAGAAGGTTGAACAGCAGACACTGTATCCGAGAGTTCCTGCGAAATCGAATGGGGAGCCATTTGAGAACGAACCTCAACCATGACAATGGTTGAGGTTCTTTTGTGGACAATTTTGGCTTTCTGCTTTGAAACCTTTGCGTTCTCATCTCGCGGGTAGTTTTGTACGGCGACGAAGTTAATTCTATGCTGCTTTGTGCTTTCCGACTTCTTTTCCATAATTCTTTTTATCGGCGACATTCTGAAATTTTGATTTTACAATGATTTTTCTATGGTTTTTTCCATAATTAGTGAAATACTCGGAACCTATTCTCATAATGATGACCGAAAAACTATAGTAAATAGTTGCTATAATTGGACCGGTCCAACGGTGGAACTCTCTTGACGTCCATTGATGGCAACAAGGTACTGGTTCAGAAAAACTAGACTAAAATATAAACGGTCATGATTACACAAAATTGAATAACACTCATGGAATCTCAAATAAACTGTCCAATATTTCATAACAGTGAACGCAGACAAATATGAATACAATTATACTTACGTCAAATTGTCCTCAGTGAAATTATTAGATTTTGACCGCCGCAAACAACCACACGAGTCACTCCTCGCCACGTGACGCAGTGTCACTGAGGTAAGAGGAGGGTGCAACTGAGTCGCCACGGACTCGTTTCGACTAGTTTGGGTGTTGCAAGCTGGCAAAGTTTTAGAGATACCTTGGTGGTCCAATGAAAGAACTAGTCCAATGATCGCAACCTTCCCCTATCTAACTAGACATCCTAGGTCAAAAATAATGAAATTTTCATCCGTACGACACCCCCCGGGTGAAATTTAACAGAATTAGAAGATTGACTGGTAGAAAATGCCTATAGCATTAAGGCCGCCTCTGTACATTTGTGTGCAGAGTTAAATAAATAAAATTGTGTGAGTATCGGGTGGCGACTCGGTTGCACTCGGTTTGAATTGCGGTCAAAGGAGACTCGAGTCTATGTAGGGTTTTTCCATTCTGTCTAAACTGAGCCTGCTCAGAAACCAGGCTTTACAATGCGCACGGCATGGCGAGCTGCTATTTTAGTTTATACATTTCGCACGTATTTATTGTAAGCTGGATCAAATCAACTCAGCCTATCGCAATCCACTGGTGGACTGGGGCTCGCCCAGACCGCAACACTCTGTCCTCCGCCTCACCGCATCCAGTCTGTCCCAGCCACCTTTGTCAATCTAGCTGGGGGCGTCCCACACTACGTGGATAACTTGGATATCTGAACAATAAACGATTTCATTGACTATTTTGCAAAAACAGTTTCGTGCAATATCCAACAATAAGACAAAGGTCTCGGTCAAGGGCAACTAAAGATCATTCAAAACGTAAACTAAGTGTAATTTGTAACAATTTACTAAACATGGGAGCTCGTGGGTAAATAATCTAATTTATTACACGAACGAGTCGAACGAGGGTTAAGGCTACGCTTGCCATGGATGGGTGACCATCGATTGCATAATCAACCTATATCGTTCCCAGTACCGTGTGGTGCCGGACGTAAAAGAATAGCACCATCCCATTTCTTCCCGTGGGTGTCGTAGAAGGCGACTAAGGGACTTACTAGAGAGTGGGCAGCAGCGTTCTCTATGCATTTGACCACCATACTGCGATCGCCAACCCGCCTGCCAAGCGTGGCGATTAAGGCAAATCCCCCCCCCCCTAATGGGGGAGGCTTATTTCCAGCAGTGGGCGACTTTCGGCTGATATGATGATCGTTCCCACTGCACACAAGCCTCCACTCGGCGAGAGGAAATTGGCCGTGATCCACCACGCGGACCCAGTGCGGGCAGGTAGATGTCACATGTCTTCGAAGTGTTGGTTCTTATACATGTTGGTTTCCTAACGATGTTTTCCGTGTTTCCTTCACCGTTTTTGAAAGTAGTGGTGATATTAAAAGGTTACACAAAGTGAAGCGACTGCCAAGGTTCGAACCTACGATCTACAACTTAAGTCACAGTCGTTACCACTGCTCTTCATCGACCATCGATTATATATCGAGAATTCGAGACCCTTCCGTGCCTCACGCGCTAAAGCACGTTGAAAGAAAGACCAAAACTCTGCTAACCACTGTTACCAAGGGCTATCGTGTTACCCAACAACTGTTTTGGAGGTTAGATGGGCAGTCACTTCATGTAAAATACTGGTATTCAGCTGCATCCAGATAGACTGGAAGCTGACCCCAACTTGGTTGGGAAAGGCTAGGCAGATTAATGTCGCCAATTAAACAAACTTCCCACAAAAGCGTGGTTATTTCACGCAATCAGTGTTTTCAAATTGAATACGTAACTGGAAATACGCCTGGGCCCCTAAGTTGCGCCTCAACACCCGAATTCGGGTAAAATTGCAGATATTTTAAAGTATTTTTGACGTGACAACGTCTTATAAATTGGTTTGCCGGGTGACACTTCAAGAAACTGCGTTACGCTCCGCTCACGTTATGCGCTCACAATGAGAGCGAGTGAGAGGCACGCGTCCCTTCCACTCGGGCATGGTTAGCCCGCCTAAGAGCGAGAGAGACAGACATAAATATTATTATTTATGTCTGTCTAATACAATTATTTTACCACTCAAAGTCGTTGTCACGTAAAACTTTCGCCCGTATACCGACTTTTTGCCTGTTAGATGTTTAAAAAATAACGGCGAGGCGACCTAGACGTGTAATGCAAGGTTTGGATCGAGGTAGCTCTGGAAAAGGATGCTTGGAAGGATTTGGGGGACCCGTTGGCTCAGCAGCCCGTTGGCTAATTAAAAAAAAGATGTTTAAATCAAACAATAAATTTAAACAGTTAAATCCATGACTTTATTTCATTATCCATTCAATTCATACACATAATCGTTACACTAGAGAAAATATTTCCTCACTAAAGATATTTCTCGTTTATTTATAAATCACATTTAACATTTTAAACGCTAAGTTTATATTTAAACTATTACTGAAGTACAATTTATTTTTTTATGGCAGACTACACAATACATGAAGATTTCAATGTGAAAGTATACTGCGCGACACGCAAGCGTCATTTCTGTCGCTGGTGTGGCCCGATCCTTACATGGACACGCTCTTTGCTATATCTGCTCAAATCGCGAACAAAGCTGCAAATGCATGGTCAATTCCATTACAATGTAGATTGCTTTCATAGAATTAATTAAAAATATTGATGATAATTATAATCAAATAACACTTTTCAAAGTCGTGGTCCCGAAAGCAATTTATACATACATACAATATGCTCAAAAATAATGATCTACAGAAAATTCATTGTTACATCTTGGTCTTCATTTAAAAAAATAGTTGCCATAATAATAATTGCTCATAGCGCGTGAAATTAACGTTTTCATGGGTAATCATATTTCCACCCTGTGTTACCATGCAGAAAAAACTAGACTTAATTTACAAAAATAATAACCGATGAGTATTAAATTACAAAACAATATTTTTTACGATAACGAAATTAGTTTCAAACATGTCCAAAAAGCATTTTTTTTTACGGATTTTACGTACAAAATTGTCCTTACTATCAATATTGATTGTTTTATAATTGATAAAAGGATACCTTGATTCAGAACTTACACACTTTTAAACAGTTTGTTTGGGCAGACAGGTGAATAATGTTCGTCACAATATTTGATAGTCATTTACTTCGTGTATTATTATAAATATATCTTAAAACATGTCTGTAAACTATAAACAAAAACCAAACATTCTGTAAATATACTCGTTGATGTGTTTCTGTTAAGCTGTTACTCTGAAAGCTTCATGAAACATGAATAGACCACTTATTCATTCTTGCAAACATACAAGAAATAGACAAGTAGTCCATTCATAAACATCAAATTAAATAATTATGTATTTACCATAAAATTTTAATAAAAACCAAATTAATTTGTTCATTTCAATAATCAAGATTGATTTTTGACGGAATGTTTTTTTTTTCTAATTAATTTAATAAATGATCTAATACATTTTGTAAATTTTAATTATTAGCTTCACATTGCTTTAAAATTATCTTATTCAAATATCTTTAAATAAAACAGTTGTTTTTTTACAATTACCAAAGGGAATCACCATTTCGGCTAGGCGTGGATAACATACCCGGTAAAAGTTATTTTTACTAAACAATACTATTAATTCTGAAAGAAATATTTTTGTACATCACAAATTAACCAGGTACACTGACAAAAAGTCGAAATAAAAAGAATTTAAACTGCATTCACCAGTTAAAAGTCAGCCATTTGTTTAACGCTGTGTTACCAGCACGGAAATAAAAAATCAATTTCAGTCTGTAATCGATTAGAAAATCAATAATGGTAACCAAAAAACCTTATGAGAAAAATATTACAATTTCTATAAATAAAATTTAAATAAAAAACTATAAATCGATTACTGTCAGATTATTATTTTTCCCTGGCAACTCCTACTATGTCGCTTATAGAGATGATCGATCCGGTTGCTTTGTATCGATATTCTGCTTCGCAATGGATCATTTCAATCCTGGTATCGATATAAAATCGCTTATAACACCGCTCCGCAATCGCTTATCGCTTATCATTTTAATATGTTTGCCTTTAATTCAATTTCTTACTCTGGCAAAAAGAGTCCCGGTTTTTCCCAAACAATTCTGCCAATGGCAGTAGTGTAGAATAACGGCCCGCCTTAATAGTATTTTTCCTGATATTTGTTTTTTTTTTTTTTTCATTTAACTAAACACATAGATAGACAGATAGGTCGGACCACTACGATTTTACAGTAACACGGTTTTTTGATCCGATCCTCACTATCTTTATCAATTTACAGTAATAGATTGGATATTGTTGAATCGATGTGAAAATCAAACAAATCCCGTAGTTTTAAAAATGCAAGTCTTCTATGAATAAAGATCTTGTCCACGCTTAGCCAGATCATTCTAACAAACTCATCAATTCCCTTTTTAACGTTAAACATTAATTCATGTTTTTGCAACATTTTGACAATAAACATTATATTACTCGTAACAAAACTTTTTTAATATTTCGGAAGACAGTTACTGAGGACCTCCATTTGTTTGAATAAGTTTTAAACAAAAATATTAATTACAATTAACATTTATTAGTAGTCACTTATAACAGCAAAATTACTCAGTTTCTTACAATAAGTTTAAGCATGATACGCCCATTCATGGCCAGTTATAATGTCTTAACTAACAGGGGGACACCCTATTAACCTGGCACAAGCCCAGGGCTGCTCCAAATTCCGTTTTAAACAATTCATGTTACTAACTCATAAAGATTCAAGGTGTTACAAATTCACAGAGGCTCTTTCTATGGCACTGATATTAACTTACTGGAATGTTGACCAACGTTGAAGATATACACCCTATTGGGTAAGCAGAAGTGTAAATACATTTATTGGTAATTATTTAGTTTCAATGGAAAATGTTAATGAAACAATAATGATAATATTAATATACACATATTAGTTACAATAAAAACGCTAAAACAAACTGTCTTGTCTTTTGTGGTGAACACTAATTTATGATCAAGTTTTTTTAAAGCATTTTCAGAACATTCTATTTTTATTTTTTTTATTTAACGTGTATATCTCCATTTAATAATGGCAAGACTAATGGTTAATGCAGACAGTTCATTGTAAGAAATATATTTATTAAACGACTTCGTATGTTCACCACAAAAAATGAAAACAACAAAACAAAACGGAGGTAAAAGAAAATTTCATTAAAAGACATTAAGGAAAGCATTTATCAAATATATCACATACGTCACAGGTCCTGTTTAGACTTGTCTAAATCTTAATATGTCGCTAGCAAATATAAGGGGACAGACAGACTGGGTGGTGAATGGTGGAAATGCATTTAGGTATGCAAAAATGTCGATTGGAAAATGAGATCTAGGTTTGTATGATAAAATTGATCATTACAGATTATTTAAATCACCATCCGCCAGTCAGTCATGAAAAAAAGTTAAAATAAATTATATACAAAAGAGAAGCGACCATTTCAGTGTCAAACAGGACAAAACTAAGACTACAAAAAATACATCACTACAAGCTAAAAACTAAACAAAAAAATGAGATTTAATTAAAACTTATATTAAAAAAAAGAAATGATAATTACATCAGTGCGCGAAACAAAAAGTTTTTTTTTAGTTTTTAACAACGCCTCAACTTTGTAATACTGAAAAGCGAAATTTACAAATTAAATCGCGGCTAGAATTCGTGCTGGCAACATTTTAGAGGATGCCATTTTTAATACTTAATAATTTGACGAAGTGCATTGCAAAGTTCTATTGATCCACTTTGATAAATATCAGGCATACCAAACGCAATGACTGAAATAGTCCTGAAGTTTAATTTAGTATACCAATAATTGCGTCTAATTCTCAGCTAAACAGCCTCATTTTTGCCTAACACCCTCCAGCACGAACGACATCGAATTCCCTTTATTAACTAACACTATGAACAGTCTAAATAAAGCTTACATATTTTTACAATAGTTTTTTATTTTATTTATTTTTTCCATCACAACACTGAACGCCGGTTTGATACACTTATGAATGTTTGATGATTCATATACGATAACACCGCGTAGGTCCTCAAAGTGGTACGTAAAGATAGCCGGTAACCGCTATTTGCCATGTTCAAGTCTATAATAGACTGGCCCAAACTGTACTTCCACTGTAAATTATCTCATGAAAAACTACAATTTGCCCTAACCGAGTATCTATACTTAGACCCACATTAAAAGAGTTGCCGTTGTGAGCACTAGACCAACGTTTTTATAGCAAGATAATTATCAAATCTTCATAAGTGTTAAATGATAGCTCGAACGGAACTGGCACATTTTTATTAATTTAATTTTATATTATTATGTTTAAGAAAGGCAGAAAAACAGGATATCCTGAAAAGATTGATTTAAAAAAATAAAGATAAAAGTATTCTTAAAAAAATTGTTTTGATCGCTTATTTTTTACAGAATCAAAATAATTAATTCAGAATAAAGATCATTAATCAAAATTGGTCTGATATTATTAATTATTCAAGAGTAGAAAAATACTAAATTAAAAACCAACGAGAAAAAAATCATTGTAAACCCCGAAGTCTGCCCGCATTTATCTAAAAACGTATGTACACAGTCTAAGAAACGTATCGGACTACCCTCAAACCGGCGTATAAACACGTAAGATCAAAAAAACACATAGTAAACACATAACCGATCTTTAGCCTACTTCTCACTACATGTCTCGCGACTTAATTATCTGCTAACCCCTTGATAAGCAGCAATGATGATCATAAGAACTGTTTTAAATATACAGCCGTTTTTTTATACGGCGTGTGTATTAAAATTAAGCTATTTTAGTTTTGACCACAAAAACCAGGATTTTTTTTTGCCATATTAGTTTTATACATGACTGAAGAATCGATCGACTATATAAGTGACTTTTCCCACTGTATTTACTGTGAAAATGAGGGGCTCGTGGCTAAGGTATAACAACCGCATGGTTCGATCGATCAGATTAAGGTCGCGGTTGGTTTGTGGATGGATGACCATATTTACATCCCGAGACCTCTCCGGAAAGCACGTTAAGCCGTGGTTGGAACCCCGAAAGCCAGACAACCAGTCTTACCAAGGTTTATCGTATTACCCAGTTATTGGGTTGTGGAGGTCAGATAGGCAGTCGATCCAAAATACTTGCTTTCAGGTGGTGGTTGGACTGGAAACCGACCAACATAGTTGGGAAAAGGCTAGGAAGATGATTACTTTTTAAAATCTTACTTTAATTTTAATACACACCCCGTATTTACAATCAAGCAATGCTAAACACATCTAAAAATACGACAGATAACGCTATAATATCCCCCACCCATCTAAATCGCGACCTCACTATTGTTACTTAACATCATGACTTAAAAGCTTAATTTGACAGCGAACAAATTGATACACGTCTCTCTCACTCGCAGTTAGTAGCTTCCTATAAGTCTAGTGCTTCCTATTCTTGACAGCGAACTAACAGGTATATGTTTGTCTCACTCGCACTTATGTCTGATCCTTTTATTACACATTTTCTGAAGCTATCTATCTCGTTAGCTCGAGAAAAATTCTCAATTCCTTAAAAAATCCTCATAAGTTGTACAAACGAACAGGCTGACATCATGAATTATGTCGATCTCAGTCACACTTGTAAGGATAACGTATGTCTGTCTTACTTTTCTCCGGATGAGGAACTTGATGCTCTGCCGCGTCCTTTCTTGCCTCGCTTGTCGTCTGAGGGTTCTTTTTCTGAAGGTTTTTCTTGAGGAGAAGGTTCAGGTTTGACTGGTTGCTGTGGTTGAGGGGGCAAGTTGCCGCTCTGAAAATTGGATAAACTTTGTTAAACATTTCTGGTGTGGCTATAAATTATTTTATTTCTGTAAGTAAGTTTGTACAAACATTTTTACACGTCAGTCATATTTTTTAAACTAGATGAAGTCGGCGTTTGCTATCTGACTACTCTGAGAAGAAAGGTCGAAACAAACTCCAAGGTCACAGTCTCATTTAAATTCCAGACAAAATCATGTAACGACCATGTAGATTGGTATCTGTAAAATGGTCTTTTTGAGGAAAGAACCACCCAGATTGAGAGGACCTATCCAGTCACCTGGTTAGAAGAGTAATGTTAGAAGAGGATAACACATAATTTAATATGAATCTTCTCCACTTGTGGGATATGTTTAGATGAGTAAAGGATCTCTGATACGTGTGACTGCGCACGAGGTCCTGGGTTTGATACCCAGGATAGGCAAAATATTATCAGTAATTTCTGAGTAGCCGTATGAAGTCTGAATTTGTCCCCGGTTGCTGATAATAGAGGCTCACCCCTATTACATAAGCTGCATCTGTCCAAATGTCGGTTAGTATTTACTCCAAAAATGAGGGGCGAATGGGTTAGTAATAACAGCCACATGGGTGGTTCGATCAGGTTAAGGTACGGGTGCCGCGGTTGGTCTGTGGATCGGTGACCATATTTACATACCGAGACCTCTCCGTGACTCGGAAACCACGTTAAGCGATTGGTACCATGTCATTCGTGGATACTTGACAATCGTTACTGCGTTAGTCGCCGATAGGCAGTCGCTCCATGTAAAATATTGGTATTCAGATGCATTGGGCAGACACAGGCGTGATGTTATGTCTCTTACCTTCTTTTTGGCATGCTTGTCTGCCTTCTTGCTGGCTCTGTGCTCGTCCTCGTCCCTGTCGCGGGTGCCCTTGCGTCCCATCACGCCGAGCAGTTTGCTCACCATGCTGTTCTTGCTGCGACCCTCGGATTCTAGCGGTTCAGGTGACTGTGGGATGAGTAAATAAAGGTCAAATTGGTCATTTCGATAAGTAATCCAGATATTTGTACATCCGTACGTACGTTGACTGGTAGAAAATGCCTATGGCATTAAGTCCGCCTCTGTACATTTGTGTGCTTAAAGAGTTAAATAAATAAATAACGTGGTCTAATGTTTATTTGATTCACAATTGATCAGTTAATTTGTTGTAAAATGTTAGATATTGTTGCTTCAACAAAATAACAACAATTTTCATAGAAATTAACATAAGATTTGCAAATCTGAAAACCTAGTCCGGTGCTAAGTTGTCATTTTTTGTATTAAGAAATTTACCCAAATCGAAATAAAGTTGGGAATGGAAAAACTGGCTCAGAGCTTTAGGCTAGAAATAAAGTCACATCGCATCACATCATCATACGGTAAGAAATCAGTGAAGGATGGATTTGGTCAGCACTTTTCGATCGTTAAAGGTTCGTTGTCGTCTGAAAAGTACCGATTTCCAGCTCAATATAAATAACAAGGTATTCTTTTTTTGAGGGTGGGAATTCATCAAATAACTTCTCCCGCTCTGGGTGGAGCAGGAGGACATGTCAGACTTTTACTGACTAAATCCCACCCGTGTTTCCTCAGTTGCCTGTGTGCCAGGGGCCGCGGTATCTCTAATATAATAACAAGGTTTAGATGAAACTTTAAATCTTAGATTTGTGTGTTACCTTGATTGTGTCAACAGACTCCTGTTTCTTAAGTTCAATCCTCTTCACTGACTCACTCCTTTTAGCTTCCATTTTCTCCTGTTTTTTCTCTTTCGCTAAATTCTTATCCTTTTCCTGCTTCTCCATCTTTTTGATAGAGCCAGTCCTTTCCATAGCTTTGTCTTTCGATTTATCTTCTTTTAAAACAGCAGAATAGTTTCTTTCTTCCGGGAAAGAATCCTGTTTTTTCATTTCGGGCTTATCCTGTTTTTTCATTTCGGGTTTGTCCTGTTTCGCCTTCGGTTTGTCCTTCAACTTCAAGTCTTCGTCTTTGAGGCTTGAGTCCGATTTCTTTCTGGCTTTCTGTTGTACTTCAACGGTGGGTTGTTCTTGGGTTGTTTGTTTTTTGGGCTTCTCTTCAATGATTATGCTTGTGTCTGTACTAGCTCGGCTGTCATCTGTAGAGAAAGAACAATTTACTATTAACTATAGCGACAATTCGCGAGAAGCACAGGTACAGTCGACGACCCTCGATACGACACACACTAACTAAGGCCTCTTCGGCCTGTTAGTGTCTGTGAAATGATGTTTAGTCAAAATATATAGTCTTATAGTCCTAAAGATATCAAATCAAGACCACTCTTCTCAGAAAGGAGGCCTGAGTCTGACAGTAGTAGTTTTCCTTAAGTATACAATGGATTTTGATGCGGTTTTCACTGTCTTCTTCTTAGCGTGTCGATAGAATCGCAGAATAGTGACCCAGAATTTGGCTACGAGCTTGGCATTTTCAGCAACATCCATCAACTTCCTTCACTATCGTTTAGAGAATATATTCCGGCAGGTTTATGTGTATAATACATTCTCGCGTCTCTGACCCACACCGGACCGCACCGCCTGGCCGCGCTATTTCTTCGGTTAGTGTTAATTATGACTTTTTTATATTTTTACTAGCTGACCCTGAAGACAGACGTTGTCCTGTCTTAACTATGAATTTTGAATTCGCATTATAAATATGTTACACGCAACTTTATTATTTTTTTATTTCAAAAGAACTTTCTCTTGATAATAACAAACACAACAAAAAAAGAAGTAGCAAAATTGGTCCAGCCGTTCACGTGTGATGCCGTGACCAAGGCAAATAGGGATTCATTTTTAAATATAGATATAGATATCATCGTAAAGTTAAAGAGCTTAGTCTTCCTTAAAAATTGGGCTATCAAATGAAAATATATTTGATTAAATCTGACTCGTAGTTCGTGAGGTTAACAAAACAAACAAACTCTTCAGTTTTATTATTAGTTTAGATTACCAAATATTTTAAAGAAATCTCGATATTTTGTAATTCCTTAAAAACCGTAGGAAGCAGGGGCGAGTCGCTAGTCCTTTTTTATTGCTTAATGGGCCTGCTCTTTGGAAAGTTTTGAGTATCATGTGTGTATTGAGTAAGAGGAGACCAAAGAAACGATGGATGGACCGTGTGAATGATGATATAGCTAGAAGCATTTTTTAAACTAGTTTAGTTACTTTAGTTTCGTTGCAGAGTTTACCTATAAGTGATTGGTACACTACTATATTGTTACACTATTAATTTATCTTACATTAGCTGACCCGTGCCCACTTCGTTTGGCGATAATTTTTTTTATATCTCTCAATAGATTACAACACGGTCGCGGTTCCATACCTATGTCGTATTATTATCTCTTTAACTATTCGTCCAAATTATATGCAGTAAAAGGTAAAAGTTTTTTGTTTTAAACACTTGAGAGGATAAATTTACTTATTTTGATAAAAAATCATAATTGTCCATAATATGACCAATAAACAAGACCTAACGATTTAAATTATTTTTTTAATTAAAAAAACTACTTTTTGTGACTTAAACATAAAAGTTAGACATATGCTGTCGCTGACTTTTTTGTAGGTATAATCAAGTTCCACAATTTTTCCGTAGAACTTAACCATATATCTCTCATCGTTAAGCACGCGTTCGTAAGAAATGTTTTCGTGCGACCGTTTTTTCTCCGACTTACGTTGCAAATCCGACTACCACGAAAAAGTCTTTTCAATTTTCGGGTTAATATGACACTATGACACTCACAAATAACGCGGCTTTCTATTGGCACAAGAATTTTCAAAATTGGTTCAATAAATCCAGACATTACCCCCTACAACCTCACAAAGTCACAAACTCTTACCTCTTTATAATATTAGTATAGATGTTATCTTTAGCGCAATACCAGTGTAAACAATTGTTGGTGAACCTAATAAATAAATAAATCAATGACAAATACTAGAAAAGTGTGTAAGCAAAAGACATTTTACGCCGATCCCAAATAAATTTGGAGCCTGTTCTTGACCTCTTACTCTAAATTAATTCTAAAATTTCTTCGCTTCCGTTCATTGGTTCTGTAGTATTGACTAATATTATCGTATGGCATATATGGGTGCAATACTGTAAGCATAATTCGAAACTATAAGCACTACTCACCCAAATAAACCTCTCGCGAAGTGTCCAAGTTGGAAAGATCGGCCGACGTGTCAATGAAGGACTCGTCCGACAGCGACAGGGACGCGAACGAGGTGGACGTGTCGAAAGCGGACTTGTCCAGGCTTGTCTTAGGCGAGGAGGTGAAGATGTTGGGGGTGGACTGCTTGGCTGGTGTCCTATACGGAGATGGGGTTGGGTTTAGTATTAAGGATGCGTAGTATTCTAGTGTGGGATGTTTATACAATGTTTCGTTACTTTTAAATAAAATTACAATTACTATCTACTATGCTTAGGCCTTTAGAAAGCAGTGGTAGCTCAGTGGCAATGACCACGAATTACGAGTCGTAGGTTTCAACCCGGAGAGGTGCTTTACTTATAGTTCGACTTTTAATTGTATTCAGTAAGTTGACCTGGGTTACCAGATTATGACAAAAAAAAGATAGTGAGGTGGTATAAGAATGAACGAAATTTTATGAACTTGAAATAATATACTTACATTTAAAAAAAAAATATTTGTAATTTAATAACTTGTCTTAAAAACATGATACGCACTATTAAAAATTGTACATTTTATTATATTTTTGTTTTGCAGTAGTTCGGTAATTTATTTATAGTTTGTTTCTATTAGAAGAAAATAAAAAGCATTACTTTTATTAATAAATTATTGATTATTGTTATATTCCACATCTCACAAACGGTTTTTTTTTTTTAGTTTTATAACGAATGATTAAAATGGTTTAATTTAAAATGAAACCATTTTAACATTCGATTTTTACGCAAATTCTTTCACTACCTCAATACTATTAGTTTATTGGGTTAATTATTTTTCTTTCAACAATCAATTTACTGAATACAATTAAAAGTCAAACTATAGTGTTAATTATTTTATCACCACTGCTCTCAAAACGGTAAAGGAAAACATCGTGAGGAAACCAGCATATTCTAGAACCAACAATTTGAAAATATGTGACATCTACCAACCCGCACTGAGTCCGCGTGGTGGATTACGGCCCACTTCCCCTCACAGAGAGGAGAACATTATAGGCTGCTTATACACGTATGCAAGAAGTTTCAATGATAATGGCAGGACAGAATTGTACCAGATTATTCTATAGCAAATCTCTCATCTATAAATACGCACCAAATGTAGGTCCTACCTTCAATTCAATAAAAATGAGAGGAAATCTAAAAATTTACGATAGAGCTTTGAAATTGAATCTAATTCAGTACAAAAATCTACAATCTCATTTCCAAAGATGATGTTGACTAAGTTGGTATATACAAGAGGATCTCTCAACAGCCTGCATACCTGTTGGGCAAGTTCTTGGCATGATGCGTGGGCGAGTCCTTCTCCTCGGCTATGCGCGGCAGCGGCGGCGGCGCGTCGTCCTGCTTGTCCGCGGGCGGCGGCGTGGGCGAGGCAGGCGCGGGCGCCGCGGGCCGCCACACCACGCCGCGCCGGGGCCCGCCCGGCGGGGGCCCGGCCGCGCCGCCGCAGCACAGCGGGGAGATCGAGCATTTGGATTCGGCTGAGCGGGGGTGCAGTCTGGGGGTGAATGGGTGGGTTAGACATTTACAATTCATTTCAAATAGATCATTGGAAGGCACTTTTGAATGGCAACATCATCTTCATCATCGACCTAGCCGTTTCCCTACTATATTGGGGTCGACTTCCAGTCTAACCCCATGCAGCTGTATACCAATATTTTACATGGAACGACTGCCTATCTGACCTCCACAACCCAGTTATTGGGTAATATGATACCCCTTGGTATGACTTCACACTTCGACAAAGATCCACGATAGTCGGGATCAATGTGCTTTCCGGGGCACGGAAACAACATTTACAAGAAAATAAAATCTAGGAGAATATTATTTGTTTTTAGGCAGTGTTCTGGATCACTTTGAGCTATAAACTTTAAAAGTGTCCTACAATGTTCTATTTCATATAAATTTCAACAAGTTTGAACGTTCATACTTAAATCAATTAATAAAATAATATTTTCTCATTACTAATACTTAATTATTAATACTTAAATGTTACATATCGGTACCGTCGTGATCCGTTACTTCGCCTGTGCCACCTATCTTCGCCTAATTTCAAATAATTTGAAGTTGCCATTTCAATTTTAGGCTTGGCTTCGCGTAAAGTTACTAAATAATAAGTATTTTTCATCTATGGCAAGATTTTGAGGAAAAATTGTGGCTAACTTCACGTTGTTGGTGACCAGTGCACTTTTTTCACAAGAGAAACGACACGTTTTTTTTTGTCTGCGATTTAACTTCAGTTTTATGCAGGGATACAGAACAGGTAAGATTAAACTTATTATTAAATTATAATCTACAGCTAATTTTCTTTCATATGACACTAGAATTTTCTATCTAATTTACGTGTAAAAGTGGTAATTCAATAAAATGTTATTGAGGGGATAGCGGCGGCCATCTTGTTGCCAAACTTCGCCTGCCCCTAGGGTTGTCAATTTCAACATTGTTCATAGTAATTTATTGTATCTTTTTTTGCTTCGTATTATATTAATACGAGCTTTTATTTAGTTTCATCTGTCCTGGTGCCTGTCTGTAATCGAATCTTATGTATATCAGATAACAATGCAATATTATCATAACATGGAGCTGATTTGATGATGGATCCGGAAGGTGGCCATAGCAACTCTGTTGTAAACCAACGCAACCCCATTGCGTTTGAGCTTGTTTGATTTGCCTTGATGAGTACTCTAGTCCAAGATGATGTTTAGGGTCAGATGATGGACCCGGAAGATACCCATGGGAACTCTGTTATAAAACGACGTAACCCCATCGAGTTTGGGCTTGTTTGATTCGTCTTGACAAGTACTTTGATAATTAGGGTATTTAGCATCATAAAAATACTATGAATTCAGTTAATAAAAGCTTTTTCAGTTGTTTAGATAAGTACGTAGTGTGAGAGCTCATCTAGATCATAAAACTGGTTACAGAACTATCGACGGACAGTGCCAAAAATCAAGGGACCAACGACGAAACCCAAAAAAAGGGCATACACTGCGAAACATTCAAACAATATGATAGCATTGGCAGTAGAAGCTTTAAAAAACAAAACAATGTCTTCGTACGAAGCAGAAAGAACTTTTGGCATACCTCGTCGAACTTTATTGGACAAGCTACATAATAAACACCCTAATAGTCCAGGATGCCCAACTCGGCTAACTAATGAGGAGGAGGCTAATATAAAAAGAGTGTTAATTGCAGCCGCCGAATATGGCAGTCCTTTGACCCTTCTGGATTTGCGCATTGTCGTACATAGGTGATGTTCAAAACTATATTATATCTAGAGATTTACTTGAGTATGCTTAAAATTATTTTTTTATTTTTAAGCTTTACAAACGTTTATACGTTTGTAAAGCTTAGAAATAAAAAAATTATTTGGATATTTTAGTTTTGTGGAAATTAAGAAAAAATGTGTAAGGCATACCTTAAGCATCTTGAATTATTTATCACTACCTACTAATTTGATGGTTTTATTTTCAGATATTTGGAGGTCAACGGCAGACTTTCCATTTTCAATAACAAGTTACCCGGAAAAAAGTGGGCATACACTTTTATAAAAAGAAATAAATCAGACTTAGCCTACAGAGTGATCCAAAATATAAAAAGGAGCCGTGCAGAAAAATCCCCAGAAGAAATGGAGGATTATTTCAAAAATCTGAAGCTATCACTCGAAGGAGTCTCTAATGAGAATATTTTAAATTACGACGAGACAAATTTGACCGATAATCCTGGGGTTCAAAAATGTTTGTTCAGAAGAGGAGTCAAGTACTCCGAAAGGGTGTTAAATTATACGAAGGGGGCTATATCTATAATGTTTGCAATAACTGCAGGAGGAGAATGTCTTCCACCATACGTTGTGTATAAAGCTGAGCACTTATATACACAATGGACACTGAACGGACCTAAAGGAGCCAGATTCAACCGTTCTAAATCGGGATGGTTTGATGGTCTTCTATTCGAAGATTGGTTTGAAAGTATTATTTTACCATGGGCTAAAACCAAAATTGGTACGAAGGTTTTAATTGGAGATAACCTGGCGTCCCACATAAATCACAAAATTGTGAAATATTGTGAAGAAAATGATATACGTTTCGTATTTTTACCCCCAAATTCATCCCATTTGACTCAACCGTTGGACGTGTGCTATTTTGGCCCATTAAAAAAACTATGGAGAGAAATTCTATTACATTACAAGATAAAAAACCCAAGAGAAGCAACAATTCACAAGGGACATTTCCCAGATCTACTCAAAAAACTAATGGAGCAACTTAACGAAAAAAAACACAACATAATCAGTGCATTTAAAAGTACTGGCATTACACCATTAAACCCAAATAAAGTAATTAGTAAACTACCAGGCTCAAATCCAAAGGTGATGCCATATACTATCGACAATGCACTATTAGACTGGCTGCAGGAGATACGCAGTCCAGATCCAAATAAAAAAATACGAAACAAGAAACTAAATGTCCCACCAGGAAAATCGGTCTCTTCAAGCGATTTTAAAGATGTATCAACTCAACCAAAGAAAGGAAAAACAATAAAAACTAATAAAAGGCTAGAGGAAAATGGTGCAGAAACTGTGCAGCCAAATTCTGGCTTATTACTGCAGTCAAAGTCATCGCCGATGTCAAAAGCTCCCGATAGTTTGAATAACTTGTGTATCAGGAGTATCAATGCTTACATGCAAAATACTGAGGAATCCTCGTCACAAGTGTCAACTGTTCATTGTTTGGGAAAAATTTCAAGAAACGACCAAGCAAATATGACATTTATTAACGAAATACCAGAATGCTTACAAACCAAAAAAACGAAAATAGTAATTACCTCTGATGTCACTATCAAAGCAGGACCGTCTCAAAAAAATCCGCAAAGTAAGCAAGGAAATACAAATCATATAATGAAAGGGGTCAAAATAACGCGATCTGCCTTACACATGGAATTACTCCCAATAAAAAAAGAAATGGTAGCTAATAAAAGAAAAATTTTGGAAGAAATTACACAAGAAATAAAAGAAGACGTGACAGATACCGTTGAAAAGAAACCAAACTATGAAACTATGAAGAGAAAAATAATAAGTAAGGGAACTAGAAAAAAGAAGGCGCAGAAGACTCAAAAACCTATCAAACAAAAAAAGAAGAGATCCGATAGTGAATCCAGCATTGAAATGTATGAAGCTGAAACGGACGATTCAGAATATGAAACTATGGACGAATTCATCAGACACTACCAACAAGAAGAACAAGAAAACGTAGAACCACCAACAACTTACGGAATTTCGGACATTGAATATTTCACAGAGATTGATAATGCATTTAAATCAGATTCCTGGATTTTGGCTAAATTTGTTACAAAAAAGAGCATAAAGCATTTCGTAGGAAAAGTAATATCAATGAAAGATAACGTGCCTGAGGTCAAATTTGTGAGGAAAGTAAAGGAATCAAAGTTTAAAAGAGGATCAGTGTTTACTTACCCAACAATAGATGATATTTGTACTATGAACCATTTAGATGATATTGTTAAGGTATTGCCTGAGCCAAACATTTCACGAAGGGGTCATATCATATTTAATATTGATTTGAGTAATTACAACATCCAATAATATTTTAGCCTATTTCAAAGACAGTATTTTTTGTTGTTGTATTTTTGACTGACGTATTTTGAGACTGATTTATTGTCTAAATATTAATGTAAGTTAAATGCTTTTGCTGTTCACTTTTTTGATAAAAAAATCTATTATTAAGCTAGAAACTAAAGCCTATGATTGGCCTAGTCTGATTTAATAGGTATCTAAGATTTAGTATTGATGTACCTATGTGAACTTAAAAATTATGAGCCAAATATTGTTATTTAGTTCCTATGTTTGCCATAAATGTTTAATACAACTATTTAGTTAAAACGTAATTATTACCTGATTGTATTTATGTATGACTGGCATATTTAAGTATTGATCTCTAAAAAAAGTATTGAGATACCTAAATAGATTTAAGAATGCGATTAATTTAAGCAAATATTTTCGCTGAGTTTTTATGACAAATATCTTTTGGCACTTTAATAAATAATTAACAAACTGAATTTTTCCTTTTTTGCAGAAACCCTTACCTATACCTTCCTTTATTTTGCAGTAAGTTAAACTAACAATAATTTTGGCAACCCTAGCAACAATACATCAAATGTATGGAGTTAACTTCAAACTGTTGCCTAACTTCGCCTACAAAAGTAAAAAGAAAAAAAAACTACTCCATGTTGCTTTATTTAAAGTTTATAGTCATCTGTCACATCCCAAAATGCTTACACTAGATGTAATAGGTAGTATTTCAAATATAATTTAATATTTGACGCTATGACATGATGCAGGCGAAGTTAGGGAAAAGTACCAATACTTCGCCCATCACATTTGAGACCAATTTTTAAGCAAATAAGCAATGAATATGGAAGAGTCATTTTAAAATACCGATAGATGGAGATTTGTAAAATATTTTTTTAGACATCATGATTTGAAATACTTTTAAATCTAGGAGAAATATTACAAAAAGTGTCAAAACGTAGGCGAAGTAACGGGTCACGACGGTACCTATATTTCAAAAATAAATGACAACAAAAATGAAAAGCATGCGTTTCACGCAAACATTCAAAGCATACAATGTACACACGGAAGCAAACACAAACAGTTAACTACGAAATATAATTACATACTTAAAAGACAAACGACTAGAAAGAGTATACTTACCTCATAGTTTGAAGATAGCAATATGCGAAAGAGTTAACGTCCACATAGATAATCTAACGATAGTTTTTAACAGACAAGAAATAAACAGTACAATGAAGAAACTGAGCAAAGTCATCGTCATTTTATTTATTAATCTTTATGCAATAAAAACGGTAAACGGCCGACATAAGCTTAACTTAGCTTAACAAGGCGGCTAAATTATCTTTCTTTTTTAACATGTTATTTATCATTTTAATTTTCTTAACTTTGTCTCGTAATATTCATAACACGTTACCCAACCACGGAGGTTTAGGCAGAGGTACATCCACATTTCGCCCGTTATGTTTAAGTCCTATGCAATAGGTGGCGAGTCAAATGCCATCAACCGGGCACTAATCCATACTGGTTGCTGCTGGCTGCTACCAAGAAATTCCATATGGAAAATCCCAATAACATTTTGCCTGATCTAGGAATCGTATTCATGCCGATATAATAAAAATGTTGTGAAACATGCGTACTTAACAAATGTTTTTACCACACCTCTATTACAATTTGACGCAGTTGATGATTTGACTCAATCGACAATTTGACTCAGTCGATAATTTTACTTAGTCGACCATTTGACTCGATCGACAATTTAACTCAGTCGACAATTCGAGTCAGTCGACCATTTGACTCAATCGACATGTTAACTCAGTTTGACCATTTGACTCGATCGACAATTTAACTCAGTCGACAATTCGAGTCAGTCGACCATTTGACTCAATCGAAAATTTGAGTCAGTCGAAGAATTGACTCAATCGAAAATTTGAGTCAGTCGAAGAATTGACTCAATCGACAATTTGACTCAGTCGACAATCTGACTCAGTCGATCATTTAACTCAATCGATAATTTTGCTCAGTCCCCCTTTGTCATCTTACCTGTTAGAAACAGCCGAGTGCAAAAAAACTCGTGAAGCTGACGAACTACTCTAAAATAAGACCACACCATCTCGTTCACTTCTCCTCACCTGTCGGGTGACAAAGCTCTCCTGAGGAGTGGAGAGGCAGGGTCTCGCCTGGGCCAGGCTCTTCGGCCCCCAGCCACGCCGGCCGCGTCGCGAACTGCCAGAGGCGAAGGACTGCGCGCCTCGCAGCGGCTAAGAATGGATTGTTAGTGTGTGGTGATGAGTGGTTTGTGGTGTTACACATGCTTACAAGTACAGGGTTTTGAGGTATCGCGCTTTGTGAGGTTAAATATGAGGCCTTTTCATGATACAAGGCTTAATGGCCTTTGGAATGTCTTATAAACTAGCGATTGATCATGAGAAAAATAGACTCGAAACGACAGTAAATGTAATCGTGAAAGCCGTTGAGTGCTTACAAGCAAACGGCTTTTAGAAGGCGATCGTTAGAAGGGACTCTTAACAAGATGATATAAATTTTTTTTATGTGAACTTTATGCTATTATTATTGCAATAGGATTATCCCCATGGGAACATCTCTTTTTAGGGGGAGTAGAACAATATATGGAGCTCCGGTGTCCTAGTGGTAACGGCCGTGACTTACGAGTTTTTGGTCCTATTTCATCACCACTGCTCTAAAAATGGTGAAAGAAAACATCGCGAGGAAAACGGCCTAGAACCAAAAATTCGAAGCCATGTGGCATCTACCAACCCGCACTGGCCCGCGTGGTGGATTACGGCCCATTCTCTCTCACCGGGACGAGGCCTGTGTCCCAGCATGGGGAACATTAATTATAATGATGAACAACATCGTATGTGGGTTTTACAGATAATTATTTAGTATCTACATCATTATTATTTTTAGTTTATGAACGTCGCGAAATATCAGATATATTTTAGTAACTCATGCACATAGATCATAGACAATCACAGACATAGACAAATGATAATGTAGTTACATATATTTCCCATGAGAGCAAGTTGCATATAATGTTTTATGGATGACTAGAAACGTAAATATAAAAAAAATATTTATTAAGCTAGTAAATCGGCTCAGAAACCTTGAAGAAATTGAAAATCTCGCCGAATCATGTCGATCCGAACCCCTAGCCTCCCATTTATTGTAGTTCTCCTAATTTTACTAGCCTTTTAACTCGACTGCGGCAAAGATAAAAATTGAGAGTACCTATTATTTCATAAATTTAAATTTCTTGGCAAATATCTTTTATGTATAACTGTTCTACAAACTTTTTCCCGAAGAGAGTTTTGTAGGCTCTCAAATCAACTACATTTTTAGAAAGACAAACTGTTTTGTTTTTCGTTATATTCATCTTTATTCTTCTTCCTTACCTGGTAGGCGAGGCAGGCTGCGGCTGCGGCGAGGGCGAAGGCGTCCTGGCCAGCGGGGACAGCGGCATGTGCTGCAGGGACGCGCGCCGGACTTCGCCCCCGGAGCCTACTGCACCGCCTGCTACTAGCTTGTGCTTGAGCCCGTGCAGGGATGATGGCCTGGGAAATAAAGAGAATATTAGTCGTGAAGAGATTTGGAAGCTGCATTTAACATTCACAAAGTAATTACCCTGATTTTAAAATTGTATTATTTGTGAGTTTATTTTTCACTCTGCAGAAATGGGTACATTCGCTTTTGTCATTTCATTTTGGCGTTATGTTTTATCGACAAAGTCAGCTTCAGAACAGACTTCAATAAAATAGGACGACGTTCTCTATTCGGTTGTTTTTTTTTTTAATAGCTTTGATTTCGGAAATCGGTGTCTTTGGTTTTGTAATTTAGCTTTTTTTGCCACCAACTCCGAAATTAAAGTTAGTTTTCGCTTTGTAGTGTTTTTTTTTGGATGTCTGTAGATTTTTTTATAAACTTTTTTGTGGTTCTTCACCCACACAAATCCGTATAGCTTCACTTGCATAGTAAATAACAGGGGCAGGAAGTTGTTAATCAACATACACTGACTGAAAAGACTGTACAGCGACATTTTAAGCACTATAGTATTTGTAAGTCATTGAAATACTTATTCCCTATGGGGGCTTGAACCATTAGAACATAAAAACTTTTAATTTTGATTTCTTGTGCTTGAGTTAAGTTTTCATTTTATTTCGTGGTATATTGGCATGGCTGGCTGACATATGACAAATTATTTAATAAATTTTCCGTCTCGTAATGTTAATTACTTTGCCTACCTATGTCAAAAATCAAAATCAAAATCAAAAGTCATTTATTCAAATTAGGCTGAGAATCAGCACTTTTCGAACGTCAAAGTACATGAGACAGTCCCCCAAAACGCCCACCCTTCACCACTTCCTAGTGCTTTAGCTGGGAAGAAGAAGTAGTGGAACAAACTCCCCAGCAGCACAGCTGTCTGTTTAGTCGGATAGACTTGATTCTATACATACTTAGGCAAAGTAATAAACATTACGAGACACAAAATATTAATTAAATAATTAATCAAAATGTCAGCTAGCCATACCAATATACCGACAAATAAAATGAAAACTGTCGAGGCCAAATAAAGCCTAAAACAACTCATCATAGAAAATATTGTTATGAGTAGATCATGTCAATAACTAATGACTTAATAGATAATTATAAAAAAAAAATTTTTAGACAGGCAATAAAAAATAAAATAATAATTATATGAACGCATATAACCTGTCACTAGATACGCCGATTCTGGAGAAAGAACACAAACATTGTCTTGAGTTAATCACAGCGACCAACTATTCTTGTCATTTAAATAGTCGTTGATGGAATAGTAAGCCTTTAAACAAAGGACGGATTTTACTTGAGCTTTAAACGCATTAAAAGGCAAATCTAGCAAAGAAGAGGGAAGCTTGTTATAAAAAGTTATACCAAGCCCAACAAATGAGTTATGAACCTTATGAAGCCGGTGAAAGGGAGCACGTAGTTTGTCCTTATTTCTTGTGTTAACGGTGTGAATATCACTGTTTTTAGTGTACAAGTGTATATTTTGCCTAATATATAAGATGTTAGCGAATATGAATTGTGATGCCACCGTGAGAATACCAACATCTTTAAAAAAGTCCCTCAAGGAAACTCTGGCACCTAGCTGGTAAATTGCACGAACAGCACGTTTTTGAAGGACAAAAATATTTTGAATATCAGCAGCTTTGCCCCACAGCAGAATACCGTAGGACATAACGCTGTGAAAATAACTAAAGTAGACTAACCGAGCTGTATCGACGTCAGTGTATTGTCTTACTTTTCTGACGGCGTAAGCGGCTGAACTGAGCCTCCCGGCTAGGCTTGATATGTGTGATCCCCACTGAAGTTTGGCATCTACTGTTATGCCCAGAAAAACTGCCGAGTCTACGGTTTCAAGCACCTCTTTATCTAAGACGATGTTGGGACCTAGACTTCTAACATTCGGTAAGGCAAATTTTACACATTTTGTTTTCTTGGCATTGAGAACTAGGTTATTTGCCGTAAACCAATCCGTAACCATTGAGAGAGCACTGTTTACGTCGTCAACAGAGAGTCGTCAATGTATAGAATCAAGTCTATCTAACTAAACAGACAGCTGTGCTGCTGGGGAGTTTGTTGCGCCACTTCTTCTTCACAGCTAAAGCACTAGGAAGTGGTGAAGGGTGGGCGTGCCGGGGGATTGTCTTATGTAATTTTGACGTTCAAAAAGTGCTGATTCTGAGCCTAATTTTAATAAATGACTTCGATTTTGATTGATTTTTTATTCTGATTTAGATTCGAGAAAAGGAAGTATTTGAGCCACCAAGTAACGCTACACTAATTCACTAGTTTAGAAGTATTTCTAGATGTTTAATAGTTACCGTTGATAGTGTGTGGTGGTGGTGTTGTGTAGCGGACTGTCGGCGGCCGGCGACGCGGGCGCAGGGGACGGGGATGATGCACATTCACCTGACGATACCATCTGCACAAAAACACAATCATTATAAACTTATTTATCACAGTTTGACTTGAAGGGCTCGTGGCTAAGTAGTACCAGCTGCACGGATCGATAGATCAGGTCAGCAGCTACGCTTTCCGCGGTTGTTCCGTGAATGGGTGACTATCTTTACATACTAAGATCCCTTCGATAGTACGTTAAGCCATTGGTCCTGGCTGTCATTCGTGGATTTTTGGGTTACGGGTCGTTAGAATCCCGAAAGTCGGACCACCAGGCTTATTAAGAGGTATCGTATTACCCTGGGTGTTGAGCTCATATAGGTAATCGCTCTATGTAAAATACCGGTATTCAGTTGCATCCGGTTAGACTGAAGAGGATTCCAATATAGTTGGGAAAGGGCTAGGCAGATAATGAAGTCGATATCTATCTTCTTCTTGGTCGCGTACTTCATTACTTGAAGGTAGTGTCCCTGCAAGCCTTCGTGGTTTTATGAACGGTGTTCTTCTACTTCGGGCGGTCCTCGGCTATAACTATAGGATCGATATTTTTTTTTTTTTTTGTTTTGGCTTCGCACGGTTTGTGCATTTAGCCAGTGTCAAGTAATTTTTCTTTTCGATCATGTAAATGGCCCGATATCGGGCACGAAGTTACAAAACAGTCATAGTCGTCTTTAGTCAGTCAAGTCAAAGTTATTGTAATGCGGTAGTAACTTTACAACAACCTATTAGGAGTTTTTGGGGGGAACACGAAAAGTCCACGTTAGTCACTTATTTTCACCTTCACTACATTTGTGCACTCACACATAATTAAATTGCATAATTCACTACCAAAATTATACAATTTTATTCGCTATTTCACTAAATTTCATGAAAATAAAAAGTCGTGCGACATGTTCCAACGCGATCCCGCCAAAAACTCCGATCGATATTTATAGTCGATGCCATTTAGTCCCTGTGAGGCAACCTTTCCATCATAACCTTATTGGTAGTTTTATGTATAAATATAATAAGTTGTCAAACAATAGAACTGACCTAAAAAAAGAAGCTACGTCTTCCAGCAAATTTCAGCAACTGGTGATGGCAACTTCAGACCGGAGGCGATGGGGGCAGATTGTCCGCTTAAAGGGGTCCAGTGACCACGATCCTCAGTAATGAGCAGAGGTCGGAATTAGGTCGAGTTATTTATGTACTTACACTGATTTCATACAACGAAAGAATAAAGTGGATATGCCCCAAATCCCGGGATAAATTTTGAAGAGCAGAAAAATCCCGTGATCGATTAAATAAAAAGTTATTTACTTTTACACAATTTAAACCACTGCAAGAGCGACGTTGCCTTTACATCAACGACATCGGATGTCCGAAGTTGCAAAATTCCAGTGCGCACTTGCGCAATTTGTATTGTGAATTTAATACTAATAAAAATTGTATGTTAATTAACTTTGTTTTATTTGTCTTATCTATCTCTGAGGTTTGTATTATTATTTATTTGTAATATTGTTGGTCACACGGGATTATCTATTAGAAATCCCGGGAAGATCCATATTTTAATATCAACATTCGACGCAAGTACATAAATAACTCTACCTAATTCCGACCTCTGGTAATGAGGGACCAATTAAAGAAGAAAAAGATAATAAGTTACCTGGTGCATCTCCTGCGAAGCCCTCTTGGTGGATATCCTCCGGAACAGTGAGCACCTCCTGCGAGGTCGCGGGCGCGGCGGGGCCGTGGCGCGCCGCCCGCACCACGCGCGGCGACGGCCTCCCGCCTGAGGACACGACATATATTCATACTACGAGCTATAACACGATTTAAACTGTGCTACTGCAGGCTTAGCATAACGCTTTCTATTTCTACGAAGAATACACACAGCTCTTTCTATACAACTATATATACCATTTCATTACTCAAATTTTGACATCGCACCGTAGAAATCCTTCTACGATCTGTCATTTTGTCTTTCGTTTCTAACGGTCTTTGTCTAGGTCCTTTTTTACGTAGACTATTTCAGAAGAAAGTTTTCTATCCCGCACTGTCAAAATCACACTGACAACTGACTGTTGTGACAGTGTGATAACTTTCTAAATGTCTACTTTTCCGTCGACAAAACGGTGCTCGTGCTAAACCTGCTGTCAACGTCAAAGTATTGACATGATGGCTACATTGGTAGCGTCAGCGTATTTGTAATGAAAATAAAGACCATTTGAATAGGTGTCTGAAATGGTCATTTAAGTAAAGAACCACACAGATTTGAGTGGAACTGTCCAGTGAGTGCACGCATTTGTCAATAATCGTGTAGCTCAACTCAGAACATAAAAAGCTCAACGATTCGACGAACAATATCAAAGAAAGTTCATTTGGGTAGGCCGCATAAATTACTCAAGCTGCCAGACCATAATTGAACTAGGAAAAAAAAAATACCCAAATAGTCTTCATATTCACAATATTTAAAACAATATATTACTTAAAAGTAAATAAACCTGTCATTGTGTACATAAAATTCCTCAATGTCAATGTGTATATAAAAATCCGGTAATCATCTTGGTCAGATCATTCAAGGACCATGTATATTGGTGTCTGAAATGGTCTTTTGAGGAAAGAACCACATAGATTAGAGTGGACCTGTCCAGTCAGTGCACGCATTTATCAGTCAGTAATCGTGTAGCTCAACTCAGAACTGAAGGAGCTCAACGATTCGAACAATAATACTAAAGAAAGGACATTTGGGTAGGCCGCAACTACGTTTAATATCATAACTTTCATACCTGTATGGTAGTCTGATCCAACGGAGTAGCTCGTAGCGTACAATGAGGAGCGGCTAGGAGCAGTCGAAGAACCTGAACAAATGCAATACATGTTATTATTTATTCAAACATTCATAAGTAAGTTATCATTACGAATTAATTCACGCATTATTCTTTGTTTGTTTGACATAAGAGAATATTTTTTTCGTGTTGTCTATGAAACAGTTGGCCACTTTAATTTGATGAAAGTAACACTAGCTGTGCCCGCGGCTCCACCTGGGTGGTTGTCGAGTTTGAGTTTGAGTTATGTTACTTCTAATAACTTATAACATTAGCTATCTGCCAGTGGAAGTCTCTTCAAAATCGTTCCAGCTGTTTCGGAGATTAGCCGGAACAAACCAACAGACAGACAAAAAAATGTTTTTGATATAAGTACCGTATATACTTTCATATGCATTTAGTAAAAAACTGTTATTTCGTCAATACAAACAGACAGTTAAATTTTATTTATTTGTATATTTGTGTAGATTTTATGGTATCCATACCTGTGTGTGCAGCAAGCCCTGCACAGACTCCCCATTGAGCTGTGTGATGAGGTCTCCCGCCCGCAGCCCGGCTGCCCATGCCGCTCCTTGCTCATTCACCGCCTACAACAAATAAACATACGTTTCATATTAACTAGAAGTTGTTTTTGGGTGGTCCTGTGTTCGCTAACGCTGCTAAGCAAGAGATCTTTGGTTCGATTCCCAGGTCGGGCAGTGTTATGGGGGTTTTCCATCTGGATTTGTGCCCGATTAATAGCAATAGACTCACCCCCTATTACATGGGACTTAAACATAACTGACAAAATTTGTTTGAACTAGAGATGGGCCGACTATGACTTTGGCCGACTAGCCGTCTAGTCGGCTGCAAAATGGCCGACTAGTCGGCCAAGCCGATCATTGATTTCAGTTGAGTTCGGGTGACATCGGCTATGTTCAAAATGGCAACCTACTTATTGCCAATTGTTTGCTATGAGTTTCTTCTTTTTTGTTAGAAGTATTAATTAATTTTAAAAAATAAAATAAAAATAAAAATTCATTTATTTCAGGCCTTTACCCATATAAAATTAAAAAGGAATTTACAGTTGCCATGCTTGCACTATAAATGTTACATACTATTACTTACAGATAGACATACAAAATAATTACGGAAATTGAATTTAGAATTATAAGTCAAATACAAAATTTTTAAAAAGGTCAAAAAATAAATAAAATATAAAATGTCACAACATGATGTCCAAAGAAAATTTAATACCGAAGTCAAAGATCTACATCGCACAGATATACGCACGTACACTCTTTAAATAATAATAATTATGTCACTGTCTGTATTTTCTTATTTTCTGTGTACTTCGTCATTTTTTTTTTTGAGCGTTGAAATTCTTCAAATAACTTCTCCCGCTCTGGGTGGAGCGGAAGGGCGTGTCAGACTTTTACTGACTAAAACCCACCCGTGTTTCCTCAGTTGCCTGTGTGCCAGGGGCCGGAGTAACCGTGGAGTTTCTTGCCGGCTCTTCTCCATAGGAAGCGACAAATTGGAACCGTGCACCTAGCTTCTGACGTTTCATAAGAGCTTGCAGGTTTATGTGAAATAAAATATTTTGATTTCGATTTTTTTTATTTTGGCCGCGGTATCTCTTTCGAACAACCCGCACCGCTGAATAATAATAATGTTATACTTACTGTAAGCTGTGAAGCTATCTTGTAGTGAATAAATAAATATATCTGCCTTACTCTTCGGGTATTACAAACGTGATTTTATAATAATGTTGAAACTGATTGACAAAAGCCGAGAAATATATTTTTGCTATCATGTTGAATCATGTGGAAATAAAAATGATGAGGCTCAACTCACCGAGACCAAATGATGCATGGTGTAGTAGTCAGTGTCGCCGTAGTACACGCGAACTGTGTGTATAGTGAAGCCGAAGCCGCGGGGCCCGCGGCGAACCACTATCGGCGGCTTTGAAGACTGGATCAACCTGTTGGCATTTTAAACATTATATCACAAAACTGCAAATAATAAACTCTAGCGGCATCTACAACGCCACATGCGAAATACGCAGCTTACTGACGTCACGCAAAGTTCTGCATCGTAAGCAGAGTTTGCCGCGTCACTAGCTTATATGCAACGTCCCGATATCAACCGTCAGGCAGTCGCCCACCAGGCACAACACTAGTTGGAAGATCATCCCCTTTTCTATAGAGAATGAGTGAACTTTACACCATGTTTCTCATACCTCTATAAAACCATTTTTTGTTTTTTTTTTTTTTTTAATCTCAGTTAATGTTAGTCCTGATCTGGTAGTATTACGTAATTTATGTGATCTTCCTAAATGTCCGTTCTTTGGTACTGTTCATCGAATCGTTGAGCTGCACAATCACTGACAAATGCGTGCACTGAATGGACAAGTACACTCATTCTATATGGTTCTTTTCCCAAAAGACCATTTCATACACCAATCTACATGGTCCTCACATGATCTGACCAAGATTATGTCTGGACTTTAAAAGAGACTGTGACCTCTGAGTATGTTGCGGCCTTTCTTCTCAGAGTAGACGGATAGGAAACGCCGACATCTAGTTCAAAAAAAAAATATTGATTTGTTAAAGTGTTCGAGAGTGTTTGAGAGCCGTGGTAAATGAAATAATTTACACAAAACGACTGCCAGGGTTCGACCTTAAGACGGTAAGATCTACAACTCGTAAGTCGCGACCGTTGTCACTGGCCCACTACGGCTCTTTCAAAAGAGGTTGTACATGAAAGGTTCGAATTTCGTCCTAAAATCATGTTTTATTTCAAAAGCACAGTATGTATAAGATAGATTTTTATACTCACGAGTGACTAGGCAGCGCGAATGGTGACGGTGGATCGCGACAAGGAGATGAATCTCTCGAGGAGTTAGTTGAAGAAGTGTTGCCAGCACATGGGGATCCAGCGCCTATGCTTAGCGTGCTGTCATCTGCTGCGAAAGACGAGGTCATTAGTTGAGTTAAATTTAAAAGTATAGCGGTTCTGGCCGTAGTATAAGTGTCAACAAAGTATAGAAACTAATCTATATTTAAGGCAATCAAAGTCAATCAAGGTTTAGTATCATGTGTTATTTTATAAGTTCGAAATACTGTACTTTACTACATCAAATGCAATCAAAGGGGACTTTAAAAATGTATAGATGGCTAGCTTTTGACCGCGGCTCCGCCCGTTTGGATGGCGGTTCTCGCGTAAAAAGTAGCCCATGTCCTTCTCCATATGCCAGGATATATCTCTGCCAAATTCCATGACGATCGGTTCAGCGGTTTAAGTGTGAAAGCGTAACAGACAGACAAGAGTTACTTTCGCATTTATAATATTAAATAGGGGTATATTTTGGACCCTCATCAGTAGCGATAGTGGCTCCCCTATATAAGTTTACCTGGGTGTATAACCAGAGACAATCCAGACGTGCTAGCTGACCGTCGCATGGACTTGGCGACGATGGCTGTGGGTCTGGACTTCTCTGGTCGCTCGGGACGCTCTGGTTTATCTGGCTTGTCAGGCCGGTCCAGACTGATGCTCTTGTGTTCGTCCTTCCTTGACATGTCCGAACTGGGGATAAAGTGCAATAATTAGAATAAAATTTTCGGGCCAAAAATATATTAGTTGAATTTTCTTCCATACGCTAGGAAGAAGAATAGATATTAATTTTCATTACAGGGTTCCTTAGGGGGGTTCAGTTGATCAAAGATTTCGAACTATCATAAACTGTAGTGTTATGTGAATTCATTAAATAGTAAGATCATCATCATTTTCCTTCCCTTATCGTAATTTATTTGTGGTCGCCGCAACAGGTCTGTTTCTTCCACCCTTCTCTATCAGTCGTCATATCCGTAGTCACACCCTTTCTAAGCATATCAACATCACGCTGTGCATCCATCGCTTCTATGGTCTTCCCCTACTCTTATAGCCATCGACATTCATACTCAAAACTTTCCTCATTCCTCCGTTTCACATGCCCACACCATGACGACCGATTTTCAGACATCTTTTCTGGGGGTCTAGAATGATAAGCTGAATTCATGGTTATAGTTTGCGCACTGGATAAAAACTTATCCTGTATATCTTGAATTCATTAAAATGGTAAGATACCGTTAGAATATTTATGTTTCAAAGAATGTATGACTGAAATCGGAAATTCATTAGAAAGAGTGTAAAGACACTCTAGAATGATGAATATTCATTCCTTTGATTATGACCACCTCTAATAGACTGTCCCTAATTTAACCGTCATATTTATTATTATTATGTAACCAATAAAACAACACTCACAGTCTAGGTATAAGAGCCACCGTAGTGGTGGTGTTGACAGGCGGGTGCTGCGCCAGCAAGCTGACGGCGTGCGGGTGCGGCGCGTGCGCCAGCGGGTGCGCGTGCGCGTGCGCGTGCGCGTGCAGGCCGTGCGCGTGCGCGGGCCGCAGCCCGGCGCGCCGCCGCGCCGCCGGGGACACGTCGTCGCTGTCCGTCTGGGAGGACTCCGCCGTGGAGGTGCCGCCTATGATCTGGAATTATGAGACGGGAATGTTAAGGTGTTAGATAGTTTTGTGAAAGGAATCTCGCTTTCGCATGGTAGATCTATGATTGGTGTCTCAAATAATCTTTTGAGGGAAGAACAAGACAAATTTAGTGGACCTGTCCAGTCAGTGCACGCATTTACATAACCAATTAATACAGTGTGGTAATATCGTAAGACACAAAAGGCGGACATCAATCGCAATGCCATTTACTTTGGCAATACATCTACGTACATTGCTTACTTACGTTGCTGAGCTGACGAATTTTTTCAAACCTAGGAAACAATGGATGTCAAAATTAAAGGCGTTGCAATCGATTGCCATTCTGTGTGTGCACAAATACCCCGCAGGAATTACAAAATCGCGGCGGGCTTTTTAGCGCAGTGGATTTTCAACTTCCCATGTTGAACCGAGCATTCAAAATCCAAGAGAATGTATCTACACACTATTAGATTTTCAGCTCTCGGTGCTTACCAGTGCCTCAAAAACCCAGAGCGCAAAAAAAAATCCCGCCGCGATTTAATTACTTCTGTGGGAACGGGGGCTAAGTATAGAAATCAAAGAAACATATTACCATAGTGCTTAAGATTAGAAGCTGTTGATTTATACATTTAGATTAAATAAATAAAAAATCGCTTATAATAAAAAACTGGCACATTCCACTCACCGGACACTTAGGGTGATGATGTAGCGGCGCGGTGGGGGTGGTGGGGGGCCCGGCAGAGTCCGGGGTGCCCGGCCAGCTGTCAGTACTCTGTTAACGAATAACGGCAAATAAACAAAGAGGTCTCAAGCGGTAACATGGACTACTGAAGTAAGAGATGAATGAGAATGTGATGTCTACTGGGTCAAGTTAAATTAGCTAGGCCATTAATTATTCCTTGTAGCGTGTCGATAGCAATCTAGATACAGTCAGCCCAGAATTTGGCTACGAGCTTGGCACTTTCAGCAGTGTCCATCAGATCCTGCAGCGTGCAGACAGCAGGACACGCTGGACAAGATATTAAGTGCCCCATTGTTTGTGGAACAGCACCACATTTACACTCCAGGGCGAAGTCATCTGTGAATCTCCACCTGAACAGGTTTTCTTTACTTCAGCCTACCTGAGCCCGGAGTCTATTTGAAGACTTAAAAGAAAGCCAAGGCAACTCATGTCCAAGTGCGAGATTTTCTGCAGGCCATTAATTACTTCCGTGCCTTACCCCAAATAGTTTGGAGTCGCTTTCCAGTCTAAGCTGAATACCAAAATTTTACATGGAGCGACTGCCTATCTGACCTCCACAACACAGTTACTGGGTAAGGGACTACTCACTCATTCAGCTCTGTTCAGCTTTTGTCCATAGAAAACAACGATTTTGTATAGAGTCCGTTCAGCTTTCCGCGGCTGGACGGATGCGTACGCATCTCATAAAAAATCGTTGTTTTCTATCCTGAACAGAGCTGAATAAGTGTGAGTAGTCCCTAATACGATACCCTTCGTAGGACTGGTTGTTAGACTTTCAGGCTAATGACGACCCGTAACGACTGCCAAAGATCTACGAATGGCAGCCGGGACATGAAATAAAAAATATTTGATGATTTTTTTGGGGTCAACAACCCATGGTATTGTAGTAAATTGAAGTATATCAAAGTAATCAGTATGTTTTTTTGTACACTTAACAAACATGATGGGCATCCATACCTAAAAACAAAATATTAAAAAAAAACACTGATAGTTTCTAACTCATACTTTAAATAAAGAAACTAACAGCGGTTGTTGATCCCAAAAATTGTATCACTGAATCATATGCTCTGGAGTTTCGCTAGCTTAGTGAACTTGACCCTGTAAACTTGGACTTCCAATCGTATTCAGTAACTTGACAATTCAAAGCAAAATAATATTACCATACTTATCAAAATATGGGGTAGTGAGCGAATATGCGAAAACAATGAATGATTAAAAATAGTTGAATATGAATAAATTTGATCTGCATATATATTCACAACCGTTCGACAGGCTATCATATCGAAAATGACACATTTCAATAGCCGGATTTGCCTTACAAACAGCTACCGGAAGAATAGCGGTCGTCTATTTTATATAAACTGACAAAAAAAATGGGTTTTAGATTTGTGAACAGCGTTTAAAGGACGCCTACGATAACATCGATTGATGTTCTATTCGGTACAGATGCGTACCGAATGATTGTGAATAGCTATGCTTATCTGTATGAGTAGATGCCATTGCCAGTGGGATAATAGTAGGCTGCTATTATAAAATAAAACTATTAAAAATGTTTGCTATGTTGGAATATTACTAACTACCCTTTGCCAGCGGCGTTGCCTGCGTGCTAGTCGATAATGATCCCACGGGAACGTACTACCGAGATAAAAGTATCCTATGTGGTAATCCAGGCTATAAACTATTTGTGTGCCAAATTTCATCCAAATTCGTTCAGCCATTTCTGCGTGATTGAGTAAAAACCATCCTAGCTTTCACATTTAGTTGGGTAATAATTTAGCCAGTCTTTTGACCTACATATACGACAAAATAAAGCTTTTATTATTAACTTTACATGTTCAACCGTGAAATTATTTTCAGTTAATTTACTTTTCGAAAACGTTAAATCGGCCATTCGCAGGGGCGTACCAATAGAAAATGGCGCCTAAGGCACGCATCACATTTGCGCCCCTTCGTAAATGATCTTTTCGGTCTACACTGAACAAAGCTAGGTCGCATAACCTTTCTTGACCAATTATAGCTTTCAATAACGAAGGTATTACTTCAACTTGCTAAAAAATCGCTTGCAATGCTGCAATTTTAAGAGAATTTGAATAGAAATAGGCAGATTAGGAAATACGCTTTCATCTCCATACTGCACAATATATTCAAGTAGCTCTCCAGATTTCTCAGATATACTATAGGTAACAGTATGAAATGTTTCATTCATGTGTTTTTTTTTTATAATTGGCGACTTTTTGCACCCCCTTCGATAGGCGCCCAGGGCTCGTGCCCTGCCAGCCGCACCCTAGATACCTACGCCTCTGAGCAGTCAATCAATCTGCCGTTTCCGAATTATGTTGGGGTCGGCTTCCAGTCTAACCGGATTCAGCTGAATACTAGTATTAACATGGAGCGATGGCCAATCTGACTTCTACAAGTACTCATCATCATCATCATCTCAGCCGAAAGACGTCCACTGCTGGACATAGGCCTCCCCAAGCTCCACCATTTCGACCGGTTCTGTGCTTCCCACATCCAGCGGACTCCTGCGGCCCTCACAAGGTCATCGGTCCACCTTGTGGGAGGCCTTCTTACTTTACGTCTTCCGGTACGCGGTCGCCACTCCAGAACTTTTCGGCCCCATCGGCCATACTGCTGCCACTTAAGTTTGACAATTATTCGGGCTATGTCGACTACCTTGGTTCTCCTGCGGATCTCTTCATTCCTGATTTGATCACGCAGGGAAACTCCAAGCATAGCCCCATTGCCCTTTGGGTGACTTTAAGCCTTCTTATGAGGCCCATTGTAAGCGACCACGTATCGGTTCCATATGTCATCACAGGCAACACGTACTGGGCAAAGACTTTCGTCTTCGAGACACTGTGGTATGTGCATGTGCTACAAATAGTAGTAGTACCAGGTTACTGGGTAATGCGATACCCCTTGGTATCATCATATCAGCCGAAAGACGTCCAATGCTGGAAATAAGCCTCCCACAAAAGGAGGGGATTTGCCATAATCGCCACGCTTGGCAGGCGGGTTGGCGATCGCTGTATGGTGGTCAAATGCATAGAGAACGCTGCTGCCCATTCTCTAGTAAGTCCCTTAGTCGCCTTCTACAACACCCACGGGAAGAAATGGAATGGTGCTATTCTTTTACGTCCGGCACCACACGGACCCTTCGGTATATGGTTGTCAAACGTTTGGGCTTCTGACTGCCCGTAACGACTGTGCTTTGCGAGGCACGGAGGAATGTCGATACGTAATGGATGATCACCCAACCACGAACCGACCACGACAAGCGTAAGTTAACCTTCGAACGAGCTCTTCCTTCAAATCAGCAATTACTGGTGAGTATTATTTTTTTTATCTGCACTATCTATATTAATATTATTAAAGAGGTAAAGTTTGTGAGGTTGTAGGCGGTAATCGCTGGATCTACAGAACCAATTTTGAAAATTCTTTTACCATTAGAAAGCCACGTTATTTGTGAGTGTCATAGGCTATATTAACCTGAAAAAACGGTCGAACGAAAAAAATAAGGATCCCATCCGTGCGAAGCCGGGACGGGCCGCTTGTATAACATCATTTAATTAAGTAATAAAATAATATTATAAAAACGAATACAATGTGTTGTATCATGTTTAGATATCTATTGCGTTTGCGGAGTTTAGCTAGCTAATTTAAATTAACCTTCTAGTATTCCCATTGCATCATAATTCGTTTACATTCAATTAGATCTTTGACAATCGGTACAGGTAGTCCGAAGCCTATAAACTCTGACAACCACCCTACCAAGAGATATCGTAATACCCAGTTACTGGGTGGTGGAGGTCAGATCGGCAGTCACTATATAAATACTAGTATTCAGCAACATCCGGTTAGACTGCAAGCCGACCCTAACATAGTTGGAAATGGCTAGCCAGATTGATTGATTTTTACTTGGCGTATACTAAAGCGAGAGAACTGTGTTAACCATTTTTAAGTAAATAAACGAATTAACATCCCATTATAATAACTCCCGGGAATAAATTTACCAAATTCTCGGTCATATATCCCTAATGCAATCTATTTAAAACCCAAATTTAACGGGCAGCAAAGTTTCATAACGAAAAAATATAATTTTGCAATTCCAATAAGAAAGCAAGAAAACTCCAACACTATTTACGTAATAAAATCCCTAAACAGCATAATAAAATTCCAGAAATATTTTTCACATATTATTAGATATTTCTAAAACATTATTTTGTAGAACAAAATAAAATAAAAAACATCACCATAAATTTCGTGAAAAAATAGTTCTCATTTTGCGACTAGATGGCGTTGGCGTCGAATTAGATCTCGCTATGGTTTCGTTACCGCCGCTAGTATAAGGTCTCTGAGAAAATTTTACACATTATCCACAAAAGCTGGACATAGGCCTCTTCTATATAAAGATATTTTTGACAGCGAAAACGTTGCTTATGTAACGAGTCGCTTATAAACCTTATTGAATGTAAATGTATGAAATACATTATAATTTTACGTGAAATTTCATGATGAATTTGGTCCGATTTCAGATTCAGAAAATAATTTGGTCTGACTGGTAAACAATGTTTTCTAGTTAACTAGTTACCAGCGACTCGGCCCTACTTCGCACGGTTTTGTAACTTGAC
Source organism: Polymixis lichenea (assembly GCA_949091785.1). Classification (NCBI taxonomy): domain Eukaryota; kingdom Metazoa; phylum Arthropoda; class Insecta; order Lepidoptera; family Noctuidae; genus Polymixis; species Polymixis lichenea. The sequence continues at coordinate 15,045,263 of OX420956.1, forward strand.
AAAACATCGATTTTTCTCTTTATGTATTTATATTTTCTATTTTTAATATCAATGTTTGATATGCTGCATCAATTTCGTGATCTTCCATTTCTCGTTTTGAAAGGTTGAATGATTTATCGGACTCACTGAATTTCGTTTTCTGGCTAAAGGCGCTCCCTCACCTCTTAGAATTCGCTTGTAATGTATCCTTTAATTGTAACCTAGCCTTGTTACTTTTAGCTATTTAACTACATACAGTAGCAGGGACATCGACGCGATACCTATAAGCTTGGATTCAGTATATGGTTAACCCTCCTGAATTATTTCAACGGTTATTTAAAAACAAAATTAGCTGTACCATATATTTTGACCGCGTAGGTATTATGCTTTTTAATGAAACAGTAATTTATTTTTTATAACTGTGGACAAATTTCTCCACTAGTGGGTCTAGACTAGAATCATGTGCTGAATTAATGGTTTCCTGAGCCTATCCTGCTGGTTACAATTATATCTAAACACAACGCAGCAGTCGACAGCCTGTGCAGTTAACTTGCAAAGCCCTTACGCTACAGTGGAATCTTGGTTTGGGTTTAATGAAAAGCAAATGCTCCTGGTGAGAGAGCCTTAAGATATCAGTCGTTTTATGTAATGCTAATATCTATATTTAATTTGAACTTAAGACTACTGTGATGAACAGCAAAAGACAAAGAAAATTAACATAAATTTATGATAAAAAGGTTTTATAGAGACTATGTGATATCTAGTAGAAACTATGCCATTGGGAGAAGCTCACAGTTAAGTACCTTTTGCTGCAGTCACTCTTGGGCATTCATGACCGATGATGTCAAATGATGAACAGCCTCCTGGATAATCTGCCATTTCACTGCCGGATATGGGCTCCTTACCCATTCACTCCCTCCAATTTATTAAAGTTAGCTACATCTGCTGTTGAGCGGAAATGACTTTTGATACTTACTTACTATTTGTTGAGTGTTTTAATGTGAAGGCTGCTGGAAGCAGTGTCACCACAATAAAATGCTGAAAGAGGTTATGACCTGTGTGTCCACATACCACATTCTTGGAAGGAGGGTCTGATAAGCGTCAATAAAAGTGTTTTAAAGGTAAGTTCCTTACTATCCCTTTTGTTTGGATGACCAGAGTAGCTTGACCGCTATTTGAGGGTCTATACGCCCAGGAAGCACTGGAGATTTTTAACGAGACGATTTTTCACCGCGCACTGGTTTTCCAACTGTTGGTGTTGAACCTAGCATCTTAGTAAGTAGAAATCGCCAGTGGGAATGATGGTTAGGTATAAATCTACTCACCCTGGAGTCATGCTCCACACAGGAGTGGTGGTAGTGTCGTCTCCATTGAGGAGAGGTGCTGGAGAAGGCGGCGAAGAGTCCTGCTTCTTCAGCAGGTTCGGGTGGCTCGGCTGCCTCGTCAGTGTCCACTTCACTGTGGTTGTAGCGGTCACAGCGAGCTGGAAATGATTTAAAAAAAATGGTTAAGGCTTTCTTAGAATACATCTAAAGCATGCAGAGGCCAAACCGAACCGACGAATGTATATCAGTTTGGTCTAATCAGGGCTTTATACTACAATACTTTACAGTCTACATGGTGTTGTGACGTCTTCGAATTTTTGGTTCTAGGACATTTAGGTTTCCTCACGATGTGTTCCTTCATGGTTTTGAGAGAAATGGTGATAAAATAAATCACACAAAGTAATGTGCCTGCGTCCTACGACACGTAAGTCGGGGTCGTTAGCACTGGATCAACACTGATCTAACTGAACTGCGACTACCGAGATGAACACTAATAGAGAACTATGGAAGAAAAAGACAAGTTGCGCCGACCCCAAATAAACTGGTATAAGGGCAGGAGAAGTGATGGGTAGCTCGCCGTCCGGTAAGGACCAAGCCCGGGTCGACAGAGCGTTCTGTTCCACACGCGCCTGAAAGTGATGTCAGCACAAACTGGTGGGGTCCGCAAGGGCCGATGCCTGCCAGGGATGCGGGTTGTTCGAAAGATATACCGTGGCCCCTGACATACAGGCAACTGAAGGAACATGGGTGGGTTTTAGTCAGTAAAAGTCTGACACGCCCTCCTGTTCCACCCAGAGCGGGAGAAGTTATTTAATAATTTCCCACCCAAAAAACAAAAAACAAACACAAAAAAAAAGGCAAGACAATCCTACTATAATATCCGCCCTACTAGTATTATAAATGTGAGAGGATGTTTGAATATTAAGATGTTTGGATGTTTGTTACTCAATCACAAACGGCTGAACGGATTAGGATGAAATTTGGCACATAGATAGAGTATAGCCTGGATTAACACATAGGATACTTTTGATCCCGTTAGTACGTTCCCGTGGGATAATTTTCGACTTCCTCGCGGGCAAAGCTGCTCGTAAAAGCTAGTGATAAATAAAAGCTCCCGTAGATAAGCACGACACGACAGTGCGACGACATGCGAAGTTTTCATAGAAATTGTTCTTCTATACTTGGACTCATAATCGTATTCAGTAACTGGACAGTTTGAAGAAAAATAATGTTACCATACTAAAACTAATAGTGTTGGGGTAGTGAACGATTTTGAGTAAAGAACGAACGAAAAAAATGGTTTAATTTTAATTTCGTCATAGAACTTTTAATTTTTTTTTTGTAACATGTGGAATATAAGAATATATAACAAATTCTACTATGTTTAATAGTGCATATCATGTTTTTAAGACAAAATATTAAATTTAAAATATATTTTTTGCATGTAAGCACATTTTCATTCATTCTTACAGCACCTCACTATCTTTTTTTATCATAATCTGGTAACCCTTCAACTCGAGTCGCGTCGCACCTACGTGGAGCCTGAACCATAGAGAATATTCCATAGTACTTACTGTCAAAATAGCTGGTGTCCTCGTCATTATCAAGCTGCGGAATGAACTCGGCCTTCCTCCTCAGCAGATTGTTCCAATCCAGACCGCAGAAGTATATGTGATCCTGTGGAAAATTAAAAAAAAAACTCCTTAAAACTTCAAACTAAAGAGTTACATTTAAAATATTATAATTTTAAACGTAGTTTGCTGATAAGTTCATGAATTTCGACCGCGTGTTTTAGCATTCAAATAAATAAAATTGAGGTAGGTGCCTGTTTGTAATGTCAAAATAACAGCTTTTTACTAAATGCATACGAAAGTACCGTATATACAGTACTTATAACGACTTTTACTGGCAGATAGCCGATGTTATAAGGATGGCTAACAGTTGTCCCGGTAGCACGTTCTCGTAGGATAATTTCCAACAATCACGAGGGGGAAGCCTCGGTCACAGCTAGTAACGTAGCTTTCTATTAGTAAATGATATTTTGTAATCGGTTCAGTACTTCGACATATTCATCATCATCATCATTTCAGCCGAAAGACGTCCACTGCTGGACATAGGCCTCCCCCAAAAGAGGGGTTTTGCCATAATCGCCACGCTTGGCAGGCGGGTTGACGATCGCAATATGGTGGCAAAATGCATAGAGAACGCTGCTGCCCATTCTCTAGTAAGTCCCTTAGTCGCCTTCTACGACATCCACGGGAAGAAATGGGATGGTGCTATTCTTTTACGTCCGGCACCACACGGAACAACTCGACTTCGACAGATTACCTGTTAAAAATTTATAAATAAACAATTTTGTCCTTTTAATAGAAAACCAAAGTCGCATTGATACACGCATGAGCTTTGCGCTGTAAAACCAGTACAATGCGCTTGCGCATTTCCTAGAGAAAGTAAGAGTAGTTAGAGCTACTTAAGGGCAACGCAAGCGTACCTTAACTTGATGCGTGCCGCCTGTTCCCAGCCTGTCGCGAGGGTTCCGCGAGAGTAACTCTGTAATGATGGCTCTGGCTTCTACTGCGATAGGGAAGTCTTCTTCTGATGGCCACTCGATGTCATCTAGAACATAAGAAATTATTGTCATGATTACGTGCTGGTTCGGATAGAGGCGGTCCCTCACCAGGAGCATTTGCCTGTAATGTTACAATCCAAGATTCCACTGTAACAGCTAGGGCTTTGCAAGAATGCCTTCAACTTGTAGCTACCTAGCAGTACGGCCTACTTACAAATCCGAGCTGTCGAGAGGTAATTGTAACCAACTGGAAAGGACAAAGTCGTGCGATTGATTTTTCGCGTATTTCTAGAGAAATATGTAGAAAACTAGCTGATAGGACAGACGTTGTCTTGTTTCCTAGAACTCAATCGCAGCTCCACCTACCGGGTTCAATTGTAAATCTAAACAGTTCAGAGACCCACTCAACCAACAAAACATTTAATCAAAATGGGTCCAGCCGTTTAGGAGGAGTTCAATGGCATACACACGTACAGTAAAATTATATATACAAAGATAAATAGAAAGAAAACAGATATTTGTCACAGAAACATGTGCATTTAAAAACATCCGTTTTCCCGAATAATACAGAAAAAAATCACGAGCACAAAACAGCACCCTAATTGTGTAGCGCATTATTAATCAGAACCAGAGTTATATTGAGGGTTATTGTTAATTCATAGCTACATGTTTTATTTAATTAATTAATTAATTTATTGTTAATGTGCAATTCCACCGCAGAAGTAGTCGACTGATCGAATGCTTAACTAATGTAGTTCTCAATGCACCAGCTAAATTGTTACGGTGATCAATAGCCAGTGAAAATCATCTACTCACCGTTTACAGTGTGTGCGAACAGCTCTTCAGGAGTGTCTCCGAAGAAGGGTACACATCCGACTAGGAACTCATACAGAATGATGCCCATTGACCACCAGTCCACTGGCTTGCCGTAACCCTGGATACACAATATTTAACTTAATTAAATCGAAGGTTCCTAAAACTAAAACGATAAATATATGTTTATACTTCGGAGCAGGAGGAATTCCAGTAGGATAAATATAAACGGAGGGTCAAAGATGCACAACTTAGAATAACATTCTCGGAACTCAAAAATAAATTCCATACTGCTCTGGAACCGAGAAGAAATCATAACAAGGAAGGATAAGACTTACGACGAACATGTGCTCAATTTTGATAAACTTATTTTATTCGTCTTGCAAATGTCCAATGAGGCCCATTCTGTTTCTCATTAAATGCGTAATATCACACAAAAAAAAAAAACGTGACATATTATTTATTTACTGAGAATAAATTTATTCTCTTTTTTATCTATTCCATTATTTTTTTTGGTCTTATCTTACCTGTCTCAGGATCACCTCCGGCGCAATATACTCAGGAGTCCCACACACTTGCTTATCAGAGAACTGTCGCGCCTCTCTGTCGGCATACTCTTCGTAAAGATTTGTCGCCACTGAAAAATAAAGTCTTTCATTTTAGTGATGTACCGACTAGTAGGCCATATATCTAGTCGGCGATTAGTCGGCGACTAGTCGGCTAAAACCGCCGATTAGTCGCCGCATTTTTTACTCGTATATTTATTAAAATGTATAAGACGGTGATTGAAATTAAATTAAAATATTTACTTTTGTTATTTTTATTATAGAATCAGTTTTACAGTTTACTTTTAGTGCAATCTAGAATAGGTTAGGAAGAAACGCTGGTTCGCACGTAAACAATGATAGAATAAATGCAAAGTAAACAAATACATGTCCCGACAATTCCGCCTGGTCGCCGAGCGCCGCCGCCGCGTACCCGGCACCTACGAGCCGAAAGCGTAGTCACGACCATTACCGATGTCACCCGAACTCAACCGAAAGCAATGACCGGCTTGACCGACTAGTCGGCCAAAGTCATAGTCGGTCTCTCTCTAATTCAAGTTACACTGGACTAAAGTTCCGGAGATAATTCCGAAATAGGGCGATGTCAATAAGGTTGTAGTTGGAAAATCATTTTTTAAGAGAATATTTTTGAAGCAATAACATTGGTTAGGTTACGTTAAAAGCTAAAGTAATAACAGCAGCACGGGTCCATCGAAAATGTTAAGCAGCGCTTGCTGCGGTAGGTCCGTAAATTGGTAACCATCTTTATATACCAAGACCCCTCCGTGCCGTTAGGCCGTTGGTCCCGGCTGCCATTCGTGGATCTTTGACAAACGTTACGGGTCGTCAGAAGCCCGAAAGTCTGACAGCCATAAGAATTGTTGGTCGCTGTGATTAACTCAAGACAACGTTTGTGTTCTTTCACCAGAATTAGCTTAACTACTGACAGGACATATGAATTACTTCATATCATTGTTTATTTAACTTGACTGCATAAAACATTTTTTATTTTATTTTATTATTTAAATTTTCATTTCTTGTTGAATTTTAATTATATGCTATTATTGTATAGAATTAAGTTCTTCCAACATAACAGACAGCTGTGCTGCTGGGGAGTTTGTTGCGCCACTTCTTCTTCCCAGCTAAAGCAATAGGAAGTGGTGAAGGGCGGGCGTTTTGGGGGACTGTCTTATGTAATTTTGACGTTCAAAAAGTACTGACTGTCAGCCTAGTTTGAATAAATGACTTTTGATTTTGATTTTGAGCCACTATTACCAAGGCGTTTCGTACTACCCAGAAAGTGGTGGAGGTCAGATAGGCAGACGCTTCCTGTAAAATACTGGTATTCAGCTGCATTCAGTCAGACTGGAAGCCAAACCCAACATAGCTGGGAAAAGGCAAGGCAGATTGTTAATAGCCTAAGTTAGGTGGCGTTTAAAAAAACTTACACGACATGAGTCCCATTTTACTGAGCCCGAAATCCGTTAGCTTTATGTGACCGGTCGCCGTTATCAGCAAACTGAAAAATGAAAACAAAATTGTCAGGTTTTTGCAGTCTCTACTTACCCTTTTAACAATCCAAAAGAGCCTTTCGAAGGCTGATAGAAGAAAGACCGGAAAGTAACACAGGCTAGCTTTTATCCCGAAAAATGTACAGTTCCTATCGGATAGACCATGGATAAAAGCTAGTATATCAACCTGTCAGGTAAGCGTTGACTGAAGGGCTTAATTTATTGAGGCAGCCACAAAGTCAGGAAGCATTGAGTACCTAATCTCCCTCTTCTTCGTCGTAACACTCTTGGCAGAGTGGTCGTGATCGTCACATCAGGAGTGGTGGCAAGCTTCACAATCCGCCGCCATTCCTGCAGTACTGTGGCTTTTTTGAACATTCGTGGAGTGGACCATTGAGTGCAGTTTTGACCTGGTCGATCCAACGCATTGGAGACCTGCGGCGTGCTCTTGTACCTTCAACCTTTCCCTGTACTACAAGTCGCTCCACAGATGTGTCTTCTTGGCGTGTGATATGTCCAAAGAAAGTGATAATACGACATTTGACGATGGAAGAAAGACGCTGTTTGACTGCGCGTACGTTCGTGTGTCCTTCTTTGACGCAACAACGAATCAACGATCGACGTGATTTATTAGATAGACATTGTTTATAGGCCAGAGAGCGACGCAGGCTACTCTTTATCTCGAGAAAATGAATAGTTTCCGTCTGACCACGGAAGCGAAACAGGCAAAAGCACTTACTCGTCAGATTTAATATCCGTATGAAAAATTCCATTCGAGTGTAAGTACTGCACAGCTAGGACCGCTTCTGCGAAGTAATGCCGTGCCATGTCGACCAGTAGCTGTTCATCATCATTTCAGCTGAAAGACGTCCACTGCTGAATATAGGCCCCCCTAAGCTCCGCCACTTCGACCGGTTCTGTGCTTCCCGCATACAGCGGACTACTGCGGCCCTCACAAGGTCATCGGTCCACTTTGTGGAAGGCCTTCCAACTTTACGTCTTGCGCGGTCGCCACTCCAGAACTTTTCGGCCCCCGTAGCAGTTCAGTGTGGAGTAAAACGGCACTATCTATGTAATACTTACTTGACAAATTGTATGTTTTTCTGTCGTTCTTTCACGGAGCAATGGATCGACGTGATTTTTAGCATAGGCTACGTTTTATCCCGAAAATTTTCAAAGTTCCTGTGTAAATAGACCACGAACGCAAAACAGGTGAAAGTTAGTCTTTTAGAACTTACTTGTCAGGTTTCAGATCTCTGTGTACAATGCCATAGGAGTGTAAGTACTCCACAGCTAGGACCGCTTCAGCGAAGTAGTGCCTTGCCATGTCGGCCGGCAGTGGCCCGGCGCGTAGTAGAGTGGCGCAGTCGCCGCCTTCCACGAATTCGAGGACAAAACAAAGATGGCGTTTTGTTTCGAAGGAACAGTACATTGTTACCTAGAAAAAATAGGGGTTGTGTGATGATTTTGGCAAAATTCGGGGTGAATTAACGTTAATTGTTTGTCTCTACTTCATTTTGATTGATGGGGGGGGGTTAGGTGTTCCTACTTTTATTTCCAAGAAAGCTAAAGACATTGTTTGGTAGATTTTTTGGCAAACTTTGGAAATTTGTGCCACCTAGGTGGCACAAATGTCCAAAGTTTTGCTATTGATATGAATTTGATTATTATTATTCAGTAAATCTATCCCATACTGTTACAAATATATCACATTTTAATCAACATAGGACGTGAAACAGACCTGCAGTTTGCTAAAGTCCAATGAAAATTTGAATTCCACGAGCTACTTTAGCGCATCCAACTTAATGTAATGATGTGTGATTTCTCATTTATGGACCACGAACCGGTTAAAATGGCGAAGCATTCATGATAATCTGTGTGGCGTGACATCAGACGTAAGTTAGTTCAGAGTTAAGCTTTACTTGACCTAACTTATTTCTAACGCTCGGCTTTAAGCAAAAAGCTTTTACACAGCCGCTGCCGTGCTTAAAGGGAATCTAGTCGCGGGCTTGAACTCACCGGTGGGCCTGGCTAAAAATCACGCTGTTTCACCAGGCTTCGTGTCCGACAGAGAAAGTATCAGTGATCAGCAGTTAGACGCTAGTCTACACGCACAACGTTACTGAGTGAGATGCAAGATCATTTATAGTAAAACTGGCGCGTAAAAAATTAAGAAAAGTCCTTCGGAAGATCGGGTTTTATGACAAAACCACTGCATAAATCAATGACCAACAAAGTTTATTGATTTTTTCGATAATTGAACTTTATCGGTACCGATTTAGTTTTTTACATTTAACACTTCTTTTATTACTTAAACACGCCCAAAGTTAGGTTAAATTAGGTAGAAAAACGAATCTTTGTTGGCTTATAACTTTTCAATAGCTTTTTATTTTAGTATTCTGGTTCCGTACAGACAATATTAATACGAAGAAAAACCTTCTCAAGTTTAATTTTTGATGTGCATTGTCGAACAGTGAAGTATTACACTTCCGAAGTTTCTATAGAAAAAAATGTCGACAAGATTCACCTTAAAGCTTTTTTGCACGGACACCAACTTTATTAATTTACAAAGCAGTTTTTGCTTTTCCAACTTTATTGATTTCGATTTGGGTAAAGTTGTTAATACAAAAATGACAACTTAGCACCGGACTAAGTTATTAGTTTTGTAAAAACGGCTGCATTTCTATACATATTGGATTCTTAATTAAAATACTGGCTTGGAGCTGTAGAGGTAATCGAAATAGAAAACCTCGTTTTGTAATAAGGAGGAGTATATTATCAGCAGTTCATCATCATCATCATCATTTCAGCCGAAAGACGTCCACTGTTGGACATAGGCCTCCCCCAAGCTCCGCCACTTCGGCCGGTTCTGTGCGGTTGTGAGTTCTTCATTTAATTTAGGACATAACTTCTGTCCGACTTTTATAACGTGATTGTACTATAAAAATAAACATATTTTATAATAGTAGCATAAGTAACTTACCACAAAAGGATTGTCAGCGAAACTAAGGATATCCCTTTCAGCGAATGCTTGTTCCACCTGATTCCTGAGTATCAAGTTGTTTTTACTTATTTTCTTCATTGCGTACCTGTTAATTAAAAAAAAAACCTTATAAGCGCCAAATCTCTGCTTTATACAACGTGTAACATATTAACGCAAGACCTCATACACCACAACTAGAGTATTGAGTTAAAAGCATAATACAATGAGCAAAACTTTTTTTTTTCTAAATAAACTATTACTATTAAGGGGAATCTAGTCGCGGGCTCGAACTCAATGGTGGGCCTTGCTAATAAGCACGCTGTCTCACCACGCATCGTGCCCAACAGATGTAATATCAGTGATGAGCAATTAGACGCTAGTCTACACGCACAACGTTATTGAGTGAGATGCAAGATTATTCATAGTAAAAACAGGCGTGTAAAAAATTTAGAAAAGTCCTTCGGAAGATCAGGTTTTATGAATAAACCACTACATAAATCAATAAAGTCTATTGAACTTTTTGATATTCGAGCTTTGTCAGTACCGACGTGGTATTGGAGATTTTACATTTCTTTTGGTACTAGTTACGCCCAAAGTTAGGTTAAATTAGCAAGAAAAACGAATACTTATTGGCTCCTAACTTTTTATTTTAGTATTCTGTTTCCGCACAGACAATATTAGTAATGAGACAAAACCATACCATGTTTAATTTTTAATGTACATTGTCGAACACCGAACCGAAATTAGTATGGGGCAAAATCGACTAGATTCACCTTAACAAAAACGTGTCAACCCCAGCATTATAGTGTGCATTTAAAATTGAGTGTTATTGCCTTGAAATAAGTTTGAATTTTCTTTGGCTCGATCGGCAGTAAGTATAGCAAAATACATATTGGAAAATACCCATTTCAAAAGTAACTGAAATCGATTCAGTAGTCAATTATGAACAAAATACTTTCAGGACTTCGTTTATTCTATTACACCTTGTAGAGCGATCATTATCATCAATGCTGTTTTTAAGTCTTTTTGATTTATCTTGGGAGAAGCTTTTGTACAGTAGTGAACTACAACTGACACATATTTTTCTTAAATGATTTTCACTGATCGAAAAATAAGCAAGTAATACATTGACCAGTACAGTCCCAGATGCAATTAAGACCTCTACAGGGTAGAATTAAATCAGCAAAACCCACCAGACGTGATGGGTGTAAAAAATATTTATTTTATATTTATACAGGGTGGCAGAGACATCGATGCGCAAACTACAACCATGAATTCAGTAAATTATTCCTCCAAGTGAAGAAATATTCCGTCGTTTTTTTTTAATGGTTGATTCATAGAAAACTGAACGTCTACACGGTCAAAATGTTTGGAACAGCTTATGTTTATTTTATAACAGACGAAAACTTTCAATGCAGGGGTTTCAGAATTTTGTACTGAAGGTGTGAAGAGGTTGTGTCGATATCCCCCCTGCCAACCTGTATTATATTTTAAAGTTTTTGGGCTCAACGACCGTAGGTAGTGTACCTGTCCCAACTCGCCGACGAGGAAGTGACCAGATATCAACTATTTTCTCGCTCAAGAAACGTAAAAAAGATTATTGGTCCCGTGTAAGTAAAAGAGATACTTACATAATATATTAAACGTTGATCGCTGACTGTTCACATCGCGTCCTTGTTTGTCGCAGCGACAAGGACTATCATCAAAAAGAGTACTCGCTCAACGCCGACGCGCATTCACAGGTCGTTGCTTGCCAACTCGTTTTTCTCGATTGTCGTTAATCGCTGGCTGGTGGGATAGATGCCTAAGGAACTCAACTTATATAAATCGTTAGCCACTCACCTTGTCCTCGTCTGCTTGTGCTTGACGAGGTACACGGCGCCGTAGGCCCCGTTGGAGATGAGCTTGATGACGTGGTAGTCACTCTCCGACGGCGGCGCGCTGCCCGAGCTCGGCGGGGACTGGCGCCCGCGGGATCTGGGGGGGGGCGGTGTTTTAGTTATCTGTGGGAGTGATTTCGTAAAAGGGTCGGAAGTATGTAACAGGAAATCGGGGTAGCGCGCGCTATTCAATTTGACCATTAGCGCGCGCGGTGGTAAAATTGGTGGCAATTGGTGGCAACCAAGGTGAGAGGTCAGGGGGCCAATGATCGTAATTTTAAGAACGTTCACAGTCTGACCTCTGATTCAATCTGCCAAAAATACCTCGAGTTTCCATACATTTTTGACAAGTTAATCTAGTCGCCGAGGTGACACTGCGACTAGATTTTTTAAGCTTTTTAATTACGAGAATTGGCCTTCAGATGTTACACACCATAGTTCGAGTAGTGTAAGGCGTTTTTTTTTTATATGAAACCTCGGTTACTCTTCATAAGTTAAACCATCACCATCTATAATAGGTTTAATTCTTTAGTTCTTACTTGGAAGGTGAAATATTTTGTGGCAATGGAGGAGGTGGAGGTGCTTGCAGTTCTGCCAGAGGGTCTCGTGATAAGCCCAGCTTGTGTATTATGTACTGAGGGATGTCCGTCGTTATGCCCTGAGGAATAAGGTTCATTTTAGTACAGAGCGTTTTGTGGAGCGCATGAAGAATGGCGAATAATATTACACGACGTTGACATAAATATTTATAAATTATCTGAAGGAAAGGCTCAATTACACAAGTTTCACACCTGTCACTTAAAGTACCACTTGAATATTGCACTTTTATGTATATTTATAGTGTATCTCCTACAGCTGTTGGACGCCAAACAAGCAACAAAGCCTTTTCGTGGCAAGTTTCACAACTGTCACTAAAAGTACCAATTGAATGCTTCACTTGTAGATCTTTACAGTGTATCTCTTATTGTTGGACGCCAGATAAGCAATCAGAATCAGAATCAGAATCAGAATCAGAATTATTTATTTGTAAAACATAGGTGAAGAACATATACATTAATCATACATGTCAAGGTCTTAAATAGATAAGTGTTGCACTATGCAGCATTTCATCAAAAGTTTCACACGTGTCACTTAAAGTACCGCTTGATCAACTAACCTGCTGATGTTTCGCATGACCCTCAGCGGCTTCCAAGAGTCTGTAGAACCTCTCAGGATCGAACTCGAGACATTCCAGTAGTCGGGCCGGCCGTGCCATCGCGAGTATTAGTCGCGTCACTAAAGGTGCCACTTGATTACCGGCTTCTGCTGACTTTTCTCGTGTCTGTGGAGAATATTTAGATGTAAACAAATATTCTATGCTGATATAGACATAAGTGTCAAATCAATGCGGAAAACTTCCAATAGCTCAAAATTTCATAAGTATGCTTAAAGTTGTAGGTGTTGGTTGGTTTTCCTAAGAAAGTGGTTCCGTTACATTATTTGCACCCGCAAAATGACGGCCGTCCACATATACAACATTATTTTTAGTATATGTGAAATCTGAATATAGTTTGTTCACAATAATTTGAAAGTTTGTACATAGATTCTTTACATGAAAATACTAGACACGTGTTTCGTGTTTCGCATATACACCGTGACATTTTAGTCGTCTTACAACGGCAGCCCACTTCATGTATCCAATGACTACTAAACATTTATTTGAAAAAAAAAAGATATATTTTTGAACATTTACATAATAAAAAAAAATATCATTCACTAAGACGCATGACGTAGTTTGAAACACCCTGATTTATGGAGATGGAATTAATGATGGAATGTAATGGTAGGTAGGTAGATATGTTCTACTGTTTGATACGTAAACATTATTAACAGGGAGGGTGTTTCATAATTCTAAAGCATTATTTATTTTTCTTTGAACCTATTATCTTAATTAATGGCAACAATATTTTAATCGCGCCTAGAGGTATTTTATGACGGATACATTGAGTGGACCACCTTTGTAAGACGACTAAAATGTCACGGTGTATACTGACTAGGGTTGTAGAGCGTCCAAGTGTAACTAAAACTCAGCGCCATTATCACGAGGGCTGTTATTTTGTGGCCACCATATTTATGACGACACTTTCTAAGGTAATCCAAACATAAAAGATTTGTTGTTTTTTTTTAGCAAGAGCTCCTGCGTTCCTTTCCAGAATTGGAAAACGTGTTATTGGAAGTTTCATCCGGGATTTCTTATTACCAGCCCTGAGTCTGTATTTGTGCCCGATTGACGGCAATAGGCTCGCCGTCTTACATGAAACTTATACATAACTTGCGAATCGTGTGAGCTATGGGTATACCTCTGCTTAACCTTTCGGGGAATACAAGCGTGATGTTATGTTTCTATCGGATATGTTACCTCAGCCAACAGCCTGTCCAAGCTGTCAGCCATGTCGTAGAAGTATGTGCTGGTGACTTGCTTGGACTCCGACTTGTGCAAGCAGTCGCGAGCCATCTCCAGGACCTGCGAAAATTGACATCAAAACTTGCAAATGCATACATTTATTCTTTAATATCTACTTAAGGTTGTTCCGTGTGGTGCCGGACGTAAAAGAATAGCACCATCCCATTTCTTCCCGTGGGTGTCGTAGAAGGCGACTAAGGGACTTACTAGAGAATGGGCAGTAGCGTTTTCTATGCATTTTACCACCATACTGCGATCGCCAACCCGCCTGCCAAGCGTGGCGATTATGGCAAATCCCCCCTTTTGGGGGAGGCTTATGTCCAGCAGTGGACGTCTTTCGGCTGATATGATGATCTACTTAAGGTTATGCACCTTATAGTGCATACCCCGCACTAAGGTAGCTCGTAAATTAAAATTTTCATACGTTTCTTGCAGGTCTGGTTGTATGTTGATAAAAATAGGATTCGCGACAATAACAAATACGTATTCACAGAATTAAAATCACTAGTGGGCGCCACTGGTATCCGAACATAATTCTTAAAAAAAAAAATATTAGCTTTCTGCACTCCTCAATACAAACTTTGACTGTGCCAAGCATACTCCTCCGTTCGCGTAATTTTCGTAAAAAAAGGGGTACAAAGTTTTTGCTTCACGTAATTAGACGAGCGACGGGCTATCGCGCGTCTAATTAGCAGACACAATAGAAATTTTATTGCTATCCGAAAACATGGTGTGCACTTGACGTGCGAAGAGTTTTTAATTTTATTTTATTTTATTTATTAAGGGATAATAAAAAACTACAACATATATGTAATACATTAAGGTTAACAAAACTTAAGTAATAATGTTGCAGTCCACTGCATTATCCGCAGATAAGACATAAGTTAATAAGAGTGATAAGGTATATTAAGATTAGAGTCGACAGTACAACTGTCTAAGTTAATTTTAAACCCATTGAATGAATTCATGAAGTAGTCATATTTTGTTCAACATTCCAGCCTGACCTAAAACAAAGTAAGAAAATATGAATTTCGCGAGCTACCCTGGCGGTTTCCCTATAAAACTACAAACTATCAAAGCCTCTCTTTTCGTTGACTTTGTAAACCATCTTTACCTGTCTCTGAACAAATCTCTCGATGGGTGGTCGGTCCGGCTTCTTGTCCAACTCCAACACTTCATCAATCAACCCTCGTAATCTGAAAGTAACATTTACTTTATTGCCATACTAGCTTTAACTAGACTCCGCCCACGTGTAACTCGCAATAGTACCCTACGTGTTAATGCAGGTTATAAACTATCTGCGTGCCAAATTTCATCCAAATCCGTTCAGCCGTTTTTGCGTGATTGAGTAACAATAATCCAAATATCCTAACAAACTTCACATTTATGATATTAGTAGGATAGGATAGTAGGAGTAGGATTGGTTGGTAGGATAGGATAGGATAGTAGGACAGGATAGTAGGATAGGATAGTAGGATAGGATAGTAGGATAGGATAGTAGGATAGGATAGTAGGATAAGATAGTAGGATAGGACAGTAGGATAGGATAGTAGGATAGGACAGTAGGATAGGATAGTAGGATAGGATAGTAGGATAGGATAGTAGGATAGGATAGTAGGATAGGATAATAGGATAGGATAGTAGGATTATCTCATCTAGTTTGGGGCTCACTGGCAAATAATATACTGTAACTTAGCCGTAGTTAATATTATTAGCTACTCATGTTGTCTCAACTTGATGTTAACCTGTGAACCGGCTTACTATATTACCTAGACAATAGTATTTTCCTATTATTTTGTTTCATAGCCAAATGTTTCATTGTGCAACTTTTATAATACCTAAATGATTCGTTTTATTTCATGATGAATCACTGTTGTGGTTACGCCAGACTGTTTTGAATTTTCGTAACACTATGCTTTCACCCTTAAAACTGACAAAATCGATAGTCTATTGCACAATAATGAGAAATTCTCTAAATTATTTTTATAATTGTTTCTGTGAATGGCAGACACATTCAGATAGGTCAGGATCCAGACTATAATACTAAAATTCATTGTGTAATCTGGTGTTGTTTTAACCTTATTTCATAGTAAAAAAACTAACATTGGCTAAATATGCGCAAATCTTCAGCGTTAAAAAGGTTTACGCTTCGATAATCTTCGTGTTTCCGAATTAAAACGAACGCACCACAGAGTTACCCCCAGAGGTTTTTGTACTGCCGAATGCCACGCTTTATAGTTTTGTACTTATCATTGCCCGTTTGTATGAAGTTTTATCTCTGTTGCATTACCTGCTCCCGTTGTACCTCGTCATCTGTCACTCAAAAGTTTTGAAGAGATTTTTGGAATTGCAGTTTTTTAGAACTGTTAATCTACTTAATATGATTTTCTAACCAATTGCTAATACAAAGTAGGCAACTACTTCCACGGTTGTATCAACTCTATATATAAGATCTTAATTGCGCGGCTGTATTTCCGTAGATAGACGATGATTGCTGAAGCGCAAACTTTTCCTTGGAGATCCGTCCTTACTTGTCATCCATCGCCTTCTGTGCGGCCGGGAATCGTGCCGCGAAGAGCGCAGACATGGCGGAGACAGCATCATCTCTTGAACCGGATCCTCCGCTCGAACCGCCTCCACCACCGGTGCGGGATGGTGAGCTGGAGAAGCAAGAATTATAGGTTAAGAAAAAACATAGACTACTTGGTTACTGATAACCAGTTTAATCTAGAATTTCAAATTATAAGAGAAGACTGCCTCGTTGGTCTAGTGGTCGCAACCGCTACTGCTGAGCATAAGGTCCTGGTTTCGATTCCCAAGTCAGGCAAAGTGTCATTGGGTTATTCCATTAGTCATTTCTCAGTAACAGCCCGGAATCTGGATTTGTTCCCGGTTGAAGGCAAGAGGCTCGCCCCCTATTATTTGGGAGATTATTGTCTTTGCCCCGGCCGACTTAGGTTCGAAGTCTATTTAAAGAATTCCAAGTCGAACACGGTAACACGTGCGTAGACTGAAGGCTATATGTAGCAGGGTCTTGCTGTGGAGGCGTTACTATTGGCATGAGTCCTGGACCCACGCACTCTAAAAAGCTTTTGAAGCTGTGTTATTTGCGGATTTATTAATTTGGAGGAGTCCAAATATTCTCCCACAGCAGTTCAGTCCAGAGTTGCTCACAAGACGAACCACTAATCGACCATAACTATCCAGTACACACCCACAAATTTACATCACATGCATCTACCATTACACAGTAAACAAAACAGCTGCCAAGATTCCTAACATTCGCTGCGGTCGACACTGACTCATGTACAGTCAGCCTCAAATTGATGTATGCATTATTATGTAAATATTGGAAGGAAGTTCTTTAACGGAGTTTGCGGAAAAAAGCGTAACGTAGCGAAAAAACATTACGCCCCCCTCCATGCGACTTTTTAGTATTTAATATAATAATAGAAAAAGAAAGAGAGTGGTAGAATTCATGGTTTTCGAGGGGGCTGAAACAAATGGTGAGGTCAAAAATCAAGAAGTCGGCTGTGAAAACTTTCAAATTTTTCATCGATATCGTTTTCATGGTGTTCAACAATCTAAATCTCCATATCAAATAAGAGTCGTAGTTGAACAAAAACTGTATGGAACTTCGTTCCTGACGTGTGGGGTCGGTGGACCCCCAAGTCAGGAACGAACTTTTTTTTATCTATTCATAAGCAGAGTATTATGGAACACAGATTTAAAACAGCAATGAATTTGTAGTCGATGTTTAAATGTTTTTTTTGGCTGACTGTACCTATCGGGTAATGTCGCCACATGCCTTATAAATTATTTAGTTTTACTCTCCGTGTGACGTTATGTCGTTATGTGGAATCTGTGGTGACGTGAAATTTTTGGTGCACATTTTTTGGACGCAGTTTCAAAAACATTTTCGATATTTCCAGAAATCTAATTCAGACCGTTTGGCATCTATACAGAAAATGCCACTTGCCGTATCTATTTGCACTGCTAAATCTGAGTATTCTATGGACCACTAAAATGAAAAGAGACGAAAACGGTCTATGAACTACGATTGATTCAGGAAACTGTTCCTTTTTATTGCGGTAATACTTCAATGGTCTTTTTGCCGCGTTCGTCAAGAACTATAGTTTTTCAGCCATAAATCCAGAATCGGATCAACCACAATATAAAAATATTTATCTTCGAACTATAGACAAAAACAAAGCAATGTTTAAATTCGTTTTTTGTGTATAAGCAGGCCTTAGATTCATCATCTGCCTCTCATTTTCCCAACTATATTGGGTTCGGCTTCCAGTCAAACCGGATGAAGATACAGTATTTTACCAGCCCCGGATCTACGATTTTTTCGAACCGGGGCAGAAACTTG
Source organism: Polymixis lichenea (assembly GCA_949091785.1). Taxonomy (NCBI): domain Eukaryota; kingdom Metazoa; phylum Arthropoda; class Insecta; order Lepidoptera; family Noctuidae; genus Polymixis; species Polymixis lichenea. The sequence goes on from OX420956.1 coordinate 15,063,686, forward strand.
ATAGTGGCGCCCCTCTCTCCAGCGTTTGAGATAAATTAATTAGGTGTGGGGCCTGTGTGGCGCCTTTTTCTTACAAGTCGACAGTGAACCAACCAGGCTTCCGTATGCTAGGCGCTTTGTGGAGCAAGATTTTTTATTATTATACTATATTATAATTTTGGCGCCCCCTGAAAGTACCGCCCGGGGCGGGTGCCCCGGTTTGCCCCCCGCTAGATCCAGGTCTGTATTTTACATGGAGCGACTGCCTAACTGACCTCCATAACCCAGTAACTGCGTACCCTAACGACTGTCGAAGATCCACAAATGACAGCCAGGACCAACGCCTTATCGTGCTTTCCGAGGCACGGAGGAGTCTTGCTCGATAGACCCGTGCGGCTGTGATTATTAAGCCACAAGCCCCTTGGACTGCTAGACGATAAATCAGTTAGTACCTCAAACTTCGACTGCGCACGCGTCTCGCCGGGCTCTGTGGTGACGGCGCGCGCGCCGCTGTGTTCCCGCTGCCGCCGCTGTCTGACAAAGAAGCCCAGTTGTTCATGCCGCTGCCTTGTGAGCTGCTGCAAGGGGAAAGATACGGTATGGTTAGTATAAAACAAAAAAAAAAAGTAGAAAAGTTTGATAGGAGCCCTGGAACTATCGGGAATTGGAAAAGACGCAAGGACCTCAAAAGCTGAATGACCAGTTAGCCAGTTTTCTGATGCTAGATTTCATTTTACCAGCACATGTTGCAAATTGATAACACAGATCCGAGATCGATTCAAGATACCAACTAGCGGAATATTAGATTTACTTTCGGTAAGAAAACTATACATAGTTTATACTGTTTTGAAAAAACACAAATGGCTTCCTTATGATACCACTATCTCATCAAAAAGAAGAAAAGATATTATAGCACCGATTCCACGAACAAAAACCAAGTTCTGTAGTAGGCAATACGAGAAACGGTCGTGTCAACTTTATAATAAAATAAACAAAGAGATATATGTATACACCAAACAACATTATGAATGCAAAAAACTTATAATTAAATGGATAAAACCACTCACATATGAGGACACAGAGGCCCTCCTGCAGACCACATCATAAGTCACTCAGTCACGCTTACATTTACTCACATATACATACAACATGTACACTTACACACCACACATACACCCCACACACACATATCGCGCATACCCACCCAACTCACATACAACTTACACAAAATACACACACTCATTTAAATAATCTTATGTACAATATCAGTCTTCTGTAATTCTTTGCTTTTTTTTTTAAAATTTGCTTCTTTAAAATTATAAAATTATATAATTGTGAATAGTTAATACTGGCATAACTTTTGTTTTTGAATGTATGTACATTACGCTAATCTAAGTTGCGGAAGAGTGGAGTGTCCTAATACAGGCATTTATTTGCTTAAAAGGATACTTCTATCACTAGCTATGTAGTACATTTTGTTAAAGAAATAAACTATTTTGTATTTTGTATTTTTGTATTAGGCAACTCGCCAGGTGCCATGCCAAGCATGGAAGCACGGTGATATGCTATAAAGTCTTAAAGCCATCATTGCTCCGTTACAGAAATGGGATGACGATCGAAGGTCCCGTACGGCGAAGTATGTCGTGTATTTATGCATGCCCGAGTGGGGGCGAGTTGCCATTAGGGATTTTTTTTTTTGGTAACAGGTTGGAAATCCTCATGGATGTCCTCCGCCCTGGGGGGACGGAGGGGTCTGTCAGACTCTTACTTACTAAAACCACCCCATGTTCCCTCACACTATTGCACCAGGGGCGACGGGGAGAGTTAAGCATTCTTCAAAATAGTCCCCGACTGGTGCCGGCCGTCTGGTCAAGCGGGGGCAGTGAGGTGTCTGACTTCCTCCGCGAAATCTAAGAGAGGCACGCGTGGAACATTACGCACCACCACCTAGGGGCTTATGTGATATGGGACGGACGTCATTAAGGATACACATGGTCTAACTTGTAAGGGATCAAGAAGCGCCTTCGGACCATATAAATAACATAGCCAAGGGCACGTACGTAGGAAGGGTCATGAGAAGATTGGAGGGATAGTCCAGTATAGCTCCAACCCTCTGAAACAATGACGGCGCCTCTGCTCCCAGCTGTCCTCTTGTCGAAAGGTGCTACTTACTTGAGCGAGTTCTGGTGCTGATGGCAGTGAGGACACGGCGCTCTCGGCGGCTCGCACACCGCCTGGACTGCGAGCAGCCTCTCCTGGGACGAGCATTGCGACTGCAACAAGGTGAGACGGCACATTAACATAAATTCTATCCATATTGTCCGAAGAAGTTATAGGCAGTCGGGTACTGCAGGTATATATCACCATTTTGTCAATATCACAAAGTTTATCCTACTTATAAAACGAAATCCAGCTGACCTATGCATCGAAACGTAATCCTTGTAAAATACAGGGTGGCAGACATTGACGCGCAACCTGAAATATTGAATCCAGCTCATTTTGTTTAATCATCATCATTACATTATTTCAGCCGAGAGACGTCCACAGCTGGACATAGGCCTCCCCCAAAAGGGGGTTTTTGCCATAATCGCCACGCTTGACAGACGGGTAGGCGATCGTAGTATGGTGGTAAAATGCATTGAGAACGCTGCTGCCTATTCTATAGTAAGTCCCTAAGTCGCCTTCTACAATACCCACCGGAACAAATGGGATGGTGCTATTCCTTTACGTCCGGCACCACACGGAACTGTCCGGCACCACACAGAAATTTTGTTTAATAGCTGACTGAAATTTCAACGCCCCTTGCGTTGAAATTTTTCGTTAGTATATTATATAATAGTATTTTATAGTTTGGTTCAGTATAATGTATTGAATTCATGATAACAGGTTGCACGTGGATGTCCGTACCACCCTGTATAACAGCTATGGCACCGGATCCTACAGAAAATAAGAGTAAAGGCAAAATTCAAAGCATTTCTAGACACCGAGAGTTTCAGATCGGCAATAATATTACAGTTAATTAAGTATGGAATGGTCCGTGGATGGGTGACCATCATAACATACCAAGACCCAACCGTGCCTCGGAGAGCACGCTAAGCGGTTGGTCCCGGCTGTCATTTGTGGATCTTTGACAGTCGAAAGCCAAATAGCCCGAAAGTCTTACCAAGGAGAATCTTGTTACCCAATAACTGGGAAGCCGACCCTAACATAGTTGGAAAAAGGATAGTCAGATGATGATCTTACTAGCACTATGATCTTTGACCGGGACTTTTGCACCCTGGATAGGACTTGTCATGCCTCGCCCAAACGCACCCACATCACAAAAGGACTTAATACGGTCAAAGTTGACAAATAACAGTGCGTGTACAAATACACAATTCTAGGCCATTGGGAATTAAAGGCGTGACAGCATACTCTATGTTATTTGACACACCTAAACAAATGTTTTCAGGTGACGTAAAGAAAAAATGTAAGTTGTTGGGCGTCTATTATTTTACTGTAAAAAGCATACGTGTGCTATCACTGTGACCATTAGCCATAAAAAGAGTATCCTTAAACACCATCAAATGGGTCTTCTCATCTTCAGATGAAATCTTATAGATTATTTAGTTACCTTTTACGAGAACCAACGAGAGGCAAGCCGGAACTGAACGGTCCGGATTCAGATCTGGTACAAGACAGTAGGCTATGTAGGCTTCAAAACTCGCTACCTTGACAGTGGAATATAGTATCTTTATTTAAGTAATTCAATCTCAAAGAGAAGAGGCCTGTGTCCCAGCAATGGGAACATGATAGACTTCCACCGTCGTCCATCTTCACAGAGACTGGGGTCTTCTTGAAGTTCACCAGTCTAGCACACTGTGCGAGCCATCGCACATATTACTCGGGAAGAGTAGAGGCCTTAAGTATACCGTACAAAAAAACACAGTCTTTTTTTTTTTTTTTCTGGGTGGGAAATCATCAAATAACTTCTCCCGCTCTGGGTGGAGCGGGAGGGCGTGTCAGACTTTTACTGACTAAAACCCACCCGTGTTCCTTCAGTTGCCTGTGTGCCAGGGGCCGCGGTATCTACAGTCTTTAAGTATGTTGTATGTTCAACGACAGTCTTCGCGTTTCAAATAACCAGAAATCCGGATGATGGAACATTTTCTGACCGTTACCATCAGGTGCAATGTAGACATATCAACCGTTTCACATATTCACCATGTCGCGTCGTAAATTTTGTACAGTCTAAATATCAGTACTAACACTTGCACTGCGAAAATCCCCTTACTTCTACGACAAAAAGGCGCTATGAATGTCAATTTGGTACCACTGCAACGTCCGGTTGACTGTACCGCCATCAAATCTCAAGTTGGTAAACAAAGACCATGCACTAGTAAGTATGCGCAAGAGTTCCTCGTCCGCGCAGTGAATACTAACGGCCGGATCAATTTGACTGCGTTTGGACACGATCTTCTTGAGACAATAGCATTGTTTTTATGTTTATTTTATTTAAAACATGTGTTGTATGTAATACAGCTATTGACTTTGTAATGATTTTGCAACTTAAACTGGAATCTCTCTCAAACTTAAAATTGCAGGCGTGACTGGTTTATGATTTCTGTCCTGACTGCAAAATATGTGACAGATTTGTGACACCGCAAGTGGAGCATGAAAGTCACCGAAAGGGCAATAGCGAGGTCTATGCTTGGAGTTTCAAAACGGTCGAATCAGAAATAAAGAGATCGGTAAGAGAACCAAGGTTACCGACATAACCCGGAGAGTTACCTAACTTAAGTGGCAGTGGGCAGAGCACATTGCTCGCAGAACAGATGGCCGATGGGGCCGAAATGTTCTGGAGTGGCGACCGCGTACTGGAAGACGTAGCGTTGGAAGGCCTCCCACAAGGTGGACCGATGACATGGTGAAAGCCGCAGAAATCCGGTGGATGCGAGAAGCACAGAACCGGTCGAAGTGCTTGGGGAAGGCCAAGTCCAGCAGTGGACGTACTTCGGCTGAAATGATGAAGTGGACAGAGTTTACCCTATTTATGTCATTACAAAGACTCAAGTCTGAATCCAAGATTAGCCTATTCCTTTTTTTTATAATGGCATCTCGCAGATCAACCTAAGGTTTTCGGGGATACCTCAATAAATTAAGGCTTCCAGCCACGACTTAGGGCGCCACCGAGGAGGTCAGCAAGGGATAAGCTGGACCGGATTAAAAGGAGCCTACTCCAGTTTTCTAGGTAGGGTTATTCTAAAGTAACGTACTAGTCAGCTCACTGATAATGCATTCATTCTGTTGACGATCTAAGAGCCAAAATTTTGTTATCACTGCAGATCGAAAAGTGAGATCGACAGATGAAATCGCACCTGTTGATCTCAGTTCTCTATGTCTGTCTAACTGTCTAGTGTTGTTCTGTATAATCATACAGAAATACAGGCTGGCAGAGACATCAACGCGAACCTGTTACCTTAGATTCAGTACACGATCCTGAACTATTGTTTTTTTAACAACCGACGAATAATTTCCACGCGGGATGGAAATGTTAGGTCAGTTGTTAAAAAAATTGCTGTTAAAAACACTTAAGCCGCGTGGGGACTGCGCTTTTCAATGAAACAGCAGATAATTATATTAACACCCCACGCTTTTTTACATTAAAATTATGTCACTCTATCCTTATTTTTGACTCTTTTTAAATTATTTTCTACTTTTTTAGTTTATTTTTTTAACCGTGTTTTTTAGTTTTATTTTATTTTATTTATTTACTTTTAAACGTTGCCCCACACTAGGAATTACTCCTGTATTGTGGGTGCGTTTGTTTACAAACAATTAAATTCACATACACAAACAGCCAGACCCGGAACAACTACTTGTAGGTCATACAAATATTTGTTCCGTGCGGGAATCGAACCCGCTACACGCAGCACAGCAGTCAATCGCTTAACCACTGCGCCAACCGTGCTGTCAACAATCAGCTGCCGTGCTGCCGTGCTGCCGTGCTGTCAGTTACTTTAACAATTTCATTTTTTCTGCACGTACTAGTTTGGGCGTCCCTGTCCCTACCCTATATAGCCCCTGTAGGTCGTTGGTTATCTTTCTAACATTTATCTTCATGCCTATCTATCATACTAAATTGTTTTCATTCTGAACATCATTCATCTATCATCTAAATATGTTTGTTTTGTAATGAATGTGTGTCAGCCACCTATGATATCTCGGAAAATATGTCACTAAACACATTTGAGATATTAATAGACATTTACGATAATCAGAGGGATTTATCGATCAACAACATATCAGAAACGTCTTGGACACGTTTCAAATTGTCTATGACATATCTATGCTAAAATGATAATGAACTCTATTTCGCAGAGATTAAGGTTTTGATTTCGTTGATAAGATGTTGTTTTGGCAACAAATACTATATACCTGATGATAATTCATATTTAATATTAGACTCATAAAGTGTGTTAGTGTAATTTTGTCAACAAATATGAGTTTAACACCTATTTCTTTTTGATTACTGAGACTAAAAATTAAAGACAGCTACAGACAGATTCTTGTTACCTATTAGAAATCGTTCATGGAATTTTACTTCCCGATGTTATTTAAGGACCCTACGAGGTATAATAAAAGCGATTTTCTTCCGTACGGTTCAACTAGGGCAGTCCGACCAGCTAAGTAGGTAGCTAATATTTTAACCACGAATTGATCACAGCCGCTCGAGTCGATTCATGGTGGCCGGTTCGTGGATTCATGAGCATCCATTACATATGGAGACCTTTCCGCGTCATAATAAAAACTTTTTTTAAAAAAAAAACAACCGACTTCCAAAAAAAAGACTAAAAAGTGAAAAATAACTTTAATTTCGGAAGGGGGTGACAAAAAATTAAAATACATATCCAAAGTCACCGCTTTTGAAGAGTTCTCTCTATTTCTCCAGGATCTCATCATCAGATCCTAACTTGATGATCATGGCCACTTGGGAAGTATACCCTTTCAAACAAAAAAATAATAATCCAAATCGGTCCAGCCATCTTCGAGTAATCGGGTTCCGACGAATTGAGAACCTCCTCCTTTTGGCAGTCGGTTAAAAAAGCAAATCAAAGCGTTGGGCCCGGCTGTTGTTCGTAAATCTTTGACAGTCGTTACCGATAATCAAAAGTTCAAAAGTCTGACAATCAGTCTTACCAAGGGGTACCATGTTAGCCGGTTATTTGGTTGTGGAGGTCAGATAGGCAGTCGCTCCATGTAAAATAAAAGTTTATTATTAGGAAAAATTTAGTTATAAAGCTATTTATAAATATAAAATTTAATATTCAGCGGGCGAGAGACAGAGAGAGATGGAAATTTTTAAAGACCTTTGTCGAAAGACAAGCGGTTTAAAAAGAGTGCGCCGAACGCCGCGATATTATAAGAAAATAATTGTAGAACCAGCAACAAAGGCACGAAGATAGCTGCAATAGTAAAAAACTGTGGCGCGGCTATCAACACCCCGCACAAAATACACGGAAGATATTTGTTCTAGAATTTCACATCTTTAAAAATACTCCCATTTTAATTAATTATAAATTACTGGTAATCAGGTACATCGGGTTAGACTGGAAGCTGACCCCAACATAGTTGGGAAAAGGCTAGGGCAGATAATGATGAGTTATTCTTACATACTTCGTGACGCTACCATAGAAGAATAACTCGTAACAAAATGATTATATTTTAATAAATCACACAGTCATTGACGTCGGGCACATTCAATAGAACATCATGCTGACGTCTGATGTCGGTCTGAAGCAGATAGCGATGAAAACAAAATCCGTGTGCAAAGGCGTTTTTATCAACACTTCCTTGATTCTTCAGATATCGTTAACATGGACTGCCAATCTTAGGCTTCCTTAAAGATCGATACTATAATAAACTAGCTTCTGTTTCGTTCGCGTGAAATTTCGTGTCATCACCATCTGCCTAGCCTTTTCCCACCTATGTTGGGGTCGGCTTCCAGTCTAACCGGATGCAGCTGAGTACCAGTATTTTACATGGAGCGACTGCCTATCATGAATGAATGGCATGACACAAACCCGCCAAAAGTGAAAAGATTTGGAAGAGACTACACTCAGCATTGGGTGGCCAAGGGTTGAAGAAGAGAGAGATACTGCCTATCTGACCTCCACAACCAAGTTACTGGGTAATAAGATACTCCTTGGTAAGACTGTGTTTCAGACTATCGGGTTTCTGACGACCCGTAACGACTGTCAAAGATACACAAATGACAACCGAGACCAACGGCTAAAGGTGCTTTCCGAGGTACGGTATTTAAAAATGGTCATCCATCCACGGAGCAACCGTGGCAGGCGTAGCTTAACCTGATCTATCGACCCGTGTGGCTAATATTACTTAGCCACAAGCCCCTTTATTAACATAAAATAGATCCTATAGCATCGCATTGCCCGCCAGCCCCTTACTTCGTTTCTCTTCGAGTTCTTTTTGACATAGTTTTTTATGACTCGGCTTGGGGTCGTAGTGATGTTAAATAGCCTATGACCTTCCTTAAGAATAAGGCTATCAAATGCAAAAATATTTTTTCAAATCCGACTGGTAGATCCAGAGATTACCCCCTACATGAACAAATTTTACCTCTTTTTAATATTAGTGTAGATGAATCCTTAGGCAAGGACCTCCATCGACCGTTTTACTAATTTATGGAAGCCTAAAGTGGTAATAAGGCTTAATAACCCTTCCTACCCTTACACATAAGAATAAACATTTTTATTGTATGCCGTCACCCTACCCTATGCCGGCTATCCGCTTCACTCATTTAGCTGTCTAATGAACCAGAAAAGTTGTCAAAGGCTTCTGGCGATGACCGCCCTACTACTAGAACCCATTCATTTAGCAAATTATACATGGAGATAGTAAGGCTTTTTGCAGTTTTATTACAGTGGACTCGTCAGCCGGAGCAAAGACAATCTCCACAGATGGTTCACGAACAGCTCAGATCTCAAGTGCGCATGCGGCATCTCCCCATAGACAATGGCTCACCTACCATCCTGCGCCGCAATCCCTGTTACTTGTGCATTCGATGGTCTTATGTCTGCGTCAGTAAGCGGAGTTCGCGCAGCCAAATTTTGGACCAAAGATGTTTGAATTTTTTTGCCATTGATACGCCTTAGCGTATAAAAAATTCAGACACCACAACATCAAGTAAACAAACATCATCATCATCATTTCAAACACCATCTGATTGCAGTCTTCACTCAACTGCAATCTTCTTTCGTCCAAAAACACTTAAGCAAGAAAATAATGACATAACAGCACGCCTGTAATCCCCTAAGATTTATGCAGAGGTATTATACTTATAGTACAACCGCGTTTCGTCAGTTATATTTAAGTCCCATGTAATAGGAAGCAAGCCTTTTGCTATCACCCGAGCACAAATACAGACTTCAGCTTGCTGTTGAGAAATTACTGTTGGAAAAGCTCTTGACCCCTAAACCAACGGGGTAGGTAATAAAATAACCAAGGGCCTTTTTCACAGATTCCGAATAGGCACTTTTTACGAGGTAAACTAAAATTTCGATCAGAATTTATACGACATCTTCTGCAGATTGTGAAAAGCTACCTGGTACTCAGTGGTGGTTAAACAGTTCAAAGTATTTGAGACAAATATTTTAGTTTCATTCAGGTTAAATATATTTAGTGTAGATCGAGCTCCAAACTTTGTTCCTGAATGGGCAAGTTAAATGCAGGAACCTGTGACCTGGTGTAAAGGTCACTCATCCTCCATAGAAAAGGGAGGATCCTCCGACCAGACGGGTGTCGTGTCTAGTGGGCTACTGCCTGACGATTGACGTCGGGACGTTGTATTATTGCTAGGCCCGTGGTAAACTTTGCTTTCGCGATGCAGGATTTTGCGTGACGTCAGATGCGTAGTTCGCATGTGGCGTTGTAGATTAGATAACTAATATTCAGCATCTGTTCTCTCAAACATAATAAGAAAGAGGCAAAGATCACAATGATGAGTAAAAATAATAAATCTCCTAAGAAAAGAATAATCTATGTGTCTTTCATTAGCGAAAGCGTACAAATAACAAAAGAATGCCTCTTTTCTGGCTATTTCGCGGAATTGTTTTACAAACACGAATTAGTCGGCACGTGTCATGTCACAAAACACATAGAACAGAAGGCCAGCGCCACGCAACAGGCGAAAACAGACCACATAGATGCGTAATATAGCGATCTCCATCTTAATCTGCCAAGCCTTTTGTCGGCTATGTTGGGTTCGGCTTCCAATCTACCCGGATGCAGCTTAATACCATTATTTTACATGGAACGACTACCTATGTGACCTTTACAACACGGTACTTCTTGGTCGGACTAACGGCTTTCCGAGGCACGGAGGTGCCAAGATATGGCATGGCTACCACTCATCAACGAACCGAGCGCGTCACGCGTAACTATATTTATAAGAAATATTAGTTTAGATGACGCACAGTGGAACGAATGTATGGGAGCGGTTGGACGTAGACATGTCCGAAAAATAAGAGTAAAATTATGACAAACTAATGATGCCATCTTATTCGATTACTTAATGCCTTCATAAATTGTGGTGATGAATTTCTTCATAACTCCCATATTTCGGGAGTAATTTGAGAAAATGTGAAATTTTACTATGAAAATGAGTGTATCGAGCTCTCTCCCTCCTGATTCCGGGCTTGTTTCAAGTAGCGGTCTCTAATATCGTAATGCTATTACTAAGAGCTATATTTAATACTAAGACACATAGTGCGCCAAATGTGCACTTTCTGGGATAAAAGGAAATGAAAATTTAAAAAAAAAAACGTTTTTTCCCCATTTGTATTTACTTTAAACCGCAGACAGACTTATTAAGAGGTCTATAAATATATTATATATATATACAGAAATATATATTAACAAAAATATTCACAAGAACTGATGAGAGTATGACTTTTAAGTAAGTTGATAATAAATTACCTAGTTTCATTAAAAGTACAATAAATAATTAAGATGTAAGCTCTAATTTACTAAGTTACACATTTTAAAACAATAACATCATTTAATTATCTTCGTCATCATCATCATCATCAATTAATTCAAATTCAGAATCGATGTCCGCTAAATCATTTATGTTAACAAATTCGATATCACTTTTCTCAGAATCCGTAAGCTCATAAAATTCCTTAAAAGAAGATTTTTTTACAAACTTATTTCCTTTTGGACGGATACTTGTAACAAGTGGATCAGAAGACAGTAAAAGATTGTGCATAATATCTTCATTGCATGAGATACTGCTATGCTTTCGAGAATGCCCCTCTCTATATTTTCTAAAATCTTTATTTCTAGCCTCAGATGCCTCTTCGGATAGAAAACCAATGGGCACAATTGACATGTTCTGAACTAGGTATGTCTGGCCCATGCATTAAAATTTTATGAAGTGAAGAAGGCATATAATACCATGGGTATAACTCCACGTAAAGCTTAGCAGTATCAAAGCAGAACTCTCGGAATTTAGTTACGTTGATCTTCTCTCCTGATGAAATACACTGCAAGATCACACAGATTTTTCTTAAAAGCATAGCATCTATTCCGGTCAGTTCAGCAGATTTAGTGTAGTTTTCAAAAAATCTCCTTGCCGAGTTGCCATTGTTGGTGGATCCACTGCCTTGTTTCACAACATCGAGAAGTAAGCCCGTTTCTCTTCTTACAGCCTCTTGAACTCTTTTCTTCCTGTCATCAACTTGCCTTTTTGCTATATCACCCCTTACTTGCCATGATTTTATGTCTAATTTGTAGGAAATGTGTAATAAGCATTCCATTGAGCGAATCCAAGCGTGAAGGGTGCTTAAGCTATATTTATACATGTCCTCGTTTGCGTGTTTATCTTTGATTAACTCTAAATTATTCATTTCTTTAGGACAAGCCTTGCATATGTCACACACTGAAGCTGCTGTATTGGATATAATGGAATGAATTTTACCATCAATCATTGTCAACAGCAGTTGGTGTTTGACACTAATTCCATCAGTGATGGTGGATGGAGTTAAGGCTTCAATCTCTGCTTCGATTTCAGCCATCTCTCTCTGCACATTTTCTTTGGTTTCCTTTATAAACTTAAACAATATTGGCCGGCAAAATGAAGTGGAAGATGGTCGCTCGTTTTCCCAAATTGTTACACCTTTTGAGACGAGCCGCAGTGGTACAAGACTAATCATAAAATTACTAGCAAGATCGATTTGCTCATCTTCACTCGTCCTTTGATGATAAATGCTTTGGCTAGATGATCCGTCAAAACCCCATTTGCTGGTCAATACGAGCTGTTGATTGGGATCAACAGGGGTTTCTAACGACCTAATAAGTCTTCTTGAGGTTAAATCCATCAAGGCTTGTAATTTGATTTTTGCAGAGCTCTCTGTAACTGTGAGATCTTCTTTGGCCGGATAGCACTTAATTTTTTCTTTAACCAACATGTAGTAACTCGGGTATTGAAGAGCTCCTTCTTGAGTGTTGAAATCCCGAAGAGTGTTATAGCGCCATTTCGATAAGTTCATCGATACATAAAGAGCCAATGCCTTCAAAGGGGATATTTCCCGTACCTGAATTGATTTACCTTCAATGAAGGCTTTGATTTTTGAGGCCTCTTCTGGATTCTCCGTCAAGTATTTCATAACATAAGCTGTATCGCTTTGTCCTGCCTTTTGAAGCGCCCTTTCGGCCGAAAACATAATTTCAGCGCTGCTACTGCTGCATGAAAGACTATCTTCAGTGCGTCTTCTTTTTTGCCGGTTACTAAGGTCCTCAAAAGATTTACGAGGACTAGGATGTGTACAAGTTGAAGCATCAGATTTAGCAGGAGAAATTATGGGCTCGATGACGTCACTTATATTTTCTGTAGAAGGTTCCATATTTTCATTCTGTAATTCCGGCCATTGAATTGCAGCCTGTAGCCAAATCTCATGTTTCTTCCGAAACTTATCTGTGCTTCTTCCAGACTGTGTCCATTTTGCATAAATGCGGTAGCAAAATCGACGACACCAGTCTTTTAAACTTGTTTCAGCACTTTCACATAACTGAACACAACTGTTATCTTTTAAAACACTGAACAAATAGTTAAAGTCGCGTAAATCTTTATGTGCGCGTGCGCATAAAGCAACGTGAATATCAAGATTTGTATTAAAATTTGGAAAATACATTGCGAGATTAGCTTGGATACAACGAGGTGTAAATCAACACTGATTTTAAAGTTACTAATAGTGACCTATTTATATAAAATCCAGGTATCCCAGGTATCCTTTGTTAAATATTGCAAGGTAATTAGTTATTGTGATAATTAGTAAATGATGCATGCTAAATTAGTGTATTAAGAGCCATTTAGTAATTAAATAATAGCAATGTTCTTATCAGTAATCATTAGTGCATCAGTTTTATATGTAAACCTTAAGTCCCTAATTATATATCCTAATTAGCTTATATCTTCTCTAATTGGCTGCTCAGAAATGTTATTGTAATAAGGTAAACCTTTAGAAAAACGGTTTTAATCAACAAAATAAACAAAAAATAAAAAAATTGTGTTATAAAATAAACATCACTCTTTATCCCAGAAAGTGCACATTTGGCGCACTATGTGTCTTAGTATTAAATATAGCTCTTAGTATTAGCATTATGATATTAGAGACCGCTACTTGAAACAAGCCCGGAATCAGGAGGGAGAGAGCTCGATACACTCATTTTCATAGTAAAATTTCACATTTTCTCAAATTACTCCCGAAATATGGGAGTTATGAAGAAATTCATCACCACAAGTTATGAAGGCATTAAGTAATCGAATAAGATGGCATCATTAGTTTGGCATAATTTTACTCTTTTTTTTCGGACATGTCTACGTCCAACCGCTCCCATACATTCGTTCCACTGTGTGACGGGTCGATCGATGATATCAAGTTATGTTTCAGAGATTTTTTTTGTGTCGTGTGTAATTTGTGATTTGACGTCTATTTTGTATCTACGGATTTGGATGGGCACATAGGTGGGTAGACTATGACCTGGATTTGACATAGGATACTTTTTTCGTGATAATCCTACTGGATGGATAGACACAATATACGGGTGAAGCCACGGGTCGCTGTTAGTCTGTTATAATTTAGCAAAGAGTTTAAATATGCCAAACAAATGACAGTCGCGAGGGAGCTCGCACTCGTTGTAAGTAGACACGGCTCTTTGTGTGTGTGTGTTTTCGCTCGTTGTATGGAGCTGGCCTTCTGTATACCTAGTCTAGTCTGTGGCCCATGTGCCGTTCTATGTGTCACTGTGTCGAGTTCAGTAATTAGTTTCAGAGTTGGACAGTGATTCATTGTTCACGGAATCGGTGCATATGTTATCGATATTATGTGGAATATAATAGGCATTTATGTTAGCATATTGTGTGGAAATCGGTTGTCATGATTTGGAGGAATGGGGGATATGTAGAGAGGAATGTCATAGTAAGAAGTAGTATGAGGATGGCTATGAAAGTAGGGACAGACCGAAGACTAATTTGGAAGGAAGAAAACATCGCGCCGGGATTTTATCGCGCACTGGATTTTCAACTCTCGTCCTTGAATCGAGCGTTGAAAATCCAACAAAGTGCATCCCAAAGCATAGAAAAACCACACTGTGCGATTATCAGCTCTCGGCGCTAAGCAGTGTGTTGAAGATCTTTTATATTTTACGCTCGTGCGAGCGTTGACTAAGAAACGTTAGATTGACTCTGTGAATGATGATATAGTTGAAAAGGAGGTAAGTACTGGGATGACAGCTGATATTTATATGCCCCTCCGCAATTTTGACAATAAGCTTATTGTTTTTTTGTTCTTTGAGGGTGGGAAATCATCAAATAACTTCTCCCGCTCCGGGTGGAGCAGGAGGGCGTGTCAGACTTTTACTGACTAAAACCCACCCGTGTTCCTTCAGTTGCCTGTGCGCCAGGGGCCGCGGTATCTCTTTCCATCAACCCGCACCCCTGGCAGGCATCGGCCCTAGCGGGCCCCATCAGTTGGTGCTGACATCTCTTTGAGGTGCGCGTGGAACACAACGCGCCGAAGCTGTGTTAAGTTGTCAGTTCATCTGACCTTCCGACTCCCCGAAATTACTTGCGTGACTCACGGAGTCATGGTTATTTCATTAGTATAATGAGTAATGAGTAATGAGTAGTGACATCCAGACTGGTAGATAAGCATGCTCTCCTACGCCCGGAAGGATCCCGATAAGCTAAATCCGTGGTCTGACCGTGCGAGGTTAGGTCCCGTATTGAGATGGACCAAACCAAACAATCAAAATGTGACTGAGCAACAACATGCAAACATTTAATTACTAGGCTATACAGGGTGATTTTTAACCTTTATCGCTACAGGAAAACATCCTTAACCGACTGTCCGTAATTTTTAACTGCATCCACAGATTTTGGAAAAATGGTCAAGTTTTATTCGTGTGATGCCAATCGATACAGTTCCGATTTGTTTTTTAACCCACTTTTTTTTAGTTTCTCCTTTATCCATCTTTCTATGTATGTGACGGAATCTTTGAACGTGATTTTCACCCACTTCAAAACGTCAGGTCAAATTGAAATTTAGCACACTTATCAAGGACCGATGACAATACAAGAATTTAATAACTTAGTCCCATTATACTGAACAGGATCTACAGGATTAGCGTTTTTTTTAAAGCGTGTTTTTTTGTTTATTTTTAACATTTTTTTTTTTCTATTAAACACTTCTTAACTTGCATAAACATAAAAGAAGAATAATCAGCCTATAATGTTCCCACTGCTGGAACACAAGCCTCCTCTCTGAGAGAGGGAGTGGGCCGTCATCCACCACGCCAGCCTAATGCGGGTTGCCGTATGTCACATGCCTTCAAAGATTTGGTTTTAGGACATACCGGTCTCCTCACGATGTTCCTTCACCGTTTTGAGAGCAGTGGTGATGAAATAATTTACACAAAGTCTCTTACAACTCGTAAGTCGCGGCCTTTACCACTGGGCCACCACTGCTCATGAACATGAAATATACTAAATATAGACTTACTGATAGACTAGAGCTTCCTGGAGTGGTCCCGTAGCCCGAGGATGGTAGCGACGCCACCGACCACCTGCGACCATCGCTGTACATAAACAAACATACATTAATATTATATATAGGTACAGCATTTATTTTTTTATTAACTTATTAGAAGAAACCAAAAGAGAAAAATGTGTGAGGGGTTACTTTTGAAACTAATTCCGATCTGAAAGTCTTTTAATTTTAAGCCCACGTAGGCACAGGTGCTTATTTAACGATGCCCTGGATTTTCAACTCTAGGCCTCTAGCCGAGATTTGGGAATGCAACAGACCACATCCCTAGCGCAAAAAAAAGCATACTGTTGGAATTTCAACTCACAGCGTCAAGCAGAGCGTCGAAAATTCAGTGCGCGGTAATGGCCTCATGGATTTAAAGCGCTCGTGTTAAGAATGTACTAAGTAAACTCGTAGAATGAACTTCAGTAGAATGTACTTGTGTGCTAAGAGCGAGAGTTACGAAGACCAAATGTACTATGGTGAAAGAATAGACTTCCAAGGTTTTATAGAAAACTACCTGACCTGACAGGCGTTGTCCTGATGATAGAAAAAAGCACTTATAATATTTCCCAAATTTTCCAATTTTCGAGACAACATTTCAACTACTCTTTACCTAACACCTTCATCCATATTATTATAAACATTTAAACAATTAACCTGCCGTGCTCAAGTGCTGCGTTTACCAGCGATTCCAACAAACAGCATTTCATTTTAAAATAACTGAAAATATAATAATGTATAAGTACCCAACAAAAAAATATTGCGGCATTGGACTGAAATTACTAATGACCAATTTGTCACGTCTGAAATTAATTAACTACGTCGTATGCATAGTAATTAATTAATTAATTTCAGTTCCAATGTTGTTAGGTTCAGGTAATAACTAATTAACATTAGCCAACATACAACGTTAGATTCGTATAAAGGCTTCTTCGGGCAGGCGCGACGCGTGCAATTTTTCATAAAAATTGCGATTCTACGAGAGGCACGCTGTTGCGTTGCGGCTGTTTGTTGGAGCCTTAATGAAGGAATAGAATGTGGATAGTCAAGAATCAGAAGAATTATTTTGAAGAGTAATCCAGGTGAATAGAGGAAATCTGAGGAAGACTACACACTTGACAAACTCTTTAGTTTAAGGTAAAAGGCTTCTTCAAACAGGCGCGACGCGACAGCGCGACGCGACACTTGTAGAACAATTTCCATTAAGTTTTCATAGAAATTGTTCTACGAGTGTCGCGTCGCGCTAGTCTGCACGAGCCTAAAAGCTCCAAGATAACCCGCGAAATTCAAATTATCTTAGGTTTTTTTTTTTCTATTTACAGGTCAGTGTCAAGCTGTCTGTTGAACAAAATATGATTCGCGACCTTAACAAATATGGCTTTACATAATTACAATAATTGAAATCATCCATACAGGCCTCTAAGTTCATTTAATTCCATTAAACATTCGGGGCCTGAATTCACTATGACTACTTAACGATTCCTTACTCGTAACCACGTCAATCACACACGAATTCTGCTAATATCGTATCAATAATATCGACAAACTGTCTTGGAACATACAGAATATGACATTTCGATTCCTTACCGTTACATTGGGTTCTAAAAAAAACGATTTTGACGCAGTTTGAACGTAGTAAGATTCCGCGGGGAAACGTTATAACGATACAGAATTGGGGCCCTGAATATTTCATTAAATAAGGAATCATATTTTGTTCAACATAGGTATACTTAGCATGAAACTTTGTATTTCGCGGGCTAACCTGGATTGTGCAATGTGTTAGAAATTCGGCAGGACACCAGACACTGTGAAGATGGACGATGGACATTGGTTGAAGTAGTTAATTAAACATACTATATTCCACTGTCAAAGATAGCGAGTACTGAAGCCTATTCAGTTAGACTAGTAGTTAGACTCAGTTAATAGTGAAATAGTATCTCTCTTTCTACTTAGTTTCAGCTATTGGGCCTAAGCTAAGTCTACTAATTTTCAAATATTGCAACGGTCTCGTCATTGTAAGTTTTAGACAGATTTTGTATAGCAAATCTGTCAAAATCCCACAATTGAGATACCAATAATGTTTGTAAACTACTAAACGTGGACCCTGGAAGGAGCGTTCATTTTTTTTTTTTTTTTTTTGATGAGTTACAGGATTTATTGTTCAACAAGGACTAGATTACATGCCAAGGAAATATATACCTATATTATCCAAGGTGGCTGGGACGTCGACGCAAAACTTCCTGTTGTAATTTTATTACAAAAATACAACTATTATATCACTATGTGTTGGCGCTTCAGACTATATAATTTTTGTACAGTTTTGATCCCATGCCTACATACAAAATAACAAACATAACATCACGCCGTTTTTTCCCAAAGAGTCGAGCTGAAGTGTACCTTTAGTACACCCACATTTCGCCAGTTACGTTTAAGTCCCATGTAATAGGGAGCGGGGGGGGCATCAACTGAGCACAAATCCAAACTACGGGCTGCTACTGAGAAATTCCAGATAAAAAACCCATTAACACTTTGGAAATTGAACCCACCACCTCGTGCTTAGCAGTAGCACACACAATGCAGACATATGATTCACTAGACCAACGATGCAGACATATGATTCACTAGACCAACGATGCAAACATATGATTCACTAGACCAACGATGCAGACATATAATTCACTAGACCAACGATGCAGACATATAATTCAAAAGACCAACGATGCAGACATATGATTAAATAGACCAACAATGCAGACATATGATTCACTAGACCAACGATGCAGACATATGATTCACTAGACCAATGATGCAGACATGAGTCACTAGACCAACGATGCAGACATATGATTCACTAGACCAACGATGCAGACATATAATTCAAAAGACCAACGATGCAGACATATGATTAAATAGACCAACAATGCAGACATATGATTCACTAGACCAACGATGCAGACATATGATTCACTAGACCAATGATGCAGACATGAGTCACTAGACCAACGATGCAGACATATGATTCACTAGACCAACGATGCAGACATATAATTCAAAAGACCAACGATGCAGACATATGATTAAATAGACCAACAATGCAGACATATGATTCACTAGACCAATGATGTAGACATGAGTCACTAGACCAACGATGCAGACATATGATTCACTAGACCAACGATGCAGACATATAATTCAAAAGACCAACGATGCAGACATATGATTAAATAGACCAACAATGCAGACATATGATTCACTAGACCAATGATGCAGACATGAGTCACTAGACCAACGATGCAGACATATGATTCACTAGACCAACGATGCAGACATATAATTCAAAAGACCAACGATGCAGACATATGATTCAAAAGACCAATGATGCAGACATATGATTAAATAGACCAACAATGCAGACATATGATTCACTAGACCAACGATGCAGACATATGATTCACTAGACCAATGATGCAGACATGAGTCACTAGACCAACGATGCAGACATATGATTCACTAGACCAACGATGCAGACATATAATTCAAAAGACCAACGATGCAGACATATGATTAAATAGACCAACAATGCAGACATATGATTCACTAGACCAACGATGCAGACATATGATTCACTAGACCAATGATGCAGACATGAGTCACTAGACCAACGATGCAGACATATGATTCACTAGACCAACGATGCAGACATATGATTAAATAGACCAACAATGCAGACATTTGATTCACTAGACCAACGATGCAGACATATGATTCACTAGACCAATGATGCAGACATGAGTCACTAGACCAACGATGCAGACATATGATTCACTAGACCAACGATGCAGACATATAATTCAAAAGACCAACGATGCAGACATATGATTAAATAGACCAACAATGCAGACATATGATTCACTAGACCAATGATGCAGACATGAGTCACTAGACCAACGATGCAGACATATGATTCACTAGACCAACGATGCAGACATATAATTCAAAAGACCAACGATGCAGACATATGATTAAATAGACCAACAATGCAGACATATGATTCACTAGACCAATGATGCAGACATGAGTCACTAGACCAACGATGCAGACATATGATTCACTAGACCAACGATGCAGACATATAATTCAAAAGACCAACGATGCAGACATATGATTCAAAAGACCAACGATGCAGACATATGATTAAATAGACCAACAATGCAG
The DNA here is from genome assembly GCA_949091785.1 of Polymixis lichenea. Lineage (NCBI taxonomy): Eukaryota > Metazoa > Arthropoda > Insecta > Lepidoptera > Noctuidae > Polymixis > Polymixis lichenea. The sequence continues at coordinate 15,083,971 of OX420956.1, forward strand.
ACATATGATTCACTAGACCAACGATGCAGACATATGATTCACTAGACCAATGATGCAGACATGAGTCACTAGACCAACGATGCAGACATATGATTCACTAGACCAACGATGCAGACATATAATTCAAAAGACCAACGATGCAGACATATGATTAAATAGACCAACAATGCAGACATATGATTCACTAGACCAACGATGCAGACATATGATTCACTAGACCAATGATGCAGACATGAGTCACTAGACCAACGATGCAGACATATGATTCACTAGACCAACGATGCAGACATATAATTCAAAAGACCAACGATGCAGACATATGATTAAATAGACCAACAATGCAGACATATGATTCACTAGACCAATGATGCAGACATGAGTCACTAGACCAACGATGCAGACATATGATTCACTAGACCAACGATGCAGACATATAATTCAAAAGACCAACGATGCAGACATATGATTAAATAGACCAACAATGCAGACATATGATTCACTAGACCAACGATGCAGACATATGATTCACTAGACCAATGATGCAGACATGAGTCACTAGACCAACGATGCAGACATATGATTCACTAGACCAACGATGCAGACATATAATTCAAAAGACCAACGATGCAGACATATGATTAAATAGACCAACAATGCAGACATATGATTCACTAGACCAACGATGCAGACATATGATTCACTAGACCAATGATGCAGACATGAGTCACTAGACCAACGATGCAGACATATGATTCACTAGACCAACGATGCAGACATATAATTCAAAAGACCAACGATGCAGACATATGATTAAATAGACCAACAATGCAGACATATGATTCACTAGACCAACGATGCAGACATATGATTCACTAGACCAATGATGCAGACATGAGTCACTAGACCAACGATGCAGACATATGATTCACTAGACCAACGATGCAGACATATAATTCAAAAGACCAACGATGCAGACATATGATTAAATAGACCAACAATGCAGACATATGATTCACTAGACCAATGATGTAGACATGAGTCACTAGACCAACGATGCAGACATATGATTCACTAGACCAACGATGCAGACATATAATTCAAAAGACCAACGATGCAGACATATGATTAAATAGACCAACAATGCAGACATATGATTCACTAGACCAATGATGCAGACATGAGTCACTAGACCAACGATGCAGACATATGATTCACTAGACCAACGATGCAGACATATAATTCAAAAGACCAACGATGCAGACATATGATTCAAAAGACCAATGATGCAGACATATGATTAAATAGACCAACAATGCAGACATATGATTCACTAGACCAACGATGCAGACATATGATTCACTAGACCAATGATGCAGACATGAGTCACTAGACCAACGATGCAGACATATGATTCACTAGACCAACGATGCAGACATATAATTCAAAAGACCAACGATGCAGACATATGATTAAATAGACCAACAATGCAGACATATGATTCACTAGACCAACGATGCAGACATATGATTCACTAGACCAATGATGCAGACATGAGTCACTAGACCAACGATGCAGACATATGATTCACTAGACCAACGATGCAGACATATGATTAAATAGACCAACAATGCAGACATTTGATTCACTAGACCAACGATGCAGACATATGATTCACTAGACCAACGATGCAGACATATAATTCAAAAGACCAACGATGCAGACATATGATTCAAAAGACCAACGATGCAGACATATGATTAAATAGACCAACAATGCAGACATATGATTCACTAGACCAACGATGCAGACATATGATTCACTAGACCAATGATGCAGACATGAGTCACTAGACCAACGATGCAGACATATGATTCACTAGACCAACGATGCAGACATATAATTCAAAAGACCAACGATGCAGACATATGATTAAATAGACCAACAATGCAGACATATGATTCACTAGACCAACGATGCAGACATATGATTCACTAGACCAATGATGCAGACATGAGTCACTAGACCAACGATGCAGACATATGATTCACTAGACCAACGATGCAGACATATAATTCAAAAGACCAACGATGCAGACATATGATTAAATAGACCAACAATGCAGACATTTGATTCACTAGACCAACGATGCAGACATATGATTCACTAGACCAATGATGCAGACATGAGTCACTAGACCAACGATGCAGACATATGATTCAATAGACCAACGATGCAGACATATGATTCACTAGACCAACGATGCAGACATATAATTCACTAGACTAACGTTGCAGACATATGATTCACTAGACCAGCGATGCAGACATATGATTTTCCTACTGATTGCGGTCTAGCTAAACATCGTAACATCATTTTTATGATAATTCCACACACGTCTTCATTACAAATTATGATGCTTCCTAATGAGAAATAATAACGAAACATGACGCTAATTAAAGTAAATAAAAGAATATGTACAGTACAATATACTCACATATCCTTAGTTCTAATTCGGTTAGACATGTAGGCAATACAATAGAGACATTAGACAATTCTGTTACCCATTTACATTTGTTTAAATGCTGTTACAAAAGACCATTTACAGATGGTAGACCATCTATGAAAATATCATCGTGAAAACTCAGATGAATTGAGCTTGAATTGAACTGTCGTCTCACATGATGCTGGAATTTGACAGCTCACTTCAAGGTCCATTCATTTAAGAATTCACGGTAACATTTTTACAGGATTAGCTGTCGTGACAGTGACATGTATCACGCATTTTGTAGGGAAATACGACCAAATCCGTAGCTTATTAGTCGACTCGCTCGAATCGCGTCAATAATATAATATTTTCTACAGGCGACTCGCACGAAGTTAATTTATTTTTGGGCGAATCGACAATTCCCGAAACACGTACTAGGCAATTGGCACTTTTAGTATTTTATGTAATGAAGTTAGTGTACTTTTTCGTAACTTTTCGTTTTCGATTCGCCCTCGAATAAATTAACTTCATACGAGTCTTCTATAGAAAATATTAAAGTGAAGATTCTCCCGATTCGAGCGAGTTACTTCGTGCGAATCGACTAATAAGCCAAATCCGTGACTTATGTCTTGAGCTTGGTTGTATAGCTTGAGATATATAGCTGCAGATAGTCTTTGTAATTGGAATGCAAAAAACAGTGGTAGAATTTGAAATGACTTAGTGAGAAAAGCTTAAATGAAAAATCAATCTCATTCAAACATTGTGGTCGATTTTTAGGAGGTCCCTTTCTTACTATAGGACTCTGGATAAAGGATTTTGTTGACCACAGAGAGACAGAGAGAAAATAATGGAGCTAAAAGTGAACTAAGTATGATATGAGTGTACCTAGTGGTTTTTTTATGAATTAAATAATCTGAACCGTCCGCGCCACAACAAATAGGAAGGTATACTGATATCGAAGATATGCTGTGGAAACGTACGTAAAACCCCAATTACACGATGCAACTTTATTGCCTCTGGCATCCCATTAAATAGAAGCAACAATTGTACGTGTTTTTTAGACGGTGCCACCATCAAAAAAACATCTACAATTGAAGCAGGATACGCGCAAGTTAGTTGTTTTTTTTTAATCTTGGGAAGACTCTCGATAAAGTTGAATGAAATATTTAACAGCTCAATTATACGGGCAACGCTTAGATCAATTGTCCTTACAAGGACGTGCAACTTTGCGTTTAGAGAGGCAAAAATTGCAAGCAATAATTGCCTCGGTGTTAACAGAAGTCGCATGCAATTATAACTTAATGGCAAAAATTGCATTCAATTATGGAATGCCATTTTATGCAATTCTTGAATGGTAATAATTGAAAGTGCTTTATGGCATGCGATTATTGCTCTTGAACGTTCCAGAACGTTGCACCGTGTAAATGGGGCCTTTAAATGATGGAATTCAAGTCCCTTAATCAAAATATAAAATGATTCGGCATCATGCAAAAATAGATTTTGACGAAGGTATCACTAAGAGCCTAGAGCTTTACTTAATATTCTGAAGCTATGAAGAAAATTATAATAAATTGAAGTCGCGATTGATATGAGTAAAAAAATGGGCATCTACTGATCCTATAGAAAAATAACCTGAGTCAGAAGTTTGTCCAATGTTGCCGTACATGAAACAGAATAGTTTACAGAAAAGGGAAAACACATAAAGAAATGGGTCCAGGATCTTGCTGGAACTGGATACAAGTTCTGTTATATTGACATATTTTGTTTTCACACGTAGATATCGAGACATCGGATGTCACCGAGCAGTAAGACTTTCTGAGGTCTTTTTTCAGTTCCCTGGAAGAATGATCAGATTTTTCATTGGTCAAATCAAAATCAAAAGTCATTATTATTATATTCAAATTAGGCTGAGAATCAGCACTTGTCGAACGTCAAAAATTAATAAAAGACAGTCGACCTAAACGCTCGCCCTTCACCAGTTCCTAGTGCTTTAGCTGGGAACCAGAAGTGACGCAACCAACTCCCCAGTAGCACAGCTGTCTGTTTAGTTAGATAGACTTGATTCTATACGTCGACCTATAGAGCTTTTTACTTTTTACACATTAACAAAGGTTAAATCTAGATTAATCCTACTAGCGTCTGCCTGGCGTGGCAGCTAACAGGATGATCATCACATAACAAATTATTTTAAGATATCGCAACCTCCAATTAAAAACTGATAATTTTTCCAAAGAGCTCAAAAAGAGAAAGCCTTTATTTAAGAAGCCAGTTTTCATCTATATTTCCTTCATATCTCCTGCAAGAGCTAGTTGGAATTCCGCCCAGATACTCACAGCTCCTTCCCTCGTTTGACACTGGATGACAGGAGAGCATGGTGCAGAGGGTGTGGATGGTGCACGTGTGGCCAGCGTGGTCCCTCGGCTGGTGATAGTGGCCCAGTGCCCGGGGAGCTGCAACGGCCTGACCCGACCTGGAAAGAGAAAGAACAGATTTGATTTATAAAAGTTTATGCACATAAAGTAGATTCCGTGGAAGTATCGGTTCAAGGGGCATACCCAGAGAGTCCTGGGTTTTAGAAAACTTTTCAATTTTATTTGTGAAAATAACGCTACAAAGTGAAAAATAAGTTTTATTTCCGAAACAACGAAAATACAAAACCAAAAACACCGACCGTTATATTTTTGGGAGACAGTTGATTTTTTTTAAATATTTAATAAACTTTTTATATTTCACTTTTTGGGAAACTACGTCAAGTCTTTTCGTCGCCTATTCCGCAATGCTTGAAGACTAAGGTCTTCAACCAGTGCGACCTGCCCGTGATGACATACGGTGCCGAAACGTGGGCACTGACAGTTGGGCTGGTCCACAAATTTAAGGTCGCTCAGCGCGCTATGGAGCGGGCTATGCTCGGAGTTTCTTTGAAGGATAAAATCAGGAATTAAATTATCCGGAAAAGAACCGGAGTTACCGACATAGCTTGTAGAGTGAGCAAGCTGAAGTGGCAGTGGGCTAGCCATGTCTGTCGAAGGACCGCTGGACGGTGGAGCAGACGAGTCCTGGAGTGGAGACCGCGTATCGGCAAACGTAGTGTGGGACGCCCCCCAGCTAGATGGACCGACGACCTTTAAAAGGTGGCTGGGACAGACTGGATGCGGAAGGCGGCGGATAGTGTTGTGGCGCAGCCTGGGAGAGGCCTATGTCCAGCAGTGGACTGCGATAGGCTGCGTTGATTGATTTCACTTTTTTATTGTGGTACCTCACACAAATTCGTATACCTTCACTTGCTAAGTAAATAACAGTGAAAGGAAATTAATATAATATCATTGACTTTAACTAACTGTCAAAATACGTACCTATTATTGAAGCTAACTCAAAAACCACTCATCAAACAGAACTTGACAAATTATGTAGAACTACTCAATAAGTACCTACTTATACCTTTACAAACCAGAGAAGAATTTTTCAAATCGGTTTATAAATGATTGGGTTCTGAGGCAAAAAACTTTAATAAATACATACAACCGAATTGAGAACCTCCTTTTTGTGAAGTCGGCTAAATTGAAAGCTTCTTCAGACGGGCGCGACGCAACACTTGTAGAACAATTTCCATGAAGTTTTCATAGAAATTATTGTACGAGAGTCGCGTCGCACCAGGGCCTCTAATTCTGTATCGTTATAATGATTCCCCGCGGAATCTAACGTTCAAACTACGTCAATATCGTTTTTTTTAGAAACCAATATAACGGTAAGAAATCGAAATGTCATATTCTGTATGTTCCAAGAAAATTTGTCGATATTATTAATACGATATTAGCAGAATTTGCGTGTGATTGACGTAGTTACGAGTAAGGAATCGTTATGTGGTTTTAGTGAATTCAGGCCAAGTTTGTGGCAGCCTTGATACTACCAGCAATAAAACTATCTAATTGCCAAGCTCAATATCCCAACCAGCTATAATCACCTTTTACGACACTAGCACCTCATCAAAGCTTTTCTTTGGGAAACTTCTTTAATATATCTGGACATTAAAAAGGTAATTTTCACCTACCTACTTGGCTATTACCCCAGAAAATATTAGTTTAATGCATCATTAACGACCTATCAATCATATAATCGATGCTTTTATGTTTTTTTTTTATATCATCACGTGTACATAACGGGGCTTCCATAAAAGCAGGCCTTGAGACTTCCAAAAGTATTTGTGCAAGTAGGTGCAGAAGTTTCATTTAATTCAAGACTCACCGACTACCGTATCTCTACATAGTATAAAATAAAGTCGCTTTTCGTGTCTGTACGATTAGATCTTTTAAACTACGCATTGGATTATTTTTTGGTTTTCATCTATACTGTAACCATGAATTCAGCATATCATTCTAGAACCCCTACAGTAAACCTTTTTGGTCGGTTATACAAAAAAAAAACAGCTGTATTGCACTTTACTATGAAATAGCTGATTTTTATTTTTAACAAAAAGCTGTAATTTTAATAAAAGCTTAAAGCACCTTCGATCTTCGGCTAAAACATTATTTTTAAGATGATAATAATGTGAATTCGGCTGTCATTGTGCCGATTGTCGTATCAGCCAATGGAGTAATGGCCGAAAGCCAACTACTTCTCTCGAGGCTCTCGTTAGGCGATTGGATCAAAGGCCTGGGGGCCTACTCCCTAAGCAAGAAGTCCGTCGTTTTGGTCGAAGTAACGGGCGTTTCCAACTCCGTATCACTTACGGACGGAAGATTAGTTTGGAGCCCGAACTAAGAATGAATGACAACACGATTTGAAAACTGTCCCTACTCCCGATGTGTTTTTGCCCGTCAAAAAAAGTTAATTAATTGGCTGTTGGATTCACTAAGATGTATCAAATAAATGCGTGCACTGATTGGACAGGTCCACTCAATCTGTGTGGTTCTTTTCTCAAAAGACCATTTCAGACTCCAATCCACATGGTCTTCACATGATCTAACCAAGATTATGTCTGGACTTTAAAAGAGACTGTGACCTCTGAGTTTGTTTCGGCCTTTCTTCTCAGAGTAGTCAGATAGGAAACGCCGCCCTCATCTAGTTTTAAAAATATGATTGACGAGTAAAAGTGTTTGTACAAACCTACTTACAGAAACAAATCATTTATCATGTATTTATTCAAAATACTTTCAGACGGGCCCGTATCTTCGTTGTCGAAGTTAGAGAGTAGGCCCTCCTCGATACGGCTACGCTACATACCCGGCGATATAAAATAAATAAAATAAATAATAATCAGCTTGTATTGTCCCATTTCAGGCCAAAGGCCTTTTCTTTGTCCTCAAATAAGGTAGATTTAAAAAAATCACACTGTATACTAAAACTACCCATAATTAAATGAAAATTTCTTCATAGCTTGCTGTTACAAGTGGATCTACCGTTTCCAATTTACGACGGCACAAAAAAAAATAGAAAGAGTTTTTTGCTATTTATCACATAAAACATCTACCCAGTACCTACCTATCAGCACGATTACGATCAGATCAAACTAGTTTTGCCTATAAGTACAATGGCGTTTACTCCTTTACATATACCGAGAGGTGATCAATCTATGAAGTCGGCCTGGCACGATCCTAGATTTTATCGGCAGAACTTCGCTCAACAACAACCAGTATGAATGTCGATGGATATAAGAGCACGGGGAAACCAAAAGAAACGATGGACGAATTGTGTTTATGATGATAAGGTTTTATTTTTTTGGTGAAAAACACATCAAATAATTTCTCCCGCTCTGGGCTGAGCGGGGAGGGCGTGTCAGTTTTTTACTGACTAAAACCCTCCCGTGTTCCTTCAGATGCCTGTGTGCCAGGATCCACGGTATCTCTTTCGAACAACCCGCACCTCTGGCAGATGATGATATGGTTAGAAAGCGGGTGACTACCGAGATGATGATTAATTCTCAGAGATATATGGAAGAAGAAACATGTTGCACTGACTCCAAGTAAATTGGTTTAAGGGTAGGAGAATGAAGATGACTTCGCAAAACAAGGCGAAACGTAGGTAAGTGAATGCCTAAATAAAAGCGCCCTGTTGAATTTCAACGCTGAATGCGGCGTTGAAAGTTAAGGGGAATCTAGTCTCGGGCTCTAACTCACTGATGGGCCTGGCTAAAAAGCACTCTGTCTCACCAGGCAACGTGTCCGACAGAGGTAGTACCTGTGATGAGCAGTTAGACGCTAGTCTACACGCACAACGTTATTGAGTGAGATGCAGGATCAGTTATAGTCCGTAGCCAGTAGTAGTTAAAAGTCCTTCGGAAGATCGGGTTTTAGAAAAAACCACTGCATAAATCAATGACTAATGAAGTTAATTGAACTTTTCGATGTTTCCGTACATACAATATTAATAATGAGACAAAACCATACCATGTTTAATTTTTGATATACGTTGTCGAATAGTGGAGTAATACACTCCCGAAGTTTGTATGGGAAAAATGTCGACAAGATTCACCTTAAAAATCCAACAGCGCGCTTTTATTCGAAAACAGGATTCTGCCTCTTTCGGGATGGATTGGTTTATTTTGAAGTATTATAGAAGTCACTAGAGTATAGTGGCATTGCCATAAACAACGGCATTTGCCATGGCAATTATTTTTTAATGGTTAAGTATTTAAGTACTTACTAACCATCCATCACGTCTATCAGGATAAAATAAATTTTAATGTTGTGATTTGTTATAATATCAATTAATACCCAGAAATAGGTAGAATATACACAGCTTCGCTATCCGACTGTGCGAAACCAAAGACAGGATAAAATGTTTTTAAAGCACAAGTAGGTACGGTTAATTAAATCCTGGATTCCTAGAAAGCAAAAAATAACACTCCTAACAGAATTCTCCAAAATGGCAAAACTGTATATTTACAGTATAACAGAAACTTGTAAAGGTCAGTTTGTGAAACAAATGGTATCACAACATAGCTGCGAACTTCGCAAGAGGAGCTCGAGCGGAATTAGTAACAGTTCAAAGGAAATGTTTTAAAATAACAACAGAGTTCTGTTTTAGTTCAAAAGATAACAACATCTTTGTTGGTTTGGAGTTGTTCTAGCATTATAATTTAACTAGCTGCTGTCCGCGGCTCCACTCGCGTCAAATCGGAATAATAAAAAGCATGCAAACTTAAGTTTCCTAAAATCCTTTCTTAGCTGAAGTCTCCTACGCATAATCTACCTCTGTGCCAAATTTCATTTTTATAGGTCCAGTAGGTTTGAGATTTCGTGATTAATCAGTGAGTGAATGAATATATGGATGAGTGACCTTTCGCTTATATGTCACCGCAGCATTAGTTTATAATCTATATCGCGAGATTATAAACTGTCGATAAATTGTGAACTGCACCATACTGCTTACCGACCGAATAGGTTAGGTTAGGTTAGAATTGCGACCAACCGCGCGCGAGCCGAACGAGCGAAGCAAGCGGTGCCCCGGGCAGCGGCCGGCGAGCGCTACATGCAAGTTATTTAGTAATAGCGCAAGGTACTATCCGTCTTGATACCAGTTCACAATTTGATGGTTTCACTTCGATAGATTATAATCTACCGAAAAATAATGCGTTAAATTGTAAGCAGTATGTTACGGTTCACAATCTTTCGACAGTTCACAATCTCGCGAGATAGATTATAATCTAACGGTATTTACAATTTTACGGTGACATAATAATAGATAGATTCAGTATGGTTACATTGCTTAGAAACTTGAGATAATTTTATACGGATAAGAAATTTTTTGACGGCCTCGTTGATCTAGTGGTCGAAAGCGCTACTGCTGAACATGCGGACCTGGTTTCTATTCCCAGTTAAGGCAAAGTGTTGTTGGGTTTTTCTAACAAAAATTTATCAGGAGCAGTCAGGATTCGTGCCCGGTTCATGACACAGAACCGGTCGAAGAAGTGGAGCTTGGTGGAGGATTATGTCCAGCAGTGGACGTCTTTCTGGTTAATGATGATGATGGCAATAGACTCGTCCCCTATTACATGGGACTTAAACATAACTAACGAAATGTGGGACTACTATAGGTACACGACTGCCTACCCCTGTGGGGATAAGAAAATTAACATAACATCACGACTGTATGTTTCTTTTGCAAAATCAGAAAACAAAATGATTAATTTGTTGTATTCTACAACGTGTAACGGAAAGGGTATATGCATCCCAAGGGCACAGCTTCTTTGGATGATATCAAACGATATTGGAAGGGTTTTTAAACCTATCTCTACATGTTCGGAAGTTATGTGAATTTTTAATACATTGATACCAGAACCCGAACTTTTCAAATTGTAATAAACTCATCACTTCAAAGAGATACCGCGGCCCCTGGCACACAGGCGTGTGCCAGGGGCCGCGGTATCTCTTTCGAACACTAAACTTTAAACCGCGATTAATACAGATTGCAGAATAAAGTCCACCTATAATATCTTACCATTATCAATCACCGCACAAGCTGCAATCTTCGTCTATTAATACCTAGATAGAGTATCGAGACAATTTATAATTAGCGGTAGCGGAAATAGGTCTTGAGATAAAGCAATTAATTAGTAACTTATCTCTGAGTAAACATACGTGATGTATGTGTTTACACAGCAGCTGTGCGCTACGCTCCCGATAATCTTAATTAATCCGAAGATGTTATTAATATCGTAGCGTCGCCTTTATAAACTCAGGTGGTTCATGTTGCGATGACTACGATATTTTATTATAGGTTCTAATATTACCTCACGACTTCTTCACTACTAGGACCATTGTATCTAAGACGTGTTATTTATACAGGGTGTTTGGCAGAACGTTGAACATACGAAAATGGTGGATAGGTGGGGTCATCTGCTACTTACTCAGCCCTAATTTATTTGGCCCTGGCCAAAAAAATTATGAAATAACTCTTAAAGGTTTTTTTTTATAAAAGCAAATTACATACCATTAGAAAGGTCACACACTAGGGATGTTTTGCTAGAATTGGGACTCCTCAATAATTTTTTTTTAACGCAAGTTGAAATTAAGATTTAAGTATTTTTTACATCTTTCTGTAAGTTTGAGGACTCATAACTTTTTTTTAACTAACATCTAACAAAAATATTGCCTGTTTTACCCATTTTTAATAAAAATTACACTTTAAAGTTAAAGTGGCGAAACAAGAAGAAAGCTAAAAAAAAAATTTAATATCCAGTCGGCCAGGGTCACATAAATTAGGGCTGAGTAAGTAGCACATGACCCCACCTATTCACCATTTTCGTATGTTTAACGTTCTGCCAAACACCCTGTAGAGTCCGACGTTTTTCAAAAATTTTGTTCAGGCAATTCAAAACTAACAATAATTTTTTCATAGAACATCATCTAAAATAGCTTCTCCCGCTGTGGTTGGAGCGGAAGGGCGTGTCAGACATTTACTGACTAAAACCCACCCTAGTTCCTACAGTTGCCTGTGTGCCAGAGGCCGAGGTATCTCTTTCGAACAACCCGCACCCCTGGCAGTAGTAGAACATCATCTTAACAGCAAATAAGAACATAGTAATCGAGAAAAAGCTGTAAAATTAATTTTTCGCGCATAGATGCCTTGGAGAAATGTGTTTTCGTCTGATAAAGTTTAAGCCCACTCCCTCACACAGAGAGGCCTGTGTCCCAGCAGTGGGAACGTTATAGGCAGATTATGCTATACTAAAGTCATTTTCGGCCGTGAAATATACGTTAACATAATACACCTAAGAATTTAAGGTGGATACGCTAAGGAAACCCGCGAAATTCAAATTGTCTTCTGTTTTTTGCAATTTGCATGTCCGGTTGTATAGTATACATCGCGACCGAAAAAACATGTCTTTACAAAATTATAATAATAATTATAACCATCAATCTTTTTTTTTTTTTCATTTATTTTATTTTAAATAGAACGGCCGAAGCCAATAACACTATTTAAACACATTACTATACACATTACAATATCTACAATCTATTTACACAGTCATGCATTCTTCTCACAAAAATTCAAACATTCTGACAACATCATCTTCCATTCATTCGCAAACATATCGAGATCTGTATTCAAGTTCATGAAATAGTCACTCAATAGAATTAAATAAACTTCCACCTTAGATAAATGTTCATCAGACTGACCCCGGCATCCGCCACTTTGTAATCCTACTTACCGGCCGGCTGTTTTCAAAACGGTATGAACTAATTGTCATCGTACTTAGAGAAGACGACTTCCTATTCAAGTCACACTAGACACATTACCTTAAAAAAAACAAAGCACCAATTTTCTACAACAATAGTCTAACAAAGATCTAACCACTAGGTATACTTACGTATACATTTTTTTTTGCCCCAAGTCTCACCTTGACAGATCTTTGACTCCATGAGTCACAAGCAATGGCCATAACAGTTCGCCACGGGCATTTGTTATTGTTTTTATGAAGGAACTCGCCATGTTTGTTATAATTCAGTTTTTTTTTTCCTTGTCTGTTTGGATAGAAGATGGTATGATAATATGCAAAACTAAGTGACATATAAATTGCCTGATTAGGTCAGGTGTTCTACAGTAGTATGACAATACGATAAGCTGTTTGAATTTAAATGATAATTCTATGACATATATCTTTGTGCTCATCATCGTCGTTACGGGTCGTCAGAAGCCCGGAAGCCTTAGTCTTTCTAAGGGGTTTCGTATTACCCAGTAATTGGGTTGTGGAGGTTAGATAGGCAGTCATCATCATCATCCACAGGCCGACTTCACCCCTTTGTTGCCATAGTTACTACCAATCTTACTACCAGTTGTAATACCGTTAATTTTGTTTGAACGTTTGTTAGAAGGGAAAAATTAAATAGCCCGTGTTACTACCGTAAAGACCTACAAAAAAAATATGTCACCGCAATATTATGAACATCGTCAGTTTTTAATCTATCTCACGAGTTTACAAACTGCCGATAAATTGTGATCTGCATAAACCATTTACAATTTAACGCACTATTTCGATCGTTCATAATCTGTCTGCATCAAGACGGATAGTACGTTGCGCTATTACTAAATAACCAAGTAACTGCCACTAACTTGGAAGTAGCACTCGCCGGCCGCTGCCGCGGCACCGCTCGTTTCGCTTGCTCGGCTCGCGCGCGGTTGTTCGCAAATCTAACCTAACCTATTCGGTCGGTAAGCAGTATGGTGCAGTTCACAATTTATCGAGAGTTTATTAGCTCGCGAGATAGATTATAAACTAACAGTGTTCACAATCTTACGGTGACATTTTTTTTTACAGTAGATATTTACGGTAGTAACACGGGCTTTTTAAATTTTCCCTTCTAACAGCTCAATACTGCAGTAGTAGGAAGGGTAATCAAAATTAACGTTATTACAACTGGTAGTAAGATTGCTAGTAACTAGGGCAACACAACACTTCACCGACTTCTGGGGATACGCCTCTCTTTGCTTGTTCCAATCGTTACGCTTCTGTGGCAACCTCATCCGGGTTTTGTCCGCAATGGCAACAATATCGTCCGCCCATCTCGTCGCCAGACGACCGATATATCGTCGTCCAGACCTTGAACGCCACTCTGTCAAAGCCTTTACTCCAGATAGGCAGACATTTAAAGTAAAATACTGGTATTGCTGTATCCGATTAGACTGGAAGCCGACCGCAACACAGTTGGGAAAAGGCTAGGCAGATGCTGATGATGATTTAAGCTCATCAATATAATATCAGGCTGTAATATTTACAGTTAAACATACATTTGCATATTCACCACGCTTATTAGTACAAAGAGATTCATCTTGAACATTCTCTTCTTCTATGGGAAATTACTTTGTAGGTACATGAAAACTATACACGAAAAATTATAAAGGCATCAATCGATTACCTCGTCAGCAGCGTCGTGCCCTATAGTCTATTCGCATTAAAGAAAATAGTGAGTCATCGTTATCACTCAGCTTAGCCACGCCCCTTGACCAATTAGGTCATAGTAAATTATTGTGTATGACTGAAGGGCTTACTTCAACTGGTCAAGAGTCACTATTTTCTTAACGCGAACAGACTATAGTCCCATGTTACTTGGGTCACGCTACCATTCACTCCCTTCTCTTTCATATCATTCCTCACACATTCCATCCATCTTTTCTTTGGCCGTCCTCTCACTTTCCATCCGTGAACATTTATATTCATCACTCCTTTATCGATTCCTCTTTTACGTTTGTGTCACTGATACCACTTTCAAACTTCCCTTTACATATTAATTTCTTACTTTATCCATTTTCGTCACTCCACACATCCATCTCAACATTCTCATTATCGCTGTATGCAGTATTTTTTCATCCGTCTGCTTCACAGCCCATCCATCAATTATCAACTAACCACAAACAACTAAAAGGCCATATATCCTCTTCCCACCCACCAAAAAGCACATCTATCAAATTCCGTCATTCAATTAAATACTACAACAAGAAACTAACTTTCAACATCAAAACAAAAACAAACCAGTAAAAAAAAACTCGTCATCTTCAATCAATAATGTCCAAATGGAAAAGTTTTGAAGATAACAACACACAAACAGATAAACAATGGATGTCATTACGATAGGGTTATGTTTTTGGATACAAAAGAAACGTATCTTGAATGCATTGGTTTATTATCTGTGATAAGATCCCAGGATGTTTCCACAGCTGATTAAAGCATTCAGTCCCTGGTATCCTGAAATACAGGCCTAGCTTAATTTAGGCACCAATCTCCCGCTAATTACTAATGTATTATAATATTATAGACCATTTTTATACTTATTAGGTGTTATTCGTGGAAGAAAATAAACAATTTTACTATTTATTATTTTCATTTATTCATTTAGGTCAAATAATTGAGGGGCTTGTGGCTAAGTAATAACAGACGCACGAATCGACTCATCAGGTCAAGCTACGCTTGCCGCCCGGCTACGGTTGGTCCGTGGATGGATGACCATCTTTACATACCAAGCGGTTGGTCTCAGCTGTCTTTCGTGGATCTTTGACAGTCGTTACGGGTCGTCAGAAGCCCGAAAGTCTGAGAACCAGTCCTATCAAGGGGTATCGTATTACCCAGTAACTGGGTTGTGGAGGTTAGTTAAGCAATCGCTAGTATCCAACTGCATCCGGTTAGACTGCAAGCCGACCCCAACGTTTGGAAAAGGCTAGGCAGATGATGATGACTTAGGAAGAATAATTATCAAATGCTCGATTGCTGGGTATCGCGATACCCTTTGCTAAGACTGGTTGTCAATGTTTTTTACTTCTATCTACCCGTAAAGATTGTCGTAGATCTAAGAACGACAGCCGAGACCAACAGCTTAACGTGATATTCGGATACCACGTGTATGGATGGTGGAATGATGTCGGGACGTTGTTTACATATTATAGTTGCTCGGTAAACTCTGCTTGCGCGATGCAGGATTTTGCGTGACGTCAATGTGATGCGTAGTTTGCATGTGGCGATGTAGATGGCGATACAATATCGTCACGTTGGAAACTATTATCGCTGCTTGGTAGCAGAAAAGATCCAACACCAAGATCCAATCATCCAAGACCCCAGTGCGAGTATGGTGCTTCTGATCACGTTTATATATCGGTCAACAGGACCTCATCAAATACACACAAATACAAATATAATGGCTTGAATACCACGATTAATACCCCCGTTGGGTCTTTTGCTTCCAATAGTTTCAAATACACCTTGTACACACAATAGGTTAAATACACATTAATGTAGGGGTGGTTTAGAACAGCCCTGCCCCTGGCCACTGTCCTACTGTGTAGACACGGACTTCCCCACTGCCACTGATCAGACTGTGCCCCACTGCTACTGCTAAAGTACCCTGAGTGCCCGTTTACCTGAACCTTGGATGATCTGAATAATGCCACTGATATCACAATAAACGTAGCCACCTACTGGGCTCGTCTACTATTTATTTTATGACTTCTTTTCTAAATGTTCACCTTCCACTTTGTATAGACTACACTTTGCCACAAAGCACGATCTGTTTAGAAAACTGGTCGCCAACAAGTCAACAACTAGGATTTCTATTTTCTAGTTTCGTTTTCATAGTTATTTACTTGGATGTTATACCAGTTTCTCATAAATATTATGAGAATTCTTTACTATCCTCTTCCAGTTGCTCTCAATGTATGAGTAACTAATTAAATAACTTCGTAATATAATAACGGCAACAATTAAGGAATAGGTCATGGACAGATTTCACTTGGTGGGTCATGGCCTCATGGGCATTATATATGGTGTTATTTACATACATACTAGTGATGTGCCGGATCATTAAAAATGTAGATCTGCAGATACGGATACGTGTTTTAGAGGACAGTCGTATACACCGTGACATTTTAGTCGTCTTACAAAGATGGTCCACTCAATGTATCCGTCGTAAAATACCTCTAGGCGCGATTAAAACATTGTTACCATTAATTAAGATAATAAATACAAAGAAAAATAATGAATGCTACAGAATTATGAAACACCCTCCCTGTTAATAATGTTTACGTATCAAACGGTAGAAGATATCTACCTACCTACCATTACATTCCATCATTAATTCCATCTCCATAACAGGGTGTTTCAAACTACGTCATGCGTCTTAGTGATATTTTCATGTTTATGATTATGCAAACGTTAAAAAAAAAATATGAATGGTAGTAGATAGCAGTCATTGGGTACATGAAGTGGGTTGTCGTTGTAAGACGACTAAAATGTCACGGTGTATAATATTGACGTTCAAAAAGTGCTAACTCTCAGCCTAGTTTAAATAAATTTGCCATGCCTTAGATGGCTAGAGCCATGGGGCTCCAAAAACCACAAAGTCGGAAAATGATTTAAGAGTAAACATAACCTAAAGCCCAAACCAAAACAGATGTTCCCACAAAAGTAAAGATTTCAATAAATCATCAATCTCGTGAACGACAGCCCTGATAACAGTTAGTATGTAAACAGTCATAAGTGTGCTATTATACGGGTCATGACGCGGCCCCACTTAACGAGCTTAAGGCGACGACGATGTGTGAACGGTTCATCTGACTGACATTGTTGGAAAAATCACGGAGTCGCAGCGGTAATTAGATATAATGAGGCCGTTGGAAATTGTAACATTTACAGTTTTATTTACGGGTTTTTTGGCAAAACATTTGGGTTTAGTGAAGGGAGAAGGGCTTGCGGCTAAGTAGGTAACAACAGCGAAACGGGCGATCGATCAGGTTAAGATGATATTTAAGGATGGGTGTCCATTAGTGATGTACCGACTAGTCGGGAAAGCCGACTAGTCGGCCATATTTGTGGTCGGCGATTAGCGGCTAAAACCGCTACTAGTCGGCCCATTTTTTAGTCGTATTAATATGCTTCAAAATGTAAAAGACTGTACTGTTATTATTTTATTATAGAATCAGTTTTACAGTTTACTTTCAGTGCAATCTAGAATATGATAGGAAATTAGGATAGGAAGAAACGCCGGTTCGCACGTAAACAATGAAAGAATAAATGCAAAGTAAACAAAAACATGTCCCGACAATTCCGCCTGGTCGCCGGGCGCCGCGCACGCCACCTGCGACCCGAAAGTGCAGTCACGAACATGACCGATGTCACCCGAATTCAACCGAAAGCAATGTTCGGCTTGGCCGACTAGTTGGCCATTTTGTAGCCGACTAGTCGACTATCTCTAGTATCCATCTTTACATACCAAGATCCCTCCGTGCCTCGAAAAAGCACGTCAAAAGTTGGTCTCTACTGTCATTTTGGCAGTCGTCATGGGTCTTCAGAAGCCCGAAAGTCTGACAAACAGTCTTACTAAAGGAAAACATATCATCCAGTAACTGGGTTGTTGAAATCACATACATAGGCAGTCGCTTTATGTAAAATACTGGTACTCAGCTGCATCCGGTCAGACTAGAAGCCGACCCCAACATAAGTTGGCAAAGGCCAGATTGATTGATTTGGGTTTAGTGAAAAGCCTGTAGAGGAAACGCCCGAAACAGTCTGGGCAGAAAGTCAACTGTAGATTTTATACACCTAGTACTTAATGATCGTTAACGATGAGGTCCTTAAAGGCATAATTAACGCAGCACTACTTACAAATAGTGACGGAACATTTCTGCCTGAGAAGAATTGCCCTCCAAATGTGATAAAAACAATGTGCTCCGGTTTCTACAAATTCTAGACCAAGCTCTTCATGCACAAAGATAAGTAAATCGTCTATGTCTTCTTCAGCATCATCATCTGCCTAGCCTTGTCCAAACTATCTTGGGGTCGGCTTCCACTCTAACCAAATGCAGCTGAGTACCAGTAATTTACATGGAGTGACTGCCTATCTGACCTCCACAGCACAGCTACTTGTTACTTGGTAAGACAAGTTGACAAACTTTCAAAGATCCAGAACGAGCAAATAACAGACCAACGTGCTTTCCGAGACAAGCAAGAATCTTGCTATGTAAGGATGGTCACCCATCCACGGACCATTAGCACCATCCGTAGTTTAACCTGATCGATCGATCCGGCGGCTATTACTTAGCCACAAGACCCTCCAAGTCTATTCCTTCTTCCCCGAGGTTAAAAATAAACACCCATTTAAATACCAAGAAAACTCCTGGAATTGGATTAGTTTTACTGCCACTACCTCAAGTCCTGAACTTATTTAACTTTATACATCTTCCGACGATCCCAACTCTTTTACTGCGTTCGTGGCCGCCGGTGTAAACGGTTGTAAAACTTTAATATCATCGTGTTATAGTAATATTGATGTAAATACGAGTAGTAAAAGTTTTAATGATTCTGCCGTTACATTATATTGAAATGAAAAATAAACCTGTACCAAGACGCTCACGGCGAATTTCACCAATGAAACTGATCGCGTTTAGCACATCTAGACCGTGGAAAAAAGCTGCCAATGTCAAAATTGTTGTGGAATATGCCGTGTTCAGTTTGATTGGTGAAATCCGCACTTGGTAAATGGACACCCAGGTAAGAGACTTTAGCCCAGAAGCGGTTCAACCCTGAATGAAAAAACGCCTGGTTGTTAAACATTGCAATTAAATGAAAGGAAATTTAAAACTCTTATTAGAATTAAACTTTGTGAACAAGCGTATTATAACAAATTAGAGGATTATATTCAAGATAAGAATGCTTGGAAACATGCTGGTCCTGCTCCATAGGACAATTTAGAGTCTAGACAAAATCAAACTGGTTGCTAATTGAATTGTATAATTAATTATATTTACGAGTATGACATTGATTTACACTCAGTGACTACTTTAACTCACACACTGACTTATTACTTGTTAATATTCTAGGAAAATCGTATCCTTACCTTATACAATGTTTGTAAATATGTGAGCATCATGTTTCTATCATAAAATTAATTTATCCGTATTACTTCAATGCCATTTTCTGGGTGCATCGTGTTATAATGTACATACACATAATTATGTAATGTATGTACTATGTTAAATATAGTACTTAAAAAAATTTAAAAGAGTGTCGTGGAGTTTCTTGCCCATTCTTCTCCATACGAAACTACATTTTGGAAGAGGCGACTAGAATCAATTCTATTTTAATGTTAATATTGACGGTCGAAAGTGCCCTTTAAGTGCCTATTTGAAATAAATGCTTTGACTTTGTCAAACTCTCTTTCTCACTTTGACAAAATCGTTTAAAATCAATGTTTGATTTCTCGAATTTTCATCAAATTAAAGTAAATCCAAAAATCACGTCTTCTGACACTCATTTCGAAAAAGATACGCTTTATAGACCAACTATTTTCTAGAAATATCTCAAACCGAAGCAACATCCATTCCATAATCAAGTTTAAAATTAACAGAACAGTTTAACTGCCCTGTTGAGCGTGAAATTAACTGCTAACTGACTAGGAACTAGCGCTCCTATTAAACTCAAACTAACTAGATCCAGACAGAAAATCAGATCACTTGAGTGACATATTATTAGGTTAGGTCAATATCTAACACAAACCGAGCAGAGAGAGCGGTGGCGCAGTAGAATCGGCCACGACTTTTGAGTTGTGGGTCGTAGGTTCAAAACCTGACAGGCGTTTTGCTTTGTTTACATTATTTAATCTATACTGCTTTCAAAACAGTGAAGGAAAACATCGTGAGAACCAGCATTTCTTAAAACCAACATTTTTTAAGGCATGCAACATCTACCAACCCGCACGAAGGGAGCCATTGCAGCTTTGAGCTGACCTGTCCCAACAGACGGTATGCATGCATCAGTCATCATGTAGCTCAACCCTATTTTAGGGAGCCGCACGACCCATCACAAGACGCTACCAGATCTGCAGGACATTTGCGTAGGCCGTGGGCCATATACAAAACAAAATAGTGAAAACCGCCAGACGCTTACAAAGTCATGTATTCAATATAGCCTGCATGGTTGTATAAAAATGATGCTGATGATCATACTTACGCAATCTCAACGTCATATCAATCATTAGAGGTCCACTGCTGGACATAGGCTTCCCTCATTCCCAGTTTTACTTGAAATTAATTGCAGGTGACAACTAAAGCTTTCCATCATAAATTCTACACCGCCTTCTGACGTTTCTTTGTACATAAAACTTCTATAATTCTGGAAGCTTCTATGCGACATCTCGTTTATATCTCACACCTTATTAAACAAAGTGTGAAAGGGTTATAAAGTTGCTGCAAGCTCATCTAAGAATAGGTCAGCCCTATTCTCGTTAGTGTCGTAATTTGGGACTTTAGGGACTATATCAGCTTCATATGCAGTTGGTAATAAAGTCACCTTTTTAATGACCACACTTGTGCATTAATTATAATATGTGGAATTCGGTTCTGGCTCATCGCCTATGTGCTTTATTTACTTTGAAAGCATTTCCTTGGTCTATTCCTAGGGTGGACTTTGCGAAAGCTTTTGATTGGGTGTTGTATGTTTCCATGAGACTTGCATTTCACCAGGATCTTTTTGTCATTTCTTTACCGAAATTCAAATGTTTTCTCTAGAATTAAAGCGTTTATGGTATCATGCTAATGGAAAATCCATCTTAAAGATGGATGGATTTTGTGAAGAGTGATGTGAAAGGCAAGGGAGTGAAAGATAGCGCGACTGTTGAATAGGAGAAGACAACGTGTCGCGCCGACTCCGTGTAACATGGAGCAACAGCAGGAAGATGATGATGGTGGCATCATGCAAATCCACTACCATCTTGTGTTCAGAACGCTTCAGAAAGTTTGGTTTTTCGCATTAACTTACCTTACACTTTGAAATTATATTTCGCTAATGCATACATGAGATATTAGAGTGTCTCAGTTCGGTTTCCGTTTTAAAAAATGATAACTAAAGGACCTACAGCGTTTAATCTCAAAAATGGTACACAACTTGGCCATTCAATAAACAATAGCAAATAAATGAATAGTAATTCATAGACTATACTGACGTAGAACGACTACAGTATACTAATTGATAGTTCAATATAAGGTTAATTTAACAGTCCTATAATAATCGATTAGCAGAGCCATCACGTCTGCATGGAATATGTTCGCATTGCTTATGAGACGGGCTCGTGGCTAAATGATAACAACCAAACAGGTCGATCGAAGGTAATGCCACGGTTGATCCGTGGATGGGTGACCATCTTTACATACCAAGACCCCTCCGTTTTTCGTCCCGGCTCATTCGTGGTTCTATGACAGTTGTTAGTGTCTTCGGAACCCCAAAAGTCCGACAACTAGTCTTCCCAAGGGGCATCGTGTTTATCTAGTAACTGAGTTATGGAGGTCAAAAAGGCAGTCGCTCCATGTAAAATACTGGTATTCAGTTGCTTCCGGTTAGACTGGAAGCCGACCCCGACATAGTTGGGAAAAGACTAGTCTGATTGATTGCATAAGAGACTAGTTATGACTAATAACCAGATGAAAAAGCTTGCATGTCCAATAAAGAAAACGTGTGAATCAGATGTGCATCATCTTGGAGAATAGATAAAAAGGTCAGTAAACAGTGCTGTCGTGCAATATACATTATAAACACCTGTGGAGCGATTCTTGTTTTTAAGTACGACTATTATGAAATGTGCAACAAAATTATAATGCAATACGAGAATGAGGGTTTTCTGAAATGACAGGGCACCGAGACCGACAAGGTCCCAGTACCTGTCAAATGTGTCAAAATGCCTATATTTTCTTTATATGTGACTGAATGACGAACGAATGATTGAGACGAATGATGAACGTCAACATAAGTTTATATTCATTGTCGAAATGGAAGACCTCTACTCAAAATGACGCCAACTGTTGGCGTCAATTTTTATGAAAACCTTCGATGTGACACACCCACATAACAATTTTAATATACACGCCATTAAATTATCTAAACTGTGAAACGCTAGAGTTGGTCGTGCGCATGTGTGATTTTGTAATTACGGGTGGCTATAATCCTCTTCTACACAATATTTATAAATCAACAAGTGCTAAATCTAAAATATCACCTGGCAGACAGTCAGAAACGTTTGCACTAAATAATAAAAACAAAATAATCTTGATGACGCCTATGACTCGCTAAATCGAGTCCACAATGTCGTAATGAAGTCACAACGGCTTGATAGTGCATCGCGATGACTGATAAAGTACACAAATACAGAGGTGACTTATCATATATCTACGGTTTGGAAAGACAGAAAGAGCAAAGCAAGAAAGTGAATAAAGGGAATAAAATAGAATCAATCTTAAAAAGAAACCTAAGACCATACGGTGATCGGAAATCAAGTCGGCTTGATAGCACATTGCAATGACTGATAAAGTGCAAAGGTGACAGAAAGATCGAAGAGAGAGAGAGGGGAGAGAAAGTAGAACCAAACATGAAAAGAAATAAGAGACCGGATGATGATCGAAAATGGAGTCGAGAGCTCTCATTTGCATAGTTTCCGAGGCCATGACAGGGATAAAGAAAAACCCATGGCAATATCTTTTACACCCCAAATAAAGTTTCCTTTGATTTGATTTTCAGTTATGATCGTCGTTTATGTCTTCTTCACTATGGGCTCTTATTGACAATCTAAGACCGGACTAAGTTGTTAGTTTTGACAAAAGTACCTGTATTTCGTTTTTCTTGCATTGCTTAGTAAGTTCCTCAAGTTCCTTTGCAGATCCAACATGACGAAAAAACTATTATCAACATCCATTCCAATTATTTTAACACCCCATTTAAAAGTTTCTATAGAATTAATTGGATTAAGCGTAACATTATTTTCGTAAGAACCAAAGTTTTTTGCGCCTTTCCGAAATGGAAACGCAATCGAAGCAGTAGCGTTTTTTCCTACGGTTCCATTTATGGCCCCCGTTTTGCGTTTGATAATGTAATTTAAGTATTTTTTACTTGTATTGGCTTGTATACAATGGGTCTTTGTTAGACACACTTGAACGCACAACAAACTTTGTTAATCATCAAGGTACATACTACATGATAAACTTCCTGCATCGATGAGGTCTATCGACTGATTTATGGTTTAACAATGCATCACATCATGACCCTTCGCGTCTTATCCCAATTTATTTTGAATCAGCACTTCTTCCATACAACTGTATTAGGCCTCATCTGTTTATTATTATCACTTGCATTTTTGTTTTAACAGGTGCGAACCCAATAAATCAATTTAGTCACCAATGCCAACAGATGTCACCGAAAATCACCATCACTAACAAAATTAAAATGTTTTAATCTGTCATATTTTTGGCTGACACATGGTTCAAATTTATACCTATTGCTTACGTAAATGATTAACAAGTCCCAAGAACGACTTTGAGTACCGGTACAAGTCATATCAGTATTCATTCCATTTCTAGGCACAAGTAACATCTTTTACCTAATCCATCCATTGTTTTTTTATTCTTCCTCTATTCTATACCAATAACGGTTCAAAAGCATCCTAAACAAATACCTACCTGAAGACTCACATTTACGGAATCCAGCCAGACTCATTTGACAAACGTGACTAGATGTAACACAACACACATCGTCTGAGCATTACCGGTATTACATACTTGTTTATTTTAGTTCTCAAGCACACATAACACTGAATAAAATGTGGACCATCTTGAAATAATAGTCGACAGCCACGCGATGAGTATATATAAAAGTATATTTACGTCCCAATGAATATTTTTATTGGTGCTAATTTTGGAGGGATCCCGTCTTATAATGTGTGGGACATAATTTAGAGTATTTCTGCGTATGTTGTTCTTGGTTTATTTGCTGAAGAAAGTGACGTATGTGTTTTTATTGCCAGAGTACGCTTTGTTGACCATGCGCTCAATGCGAAACTGGTTTGTTTAGACACGGTATGGTGAAGTTCTTAAGTTTATGGCTTTTTATGGAGATCTACGTCGTCATACATTCTCGAAGATATATTAGTGTCATCCTGAGCATCCAATCCTTGTACCTCCTAACGGACTGGCTTATATTTTTATCACGGCAGAATTCTCAAATAATTTGTATTGACACTAGAATAGAATAGAATGTTTTTTATTAATGTATACCATACAGATATAAAAATAGAAAATTTTATAACGGATGACATAATGGGCGGTTTTATCTTATCTTTTGATGGATTAAAAGTAAGAAGGAGAGACAATACTGAAGACAGTCTGTGTCTAGAGAAGAAATTGCAATACATTAGACTTTAAATCATGTCGTAATGTCACAATACTATTTTTATCAAATAAATAAGAAACCAACATTCCGAAAGGTTTGGAAACTAGGCCACCGAAGCCAGTTTCCAACTTCCGAGCTCACCAAACCAAAACAAATGACTCCAATGTTAACATCCTTTTGCCGTCAACCCAATTACAAGAGTTACGTCAAAAGATTTCTTAATATCTTTCATTTTATTACGGAGTTAACGAAGCAGTTATTAAGAGCATTTCCTCAAGTACGCTTGACCTTAACCGTCATGTAATCATAGATTACGTAGGTTATATAACATCGTCCATTGTGGAAACGATTTTCTGCTAGTAACAATATGCGATTACTGTTATTTTCTTCAAGGATGTTATGATGTGAAGTTTAAGGTACAGATTGCAAACAGCGAGGTTTTGAATATTTACACAACGTTATCAGGTTATAATGGTCCCAACTGCTTGGGCACAGGCGTCCTCTCAGTGAGAAGGAGCGTGCCCACGACTGCGGGTTGGTAGATGTCATATGCTTTTGTCGATTTTTGGGTTCTAGGACATGTCGGTTTCCTCACGATGTTTTCCTTCACCGTTTTGGCAGCAGTGATGATGAAGTAATTTACACATACAGCGCCTGTCTATATTCAACTCGTACGTCGCGGCTGTTATCACTGGGCCACCACTGTTCTCATTATATCATTTTGTATATGGCAGACGAGCTTGACTCCTATAGGCGGGATCGGTCCAGATTGGCGCAGAATCGTGTTCAAAGGAAAGAAAGGCCTTTGCCTTGAAGTGGGCGAACACATGTTAATTTATTTATTTATTTCAAGAACCTGGGACTTCAGGAGAACAGGAGATTCAGTTCAATGGAGCCATAAGGCGCCAAGTCTCTAACTGTATAGCACAAGATAATGTACGCGACATGTATGCTTCACCTTATAAGGTATCTAGGACAGTTTTTCAACACAACCATGTCAATACTAGAACTAGAAAAAGAACCTTACTGGTGCTAAATTAGCATTTTAGAATGGGAATGGAAGAAACAATTACTCAATGAGGATTTGCACCTGTCAAAAGTGTCAAAGCGCCTACGGACTGAACGGTGAACGAAAGAATGAAACGAATGACATCAAATATTTTAAGTTCATTTTCGAACTGGAAGACTTCTTGTCTAAGTGGCGCCAACTGGTGGCTTTAATATTCATGAAAACCCTAATTGCTTGTCATCTTGCTAGTGTCGAGTATCTTAACTAATGGAGAAAAAATGGAGTAAACAGCCAACTATACCAGCCAGACTAGTCATCTTGTACATAGTTAAACGGTTTTTAATTGGAATAAGACCGCATTTATTTCCTAAGACTAGAAGGAAACGCCGCAGATTTGCAGTCTCATTTGATGTCTTAGCAACATCTGCCAATCATTTCGTTTCTGAATCCAGATTTTTTTTTTTTGAATAGACTTAAAATAGGTATACATTTTGATAGTCATTATCTGCCTAGACTTTTCACAACTATGTTGAGGTCGTCTTCCAGTCTTACTGGAATACCAGTTTTTTATTTGAAGCGACTGTTTATCTGACCTCAGCACAAGATCACAACCCAGTTACTCGGAAACATAATACCCCTTGATAAAACCGGTTGTCAATATTTCGGACTTCTGTATACCCATAACGACTGTCAAAGATCCACAAATGACAGCCCGGACCAAAAGTTTTTTGAGGCACGGAAGGTTCTCGATATGTAATGGACGGTCCTCGGACCTAGGACCGACCTCGCCAACCGCACCGAAACCTTTGATAGAGATGTTAGCACCAACTGATGGGGTCCGCAAGAGCCGATGCCTGCCAGGGGCGCGGGTTGTTCGAAAGAGATACCGTCGCCCCTGGCACACAGGCAACTGAGGGAAACATGGGTGGGTTTTTGTCAGTAAAAGTCTGGCACGCCCTCCCGTTCCACCCAGAGCGGGAGAAGTGATTTGATGATTTCCCACCCACAACAAAAAAACTTTGATTGACCCGTGCGGCTGCTATTATTTACCACGAATCTTTCGGCATTTTGACAGTCAGATCTTAAAATGAAGAATTCTTATTTATCAGAGTCAGTAAAACTGAGGCAGGATTCGGGACAATCGTTTTGTTACGACCGTCACTTGTCACGGTGTACACACACGTGTCCTGTCCTATGTTTTAAACACGTCGACCCTGAGACGACAGATCTGGGAACTCTAGCCAATAAACATCTGCATTCTGTTCATGGCGCCTGAGATTCAAAACAGATTACATGTGAATACATACATTAGTGCTGTTAATTACCTAATTCATATTAGGTAAACAATTGTAGGGGAATTGATGACAAGATGAGTCCACGACATAATTAAGTTTGCCGAGAAATGTTGATTCAATTTGGTAAAACTATTAACGAATGGAGTAAAAGAAACCACGATTTGGGCAAAATAACGAAAAAAGATTGAAGCTTTTGAGATGTAGTGTTGGAGAAGAATGATGAATGGCAGACCGCCAAGAGACCGAACAAATCTATCCTGGAAAAATTACGCATGATAGATAGACTACCCACGATTTGTTACCAAAGAATTCTTGGTTACTTTGGTCACATTGCCCGTCGGGAACCAGATAACCTTGAAAAGTTGGTGGTGATAGGCATGGCAGATGGGAGAAGCCTCGCAGCCGCTCACCTAACAGCTGGTCCGACCAAGCAACCGCCCTCACTAGACTCTCTATTACGACCGCCATGAGTGAAACCGAGAACCGCACGAAGTGGAAGAACATCGTTCATAAAGCCACGAAGGCCTTTCAGGGACACAGCCTTCAGTAATGAAGTACGCGGCCAAGAACAGAAAAGAAACGAGAGAGCTGCAGTAGGAATTCAGGTAAAAGATCCAGGATAGGCAGGCAGCGAAATACAAATTTTCTTAAATTTTTACGCACTTTACGAAAATGAAGTTTTTTTTTATGTTAAAACAAGACATTTTAGAAGCAGAAGCTAGTACGAAAATAAATCGTAGTCGCAGGCCTTGTAGACTGACGATTTTTAGACCATTTTCTATTTTATAAAGTATCTGGTACAAGTTGACAGGTTTATACAGTCCTCCGTTATCTAGTAACACTGTAATTTGAAAATATTATTTTTAAAAGAGCAACCGTGGAGTTTCTTTCCGGCTCTTCTTCATAGGAGCACCAATTGTCACGCAAATTGAACACGAATTGGAATCGTGAAAGTGATGGGCACTTATGGAACGTCAGAATGTGAGTTTATGTGAGATAAAATATTTTGATTTAAAAATGCCAAAACAATACTACAATGACAGATACAATAGCGTTATCGAGTTGTAAATGGGGGCGTGAATCGTGATAAGTATCCTATATCGTGGTAACGCGGTTATTGCAAGGACATTTGCTGTCATTGCGGTGAAGTAAGAGATCCGTTCAATTGATACCTAAAAGATAATGTTCATTTATTATTATGTTGTTTGAGTAATCATTATTAGCAGTAAGTCCACCTTCGGACGGACATTAACATATAGCGGCCAGATTTTATCACGCACTGGATTTTAAAAAAATACAACCAGTGTGTTTTTTGACGCCCTGGGGTGCAATCAGTTGGATTCTCAACACTGGGAGTTGAAAATCCAGTGGAAGATAAAATCTCGCCGCGCTATGTTCAGTTGTCCACGTTTGTGCGAACGTGGTCTAATATATCGTGACAAAGCGGTATTACAAGGATTAAGACTTACATTATCTATCTAGCGTCATAGTAAGACTTCAATTTTATGTATTCTTGCCCCCCTTACTTCATTCGCGTCAAAATTCTTGCTCCCCGATCCACCCCGTCGCTCGCCTTGCCTGCCCGTGCGAGTAATTCGTATTCGTGACTTTTTCTATTTGCTCGGCTCCTAAGGGCCATAGCGTGATGTTATATAGCCTATAGCCTTACTCGATAAATGGGCTATCTAACAGTGAAAGATTTTTTCAAATCGAACCAGCAGTTCCTGAGATAAGCACGTTCTAGTAAACAAACAAACTCTTCAGCGATTATGCATCATCATTAATATTGCGGCAGAGAGGTACTTTTCTAAACCCGCAAAGTAATTTTGTGTAATACACTAACAGTAGCAATGGCTTTCATTTTGACAGTTCAACAAAATTCATTGCATTATTAACGTTGTTGAGCAGACAAATTTTTGGAACTTACGAAGCAATGGATTAGCAGCTTTTTGAAATGATTTTGATTGTGATTGATACTACGGTCTATGGTGGTAGTTCTATTGAATATTCCCAACCATATTGTAGCCCGACAGACTCTTAATCAGCCATCCAGCCATCCAGGACCAAATACATCTAAGGCCTTCACGTGACCTTCGCCAGTCCATCACTACATCATTATTATAAAACCTAAGTCTCCCCCGACGAGTCTTCCTGTCTGAACGCGAGAGACTCAAAATCTACGAAATGGATTTTCATACTATTTCCATATTTTCCACCTTCCGTTGACGCGTGGTGCTCGTGCATATAAGCACTAAGTGGCCAATTAATTAAACTTTTGTGTAAATTGGCTGAAATATGACAATGATTGTTGAAGACGTTGGACACCTGAATTGACACACAGGGTACTTTAAATCCCAGTAGTATGTTCCCGTAGAATATTTTCCCGACATCCACGAGGGCGAAGCCACGGGAAAAAGCTAGCTCACATAATTAAAAAGACAGATAAATGTTTAAAATAAATCACATCAACAACCTTGAAATGACATTACAGATGACATCAGAATCGCCCGCGACACTTACGGAAAATCATTGAGTAGCTTTATCTTACACAGATAACTATCTACTGATCGAACAGATTCTGATTAAATTCTACATATAATACTGAAGTAATAATGCTTCAGATTAAATATGAATAGCGGTTTTATTAATAGCTTGCAAGATCTTAATCTTCCACTACGTCTATTCAGTAACTTATCTCTTTCTTTTAGACTACGTATCCGGTCTATAGATTTTCATTTAGTCTTTCAAATGCTTCACTGTGCTCTATAGTGTTTACAGGGTTTTTATTTTTGAGGGTGGGAAATCATCAAATGACTTCTCCCGCTCTGGGTGGAGCAGGGGGGCGTGTCAGACTTTTACTGACTTAAACCCACCCGTGTTCCCTCAGTTGCTGGTTGCTGGGTTAAGTTAAATTAGTTGGCAATGCTTCACTCACGTGTTGGGTTCGATCGATATAGAAAACTAATGGAAATCGCTTAATCGATTATGAAGCCAGACGGGCCGCTGAGCACAACTTGGTTAGGTGGAGGGTACTCCGATGAGCTTCAGTGCTTCTATGGAGCCACACCGCAAACTATGCCTCACCTGTGGTCGTGCTCTCTGTTCACGAATTTTGGTCGAAGCTTATCGATACGATGAAGAAGACAGATATGATATAAGACGATATTTATATTTACTCCTTGAAATAACACATTCTAAGCACTACATAGAAAAGGAGCACGGAACTTTATACGTCCTTTTATGACCTCTGTCTGGTGAGTGGGGACGAAACAAATTAAGATTTATATACCAGTACGGGAGTAATGTCCCTCTAGTGAATTAAAAACCTTCGCTCCTCTGTTAACATTCTCGAAACTACTTTAGAACGTATACTTCAGAAATTCTCAAAGGTTCTCTGATAATGCTATTAGAGCTGGCATTTCAGAGTTCCGCGTTTTCAGAGAACTTAAGCCGCTTTGAAGGCTTCATGTAGTTTGTAGAACTAGATTTAATGAAGATAATGATATTGTTTTTATAGAAACTTTAGACAATGCTAGTGACAGAATCATCATCATTATCTGCTTAGCCTTTTCCCAATTATGTTGGGGTCGGCTTCCAATCTAACCGGATGCAGCGGAATGCCTGTATTTTACATGGAGCGACTGCCTGTCTGATCTCCACAACCCAGTAACTGGGTAATACGATGATACCTCTTGGTAAGGCTGGTTGTCAGACTTTCTGGCTTCTGACGACCCGTAACGACAGAATAAGGGACTACTCACACTTATTCAGCTCTGTACAGCTAGAAAACAACGATTTTGTATAGAGTCCGTTCAGCTTTCCGCGGCTGAATGGATGGGTACGCATCTCATACAAATGGACAAAAGCTGAACAAAGCTGAATAAGTGTGAGTAGTCCCTAAAGGTCCTTAGTCTTATTTTTTTTGTTTGAAGAACGATTATCTCGATATGTGAATGTGCAGTCAACAAATTAAAAATGTTTAACATTTTTAAGCCGGCAGGCACGCCGCCAACAAGCCCGGCGGCATACTCGGTTTCTGCGGCAAGTGCCGGCAGCCTAACAACACCTGCAGCATATCCGCAAGGCTAAAACCCGCTGTGCCGCCGGCATAGTGTGTAGGAGGAGCCTTTAGGTTCAATTTTACTTGCACTTCAATATTTCTTCAACTACCACTTATGTTAATTTAAAAGGTGATGTGTGCCGTGATGGTCACTCAATTTCGGGATAGATTAAGGTTGAAAAATTGTTCAACGTTTTCGCTTCTTGAGTTTACTTGTCTGCGTGAGTAAAAAAAGATTTTTCCTTGATTGAGGAACGATTAACTTGTTATGTGAATCTACAAGTAAGGACGTCCAAGAACATAAACAAAGCTTATTATTACGATATAAAATGTCTCGATTCCTATCAATGAAATACTATCCGAGTGTCTGTTTGTTATATCAAACTAACAGCTTTTTACTAAATGCATATGAAAGTATACATATACGGAAATACAGTATGTGTATACTCTCTTATTGCATATGACAAAAAACAATTTTTTATCATTTCGTCTGTCTGGTTCTTTGTTTGTTTGTTTCAGCTAGTATCCGAAATGACTGGATCGACTTCAATTAAATTTTTTATGGGGATATTTTACAACCGGGGCTATTCTTTTAATCGATCTTATCTTACCACGTGGGCAAAGCCTGGGGCGGAACCTAGTTCATAAATAAGTAATAACATAGTAAATTATTCATGTTTTATCTTTGTCTCATCTCTGAGAAATTTGGAATTCTTACTTTCATTGTAATCTTAATGGGATACTTAATTGAAGTAAATAAACAAAATTATTTTGATCTTCGCGTTGTGGATTATTATATTAAAACTTTCATACGTCGGTACTTTTTTTGATTACTTCATCATTTTCTTTCTATTTTACTTTATTGTTGTATTCTTTTTATTTTTATGGTATTAAGTCCGCCTCTGTACATTTTTGTGCTTAAGCCTTGCACTAAAATTGTTCCCAAAAATGTTCTTCCATTTTTTTCATTGTGTTGGTGTTTTTTATTTTGTGGTTGGGAAATCATCAAATAACTTCTCCCGCTCTGGGTGGAGCAGGAGAGCGTGTCAGACTTTTACTGACTAAAACCCACCCGTGTTCCCTCAGTTGCCTGTGTGCCAGGGGCCGCGGTATCTCTTTCGAACAACCCGCACCCCTGGCAGAGACCATTGGTCGTTACTCTATTACTATGAGCAATCGGCACAATAATATCCGAATTCATACACAGGTGTCCGGTAATTAAACGAAGGCGGTGAGAAAATATTAAAATACATATCCAAAGACATCGACTTCCAAAATTAAAGTTATTTTTCATTTTGTAGTATTTTGCCTTGCGGACCCCACCAGTTGGTGCTGACATCTCTTTGAGGCGCGCGTGGAACACAACGCGCCGTCGACCCGGGCTTGGTCCTTGCCGGACAGCGAGCTACCCATAACTCACCGTCGGCAAGCCCGAGCCTACGGTGGCCGGGAATCGGCCTGGGATTCCCGACGCCCAGGGCGTCTAAGGCCGTGAGGGCGCATATACTGCCTCTCCTTCACGTGCGCCGCCTCCCTCTTCGCGAGTATTACTGCTTCGCAGAAGGAGGTGACGGCTACCCATGCACTCTCGGCGTCCCGTCTCGTGTCAGGTTGTATTCCAGAATTGTAACGGTCGCGAATCATATTTAATGCAACATACATCCTGACACTGACCTGTAAATTGCAAAAATCGTAAGAAAATGTCGAATTTCGCGGGCTAACCTGGCCGGATGGGGGCCTCCCCATAAAGTATTAAATAAATAACAAGGTAAATAAATCATAGATAGATTTGACACCAGCAGGCTTAGCACGAGAACCGTAGAGAAGCGTTTTGTCGTCGGAAGAGTACACAAAAATGACGTTTCCGTGTAGACAGTTGACAGTATTGTACCGAGAAATGTAGACAAGCAGTTTCTATTCTACGGTAGGGTAGAAATAGGAAGCATCATACTAAGCCTACAGCTTTTAGAAATCAGGAGTTGGTTCAACTTTCAGTAGAAAAGCATTAGGTTAGTTGAGGTATAAAACTTATAATCTACAGATATCGCGAACTTCTTAGAAATGGCTACGGATATCGATTAACCATTTTCGTAAACCCACACGTCACTGTTAGTTAAGCTCACGAAAGCTTTTACCGACTCCTTACTTTCGCTATTTCTTCTAAGAATATCGTTTTAGTGACTTGTATTGTTGTCTTTAGCAATATTATCTATATGGCTACTAGTTTTTACTTTAGCGATAAAAAAAAAAGATTTCCAAAAAAAAACAGGACAAAATGAAAATATAACGTTAATTTCGCAAGTCGCTGTCTTTGGTTTTGTATTATTGTTTTTTGCGACCGACACCTGGTATTAAAACTATTTTTCACCCAAAATTTATCCCCATTTGCCGGATATCGCGTAAGAATATACCAAAAATATAATACATACAGTCGAATTGGCCTCCTCCTTTCTAAAGTCGGTTAAAAATAGAAGTCGAACCAAAATAAAGCTCGTATTAATGAAGACAGCAATACTTTTGTTTTTGTTGATCTAACAAAATTCTTTTGTAATGGAATCGAGCGCCAACAAGCTAATTAGGAATCATCGGGCTGAGTAAAACATAACAAAATCGGTACAACAGCTAAACAGTTAGGTTTTTCGCTCTTTATGTCATTCCACGTTATTCGCTAAACCTTGTTTTATAAAAAAGTTTGGGGTCTATTTTCGAACAGATAAACTAATTAGAACACAAAGCCCACTAATAAGCTACGTAATAACTAAGTAAGTCCTCACCACTAGTGAAAGCCGGTGGTGCGGGGGCGGCGGGGGCAGCCTCGACGGCCTCCGAGACACCGCACACGTCTCCTTCTGCGAATACACCATCATGCATGTTACTACTTCTATCTACTGTTATAGTATTGTTGTAACTACGTCATGTTCAAT
Organism: Polymixis lichenea; assembly: GCA_949091785.1. NCBI lineage: Eukaryota > Metazoa > Arthropoda > Insecta > Lepidoptera > Noctuidae > Polymixis > Polymixis lichenea. Next base: position 15,118,374 of record OX420956.1, read on the forward strand.
ATTTCCATGTACGGTCGCCAAAAGATATAAGTAACCAGTTTCGTCGGATATAGTTGAAGTTTAGCAAGAAACCGATGGATAGTTTCGAATGAAATTTAATTTGATAAATTATAAACTTTATTTCAATGGCGGTTCACTCTGGCTACTAATTGGTGACATAAATTAGTTACTTTTAAGTACCTCTTAAGACCAAGGACGCCTAAGGTGTTGATCGGTCTATAAGACCATTGGTCGTTTTTTGTTTTTTTTGGGTGGGAAATCATCAAATAACTTCTCCCGCTCTGGGTGGAGCGGGAGGGCGTGTCAGACTTTTACTGACTAAAACCCACCCGTGTTCCCTCAGTTGCCTGTGTGCCAGGGGCCGCGGTATCTCTTTCGAACAACCGGCACCCCTGGCAGAGACCATTGGTCGTTACTCTATTACTATGAGCAATCGGCACAATAATATCCGAATTCATAGACAGGTGTCCGGTAATTTAACGAAGGTGGTGACAAAATATTAAAATACATATCTAAAGACACCGACTTCCAAAATTAAAGTTATTTTTCAATTTGTAGTATTTTTCGAAAGTAGTTTTTTTTTACAGAACAAAATACAAATAACATTTTTTTTTTTCTGAATGGCCATTAGTTCTACCATGACCATTTCAAGGTTATTCATTAATTATCAGACACCCTGTATATGCAATGCAATACCAATTGGCCTTGATTTGGCCAACTGTGGAAGCCTACTCTCCGAGTCCATCAACGAAGATACGGGCGCGTCCGAAAGTAGTTCAATACTTCGGTATAAACTCTACTCCCGATTAATTAACTTTTAGTTCGGGACCCGAACTAATGTTATGACCGAAGGTGACACGGATTAGGAAACGCGCGTAATCTCGGCGGAACTACGGATTACGTGCTTAGAGATTAGATCTCCTGGCACTAAGCGGAAGATTTTGAAGTTTTTGCAACGGCAACGTGGTCAATCGCAGGATGAATACCACGTCGAGCAATTGTAGATAGGCCGTCTAGGGGGAGATCCACGTCAACACGAGTAGATAAGTAATAACATGTACTCGTACTGAGCTACGTTGTTACTGTATCTCAGCCATTTCGTCAAGAGGAAATGACGCCAGTGTTGCTGCATTTAATGAGTGGTAGTGTAGTACCAATACTTTCGAGGACAATCTTCAAGTAAAGATGTCAAAGATATTCCGATCTACATTATCGTAACCACGGCATTAAATTACAATTTGATCCTCAATGAGTGCTCAAACGCCTACAACAAGTTTACGTACTCATTACTAATTAACTATGTGTTTGTAAACCCACGCTACAGTATGGTGAAATTATTCCAAGAAATTGTTGGCTTCGAAGAAAATTTTAAGTGGGTGGTTGTAGGGTGTCGCTTTCTTCCTAAAGGCGTGGGTTTGTTGGCTAGGACACATTGAACTTTTGATGTTCAGGTTAAAAATATACCCATTATTAGATTCGTTCCTTTATTAGTTACTTTGCTTTTGTATTTTTACACACTTTGTAAGCTTTTATTTGTATTAAATATGTTGAAACGGTTTGTAAAGGCAATTTCCAGAAATTTTTCATAGAAATTGTTCAAGTAGATTTGCGTCACGCCTGTCTGCGGGAGCCTTTAGTTATCCGTCACTTGAACATAAAGGTTTATTAAAAACCAGCGTCAGACTGCATCTGACTGTTATCAATGCTGAAATGGACCTTTTTGGCGCAGCCGTGAGACATAAGTACTGCTGTTTTAAGATCATTTTTATTTGTGTTTTACGAACATTTGCCAGATAAATGATAACACACACACAACATTGACCACCAATCTCGCCAAAAGGATTGATCGTCGTAGTTTTTTGAAGTAACTACTACTGCTCATCGTCTGGTGGACACCATTATTTTTATAGTACGGCGTGGAAAGTGGTTGAAACTCGATCAATCTGACTAGCCTTTTCAAAACTATGTTGAAATCTACTTCCAGTCTAATCAGACGCCGTTGAATACCAGTATTTTACATGATGCGACTGCCTATCTGACCTCCACAATCCAGATACTCTTTGGTAAGTTGTCAGACTTCTGACGACCCATAACGACTGTCAAAGATCCACGAATGACAGCCGGAACTTAACGTGCTTTCCGAGGTACGGAGCAGTCTCAGTATGTAAAGATGGTCACCCATCCACGGAACAACCCCGGCAAGCGTAGCTTAACCTGATGGATCGACCCGTACTGTTTTTATTACTTAACCACGACCCCTCGGAAAGTGGTAAGAACTCCTCCGAAAATCACACAAACGCTTTTCCAGTACGTTTTTTTTTTTTTTGTTCTCTGATAAGATTTGTTCATTAGGAAATACTAAACAAGTTACCAATACATATACCGTGTAGTTTTGTGAACAGATGTCAATTAATCTTAGCCAACTAGGCACGAGTTACGAGATCACAAGTAATGAGTCAGTACGCCCACAGCGGCTTTGAAAGTGAACTTATAAGGAGATTACTATAAGTTGTGGAGTTGTAGGTAAGCCGTTTTCTAAAGACGGCGACATGGCAACTGATATTCATTTTGACATCTCCTTTTGGGATTTCATGCCGGGCGAAAAGGTTACTGGTATGGCGAGCAGTGGTGGCTTGAACTCACGACTTAAAAAACCCGTAGTAAATTATTTCACCACGACTGTTCTCAAAACTGTGAAGGAAAATGTCTTGAGGAAACCGGCATGTCCTACAGCCAAAAATTTAAAGACATGCGTCGTCCATCAACCCGAACTGACCCGGGCCCGCGTAGTGTCCTAGCAATGTGATTTATAGACTGATTATGTTGTGTCAAAAAGGTTGTTCTCATTTGAGAGTTCAAAAGACCAGCTCTTTAAGCACCAGTTAAAATCTCATTTGATTTTGTGGACACTGGTAATACAGCGCCCAAACTAGAAGTACGACAAGCGTGTCCCAAATTCAAGGCCATAGCTCTATCACGGCAATACCAGCTGGTCTATTCTGTAGAAATTTCAACGTGGTCATTTTTGAGTGAGCTTGAAATGAGGTGTCATCCTACCTGACGCTGGGGAATCTATAGGTTGATAGCTCATTTCAAAGTCACGTCACTTAAGTTTTCACGGTGATATTTCAACAGAATATCACTAGGTACTTACTGAATTGTATTTTTCATCATATCATCATTCTTCTTCCAAAAGCGCTACCATTTACAACTAAGAATTGGTAAAAAATATGAACAAATTAATTATACTTACGACGTGAACAGAGAGCGTGGGTGCGGACTTCCCGAGCGCGGACCTGCGCATTCGCACGAGGTTCGACAGCCGAGGAGTTTTGGTCGCATCTGTAACAACAAACATTATTTTTATTTAGACAAAAATCCGGCCATTTATTATGCTACTTTAATGGTACATTTAATATTAATATGATTTTTTTGTAGTTTAACCATTTTTAACCAGTCAACAAGGCGGGAGACTGGTAAGACAATTTTGATACTCGACTAGAAGAGAACTGAGCGGGACTGATGTCATAAGCGTGAGCTTGTGACAAAGAAAACCAATACAATTTCCAACATTCTAGCAGGCAGAAGCTATACTATAGTTAAGGCTTCTTCAAACAGGCGCGACGTGACAGCGCGACGCGACACTTGTAGAACAATTTCCATTATGTTTTCATAGAAATTGTTCTACGAGCGTCGCGACGCGACCGTCGCGTCGCGCTAGTCTGCACGAGCCTTAATTGTAATCTTTTGTCATCGTACTCATCGTATTTTATTATATCTTGAAATATCTTCTTAAAAAGAGAAGACGGGTATTTTTATTGTGTCATTATAAGCCTATAGAGGTAAGAGGAACGTCGCGACACTCGTAGAACAATTTCTATGAAAACTTCATGGAAATTGTTCTACAAGTGTCGCGTCGCGCCTGTTTGAAGAAGCCTTTATTATCAATTCGGAGAAAAAACACCTGGAAGTCATAAATAAAAAAATTACTTAACATGTTTATGTTAACCTATTTTTGCTGACATTAATATTTAAACGTGTCTATTTACTGATCCTGAAGTGTCCAACAGTATTCAAAATAAACGTAAGTACCCATTAAATTATAAATAGCCTCATTTCCCAAACAAGATTGGCATAAATACCGAGTCGAATTTGTTCGGTCAAGGCCAGGGTTAGAATATGAGATTAGGATCGATCTAAGTAGGTCCAACCACAGATTACCAGATGAATCACTCCATGTACTTACGCGCGCTGACTACCTACCGACTGGCCGGCCGAGCCACACGTGGCCCATTTCTTGTTTCTCAGTGGTTTGCCGACAGCCGCGAGGCGCGTACGCACGCATAATTATTTCGGTCTACCGTACGTACTTAGTTTTAAATTCTTATGATATGGCTGTTTCTGGTGTATTATGTGCAGTTGATGGATGTAGATCCAGCGAGAGAAGAGATAAAAACTATCGTTTTTTTTTTTAAATTCGGTAAATTGTTTAAACTGGCATGTTTGTAGGTACGTAATTACTTCCACCACGTAACTGTGCTTCTACTATGCGTCTGAGACAAGAATAGAAAGGTCAATGACCTCCATTTGTCAACTGTCATTTGAAAAAGTTTCAAAAATTTACTTTGTGCAAATTCATTTTCAATAATATTTATTATCTTGTTAATGTTATTTGGATATGATTATTGTTTATTTAAAAGCGTGCAACTGTTAGAAAAGAGTGCATGACGTCACAATATGGCGCCAGCGTAGGTTTGTTCATAGTGTTGAAGCATAGGAGTTACCTATTACGCTAATAGTGTAAATGAACGAACAAATCAATGAGGGTTTTTATGAATATTAAAGCCACCAGTTGGCGTCACTTTGACAAGAGGTCTTCCAACTGGAAGACAATGAACTTAAAATATTTGATGTCATTCGTTTTATTATTTCGTTTACCATTCAGTCAGACATCTTTATCGAAAGAGGCAGCCCTGGCAATTCACTATAACCACGCGGCGGAGCGCAGCTACAAAGAAAAACTCACTTTACGCTTGTAAGATAAGGTACATTTTACAGTAGGTATTGAACATTTTGTATGGAGTGATTCATCTGACAATCTGTGGTTCAATGTTTACTTTACCTTTTCCCAACTATGTTGGGGTCGGATACCAGTCTGCAGCTGAATACCGTATTTGACATTTGTAATCTGACCTCCACAACCCAGTTACTGGGTCAGACGATATTACAACACATAACGTAGCTATCTAATATTTTAAACGTTCAAAACAAACAATAAAGTTTTATACGAATTGCCGTAGGCACTCCACTCCATCAAAGAATATTCAACACAAACAAAACATGTCGGGAAGAAGTTGTGATTTTTCGCGATTTCGTACTATAATATATAAAAAAAATACATAATTAAGTTATTAAACTAACCTTGAAATACTCACTTTGACGGAGAATTACCATTCTACGATACTAACTAGTACACTAACTTAATCTTTTAATTAAATAGAAACTTGCCTATCGTTCGAAGAACTGTTACTCTATAAATATTTGCTCAATGCTTATGCAAGCATAAATCATGGATAGGTGTTTGTGTTGAGATCCATGATTAATTATGGATTTTATTCACGCCTGCACTTGCGTCCTCTGTATAATGTATACTGAAAGCGAATGTGAAGAGATAAGAACATTCTATAAAAATATGGAAAGGGTGTGTGTGAGTACGTTGGTGCGTACAGCCGAGGAATGAAAAGGTTATAAGTAGAGATCGGAAATTCGGGTGCATATTTACCTAAAGTTAAATTTTGGTTATGAAAGCATGGAAGCGGCTTTTAAAAACATATTTTTATGCCAGGAACACCGGGAATGCATAACTAGTCAGGTGTAAAGTATGGAAGCGACTTCTAAATTATTAGCATTGCAAAACTATTCAGATCCATATTTATTTAGAATTAATGTTTAAGCCCCGATGCAAATATTATGTATGTAGGGTGTAAGGGAGGAGGTGGTGTGTGTTAGTAAAAAAAAGTAAACATTAATTAAATTAAGATTATTTCGATACAAAAGCGCATTCCATACTAGCCAACATCGCAACTTGAGGTAAATATGGATCCGAATATCCGATCTCTAGTTATAAGACAAGAAAGGTGATAGTTTTTTTTTTAAGCACATAATTATATGGCAAATTTTAATCACTCATAAGGTTTCGTTTGAGGCATAAATATTGCGCTATCGGAGAAATTCATTAGTGAGGCTGTAGCTTCTACAGCTTCAGTATGGAAAACATGTCAAAAATCAAAATCAAAAGTCATTTATTCAAACTAGGCTGAGAGTCAGCACTTTTTGAACGTCAAAATTACATAAGACAGTCCCCCAAAACGCCCGCCCTTCACCACTTCCTAGTGCTTTAGCTGGGAAGAAGAAGTGGCGCAACAAACTCCCCGTCAAACTATCATATTCATTCTGCAGATAAAATTTTTCTTACTACTGCAACATAAACCCTTAGATGTTTAAGTAGACGTAGTAGATGTAGAACTCTTTACTCGAGGCAAATCGAGTTCAATTTTTCCACGGCGCAAGTCGGTTGCAAAATTCAATTTGCCAGTTAGGTATTTCAGGGCTTCACCTTGCGAACTACAGGAAGTTTTTACAAGCTTTTATTTAGTTTCACCTGTTTTTTTTTTCATCTTCATCTGACCTATATAATCAACCTATAATCTTCCCACTGCTAAATCACCGGCCTGTCCCAGGCTGTAATTCATTCACCACGCGGGCTCAGTACGGGTTGGTTATGTAGATTCGATCGTAAATTAAAACTCTTTTAATTAACAGGCCAATGCTACCACACCGTAACTTAATTATTTTAATCGAAACATCTGTTTGCCACTTGACTACACTTAAAATCGATATTGATAATCGGAAATGGAAACGGTTCTCATCTCCGAATCTGGGTCTAATTTCCGAGTTATATTCAAGTTTTAATGCAGGGTTGCGAAAACTAGTGTATTTATGTATTCGATACTTAGGCACTATAATGTACACCATAATACCATAACTATAATCAGCCTATAATGTTCCCACTGCTGGGACTCAGGCATCCTCTCGGCGAGGGATTGGGCTGTACCTAATCTCCCACGCGGGCCAAGTACGGGTTGGTGGATGTCCCATGTTTTCGCAGTTTTGGTACTTTGACATACCGGTTTCCTCACGATGTTTGCTCAGAGGCGTAACTTGGGTGGGGCAGGCAGGGCACGAGCCCTGGGCGCCTATTGAAGGGGCGCGAAAAATCACCATTATTTTTTTATTATAAAAAAAACCCTCAATACACCGTTTTAGACTGTCATATGAAGAACCAGGACGGCCTCGAGGCCCTTCACCAGAACTCATGTTCTTCTAATTATGTGGGTAGGTGGGCGCGGAAGTAGGAATAAATGGCTTCAGATCACAATCGACGTGTTTTAAACAGTATTCACAGGAATCAAGATGTTATTAGGTAATTAGCGATTAGCGTGATAGCGAAGATTCTGAGCGATTCGTCACAAGCGTGGTACGCGGGTGCCGTCTCATTCAAAAGTGCGTTTAAGATGGCCGCCCGCTCTACCATCGACAATGACGCTTCGCTAAGAAATTTAAAGAGCTACTTGAATGTATTGTGCAGTATGGGGACGAAAGCATATTTCCAAATTCGCCCATTTTCATTCAAATTCTGCTTAAAATAACAGCATTGCAAGTTGTTAGCGATTTTTTAGCAAGTTGAAATGAATACCTTCGTTATAAGAAAGATTATGCGACCTAGATTTGCTCAGTATAGACCCTGAACATAATTTACGAAGGGGCGCAAATGTGATGCGTGCCGTAGGCGCCATTTTCTATTGGTACGCCCCTGGTTTTCCTTCACCGCTTTGAGAGCAGTGGTGATTAAATAATTTACATAAAGTAAAGCGCCGGCCTGGGTTCGACCCCACCACCTACAACTCGTGCTCGGGGCCGACACCACTGGTCAATAACTGCACTTCAAGATTGCCTCTCTATATTCTATTTCCCATGTTTGTTTCGCATGTCTATCTTCAGAGGCCCTAGTGTGAGTTTCATTTAACCATTTACATCAAACGCAGTGAGCGCGTTTGGCGCTCCGATTGGTCCGTCACTGATCCAGGGCCAATCGGAACGCTAAACGCGCTCACTGCGTTTGGTGTAGATGGTTAAATGAAACTCACACTAGGGCCTCGGCTAACAAAACTGGCCGTTATAAACTGCACTATCTGTCTGAAAGCAGAGTTAACGGGTTCCAGCCACCTAGCTTGTTTACTTGCACGTTATCTTAAGCACTAGGTATATCAATGAATCACTGTGTTGAGTGTGCGTCTAGACGCCTAGTATAATAGGGGTGACAGATGTCTTGCTTTAACCGGTTCGATGATGCACTGTGTGAGATGAGCTGATGAGACGTCGTGTCCGGTACTCAAATACCACGAATTTACGGTAATATCTTTAACTGACTCTAGACACAAGAAACAAGACCTATTCAAATATCAGTTAACTTTAAGTTCATATAAGTTATAAGTTAACTTTAAGACCGCGCTATCGCTTTAGGTATACACCTGTAATGATAGTTGTAAGGGAGATTTTAATAAATAAATACAATCAATCATCTTCTGACTAGCCAAACCTAGCCCCGGATGCATCTGAACATCAGTATTTTTTAAAAGACTGCGACTGCCTATCTTACCTCCACGACCCAGTTACTGTGCTGTGTGTACCTTAAGACTAGTTGTCAGACCTTCGGGTTTCTGACTACTCTTAGCGACTGTCATGGATCTGTGAATGATAACCGGGGCCAACGGGTTAACGTGCTTACCGAGGCACGGAGTGGTGGTCACCTATACACGGAAAGACTTCGACAAACTTTGTATAACCTGGAAGATCGACCTATGCGGCTGTTTTTTCAGGAGCCAGGTTTCTTATACAAATATCAATGCAGGCATGAAGACTTGGATGCGATCAGTGCAGATTAGTAAAACTTGTCCAAAGGAAGCAGAGAGGCTTACATACTGTAATGGGTTCTTAGATGACGAAACGAAAAATAACCTGTTATTCCATAACATACATAACATAATGCCTTGTTTCCCTGAACGGTTGGGCAAAGGTAAACCTATATTTATAGATGTCACCGTATGATTGTGAACACCGTTAGTTTATAATCTATCTCGCGAGATTGTAAACTATCGATAAATTGTGAACTGCACCATACTGCTTACCGACCGAATAGGTTAGGTTAGAATTGCGACCAACCGCGCGCGAGCCGAGCGAGCGAAGCGAGCGGTGCCCCGGCAGCGGCCGGCGAGCGCTATTTCCAAGTTAGTGCAGTTACTTGACTATTTAGTAATAGCGCAAGGTACTATCCGTCTTGATACCAGTTCACAATTTGACGGTTTCACTTCGATAGATTATAATCTACCGAAAAATAATGCGTTACTGTTACGGTTCACAATCTTTCGACAGTTTACAACCTCAAACTCAAACTCAAACTCAAAGCATTTATTTCAATTAAACCATTTACAGGCACTTTTGAATTGTCAAAAAGTCGATCAGTTGGAAAGTTGAAGCTAGTTGCCCATTCCAAAACGTAGATCTCTATGGAGAGAGAGATAGATAACAACCACCAACGGACCATTTATAATTTTACGATGACATAGATACACCCACATTTCGCCAGCTTCCTATGATGTGTAAGTCCCACGTAATAGCGTGCTATTGCCATCAACCGGGCTACTGAGACATTCCAGATGGAATAACCCAATAACACTTTGCCCGTCCTGAGAATGGATCCCAAAGCCGACCAACTAGACCAGTGCGATCACGTGAGCCACCGATTGCACCGGTCGCACTTACGCTGAGCGCGTAGTTAAAGTATTTGGCGCTACCCCCCAATATTATAAATTTATTTATTTATTTATTTATTTATTTAATACTTTACGCACATATATGTACAGAGGCGGACTTAATGCCATAGGCATTTTCTACCAGTCAACCTTTGGGCGATGCAGAGACAAACAGTGGTAGGTGCTATCAAATAAGTGGTGTAATTAATTATTATTTAAATATAACTAAATATACTCATATTATACCTCAATTTTTTTTTTTTTTAACAATAAATATGCTATATAAATAATTAAATATATGCACAAATAAACATACATAAATACACATAAATATAATAAAACAAATAAGACAAACAATGGGAAAACATTATCGTTGTGAAGATACTGCCAGCTTCTTTTGAATATGCTCGCGAACTAACAAAAAAAAAAAAACAAATAAAAAAATAAAAAAAAATAAAAACTAAATAACTATAAATTAAATTATAACAATAATTGCATATGTTAATATTAAAGATTTAATTAAACAATGCCTCATGTTGTAATAAGTTTTTTAACCGTCATTATTATAATACTTATAAAGGTGATCATAGCCTGTAAAAATATGTTGTTAAGTATAAGTGTAACTGTTACTTTAATTTAAGTTCTACAGCTAAGTATATATTTTTATGCTAATAAAGATTTTTTCTAAACTAAACTAACTGGACTATAGTGGCTTTTTGTATGCTCTCACAACATATGTACCCGCGGACTCTCCCATTTTTCCTCACAACCCTAGCAATGAACCATATGATTGTGTACTCGTCCCCCTAAAGTCGTAAAGGAATGAAATATTGCACTGTTATTTACTCAAACGTCCAATTCTAGTAATGAATGTCAACTAGGTACCTCCCTTATTGTCTGCAATAGACAAATGGTGTTCTGTAGATAGAATGAGTGGATTAGAAGTTCCATGTCCCCTGTGATGAGTCCTGACACGTGAGAAATGTTTGAAGGATGTGGAAGGATATAAAAAGAATGGAAAGAGGACAAAGGAAACGATGGATGGATTGTGTGGAAACTGAGGCTACAGCTGGTGTAGATGCATGTAAGAAGATGACATGCATAGCTGTATCTTCGGCCTAGCCTTTTCCTAACTGCGTTAGGGTCGGCTTTCTGTCTAACCGGATGCAGCTGAATACCAGTATTTTACATGGACTGCCTATCTGACCTCCACAACCCAGTTATTGGGTAATACGCTTTGGTAAGACTGGTTGTCAGACTTGGGCTTTTGACTTTCCTTAACGACTGTCAAAGATTTACGAATAACAGCCAGAATCAACGCCCTAACGTACTCTGAGGCACAGAATAGCAGAAGCATCCACAAACCGACCGCGGCAAGCATAACCTTCAATTCTTTAGCCTCGACCTCCTGTACTTTTATGTATAAAACTAGCCTTTACCAGCGGCTTCGCCCGCGTGGAGGTCGGTGTATTATACATATAAACCTTCCTCTTGAATCACTCTATCTATTAAAAAAACCCGCATCAAAATCCATACATAGGGATATAGGGACAGAGAAAGCGACTTTGTTTTATACTATGTAGTGATAAGAATTGCTGCGTTTTGATAAAACTTTTCGCTATTGGTACAGCTTCTATAATCTAGAATTCTAGACTTAGAGCAATAGGTGGCAATAGTATGAAAATATATTCTGAATGTCTGGCTATGATTAATGACTGCAATGGCGCCAAAAATTACGCCCAATCACGACGCGTTAATTAAAATGTATTACGCTTGTCATCTAATTAATACCTGTGATAAATGAATTGTATGCTCACTGCTCAGCATTCTAGTATCTACATTGTTTGTTTGCAGTGTTAAAGTAGATTCCTACCGAAAGTACTGGCCCGCTATGGAGTTATTGACAGTCGCTTGTGGATAAGGGAAGGGAGGTCTTTACCCAGCAATAAGACATTATGGGTCATACAGAGTGACAGGGACATTGAAGCGCAAACTGTAACCATGTATTCAGCATAATTTTTTCGCCGATTATTTAAAAAAAATCTGCGGTTTCATTGAAAAGTGCAATACCGATGCGGTCAAAATGTATGGAACATCAATTTTTTTTTCTTTATCAGGATCATGTTACGGAATTCATGATAACATGGAAAATAAACTTACTGCTATGCTGGGAACTCCGCCTTATTAAAAACCGAAGGAGCTGCGAGCTAGGAATATTTATGGCATCATTGTCTCCATTTACTAGACAGATGTATTGAGCTGGTGTGGTCGAAGAAGCATAGTTGTATACACGAAGGCTTTTTCTATGTGAGATTTATGTCTTTCCTACAGTATTTATTAGAGTTCTAACGTCAAGAAGTAGATGGGCCCAGTAGTCGCCTTACATGTCGAGAACAGTGATTTTACAATAATTGCAGCATTTTTTGGACCTTACCGCTAATTAAAACAATACGTAATGCAAACCGGATTCTTCTATATGGAAACTCTTGTTTAGCAAAAGGGTGCTTTTATCCTTTTTTAACAATGATTGAAGGGGTTGGAGGGTACGGAGGGTACCTATAAATGACGGCTTAGCATTTTTGTTTTTATGTTTCCATATTTTTTTTAAGTTCGCTTTTACCACAGCTTTTACGCAATCTTTCGATTTTTATAGATTATTTTTCACATTAATAAGACCTATTATTCCCTTACTTTGAGTCGCGCAGTCGGATAAAAAGTACCAGGCAACTAGACAAGTACAAAAACCAACAGCAACAACAAATTCAAGGCACGGCAGGGGTGTGTCACTGTTGATATTAAACATGATAATTATGAACAAATCCGTGACAACAGTTCAACAACATCTCTGCTATAAACAACGATAAAGCTGTGCTTTGTTTGTTAATTAACATCCGTTTATATTGTTTATGATTCGCACAAGACTGTCTGGAGTTGATTATTTGTTGCAATAATTCTGGTTTAAGAGGAAATTATAAGAACACGTATACTATTGAATCTGTTGCTCAGTTTTGACCATTGATGCTTAAAAATATCGCGATGGGATATTTCACGATAACTCTTTAAGGTGAATCTAGTCCAAATTTTTCCCATACAAACTTCGGGAGTGTATTACTCCACTGTTCGACAATGTACTTCAAAAATTAAAGATGGTATGGTTTTGTCTCATTATTAATATTGTCTGTACGGAAATAGAATACTAAAATAAAAAGCCATTAAAAAGTTAAGAGCCAACAAAGGTTCGTTTTTCTTGCTAATTTAACCTAACTTTGGGCGTGTTTAAGTAATTAAAGAAGTGTAAAATCTAAAAAACCAAGTCGGTACCGAAAAAACTCAAATATCGAAAAGTACAATAAACTTCATTGGTCATTGATGTATGCAGTGGTTTTTTCAAAAAACCCGATCTTCCGAAGGACTGTACTTAATTTTTTTCGGGCCTGTTGTGTTATAAATGATACTGCATCTCACTCAATAATGTTGTAAGTGTAGACTAGCTTTTATCTGCTCATCACTGATACTACCTCTGTCGGACACGATGCCTGGTAAGACAGCGTGCTTTTTAGCCAGGCCCATCATTGAGTTCGAGCCCGCGACTAGGTTCCCCTTAACGCACTGCTTGCTTAACGCTAAAATTTGGAAATCGAAAAACTGTGTTGAATTCTAAATGTTCGGTTCAACGCCGAGAGTTGAAAATGCAGTGCGCGATATTTTACGTCCATCCATGCCTACGTGGTGTTAAAGTAATTTTGAAGAGCACATTTTCTTTTATTTTGCTTCTTTCATTATATCTCAATACAGTAAAAAGCATAAACATTATTAGCCGTGACTGTACGCAGTGCCTTTAATTTTCTATGACATCTTCTGTCTAGTGGCGTAGACAGATGTCATAGAAAATTAAATGCACTGTGTATCATATAATATTAAGCTGTTGACAGATCAATTATCAAGATTTTAATCAGTTCATTCACTTGTCACTACTCAGAAAACATTGACTACTGGGTTGACCTTAGATTACAGGTCAGATTGGTAGAAGGTCAGATGACATTTGTTCCGCGTCAACAGTTATATCTTGAACTAAATGTAGGTCAACTTTATTTTCGAAAAAAAGACGATAAGCATACTAAAACAATCCTTTTGTACCTAAAATATTTCATTTAAAGCGTTTCTCGTCAAAAGCATGACTTAACCAAAGATCTTGCGATTTGGCGCCCCATATGGTCAAATGTTTGATCAGATAGGCCAATACGCCAACACGATTACACGGCACTGTGATTAGAGCCGATGACTTAGATAGATATTTGTGGACGGACTTGAGATATGGAGCTGCTTTTGCGAAATCTGTACTAACAATATATTATAGCTGAAAAATTTAGCCGGCTCTTCTACATAGGATGCGACAAATTGGAACCGTGCACCTAGCTTCTGACGTTTCATAAGTGCCCTTGCAGGTTTATGTGAAATAAAATATTTTTATTTTTGATTTTGAGCGCGCTAATCTCTGGAACTACCAGTTGCATTTAAAAAAATATTTGTGCATTTAATAGCCCAATTCTTGAGGTAGGTTATAATAGGCTATTGAAAATCACGGTACAACCGAGCATAAGGAGCCGAGCAAAAAAAAAGTTGGAAAACTGCTAAGCATAAACGAAGTTATAACACGGCCGGGCGATGCCATGCGACGCGGCCAGGCGGTGCCATGCGACGCGACCGAGCGATACCATGCGACGCGGCCGGGCGATGCCATGCGACGCGGCCGGGCGATGCCATGCGCCGCGGCCGGTCGGGAGTCCAAAGTTTGACTAGTCGAAAATGCCTATGTGATTAAAGCCCGCCTGTGTACATTTTCAACAGTTGTGATAGGCTAGTGGCATCATCACGAGTTGTGTAGGTCGAGAGTTCGAACCCAGTCAGGCGCTTTACTTTGTGTAAATTATTTCATCACCACTGTTCTCAAAACGGTGAAGGAAAACATCGTGAGGGAACCGGCATGTCCTAGAGCCAAAAAATTCGAAGACAGGATGTGACATCAACCAAACCGCACTGGGCCCGCGTGGTAGATTAGGTACAGCCCACTCCCTCTCGCCGAGAGGAGGCCTGAGTCCCAGCAGTGGGAACATTATAGGCTGATTATAGTTATGGTATGGCCTAAGTATTGAATACATAAATAAACATACACTAGTTTTCACAACCCTGCATAAAAACTTGGACTTGTCTCGGAAATTAGACCCAGATTTGGAGATGAGAACCGTTTCCATTTCCGATACTCGTCTCTCAGCAAGATTATCAAAATCGATTTTGAGCGTAATCTAGTGGCAAACAGATGTTTATATTAAAATAATTAAGTTACGGTGCGGTAGCATTGACCTGTTTATTGTATAATTACGATCGAATCAACATAATAATGACTCACGATTATTATTAGCGATAATAATTAATAAGTAGTTTATTTTTTTGATTGGCACTGACTGTTGATTGGATCTTTTTCCCATTTTATGTTTCTGTCATCATGATCTTCCGCCAAGCTTTTTCCCAACAATGTTGAGGTCAGCTCCCAGTCTAACCGAAAGTGGCCGAATACCAGTATTTTACATGGAGCGACTGCTTCACTGACCTCCACAACCCAGTTACCGAGTATAACCTCTCCGCTGTGTGGCTACAGCAGTAATTTTAAATAGTTATCTTTACCGTCATAGTTATAAATCATAAACAATATGAGTTATCAACTAATTAGAGTGTTGCCGAGATTTTATCGCAGGAATTATAAATAACCGTATCATTAAAACCTTGTGTACGTAGTAAAATATTCTTTAACACGACGGCATAGAACATCTTTTAGATTACACCAGTTCTAACATTAATGTCTACAGAATTATGTGTGAGTAAAAGGGTTTATTTATCTATTCTTTTATACTATGCAATCATAATATTACGCCAAGTAAATAAAAGATAGGCAAAACAAAAAAAAAGAGTTTCGTAATAATAACAATAATATGTTGCCAATAACCCTGATATAGTGGTGGTGGATCGACTAGAGCGGCGTGCAATTATCGTTGATATCACGGTCCCGCATGACGAGAACCTCGTGAAAGCCGAGAAAGATAAACAAATCAAGTATCTTGACTATTGGCTCGCGAGGTTGTCGACATGTGGGATGTAGACTCAGCTATAATTGTGCCGATAGTCGTTACAGCCAATGGCTTGATAGCCAAGAGCCTCGACCAACACCTGAGGAGGCTCTCGTTGGGTAGCTGGTTCAAGGGCCTGATTCAGAAAGCGGTACTTCTTGACACTGTTCGCATTGTTAGGAGGTTCCTCTCTCTGGAGCCCTGACCGCCGGTAGCTTGGACCCTGTTCCCGATACCGGTGGGCTACTATTTTTTATATTTTTTAATGTTTTTTATTTATTTTATAATCGAATATTTAAAAATATAATTTATGTGTATTTAATTAAATAAAGGAAATAATAATATAAAACGTTTGTTCTCTCTCTACACAAGATATGAATTTAATGCCAAACTTAGACAGTAATGCACGAAAAAGGGGCTAACTTTGTGAGAGACTGGTGCCAGAGGTAGGTTTATTTAAAAACCTGTATTACAGGTCACCAGGTCACCTATTTCGTGTTCTGCTAAAAGCAATTTCCGTTGCAAAAACCGCTGAAACGTATTTTTATATCCGGACGTTTTTAGCGTGTCAAGGAATTAAGGTTCCCGCAATGCGCGACGCGACGGTAAGATGCGATTTTGGTAGAACAATTTCCCTGAAGTTTTCATAGAAATTGTTCTATTACAGTCGCGTAGCGCCTGTTTGCGGGAGCCTTTACGGATGTTTATAAGTACTCGAAAAAAAAATAGCTTCACTTTTACGTGTCAAATATAAACTAATCCCGGATACTTCTGCCCTGCTAATTGTAAATACAGTACTTGCAAAAAAGCGGTTTCGAGGAAAACGCGAAAATCTAAAAGGATGCCATTTCTAGAAAAAAGTGAAAACCCATAAGTGTCGATTACTGCAGATACAATTAGCAGGACAGACTTAACTGCAGGGGTTGAAAATCTCGAAAACCTGCTATCAAATCTTTTCTTATCTGTCAGTTCTGTTTGGAACTGTAGTGCTATTCTGTAAAAATCTCACCGTGATAGTAGTTGAAGTGAGCTTGAAGTGAGCTCACATACAATGACAGCTCTCTTTAAGCTCAAATCACCTAAGCCTTCACTTCACCATGAAAGCTACGGAGAAGTGAGTTGTCAATAGTGTCACTCGCTAGCATCAGCCGAGCTATTCTTCAAATATCCCACCGTGATAACTTAGGTGAAGTGAGCTATCAATGGTGGCAATCGCTAGCATCAGGTGAAATGACAGGTAACTTCACCCCAGTTTTCACGGTGAGATTTTTACAGAATCACCCGGCACATGGAATGATACCTCACTACGAGCTCACTTCAACTAAATTTACAGAATATACTGTTTAATCAAAGTTGAATTAACTTCCAAAAATGTCTAGATTAGATAATATCTCCAGACTCCAGTCGAGTCTGTAATTCCTAGCGCAATCTTAAATGAGCTAGACCAATTAATAAACTAAATATAATGTAAGCTGGCGTGCATACCTAACCTCACGTGCCTGTATCAAAATACTCAGCACGTGGGAAACTGGGCAAGTTTCCAACTATTTATTTTTCTAGGTTTTACAATATCCTAAAGGAGTCTGCCCATTACACTGTACCATACCATGACCGTGCTTTGAACGTATCAGGAGGTCTACTTACTAAGCACGATCCTTAATTGCGGCCAAATTGACGGGGTATTCCTAACCTAACCTAACTCCGTTAACGACAATACGGGTCCGTTCGAAAATAGTTCGAATCTTAGAAGTGACTCCTACAGCTGGTTAATTAACTTTTTTTGACGGGTAAAACCATATAGGGAGTAGGGACAACTGTCAAATCGTGTAGTAATTCATTATTAGTTTGGGCCCCAAACTAATCATAGGACCGTAAGTGATACGGAGTAGAAAATGCCCATAACTTCGACCGAAATTACGGATTTCGTGTTTAGAGAGTAGGCCCCCAAGCACGGAAAGAAATATGACACGGACTTCTATGTCCACTAGAACGTATTAACATCGTATCATAATCACTCGCCATAATAAACATGCTCGCCAACAATGTTGACACTCCGTGTTGGTCGGTGACAGAACGGTCTAGTAGTGGGCATAGTCTCATACTTTTCAATTCATGTGTTTTTTTTTTTCGCCTGATACGTTCCCAGCACGGTCATGGTATGATACGTGTTTTGGGCAGACTCCTTTAAAGTCGTAACCGTAACATCGTTATTGTATACGTCGTGTTTTCCAGCACTCAAATATTATGAAGACAATTTATACTGATATTGTTTATTTTTATATGACACATAGACAGTCGTAATTCTGATTCTGATGATAAAATTGTTGGACTAGACTACTTAACCGTAATTTTCTTTTTATTACAAACTTATCTGAATTTATTTTAAAAACAATTTTTGAATTGTTACTAGTGCTTGTTGTGCCGTAGCCAAGTCTTTTTCGAATGAGAGTGAAGTGCAGATTCTCTGCTTAACTAGTTTTTTTTTTTTTTTAGTTTTCAGTACCTGAGTTACTAAACTAACAATTAAGACGTGTGGAGTCGGGAGACTTCCGTCAGGAACGCAGTTTCTTACGCTTTTCCTTTAACTCCTAACATAATTCTTTCATTATGGATACTTAGATTGTCGAACAACATCATTAAAATCAACCCCAAAACACGATTTTTATTTGCAGCAGCCATCTTATGTTTTCATTTTGACTTCACTATAGATGTCAGCACCCTCGAAAACCTTATCAACGACACCCATGACAACTTTTTTTTAAATATTGCAGCCTCCCTCTTGGATTTTCATTTCGAACTCAATATCGGCTTCAGCACTCTCTAAAAATAAGAAAATGACACCTATGATGAAAAACTTTAAAATTTTCAAAGCCACCATCTTCGATATCCATTTTGACCTCAATATCGGCAACAGTACCCTCGAAAACCATGAAAATGAAAACTATCTCTCTCGCTGTCGCATGGAGGGGGCATAATGCTTTTTCTACAATTTTACTCCTACTGCAAGTTGTGTGTCGTTAAAGAACTTCTTTCCAAAAAACATTCCAAAGCAAATAACTTTACCTCTAATCGAAACTCGTGTCATTGTTTCTTGTTTATTCTGCTATCACACATTGCTACAACAATTCCCTTACAAACAGCTAAATCGTAATGATGTACCTAGTGTATATTTTCAGCTTTCAAAAACGTGAAAGCCGAGAAACGTCGGGAAACTTCCAACGTTATTACCACACTAGATTATACGGTTTCGTATCACTAATAAAACATTTACTGGCCACCAAATTGCAGGGTACAGTAACGAGCCATTTAACTCGAAATATAAGTAGTCTGTATAGTTGTAAACTGTAATATCGACGGTCCCTACGTATAATGATATAAAAAATTGTCATTTGTACTTAAGGGATCCTAATTACAAATGACAAATTTTACAGGAGAACTCTTCCAAGTTTCAAACACGTGTATATCATGTTCTAGTTAATGTAATGTCATAATGGATTTAAAGTGCATTTTGCCATCTTAGACTTATTTTTGTTTAACTAAACGATAGTATAGGCTGGACTGAAGGTCACGAAAACAAAACATGCAAATCACGTATCTACCACTTAGGGGATTATAAGTAGGGACCATCGATATGGTTTTTTTTTTTTTTTTGTGGGTGGGAAATCATCAAATGACTTCTCCCGCTCTGGTTGGAGCAGGAGGGCGTGTCAGACTTTTACTGACTAAAACCCACCCATGTTCCTTCAGCTGCCCGTATGCCAGGGGCCGCGGTATCTCTTTCGAACAACCCGCACCCCTAGCAGGCATCGGCCCTTGCGGGCCCCACCAGCTGCTGCTGACGTCCTCCTGCGACGGGTCAGTACAGTGGCCCCGCCGCCAACCACTTTTCGGCCGCAGGGGATAGGGAGAGCGGCCAACGCTATACCGACACTCCTCTGCCCCTGCGGCCCCACCGCGTCCGCCATCAAACGGTGGCGGCCCCGTCCAGGCCACGGAAGGGAAGAGCGCTACTCAGAAGTACCAGCACTCCTCCTCCGCCGCAGCCTGTAACCCTCAGCCGCGATGCCTCCCATTCGACATCGCGGCCCGCCTCAGTTGCGATGCACCTCACCGCAACCTACCTCCCGGCCGCCACGTCGTCGGCTCGGAGGCACAAGACCTGACGAGCGGCCCCACCTTGGGGTTCCTCTTCGCTTCACCGCGGGAGGGTGACCACGGTTACTGAGCCCCCCCGCAACGACAATGCGGGAACCCCACTGGGGGGGACCATCGATATGGTGACTTACAAATTAAGTTTTAGTAGCGAGTCAAACTTTGATGAACTACCTAAAACATCACAACTGTAATCCCCGAAGAATTAGGCAGAGGTGTACCTAAAGTACACCCACATTTCGCCAGTTATGTAATAGGGGCGAGCCTGATCTAAAAACCCAATAAAACTTTGCCGGACCTGGAAATTGATCCCAGGACCTAGTGCAACCACTAGACCAACGAGCCAGGCATATTCATCATCGTCATCGTCATCGAGTCGAGTCAGCCGAAACACGTCCACTGCTGGACATAGGTTTCCCCCAGGCTCCTCCACTTCGACCGGTCTTGTGCTTCTAAGGCAAGCATATTACAAAAAAAATATATGTTTTTTTGTTATTTCAATTGAAATAAATGAAAAGTATGATAAAAATAATTAATAAGTCTCTTCTTTGATAAATGACACAAGTATAAAAAAACCTACGTAAAATGTCACCTTACAGTCGTGACTTTTAAATCATTGGAATATTGTATTACGATACAAAACACTTATAAACATTATTGTTCGAAATAACACATTTACGGGTATTTTCATTACAGCGGCAAAATGCCAACGTTGGCTCTGCGACAGCATTAACTTCTGTTTACTTCTGTTTTTCTGAGTAAGGAAAATAGCCACACTGGCAATCCTGGCATTCCCACATGAAACTATAACTTAGAAATAATAAATCAAATGTTTCCAGATAATATTATCACTGTAACTTGAAAACACTGTAAAAGCCAATTATTTTTAAAAGAGTAACCGTGGAGTTTCTTGCCGGCTCTTCTCCATAGGAAGCGACAAATTGGAACCGTGCACCTAGCTTCTGACGTTTCATAAGTGCCCATGCAGGTTTATGTGAAATAAAATATTTTGATTTTGATCTGAAACCCTTTCTGTTCAACACCTGTACGTGCACACCTCAGGTCAGACTGTAAGGAGGGGTCTCCCGAAACCTAACTGTGCAAGTGCTCTCCCGCTCCACCTAGAGCGGGAGAAGTTATTTGATGATTTCCCACCCAAAAAAAAAAAAAAAACTGTGCAAGTGCTTAAAAGTTTTATGGCTGGTTGATGACCTAAGGCCTCGCACGCACTGGCTGTTCCTCTTAGTCATTCGCCAGTACAGTCGAGGCTTTATACATTTACGTGTACCCAAAAATGCTGACGATGAGAAACAAAATTTTTACAACGCTTACTCAGTTGTTCACGGTATGAAAACAATGGAAAGAATTTCCACCAAGGTTGAGTTATAAATCTGTGCAAATACGCTGGCAAAATATCAAGCAAATATCTGGAGCGCCCACGGTTTTATTTGAGGTCATATTCGGTGCAAGATTACAAATATTTGTAACAGAACAAAACAATAATAGTCAATGTTTAGACTAGGAGTTTATCATTATCTCTGTACATTTAAATATATAAACTTCTGGAAAATAAATAAATATGAAATAAGAGAAAGAAATAGAGTATATCTTTGACACATGATTTTGTTATTGTTTGCTAATAATTACCTACCTGTTTATTTATTTTACATCGATGGTCCTAGGTTATCATTTGTAAACATAATCCAGCATTGCATATGTAAGCTATCACGCCGTTTATACAAGGAGGCTTTTATTTTGGTAGTATGCTTTGTTTACATTTTTATTTTTTGTGCTTGAGTTAAGTTTTCATTTTATTTGTTGGTATATTGGCATGGCTAGCTGACATATATTATGACAAATTTTTAAGTGTCTCGTAATGTTGATTACTTTGCCTATGCATGTATAGAATCAAGTCTATCTAACTAAACAGACAGCTGTGCTGCTGGGGAGTTTGTTGCGCCACTTCTTCTTCCCAGCTAAAGCACTAGGAAGTGGTGAAGGGCGGGCGTTTTGGGGGACTGTCTTATGTAATTTTGACGTTCGAAAAGTGCTGATTCTCACCCTAATTTGAATAAATGACTTTTGATTTTGACAGTCGTTGCGGGTCCGCAGAAGCCCGAAAGTCTGGCCACCTGTCTTACCAAGGGATATCGTATTACCCAGTAACTGGGTTGTAGAGGTCAAATAGTCAGTCGCTCCATGTAAAACACTGGTATTCAGCTGCATCCGATTAGACTGGAAGCCGACCCCAACATTAGGGAAAAGGCTAGGCAGATGATGATTTAAGAGAATTAATTCTCGATTAAGTATATGGGACTTAAACATAACTAACGAAATGTGGGTACTATACTAGGCAGAGGTGTACCTAACCTCTGCCAAGCCCTTTGGGAAATACAAGGTTATATTATTCATAATACGTCCATAACGATATAATACAACATAAAAATCTTTTTTCAAAAAAATAAACAACCGACTTCCAAAAAAACACTAAAAAGTGAAAAATAACTTTAATTTCGGAAGTCGCCGACTTCCGAAAGAAAGTTATTTTTCACTTTTTAGTGGTTCACATGTGCTTACCCCTTCACAGCGTACCGGCGTGATGTTATGTTATGAACTGGTGTAAACAATTGACAGACATGAGATTTCAGCAATCACTGTCCATTTGCTATCATTTATTGAGGAGTTCCGTTGCCTATCTCCGAAGTTCTTCATCAGATCTTCACCAAATTGAAATGGAACCACTCCGAGAAAGTACTCTTCCAAAAACAACACAAATTGCTTCAAGTGTGCCTATGAAATTTGAAGAGTTTTCTCTATTTCTCCAGGATCCCATCATCAGATCCTGAGTTGATGATCATGGGACCACCTGGGAAGTATACCCTTTCAAACAAATTTTTTTTTATCCAAATCGGTCCAGCCATCTTCGAGTAATCGGGGAACATACATAAAAAAAAATTAAAAAAAAGGTTCCGACGAATTGAGAACCTCCTCCTTTTGGAAGTCGGTTAAAAATAGTGAACGAGTCTCCTTTCAACTAAAATAAGTGTGTCAATACGTTCACAATCAATGGACAATTAATTTTATCACACCGCTAATGAACTGCCATAATTATAATTCTAACAGACAATATACTTCTAAGTAGAAAAAACGTAAAATAGAATATTAAACACCTACTTAAGCCACGCCCTTATGCGATCGGCGGCGGCGATCTCTCGCGTCTGGCCCTGGTCCAGGCCATGGTACGGAGCGAGTGTGCATGGGTAGCCGTCACCTCCTTCTGCAAAGCAGTAATGCTCGCAAGAGGGAGGCGGCGCCCATGAGAGAGAGGCAGTATATGCGCCTTTACGGCCCAAGCCGCCGATATGAAAATATCCCAACCTCAAAAAAAAAAACCACGCCCTCATCACGCCTTCACCAAAGCGTTAGGCAGGCCTATGGTGCACCCACAGTTCGCCAGTAATGTTTTAAAGTTCCACGCAGCAAATCCGGACTCCGGGCTGCTACTGAGAAATTCCAGATGGAAAAACCCAATAACACTTTGACTGACCTGGGCATCAAACCAAGGACCTCATGCTCAACAGTGGCACTTACTTGCAACCACTAGACCAGAGAGGAAATCAGACTAATAAACAAACAAGTACGGAAAACGGGTTTAGAATTTCAGTTTACTCGGCTCCATAGACTTCGTTAGTCTTCTCCTGACTCTTATTATTTTCAGTATTAATAAACTCAATTATCTTACTAACTAAAATAATCTAATCATTTCCCAGAGGGCGGGCAAGGTAATGAAATTAGTTTCTATCGAGGCAAATAAATGACCAACTTAAAAATAATAAAAAATCAGAGGCCCATTGTTAAATATGAACTTTTTACCGTTCTGCAATAAACAGTAAGAAGAGAAAATTCCACCATCACTACGTTAGAAACCGGTGGATCAGTGGTGTCAGCTCCGATCACGAGATGTAGGTCGTAGGTTCGAACCCAGGCCGGCGCTTTACTTAGTGTAAATTATTTCATCACCACTGCTCTCAAAACGGTGAAGGAAAACATCGTGAGGAAACCGGCATGTCCTAGCACCGTAAATTCGAAGACACGTGACATCTACCAAGCCGCACTGGGCCCGCGTCGTAGATTACGGCCCACTCCCTCTCACAGAGAGAAGGGCTATGTCCCAGCAGTGTGAACATTAAGGCTGAAAATGCTACGCTAAAAAAAAAATAACTTCTCACAAAAGAGAATACCTACTCTCGGATCGGATACCGAAAGTACACTATCGAATTAAACAGTTAATACACAAAACAAACTATAAATTCACTTTACCGACCTAATCAAGTCGATAGCAAAGTATCCAGTAAATAATTCTGATTGTTTACTATTTACGGCTGTATGACCCCCGTATTTCCAATCGTATTGAAAATTAAATATTCTGTGATAAAACGACTCAGTCGAGTTTGTTTACTAACGTTATTTTATAGATATTATGTGTGTTTCAATATGAAGCAGATACCATATGGTTTTTGATAAAGTAATTTTTATTGTTGAACTGCGACCAACCCCTGCTTCGCACAGTTCATATCCGACTTGACAAAATATCGAGATTGTAAGTTTAATATTAATGTGGTATACATTTATTTATACACCTTACTGAATAAATACTCTAAATGATGGACAAAAATCGCACCAAAAGACAGACACGAAAAGCGCCGTTTATTTAACCACCTAGACGTCCAATATGCGACATAAATATTTTATACCAGTCGCGCGGTAAACTCTGATTGCGCGATGCAGGATTTGTGTGACGTCAGACCATCGATGCGTTGTTCGCATGTGGCGTTGTAGATGCCGCCATAAGGCGATGTAACATACGATTCGATAGGCTATCACCCCTGCCAAGGGAAGGCCCTAGAAACCATCAAGAAGGCTTCATGGTTTTCCTCTCTCTGTTGCTCTGTTGCCACAGCAGCAGCGTTTTATAGACCTGTCTGCTTCAGTCTTCGGCCATTTTCAAGCACCCATACAGCGAATCAGGGACCTATTTTTGACAAATATGACTAACCCAATGTCACAGTTCAAGCTCACAAACATTTTTTTTATCTCTAAAATAATCCTCTTAAGTCACGGCATAGGTACATACTTTCGATACTTATTTCGTGGAACGTGCGCAATATCCCAGTTCCATGTTTACACAGTACCTGAATATCAAACATGGAATCGTAAACGTAAATATCTTTTATGCAATATTCGAATCCTATACAAATCTTCCTCATAAGGACATACAGTTTCCCCCCCTTATTGTAATACATTGCAAATACATCGATGTTTTCAATAAAAGTCGATTCACATAAGGGTACCAAGACACGAACTTTGACTACTGTGTTTGTTTCGCCATATGCCGTGTAATAAATAGTGATTTCAGTATCCTATTTACAGAATAAATAATTTCATTTTATTTCCGGAGAGAAAATATTTAGTTCACTACTAGGTACTCATTTGCTGTCTGTTGGGACAGGTCAGCTCAAAGCTTCAATGGCTTTTTCTTTAAAAGGCACTTCCAGCCCCATGTCGGGAATCCATGTCCCTGTATTGTTAGAATCACATAAAATTCAAATAAATATTTGGTCTTTAAAACAGATCATGACCTCTGAGTTTGTTTTGACATTTCTTCTCAGGGAACAACTCAGCTAGGACATGTCGGAGCCATCTAATTTTAAAATATTGACCAACAAAAATGCGGACGTGTAAAAGTGTCTTATATGATCTACTTGTATAAATAAACATTTAATTTAACAGGAAATGCATAAGATCGTATACCTAAATGATGATGATAAAAGTGGTCTAAGACTAAGACAATTTTGGAAAAAACCTCTGTGACAGACGGAGAAGAAAGTCATCTCATAAAGGTTCTGTAACAACGCATTTATAGTAGATTTTTGTGATTATTTACATTAAATACAAACAAAAGTACTATTTATTTTCAGCCAAGCATTAGATCATTGGTATTTATAATTATTTTAAACATTTACTCTTTAATAAAAACATTTAATCGTACTTAGTAACGCAAATAGAAAATAATTGACGGTATGTCGATTTTTTTTTAAAATGCCAAAATAACTGTAAAAAATATAGCATACAAATTTGAAAATACCAATGATCTAGTGCATGGCTGAAAAAAATGTTTACCTTTGTTTGAATGACCATTTCAAGAAAAAGTCATTCAATGCGATTAATAGAAAAAAAAAATTTGAAGAAAATTTGCTTCGCGGGCTACCTTACCATAAAAACAACTGAATTTTTAGTTTCGTAAAAAGCGTCTATGTAGGTATTTAAATCAAGAACGTTACTCATTCCCAAAAATTCTCCCTACTACGGCAATTTCGACAAATATAACGGCATAATTATATTCATGCAATGCTATTCAAATTGTGTTCAGAACACGCCATGGCAGATATAGGGAAAGAGGAAGCATTTATAGAAAGTAGGCCATGTGGGGGAAGCCAATGTCCTGTCTGAGTTGCTTTGAAGAAAATGGCTTTTGCATCCTGTGTTTAATCGACGATGGTAGTACTAGACTACATGTCAGTAGAAGTGTTTTGTGTGATTATCTCCTGATATTTTAACGAGCTTTCTGCAAACGGTTTCACGATTGCCTATAAGTTCGAGGATTCTCGAGTCGCCTGTGCGACACGAGTCGCCTATTAATAATTTGTATTAACTTCCATTCCTTTCTTTTTCAGCGTATTTGTTGTTTTTTTTTTTAAGTATTTTTTGGATTTCTGATCGTAGTTATGAACATAGAACATTTTTTATTAAACTTTATTTTATATCCTTTATGCAATCTCACTAATGATATCTTGTACATTCCATTAATTACTCTGCTAGTGCTGTGCACTTCTGTAAGTGACTAATTCACTATTCCTAAAACTGTTTGTGATTTTTGTTTGTGTTTGTCTTAGTGAATACGTCGTTGAAGTGTCTTATCAATAATCAATAAATAAATAAGTTATTTTTGTCAATCAATCACTTTGGAAAAAAAACGTCGGTAGAAAAATGTTGATACAGCACATTTGGTACATAAGAAACACATGGCCAATGCAATGCCAAATGCCCGGGTCGACGGCGCGTTGTGTTCCACGCACGCCTCAAAGAGATGTCAGCATCAACTGGTGGAGTCCGCAAGGGCCGATGCCTGCCAGGGGTGCGGGTTGTTCGAAAGAGAAACCGTGGCCCCTGGCACACAGGCAACTGAAGGAACACGGGTGGGTTTTAGTCAGTGAAAGTCTGACCCGCTCCGCCCAGAGCGGGAGAACTCGATTGATGATCCTCAAAAAAAAAACCATGACTACATGAATCAAGGTTCACAGGGTATTTGCGTTACACACGAACAGCAGGAATGGCTTTAATTTTAACAGTTCAACAACAATAATTTAGTTGTTTTAAATTTTACCTTTTTTGAGCAGACATTTTTTCAGGCAATAGCCTTGAAAATTACTCAGATTCTGATTGACAGTGTGTTAAGCAATTAGGGTGCTGGTCGTGAGGGTTTACCTCCCAAAAGATGTTAAAACCTACTACTTAAGTTGCCACACAATGATAAATCTCTCTACATGCATAACAGAAACTAAACCTTCACACAGAACAATTCAGCCTCGGAACAAATATCTGCGAGATACACAAATATTTGTCTTACACGGAAATGAAACACGGAGCATGGACACAGACAATACCGTGCCAAGTGGTACAGATAGTCAGGTCATGGAATTTGTGGTCTTATCTACTATCTAGTGTATTTTGGAAACTGCGTCAATGACAACTTGCAATAACATTTAAAAAAAATCGTGATTTTCGACCTTATCAGCTGTTGGGGAAGTTTTGTTTTCTAATGCTATTTTAATGTTTAATTTAAATGTTTAGTTTGGAACTTCATTTGAAGTAATAATGGTTTTATCACCTTTTGCTGCATAAAACTTACTAATTGTAACCTAAATGGAGGAAGTCACTGGCTCCTGTACTACAGGTACTTTAACCTAGCTCTAGAGCCAGGGTCTCACATTTTTCTGTAACTTGTTTTTATAGCAGTTTATTTTTTAAATTCATCATTCTCATCATACTCCTGTCCTTATCCCAATTTATTTGTGTTCGGCGCAACATGTCTTTCTCTCCCACACTTCTCTATCAGTCGTCATCTCCGTAGTCACACCCTTTCTAACCATATAATCATTCACACAGTCCATCTATCGTTTCTTTGGTGTATCCCTACTCTCATAGCCAGTAAAGTTTTTTATTTTAAATTATTATTATTATATGTACTTACTTCCCATCCCATTTCTTCCCGTGGGTGTCGTAGAAGGCGTCTAAGGGACTTACTAGAGAATGGGCAGCAGCGTTCTCTATGCATTTAACCACCATACTACGATCACCAACCCGCCTGCCAAGCGTGGCGATTATGGCAAAACCCCCCTTTTGAGGGAGGCCTATGTCCAGCAGTGGACGTCTTTCGGCTGAAATGATGATATGTACTTACAGACGGTGCCACCATTTTTGACGCTGTCTGGGCATATATTTAAGGGCAGATTTTCAAAGAGATGGAAGTAACCTATCTACAACCACAGACAGAGAAAAACTGAACAACAAGTTGTTAAACAATCCTGTCCATCACTTCAGAACAGAAGCGAAGGAACAAAAAATACATCCTTAACGTCACCAGTCACGGACGCGTATCGTAACCGTAATACAGTAAAAAAACGATGTTACATTGACAAATGCTGGTCTCCATGGATCACGGAGTGCAAGCGTGAATAATCCATGGCGACACGGTCCAGTGAGCCGAGACCTTAGCAACAGACCACGAAATACACCAGTATCGAGTCTTTATACCAAACGTCGGTAGGGGAAGCCATTCAAGGACATTC
The DNA here is from genome assembly GCA_949091785.1 of Polymixis lichenea. Lineage (NCBI taxonomy): Eukaryota > Metazoa > Arthropoda > Insecta > Lepidoptera > Noctuidae > Polymixis > Polymixis lichenea. The sequence continues at coordinate 15,147,429 of OX420956.1, forward strand.
ACCGATCTTTTTGTCCGATGTCCATAATAAAGGTAATGGTAATCGTAACACTGATTACCATGCATAGAATGTCCAGATGTTATTTTACTCGTTTGCATTTCTACGGTTAATCTATCAATCTCAAGATATCAAAAGTTTGCAGCAGGCCCAAAAAACCTTCTTTTAGTTTTGATCATCATCTGCCTAGCCGTTTCCTAACTTTGTTGGGGTCGGTTTCCAGTCTAACCGGTTGCAGCTGAATACCAGTATTTTACATGGAGCGACTGCCTATCTGACCTCCACAACCCAGTTCCTAGGTAGTACGATACCCCTTGGTAAGACTGGTTGTCAGACTTTCGGGCTTCTGACGACCCGTAACGACGGTCAAAGATACATAAATTACAGCCGGGACTTATACAGGGTGTTTGGCAGAACGTTGAACATACGAAAATGGTGGATAGGTGGGGTCATCTGCTACTTACTCAGCCCTAATTTATTTGGCCCTGGCCAAAAAAAAAAAATTAAATAACTCTTAAAGGTTTTTTTTTAGTTATTAGAAAGGTCACACACTAGGGATGATTTACTAGAATTGGAACTCCTCAATCACTTTTTTTAATGCAAGTTGAAATTAAGATTTAAGTATTTTTTACATCTCTTTGTAAGTTTGAGGACTCATAATTTTTAGTCTAGCTAACATCTAACAAAAATATTACCTGTTTTACCCATTTTTGATAAAAAATACACTTTTAAGAAAGTGGTGAAAATAGAAGAAAGCAAGAAATTTTTTTTTTTTTTTCAATATTCAGGGGGCCAGGGCCACATAAATTAGGGCTGAGTAAGTAGCAGATGACCCCCCATATTCACCATTTTCGTATGTTCAACGTTTTGCCAAAACACCCTGTATTATGTTTTGGGTCGAAAACCTATATGATAGTTCCCGTTGACCTAGAAGCACGAAATTTGCCAAAAAAAGCAAAGTCTGACAGCACAAGTAAAGGGAAAAATCCGAAAAAAAAAAAGTTGAAAATCAAGGTAAATTTTGGTACTTACAAGATTTCGCGAAAAATCTAAAGCCCATATCTTTTTATCGTGTTGACTTAGGACCAGGATAGGATTTTTATACACCTAATAAAGACTATAGACCTCAGTATCTGGTATAAATTTCAACTTGCTAGGTCCACCCGTTCCTGGGAAAATCCGGACCACAGACGGACAAGAGAGTGATCTTATAAGGGCTCCTTTTTGACCGACTTCCAAAAGGAGGAAGTTCTCAATTCGTCGGAACCTTTTTTTTTTTTATTTTTTTTTTTTATGTATGTTCCCCGATTACTCGAAGATGGCTGGACCGATTTGGATATTTTTTTTTTGTTTGAAAGGGTATACTTCCCAGGTGGTCCCATGATCATCAAGTTAGGATCTGATGATGGAATCCTGGAGAAATAGAGAGAACTCTTCAAATTTTATAGGCACACTTGAAGCAATTTGTGTAGTTATTGGAAGAGTACTTTCTCGGAGTGGTTCCATTTCAATTTGGTGAAGATCTGATGAAGACCTTCGGAGATAGGCAACGGAACTCCTCAATAAATGATAGCAAATGGACAGGGATTGCTGAAATCTCATGTCTGTCAATTGTTTACACCAGTTAATAACATAACATCACGCCGGTACGCTGTGAAGGGGTAAGCACATGTGAACCACTAAAAAGAGAAAAATATAAAACTTTTTTCACAAAAATAAACAACCGACTTGAAAATAACTTTAATTTCGGAAGGCGGTGACAAAAAATTAAAATACATATCCAAAGTCACCGACTTCCGAAATTAAAGTTATTTTTCAGTTTTTAGTGTTTTTTTGGAAGTCGGTTGTTTATTTTTGTGAAAAAAGTTTTTTTTTTACCTTTTGAGGTACGGAACCCTAAAAGTATAGAAAGGCTATTATGTCTCGTACAGGTAATAATATATTCTCTCTTACATCCATAATTCTGACAGAGAAGTTAATACATTTCACTAGGAGCCCATTCTACTTAAATAAACCACACATATTAATCCTTATTTAATGGCACACTATATCTTTCCCTACCCACATCTACTACACAATCTTAACCTTCTCTCGCCTACATACCAAACACACAAGCAACATACCTGACCTCAGCAACAGACTATGTAAACTCACCCATACAAACGCTGAACAAAACGTAACGTAACGCGTTACGTAACGCCTACGTCACGGTTTCGGGGCGACATTGAAAACGATGCCAAATGTTTTGTATATCAATAATTGTTCGGTTTGTATTGCATTCGGTTTTCAGTTATTGTAAGCTTATAAAGGGTTATAAAAGGTTATAAACTTGATTGCTTATATTTTTGTGAAAGGTATTTTTGTAGCTACTTTCACTGCTAGTTCCGTAGTCTCCCGCAGGCAGGCGCGATACGACAACGCGCCTCGACTCTTAGAACAATTTCTACAAAAACTTCATGGAAATTTATCTACTATAGTTCGATTTTTAATTGTATTCGGTAATTTGACAGTTGAAGGTTTAACCCTTCAACTGTCAAGTTAATGAATACGATTATGAGTTCAAGTATAGGTACTTCGCTTAGAAATCAAAGTACCTATCTATTCGCGTTTAAATTGGCACTTTTGCCTTACTTTGAGGCGAATAATTTCACTCCTAAACAAAGTTTTATTTTACAATTTGTACGGATAAAGGACGAAACGAGAGGTACTTACAAAGATCAATAATAAAGTCCTGAACTGCACCTTTCGATAGCTTCTCCACGTCCTGTCATAGTTTGCATACAGTCTTCTCGAAGCATTTCATCAATCTTAACTTTCACTCCAGGCAATAAAGTTGAAAACAGCTTGCATACTTTTAGTGAATAATGCGTATACTAGCGAGATAAATCATGTCCTCGTATCTATCAGTACTGACCTATTTAAAGGACTCAAGATGTTTTGGTATCAAAGCCAACTATCTTCTATCACTAAGACTCAACTTTTACTGAGGAATTTTTGTTGCAGACTGCCTCCTTGGTCTAGTGGTTGCAAGCGCTACTGCTGAGCGTGAGGTCTTGGGTTTGATTTCCAGGTCGAGAAATGTGTTATTGGTTTGTTATATATGGAATTTCTCAGTAGCAGCCCGGAGTCTGGGTTTGTGCTCGGTTTATGACAATAAACTCGCCCTCTATAACATGGAACTTAATCCCCCTTATTACAAAACGAGGTTTTCCTTTAGGTATGGTTTAAACCATCGAGCCTGTTTCTGAAATAAGAACCTAATTGAAATCGAAATACAGCTCCTTTTACAAAACTGACAAATTAGTCCAGCCAGTGGTAAATTGTCATTTTTGAATTAAGAACTTTACCCAAATAGAAGAAAAGTTGGTAATGCAAAAACTGTCTTAAAGTTTTAGGCTAAGAACTAAAGTTAGATCGCGTTTTGTAATAAGACGGTATATGTTTAAGTCACTGGCGAAATGTGGGTGTACTATTGATTGGTACATCTCTGCCCAACCCTTCGGAGAAAGAAGTCGTGATGTTGTTATGTAATTTCGATGTAAAACATCATATTTTGACAATATGTATTCATGTTTGTATCAACACAGTATTTCTTCGCTGTTTCCTGATTGAATATAGGTATAACTCATATTATCTACTAGCTGTACCCGCGACTTCGTCCGCGCGGAATAGTTTTTTTACTATTATTTATTTATCAATTAAAACAAATAAAAATTCTAAAATAAAAGTAGCCTATGTTACTCCTTATTACATCAGCTACCTGCCAGTGAAAGTCCCGTCAAAAACGGTCCAGCCATTTCAGAGATTAGCGGGAACAAACAGACAGACAGACAAAAATTGTAAAAAAAATATTTTGGTATACATATGTACCGTATTTATATTCATATGCATGTAGCAAAAAGCGGTTATTTTAATATTACAGACACTACAATTTTATTTATACACCGTGAAATTTTATGGTTGTTTTCCCGCGGCAGGACAACTTGCCATAAGGAGTACTTTCGAAGCATAGAGTAAAAGTAAAAAAAATATTTTTTTTTGTTTTATAATTATTAAAAAAATATTCATCAAGTCGATAAAACACTACTCAATAGTAACACTAGAGGTAATTTGTAGGTACTACTGGAATCGCACGGATCGCCGACAAAGGTAACAGCGATGCATAAATGTTCAAAGCAAAATAAACTCTCGCACGTGGTGATTTTTCACAATGGTTAATCTGCCATTTTTTGTTTCTAATATTTTATTTGTTTATAAAACGATTGTATAACCAAGACTAAAGCATTTCGCTGCGGGAAAACAACCATTAAAATTTCACGGTGTATGTATTGATTGAAATTTGAAACATGCTTAAAAGTGTAAATTATAATTTTCTACCACCAGTCTTCAAGCTTGGTGATTCTGCATATTAATTGAGTAACACTATCAATCAGAAACTAAATAATTTTAAAGGGTACTAATCCAAGTAATCCATTGCTTCAAATCTTCGAAAAATTTGTCTTCTCATCAACGTATATATAACGCAATGAATGATGTTGAACTTTCAAAATGAAAAGACATACCTACTGATAATGGATTACGCAATTACTCGCTGGCAAATCTGGCAATCGCTCATAATCATTATCATCAGTTACCGCTGGGCCTCTCTCTCCCCTTTCCTTCATTATGCTAAATCTCTTGGCCCAGGAATATTCAATGAAAGGTCCATTCCTGCCAGGAGGTGTACTATGCCAAATCGAATGCCAAATAATCGAATGTCAATTGATCGACTACTATAAATCGAACGTCTAAATATTCGAACGTTCATATTATCGAATGGTTACTATATCGAACATTCAATATATTGTACAGTCAATACATCGACTGTTCAAAACATCGAATGTTTGTTTGATCGAGTGTTCAACGAATCGCATATTCATTAAACAGAAATATCAATGTACCTACTGTATAAATACTTTTTTTTACATAGAATACAAAATTTACTAATCATTCTTCATCTATTTACTAAGATTAAATTGTGATTTTAAGCGAACTACTCAAGACTTGACGTCACACCGCAGCTACATCACGCAAGCAGAGTTTACCACGCAATCTACATATATACAATATCCCGCCATCAATCGTCGGGCAGTTGCCCACCAGACACAACACCCGTCTGGTCGCAGGATCCTCCCTTTACTATAGAGTATATGTGAACTTTACGCCCTGTCCCTCATACCTCTATAAGGCAGACAAAGTAACTAAAATGAGATCCCACTTGTTATTGATTCTGATACGCCAAGTTGACAAAAGTTTGAAAACTTAGCAGAATACTGAAGTCTTCTTCTAAAAAAACAGTTTCGTAAGATTCCTTAAGAATTCCCCCTAGTCATTATACATACCTAACTGTAGATAGTCAAAACATAAATGCAAAGGGATTTAGCAAAACTAGTTCTGGATAAAATCCACCCACTGAAAGTAAAACATTAGTTTGATAAACTTATAATGTTGTGTAAGTAGTTAAGTCGGTCTGTGACGTCACACAAACTAGGTGCATCTGAGCTTTAAATGCCTAGCTTAGTTAACTTGTTGCTGAGCTGACCAACACGTGTATGTCACGTACAGGGAATGAGTGGACAGAAACTTTGTGCAAAGCTCTTGCAGCTTTGAATTCTGTATCAAAATGAGAATGCAATTCTAAAGGAACATATACAGCGTGAAATTTTAATGGTTGTGTTCCCGCAGCGAAATGGTTTTGTCTTGGTAATACAATCGTTATATATAAACAAATAAAATATTAGGAACAAAAAATGGCAGATTAACCATTGTGAAAAATCACCACGTGCGAGAGTTTATTTTGCTTTGAACATTTATCATCGCTGTTCCCTTTGTCGGCGGCGCGTGCGATTCGAGTAGTACCTACAAGTTACCCCTAGTATTAATATTGAGTAGTGTTTTATCGAGTTGATGAATATTTTTTTTAAATATTTTAAAACAAAAACATCTCAATTTTTTTACTTTTACTCTATGCTTCGAAAGTACTCCTTATGGCAAGTTGTTCTACCGTGGGAAAACAACCATAACAATTTCTCGGTGTATATACAAAAATCTTACTTAGTTTATGTGAATATCATATAACTGGTTAACTGTGGGTGTGGGCAGGCCGTCAAGTACGCCCGGCAGTACCGTCTGGGCAACCCTTAGGAGAATACAGACGTGACGTATATGTTAACTTCAATTACCAAATAGAAGGATGACGTAAAGGAATAATTAGAAGGAAAGTGGGGACCACAGATACGCTTCTAGCTTTAGACACAAAGCCAGTTGGTATAGTCTCAAATGTCTAGAATTCCGCCCTTTGAAACCGGAACATAACAATGTAGAAAAAGTTCTGGCAGATAAAACAACTCCGGATGAACTCCGCTCTGTACTACTTGACCAAGAGATGGAAGATTTCAGAAATCAGGAAAACAAGAAACGATTTCACCGGGCTACTTCTGGCAAAAGGCTCGCTCCCTATTACATGCGGCTTTAACATAACTCGCGAAATGTGGGTGTCCTACAGGGAAGTATTCCTCTCCATAGCCCTTCGGACGAAACAGACGTGATGTTATGGTCATGTTAAAACTAGAGCACGAGGCAGTTTCGCAAGAAACTTTCAAATAACAAACACAGGAAGGATTAACGAATTTCGGAATCAACTCACATATATTTTTCTAGATTTTCGCAACACACGTTCCGAATCTGATGATATAACTAAATACGTGCTCCGATATACCACGGTGCAAAAAAAAACGTTGAATTAAACATTGCAAAGGAAGCAACGTCAGATGAAAGTTGTCTGTCACGACCCCGTTATGAGCTGCGATTGGAAACTATTCCTTTCAATCAATGGAGAGCATTCACTCAAAGAAATCTGGGTCGCACGCCTACCGAGCAATTATATTGTTGACTAATTTGATGATTGCTAAATAGTTGATTATTGTTATGCTTGTAATGATTAGCATAAAAGATTCATTAAACGTGTGATTGAAATTGGCAAGGTTCCATCTTCTTCGGTCGGTTTTTACTACATCTACAAATTAATTCAATGACAGCCTTAACCGCTGGGTCTAGAAACATAAATTTAATTAAGGATTTTTGGTCCATGGGCATGTTGTAACTATATCAATCATGTAAATTTTACTGGAAACCCAAACGATTAATGGTAAACAATATCAGAGCCTTCACGATTGATGTTCATCGGGCGCAGTTTAGGCGGCCATGGCATAAATATGCTAATATTCTTGCTAAACCGCCGAAAAACAAGAGGCTTCTAAATTTTCAATTAATTCATCAATACATTTAATCGACCCAGCTTCCTTACTTCTGCCGATCTGGTGAAGTAAGGTCAATGCCTAGCACCAGGTGGAAAGATTTAGAGGCTAAAATCAAATAAGTTTTAGGATGAGATTTAAAATAGATGGCCTGGTCAGACCAGCTTATCTTACAACACAACATAATCCTGAAGACAGCACATTTAACCGCAGAACACCTTGACTTTGTGCCAAGGTCCGGTTCGCAGCCAGTATTATGGCTAGCCCATTACTCTTGCACTCGCAAACACTGCACTATATCTGCCAAGAGATGCACGCAAAGCAAATAAACAAGCCACTGAAATAATATGAGATATTTGGAGATTTATTATGGTACTTGAGAATATTCGACTGACTTTGCAAGACCAATTTGGATCAACAAATTGGTGAGATGCTGTTACTACTTTGTAGGAGTGGTGAACTCGTGATGTCAAAATCAAGTCATTTTACTAGGCTGAGAGTGAGCATTTTTTCAACGTCAAAATTACATAAAACAGTCTCCCAAAACGCCTGCCCTTCACCACTTCCTAGTGCTTTACCTGGGAAGAAGTGGCGCAACAAACTCCCCAACAACACAGCTGTCTGTTAAGTTAGAAGAACTTGATTCTATACAATAGTGTATGTAAGTAGACAACCGCCTCAGAATTATCGCAGAGTTCATTTAGCATTATGCTAAAAAACGTGGCGCTTTACCAAGTTGGCTTAGCACATAGCATTGTGCATTCCATTTCGGGAGGGAACTGTCTGGAGCCGTGTACTGTGATATATTAAACTCTTCATTAAGGACTGATCCTCCTAGTTTTCACTGATTTGCAACAGACCTCCCATACGGATCTGCATGGTGACATGTACCAAAATGTCTGCACTTGTCCCAAAAAGGTAAGCAGCCATGTGGGTATATACAAAAATATGCATATAGAATTTAAACAAGCATTATAAAGGCCGGATATTAGCTCATCGGTTTGAGAACATATGGTAAACCAGAAACGATGAGGTAAGCTGTTTCCTGAGTCTTCGGCCATTAATTTTTCTATAGAAAGATCAGCATATGAGCATGACAATGGATTCGTTAAGTCACGGTTCATCGGCAAAGAAACATACATCATTCACTCGGAATGAAATAAAAACTAAGCATGATAATGGGGGAAAACGACTGGAGATCTTACTAATCTTGTAGATTTCAAGTAAAATAACTTGCTAACTCCACATATAAACAAACACTCGAACCATTACCAAACGGTCAAGTACGTGCGGTAAACATGTATCATAATACAGTACAGATAAGCATCTGTGTAACTGATTTCATGCGATAATAGACAATCATTCTGTTAGACATTTATCCCAGATGACGTAGATTATTTGTATGGGCGAAGTTTGTGATATATGTCTTGATAAAACTGTTTTACGAACTGTAAATAATCAAAATCTCCGACATTTAAAATTGACAACGACTTATTTTGATTTTTATTCCTTATCCTGGTGCGAATTCTGGCATGCTTATGCAGGATAATCTCATAATCTTAGTCAATATTTTCAATATGAACCTGCAAAGGCCTTTTTGGGTGTTTATATTTCTGTAGTCACTAAATCACTTAATTCCTAATGTAAGGCATTTGTGAGTAATTTTCATACTATTCTAATTTAACTAGTCTGTATGCATCTGTTGGCCATCGGCCTGTGCCCACTGCAGGACCTTCGCTCTGACCTCTCTCTCCCTTTTCCACACAATTCTGTTTGTTTTTAGAAGTCAAGCTCGTCCCGCAATTTTCGATTTACATACACAGAAACTACGGAACGCCACCTGCTACGATGTCAACATACTCCATTTGCTTCGTTCATACTTAATGGTAATATCACGCACGCTAGTTGCGAGAACTACGCTACGCTATTTCATTTTCACCCTCCCTAAATCTGGAAATCTTTCTCCAATTTCCATCCGACATGGCGGCCCTAACTGACCGTCACCTACATGTAACTGCTGGCTGATAAATCACAATCAATCAGGCACAATGCTGCGTGAAGGGCGGTGAACTGCTAACTAAGTCATGGCCATTAGGCAAGTTGTCGTTAGCCGAGGAATTTATGAGTCGTGTCTTGTTCTTATTTGGGCATACGTTTATTGATGTTTTCCACATTCTTGTTGGTGATATATAGTTTCTTATGTCGGGTTTGGGAATGGCGAATCGATTGAGGATGTGGTTGGGCTAAGTGGGGGGATTGAAATTCAGCACATAAGATGGATTTTATAGACTCCAAGATAGTTGTTTGTCGTGCATCGGTTACTTAAAGCTTGTGAGATTGGTGTTAAAAGAACACTGGAGTATCGATCCTAAGGATTAAGTAACCGATTTTGATTTGTCTCCTGCTTCATCCAAAATTATTTGCGACAACATGTCTTTTTCATCCATACTTCTCTTCATCTAGTCGTCATTTCGGTAGTCACTCCCTTTCTAGCCATATCATCTTCCACACAGTCCACCCATCGTTTCTTTATACATCATCATCATTTCAACCGAAAGACGTCCACTGCTGGACATAGGCCTCCCCCAATTGGGGGGGATTTGCCATAATCGCCACGCTTGGCAGGCGGGTTGACGATCGCAGTATGATGGTAAAATGCATAGAGTACGCTGCTGCCCATTCTCTCGTAAGTCCCTTAGTCGCCTTCTACGACACCCACGGGAAGAAATGGGATGGTGCTATTCTTTACGTCCGGCACCACACGGAACATCACACCTGGTTTCTTTATTATTTTTCCTTAAATAATGTAAAAGAGGTCATTTCATTATTAATCAATCTCAGAAATTGATAGCATCGGAATTAATTAGGAGTGGCAGTATTATAGTCTGATTATAATTAGGTACTGATAATTAAGAGATTGTGATTAATGATGACTTCATTGTTACGGTTTCTTGAAGTGATCTTGGCATACTGAGGATAGGTAGTATAGGTATCTTCAGTACCTATAGACCAATTACTGTTTTTTTCTCCCACCAATTAGGAGACTGCAGCTTTTCGGTATCTTTGGCTATAGTTAGCTAGCAGAATTGTGGAGGTAGAATAAAAGTGCTAGAACTTTCATGATCTTTCGAAACTGATTACACTGCTGCGGCGAATTTGCGTAACACACTAACACTAGGAATGGCTTTCATTTTGATAGTTCAACAACATTCATTACGTTGTTGAGCAGACTAATTTTTCGAACATACGAAGCAAAAACCAACCCGCACTAGGCCGGCGAGGTGGAGCGGGGGGGCGTGTCAAACTTTTACTCACTAAATCCCACCCCTGTTCCTTCAGTTGCCTGTGTGCCAGGGGCCACGGTATCTCTTTCAAACAACCCGCACCCGGCAGGCATCGGCCCTTGCGAACCCCACCAGTTGGTGCTGATATTTCTTTGAGGCGCGCGTAGAACACAACGCGCCGTCGACCCGGACTTGCTCCTTACCGGACAGCGAGGCACCCATGACTCGCCGTCCGCAAGCCCGCGCCTACGGTGACCGGGAATCAGCCTGGACTTCCCGACGCCCAGTACGTCTCGAGCGGCGACTAGGGCCGTGAGGGCGCATATACTGCCTCTCCCTCACGTGCGCCGCCTCCCTCTAAGCGAGCATTACTGCTTCGCAGGAGGTGACGGCTACCCATGCACTCTCGCTCCGTACCATGGCCTGTACCAGGGCCGGACGCGAGAGATCGCCGCCGCCGATCGCCTCCACGAGGACACGGCGGTGCTCCGCCCTAGCCGTGCAGACCTCCACCGTGTTCTCAGGGCGATCTGCGCAGTGGAAACACCCGGGCGTTGCCTCCCGCCTTATACGAAACCTCGAACCTCCCGAAAGAGATGGATTATGCCCAGTCCCTCTTAACAGAGAAAGCCCGTGTCCCAGCAGTGGGAACATTATAGACTGAGTATACATGAAGCAATGGATTAGCAAAAAACCTTCACAATGATTGATTAATTGTGTGTTATGCAATTAAGGTAGTGTAAACAGGATCTATTATAAGGTTGGTAGGTATCAGTGGCGAGGAGTGTAATTATGGCCAGGATAAGCCGTTCCAAAAAAAAAACACTCACCGCGTGATGCAAGCTTAGTTTCCTCAGAGGTTCAGCCCCTCTTTAACTCATACTGCGTTGGAATCAGAGAATTTGTAAGATGGTCTGGTTTTCTTTGCGCGCATGCGTTTTTTAACCGACTTCCAAAAGGAGGAGGTTCTCAATTCGTCGGAACCTTTTTTTATGTATGTTCCCCGATTACTCGAAGATGGCTGGACCGATTTGGATTTTTTTTTTGTTTGAAAGGGTATACTTCCCAGGTGGTCCCATGATCAAAGTCAGGATCTGATGATGGGATCTTGGAGAAATAGAGAGAACTCTTCAAATTTTATAGGCACATTTGAAGCGAATTGGGTAGTTTTTGGAAGAATACTTTCTCGGAGTGGTCCCATTTCAATTTGGTGAAGATGTGATGAAGAACTTCGGAGATAGACAACGGAACTCCTCAATAAATGATAGCAAATGGACTGGAATTGCAGAAATCTCATGTCTGTCTATTGTTCATAACATCATGTATCAGTTCATAACATAACATCACGCCGGGACGCTGTGAAGGGGCACATATGAACACAAAAAGTGAAAAATAAAAACTTAAAAAAAAACAACTGACTTCCAAAAAAAACACTAAAATGTGAAAAATAACTTTAATTTCGAAAGACGGTGACAAAAAATTTAAATACATATTTATCCAAAGTCACCGCCTTCCAAAATTAAAGTTATTTTTCACCTTTTAGTGTTTTTTTTTTTTCAGTAAAACTTAGAAACACATAAAAAATCATTGTAACTTGAAATAATCGGTGGGAGGTGGGATTTCTTAAAGGTAAACCGATGGGAATCGGTTTGTATTGACCCTTCGCCACTGGTAGGTATCAAAAAATTCAATTGATGTCAGAGTGTCAGCTTGAAAATGAAAACACCTGGCGATGTTTATTAAACGAGCTGAAATAGTAAAGATATTTTGAGCCAGAGACCATGTTGATGTTTACACATAACATATTTATAGAATAATCTTCTACAACATAGTAAGTCATCATCTGCCTAGTCTTTTCCTAACCATGTTGGGGTCGGCTTCCAGAGGAACTGCATGCAGCTGAGTACCAGTATTTTAGTGGACCGACTGCCGATCTGACCCCCACAACCCAGTAACTGTGTTACACGATACCCCTTGGTAAGACTGGTTGTCATGACTTTCTGGCCTCTGACGACCCGTAACGACTGTTACAGACCTACGAAAGGCAGCCGGGACCAACGGAGGGAAGGAGGTGTCGTGGTATGTAAAGGTTCCCCATCAACGGGCTAAAGGCGACAAGCGTAACTTAAAACCTGAGGCCCTAGTGTGAGTTTCTTTTAACCATCTACACCGTCTGGCCCTGGATTGGTGACGGACCAATCGGAGCGCCAAACGTGCTCACTGCGTTTGGTGTAGATGGTTAAATAAAACTCACACTAGGGCCTCTGATCGATTGACCCGTGCGACAGCAAAGAAAGTATAGAAACCTTTTGTAAAGTATCAGTAAACATCTATATACCCACAAAACCGTTCAGAACACAACACAGCATAAATGCAAAACAGTCTATTAACTATTAACATCGTCCATGTAATTATGTATGCGATTTCCGAAGCTACTTGAACCGAGAATATTGGACAGAGCACTAATTAATTTGGGTTTGTTAGACGACCACCTGAAATCCTGTATTGACCGCTGAAATACTAGTTTTGGTTGTGCGAAAAGTTAGTATAACCTCTTGGGTAATTGACACTAACAGTAGCAATGGCATTATTTCTTGCAGCTCAACCATATTCAACATTGCGTTATTTACGTCGTTTTTTTTTTTGGGTGGGAAATCATCAAATGACTTCTCCCGCTCTGGGTGGAGCAGGAGGGCGTGTCAGACTTTTACTGACTAAAACCCACCCGTGTTCCCTCAGTTGCCTGTGTGCCAGGGGCCGCGGTATCTCTTTCGAACAACCCGCACCCTTGCGGGCCCCATCAGTTGCTGCTGACATCTCTTTGAGGCGCGCGTGGAACACAACGCGCCGTCGACCCGGGCTTGGTCCTTACCGGACAGCGAGCTACCCATTACTCGCCGTCCGCAAGCCCGTGCCTACGGTGGCCGGGAGTCAGCCTGGGATTCCTGACGCCCAGGGCGTCTCCTGCGAAGGCCACGGCCGTGAGGGCGCATGTACTGCATCTCCCTCACGTACGCCGCCTCCCTCTTGTTATTTACGTCGTTGAGCGGCGATTTTTTAGAACATATGAACCAATGTATTAGCAATATGCTTCACAATCTGCTAAGTATATTAGCTGCACGGGTCGATCGACCAGCAGGCTTAGCATGACGCTTTCTATTTCTACGATGAATAGACAGTGCTTTTTCTATACAAAGTCACATTTCGCTCCTCTATTTTTGACATCCCTTTTCTTCCCGTGGGTGTCGTAGAACCGGTGTCGGAGACTAAGGGACCTACTAGAGAATGGGCAGTACCGTTCTCTATGTATTTTACCATCATACTTCGATCGCCAACCCGCCTGCCAAGCGTGGCGATTATGGCAAACCCCCTAAATTGGGGGAGGCCTATATCCAGCAGTGGACGTCTTTCGGCTGAAATGATGATGATGATTTCTGACATCGCACCGTAGATATCCTTCCACAATCTGTAATTTTGTCTTCCGTTTCTAACTATCTTTGTCTAGGTCCTTTTATATGTAGACTATTTCCGAAGAATATTTCTTCCCAAACTGTCAAAATCACACTGACAACAAACTTTCTACTCGACGGCCACAAAGTATATGCGATTATCTACAAAATCATTATTCGTTTAGAACGCATAACTGTGATAATTAATAGAAGAACATAGCTATCTTCTCCTATTGTACATCATTTAGTTAATAGTCATGTCTATTCCTCCGTTGACAAATCGGTGCTCGTGCTAAACCTGCAGGTTAAAACTACGATTGCCGTGGATGGGCAAGAAACTCCATCGTTACTCTTTTGAAATGATTCAAAATATTTGGTCATACATTAATTATATCATTAACCAGCTGTGCCCGCGACTTCGTCCGCGCGAATAGTTTTTTTACTATTATTTATTCTTCTAAAATAAAAGTAGCCTAAGTTACTCCTTACATACATCAACCATCTGCTAGTGAAAGTCCCGTCAAAAACGGTCCAGCCATTTCAGAGATTAGCGGGAACAAACAGACAGACAGACAGACAGACAGACAAAAATTGTAAAAAATGTTATTTTGGTCTAAGTACCGTAAATATATTCATATACATGTAGCAAAAAGCGGTTAATTTAATATTACAAACAGACACTACAATTTTATTTATATGTATAGATATGTATTGATAGATTTATACATGTGAAATCGATGCACCTAGAATCTCATGCCCCAGCAGTGAGAACATTATAAAGCTGAGTATACTTTATCCATAGTTCCAGCTGGTTTCCATTGTTGTTATCGTTATCGAATGCACTCCAGCAAACATTGACCGAGTGTGGTATTATCGATACATTTGTTCGATAAGATACAGCGAGGGCGAATGTGTAATGTTTATGCCAAAATGTTGTAAAGAGATTTATTTTTGTTGTACTATCTGTAAATATGAGAAACAATATTGTTTTTAGGTTGTAGGTAATTGACGTCATAATTTATTTGATATCGGGCTGTTTTATTATTAAAGCAGGGTAAAGACCTCCATCAGAGTCATACAGAGAGGGCAAACGAGCATGTGAGGTGCGGTGATCAATGCCCGTTATATTGGTTACAGTACTGTAAGAAGGCAATTCCACATTTTTAGGTTTTGCATAGCTATTCATATTATAGAGGTATTAGGAACAGAGTGTAAAGTTCACTCATACTCTATTGAAAAGGGAGGATCTTCCGACCAGAAGGGTGTTGTGTCTGGCGGGCGACTTCAAGCCCGACGGTTGATGTCGGGATATTGTATACAGAGTGTAAGGGGAACGCTTCCGAAGCCAGAACGCAGGTTATACATATACAACCTAAATGCAAACGGATACCAATAACCTTTCGCTTGGTTAAGTCCTACGTGAAACCTATCAGTTCCAATACAATAGAAAATTAACTGTGTCTCATTAGCCGGGATTAAATTGGTTATTTTGCATTAATTTAAAACGTTTGACGCTTCTGTAATGGTTCTGCTTAGTTTATTTTGGCGGCGCTTTACAAAGGATGCCTATACCTAAAGTCGCCGCCTGGACTTGGGGTCGTTTTTAAATGTGTTCAATTTCAAATAATGGTTCTCCATAACTGTTCTCACAGCATAGTGTGCCAAAATGATTTAAAAAAATGGTAAAAATTGTTTTAAAAAACCTAGATTTTTTGATGCTACTGTATCGAGAATCACAAGCCCTATCACCTGTCTTCGTATTCGGAAGCGTTTCCCTTACACCCTGTATATACCAGTAGCGCGATAAACTCTGATTGCGCGATGCAGGATTTGTGTGACGTCAGGCCATCGATGCGTAGTTCGCATGTGGCGTTGTAGATGGCGCCACAATATCTATGCATAGGGGTTTGTGACTAAGTTATAAGAGCCGCACGGATCGATCGGTCAGTTTAAGACACGCTTGCCGCTGTTGTTCCCTGGATGGGTGACCATCTTTACATACCAAGACCCATTTGTGCCTCGGAAAGCCATTAACCCGTTTCTCCCAGCAGTCATTTATGGTGATTTGACAGACGTTACGAAAGTCTGACAACCAATCTTAGAAAGGGGTATCGTCTTACCCAGTAACTGAGTTGTGAAGATCAGATAGGTAGTCGCTCCATGTAAAGTACTGGTATTCAGCTGCATCCGGGAAGACTGGTAGCTGACCCCAGCAAGGTTGGGAAAAGGCTAGGCAAATTATGATTGCTCTTCCCAACCATTCCACAGGCTCCCGAATCGAAAATGACACATATTATCGGCTACCTGATTCACGTAGTCCCCGAGGACCAATGGCTAAACATGTGTTCCGAGGTACGAAGTGGTCTCGGTTCCCATCCACTGACCAACCTCGGCAATCGTTGCTTAACTTTTAAGATAGATCCGTGCAGCTGTTATTAGAACAGTAATCACTCAAAGTAACTACCACCTGTACTTATATTTACAAACTTTAAGTACATAATATCACCTATGTATTGAGTAACAAAGTGACATCACTTCACGTTTTTTTTTTTTTTGCTTCACACGGTTTGTGCATTTAGCCAGTGTCAAGTAATTTTTCTTTTAGATCAAGTAAATGGCCCGATATCGGGCACGAAGTTACAAAACAGTCATAGTCGTCTTTAGTCAGTCAAGTCAAATCAAAGTTATTGTAAAGCGGTAGTAACTTTACAACCACCTAACAGGAGTTTTTGGGGGGAACACGAAAAGTCCACGTTAGTCACTTATTTTCACCTTCACTACACTTGTGCACTCACATGTAACTAAATTGAATAATTCACTATCAAAATTATACAATTTAATTCGCTATTTCACTAAATTCCATGAAAATGAAAATTCGTGCGACATGTTCCAGCGCGATCCCGCCAAAAACTCCATCACTTCACTTAATGCACTTGTGCAATCAAAGTACAGTCGCCTACACTGTTATCCTACTTATAATATTATAAATATGAAAGTTTATGTTTGGATATTCAGATATTTGTTGCTCAATCATGAAACAACGGTCGAACGGATTGGTAGGAAATTTAGCACACAGATAAATTATAACCTGGATTAACACAATGGATAAAAATTTTGAAATTTTTAATGGTTGAAATTTTTTTTTTTTTTTGAGGTATAGTATGAGTATATTTAGTTATATTTGAATAATAATTAAATACACCACTTATTTGATAGCACCTACCACTGTTTGTCTCTGCATCGCCCAAAGGTCGACTGGTAGAAAATGCCTATGGCATTAAGTCCGCCTCTGTACATTTCTGTGCGTAAAGTATTAAATAAATAAATAAATAAATGGATACTTTTTATCCCGGCTATACGTTCCCGTGGGATAATTTTCGACAACCACGCGGGCGAAGCCGCTGGCAAAAACTAGTCTGTGTTATAAATGTTAACTGTACTTATTTCAAAATAAAGCAATCAGTTGAAGGTAATAGAGGTCGATTAAGTGAGTTTGATATAGATCGGTGATTGTAAACTACATAAAGGTATTAAATTGTATCAGAGTTGTTTGTATTAAAATTAAGAAAACATAACATCACGCCTCTATGCCCCGAACGGTTAGGCAGAGGTGTACCTAATAGAACACCCGTATTTCGCCAGTTGTGTTTAACCAGCTGTTTTCCGCTGGGTTCAGGATGAAAAGTAGCCAATGTCCTTACCCAGGTCATGGTCTATCTGTGTCAAATTTCATCCATACCCGCTCAGCTGTTTTATAGTGAAACCGTAACAAACTAACAAAAACAACTTGCTTTCGTATTATTATTTATAAAATAAAATAAAAATAAAAAATGTTTATTCCATCAACTTAAATAACTTATGCTAGTTACAATGGTGAGAATCCTGTTAAGCAAATAGTTTGCTTGTGTTAGGATGCACCGCCCTTCCCCAGGTTATCTAATTTCTTTTAAGTTATTTAGCCTGAACAAATTAATTATATAAACTTATATCAATAAAAAAATAAAAAAGAATAAAAAGAAAAACACCAAAAAGCGCGATGGAATGTGTGTGTTATGTGTGGAGATAGTGTGGAGGTACTGGTGGTGAATGTGTACGTGAGTCGTGGGTGTAAGTGCGGGAGTGAGGATTTAGGATTGTGCTATCTGATAAGGGGGCGAGGATATTGTCAACAAAAAATCCAGTCTCCGAGCTACTACTGAGAAATTACGGATACGACGAATAACGCTTTGCCCGACCCGGGAATCAAACCGACATCGACAGCACGGTTGGCGCAGTGGTTAAGCGATTGACTGCTGTGCTGCGTGTAGCGGGTTCGATTCCCGCACGGAACAAATATTTGTATGACCTACAAGTAGTTGTCCCGGGTCTGGCTATTTGTGTATGTGAATTTAAATGTTTGTAAACGCACCCACAATACAGGAGTAATTCCTAGCGTGGGGCAATGTTCTAGGACCTCACGGTCAGCATAGCGCTTGCGACCAGTAAATAAATCTGGCCAAATGTGAATGTACTATAGGTACAATTCCAGCTTACCATTCGGGAAATACAGGCATGATGTTACGTATGGTATGTTAAATAAATATGTGCGAAGTGATAAAAATATACGCACGAATCATGATCATGTTTATTTATTTATATTTATGAGATTATCTAATAACCAAACGAGGTTAAAACAATAAAAATGCTAATGATAATCGTTTTTTTTTTATTACAAATCGGAAGATCACAGGAAATGCTTCCTAAGTCCAAGTTCGCACTGGCAATATTTTATCGCGCACTGGATTTTCGACTCTCACTATTGAGCCGAGCATTGAGAATCCAACTGAGCGCACCCCAGCGCGTCAAGAAAACACAGTGTGGGATTTCCAACTCTCAGCGCTGAGCAGACCGTTGAAAATCCAGTGCGCCAAAAAAAATCGTCGCGGTAAAAATACGCTTGTGCGAACCTGTAGTTACGATTGCGCAATTTACTTATACAAGTTGATCCGTTATATCGATTTGTATCTAAATCAAATATTGATTAAGTAGGATGGCAGCAATGTAATAGATACGTTTAATTTCCCTTGAGGTTGAAATGTAGGACGAATACATACTAAATTACCTGTAATAAAGTGGAGGCCGCATTGTCTTGGGGATCTCAGTGCTTGTGCTTTGGGTTTTGGTCTTCAAATAAAAGCGGGTTAAGTCTTCTTCAGAAATTTTCATAGAAATTGTTCTACGAGGGTTGCGTCGCGGCTGTTTGAAGAAGCCTTCACTCTATTTTCTTAGCTATGAATTTAAAACCAAAATAAATACAATTTCAATTGATAAGCAGACACATAGACCATGTTTCGATCATAAAACCAAATTAATTCAAGAATGAAAGCGCATGTCATCTTCGAAGATCCCATCGGTGAAGCAAAACATTACACAGCGCTGACAAAAAATGAAGACCTATCGACACGGTAGAAAATACGAAGACTATGCTAAACCGATGCTTGGAACGTCGACGACAATTCAAAAGGCAACGCCGAAAACTCTTCTACGCTTCACAAAAATAATATCCAAAACTCTACAGAATAAAACAAACACTACAACCAACGAACAGGTAATCCAGCGCCAAGCTACAAACCATTAATATTGCAGAAGAGGGTAGTTACCTCGGAACGGTAACCTCTTGCCCCCAGCGCGGCCGGAATACGAATTAATGTTTAAAAGCCCATTAAAATTCCTATCGACTCGGTGTGTTTAGGGAAAACTATCAGACACAGAGTTTGAATTCATGGTGTTTAAAGTTATACTGAGCCCTGGGCCATTGATACTGAGTGATTCATTCCCGAATTATAACGTCACAAAGCAAAACAAAATGTAAATGATTTTATTTCTGTACTAGCTTTTGCCAGCGGCTTCGCCCGCGTGGAGGTCGGTGTATTATACATGTAAACCTTCCTCTTGAATCACTCTATCTATTAAAAAAAACCCCGCATCAAAATCCGTTGCGTAGTTTTAAAGATTTAAGCACACAGGCATATAGGGACAGAGAAAGCGACTTTGTTTTATACTATGAAGTGATAAGTAGGGTCGTAGAGCGAGTTGTAGGTCGAACCCAGGCAGACAATTTACTAGTGAATTTAATTTCAACGTCTACCAGCCCGCACTTGGCCCGCGTGGTAGATTATGGCCCACTTCCTGTCACAGAGAGGAGGCCTGTATCCCAGCAGAAGGAACATGATACCTGATTGTGATCAGGTTCCTACATACACTTTTACACGTCAATCATATTTTAAAAACTGGATGAAGTCGGCGTTTCGTATAACGACTACTCTGAGAAGAAAGGCCGAAAGAAATTCAGGGAAAGAATTGGAATAAGTATTCAACCACTATTTTGGAAAAGTGTTTTTTTGAATGGCAGAGAGATGGCAGTGATGGAAGAGGCAGACCAAATAAAAGATAGATGGACTGTGTTAAAGATGATGAAATATATGGCTAAAAGAAAGTAAACACTGAGATGACTGCTAATTGAAATGTCTACCAATCTGCCTAGCCTTATCCCAACGGATGCAGATGCGAATAGAATAGAATGCGACTGCCCAACTGTAACTGACCTCTGCAAATCAAAACTGGGTAATACGACACCCCATTGGTAATACTGGTTGACAGACTTTCGAGCGTGTGACGACCCGTAACGACTGTCAAAGATCCAGAAATTAAAGCCGGGACTAACGTCATAACGTGCTTTCAGAGGCACGGTCTTGTTATGTAAAGATAATCAACTATCCACGGAAAAACCGCGGCAAGCGTGGCTCGTGTGGCTTGTGGCTAAGTAATAGCTTACTTAGCCACAAGCGCCTAATTGAAATGGAAGAAAAATAACGTTTTGCAACGACACTGGAGAAATTGGGGGCACAATGGCAGAAGGATGATCACGATAGCTGGTGTCAGCGCTTTTTTATAATCCACTGAATTTTAAATGGCCACCCAAAATCAGGGTTCAACGGTTACCATGGGCCGGGAATAAGTTAATTAAAAATGCAAATTCTGACCCCCAACATCCTGCATTGCTTGCACAGGGTGTGTAACGGTGCAAAGCCAACATTTTGCAGGGTCCAAAAACATTGGTAAAAATTAGATGGTTTTCGATGCAATTATTTTAAATATCTTGTTAATTTTTTGTTGCAGTACACTTTGAAAAGCTCCGCTTCGCACGATGTTTCGAGAAATCGTGACTTGAGTCTTCCTGTGATTTTCTCTAGCCTTTCGAGATGAAGTTGAGGCTTCAGTGTGCCATAACCCTAAATTGGGTTGAAGTCGTCTCAACAGACAACGACGTGTTGCAGAGTTTGTTGAGCTACTTTTTTTCTGGTTTAAACACTAGGAAAAGGTGAAAGGTCGTTTTGGGATGTCTTACAACTTCTGATGTCCAATTATTCACGTATTTTGAATTTGCATAATGTATTGTCAGCCTATAATGTAACCGCTGCTGGGACACAGGCCTCCTCTCTTCGAGAGGAATTGGACTATAATTCACCACGCGGGCCCCGTGCCAATTCCTAGATGGCACACGTCTTAAATTGTTTAGTTCTAGGATATGCCAGTTTTCCTCACGATGTGTTCCTTCGACGTTTTGAAAGCAGTGGTGTGGAATAAATTACACAAAGTGGAGCGCCTGCTTGCGTTCGAACCGACGACCTAAAACTGGTAAGTCGAGGCCGTTACCACTGGGCCACCACGTCTGCTCTCTGATCTTTGAATATGTCTTGGACCTAAATTTGGTCTAACTCGTCTAACTAGACGAAGACGAGTTGCTTAGGAGTTTCCGCGCTACTTTTTCTTTCTGGCTTAAACACTAGGAAGTGGCGAAGGCTCGTTTTTGGGGTTGTCTAACAACTTTTGACCTGCAAAAATTCGCGAACGTTGAACTTACTTGACCCTAAATTGGCTCTAACCGGTCTAACCCTCCAAATGGAGCGACTAAACGTGCCTTTTCAGTGAAAACCAGAGCTCTCAAATGGACAACACGATGCCATTCGAAAATGAGAGACAAAAGCTTACAACAATAACAAGGCACACGGTCTGATTCACGGCAACCTGTACAGACAATGTTTCTACTAAGTAAATGGAAGGCACTGACTGCAACTTTATATTAAAGTTCGGATTTACAGTTCCGTACTTTAAAAACATGCAGAATATATCATGCAGAGAGCTCTTCAAATCAAATGATAACTTCAGAGGGGTAGCAGCGACGAGGTGTCAATTTTGATAAAAGAGAAACCGAAGCAAAGTCGGCTTTAACTTACTGACTTATCAATAAAGAATACTTACTATCATTCTAAAATTAATATAGGAATGTAAAGAATTAAATACAATTAAGTTGAACAGCTGAAACCAAATAAAATGTGCAATATTCCTCCGTCTCTTTCTCGCTGACGCATTTTTCTATATCTGTCTCTGTCATAACCCGTTGTACAGCGGCTTGCTCTCGTCCATATCAAGCGGTGCCACGTGACCTAAAGTAACATAATTACGGGATCGCTGTTGTATAAATTTTTAGTTCCCAATTATACGTTTTGTCGCCGGGTTAATTTAGAACATTTTTTTTGTTGTAATACACAAACAAAAACAACCGTTTTTGTTGTTTGAATATTATAGTGAATCCCCGTAGTGTAACTATGTTTTTTGACAATAGTATACAGGCTGATTTTTTAGCCAGCGTCCAAATTTTTCAGGGTGATAGTACCCGTGAAATTGACCAACTTTCTCCAAGAAACATGTGTCGACATATGAAAAAAAATCGACCTCACATACAAAATCAATAGTCAGCTGATCGATTTTGTATGGGAGGTCGGATTTTTTTTTAATATTTCGACCCATGTTCCTTGGAGAAAGTAGTTCAATTTCACGGATACTATCACCCTGAAAAATTTGGACGGTGACTAAAAAAATAACCTTGTATACATATAGTAGCCACTATTGACGTGCCATTTTTTTAATAGCGATAGAGTTGCCGATGAGAATCCCCGAAGGGAAGCCGGTAGGAATCGTGTTATATGGTGCTTTTGCCACTAAGGGGTAGTTGTGTACCACAATAACAGTACGAATGGTTTTCATTTTGTCAGTAACAGTTGAACGACTTTCATTGCGTTATTTACATCGTTGAGCAGAATTTTTTTCCAAGATATGTAATGTATGACATATTCTCGTCATTATTTGACATTATACATCAATTATTCTAATATCGACTATTTATTAGTGATTGTCATGGAAATCATGTCACTTGGTTTAAATAGGTTCATTTTATTTATGTAGATTCTTTTACATATTGTGAATGAGGGAACATTGTAGGCCTTACAGACTGTAGATTTGTAGAAGATTTTCTATTCTTTATTTTCATTCCTCTAAGTACCTGGTACGTTGACAGGCCTGCACTGTCCTCCCATACCTATTATCACTGTAATTTGAAAAAATTGTAAAAGCCAATTATATTTAAAGGAGTAACCGTGGAGTTTCTTGCCGGCTCTTCTCCATAGGAAGCGACAAATTGCAACCGTACACCTAGCTTCTGACGTTTCATAAGTGCCCATGCAGGTTTATGTGAAATAAAATATTTTGATTTGATTGTATGAAGCAATATCCTTCAAAATTATTCCAATACTGATTAATAGTGTGTTATACAGTCAGGATGCAGGTTATTCTCGGTTATACTTGTATTTTTGGATTAATTCTCACCAAGCAATTTGTGGCTGGTGAAAAGACGAAACACAAAATTGGAGAAGAATCATAAAGAAGTCATGAAAGAAAAGGCGAGGAAGGAAATTTAGGTGCAAAAAAGGTGCCTACAAGCTTGTCGCACTCAATGCAATTAAATACTAAACCCCTTATCGGAGAACGAAAAGGTACCGTAATTGAATCGGCTTTGGGACTTGATTCTCGCATAGTCTCATGGTGAATGATAAAAAAATACTGCGCTAAAGCGTGTACTTTTGTAGAACAATACCATGAAGTTTTCATAGAAATTGTTCTACGAGAGTCGCGTCGCGCCTGTTGGCTCCGGGAGCCTTAAAAATAAAATAGTTATCATCCCGTGGGCCTTTCTCGTAGCAGCCCATTAACGAGAAATGAGTTTATAAGTCTTGTCGTAGGCGTGGGGCCAACAGCATGTCTGCTGTCACTAATTAGTTAACGTACTATTAAAATGCTTGAGCACAATACGTCATCACCGCTTTAGTAGATAGGGACACCAAACGTAAGATATGGTATGAGTTGGTTAAAATTAGGAAAGGAAGGTGTATCATAAAACATATTATCAATAAATAAAGGAACCCTTCCCAGTATTATTTATTTCGAACACGCAAAGAAAATACACAATAAAAAAGAACATTAAACGGAACAACTATACCAGAGTTAAACTTTTGCATAATTATATAGTACAAAACCGAGCATATACCTAATGTCCGTGATAGCCGCAGAGCTAAATATCCACACCTACAAAGTGGCAGGAAAGTCATTAACAAAATCATGGCAAAAACAATGCACATTAACAATTAAACGAATTTGGGAAAACCGCCAACACATTTTGGTTTTCATTATCATGTAAACTGTATTTTACTTGCAAAACAACACGTTTATTTTTCCCATACATAGAAGTTCAGAACTGTTGTATGGAATTTATTGTGAGACGTTCTTTTTGGTCAATGGTTTCGTTCTCACACGATTTGAATTATAACTTTGATGGACTACTAACCTTTAGAAGTACATCTTAAATGTAAGTCCTACTTTCTGCAATGGCCAGTCTTAAAATAAAGATCTTAATGTTTGGTTTGATGATGACGATAAACGTAATTACAGTGTTGAGCGATAATGCTTTTGTTGCGGACGCCGAACTAAAAGATCGACGGAGCAGGTTCCGACAAGTCGAAACCTGTCGAGAGTCCGCTCCGCCGATACACCATCACAGTGGGCCAAATTGGCGGGGGGTGCGGCGCGCGGGACGGGGTGCCGCCGGCCCAAGTGCCTAGCGATAAGAGAGGACGCTGGTGGCGCGCGGGGTCAGTCGATTAAAACTCTCAAAGTGTTAACAACTACAAAATAAAGCTACGTGAACCAAGCAAGTCTTTCAATACAGTCCACTTGAACATTAACCAGCCTGAAGTTACTAAATCCACTTCAGTTCATGGTCCATACGAGCCGGATTACTAAGTCCAGCATAGTTTCTGGTCCTCCGCACTCCGGATGAAGATTACGTGCCACGATAATTCTGTTACGTATAAGTGCGGGAGGATGAAGAAAACGCCTGCAACCTGTGAATGAACGAGAGAGTCGACTGTCCACTAAGAGGATCTGGAAAAACGACGGCCAGAATTGAAGTAGTGTCGCCGTCCAGAACCTCGCGAGTGCCTATGCCTAGTAAAAAGTGCGTGTGCTAACTATTTAGGCGGGAAAACGCCGAGCCTGAACGTGTGCCGGTTTCCGTCTACCTAGGCTGAACGAAAAGTTGCGTGTGAACGAATTATTTAGGCGGGAAAACGCCGAGCCTGAACGTGTGCCGGTCCCCGTCTGTATAAGCTAAATAAACAAAGTGCGTGTGCTAACTATTTAGGCGGGAAAACGTCGAGCCTGAACGTGTGCCGACCCGTGTAACTAGACTAAATAAACAAAGTGCGTGTGCTAACTATTTAGGCGGGAAAACGTCGAGCCTGAACGTGTGCCGACCCGTGTAACTAGACTAAATAAACAAAGTGCGTGTGCTGACTATTTAGGCGGGAAAACGTCGAGCCTGAACGTGTGCCGACCCGTGTAACTAGACTAAATAAACAAAGTGCGTGTGCTAACTATTTAGGCGGGAAAACGTCGAGCCTGAACGTGTGCCGACCCGTGTAACTAGACTGAAAGAAAAGTACACGTGCTAGTAATTTAGGCGGGAAACTAACGAGTGGGCCGGTGCCTGCCTGAAAGTGCGTGTGAACAGTACCTAGGTTAAAAGCAGAACAATATAATGCGTACCCGTGTTTACAACTGTGGACGTAACAATATAGTGCATAGGTACCTGTGTTTGCAACTGTAAACGGAACTTATAAGTGCGTGCCCGTGCCTGCTATCTAGGCGGAACTTTCGCGTGTGATTGGGCCTACGGTTATAGACAGAACAATATACTGCCAGACTGTATCTGCTACTCAGGCAGAACCTTCAGTACGAGTGCCTAGTTACTTAGGCAGAGCCAACGCCGAGCAGAAGTCGTCGTGTGCCTGTGTCTACTACTCAGGCAGAACCTTCAGTACAAGTGCTTAGTTACTTAGGCAGAGCCAACGCCGAGCAAGAGTCGACGTGTACCTGTGCCTGCTATACAAGCAGAACCTACAGTGCCTGTGCCTGCTATCCAGGCAGAATCAACGAGTGACGGCGCCTGCCTACCTGAGTCTGACATCGTCTGTACTAACCGTCTACGTACCGACCATGGTCGTCACAAGGAGCCAGTCAGACTTTGCTGAATTGGAAGAACAAAGGCACAGCCAAGAAGCCGCACGCCGCCAAGAGGAAGGAAGAATGGAGAGGGAGCGACTTCAGCGGGTGTCCTTGGATCCGCTGTCCTCACCCTTCTCAAGGCTGGCGGAGACAAGCACAGCTGGACCCTCCGGGGTCAGAACTACGATGACCACGCAACAACGAGCCAGGTCACCTGCAAGGTCGCTACGGTCGCACCGATCAACCACAAGTGTCACAACGCGACTGCGACTAGCAGAACTGAACGCAGCAGAGAGACTGGCAGCTCTACAAAGAAAGCAGCTGGACATGGAAGCGGACCTAATCAAGAAGAGATTAGCTGCAGAGGTGTCTGCCATCAACGATGAGGAGAGCGTCAACGACGAGCCAATAAATGAAGAACCTCATACCAAGGTCGACGAGTGGCTACGAACAAATCCACTCGACTCACGGGGGGAGGAGGCAGCCAAGAGCACCAGGGAGGAGCCAAGACAACTGAGGTTCGAGGTACCTAGGGTACGATCACCCACTCCCACCAGAACGAAGAACAGCATCGAGCAATTGGCCACCACGCTTGAGAAGATGGCACGACCCCGTCCGCGATACACAGACCTGCCAACATTCACTGGAGCTGCTAGCGAATGGCTGCCCTTCAAAGCAGCCGTTCGAGACTCAACACAGATGTACCAGATTCCAGCAGCAGAGAACATCCACAGACTGAGGAGCTGCCTAAAGGGAGAAGCCCGGGAGGCTGTGGCCGCACTACTACATACGGCCACAGACTCGGACATCATAATGAAGACCTTGGAACAATGCTTCGGGCGTCCTGAAATTATTATTGATCGGGCGCTCGACGACTTGAAGAAACTCCCAAGACCTGGAGCATCAGCAGCCGACCTCAATAGCTTCGCCGTGAAACTACAGAACATCATCTGCGTGTTGAAGACCATCGACCGAAGGGGTTACCTCTTCAATCCCCTGCTGACGAGGGAGGTGTTGGACAAACTCAGTCCCCATCTCCGCTCGCGCTGGTGCGACTACGCATACGAAAACGAAGGGACGGCCGATCCAGAAATCGTCGTGATCTCCCGATTCTTAATGAGGGAGGCGGACAGGGCACTACGTTACACTTATGCCCCATCTACGTGCACCGCCGCGAGCCAGAAGAAAGAAACACGACCCGCAGTGACCCAAAAGAAGAACGCAACTGTCTACAACACCGTCGCCGCAGCGGAAGAAGAGAAGATGCCGTGCCCTGGGTGCGAACAAGCACACACTCTACCCCAATGCCCTAAATACAAGGCATTTACGATCGAGCAACGATGGGAGTTTCTCAAAGAAAAGAAAATATGCTTCAAGTGTGCCCAACGACGACACCGACGCATCGGATGCAAAGCAAGGCCCTGCGGTGTGGATCAATGTCGCCGACCACATCACGCGACCCTACACCAAACACCACCGCAAACAGACGCGGCCAAGCCAGCAGAGACACCGAAGCAAGAAGCAGTCTTATCCGTCACGCCGCAACCAGCTATGGGACAACGAACAGTATTATTGAAAATGTGTCCCATCATCGTGTCCGGACCAAAAGGGGAGGTGCAGACCTACGCGCTCCTAGACGAAGGAGCTACGATAACCCTCGTAGACAAGGAGTTAGCTTCCAGCATCGGGGCAGAGGGGCCATCACAACCGCTACACCTAAACGGCGTCAACATGAGCCAACAAGAGACAAAGAGCCAGCTCATCACTATGTATGTCAGAGGGATAAATGAAACTGAGAAGTACAAGGTCAGAGCAAGGACCATCAAAAACCTGCAGCTGCACCAGCAGGCCATACCTGAAACCCTTCTCCAGCATGAGCACCTGAGGGACCTTCCCAGGGACGAGGTGTGCTACGAACGAGTACGCCCCGGGCTCTTAGTGGGAACTGACCACTGGGAGTGCATCGTTTCCAGGGAGCTCAGGACCGGCGCTCCGAACGAGCCGGCCGCATCGAGGACAAAGCTGGGATGGGTGGTGCATGGAACCGCACCACGCAGCACCCTTCTACAGGAAGGCAGGGTGCTGCACGTATACGAGCCCGACCGAGAATCGAACGTGAGCAACCAACAGCTCCACCACTTTGTCGAGGCTCATTTCAAAATAGAAGCTCTCTGCATAGAGGGAAAGCCGCGAGTACGAGAAGCAGATCAGCGAGCTATGAAGATCGTCGAGGCGACCACCAAGAAGACCGACACAGGGTACGAGGTGGGGCTGCCGTGGCGAAGAGACGACACCGCCATGCTACCTAGCTACAGCCAAGCACTCCGTCGCCTCACGACCATCGAGAAGAAAATGGACGCCGACCCTGAATTCGCCAGAAAGTACTCCAACCAGATACAGAACTTGCTGCAGAAAGGATACGCCACACCGTGCGACGGCTCGGAACGTACGAGCCCGGTGTGCTGGTACCTGCCACACTTTGCCGTGCAGAACCCAAACAAGCCCGGCAAGTGTAGGCTGGTGTTTGACGCAGCCGCGAGAAGCCACGGAATATGCCTCAATGACGAACTTCTGGAGGGACCCGACCTGCTACTGTCGCTGCCAGGTATCCTATTCCGATTCAGGGAAAAGGCGGTGGCAGTAACAGCGGACATACAAGAAATGTTCCTACGTATAAAGATCAGACCAGAAGATCAACCAGCGCAGCAGTTCCTGTGGCGAGGCGATGAACGAGACACGCCTCCACTCAAATTCAAGATGAAGAGCATGATCTTCGGCGCCGCGAGCTCCCCGTACATGGCTCATTATGTCCGTAACCACAACGCGGACATGCATGGGCAGGAGTTCCCGCGAGCGCTAGCGGCTATAAAAGAAAGCCACTACATGGACGACCTAGTGGCGAGCTATGACGACCCGATGGAAGCCTGGAGAGCAGTGGAGGAAACAAGAACGGTGCACGCCAAGGCCAGCTTCACGCTACGGGGATGGAACGCAAGTGATCAGTCAGTGCTGCGTGACATACCCCCTGAGCTGTACGCCACTGCACCCACACAACTGGGGGGAGAACAGCCGGAAAGCAAGATACTCGGCCTGTTCTGGAACGCCGAACGAGATGAACTTGGGTTCAATACATCCATGAACCGAGTGCCAGCGGAGGTACGAGACCGGGCTCGCGCGCCGACCAAGCGCGAAGCCCTAAGCGCCGTGATGTCAATCTACGACCCACTTGGACTGCTGAGCCACTACACCATCCGCTCTAAGATCATCTTACAGAGCTTATGGCGCCTCCAGACGACGTGGGACGAAGAGATACCAGCAGAAGAGAACGAGCTCTTCGCATCGTGGTTGGCACACCTGAACGAGATAGCCAAACTCCGACTGCCACGCTGCTACACGACGAAGAAGTACGACCACATCGACCTCCACGTGCTTTGTGACGCCAGCGAACAGGCCTATGCGACCGTGGCCTACTGGAGGATCACAGGCAGCGACGGGAGTGTCGCCGTAGTATTGGTGGCGGCCAAAGCCAAGGTAGCGCCAAGACAGGCGCAGACCATACCTCGGCTCGAACTACAAGCAGCTGTCATCGGGGCAAGACTCGCCGACACGATAAGAAGGGAACACCGCTTGAAGATTGGTCGGACAACCTACTGGACCGACTCATCCACCGTGATCCATTGGATCCACCACGACATGCGACGCTACACACCGTTCGTCGCACACAGACTGGGTGAGATCGCTGAACTCACTAACAAGGGAGAATGGCGATGGCTGCCAACGGAACATAACGTGGCGGACGACGCAACGAGGCTCAGCGACACTCCTCTGAGCACAACGGATCGATGGTTCCAGGGGCCTGTCT
The DNA here is from genome assembly GCA_949091785.1 of Polymixis lichenea. Taxonomy (NCBI): domain Eukaryota; kingdom Metazoa; phylum Arthropoda; class Insecta; order Lepidoptera; family Noctuidae; genus Polymixis; species Polymixis lichenea. The sequence goes on from OX420956.1 coordinate 15,177,754, forward strand.
TCCTATACCAATCGGAAGAACGATGGCCCAAGATGTCAACGCGAGAAGAAGAAGACGACGAGGTCCTGCACACCAGGGAAGAACCGGGACGAGACAGCTGGCTACCCGACCCTGCCCGCTTCTCGAAATATGAAATCCTGGTAAGGGCCACTGCACGAGCGCTTGCCTTCACTGACATCTGCAGACGTAAGGCAACCAGCATGGAGCATCGACACATCCAGCGCGCCGAGAGGGAACTAATCCGGCACGCGCAAGAAGACAGCTTTAACGAAGAACTAAAAAGGATCAAGTCTGCTCACCCCTTAACAAAGTCGAGCAGGCTGTATCGACTAGATCCTATATTAGAGGATGGACTCCTGAAGGTGCGAGGACGGATCGAGGCTTCCTCAGCGCCCACCGAGACGAAGCGGCCCATCATCATAGATGGCCGACATCCACTGGCCAGGCTCATCGTGCTACGGGAACACTGCGCTGCGGGGCACGCCAACAGGGAGCGTGTAACGAACGACCTACGGCAGCGTTACTGGGTCATTCACCTACGACCCACCGTGCGCACGATTGAAAGGAACTGCGCCTTCTGCAAAAGACTGAGGGGAACGCCCAAGACGCCGGCCACGGGAGATCTGCCGCACGCCCGCCTGGATCCTTTCCACCGCCCGTTTACTAACTGCGGGGTGGATTACTTCGGACCAATGATGGTCAAGGTGGGCCGTCGCCGAGAGAAGAGGTGGGGGTCATTGTTCACATGCCTCACCTCTCGCGCCGTACACATCGAGCTTGTGGCGTCCCTCTCGGTCGACTCTGCGATCATGGCGCTGCGAAGAATGGCTGCGCGCAGAGGATGGCCGCGGCTAATGTACTCTGACAACGGAACAAACTTCCGCGGGGCTGATCAACAGCTACGCAAAGCCTACACCGAGTGGCTGCCCGCTCTGAACGACGAGGGGCTGCAACATCGCATGGAGTGGCGCTTCATACCCCCTGGCGCGCCCCATCAAGGCGGCGCGTGGGAAAGGATGGTGCGCTCCGTGAAGACAGCGCTCAAGGTGACCCTGCGGGAGAAGGCGCCAAAAGAAGAAGTTCTCAGCACACTTCTCACCGAAGCTGAGTTCTCAATAAACGCAAGACCATTGACCCACGTCAGCGTGGACGCCAGCGACCCCGAGGCCCTGACCCCCAACCACTTCCTGTTGGGGTCATCAAACGGCCTGCCAGCGACGGGACCCTGCGACGAGACCGACCGACGAGCATGGCGAGCTAGCCAGGCGCTCGCCGACCATTTCTGGCGGCGCTGGCTACGGGAGTACCTGCCGACGTTGGTGCCACGCGGCGAGCCCAAGAAAGACGTCCGGCCCCTGCAGGACGGAGACGTGGTCCTAGTAGTCGACCACACGCTGCCCCGGAACACCTGGCCGATGGGAGTCGTCGAGCGCACGCATCCTGGAGCAGACGGCAGCATTCGAGTCGTCGAGGTGCGAACCAGAACAGGCATCTTCCGACGCCCGGTGAGCAAGCTCGTCGTCCTAATGAAGAAAGAAGAGGCTACGCAGGCTGCGCCGGGGGGAGAACTGTTGCGGACGCCGAACTAAAAGATCGACGGAGCAGGTTCCGACAAGTCGAAACCTGTCGAGAGTCCGCTCCGCCGATACACCATCACAGTGGGCCAAATTGGCGGGGGGTGCGGCGCGCGGGACGGGGTGCCGCCGGCCCAAGTGCCTAGCGATAAGAGAGGACGCTGGTGGCGCGCGGGGTCAGTCGATTAAAACTCTCAAAGTGTTAACAACTACAAAATAAAGCTACGTGAACCAAGCAAGTCTTTCAATACAGTCCACTTGAACATTAACCAGCCTGAAGTTACTAAATCCACTTCAGCTTTTAACTATAATTATATTTTACGGTACCGTTCCGGAAAGTCAACAGACTTGTTGGCAGCCAAATCGGGAGGTTTGTACCAGCAAGATGTTCTCAAAACGTGCAATTTATAGCGAGTTCGCGACTGTCTGTCTCCTTGATTTTGCTCACAGCATGATATGTATGGCTCGTGGCCAAGTAATAACAGCCTCGCGGGTCGGTCGATCACGTTAAGCGTCGCTTGCCGCGGTTTGTCCTAGTTATTACATAGACCGTGCCTCGGAAGCCATTGGTCATCAGAGGCCTTAGTGTTTTTAATTTTACCATCTCGATCAAACGCATCGAGCGCGTTTGGCGCTCCGATTGGCCCTGAATTGGTGACGGACCAATCGTTGCGCCGAACGCGCTCGAAGCGTTTGATCTAGTTGGTTAAATAAATCTACACTGGGGCCACTGAAGCCCGAAAGTCTGACAACCAGTCTTACCAAGGGGTATCGTATTACTCAGTAACTGGGTTGTGAATGTTAGATAGGCAGTCGGTCCATGTAAAATACTGGTATTCAGCTGCATACGGTTAGACTGGAAGCCGACCCCAACATATTTGGGAAACTACTACGAAGATGATAATGACCATTAAATCTATGGCATAGGTAGAGGCAAGTGACCATGGCGTATTTATGCAAGTCAAGAAAATAAATAAAGCCCCTGAGTCCTCGCGACTGCCGCATTTTTGAGGGTCATGACTTGACTAAATGTTTTTATTTTTCAAAACAGTCAGTCAGACGCGTGGTATACAAACAAGTGCAATATAAAAGTGAATGATCAAAAGTAGCCAGGATCGTAGCACGTGGCGTTCTCAACTTTCTGCCCACCCTCATGGAAGAAAGGCGTGAGCAATGTAATGTAATTTAATATGTTTTCGGGTCAATGTGTAGCCCAGGGTGTAAATTCTTACGTCATTAATTAAAACATAATGCCAACTAGTTCTCAACGGACTTCGCCCAATGAGACCGCACCTTACACGCAATAATTAATTTCCATATTAATTATTATTCGCATGAAATTAGGTGAAATGCATTGTTTTTATGTTTTATTTTATGTTCGTAAAACTTGTTTGTTATGTGGCTAATATAAAATTAATGTTATGCTAATGGAAACGTAGAAATTAGAAATAACTGACGGTTTGTGCCCGATTTCTGATGTTCCCCACACAGACGCGACTTCGTTTAAATTTAAGGTACCTATTTGCTGTGTCTAGGATGGCGAGGGACTTTTTATAAAATGAGAATTAGATGTCTAACAAAAGGCGTGAGTGCTAAAGCAGGGGAAAAATTGTCTAGGTCCGTATAAATGTAGACTATTTCAGAAAAATATTTCATCCCAAACTGTCAAAATCACACTGATAACAAACTTTCTAGTCGACGGCCACAAAGTATACTTATACAATTATCTACAAAATCATGATTCGTTTAGAACGCATAACTGTGATAATTAATAGAAGAACATAGCTATCTTCTCTTAATGTACATCATTTAGTTAATAGTCATGTCTATTCTTCCGTCGATAAATCGATGCTAGTGATAAGCCGTTGTCAGTGTGATTTTGACAGTTTGGGAAGAAATATTCTTCTGAAATAGTCTACATTTATAAGGACCTAGACAAAGATCGTTAGAATCGAAAGAAAAAATGACAGATTGTAGAAGGATATCTACGGAGCGATGTCAAAAATGGAGAAACGAAATGTCACTTTGTATTGAAAAAGCACTGTCTATTTTTCGTAGAATAGAAATCGCTTGTCTACATTTCTCGGTACAAAACTGTCAATTGTCTACCAGGCGCAGTCGCAGCCCAAGACTTGGGGGGGGGTCACAGACAAAGACTACCTACATATTATTATAAGAAAATTTATAATATTTAAAAAAAAAAAAAAATTACTTTTATAAGCTTTACGTTTATGGCTTTGGGGAGTGGGGGGGGGGGGGTCATGACCCCTAGGACCAATGTCAATGCAACACCGAGAGTTAAAAATCCAGTGTGACTGTGGTCTTAGTTCACACTGCGCTTTTCCATATTCTGGCTGTCATTTTTGAGGTCGTGCAGACGCTGCATCACGTAGACAAGATCGCACCAAAGATAACGTTGGTTTACGGGGTAAACGTTTGACGGACGCCTACGCTAGAAACGAAGGATCCCCTAATCTAATAGTATGGGTCAATTAACGTCAAAAAGAAATACAAATCATCTGCTACTACTACATTTCACAACTTTCAAGATAGAATGACTCACTCCATCTATACATGTATACATCTATACATATAAATAAAATTGGAGTGTCTGTTTGTAATATTAAAATAACCGGTTTTTGCCACATGCATATGAATATATATCCGGTACATGTACCAAAATAACATTTTTTACATTTTTTGTCTGTCTGTCTGTTTCCGCTAATCTCTGAAATGGCTGGACCGTTTCTGGTTACTTTTATTTTAGATTTTTTATTTGTTTTATTGATATATAAAAAATAATTTAAAAAAAAATCTATTCCGCGCAGACGAAGTCGCGGGCACAGCTAGTTTTTAATCATTTTGATAAACGTGAACCTAAGTAAGTACTCAGAATTGTAGTGAGTGAATTAATTAATTATGATAATAATATAAATAATATGTATTATCAAAGTTGAAGAGGATATTTCCCTATAGACTGGAATGCTAAGTAGGTTATAGCATCTATGAAAATGATAATAATATGATTTTGTGATAAATTCCTCTGCAGGGCGAGAGAGAATTACTACTTAAATGAGTTTGCTAAGTGATATAAAATGTAAGTGTTTATATGAATATGATCAGAACTAAAATAAGGTTCGGTCACAAAAAGAGTTGAAATGGGACCACACGGGAAGCACGAGCTTTCAAAAAAAAAAGAATCATCAAAATCGGTTCACCCAGTCGAAAGTTATGAGGTAACAAACATAAAAAAAAAACATACAGTTGAATTGAGAACCTCCTCCTTTTTTTTAAGTCCGTTAAAAATTAATAGAAAACAAACAGTTCATTTATTTTACTATTTTCTATTTCTATTTATTCAAATGGAAAACATCCATTGGTTTCTTACTAAACATGAAGTTTATCCGAGTACCCTGGTTACTTATCTTGTTATGTGAACAAATAACCACAAATATGTGAACACATACCTATCAAAAACTAACTTTATCAAATAAAGTTAAGGTAAGCTGCATTCTGTGAACCAACAATTTACCCCTTCAATTTTCTATCTTGCTATTAAAAAGCTAGGCTGATGTCATTAGGTTATAAATCTTGTTGCATTTGTTAGAAATTTATACAAAGATATAAAACTGAAGTGTCTATTTGTAATGTTAAAAATAAAAATCGGCAAATCTCCAAATGCAGATTTGGAGATTTGCCGGAAAAAACAATGGTCTAGCAGTAGACCGATTTTGACTGGACATCCGCTGGCAGATAGCTTATGTTATAAGAAGTAACTTAGGCTGCTTTTATTTTAATAAAAGAATAAGTAAAGAGACAAGTTTTCCGACATCCACGCAAACAAAGTTGCGGGGCACAGCTGGTGCCATTCAGATATTGCTACAATTATTCCAAAATGCAGCATGCCATATAAAGAGTGATGGTTCTGTGAATGTACGTAATAGCAATACTACCTAGGTACCTACCTACCAAAAAAGTATTTGTTTATATGTATGTAAAAATTATCCTCATTTCCTTATTTTTAGAATAACTATGTTACATTCAATGCAAGTAAGTAATACTGACAATGTTTATTTATAGAAGGCTTACTTTTTATGGATGGGAAAAACATACATTATGATACAAGAGGAAATACAGAAAACTATTTAATTAAACCAGTAACAATGGAACAAGACTAAAAGAAGGCTTTTATGGTCAAAAGGCTGATAGATTTGAAATTAAATAGTATAATGTTTGATGATTTTGTTTTTTTTTATGTTAAGTTAAAAGTATTCTTTTCTGTCCTATCCCTGGGGGGCTAAGGAGCTAATTTGATAGACAACTTATTTTTGATTAAAAACCCAAATATCTAGAGTAGAAAATCTCATAGGTTGCTAAGGATATATATAATGTTTACTGACATTGTAATACAATGACAGTTATACCATAATGACCATAAGTTTAAAAATCAGACAATAGAATAGACTACTCAAATAATACTCTTTAGTATGTAGATACAATGCAACACAAGTTAAAATATTATAAGCACAATAACTAACACATTTGCAAAACAGCATTTCATATTAATATATACTGCAAGCAGGTAATTGTGTAAAGAAATAATTATTGGATATTTCAAGAACACTTGTGTGAATATAATTTATCCAAACATGGGTAAGTAGAGCACTGTTTTATTAATTATTATATATAATTTAATAACTCATTTCCATACATAAAAAACATGTTACTGACTGGAACGTGACATTTGTGATCATATTGATTCGACACATAATGTACATGGGTCTCACATGATCTGACCAAGATTATGTCTGGACTTTAAAAGAGGCTTAGACCCCTGAGTTCCTTTCAAAATTTCTTCTCAGGGGTGGGAAGTGGGAAATGTCGACTCCATCTTATTACATCTTATTTTTACCTACAGTGTGTAAAAGTGACGCCGATATCCTACTTACAGAATAATCAATTCTATTTCATTTGGATTCTGTTTTATATTGCTCCACCTGGTCTCTTAACAAAGTTAAATACAATAGAACTTTTTCTATTTTCATGACTGAAACTCTGATATTTATAGAATGAGCAAGAAGTAAGTGATGGAGGGATTGACAGCTTACTTACTCTTGTTATCTCCGAGTTTCGTGAAAGATTAGATCTTGTGATCTTCTATCAAAGGTTAATAGTAGCATGTTTATTTTCCTGGTAAAGTCGTAACAGGTAATATTGAATTAAATATCAATTTGATTGATAACAAGCCAACCCAAGGGACCTTGTGTTGTCCAAATGCCATAGAAGAAAAAACAATACTTAAAATTGCCAAATCGGTCAAGCCTTTCCCATGTGATGCAGGCATCAACAAACAAAATGCAATTTTTATACAAATTGATTATATAAAGAAACCAGGGTCAGTTACTTTACTATGATTACAAATTTAATTAGGTAAATAAATACTGGCAGTTTAGTAAATTTCAAGGCATTAACATTCAAACTATTTGTTGGCCCATTGGGAAGAAAAAGAAGAAAAGAAAAAGTTTAACTAAAAATTTTTTCAAGGCTCTATCTTTTTACAGAATTTGCATTGCAAATAGTCGTTGTAATAGTTGTGAATATTCCTATGGTCATAAAAAATGCAACTTTTATATTGTTATCAGAGAAATGATCATCTAGGTCATTGTATTGCAAATAGACGTTTCGCAATCACAACACGATCGTGGGGTAGACGTCAATGATAATAACTTGTAATTGTAACTTTGGCGAGTTTGGCGCACAAGCATGTTCCGCCAATGAGCATCAGCCGTTCATTCACGCCCTCGCAATTAAATTGACAGCAGATAAACCTTGAAAAAACTACGAAACCGCGCTCCAGTCACCCATTTCAGACATTGCCAACCATAATATTGATAATTTCACCGACCTTCAGCACTCTGGTTCAACGACAAAGGCGCTCCAGCCGACGCAAGATCCTTCTTCTGTCCGACTTTAGGAGGATCAGAGTCCGAATCGTCGAACACTAGTGTCCGGACAGACTGGGAACACCGACGATCCATCGTAAACTCTCACTGCACAAAACACAATTGCACTAATATTACCCCCATTTAACACCCCAAACAACTTTACGAATCCACGGTATATTTACATGACACAGTTAAAGTTAAGCGTTCGTACACATTGATTAAAATCAAGGTATTCATAAACGATTCGCGATTGTAAATGCAAATATTTCTATGCCATGACAAATAACGCGACACACGACTTCGCACAAATCGAAAAATGACAATTTTGAAGGGCTATCCAGTATTGCCATAAAACAGAGAAATTGTCCCCAAGTGTTGTCCACACGATTTTTTCGTCAAAAAACCGGGAAAATAATACGAGTTGCATAGATAGTGCAACACCACTAAGTCTTTTTTTTTTTTCTGGGTGGGAAATCATCAAATAACTTCTCCCGCTCTGGGTGGAGCGGGAGGGCGTGTCAGACTTTTACTGACTAAAACCCACCCGTGTTCCCTCACTTGCCTGTGTGCCAGGGGCCGCGATATCTCTTTCGAACAACCCGCACCCCTGGCAGAACACCACTAAGTTCAAGCAGTAAATAGAACGACATGAGTGTATTTGAAAAATTACTAGATATTCTGGATTTTTCTCTTTAAAAAAAATGTTTGTTGTTCAAATACTGAAATAACTAGATTTTATATGAATATTTTATAAAGTATTAAAATAAATAAAATAAAATAAGCCTTTATTGCTGGTTCTACAATTATTTTCATAAAATATCGGCGATGGTGCACTCTTTTTAAACCGCTTGTCTTTCGACAAAGGCCTCCTCTAAAGATTTCCATCTCTCTCTGTCTCTCGCCCGCTGAATCCACTCTGGACCAGCTACTCTTTTGACATCGTCTTCCCATCGTTTCGCTTGTCATCCTTTGCTCCTTTTTCCATTCCTTGGGTACCACTCTGTTATTAATTTGGTCCATTTCTCTTTTTCCTCTCTTAACATATGTATGTCCTGTCCATCGCCATTTTTGTGTTTTGAGAAACTTCTTGAACTTGAACTAGCCATAGCAGAAATAAAATGGGATATAATAGGAATCAGCGAAATGAGAAGATATGGAGGAAGGGATAGAAGACCACGGGAAATACATCCTACGCTATAAAGTATTACTAATAACTTAATAGTAAATCATCGGTAGTGGATTTATTTCATAAACCTGCCAAATTGCGTAATATAAAGTTAGTTTATGCTTTGGCCAGCGGGTTCAACCGCGTAGAGATTGAAAATGAATCCACGGTAACGTAATACCGGGATAAAAGCATCCTACTTTTTATCCTGCTAGTACGTTCCCATGTGTTAATCCAGATTATAAGCTATCTGTGTACCAAAATTGCACGGCTACACATCAAGCTATACAATTCCAGTATAAGGTGATCTCGAATTGTATAGGATTTTCGTACAGTGCGAGATCAGCGTAATCTGGAAATGTATAGCTTGATGTGTAGGCGTGTCTACAATCCCCTAAGTAGTAGATACGTGAAATGTATGTTTTATTTTCGAGACCTTCAGGCCAGCTTATACTATCGTTTAGTTTAACAAAAATAACTCTAAGATGGCAAAATGGACTTTAAATCCATCACGACATTACGATAGCTAGAACATGATGTACACGTATTTGAAACTTTGAAACGCTCTCCTGTAAAATTTGTCATTTCCCAACTAGAAATGACAAATTTTACAGGAGAGCGCTTGGTTTATACGTAATACGTAGGAACTGTCGATTTATAATCTTAGTAGGAAGTAAGACAATATAAATATAAACTAAAGCCACTTTCATTTTGTTATTTTATGCGGCCGTACCTGAAAACTTAAGTGTATGCTACTAGCGGATCATATAAAAAGGGTAATAAAAAACAATTTATTTGGGGAGAAATTCTTTTGTAACGCTGCAACACTACAATCGCGTTCCAGTTCTTCACTTCGACCTTTTCAATACTTTGACCATTATTCGAATTTAAAAACTATTTATCTCAATGAAATCAAAAAACAATAATATTAGTAGAGTACACGGCCGTTTTTATGGGACATTTAGTTTAACATAGAAAATATTACAAATGTAAGTTAAAAAAACGATGCTCTACAAAGTCAAACTTTTTCTAAAGCTTCATGTGTACCTATCAAGCTTGAGTGGTGACAAAGTCAGATTATGCTAGCCTTCTATTGAAACTTGACTGTTTTTTAATACAATAGAATGGATGGCTGGATGGGCGTATTTATTAGTCAAGAATCTAGGTAAAAAAATCAGTTGTAACAGATTGTGAGGAATCCATGCATTTTAACTGAAATGAAAATTTTGTTAAATTGAAATGCAAATTTAGTTCATTTAAACAGATACCTAACAACAAAAGAAATGTTGTAACGGCAAAGAAATCTTGTACTGAGTACTAAGATGTTTTAACAGTTAGCTTAAAAAAACGGATATCTGTTTGTAAAAGTGTATAATTTTGGATTTTTTAAGATTTAGCATGCCTAACTATTGTCATGCCACGTTATTATACTGCAGAGTTCCAGGTGCGGTCGCAGCCGAAGACTACCTACATATTAATAAGAAAATGTATTATATTTTCGAAAAATTACTATTTTAAGCTTTACGTTTACGCTTTGGGGGGGGAGGGTCATGACCCCTAGGACCCCTCCCTTCGGACCGCGCCTGCAGAGTGCACACTCTGCAGTTTAGTTTAGTTTTAGCTTGTTATTATGTATATGTTACAGTGATTTGCAGATGACAATAGGTATGCAAATAACATCATTGGATGAGGCATTTGTCGTGGTAGGTTATTTAGGCAATGTGCATAAGTCTGTCTAGCCTAAGGCAGAGGGAAAATGTACCTATTTAATTTATTTGTGTGTGTATATTAGAAATAATAATGGTCCGAGGATGCTGCCCTGTGGAACTCCATTTTGTATAGTCTAATTCTAAGATTATTACTTCAATTCCTAATTTTTACTGCACTGCACACTCTCGATGATTCCGTTCATTATTATAAAAAACTTTTCTGTGGCTTTCTATTCAGCAAATTAATACTAACTCTATCTCTACAAAGAAAAAAGTTGTGTAGATTAATTTTGTACTTATACTGACACTATCTATATCGTGTATAATGTTATAGCAGTAAAATAAAGTAAAAAGTCCACGTTTTTCAAGTTCTGAAGTATTTACAATGATAACCAACCAACAAAATGTAATGATTTACAAAAACATTAAAAAGTACAATATTTTTTATTACTGGCATCACAGTAAATTAACAGGTGTAAAATCCTTTATCCTTTTATTTTTTTTATTTAAGATAACGTCCTCTATCGACATATTTTGCAAACTTTCGTTAAATTACTTACCATAATTAAAAATGTTTAGAAATTACAGTATAATGTTGCAACGTTATTACTGTTTAATAAAGGGATATTTAATTATTTCACCGCTATCGGTAAATCAAACCATGTGTATTGGAGATTTAAAAAAATACTGAATTCAATTTCAAAATAGTGTTTCTAGAAAAGAGCAGGGAATCGATTTTTTTTTTCAAGTAAGTTGTGCCATCTATCGGCCAACAGAGTCAAAATAAACTTGTTCCGTCAAAAGAAACGGAAAAACACGAGTGTGCGTCGCCTCGGTAGATATCAGTTGAATTATTCGGCTAAAATGCCCTGGCACGGGCATACGTAGTCGTCGGTCCGCCATTACGACGCAGCCGAAGACACGTTCGTCGTATTTAGTTAAATATTTTCGTTTATAAATGAGTAATAACGCTCATGAACTAAGTAATCGACTTCTGAATGCGTTGGATAACAATTACAATGTAAGTTTCAGAGTTTTGATGATCGTAAGTCCGATAAACTAGACGAGATACGAAACGGTCCACGAGCCCATGACACCCGATTCGATGTTGCGATTCGGACACTCGCGAGCTTGTCTCGGGAGTGCCTTGTGCTGTGCTAAGATCACGAGATGTGTTGACAACCGTCCAAACAATAAATTAGATTAAAGTGCGGATCGCGAAGCGGAAACGGACCGTGTGGATACGTGAGCGTGCGAGTTAGAGGGGCCACTGACGTCGCCAGCCCGCCGCCCCGTCCCTCCGTCCCTAGTGCCAAAAATTTTGCAATGTGAAAGTATGGAATTGTGCCACGCGCGACCTTTCCCGTTTATCTTCTCCGTTGATGTGACTAAGCGACTGGGCTGCTGCAAATATGTGTTTTTATGTACTGATTGACCTTACGTGAGTACGAACATAGCTATAGGTGGTGTGGCGGCACCAGGCACTCCGCGTGCCGTATGCTGCTCCTCATCACGCACTTGCCTTCTTTGTAGTCTGTATTTGACGGCCTGTTCTTGTTTGCTGGTTGTGCAATAAGTAATTGGTCGGTATTTTAGCGATTATTTAGCACACCCGTGTTATTTTCATTGCCCCCGACTGTTGCTAAGGCCTACCTGGCGGCAAGTGGATTGATTGTTTGAGGCAAGTTGCCAGTGTTGTGACAGTTGTTTTAGAACTTGATGTTATCTTCAAAGTTGTTATCATTGTGGTGTAATTATTTTAATTTTGCTATCTCATTATTTGTGAACGCTTTTTATCCTTGTTTGGTCTGCATAAGGTTGCCATGCAAATAGCTGCCCAAATGGGGGGATTAGTGAGGTTAGATTCCATACAAACTTCCCGCTAAAACAGATGCTTACTATTGATATTTAAATTGAGAAGGAAAGTTATGTTATGGTTGTATTAAAGTTGATATACCTACTGTGATGAAACGAACTACCTTTCTATGATCATTAGCCCTGTAAAGGAAACTCATTGATACCTATCATGCTCTATCGGTTACTTATTAAGCGCTTAAACTTAAAATATTCTAAAAGTCTTACAAATGAGGTTATGTAAAACCAACAGCTGATTGGTTAACATAATTATTATCTCGCAGAAACAGATACCAACAAAACATTTCTCTTTTTCAGAAATATACTTTGATAACATTTACACCATCACTTTATAAAAATAATGACTGTTTACCTATGGGGTCAGCAGAATAAGAACTCCACATGTTATCCAGAATATTCCCATTGATTATTAAAGTTTAAAACCTTCAGCAAATTGTTAAGTTGCAATGATATGGTACCAAGTAGTTACTGCAAAGTAATTCCAGATATAAGAATTGCTATCAAGTTTCTGGTTTCTGAGAAATTTGATACACATACAAGTTGACAAATCAAATGAGGCAGCATTTACAACTAAGTTTCATATGAAACAAGTACTTATTGTATTCCTCCTATACTTTTTAATAACTAACAATGTTGCTCTCATGTTTTATTATTAAATACTGCTTATACTGGGTATGTTTGGGTTATTTTAAACCACTTAGTTACCAAACAATGTTTTACTCAAATGTTCAGTCTATATTTGACTGCTCAATCATTGCTATTTTGTCTAAGTTTGAACTAAAGGAATACCTCTGTCCTTAGTCAAATTTTAATATAATTATTAATTATACCTGCAAAGGGGCCATACTAGGTTTGAATCAAAGAAGTAATTTTACAGTTGGCTGAAAGTACTTGCAATGCTTTTAAAAAAACAAGTTTGTTTTAATTTAAAAAAGTGGTTTAAAGGACTGTCTGATTGCCAAAAGTTTCTTAAAAGATTGCCTCATTCTCTACTGTAACCACTCCAGTACTTAAAAAAGTCTATAGGATGGCAGGGGCATAAACGCACATACTTAGACTTACCATTATTCAGATTCAGTGCATAATTCTGAACCCCCCCTAAAAACTTTGCTGTCCTATACATTTTGACCACATTGGTTCTATTGTGTACTTGTGTATGAAAGACCAGTTTCTTTTTTGATAACCATTAGTAAAAGTCTACCTTAGAGGTCTAGAATTTTGGGCTGAATTGAAACGAACAGCTTGCATGATCAAGTTCCTGTCATCCTGTATGGCTTTTAGCTATTTTCTTTTGGGCTACCTCTTTTAAAATTTCTACATTTATATCTGAGGTTTGTCCATTGTGGTTTCACAACATTAAGAAATGTTCACTTATGTTGCTAAGCACAGTATTAGATACCACTTATTTTTATTATGTTTTAATCAATATTCATAAAAAAACATCTGCTCAATTTTACTCTCTGGAATGTTAATTGGTAACAAAAAGACAAAAACATTACCTATTTTAAAAATCCATCTTGTTATTGTAATGGAAGTTGCAAAAGTTTACTAAAAGCTTGATCAAGTATCTGATTTAAAAACTAGGTGTCAATTCCATCATCAGTCCATAGTATTTCAGTGCTAGGCAAAAGGCTCCCGTCCCCTTTTCCTACTTCTCACAGCAATGTTCTGTTGTGGATCAATTCCTCATAAAACTGTGTACTTCATCTCGCCATCTTCACCATCTTCACCATCTTCACATCCAAGAGCCTTTCATGAAGACTCATGCTACCTGTTGTCATGATAAAGGCGTTGCTGGCCTTACTTGAGGAGCTGGGGGGGGGTTCGAATAACCGATTTTCGCACTCGTACGCAAAATACGTGCTTTGACGTGGAGTTGCGGACACCAGCTCGTATTACCTGTTACCTAGCTGGTTGTGATTTGTAGAACTGAATAAACAACCAATCGCATGAGTAACATTTTCTAATTCTAATTTGAAATCCTTTTGGTAAACTTGTGTGAAAATCTATTTTTTTTTTTTTTCATGAACTAGCTACTTAGTCTTTATTGAGGCATTCCCATGTCCAGCATCAGACTACCATAGACAAATCCTGTACAAAATTCTGGTGTACATGGTTCTTTTTGCGTTTCCGTCCTCCTCTACACAGAGTCTACATAGTTTAGCGGCCCTAGCCCCTAAGCCTCAATCACATTAAGTATCCCATTTTTCCCCAAGATTTTAAATCACTCAAAAAGTCCTTTCAGTAAAAAATAAAAAATAAATTGCTCGGCTGGCAACACATAATTATTCATTAGACAATGAGGTAAGTGACCTCTTATATTTCTAACTTACATGTGTATCTTTTATAGATGCATTAATTTTGTATCTGAATAATTTTGACTGGCGGTGATTCTACAGGAAAATAATTAAACTTTTTTAAACTAGTCTGGGACTACCTATGTCAACATCAACTGCTGGACATAAGCCTCCCTCCCCCTTGGCACAACAAAAGAGATAAATAGCAATGTATACAATAGATAATCATTATGGTCGTAATCTTATTCTACATGTAATAGGCTTGGAGTCTCACTCCTTCCATAGACATGCTTAATTTTATGACCAAGGAAATTGTATTCGAAGGAATGTGATAAATACTTCGTGATTTCCTTTGATGTTATGTCAGAGAAATGTCTCTTATTTGTTGTTTGTGTATGTTAACCACCTGTTTTCTCAGTGTGGGGCCTATTTAGGATGGTATGCTTAGTTCCTGCCTAAAATATGCCTTCAAAATAAGAGGCATCTTCTGGGTACGCTTGTTCCATCATAGACCTAATCCATTGCATACCATTACTATGTTCAAGCTCAAGAGCAGGACCATATCGAAAAAGAAAACTTTATTTCTAATTGGACATATGTTTGCGACTTTGATTCCATCATCTTTCTGCTCTTAATTTATTTGGGAAGTGTGTATTTATCTTTCTTTTGTACATTTCTATCAGGCATAACCCCAGTAATCTTTTTATCTTCTTAAAGATTTTTTGCTTGCTGAAAGAGTGCATCATTCTTTGGTAACTGAATGATTTAGACATTCCTTAGCGACATATTTTTGGAACTAGTCCTTTCCTGCAATAGGCTCCATACTGCACAGCAACTCAATCTAAAATTAGTGTTAGCCCACCAAATGATCAGAGAAAGCTAGAATAAATCTAGTCACATAACTGTTCCACTTAATTTTGTTTTTTTATTTGTTGAAACTTGGTTTTTAATCTAGAAACTATTAAGCTCATAAGTCGAGTGATAAATTAGTAATTTATTACTGGTTTGAGCTGATTGGTTAAAATATTTGCTGTTGATTAATTACATGTATGGCACAAGCATACAAACTCAGCCATAGCTGATTTTAACCTCCCCCAAGTACCTGTCATTATCATATATCTAGTTTAAAAAAATAAGTTATACATCTGCACAGATTTTAAGCCTTAATTTCTAAACCTAAAACATTCTCTTTTACTATAAATATCTTATCAAAAATACCAATGTTAATTCAAAACACCAACTTCCTGAATTTGACGTGTAATACTCAACATTGTTAGAAAATGGCAGATAATGATGTATGACTCCTAATTTAGTTACGTACAGAGCTTCTTCCTATCGTTACTGCTAAAAGTCTTTCTTGTTCTAATTAACACCAGCCTTTGCTTCGGTCTTCGAATTACCGTTCTTGCAACAGTTACGTCCACCATGATCAATTCTTTGGTTACGCAATCAATTTAGACATGGGCTCCAGCTTTGGGGCACAGCAAGTGTCTCAAACTTAAACATACTCCAGAGGGCTCGATAACAGCCGCAGTAGCCGCTGTTTTTTTTGTTTATCCTATACTGTCCCACTGCTCGACAAAGGCCTCCCCCGAAGACCTTCCAGGAACCCTTTTCCCGCGCCACCTCAAACCAGCGGTACGCGTCCTGGTCATCTCGCCACCGCTTTCTTGGCCGACCGCGGCGGCGCAGTGTGTAGACACTTTTGCCCGGTCATCCTACATACAGCTGATGTGACCTGCCCAATCCCATTTAGGCCTGGCAGCCTTCTCGCCTACCCTCTATTATATCCGTTTTGGAACGCAGCGTGGTGTTCCGAATTTTGTGCTGCCTTTTTACACCCAGAATGCTGCATTCCATCGTTCTTTGGCGAAATAGAGAAAAATAAACAAATCAAATACCCTCAGTTAGCAGTTGGTTGGGCACTAAAAATTCTTGCCCGTATTTAACTCTAACTAGGTAAATCATTTAGGAAATTCTCTTTTCATTGCTTTATTATTATAATGTAAGCAATGTGTAGATTTTTCAATCTTGCCTTGACCTAGAAACCGATTTTCTTTAAAATACTTGTGCCCACTGAAACCTGAAACACTGCTCTATTAATTGTTCTTGTATTCTAAATTATTTTTTTAATATTTTTTTTAAGTGGTAGGATGTTTCATATTGTGAATGCTAAATTGAACTCTTGCAAAAAATGGCTTCTACAGATGCACACTTTTTTAAATCATTGAGCTTCTTTTTGTCTTTCTGCCCTTGTATAACAGGTGGTCGCAGTAACTAACCTAGGGTAACCCAACGGAATGGGTTAGGGTAGAAATGTTACCAACCACGCGGGCGCGAACTGGCCGCAGTAACTGAGCTAGGGTTTAGTGGCTAACCTGACCAAATAGATAAGTTAGGTTAGAACTTAGAACTACCGCAAAAGCGCGCGAGTCGAGCGAGCCGTGCCGCGGTAGCGGACGGCGAGCCCTACATACAAGTTGGTCGCTGTTACTTGGCTTTTTAGTATTTTTAGGTCATCAAAATATAATTTATTTGAGGGTCACAGAGGATATTAGAGGGTTCAATCATATATTTAGGAAAGGCAAATGTGAATTATTTGAAGTTCTATAAATAAATGCTTTATTTAAAGTGCGATAAATACATGCTTTATTTTAAGTTGTTGTATATTTGCATTTATTAATAAATGACGTTATTCGGGTAGCCAATTTTAAACTCATGCCAAAAATAATTATTAAATAATTTCAAACAAAAATATCGACATTTTTAATTGCCTAAGAATCTAATTTGTAACTTGAGGAGTTATGATTTACATAAAACGCTGCGTGAGCTGCAATCGTAGGAAACGGTCGATAGTTATTTTTTTCAACCATTGATTGCGGAACGTCGTAAAATCGCGAAGCTAAGAAATACCATAAACCGAACAAAAAAATAACAGTGCCTTTCTACCGGAATTTTATACATTGTACGTATTTTCTTTATAAATCATTTTTACGTGTTTATTTTTTTTATTTAATAATATTTCCAAAATGTATGCAGCTTATAAAAATATTTCCTCGTCCTGATATGGGGAAACTGAATGATTTATATCAAATGTGTTTCATTATCCTATTCTAAAAAATATACATCAGGGTGACTTGTAATTTGGTGTATTTTTTCCAGGACGGATAATGTGTCCCATTTGCAACAATTAAGGATACCATAAAACGCTTAATGGAATGCTTAATTGTCCCAGAATTCGTTACTGATGATAATGATTTAGAGAATTTTGTTACGTCGAAAGTTTGGTTAACCTATTGAGTACCCAATGAAATAGCAAAGAAGGCCATTCAATTTGAGACTTTAGAGAAAAGTAAAAATAAAATATTTAGCGACGAATTCTGGTAAATGTTAAAAAAATACATAAAAAATGGGTTTTCTCGAATCTCATGAATTTACGCCTTGGGTTTATGGGCTGCTTTACGTGCTTAATTGTTGCAAATGGGCCCCACGCAATCACTTCCTGGTAGGAATAAGTCAAAATACAAGTCATCCTGTTTATTACAGTCCCCAACTTACTGAAAACGCCGTCTAGTGAGGATTAATTATTAATTAGCATTGTTTGTTTTTTCCAAAGATAATTTTTCGTACTTTGTTCACAAAAATATGCCATCAAAAATTCTCTTGCCCTTATCCCAATTTATCCGGGATAAATTGGGATAAGCACACTCCTCTATCTCTCGGAAGTCACCCCCTTTCTAAGCATATCATCATTCATACAGTCCATCCATCGTTTCTCTGTTCTTCTCTCTAGTCCCTAGTAACAATGGTACTAGCGGCAATTCTTCACGAGTACTCTTTCCCGAGGTCTCTTAAACAGCCTTTGGGCCCAGTATTGTACTAATTGATAAGCGCAGTCTTTATTGCATGATAGTCAAACATTAAAACTTTTTACACAATTCTGCTTTCTGAGTTATCTTTGCTTTCAATGGCTCTTCCTTCTCCTATAGCTATCCACATTCATACTCAAAGCTTTTGCTCACGACATTTTCCTCATTGTTTTTTTTTTTTTTTTCAAGATAATTCAAATGCTAAGTAAGGTGTTCATGGGTTACGTAGAACATTTCGTATCGACTACCGCTGGTATTCCGGCACATACCATACCTAAAAACAGAAGAAAATAATGCTTAAAAAACACTTTCTAAATACAAAATTCTTTATTTTTGAAGTCCTCTACAACTGATATACAAAATAGATAATATACAACTAGATATTTAAAATCTAAGGAAGCTGAGTCACAGGCATCCATAAATAAATGTAGACGAGTATTTTTAGATCTCAATATCTTAATAAACTTAGGTAAAAATACTTTAAAAAGTTTATAGATGAATGTAGATTAGGTCATCTAAAACTAGGTACATATTTCCATTCTAAAAATACATTTGACTGGTTATAGCCCTGGACGAAATTGAAACCGGCCAAGATAAAACATCGATATTCGCGAGTTTCGCTACCCCTGCCACTGACCCAGTACTAAAATCGTTGAACTTTGGCTGACGTAATGCCCAATATCTCTGCCCACGACCAAATCGTGATAATGAATTTTGTCTAGAGTATTCATGAACAGGAACGAACGTACGAGTAGTTCAGCTCGACATCGAGAATTACTGATCTTCGTCGTCGAGATTCCAATTGTTCGATTGAATAAGCTTCGACCAGAATTAGGCAACTTTAACAGCGTTATCGTTGGCCTCGCAAAGGTCTTCCATAGTTCAGGTGTTAGTGCACAGAGAGCACGACAAGAGGTGAGGCATAGTTTGCGATGTGGCTCCAAAGAAGCACTGAAGCTTCTGAACTTCTGCCTGGCTTCTTAGTCGATTAAGAGATTTCCAGGTGTCATGGCAATTGGTGGCCCGCTAGATGTCTTTCTGCAGTCTCAACATGGTCAGCTAGAAGGAGGTGTTTGTGAAGCCGCAGTTCAATCCTGCCGCACTAAAACTTCTGCTATATAGTGGGATGGTTGAATTGAGAAAGCTGTTACGGCTCCTGTCTGTCCCTCGATTTCTTCAGGTTGTAAAGTCGAGTAGTAAGTAGCGACGCTCGACAAGCAGATTTTTCTAAATCTATAAGGCTAAAGTGTTGTATTTGAGTTGGTGTTCTTTGTTTATTCTTGATTTTTAATCACAAAATTAGAGTGGGTAAAAGTGGTTTCTAAATGCTTACTTTTTATGCTCTTGTTGAATGATAGCTGCACGGGTCCATCGAAAGTTAAGTTACCTCGGTCGGTTCGAAGATGGGTGACCATCAATTACATATTGAGACCACTTCGTGCCTCGGAGAGCGCGTTAAGCATTTGGTCCCGGTTGTCAATCGTAAATCTTTTACAGTCTCCAAAAGTCTGACGACCAGTCTAACCAAGAAGTATCATATTACCCAGCAACTGGGCTGTAGAGGTCAGATAGGCAGTCGCTCCATGGGAAATACTAGTATGCAGCTGCATCCGGATATCCTGGATGCCGACCCCAATTTATATGTAGTTGGAAAAGGGCTAGGCAGAATACTAAAGAAGTATTTCTAAAGGAAGTCTAAAAAAATGCCGTCATGGTCTTCCAATTTAATATTTTGTGTCTTCGATATTACTTTGATATGCAAAGAAAGATGGCAATTTTAACGGCCGGATGTGCTCATGTATTACTGAAACTTGCTTATATTAGCTGGATCAAAGGCTTGATCCAGAAAGCGGTGCTTCTGGACACGGCTCGCATTGTTAGGAGATTCCTCTCTGTGGAGCCCTGACCACCGGTATCATGGACCCTATTTTCGATACCGGTGGGCTATTATGTTTTATATTTTAACGGCCGGTACTGTTCATGTATTACTGAAGCTTACTTATAATTATAATTAATATTTTCAGGTTGTCGACATGCATACTGTCAACGAAATTATTTCCGTACTGGAGAGAATCAATATCACAAAAGAGCTGCTGGAGGTAAGATCTTATCTATACTAATACTAGCTTCTGCCCGCGACTTCGTTCGCGTCAAATTTCTTGCTCCCCGACCCACCCCGTCGCTCGCCTCGCCTGCCCGTGCGAGTACTTCGTATTCGTGACCTTTTCTCTCTTTGCTCGGCTATTAAGGGTCTTAGCGATGTTATATAGCCTATAGCCTTCCTCGAAAAATGGGCTATCCAACACTAAAAGAATATTCCAAATCGGACCAGTAGTTCCTGAGATTAGCGCATTCAAGCAAACATTAAACAAATATTAAAAAGAGAGAGCAGGGTGATAGCAGTGGTGGCGCAGTGATAAAGGCCGCGACTTACGAGTTGTAGGTCGTAGGTTCGAACACAGACAGGTGTTTTACTTTGTGTAAATTATTTTATCACCACTGCTCTCAAAACGGTGAAGGAAAACATCGTGAGGAAACGTCCTAGAACCAAATATTCGAAGACATGTGACATCTACCAATCCGCACTGGGCCCGCGTGGTGGATTATTGCCCTCTCCCTCTCATAGAGAGGTGGCCTGTGTCGCAGCAGTGGATACATTATAGGCTGATTATTTATGTATGTATTAAAAAGAGGTAAAACTGTTTGACTGCCTCATTGGTCTAGTGGTCACAACCTTCCCCAATAATTGGGCTGTCAAATGCAATGTTTTTCCTTTCAAGTCCGACTGGTAGGTCCGACATTACCCTCTACATACAAACAAATTTTACCTCTTTATAATAATATCTGTATATGGAGGAATGTAGGAATCTTAAAGTCGTAATATACTTAAAATTGAAATGAATTATAGACGAATTTCGACCACTGGGAGATCAGTAGTTTGCATATTTTCCTAAAAGTTATCCTCAACTACTAATAGTTAAAATTATTAGTTTCAGGAATGTTTCCTGATAATTAACAGTTAACGTTACAACTATAAAAGAAATAAAACAATTTCCTAATTACTGTGTTGTTGAGTTAAATGGTAGTTAAATAAAACACCATAATAATAAAGTTAATGACCGTACTGGTAAATAGATTTAAATGTAATGAACTTATGATGGTAAATTAGTTATTTTAATAGTCTGTTCTGTCAGGTAGTTAGGTGGATGCGCTAAGGTACAGACGCTAGCACATCAAGCTATTCCAAACTGTAAAATTTTCCCAATTGAACATGAACCTTAATGTGTTGTAATAAAGTCGAAAATCGTTTGTAAGAAATTTGACAGATGAAGGGGGGGTAGCTAGATGTGCTGGCCTCTGTACCCCGTGAATTTGTTTTTACGCTATTTTGAAATTTGCAGGTTAAGGTCAAGTTGTATGGTTATAACTTACAGCCTTACCTTCTCTAAGTTTATTTAAAAGTCATTCAAAGGAATTTAAAAAAAAATCGTATCAAAATCAAAACACATTTTTATTCAAATTAGGCTGAGAATCAGCACTTTTCGAATGTCAAAATTACATAAGACAGTCTCCCAAAACGCCTGCCCTTCACCACTTTCTAGTGCTTTAGCTGGGAAGAAGTGGCGCAACAAACTCCCCAGCAGCACAGCTGTATGGTGATAATTTTCTTCGGAATACCACGCGTGTGAAACCACGGGCGGAAGCTAGTTTATAATTTATTAATTAGTCTAATATGAACATTGAAATACAAAAAACCCAAGATACACAATTAACTTCTCAAAAACGTCCCCATAAATTGGGGTGTACTATGCTAAATCGAATGCCAGATAATCGAATGTCAATTGATCGAGCACTATAAATCGAACGTCTAAATACTCGAACGTTCATAATATCGAATGGTTAATAAATCGAACATTCAATATATCGCACACTCAATACATCGAGAGTTCAAAATATCGAATGTTTGTTTTATCGAGCGTTCAACGCATCGCATATTCATTCTACCGAAATATCAATATACTGTATAGGTACTTTTTATATAGAATCACATTTTAATCTTATTAAATAGATTATGAATGATTAGTAAATTTTGTGTTTTTCCTGTATTCTAAATAAAAAAGTAGCTATACAGTACATTGATATTCATTCTATCGAAATAGTTGTTTAAATATTCGATATTTTTAACACTCGATGTATTGAGTGTACGACATATTGAATGTTCGATTTATTAACCATTCGATATTATGAACGTTCGATTTATAGTGGTCGATCAATTTGACATTCGATTATTTGGCATTCGATTTGGCATAGTACACACCCCGTAAATAGGGCGCAATGTGCGCAGGAGTCTAATAGTATCGTCAGTCATCTTTGAGTCAGTCTTTTTGGATATTGCTTTGTAAAAACCACTTTAAGTCATGCGTGTAAGGTTAAATTTGCAAAAAAAATGTGTTTTATCATGATTATAACCACTGACGTATATTTGGGGACAGTTTTGAGTGTTTTGTTCGAGACTGTGCGCATCTTGGGTTTTTTGTATATAAATGAATATGGATTAGTAAGGATTGTATTCTTAGTCTTTTTAATTATAATTAATTAATTTCTTGCCTAACAGCCCATCTTCAAACATAGTCAGCCCAGAGCCACTTCCGCTGGAAGGCTATATTAATGTATTTCTAACATTTCATAATTAATATTTCCAGACCACCCGACTGGGCAAACACGTGAACGAGCTGCGACGGAAGACGACTGACCCGAGTCTCGCGCGCCGCGCCAAGGTGCTGGTGAAGAGATGGCGGGACCTCGTCATACCCACCACGGCATCGCCCGCACACACAGGTAAAGAAAGAAAGGAAAAACTAAATATTTTATTTGACATACGCACAGGAAATACAAACAATCAAAACAACATTAAATCTAACAAAATCATGAAAAGTATACAAAAACCTGTGCGAGACCAAAAAGGTTCATCCTCAGCATGATACTGCTATATTTAAAAAAGCAACTAGCACCCAGCGCTGGTATTCTGTTAGGGCCCCCCTGTGATGCCATGACTTCGACCATTGTCCTTTTTGATGATTATCAAGCTAACCAGGATGCTTGGATTAGCCCCTAGACTATTCAAATGCTGGTTTACACAAGGCCATCACATTTAACCCGTCTGCCTTCAAAGCAAGAGTGAAGAGACATCTTCTGGGCACGCTGGTTCCATCATAGATCTCATCCATCGCTTTCCATCAGGCGTGATCGAGGTCAAGAAGCCAATTCAGAAAAAAAAAAAGCCTGGTTAAAGCATATCAGAAGGCCAATTCTCGCACTTACAAGAGTTCAAATTCAAATTGTAATGTTTGCGGATGGCGAGTAATAGGTAGCTCGCCGTCCGGTAAGGACCAAGCACGGGTCGACGGCGCGTTGTGTTCCACGCGCGCCTCAAAGAGATGGCAGAACAAACTGGTGGGGTCCGCAAGGACCAATGCCTGCCAGGGGTGCGGGTTGTTCGAAAGAGATACCGTCGCCCCTGGCACACAGGCAACTGAGGGAACACGGGTGGGTTTTAGTCAGTAAAAGTCCGACACGCTCTCCTGCTCCACCCAGAGCGGGAGAAGTTATTTGATGATTTGCCAGCCCCAAAAAATAATATCCACAGATCTCGTACACAAATTTCACAACCAGTTGCTACACGGTCGTGATCCAACAATTCGATCGCAATTACTAGTACCAATGGCACTTATGAAACACTGACTCACTGTGCACTTACGTAATTTTATGTTTTTTTGTCAATACCATGGCGGTTTGGCAATGAAAAGTAGATAAATGAGAGAAAAGTTGTTAGCTGGTTGAGTTTTACTCCTCAATCATATTTTTAAAACTAGATGAGGTCGGCGTTTCCTATCTGAGAACTATGAGATAGGACGCAACGAACTCGGAGGTCACAGTCTCTTTAAAAGTCCAGACATCTTGGTCAGATCATATGAAGACCATGTAGATTAGTGTCTGAAATGGTCTTTTGAGTATTCACAGAAACTTAAAACAAGGCAAAAAATGTTTCTGAACTTTTTTTTAATTTTTATTATCTGTTGTTATAGCGGCAACAGACATACACATTGTGTGAAAATTTCAACTGTCTATAACGGATCATGAGATACAGACCGCTGACAGACACGTACAGATGGATAGCGGAGGCTTAGTATTAGTAATAGGGTCCCACAAGGTACCCTTTGGGTACGAAACCCTAAAAAGTACTGCATGCATTCACATAATAGTGAAATGACGCATTGTGCTAAAACCTTTCGATTGACGGCACAGTTGGCTGCGCTGCGTGTCGCGGGATCGATTCCCGCACGGAACAAGTATGTTGTATGACCTACAAGTAGTTGTTCCGAGTCTGACTGTTTCTGTATGTGAGTTTAAATGTTTGTAAACGCATCCGCAATACAGGAGAAATTCCTAGTGTTGTTTCCAACGTAAATTTAAAAAAAATAATTACTTGGTATTAAATGCAACAATTCGTAACTTTAAATAAAATTTTCTCTCTTTCTAGGCACATCATATTAACCACCCTTTCTCACGACATTTAAATGATACAATTATATTATTATCTTCAATCTCCAGGTTCAAACCGGTCGTCGGCAGAGCGGACTGCGGTGCGCAGTCGTCTCGGCGGCACCCCCCTTACGTCGCCGGCGCTCTCCCGTGTATGTATTCATCAGTTTTTTGCTTTTGAGCGAATCCTTTGGTACTTAAAATCGTAGACGTGTTAAAGAAAGACTTACTTACGACCAATAGATTTTGATGTGTCATCAACTGCCTACCCTTTTCTCAGCCATGTTGGGTCAGCTTCCAGTCTAACCGGATGCAGCTAAATACCAGTATTTTACATGGAGCTACTGCCCATCTGACCTCCACAACCCAGTTACTGGGTAACACGATACCCCTTGGTAACACTGGTTGTCAGAAACTCTGGCTTCTGATGACCCGTAAATACTGTCAAAGATCTACGAATGACAGCCGGGGCTAACAGCCTAACGTGCTTTCCAAGGCACGGAGGGGCGTTGGTATGTAAAGATGGTCTCCCATATAGGTACCAACCGCGGCAAGCGTAGCTTAACCGTGCGGCTGTTATTACTTAGCCACAAGAACCTCTTTAACATGAATAAAAGAATGAATGTGAATAGGTCTTCCCAAATCGGACACATGACATGAATAATGCAAATGAGACAGACAAAAGACAAACTTTGGGGGGCGTCACAGATAAAGACTATCTTCATATAAATAAGAAAATTTATTATATTTTCGAAAAGTTACTATATGAAGCTTTACGTTTACGGCTCGGACCGCGCCTGCGCCATAAGAGGACATATAGTGACCTTATTGGTGATGTTCTTCGGAACGGTCAGGTCCGTAGTACTCGCAACAGGCGTGCGTGTATGAACGCATTGTAGATACGTATAACACACTTCATCGATTTTGATATTTTCGCTCTTACACACTTTAAGTTCAAGAAATTAGCTATTGAATCTTTAAAATAGCCATCAAAACAAAATTATTCCAAAATACGTACAAGTACTCTTTATTACTCTTTTGTAAAATCAACGCACGAATTAAACTATCCAAGTAGAAACCATTATTTCGCAGACATTGGTGTGTGTTACATTTTTACTGTTCATACGTTCCGTGTGGTGCCGGACGTAAAAGAATAGCACCATCCCATTTCTTCCCTTGGATGTCGTAGAAGGCGACTAAGGGACTTACTAGAGAATGGGCGGCAGCGTACTCTATGCATTTGATCACCATACTGCGATCGCCAACCCGAGGCGCCAAGCGTGGCGATTTGGGGGAGGCTTATGTCCAGCAGTGGACGTCTTTCGGCTGATATGATGATGACACGTTTACCTAGTTTTTAATTTAGTCTGTCACACTAAAATTTTAACGTTTAACTATTTTATGTACCAATAAAGTAAAATAAAATAAACGGGCCAAAAGAAGTATGTAAGGATCACAGCAAGTGGCGTTCTGTAGTTTCTGACAACCCCCGTGGGAAAAAAGCGTGAGTTTATGTATGTATGTAATACTGGTTCACGATTTACCCAGTGGCTTTGTTGTAGTTTTGCTGAATACTGGTATCCATCTGCAGCCGGTTCGACTAGAAGCTGACCCCAAACGTAGTTGGTAAAAGCCTAGGCAGATTGATTTTGATTGATCTGTGATTTTGTCAAAATGACGGACTTTTGACCTGCGCAAAGGCACAAACAACGAACAGACAATGGCACGTCAAAAGCTTATTTTTAACCAAATTATAATACTTCTTTTAGCTTTATTTTTATGTCTAGAGATCCCTTTTATTTATAAACGTTGCTTAAACCTAAACGTTAAAAATAAACAGTCAAGTTAGACCACATTCGGTGGAATTTATTCGCGCACTGGATCTGCAACGCACTGCATAGCGCCGCGAGATGAAAATCGAACGGTGCGTTTTCTCGAATCGTGGAGATACACTCTGTTGGAGGGTTGAAATGAGATCCAGTGCGCAATCAAATCCGGCCGAGATATTTTATGACGAACGTGGAAATAAACAGTCGCTAATCATTAATACACTTTAAGCAATGTTTGTAAATAAACCCCATAGTTGCACTGCCAGGGGTGCGGGTTGTTCGAAAGAGATACCGCGGCCCCTGGCACACAGGCAACTGAGGGAACACGGGTGGGTTTTAGTCAGTAAAAGTCTGACACGCCTTTCCGCTCCACCCAGAGCGGGAGAAGTTATTTTTATGATATCCCACCCTCAAAAAAAAAAAAAAAAATAACCTCATAGTTGCATAAAGACAAACATTAACGAATGATTCCATCAATTTAACGATAATAATTCATGCACAAAACAACTTTAATGCGCTAATGGTGCTTGCTTTGTGCAACAAAAGCTGTGACAGATTGTGCCTTGTTTGCCATTTCATTATTTAAAATTAAAGAACCATTAAAATCTATTGTTGTTTTCTGCAACAAGTTAATGGAAGATTATTATGTAATGTTCGTTTCTTCAAATGGCTGTTAGTGTATACAGATGTCTTACAAAATCATAATAAATAAAGTCCATATCTCTGAACTATGTCCGTGCTACCCCTAATCGTCTTACGACCAGAAACCTTTGCCTAAACTAGTAGATATTGTTACTATGGAACATATTCTTCGTAGTAAAGCATTTCTGTGTGATATTACAGCAAGTGGTGAGCCCAGCGGTGAACAGTCCGCGACCACCGTCCAGACCGGGTTAGTATTTACTTTAAAATATCTAGCTCATTTCTAAAAATAATATAGCACACCTACATAATTATAATGGTGAAGCATCGTGAGAAAGCTGACATATCCTAGATCCGACAAATTCGAAGACATTTTACATGCACGCATGCAACCCGTGCGGTGGATGAAGAAGTCTCGCTCGCCTGTGTTCTAGCATTGGAAACATCCCTACTAATATTATAAATGCGAAAGTAACTTTGTCTCTCTGTTACGCTTTCACGCCAAAATCGCTTCACCAATCGTCATCAATTTTGGCAAAGATATTATAGCCTGGGATATAGAGAAGGGTGGCAAAAACTGTTAAAAGTAAAATTGTTTGAAGCTAACCTTGCCTTTGCCACCATTCCAGCATGGGGCGGCTACGAGTCGGACTCCCAGGATGTGATCCTGGTGGACGACGAGCCCCCGGGCCCGCCCGCGCCGCCCCCGCGCCTGCCCGCGCCGCCCCCGCCGCCCGTGCCCGCGTTACTCGCCAACACACACAAACCCCTCACGCCGCGTAAGTACATTACATTTACGTACCTAGGTTATAAGTTTTAGAAGTCGGGATTTTATCGCGCACTAGATTTTCAACTCTCCGTGTTGAACGAAGCATTGGGAATTCAACAGAGTGCATCTCAGCGCGTCGAAAATCGAACAGTGTGTTGAACGGTTCGATTTTCTACTCTCGGCGCTGGTCGGTGCGTTGAAGATCCAGTGCTCGAACCAATCCCGCCGCGATTTTATTACGTCCCTGGGTACGTGGGCTTGGAAAGCGTTTTCTAATAAGACTGAATGAGATGGGACTTGGTCAGATAAGGCTTAAGTGATATCCGATTTGTATGGTTCTGTGTCTCGTAATGTTGATTACTTTGCCTACCTATGTATAGAATCAAGTCTATCTAACTAAACAGACAGCTGTGCTGCTGGGGAGTTTGTTGCGCCACTTCTTCTTCCCAGCTAAAGCACTAGGAAGTGGGTTAGGGCTGGCGTTTTGGGGGACCGTCTTATGTAATTTTGACATTCGAAAAGTGCTGATTCTCAGCCTAATTTGAATAAATTACTTTTGATTTTGATTTTGTAGAAACTGTAATTTAAAAAAATTGTAGGCCCTTTACTCCGAAATTCACAAAACATTTGCACTTGAAACTTAAAACGGCGTGACTATTGGCAAAGGCCTCCTCCAACGATTATCACTGTTGCCTATCTTGAGTAACTTTTCTACTGTTTGGTCCTGCTCTAATTAGGCACTTAGACGAAACTCTAGTTAGGAACACAAATTAGAAGTTGAAAGCTAGTGATCACACTACACTACATTTAATTCGAAATCGGACAGATGACTCTCAAGTCGTGAAGTAGAATTACATTGGGTGGTAACAATTACGGAAGTAGTGCGGTCGGGACCTTCCAATCTCACTAAACGAAGTCTAACTTCGATTACAGCTTTCGATTTCCTACAAATTGTATTGAATAGTGTAATAGCAACTTCAGTCAGTACACATGGTTTGGAAACCATTAAAGTGTGCAACACTCGAAAACCGCGAGAATAAAAAATCCCGCTTTCTATTTTAAAACAACAGGGATTTACACTACAAAAGTTATTTGTAGTACTTCAACTACGTCATTTGTTGACTAGTAATTACGATATCAATACGTAACCAATCATAATCATAATAACGAAGTGTGTCATTGATAAGAGAACAAACAGTATGTAAGGGTCAAGATAACATAAGATTATGCCTGACTGAAGAGACGGGCAGAAGTGAGTTCATTGAGCTGCATGGTAACTGACAAATGCATGCACTGTTCGGGCAGGTCTACTCGTCTGTGTGCTTCTTTTCTCAAAATACCATTTCAGCCACCAGTCTACATGGTCTTCACTTGACCTGATCAAGATCATGTCTGAACTTTTAAAGAGACTGTGACCTGTTTGTTTCGGCTTATCTTCTCAAAGTAGGTAGAGATAGGAAACGCTGAGTGCATCTAGTTTTAAAAATATGATCGACGGATGTTTGTACGAAGTTAAAATCCTACTTACAGAAATAATTTTACGAATGTCGTTGGTCATTTTGTCGCTTAAAAAAAGTATTGGTTGACAAGGAGCAGTATCGTTCAATGGAGTTTACACTTTTAACTATCATTTGCATTCTCGTTGTTATTAATTCCATAAAATCATTGAAAAAAATTTTTTTTATTCCAGCCGTAAAAAGGCCACCTTCGCCGGAACCTTTATTCGACGAAAAGAAAGCGAAAAGAGATAAAAAACCTAAGAAAAAAAGGTATGTGGTAACAGTTTCATTTTGATTTTATCATTTTTACGTATCAAAAGTCAAACTATTCTTTGCCAATGACTGTACTCTGTCATTATAACTAAACATACGAATATTAGACTCTGAAGAACTCATATTGTGGGCGTCAATACCATTCGTGGATCTATGACAGTCATCACGGGTCGTCAGAGGCCCAAAAAAACAACCAGTTTTACCAAGAGGTACCATGTTACCCAGTTACTGGGTCGTGAAGGTCAGATAGACAGTCGCTCCATGCAAAATACTGGTACTCAGCTGCATCCGGTTAGACTAGAAGCCGACCAACGTAGTTGGGAAAAGCCTAGGCAGATGATGATTGTCCCTACAACAATAATCAACTTGTAACTCTCCATGTAGTGGAAGTGGTCAGGAGAATAAATAAGCATTCCTATTGCACAAATAATAATAGTAATTTGTACGTGCACAGAGGCCACAGTCGCGCCGGGTCCGGCACGGAGGCGACAGGTCCGGCGGCGCCGGTGGCCCCGGGCCCGCCGGCGCCGGGCTGGGCCGGCCGCAACGGCACGGCGCACGAGCGGCGCCGGAACGGCACGGCGCGGGACGCGCTGGACTCGTATGCCGCGCTCGTGCACAGGATGCCGCCCGCCGGGGCCAAGAAGGTATGCTATCTTTTTTGTTGCAAATCCGCTTATAATGTTGCCACTGCTGGGACACAGGCCGCCTCTCTGGAAGAGGGAGTGTGCCATAATCCACCACGCTGGCCCAGTGCGGATTGGTAGCCGTCACATCTTCCAACTTTTCAACTTTTCGATGTTTTCCTTCGCCATTTTGAGAGGAAAAACTTTTATCAAGTTCACTGCTTTACAAAAATTAATAAATTAAAACCCAAAATCTTGCCAACACAAATTCTCTTCCCAAGAACACTTATATATTTAAATCCTTTTTACAATTCCTCAGGTAAAAACTACGAAGGAGTTGCTAGAACAGATCCAGTCGCGCGGAAATATCCCGGCCGCGTCGCCGGGCTCGCCGCGGTCGCCAGCCTCGCCAGATGTCATGCTCATAGAGCCCGACGGTACGTAACAATATAATTATAGTGCCAGTCTCTTATTGTTCTAATGCAGGGCTAAATTCTCTTCTCATACAGAGAAGGTACGATCACCACGACGTTCCAGAAGAGTTGGCGATTTCAGACTTATAATTATTAACTACATACTAGCTTTAGCCAGCGGCTTCGCCCGCGCGGAGGTCGAAAATTTTCCCACGGGACCGTACTATCGGGAAAAAAGTATTTTGTGTGTTAAGCCAGGTTATAATCTAATTGTGTGCCAAATTTCATACAAATCTGTTCGCCCGTTTTTGCGTGACTTAGTAACAAGCATCCAAACATACAAACTTTCACAATTATAAAGTAGGATAGGGTAATTCCTGGATTCTTCACGAATTTTGCACAAGAGTATATTTTGCTCTTGTAAGAGAATTTTGCACTTTTGTGGACCGCACGTAAGAAATGCGAACGGGTTTTTGAAAATTAATCTGCCTAAAAGGGACGGCTTGTTAATCTAGAAAAAAATAACGAGGATGTTATTGTTTTTCTCTCCCCCTTTTGCTTTACAGCAGAGAGCTCGCGAAAGGAAAGTTAATAAAACCTACGTGGCTGTTACCCGATGCAGTGAAGAGGTGTGCGTTACCCAGGCCAGATGTTGTCGAAAATGGTCATTTGAATCTTATAGATAATTAGTTTTGCGGCTTCTGTAATTGTTGCGCACATTTTTAAATTTGTTGCGCTTATAGTTTTTTAATTATTTCACAAAAATATTTCCTGCTGGGGTAACGTTTTTCGTTTTGCTAGATCTTTGAAATGGTTAAGCGGATTCTTATCATATTTTGTACATGGCTTCTTGGGAATTAGTTCAAATTTGTTCTGCAATAAAAAACCAAAATAATACATAGCTTAAAGGTTATTTCATTAAATAGAAAAACACTTCAATTGGTCCCAGCACTCTCAATAAGAGCTCTAAAGACTTACTTTAAACGTTATTTTAAAGCTTGTAACTGCCTTCAAATGTACGTGAAGTTTCATTAGTATCCTGTAAGTATTTAACAAGTTATGATGATATTGAGTTCTTCACGAGCACGGTCTTGATGCGCGCGGTGTTATTTGGCCACTGGAGTGGATATATGAACTGAATGTTATGTCAATTATTAGTTTTTTTAGTTCAGTTGTATATCAGTAAAATTTCAGCTCAGTACATTAGATAATTAATGAGATAATACGATTAAAGTAATTAGGAAGTGAATGACCGTGGTAACCCGACCAAGTTTAGGTGGTTACGAAAAAGCGAAAACGCAAAACATTATGGTACCTTCTAAAATATGTAGGATAGTGTTACAAATTTAGTACAGACATGTACACAAGTTTAAAAAAAACTACGTGATTATTAAATATTTTTTATTGACAGGTAATATAATCATTTCAATTGAACTTTTAAAGTATTATTAAACTTATACTTAAAAACAATCACAGATTAAAATTACAGATAGTAATTTTGCTTTTTTGAAATTTTCTATTATTTTTTAATTAAATTATAGATTTCAGTATACACAGTACACAGTTACAGTTTTAATTTAAATATACACATATTGGACTGTGTAATGATCACAGACAATAAATAATATACAATGGTTTTTTTCAGTTAACACTAAACTTACGGTGCGTACAAACTATATTAAAAAAAATACAGTTTTAGATAAGTACCTAACAACATGTACATATTAATAATAATTTTGCTACTATTTCTGTAGTTACATTATACAAGCTTACCTTGTTCGTGAATTCATCAAGCAGCCTGCACCATAACTATGATCATCAATAGAAGCACTCCACATTAGCAGTAATTCGCCACACTTATTATTTTACATTAGCTCTCACGCACTCTATAAATATTTGCAAAAACAGGAAACGGAACTGCCGAAACGCATGCGCACTCTACAAGATGAATTATGTGATTACGGAGCATGTTTAGTGCGATATGCAAACAATGCGCCCCTTCACCCCACCCCTTCCGCGTCCCACCGAACGACATGTTATATCAGTGATTTTTGATAAGTTTGTGCAACTAGAAGATAATAATAATGTTTTCATAGTACAGATATTATTATATTATTAATGTATTTAACAGTGTACGCGTCTGTACCGAAATTGTAAGGTGTATTGTACTAAACATTTCAAAAGATAGTATAATGTTCTGCGTTTTCGCTTTTTCGTAACCACCTAAACTTGGTCGGGTTACCACGGTCATTCACTTCCTGATGGCTTTAATCGTATTATCTCATTAATTATCTAATGTACTGAGCTGAAATTTTACTGATATACAACTGAACTAAAAAACTAATAATTGACATAACATTCAGTTCATATATCCACTCCAGTGGCCAAATAACACCGCGCGCATCAAGACCGTGCTCGTGAAGAAGTCAATATCATCATAACTTGTTAAATACTTACAGGATACTAATGAAACTTCACGTACATTTGAAGGCAGTTACAAGCTTTAAAATAACGTTTAAAGTAAGTCTTTAGAGCTCTTATTGAGAGTGCTGGGACCAATTGAAGTGTTTTTCTATTTAATGAAATAACCTTTAAGCTATGTATTTTATTGCAGAACAAATTTAACCTAATTCCCAAGAAGCCATGTACAAAATATGATAAGAATCCGCTTAACCATTTCAAAGATCTAGCAAAACCAAAAACGTTACCCCAGCAAAATCTCGAATAACTTCGCAACCGATAAAAGAACAAATACAAAATAAGGCACAACATTTACTTCATCTAGACAACTAATTTTATAGCTAGTAATTATTTAAATATTCCCATTAGAAAGAAAAAGGTCTGGCTGGGGTAACGTTACCCCAGCAGGAAATGTTTTTGTGAAATAATTAAAAAACTATAAGCGCAACAAATTTAAAAATGTGCGCAACAATTACAGAAGCCGCAAAACTAATTATCTATAAGATTCAAATGACCATTTTCGACAACATCTGGCCTGGGTAACGCACACAGTGAAGAGGACTGTATTAATCACTACCATACAAAACGGCTGTGCTCGGTTTTGTTATAATATTCCTCGTAGAATCCTCGTACGCCTTTTCTAAACAAGCACTTTTCACTGAAAACTAAGTCCAGACGCAAACTACACTTAGCTTGCCTTCTGTTCGGAGTGGTTAAGTTTCAGAAACCGGACTACTTATATAACAAGCTCAGTTGGGTTGCGAGTAGACGGGAATGCGGGAGTAGAGTAGTGAGTAGAGGGAGAAGGCATTGCCCACTACAACTATCGACTCAGTCTCAGGGTACAGCAGCTTTTAGAGGCAGCTTTCGTTATGCGGCTTCTAAAGTATGGAATAACCTGCCACCACCGATTAGAGTAATCAAGACAATAGACGCTTTTACACGACGCTTACGGTAGTACCTCTTAGAAGCGCAACGGAAGCTGGATATGGTCACACTAAATGTCTCAATCATATGATTTATGTAACTACCTACCTATCTGGCTACCCACTTGTTTATGTGTCAGTGCTCCTGTCGGTGAATATTGCACGAAATTGTAAATAGTCATTTGATGTAATAATTATACGGTTCGTCACGCTCGGCTCGGCTGCCTGGCTAATATTATTCCATGAAAATATGAAATATCGCTAACTAGTGACATAAAACATATGTTATGAAATGCAATAATTAATATCGTATCACCAAATATTTAGTATTAGATGCAAAAAAAGAACGTGGAAACTTTCCAAATGCCCTTTTTACACTTAAAATTGGTACAACATCAAATTCAGTGTTATAATTACAAATCATTATTCATATTTTAGGTCACTAGTTAGTGATATTTCATATTTCCATACAGTAATATTATCAAATTAATAAAAACAGCTAAATTTTTGACAGCTATTTGCGACGTTGCCAACTTTCACAATAAACGCTCTTAACGAAATATGCACATAGGAAGAAAGGCTAAAATATGCACTAACGCCGTAATTAGAGAGTTTTATGCATTTGCATATGCAAACATGCAAATGCATATAATCCGATGTCTAGTTATAACCATCGCCCTGAGCCATCGGCATATTGGGTCAATCTCAATGCAAACCATAGCTAAGACAAGTTAAAAACAGCAAACTGTCCGTAAATAGTCCGGCGCGCTCGGCTGCTTGCAGTGTATTGTGCGATGAAGTGCATGGATTATTAAATGATGAAAATGTGTTTGGATCGCGGACGTCTCGCATTGTTTAAAACAGGTTTTTTTGCTGTGACTCCTTTCAAAGCATTCCTTTCTTTGTTTACATATTAGCGAAGGTCTATCATGCGGCCGTCTCATTTATTTATTTACCAGCGTATTTGTTTAGTTTTGTAATTTTATTAAATATCACTTTCTTAATTTTTAAAGTTAAATGAGTTAACTATCTTTTAGTACGTTTACCTAGGATAAACTATCCAGTTAGGTAGGTCCAACTTCAAGAAAGAGGTCAATCGTCGAATCCAACTCGGCTGTACAGCTTTCGGGAGGCTACGCAGTATCTTCTCGTCCCAAATACTGCTGTGTCTCAAGTCTTTGACCAGTGTGTGTAGCCAGTGATGACCTATGGCACTGAAACGTGGTCGCTCACAATGGGCCTTATTAGAAGGCTAAAAGTCATCCAAAGGAGTGCTATGGTTGGAGTTTCCCTACGCGATCGAATCAGGAATGAAGAGCTGCGCAGGAGAACCAAGGCAACCGACATAACCCGAAGAATCTTCAAACTTAAATGGCAGTGGATAGGGCACATTGCTCGCAGAACAGTTGACCGATGGGGCCGAAAGGTCCTGGAGTGGCGACCGCGTACCGGAAGCCGTAGAGTTGGAAGGCCTCCCACTAGGTGGACCGATGACCTTGTGAAGGCCGCAGGAATCCGCTGGATGCGGGAAGCACAGAACCCGTTGAAGTGGCGGAGCTTGGAGGAGGCCTATGTCCAGATGTGGACGTCTTTCGGCTGAAATGATCAAGATAGCTCTTTCCCATGATACTGTTTTTACCACTCACTGGTAATCTGTTTGCTTGGTCTCAGAGGTAATATCAGTGATAAGCAGTTAGAAGCTAGTCTATACTCACAACATTATTGAGTGAGATGCAGGATCATTTATAGTACAACAGGCGCGTAAAAAATTAAGAACAGTCCTCCGGAAGATCGGGTTTTATCAAAAAAGCACTGCATTAATCAATAACCAATAAAGTACATTGAGCTTTTCGATATTTGTGCTTTGTCGGTACCGACTTGGTTTTTCAGATTTTAGATTTCTTTTATTATTTAAACACGCCTAAAGTGAGGTTAAATTAGCAAGAAAAACTAATTTTTGTTGGCTCCTAACTGTTTAATGGCTTTTTATTTTAGTTTTCTGTTTCCGTACAGACAATATTAATAATAAGGAAAAACCATACCATGTGTCATTTTTGATGTACATTGTCGAACAGTGGAGAAATACACTCCCGAAGTTTGTATGGGAAAAATGTGGACTAGATTCACCTTAATTCGCCTACACTGTCCCCACTACTGATCAAAGGCCTCGGCCAAATCCTTCCTCTATGGTGTTACTTCTTATTTAATTTAAATATTAAAACAATACTTGTTAATCGAGATCTGTGATCTCCATTAATAAGAGAGAGACTGATGTTGTGGTTGGTTGTCTTTGTATCGATCGCTATTGCATCTAAAGGTCTTTAAGATCAGGTCCTCACCGGACATGGCTGAAACAGCCATGTTCCATGGGAGGTTCCTGTTTCGGATAGGGCGGGAGGAAACGCCCGGGTGTTTCCATTGCGAAGGTCGCCCTGAGGACACGGTCCTAAACGGGCCGGGGCTGCCCCGGGCCGGGGCTGCCTCCGGGCCGGGGCTGCCTTGAAGCGGCTCCTGCCCAATCTAGGGGGGCCAAACGCCTCCTGCCGGAGGCTCTACGCGGGGGTCGTGCGGGCCATGGCCCTATACGGGGCGCCGGTGTGGGCGCCTACATTGAGGCGCCAACCAGCACGCCGGTTGAAGGCGGCCCATAGGGTCATGGCCATCCGGATGATCCGGGGATACCGCACGATCTCCGGTGAGGCGGCGGGCCTCCTTGCCGGATTACCGCCATGGGATCTGGAGGCAAACGTCCTCGCGCTCACTTGGGAGTGGCGCGAGGAGGCCAAACGCCGGGGCGTAACTCCGCTGCCGCGGGAAATCGCGGCACGGCGGACAGAGCTCCGGCAGGATCTCATGGCGACGTGGAAAGTGCGATTGTCGCAACCCAGTGCTGGGCACGCCACGATTGCGGCGGTAAGTCCCCTCTTTGAGGAGTGGTTTGAGAGGCGGCATGGCGTCCTCACCTTCTGCCTGACACAGGTCCTCACCGGACATGGCTGTTTCGGGAGGTTCCTGTTTCGAATAGGGCGGGAGGAAACGCCCGGGTGTTTCCATTGCGAAGATCGCCCAGAGGACACGGTGGAGCATACGGTGGAGGTCTGCCCGGCTTGGGCGGAGCACCGCCGTGTCCTCGTGGAGGTGATCGGCGGCGGCGATCTCTCGCGTCCGACCCTGGTCCAGGCCATGGTACGGAGCGAGAGGGCATGGCTGGCAGTCGCCTCCTTCAGCGAAGCAGTTATGCTCGCAAAGAGGGAGGCGGCGCACGTGAGGGAGATGCAGTACATGCGCCCTCACAGCCGTGGCCTTCGCAGGAGACGCCCTGGGCGTCGGGAATCCCAGGCTGATTCCCGGCCACCGTAGGCACGGGCTTGCGGACGGCGAGTAATGGGTAGCTCGCTGTCCGGTAAGGACCAAGCCCGGGTCGACGGCGCGTTGTGTTCCACGCGCGCCTCAAAGAGATGTCAGCAGCAACAGAGGGGCCCGCAAGGGCCGATGCCTGCCAGGGGTGCGGGTTGTTCGAAAGAGATACCGCCGCCCCTGGCACACAGGCAACTGAGGGAACACGGGTGGGTTTTAGTCAGTAAAAGTCTGACACGCCCTCCCGCTCCACCCAGAGCGGGAGAAGTTATTTGATGATTTCCCACCCAAAAAAAAAAAAAAAGATCGTGTAGTACTTTTATAAAGCAGTAAAGTTTTGATTTATTTTTTGATATTGCTCAGACTCTTACTTTATCTAAGACATTGGCAAATGAAGACATGACTATCAAAACAGCTTATTTTTTTAGTATTCTAAAAATATTCGGATGTTACCCGAAAAAAAAATCGAATATTCGAATTATTTTTTTCGAATATTTGCAAGCCGTA
Source organism: Polymixis lichenea (assembly GCA_949091785.1). Classification (NCBI taxonomy): domain Eukaryota; kingdom Metazoa; phylum Arthropoda; class Insecta; order Lepidoptera; family Noctuidae; genus Polymixis; species Polymixis lichenea. Next base: position 15,216,032 of record OX420956.1, read on the forward strand.
GCCTAGCATATACACACGTCACATACAGTATTGGTATAAAGCTGATTTACATCCGTCGCCTCCCACACGTCAGGTCCAGTTGAACACCAGCGTCAGGCACTAGTTGTCTAGCATTTTTGCTGAATTGGGCTTTTTTAGCGCAGCCGTGAGGCACGCTTCGATGCTAGTTTCTGACATCGCCTTAACGTTTTTTTTAGCTGTATATTGTGTGCCTTTTTAGTCTGTGCTACATAAATGTATTTTCTTTCTAACTACATGCTTAGGGAAAAATGACCAGTGAATGGTGCTTTCAGTCTAAAAAGGGATCATACTGCTCCATGCTCTTCCACTACTTTCTTTCTTTTTTTCTACTTTCTTCTACTCGACGTGATTTAATTTTAGCAATGTATGGGCAACGAAATTATAATGATAATGAATGTTGTGTTGGATGTAAACTTGTCGTGTTTGTAGCACAACAAGTTTACACCATAGTAGACAATGCGTAGTAGTAACACCGTGTTCTGACTACGCAGCGTCTGTGGGTTGGTTGTGGTATTGTGTGCTTTCAGCTTGTATATTTAAACATTTTTCTCACAAATTGATTATATTCCACAGCAGTGGTGAAGGCGGACTCTCCCCTGCGGAACGGCGGGACCACGCCGCGCCCCCCCTCCCCGCCCGCCCCCGCCTCCCCACCGCGCTCCCCGCTGGAGGAGGCGCGCGCGTGGACCGCGTGCACGTGCGGCGACGTGCCCGACGACACGTGCCCGGCCGCGCCCTCCCGCGCAGTGCGCCCGCAGCACGTGCACGCGCTGCACCACGCGCTCGTGCCCGGCGTCAACGGCACGCGCGCGCCCGCGCTGCCGCACCGGTACGCCGTGCGGCCTGCAGAGGACCCTGAGCGGGCCGGCTTGTTCGCCAGCGTCGTGCCGCTCTACAAGTACTCCGACTACGCGGACGACTACTGTGCCAAGAACCTGTCGCAGGTGCAACTGTGCACGCACCTGCCCTGGACCAGCTTCGCGCCGCCCCCGCCCGACCTACCCCCGCCGCCGGAGCCTCCGCCGCTCCGGCCCTATCCGGAGCCGGAGCCCGAGCGAGACGACGACTGCGACGAGCTCGACGTGAAGCCCGACATCAAGCGGGAACCGGTCAAAGAGGAGGTCGAAGTGGAAGCCGAGATGGTCGGCGTGCCGACGCTCGAACCCAGCGAGAGACTGAAGGCGCCGATACTGATGCCAGAGGACGAGACGTCGTTCGGCGTGGCGGCGCGCGCCGGCGCGGCCTGCGCCGAGCCGCATTGGGCCAGCGCGCCGCAGCACCGCAGCGTGCCGCGCACGAAAGGGCCGCCCGGCGGGGCCGCGGGGCCGCCGGGCGGGGCCGCGCGGCCGGCCGGCGGGGCCGCGCTGGTGGCCGCCGTGCGCGCCACGTCCGCGGCCGTGCCCTACGACTACGCGCAACTGGGCCGCGCGCCCGTGCTGGCGCGCGCCGCCCTGGACGACGACGCCGCGCTGTGTGACGCGCTGGCGCGCCCGTGCGACGCGCGCGACGCGCTGGGCCGGCCCGCGCCTGCGCACAAGTTCGCGGAGTGGCACGAGTGCGCGACGCTGGGCTCGCTCGTGGCGCTGCCCTACGTGGTCATCGACTGACCGTCTAGTGCCAAATGCGTGTCGCCCGCCCCACACCCAAGTGTCCTTACGTTAGTTATAGTGGCCGGCCGGCGGACACATGCCTAGTCATATATTTATTTTGTAAAGGCCGATTAACAAATTTAGTAGCGGGCGGGTCGTCCCGCGTCGCCCGCGCGTTGTGATATTATATAGTATGTGCGTCTGCCGCCGGCCGCGGGCTCGTGACGTTACCGCGACGGCCATACATTCCCAGTCGAGACCCGCGCGTGACCCGCGAGTGACCCGCGCACGCTCGTGAACGAGCCGCAGACTGAAGCTTTGATTGTGCTCAATATGTTGGACGCTCTTGGTATTTTTGTAATTAATAGTACATGCATTGCTCACTTGATATTGTCAAAGATATTGTGCGTGATCAAAGCGCCGAGTGATGGACGAGCGATGGCCGAGCCGTCCACACGATGGCCGTGATGCCACACACACGCGGCCACGCTCTCGATCAGATCCACCACTTGACTTGTATAGTTATAGAGTTCCCAAATAAGATTAAAATAATAATCTCCCGACTGTTTCATGAGTTGTCGTTACCTTTTGTGATTTTTAAAATGAAAGAAAAAGAAAAATTAGGTAATTAATAATTAATTAAATAGGAGTTCCAATTGTATATTATACATAATTATTGCATCTATCATGCGTCGAAATATCAATGATAAGGGAAAGAGAATGTTAAATTTTATAAATATAAACATTTACTATATGAAAAGTTGTACCAAATTGTTGTTGTTGATGTAAAGGTGAGCGCACACTGTTATACCGTATCTATCAGTGTGTATGAGCGCTCTAACCTTCGGAACTGTTCGCTGACAACACACTTTGTATATAGTTTAGTAAGATATGAGTTGCACATAAGCTTCCGTAGTGCAATGTACCACAACTTTGACGCGACGCGTAAACTCGGTTTTATATAGTGACTCGCATTTGATACTGTTGTAATGTCGTCTTTGTACACATTTATAAATGCTTTTGTAACTGTCCCTCGACTGTAACCGTGTGCGCTGACCATAAGTAAAATCTAAGTCTCTGTTACTCTATAATGAACCAAAAATAAAATAAAAGTACCTATTTGCAAATATTGTAATCAAATTATCTAATTAAACAGTTCCTAGTTCTGTATTACGTATAAAAAAAGCAAGCTACCTGTGTGAATGACAATTTGGTAAATTTTTCACAATTTCTTGTATGAAAAGACAAGTTTTGTGTATCTATAGTTGAATATTGTTACATGCAGTTTGTTATCAAGTTTACAAAGATGCCAAAATAATGATAACCGCTGTGCGGTGACTACTGTATGTGTTGTGTTATATAAGGCGATTGTGATGCGAAAGTGCGAGCTTTTATGTTTTCGCTGAATAATACGTTTTTGTAAAAGTTAAACTCTTTATTTTTAATTATTTCCGTTAGGTTTATGTGTAATTGTGTTGTTTTGAGAATGGGATGCGTGTTAATGGTGGCGTTGCAATAGTACACAGGTACCAACATTGTGGTGATATTCAAGTATAGATACCGCGGCTAGCGCACCGGCGACGTGTCGCGGGCGCCGCTGTCTGGTCGTCGGGGCCTGTCTGTGTGGAGAGTGTCTGAGACTAGTGCCACAGGTGTCGCAGTGTCACGCATGTGTGTCAGCGCTAAACGAAGGCCTTACGTGCGTGCTGCGGGTGAAGCCGACGCGGAGCTTGTCTAGGGTAGTGCGCCGGCGACGGACCCCATCACTGCCTTGTTGGACGAGATCCAAAAACTTTGCTAAACAAACGAAAATATATATATATCACTGTGTTTTTATTACCTTTTTGTGTTTTATTTGATGCACTTTGGTTACACCTCGAAGAAGCTGATTCACATCTACACAAGTCATTCTAAACTGCACCCTTTAGCCTTTACACATTCACTTTTTTTTATGCAAACGGTCGATCCCTCGACCATGCTACACGGACACGGCAGTTTTTTTGCCAAAGCTTTGAGGCAGCATTATGTTAATCTTCTTTTACTACCCATTGAGTTGTGCCAAGCAGATGGAGTTGAGAGGAATTTGAAACCCATGTTGCAACCGTCAAAGAATCGTGCAACTCTTCTGGGCTTCTGGTAGCCGCAAATAGAGTAGGTATTGTCGCCAGACGAAAGGTGGACTAGCCAAGAGAGAACGCAGAACATAGAGAATGGCCCTGTGTAAGCAGATGATACAAATACAGTGTCCGATCTTTTACTTATTAGCGTTGTTATGGCACAGAGAAAGAAGGAAGGGTTATGATAATGAATGTTTGCTGGCTACGTAGTAGGTGGTTGAATTTTTTTTCTCATTTGTTCGACCGTCGAATTTATTTTAATCGGGAACAAAAAACAATTTCGTATGAGTTTGTGTGTCGGACACCGCCTGCTACTGAACCGATCTCAACGTGTACGCTACTCCAGCGGGAAAGTGATTCTCATAAAGTGACGTGAGTGGGACGTAAAATCAGTGTGCGTAATCTATTGTAAATGTGCGCCAAATTAAAAATTTAGGCGCTTTGTGGTTTTGGAAGAAAACGATCCATGCTGCTGGAGTAACGTTGTTCCAGCAGGAAAATTTTAAACGGATCATCGGAACGAGAAATATTGTGCATGGGCAGAGACCTTATATTCTAGCTCTCAAACCATTGTATGTGCCCCTGCATACACGAGCTCATAATTTGTGCGCATTTGTGACAGAATGAGATTTAAGAAAATGTTAATAATTTTCAAGGTATCGCGGTATTCTGAAAATCCGAAAAAATCGGGATTGAAATTATCGTGGTAATAACTTTGAAAATCTACTAACCATATTCTATAAAATGGCAAGAATGTATGGTGGAATAGTTATTTTTTGAACTTGCAACACTTATTTGATATGAAGTTAGAAATAAATTATCAAAAATCATTCTGAACTTCAGAATGATTTTTTGACAAATCAAAGTAATCAAACGAGCAACTTCAGAATCTGAAGTTGCTCGTTTGATTACTTTGATTTGTCTGGTCGGCTGCAAAGAGTATTTATTTATTTATTTATTTATTTATTTATCACAAACACTGCTATCATTACAGGAAATTCTTAATGCGGTAGCGTGGTCCTAAATTAAACTATCATAATTAAATAACTAGGTATCTTAAATAACATAACACATACAACATTGTTTTTTTTTTTGTTTTCAATAATTTTAAGTCGGCTATCCCATTTCAAAACCTAGTAAGGGGCAATTTTTACAAAAATCGTTTTATTGCATAATCTTGATAACCTAGTAAATAAGTCCCTACCGAAAACAAAAACACCAGCGTTGAAAACTCACTTAAAAGCAGATATATTTAAGCATCGATACCTAGTAAGTGCACTATTCACTCCCTCGTGAGTACTCGTGACCAGTTTAAAACCTAGTAAGTCACTTCAACCAATTCAAAACCTAGTAAGTCTCTGGACTTACTAGGTTTTTAAATGGTCGATGCATCTTACTAGGTTTTTGAAATCGAGTGGAATACGAAAGAACGGGGACGGAGGGCGGGGTTGTGCGGGGGGATCCGCAGCAAGTCACAACACGTATCACTTGCGTTCACGTTTAAATCCAGTGATGCCAGATTGAGGGGAATTCCTCCAAATTTAGGGGTTAAAGTTATGGGGGGATATTTGGAGAGAGAAAACTGGGTGTGAAGGGAATTAGGGGATTTTTATCAACACAACTGTACTGTACGGCACTAGGAATTTTGTCGTTGCCTTTTTCTAACGCAGTTGTGGAAAAAGCCTTCTCTCAAGTAGCTATTATTAAAGACAAACTTCGAAACAGATTGGCCATTCACACTGCCGAATCCATCTTGAGAATAAGATATGCATTGCTATACAGGTGTAACAGAAACCGTATTGCTATAAGGATACTTATGCACTAAGGATATCAGATGGTATAGAATCATTATACGTAGTTTCAGCTCTACATAAAATACTCTAAGAATTGATACCAAATTTTCGGTTTCATATGTTTCTTAAATTCAAATCATAGATTCAAATCACTACGTAGGTAGGTCAATAACTGTCCACATTACTTGCCAAAATCACGATAAATCTCTTCCGAGTGATGTTTTTATTTCAATTTGAAAAGTTCCGTTTCTGGTATCAATGTATTAAAAATTCTCATAACTTCCGAATATGTAGAGGTAAGACTAAAAAACCCTTCCAATATCGTTTGATATCATCCAAAAAAGACGTGCCTTTGGTATGTATATACCCTTGATGATGATGATGATGATGATTGGACTCCCTTTTCCGCACGTAGACTCCCACTCGGTCCGTTGTGCGTGGGGATTCTGGCTAACAGAGCCAGCCTAGCTCCGCCCAGAAGCTCAGAAGTTTCCTGGGGGGCTTCGCAGGCTTCGCGGAGCGACCTCACTGTTCCGAGGATTTCTTCACGTTGAGTAGCCACAGCCTCGCAGTCCAGGATGACGTGGGTGGCTGATTCCTCGGCGTCCAGGCAGCCCCTGCAAAGCGGGCTGTCTGTGGCGCTTATGTTATAAAGATGTTTGTTAAGGTGGTTGTGGCCCGTAATGGCCTGTGTGGCCTGTAATGTATATACCCTTTCCGTTACACGTTGTTTAAGTGGGGTTTTTTATTTATAATCTTGAATTTTTGGGGGATTTCGGGGAAGGTTTGGGGAGAACGCGAGACGGTCTTCTGGCAACACTGTTTCAATCGGCGTCGATGCGCGAACGAAGTATTTTCTGGAAATCGATTTTCACACTTATTGAAATGCATAGTGAACGCAGACATGTTTGCAGAGTACTTAAAATTGAATCTTCAGGTCAAATGTTTGTAAATGGAGGAGCGGTTCTGGGATTTGACCTCCAACTGCACGAATATCTTCACTGAATTCAGCCACAATTTAAATATGAAATGCCTTCAAATAAGTGCACTTTTGTTGATCATGCTTTTATGGTTGGATGTAAATGGCTTCAGTTTTGACTGCCCAGATTATGAATACAGAAAAAAAAAATCTTTTCGAAAGCCCACGTGGACGTATTTTTTTTTGTAAATTTAAAGAAATTATAGTACAGAAGTGTAACTTAATTCTAAACTAGCCAAATTTTACGTTTGGTGGTTTGGTGCCCTCTTTTTCTAAACAATGAACCACCTTACGTACATAGCTACTACTTATATTTATACTGTTACGGTTTAATCTTATTACAATGTACCTATTTACTTCCTGTATAAAGTTTTTCAATTTTGTTTTAAACAATTAATTTATGATCGACCTTGTCAAAGGCTTTACGGAAATCAGTATAAATAGAGTCCACCTGTACACGTGTGTCTACGTTATTGAATAAAAAAATCTTTTTTCAAAAAAATAAACAACCGACTTCCAAAAAAAAACTAAAAAGTGAAAAATAACTTTAATTTCGGAAGTCGGTGACTTTGGATATTTATTTTAATTTTTTGTCACCGCCTTCCGAAATTAAAGTTATTTTTCACTTTTAGTTTTTTTTGGAAGTCGGTTGTTTATTTTTTTTGAAAAAAGATTTTTATTTTTCACTTTTTAGTGGTTCACATGTGCTTACCCCTTCACAGCGTACCGGCGTGATGTTATGTTACGAAGTGGTGTAAACAATAGACAGACATGAGATTTCTGCAATTCCAGTCCATTTGCTATCATTTATTGAGGAGTTCCGTTGCCTATCTCTGAAGTTCTTCATCAGATCTTCACCAAATTGAAATAGAACCACTCCTAGAAAGTACTCTTCCAAAAACTATCCAAATCGCTTCAAGTGTGCCTATAAAATTTTAAGAGTTCTCTCTATTTCTCCAGGATTCCATCATCAGATCCTGACTTGATGATCATGGGACCACCTGGGAAGTATACCCTTTCGAACAAAAAAAAAAATAATCCAAATCGGTCCAGCCATCTTCGAGTAATCGGGGAACATACATAAAAAAAAAAAGGTTCCGACGAATTGAGAACCTCCTCCTTTTGGAAGTCGGTTAATAATCGGTATATTCTATCAAATTAGTAGTTGTTGATCTTTTTTTGACGAATCCATGCTGTTGTTTAATAATCTGATCATGAATTATCGGATAAAGCTGATCGTGGACAAGCCTCTCGAAAAGCTTTGAAAAGATCGACAGAATGGAAATAGGACGATAGTTCTCAATTTCATGTTTTGGACTAGATTTATGGATGGGGGTGATATTGGCTCGTTTCCACACTTCTGGGAAAGTTCCTTGGCTCAAACATTTATTATAAATAATATATAGTGGAGTTAGAGTGTCAGCGGTATTTTTAAGGAAGAGCGGCGGTATACCATCTGGACCTGGACCTTTAGAACAATCAACAGATTTCAAAGCATTGTGCACCTGTTCAATACTAATATAATGAACGTATAGGTGTCAGAACTCATTTCATTAATATCTAAACATAACCATTCCTGTTCACAACAAAAACTATTCAGCTCATTAAAAAACAATTGATTAGGATGCGCATTGAAATCACCCAAAATAATAACTGATTCCACATTACATTCCTCTATAATTGCACTAATAGTTCCTAAGCAGTCCGTGAATTCAGTAAAATTTTCCGCACTGTCTACAGGTAAGTACACACTGAATACTAGCACTAAACGGTTACTAAGCGACACTTTAATTGCCGCAATACGCGGATTACCGCACAGAACTACGCACACACGCACGGAACTACGCCATAACAACGCGACACCACCGTACGGCCGACCTACTAACATTCCTGCCGAAGTGTCGACTGCAGACGTTCCTGTGCTGCTGAACTCCTCATCGACTTGCGATAGACAAGACAGATCATGGGGCAGCAACCAGTGCCGGTTTTAGCCCTACCAGCGCCCTGGGCGGGATTTCTGCGGCACCCCCTAACTGAAATTTAAACCCATACGGAAAAAGGTAAAGGATGTAGTGAAACAACTATTCATTAAAAATAACCATTTATTAAAAAAAAACTAATCAAATTTTACTTTTCTAGCCTTTCTATCAGCGAACTCTTATATTAGGTTCAAATTCAAAATTCAAAATAATTTATTTGCAAATATGTTATGTATGGTTATTATCAGCGTCGATGTTTTCAGCAATTTCATTTTCGATTGACAAAGTTGTCAAGTTTGTCAATCTAGATTGAGATATTGTAGATCGCAGATAAGTTTTTATCAGCTTAAGCTTAGAAAAACTCCTCTCCCCACTAGCAACCGTTACAGGTATAGTCAATAGTTATCCATACATTTGGATACAGTTCTTGTAAGTTGCGATCTTTGATAAAATCTAAAACAAATACAGGAGTAACCACATTCTGATCAGGCAAAAAAGATTTCAGAGCTACGAGTTCATCAAACAACATACAACCATCTATATCTGGTTTAGAGTCTACAGTTAATTTCAATTGGAGATCACCATAGAGTTTGGCAAGGTCGGTATTTTCCGGAATCTGTTTTATATTGTACAAAAAAGACCAAGATTCCGAGTACTCATCTAACTGTTCAAATTTTTCATTGACTGAAATTAATTTAGTGTCCAAAAGACAGTTGAAAAATTCAACCTAAATTTTTATTTCTGGAGAAGTTATGGGCTCATCGTGGAAGTTTCACCAGCTTGACGCTTAACAAATCGAATTCTTGCTGTGGCTCTAAACCCAGGTTCAATTTCTAGTTCTTCAGCCAATTCCTTTGTAGTTAAAATAGCGCTTTTAAAGCCTGTATTTCTATATTCTTCTTAGAAAGTGAAATGAATGAGAATGAGCTGAGTGAGTTCCGCTTCGCCAACTCTTTTTATTTTAACTAAAATGTTAATAAGAGATAGGTAGATAATGTATTTCACTAAGGTCAGGGATTCCCGGTAAAATGAAGTGCATGCAGTGCTCCTATCGAACGGATTGAACACTGCCATTCCATTCTAGTGTTGCCAACATAACGATTTTTTTCGCTCAATTTAGGGAATTTACGAGTAACCGAATAATAAAGTTGGAAAGAAAAATTTGAGGTTAAGTTTTCTCAATTTAGAGGTAGGTAACTTTTTTACTAGAAAAAAAGTTGCAAATGTTCATTCTTACCATTACAGAAGGTAACTTATCAACAATTTTGAAACAAATTGATAAATAAATTTTGTAAACAAATTGATAAATAAAAATGTATACAATTTTTCAAGTCAAATTAGCAATAAATTGATATACAAATTTGCCGGAAAATTGACGACAACTTTTTCTAGTCAACTTTTGAAGTGAATTTGCATTCTAATTGGGTTAGTGAATTTACGTCAAATTATATAAGTAGCAAGTTGTATACAAATTGTCGTCAATAACGGAAAAACCCGAAGTTGTCGGACATTTGAAGAAAAATTCAAGGAAACTTTTGTAAAGTAAACTTTTGCTAAGCAAACTGTGGTATTAGGGTGAGTAGGCCTCGCTCAGAGTGAGGGGATATAAAATGATGATGAATGATGAATGATGCGGCGCCCCTTCACATCCGGCGCCCTGGGCGGTCGCCCAATCGCGCCCTACCCTAACGCCGCTACTGGCAGCAACCATGTCTCCTGAAGTGCAATTATATCTACATCTTTGCAAAATAACCTAACCCCTTCCATTGACCTCTTAATCGATTATGTGTTAATCCAGGTTACATAATCTATCTGAGTGCCAAATTTAATCGAAATCCGTTTAGCCATTTTTGTGTGATTAAGAAACAAACATCTAAACATACAAACTTTCACATTTGTAATATTATATACAACGTGTCACGGAAAGGGTATATACATACCAAGGGCACGGCTTCTTTGGATGATATCAAACGATATTGGAAGGGCTTTTTAATCCTATCTCTACATGTTCGGAAGTTATGAGAATTTTTATAATACATTAATACCAGAACAAATTGCAACAAACACATCACTCGGAAGAGATTTATCGTGATATTGGCAGGTAACGTGGAAAGTTATTGACAAACATAGTGCGGTAACACGTTTGTTATGATTTGAATGTAAGAAACATATGATACCGAAAATTTGGTATTAATTCTTACAGTATTTTACTTTGAGTTGAAACTATGTGTAGTGATTCTATACCAGCTGTTATCTTTAGTGCTTAAGGATAGCAATATGGTTTTTGTTACACCCTGTATAGTAGGATTTGATCGTGTTACTGTACAGGATCAAATAAAATTTGCTAACGTAACTTCGCAGACGTATTTATGGGTAACCTCATCTAAAATGACTATAAACCAAAAATTTATCAAATAATACCCATTCTAAAGGGTTGGTTGGCTACGAGGTCCATAGGTTTCTTTTTAATTTTTTTTTGTGTTGGGTATCATCAAATAACTTCTCCTGCTCTGGGTGGAGCAGGAGGGCGGGTCAGACGTTTACTGACTAAAACCCACCCGTGTTCCCTCAGTTGCCTTTGTGCCAGGGGTGACGGTATCTCTATAGAGATATGAGGAAGAGGGTGTAAAGTTCACTCATACTCTATTGGTAAAGGGAGGATCCTCCGACCAGACGGATGTTGCGTCTGGTAGGCAACTGCCCGACGATTGATGTCGGGATATTGTATATATCGCTCACCTAGTAATATATTGGCACATTTGCAAAAATAGCGAAATTGAGTTTATACGGCAAAAGTGTTTAAAAGTGCATAATTTATAAAGTGGTAAAACGGCGCAACGCTAGTTTCCATATTCATCGAGAGAGGGCGTTAGTGTCATTGTACCACTATTGTTGTTTCCCCTCGCATACGCGTAAAACAACGGCTTATTGGTCAGTTGTGCTGGGCTTTCCGCGAGGTGCAGAACTGCATTGATGTAAGTGACAGTTGTGACATTTCGTAATTTAAATTAATAAGTAAAAAAATGGGATAGAGTTACTGTTAAACAGCCGTAATGCAATAATTAGTATTCTTGTAATACCGCTATTTAGTTTTAGATGTAAAAAAAGGATTTTGAAGCTTTTCCAAATGCCTTTTTTATTCCTACAACGGTTACAACATCAAATTCAGTATTAGAATTGCAATTCATGATTAATATTCACTAGTTAGATATTTCCAGTAATAATGGCAAATTAATCAAAAGTTTTGATAGCTGTAAAATATTTATCTGTTTTGATTCAAAACAGATAAATATTTTACAGCTATTTGCGACGTTGCCAACTTTTAGGATTAACGCTCTTAAACTATTGGATCGATTGAGTAAAACTTGATTTGAATCTGGATTTTGGTTATTATCTTAACCTAAAACAGTACATGAAATATTTCGACATGGGAATCATGTTTTGGAAGGACATGGCTAGAGACAGAAACAAGATCAAGAAAGCGGCTAGCGATATCTACAAAAAACCAGAAACTGATAGCAGCGAGAACTCAGAAGACGACCATGAAAACAACAACACAGTACACATCGCAGCAACGGCATACAAAAGAGCTAAGAAAACAGTTGAATCTACCCAAGAAGCTTGACCTGAATTAATATGCCGGCGACGTCGTGAAAAGATGCCCTCCTATAAATAAATACCACCCGTCTCTCCACTAGTCCAATGCTTACTCAAGGATGCATATCCGGTAGGCTCGCAATCCTTTCCTATCCTAAGGGCACGTCTACCTAACCATTACCGCGCCGGGTCTACTTCTTGATATGCATTAGCCTCAGTAACACCATGAAGCATGAGGCTCCAGGGGCTAGTATAATCTTAGGGCTCATTCGATTAATCGAGTCTGGTCAAGCCACGCTGGGATCGGTGCATTACATATCTTCATAAATACCTACGTAACTTACAGTGCAATTAAATACCTATTATGTGCTAGTGTTTATTATAGGGAGAGTTACTTTTTATTTTATGGTATTATCACATTTTTATTTCGTTTTTTATAATGGTGTTGATTATTTTTCTAAGTGACCTTAGACAAACATAGGATAATTATTGTGATAAAAATGTTGTAACTTTAAGAACATGTTCCATGTATGTTTCTTACAAAATAAAACGATTATTTTCCATCGACCTGTTCTTTTATTTCTTGACTTTCACTCAGGGTCCTGCAAGCATCTAGGTGCATAATTGTCATTTTTGGAAATTGTTCAAAGTGACAACGGCACAAATGCATGACTCTTCCACTTCGTTGATCTCTAAGAAGTATATCCTGAGAACCTGAAGTTGAAATTTTCGTGCCTGAATATCTATTGACGTCTATAAGTCAAAGTCAAAGTCAAAGCATTTATTTCAAATAGGCACTTAAAAGGCACTTTTGAACGTCAACATTTACATTAAAATAGAATTGATTCTAGTCGCCCCTTCCAAAATGTAGTTTCGTATGGAGAAGAATGGGCAAGAAACTCCACCGTTACTCTTTTAAAAATGATTTAACTACAATATTTAACATACATTCATTGTATAATTATGTGTGAAAACGATGCATCCAGAACAAAATTACTGTACAAAAATTGGTAAAAAGAATGAAATTGAAGCAATTACAGATAAATTAACTTTATGATAGATACATGGTGCCCACACATTTACAAACATTGTAAAAGTAAATATACAATTTTCCTAGAAAATTAACAAGTATGTAATCAGTCAGTGTGTAAGTTAAAGTAATCACTGAGTGTAATCAATGTCATAGATATAATTAATTACATAGTTCAATTAGCAACCAGTTTGATTTTGTCTAGACTCTAGATTGTCCTATGGAGCAGGACCAGCATGTTTCCAAGCATTCTTATCTTGGATATAATCCTCTAATTTGTAATATGCTTGTTTACAAAGTGTACTTTTCATATGAGTTTTAAATTTCCTTTCATTTAATTGCAATATGTCACAAGGTATTTTGTTATAACATTTAACACAGTACCCCATAAAAGATGTATGTACTTTAGCTAATCTGGAAAATGGTTGATCTAATTTGTCTTTGTTTCTAGTATTAAAATTATGTCTATTACTTATTTTATTAAAAAGATGTAGATTTTTTCTTACATACATGATATTTTCATAATTAAATTGGCAAGGTACCGTCATAATATTAATCCTTTTAAATAGGTCCCTGAGAGATTCGCGGCGACGTAGATTATAAATGGCTCTGACTATACTAGTAACCAAACCAATAAAATCTGTAAACAAACGTAAAATGAACCCATAAATTACTTGCGAACATTTATGAAATCTTTGATCCCCGTTTCTGTAAAATGTGAAAAAAGTAGATGTGCCAATATATTACTAGGTGAGCGATATGCAGATCACGCCGTAAACTCTGCTTGCGCGATGTAGCTGATGTAGTTGCGGTGTGACGTCAATTAAGTTCGTCGCTTGCCAGTGCCAGTTGTGGACAGACGCACTGGACGTGCATCGGAACCGGTGGTTACATATTATATGTAATGACGGAGTCAACGGTAGCTGGTAGTGTACAATAAAAACAAATTTATCGTTGTAGCGTGTATGCAAATCAACGCGATTAATCATTTTACAAAATACCTTGCATTGCATTTACCAGTTTTCATCAAAATAAGAATAAATTGTCGATGACTACCTATTAGTAGGTAACTATTGACGCAACTGAACTCTGTTAGAAGCACAAGTCATTCATAATTAGAATACTTTGATAGTTATCTGTGTCCATTACTCTGTAGATAAACATCCCAGGTAGGGGGTGATGAAAACGCCCAGTTTTTGGAAAGAAAATTAACGTCATGTCATGAACGTCATAATAGCGGGACCAACTCTCGTAATTGAAAGATTCTACCACGTAAATTTAGTACCCATTTCGTACGATTTTGTACCTGTCCTGATTTTTTTTTTACCTCAACACGGCCTAAAAGGAATTTCACGATAACACTCTGGTCCCGCCATTATGATGCGTTATAATGGAGGGACCATGCCTGTACAATACAACAACGAATTACATCATTCTGATGAAACCAGTATTTAGTACCTGATTCAAAAATCAAAAACAATGGGTGACGGAGATCTTAGTTGTTTCTTTATAATTTTTTAAACTTTTTTATATGCCTGAACAATTTCACGAGCAAAAATACTTCTAGTAAAAAAGTGCAGCTACATTTCGAGCAGGCGCTAATAGTTAGCTAATATTTTATCAATTTAAAATATCGGTTACGCCAAGCAGGAACATTATTAATATTCGTCTAACATATTTTATAAAGGTATTAATTACTATTAATAATCCTATTTTTAAAATGTGTATACATACCTATTTACGCGAGGTCAGTCTGCAACTTAAATACTAATTTTTAATCAAATTGAAGAAAAAGAGAATCAAAGAAAACATTTGAAGTAGTCGAACAGAAACTTCTCTCATTCTCTGTTACTTGGATGAGCGAGACGGAAAGCCATATATTATGGTCTTCAAATACCTTTATTGGCGCGGATACTGTCTTACGAATGAACGATTTTTTATTATTTGTTGAGATACAACATTATAAAAGGTTAAGGTGGAATTAAGTAAGTTTTTAAGGATAGTAAAATTTTAAAAAGTCAATCGTTCGTCATTTCACATTGCATTATGTATGAAGAAATATAATTTAACAAGTTGTTGCATATTTTTAACCGAATTCCAAAATAAGGAGGTCAAAGGTCAAACAAGGTTATCAATTTCACATGTTGATATAATTTTTTATGTATGTTCGGGCATAACTCCGTCATATTTAGACGGATTTGCAGAATACTTTTTTGTTCGAAAGGGGTTTATTCCGAAATGGTCCCATTTAAATTTCATATAGATTTGATGATGCCTTTTGGAGACAGACGACGGAACTCCTCCAAAAATGACAGCAAATCAACCGCGATTGCTGCTATCGCATAAATATTATGCATTGTTTTGACCCCACGGATGATGAAATTTCGAATTGGTGTGGGGCAGGTACCATAACACACCAATTCTAAATTTCATCTCTCTCAATTCTCAACTTTAATTAAACTTTTTTTTTTTTTGTATGTTCCCCGATTACTCGAAGATGGCTGGACCGATTCGGATATTTTTTTTTTGTTTGAAAGGTCCCAGGTGGACCCATGATCATCAAGTCAGGATCTGATGATGAGATCCTGGAGAAATAGAGACAACTCTTCAAATTTTATAGGCACACTTGAAGCAATTTGTGTAGTTTTTGGAAGAATACTTTCTCGGAGTGGTTCCATTTCAATTTGGTGAAGATCTGATGAAGAACTTCAGAGATAGGCAACGGAACTCCTCAATAAATGATAGCAAATGGACTGGGATTGCTGAAATCTCATGTCCGTCTATTGTTTACACCAGTTAATAACATAACATCACGCCAGTACGCTGTGAAGGGGTAAGCACATGTGAACCACTAAAAAGTGAAAAATAAAAAATCTTTTTTCAAAAAAATAAACAACCGACTTCCAAAAAAAAACTAAAAAGTGAAAAATAACTTTAATTTCGGAAGGCGGTGACAAAACAATAAAATACATATCCAAAGTCACCGACTTCCGAAACTAAAGTTATTTTTCACTTTGTAGTGCTTTTTTGGAAGTCGGTTGTTTTCACTTTGTAGTGTTTTTTCGGAAGTCGGTTGTTTTTTTTTTGTTTGGTAAAAGTTTTTTTTTGTTAACCGCTAAAGAAAGCTAAGATACAACACTTTTGTGTTACTTTTTAAATCAATGATGACAACGGACCGATGGTGAATAAAACAAAGTGTCAAGTTAATAAAATTTATTAATAATAAAAATTACATTATCGCTCTATACACAATAGAATAGAACTGAGCGCAATATTATCAAAAATCGATTTCACATTATATTGGTGGGGAGATGGCAGCACCATCGATTTAACTATATTCTGACAGGACTTGTAGTTTAACTTAATTATTTTTGATAATATTCTATGAATGCGCTCAGTAGTCGACTTATTTAATTAAAGTTAAAAATATCATTAATGGCACCATGTTAGTTTCAGCTTAATTGAGTAGATACAGACATAAATAATTTATTTTGTCGACATTACTTTCACAGTTATTGTCCAAAAACTTTCATAATAATATTTCCTGATTTGACAAGAATGTGTTTGTATTTTCTTTCATTTTATTTCTGAGATTCGTTGAAGTATTCGTTCTTGCAAGCTCTGATACACTTTCTTAGGAGAAGCGTATAGATACTTGCACCTTACCTTACTTAAAATTGAATTTAAACACAAACATTTATTGTTCCGATATACTTACAGCCGTCAAAACTTAAATAAAACTCATCCGATGACCTTGACAACATATGACCTTGATGTGGTTACCAAGGTCGAGGTGAATTTAGATATGTTCGGTACATTTATATGGAGAGCTTTACATGAAAATGACCTCAAATTTTAAATACAAGGTCATTTTAATATTGTTTGTTCCGATAGCGACCAAAATTCATTAAAATTACGTACAAAGCTAAATAATATCAACATTGACCATAGGCTTACCCAGATCCACCCAGACATATTCCAGCTTTACCAAAAAAATGGAAAGTTTGATATGAATGGAATCTGGGTATGCCCATGAATTTTTTTCCCCAAGTTTTTTACATGATCACGCATGGCATGGCACAACAGAGAGGTAAGCAGATGGGGACGGCTGTTTTCGTCTCAGAATGCTTTTCTTTACTTCGCGAGCCTGATTCGTACTCGTACATGCCGCGGCCTGACGCGTAGGCGCCGCCGCCTTGCGCCATCGCCTGAGGAGAAGGAAATGTAGGAATATCAGCATTTTAGGACCTATGATGAAGTGAATCTATTCCATGAGTACAATCTATAACACTTTAGACAGTAGTTAAGGTAATTCATAAAGAGAAAGACGGAAATTAGATAGTTTGGGGCTGGAGTATTATGAAGCTTACGATGTCATTTGGAGCCACTTCTCATAAGTGTCGTAAAGGCGATTTTTAAGTAATTGTTGCTCTAATATAGTTTTCTATATTCTAAAGTTTAAAACTGTGATCATCAATCCTTTGCTCCAGAAGAGAGTGACTGGTCCAAGAGGAATTGATCTCTCCTTGGACCATTCGTTGTAGCGATTTTATGAGGTTTGTATATTTGAATTTAAATGAATGAAAGATGATATGGCTAGAAAGGGTTTGACTTCTTAGATGACGACTAACGGAGAGAAGTTTAGAAGAAAAAGATATGTTGCGTCGATCCCAAATCAATTGTGATTAGGGAAAGAAAATGGATGAGAACTTTTGAATAGTTTGGAAGACAAATTAAAAGCCACTTACACTGCTGGCCTGATAACCGCCACCCTCCTTCTTCTGGAAGGGCGTATGTCCGGGCGGGTAGTACACCGCAGGCCCGGCCACGTTGCGACTGTTGGCGACCAGCGGGGTCTTCGCTGGCGGACTGGGGGCGGAGTCCCGCGTGTCTCGCACGTCGCGGTTAAGCGTGGAGCCCTGCTTGGAGCTCTCGTGTGTCACGTGGACGTTACGCCGGACCACGCCGTCTGGTTGAGTTGGGTAACGCTGGAAGAACAATAAGGGTTATTTCTTTTACTTAATTATCTTGGTTTGGTTCAATTTATTTGAGAGCAGTGGTGATGAATTTAAATACACAAAGTAAAGGGCCTGCCTGGGTTCAAACTCACGACCTACAACTTCTAAGTTGGGGCAGATACCACTGCTCCTGTCATCGTGTGTACCACACTAATAAAGCTGACTTCGATCAATATCTCATACTTACAGTTTCAGGGAAGTCAGCCAGCAGGTCGTCTAACTTCTTGGGTGGCTGCTGCGTGCCGGGGGAGGGGGTGGAGGGGCGCGGGAAGGGGCCGGGGGAGGGGGAGGGCGCGGGGTGCAGGCCGTGCGGCAGGGGGGAGGGGGAGGGGAAGCGCTGCGTCGTGTTTTGCGCAGAGTAGCTTGTCTCGGAGAACTTGTATGTCGATGGACCCTGTGCAGAAGAATTATCAATTAAATATAGGTTCAATTGACTTGAAAATAACCAAAAATATTAAGTACTTGAATTTTCTTGTAGTTTGGAAACAGACATTTTACACTTAGCAAAATAGAGATACTAAGTATTCGAATTTCTAATAGACTAATTATAATTTAATAAAAGCGATTTGTAACATTCTTCTCTCTTCATACGGACGTAGATACTGTAAGTATACCTCTGCTTAATTCTTTGAGGAATCATGCGTGAATATGTTTTGTTACATAATACATAAGTAATTCAATTAGCAGACGTGTGTGCTGTTTTCTTCCGACAGTACTTAGACTGAAGCAGTCATTAAAACCACAATTAAAACTGAGGAATTAAATAGACTGGCGAACATTGAAAACTGTCTACTAACTAATCCGCAAGACTGACTAATCTGTGAAACTGTGTGTCCGTCAACGAAGATACGGGACCGTGCGAATAATTCAAGTAGTCGATTATTGAATTTTATCGGTAAAAAAAACGATAATTTAAAAAAACTAAAAAACCCGACTGCTTTTCTGAGTGTTCATGGAAAAGCCCTAAAACAAGAAATTCGTTGTACCCGTTTGCACTTAACTTAAGAATCGCCAGTTGCTAAGGCGATGCTTATAAGCAGATAAATTGTAGCAGTCGGGACCTATTCTAGAAATGGAGGCTTAGTGAATTGAGACCACATACCTATATTACATTGCAGATTACTCCAATCTACTGACTAGACGGCTGACTTTCTAGAATGGGTCCCGACTGCTACAATTTATCTGCTTATAAGCATCGCCTTAGCAACTGGCGATTCCTAAGTCAAGTGCAATCGGGTACAACGAATTTCTTGTTTTAGGGCTTTTCCATGAATACTCAGAAAAGCAGTCGGGTTTTTTAGTTTTTTAAATTACCGTTTTTTTTATTATTTTTTATTATGATATCACTTTCACAGTAATTACGAATCTAACGACACCTCGCAAGCTAAAATCCATCGAGCCGTTCAGGCCGCAGAGCGTGCCAAACAATTATACATACATACATACATACATACATACTCTCGAAAAACATAACCCTCCTTCTGGCGCAGTTGGGTAAAAACACATCGAAGTTTGGACAGCAGTCAAATTAAATCATTCATTCTTAGTTCGCGCCCCAAACTAATCTTATGTTTGTAGGTGATACGGACTAGAAGCCGGTACTCTCGGCCGAAATTACGGATTTCGTGCTTAGAGAGTAAACAAACTAACGAAACTGAAGAATTACATTAACGGACGAGTGAAGAAAGCTGATTGGCTGAGTGATACGTGGACTGAAATTCTAACCTCCTATTACACATAAGTTTACGTAAATACTTGTTTCTACTTACATATGGGCCGTGTCCATTATGCGGTTCCGCGGGTATGAGCTTTGTTTCGTTGGCGGGGGCAGGGTACACCATACGTTCGTTAGTGCGGTCTGAAACATTGTTGAAAAGGATATAAGTCCGCATGTTGCTTCATACATACTTAGGTATGGTGCAATCACAAGTTTCTACAAGCTGGTTTCTACCTTGGCCAGCGGCTAAGCATTGCCATACAGCGTGGTAATGCTGCCAGTCTCTTGGGAACATTACCAGTCGGCAGCGATGCGGATGAATTTTTTGACGCCATTTTTTAAGTTGTGAATAGGTTTAGTTAAGTTAGTATTAAGTATATTTGTTTTTTTTTTATTTACAGAAATAATTGAATACAGATACTGAAAAGTGGAAAAAAATAATCACAAGTACTTCTGGCAGACATGCTAGCTTTTACCTGGTATTTCGCTCGCGTTAACCAATTTAAACAAAACCTTAACAAATTATACACTTAGATCTTCCTAATGAATCACTCTGTCTATTGGTGAAAACTGCATGAAATCCGTTCAGTACTTTTTGAGTTTATCGCGAACAGACAGACACACAGAGACGCGGCCACAGCACTTTGTTTTATAATATTATGTAGGTAGTCATAGTGATTTTTGACACATTACCCGTTTAATCTTAATAGTAGCGGAGGCCCATTTAGTAAAATGACGTGTGATTGGAAATGCCTGTCCCAGTAGCCTAAGAGTTTAAACAACAGACGTTTTTGGGGCCAATTAATGGGACCTCTCTTTCTAAGGCCCAGTTTTGTAGGTAAATACGTGTGAGCAGACACTTTCTTCCAATACAGATACCTACTTATGATCATATTTTAATAAGAAACTAGCTTCTGCCCTCGGCTCCGCCCGCGTGGATGCCGGTTATCGCGTAAAAAAAGTAGCCTATGTCCTTCTATGGAGAAAGTACATGTGTGTGGGATATTATAGATCCCAAAATTCCATTACGATCGGTTCAGCGGTTCAGGCGTGAAAGCGTAACAGACAGACAGAGTTACTTTCGCATTTATAATATTAAGTAGGGATAAGTGTGAGCAGGCACTTTCTTCTACTACAGATACTTAAGAGTATATTATTTTATGAATAAATCTCTTACCATCGGAGGTAGTGACAGTGCGGTACTCCCGGGTGGAAGTGTTGCAGTGGGAGCAGTACT
Organism: Polymixis lichenea; assembly: GCA_949091785.1. NCBI lineage: Eukaryota > Metazoa > Arthropoda > Insecta > Lepidoptera > Noctuidae > Polymixis > Polymixis lichenea. The sequence goes on from OX420956.1 coordinate 15,237,109, forward strand.
GGCAGCCGCCCGGGCCAGGCGGCGCCACTAGTGCCACGGGGGTTGGGGAACCGGCCGATGTGCTGGAATTATAACGGTTTTGGTGAGATTGGCGTCTTTGGTAATTCGGGAAAACATGTCAAACTAGTGAAAATGATTGGAAATGCTTTCCTGTGGTGTGTTACCACAAGCTTAACGCTAAATGTGAGCTTTTAGGCAAGTTTGGTAATTTGACCAACATTACCAAACTTGCTAAAACTCACTCAAAATACGTCTAAAATGCCTCCAGCCACAATATTTGCAATTTTTGGCATGTTTAGTAATTTGACCAGCGTTACCAAACTTGCCAAAACTCATTCACAATGCCTCTAAAACGTCTTTAACCACAATATTTGCTATATAAGACATGTTTGGTAATATGACCAACATTACCAAACTTGGCAACAAGTTACTTACGTGGTCCTGTTGTGTTCGGAGCTGACGTAGGTATGCTGATGTTCTGCGTGGACAGGTATCGGCACTGTGGCCGGGTCCTGGTCAGCCGGCACCTCGTAAGTGTAGGTTTTGACGGTAGTTGTCACTTTGTTCATAGGAGTACCACCGCGAGATAGCTGGAGAGAAAGTTTGATTTTGAATAAATAACCATTAGAATATTTTCATTATTTTTGCCACCGACACGCTAGGAGTTCAGAGGGTAATTGCGCATCAATAGGAATCGGTTTCATTTTAACAGTTCCACAACATTCATGGCGTTGTTTACGTTGCTAAGCAAACAATTTTGTCAAACATGTGATAGAATGGATTAGCAACAACCTTCAAAACGATTCTGACTTATTAGTCAGAATCGTTTCCCCTCATTCGTCGTTTCGTTTCGTTTCATCTTTTCGTTTCGTTTGCCCTATTGGGCTACGCAATTAGGGTGCAGAACTGAGTACGTAATGTATAAATTACAATAAGTCAAACTCAAACTATATACAGTGCCTGCCAGGGGTGCGGGTTGTTCGAAAGAGATACCGTGGCCCCTGGCACACAGGCAACTGAGGGAACACGGGTGGGTTTTAGTCAGTAAAAGTCTGACACGCCCTCCTGCTCCACCCAGAGCGGGAGAAGTTATTTAATGAATCGTTATATAGAGTTTATACTGTATTTAAATTAAGCCATTTACAGGCACTTTTCAATGGTCAAGGAGTCGGTCAGTCAGAAAGATGCGACTTGGTTGCCCATTCCAAAGTGTAGCACTTAGGTTCTTATGGATAACAACGGGCAAGAAGCTCCACGGGCCACGGATACTCCATGATGATGATGGGACTCCCTTTTCCGCCCTTAGACTCCCGTTCGGTCCGTTGTGCGTAGGCACAGATAGGTACTCCATGGATGGATAATAAATGGATCAAGTATCATATTTAAGGGAGTGAGTGAAAAAAAACTGCTTGCAGTAATGACCTGATGACTCAATAACTTGATCATGAATTGAAACATGACTCAATAAATTCCTAATCCTTCAACTTGCTTCAACATGTTTGAAAAATTTGTCTGTTCAACGACGTAAATAACGGCATTCCGTTCTTTACGTCGTTGTACTGTTGTACTGTCAAAATGAAAGCCATCACTGTTAGTGTGTTATGTACCCCGCCTACGCCAATGGCAAACATGGAACCCATGTAATTTCGTCATGCCCGTCTGTCAGTTTGTCCGTCCGTCGAGATGCTTTAGAGCTAATTTACTTGGGAACTATTTGCACTATATCGATTAAAACACCTTTCTATTTACTCATCGATGAAAAATGGTAAAGGGTATTCTGTGTACCGAAATGGTGTAGTGAAAAAGACCATTCATATAACCGTGTGTTGTTGTATCCTCTAACAAGATTTTTATGTTTTTAACATCGATTACTAATAAAGTGATCGATGGTTTTTAAGAATTGATAAACAATAAACCCAAGATACACAATTAGCGTCTCAAAAACGTCCGCATACGTGCGCAATGTGCGCAGGTGTCAATAGATAGTATCGTCAGTCATCTTTCAGTCAGTTATTTTGAACATTGCTTTGTAAAAATCACTTTAAGTGATGCGTGTAAGGTTGAATTTGCAAAAAAAAAATGTTTTTATCATAACTGACGAATTATTAGAGACAGTATTGAGTGTTACTTTTTTTCGAGACTGTGCAATGTGCACCTTGTGTTTTTAAGTCAATAGGTAGTTGTTGATGTGCGTATGTATGGGATATTTTCGAGTCCAACCCGGTAATAACTTTGGTTTTCATAGTTTTTTTGAGAAATTCTAGGAAGGCACAACTTATTTTTGCGGTCGATAACGTCAATATTGTACGTGTAGGTATGTTGCATGCGTAAATTTTATTTATTCGCCCGACACGCACGTATATACACAGAAGCTACGGTAGGTATCCGTTTAAGTTCATTAAAAACTAATTACACAACCTAACTTTTATGCTTTGAGCTAAAGCATAAAGGCTCCCACAAACAGGCGCGATGCAACTCTCGTAGTACAAAATAATTTCTATGAAATCTTCATGGAAATTGTTCCACAAGTGTCGCGTCGCGCTAGTCTAAAGAAGTCTTACAACTTACTTTTAAGTCTAGCCTTAAAAGTAAGTTGACGATTTCATTATATATTGGGTGGGTAGTGAGGGGCTTGTGGCTAAGTAACAATAGCTGCACGGGTCGATTGATCAGGTTAAGCTATGCTTGCCGCGGTTGGTCCGTGGATGGGTGACCATCTTTACATACCAAGACCCCTCCGTGCCTCGGAAAGCACGTTAAGCCGTTGGTCCCGGCTGTCATTTGTGGATTTTTGGGAGTCGGTACGGGTCGTCAGAAGCCCGAAAGTCTGACAACCAGTCTTACCAAGGGTATCGTGTTACCCAGTTACTGGGATGTGGAGGTCAGATAAGCAGTCGCTCCATGTAAAATACTGGTATTCAGCTGCATCCGGTTAGACTGGAAGCCGACCCCAACATGGTTGGGAAAAGACTTGGCAGATGATGCAGATCAGTGGGTGGGTACTACATAATTTATTTTTCACGTAGTAATTGTAAAAATAACCTAATAAATTACTTATATACTCAGAGGTAAGCATTTTTATAAGTTTATTTTTATGTTACCTATATATTAATGGTGAGATATATTTTCGAGATTTTTAAAAAAGGGGGTCGAGGTAACCAGAGATTGGTTTTGGCATCCTCCTCGTAGGTGGTGTATCCTGTGACCAGGCCGCCGTTTTATAACTTATTCAGTTCCATCACATTGTTCCATGCATGCTGACGCACACACTTCACATTACCAATTTACCTCCCTGACGGGTAAGGTACATCTGAATGATCGTCAATTTAGACCAGCTTGACGATACTGGCATCCCTCGTGGCGATTGACCCCCGATGTATACAGAAAACAATAAAGTATCTATACTAAGACGTGCGAAAACTTTAATTGCGCGATGCAGGTCTCCAATACGTTTCAATCACTCCGACTGTCTGAGTGAGTTGAAAATTGAATTAAAGTTGGTTTTTGTAAATAATTTTCGTTGTTAATTTTTTTATTTTATTAATTTAATGAAAGTAACAAAAGAAAACTTGAAAAATGTACAAAAATAATTGCAGTTACCGAGTTCCGAACTCGTGACGACATTGGAATTTGCTTGTCTGTCTAGAGAAGTAGGTACCTACGAAGAGATTTAATACAATGTCTTTGGGAAGGTAGGAATCCTATTAATATACAATCATACGGTAAGAAAGTAGGTTAAAAAAAAAACAGTTTGAACTTACCTTTTATTTAAATTATATTGGGGTAAGCCAACAGTACCAACATATATTTTTGAAATGTTCTAATTAAGCCATTTTAGTTGATAACCTCGTGTGATAACCAGAGATCGGATATTCGGAAGCATATTCACCTAAAGTTGCGATGTTGGCTAATATGGAACGCGCATTTGTATCGAAAAAATCTTCTTTTAATGTAAAAAAAATGTTTCAACTACACATATTTGCATCGTGATTAATTTTAAATAAATATGTGTCTGAATAGCTATGCAATCCTAATAATTTAGAAGTCGCTTCCATACTATACACCTGGCTAGTTATGCATTCCCGGTGTTCCTGGCATCCCGGGATTTTTTTTATCAAAAAATATTTTTTAAGCAGCCCCTTCCATACTTTCATAACTAAAAATGAACTTTAAATATGCATTCATTATCCGATCTCTAGTGATAACCAACACGCAATCATAAAAATAAAAAATAAAAATACGTTGTCCTATAAAGGACGCCATTGTGACCTGACCTCACATCATACAACATAACAGCGAACGATCAAGACGCTTCCCTAGTTTTGCCCACCGGTCCTTACTGTTCCGTCGTAGTCGGGTAAAACGATACAGTCCTGGAGACCGACAACAAACGGAGTAGGGTTTGTAATTTATTAACGGAACCCTATAAAAAGATTACCCAATACCCATACTGTGTAAAACATATATTTATATTAGGGATGTACCGACTAGTCGGCCACATTTGTAATCGACGACTAGTCTTTGCCTAGTCGGCCCATTTTTTACTCGTATAATATGCTTAAAAATTTAAAAGACAGTGATTGAAATGAAATTGAAATCTTTACTGTTATTATTTTTTATTATAGAATCAGTTTTACAGTTTACTTTCAGTGCAATCTAGAATAGGATAGGAAGGAATAGGAACCCTTGGTTTGGTCCATTAATTAATTAAAGCGCCCTCCACCGGGACCTCAAGATGGATGTCGTAAACATAGTTATACAGAAATATGCAGAAGCTCATGAACACAGACTTCATCATCACGTGAATGTCGAGGTGATCCAACTCCTTGACAACACTGAATTAGTGCGAAGACTAAAAAGGGTAAAACCCTAGTTTAGTGCAGTGTAAGTGAACTTAAACTGTAGTGCAAGTGCTGTCTTTAATAAAGAAAACGTGAACCAAGTGTCTTCCCCTTAACTTACAGTGAATAAGAAAGACGTTATTGGACGATTTCTTAGTTTAATAGTTACTTAGCAGTTTAAGTTATATTTAAATTACTTATTAGCTAATAGGCTAGATTGTAATGTGAATAAAGTATCATCTGTTGTGATATTTTATATAAAAAAAAAAGAATTGGTTTGCCATTTTGAACTTTGCCGATGTCACCCGAAAGCAATTATCGGCTTGGCCGACTAGTCTGCTATTTTGCAACCGACTAGTCGGCTAGTCAGCCCATCTCTAAACATGCAGAATCCTGTTTCGTAGCCAGGAACAAAATGGGGGTCGCGTTAACCGTGCGGTTTTAACATCCTTCTCTTAGGTGGCGCGTCCGGTTACCAGGAACGACTTTTTTGACTTTTCTATTCATTATCTGCGTTACCATATTGCCACCCCTTACGGGTGAGGCACATCTGAATGACCGCCAATTTAGACCAGCTTGGCGAGACTGGTTTACCTCGAGGCGAGTGACCCCCGAAGGACTACTGAAGTGTCAACGTATATAAGCAAAGTAATGCGAAAACTTTGATTGCGCGATGCAGGACTCAATACGTTTTGAATTCATGACTGACATGAAGTGAGTTCAAATTCCAATTTCGGTTTGCTTTTCTATTATTTTTCAATCAATTAGCCTTTATAGAGTTGTTTTAACGTAATATTTTTTGTTAATTTCATTGTCACAATGAAAGTAACAAAAATGAAATGGAAATATATACAAAAATAAGCAGGCAACTGCAATTATTTTTGTATATTTAGAGGCTCTGAGTCTGAGGATTATGCTATAATGGAATATACTAGAATCTGGTAGGATAGAATATCCTACCAGATGATAAGTATGCAGGTAGGTTAGTACTTGGTTATTATTTCAATACCCTTTTTGTGTAATCATTTTATGTTTATATTTTCGAAGCAATGAAATGGCACTGGCTCCTCCAGAAGCGCCTGACTCCGAAGTACTTATTGGAGAAGGGCTATGGTACATATGTATATGTGCGAAAACTTAAATTGCGTGTTATTTATTAATCTCCGTATTCAATCAAGTGTGCGTATTTTAAGTTACCCCAACGTGAGTCAAAATTCACTTTAGAGTTTAGTTTTTCGTTAGTTTCGTTCTAATATTTTAGCCTCAAATATGTTTTTGTAAGCTAGAAATGTCTTTAAAAAAATTTAAATCGTTGTAAAAATTACAAAAAAATATTGCTTTCGCCGGGATTCGAACTTATGTCTTTGTACGTACGAATGTAATGTATGTACAACGTGATTTTTGGCGGTGATGCGATGAGATCAAAAGGCAAAGGGGGATTTCAAGGGCATGAGTTCGACTACCGGGTAAGGCAAAGTGTTTTTGGGTTTTTCTTTCTCTGGAATTTCTTGCCCGGAATCTGGTTTCGTACCCAGTTGATGGCCATATTCTCGCCCCCTATTAGTTCACATTCTCACGGATTTTGTCGCGCACTGGATTTTGAGCTGTGTAATCTAGAGTGCATTCAAGCGCGTCGAAAAAACACGCCGTTGGATTTTCAACTTTTGGCGTAGTGCGTTGAAGATCGCACGAAGTGCGTATACACCGTGAAATTTTAATGGTTGTTTTCCCGCAGCGAAATGTTTTAGTCTTGGTAATACAATCGTTTTATAAACAAATAAAATATTAGAAACAAAAAATGGCTGATTAACCATTGTGAAAAATCACCACGTGCGAGAGTTTATTTTGCTTTTAACATTTATGCATCGCTGTTCCCTTTGTCGGAGGTGCGTGCGATTCGAGTAGTACCTACAAGTTACCTCTAGTGTTACTATTGAGTAGTGTTTTATCGAGTTGATGAATATTTTTTTAATAATTTTAAAACAAAAAAAAATCTTTATTTTTTTACTTTTACTCTATGCTTCGAAAGTACTCCTTATGGCAAGTTGTTCTGCCGCGGGAAAACAACCATTAAAATTTCACGGTGTATAGACTTACATGGGACATAAACATAATTGTTACTCGACGGCCCCTAAGTGGTAGATAAGTGATTTGCATGTTTTGTTTGCGTGTCCTTCAGGCCAGCCTATACCATCGTTTAGTTTAAAGGCAGGTTTATACAGGGTCCGTGACTGACTACGAATTCGAGACAAGTCAGCGCTGACCCGACAAAAACTCAATGTAAATTGATTTGAAGTCAGTACAGCGGTATGAAGTCAGCGCTGACTTGTATATTCGCAGACGAATGTTCTGAAGTCAGTCCGCTCCTGACTTGTGCACTGATCCTGTGTAAACCAGCCTTTATAAAAATAAGTCTAAGATGGAAAAACGCACTTTAAATCCATCATCATAAATCCATCATCACATTAAATTAACTAGTACATGATGTACACGTGTTTGAAACTTTCAAGCGTCCGCCTGTAAAATTTGTCGTTTGTAGTTAGGGGATTATACGTAGGGACCGTCGTCCAAATCGGGGTGTACACCTCTGTCTAACCCTCTGTAGATTCCAGGCGTGATGCAACGTAATGTTAGATAACTTACAGTGCCGGTAGAGGGCGCCTGGTGCTGGCAGTGGGCGCAGGGCGGCGCCGGCGCCAGTTGCGGGGGGGCGGGGGACAGCTGCGGCGGGAGCACGCGGGACTCTGCGGGCACGGAAGAACATTATATGTATTACGCTATGCCTGTATTCCAACAAAAAAAAGGCTGCAGGGTTTTCATTGGCAAACAAATATCAACCTTGACACACTTGTTATAAAGTTGAAAATAAATTCAACGTCCGTTAGTAAGAGAGCATGAACTGACTGATGAATTGTCCAAGCAGACGGGTAGGCGATTTACAACTTTATTTCTATATGAACAACGTTGATATTTGTTTAGCAGGGAAACGCAACAGCGAACGGAAAGATACTTATTTTCTACTTTATTTTTAGAGACATAACGTTGAAATTTATTGGTAGGACAAGCACGATGAAGACAAAGCTCACCAGTCTTCTCCTCCCTGTACATCTCCTGCCTGAGCTCCGCAGCCCTGGTGACCGTGGGGGGCGGAGGGCTGGAGCCCCAGGAGGAGGACTCCACCCGTTCCTCTCGCTTCATGGTGGAGTAGCCGCTGGACGGGGCCTTGGCTGGGGTGCTGTAAGTGGAAAAAGATGCTAATGGTGAGATTTTTGACGGATTCGGAGTTGGTTTTTGATCGGTTTGTGGCGACATCTACAACGTCACATGCGAACTAGGTACGCATCACACTGACGTCACGCAAAATCTGCATCGCGCAATCGAAGTTTACAGCACTACACCGCGTCGGTAGCCCACCAGACAAAACACCCGACTGGTCGGAGGATTATTCCTTTTGTATAGAGGATACGCATTGGATTTTCAACTCTCGGCGTTAAACTGAGCATTGAGTATACAACAGAATACATTTCACCGCCTCAAAAAACACTGATAGATTTTCAACACTCGGCGGAGAATCTTGTTGACATTTTTCCATACCAACTTCGGGAGTGTATTACTCCACAGTTCGACAATGTACATCAAAAATTAAACATCGTATGTTTTGTCTTATTATTAATATTGTCTGTACGTAAACAGAATACTAAAATAAAAAGCCATTAAAAAGTTAGGAGCCAACAAAGATTCGTTTTTCTTGCTAATTTAACCTAACTTTGGGCGTGTTTAAGTAACAAAAGAAGTGTAAAATCTCCAAAACCAAGTCGGTACCGACAAACATCAAACATCGAAAAGTTCAATAAATTTTATTGGTCAATGATTTATGCAGTGGTTTTTTCATAAAACCCAATCTTCCGAAGGACTTTTCTTAATTTTTTACGCGCCTGTTGTACTATAAATGATCCTGCATCTCACTCAATAATGTTGTACGTGTAGACTAGCGTCTAACTGCTCATCACTGATACTACCTCAGTCGGACACGATGCCTGATGAGACAGCGAGCTTTTTAACCAGGCCCACCATTGAGTTCGAGCCCGCGACTAGATTTCCCTTAGTAGTGCGGCTATACACCGTGACATTTTAGTCGTCTTACAACGGCAGCCCACTCCATGTATCCAATGACTACTAATCATTTATAAAAAAAAAATGATATTTTTGAACATTTGCATAATTCAAAAAATTCAAATATCATTCACTAAGACGCATCACGTAGTTTGAAACACCCTTTTATTGAGGTGGAATTAATGATAGAATGTAATGGTAGGTAGGTAGATATCTTCTACCGTTTGATACGTAAACATTATTAACAGGGAGGGTGTTTCATAATTCTAAAGCATTATTTATTTTTCTTTATACCTATTATCTTAATTAATGGTAACAATGTTTTAATCGCGCCTAGAGGTATTTTATGAGTGGACCACCTTTGTAAGACGACTAAAATGTCACGGTGTATAGTGCGTTGAAGGTCCAGTGCGCTTGCTCTATAAAATCCCGCTGAACTGTGACTGTAGACAAAGTGAATTGTGGACTAGTCTATCCCAAAAAAGTAAGGGGACACGGGGGGGGGGGGGGGTACAAGATGGACAATGATGTTTAAAGATCCTGTTCCGCGAGCCTGAAAACGCAAAAACCGAGATAATGAACGAATACCCTAGCATAACAAACTGTTTTTAAAATATGCATCTTCTTACCCCCTCCTGTAGTCGAAAGATGTGCTCTCAGCCGTATCAGATGTGTAGCCATCTAAAAAATAAGACAAATGGTTTTTATAACAGTCATCATTCAGTTCAATGGACTTCAAACAATATGGAAGCGTTTTCCATCACCGCTTCAAGAGTACCAGACAGACTGTGGTCAACTCATTCTTTGCCCATTCAAGAGAACAGTGGGCGGTAAAGAGACTTTTAAAGTAGATGGTACCCCTACTAACAATAGTTTGGTATTATGATAATCAGCCTTTGTTCGTTTTGAGAGCAGTGGTGAGTTACACAAAGTAAAGCAGGCGCTTTACTTTACGAGAAGTAGGTCGTTGGTTTGAACCCAAAGAGGCGCCTGGGTTCGCACCTACGACCTACATCTCGTAATTCGCGGCCGTTACCACTGGGACGTCACTGCTCACTGATGCTAATAGATGGGTACCTACTATAAATTACTAATTATCATAATACATGATAAGTTTTTATCCAGTGCGCAAACTGTAACCATAATTCAACATATTATATCATTCTAGAACCACAGCGCAGAAATTTTTGGCCAGTTATAAAAAAAAATCAACAGTTTCATAGAAAAGCGCAATGCCTACGCGGTCAAAATGTATCGAACAGCGATTTTTTTAAATATAACCGACGGAAAATTTCTGCGCTGGGGTTCTAGAATGTTATGATGAATTCATGCAGTTTGCGCATTGGTTAAAAACTTATCCTGTATAAACCAATCAGCCCTTTCCTAGCTATTGGGGTCGGCTTCCAGTCTAACCGGATACTGCTGAATACCAGTATTTTAAATAGAGCGACAGGCCTATCTGACCTCGAAAACCCAGTAGCTGGGTGGTACGATACTCCTTGGCAAGGCTGGTTGTTAGACTTTCGGAATACCCGTAACGATTGTCAAAGTTCCACGAATGACAGCCGGGACCAACGGCTTAACGTAATTTCCTAGGCACGGAGGTGTCTCGTCTCGGTATCTAAAGACGGTCATCCAGCCATGAACCGACCGCGGCAAGCGTAGCTTAACCTGATCGTCACCCGTCCGTCTAATATTTAGTAGCCACAAGCCCCTTAATCATGAACCATAGGATCTTACAAATTTAAGTAGGTAAAAAATAATAAGAATCTATACTTTTTCTCCTGAATCTCTTTCAAGGTAGGTGAACCTCTTGACCATAGTCTGTCTACCACTCCACAAAACCCTATAAAACCTACCATGATTCTTACTTTTGTACAGTTGCCTCTCCTGGTCCTTCTGCAGGTCATCGAGGAGTGAGTCCAGCTCTTCTACGTTCTGTGTCAAGTCTTTTGTGACCTTGGAACTCTTCACTTTAGAGTACCCTGGAAGATTAGAACATGATGTGTGACAAAAATGGTATTTTGTAGATCGAGGAAGAATTATAGAACATCAAGATATAAACCATATGTCGTGGTAGCCAGGTTCTGGGTCTCAAACAGGGCAAACTAAGTACAAATTTAGTTTATCTTCTTTAATAAAACATGCCAAAGCGTAGCTATTCACAAGCATACGACAGGCTATCGTATCTAAAATAACACTGATGACAGAAGAATGGCGGGTTTTGGGTGTGAGAACAGCGTTTATAGGACTCCTACCACCTTTCGACCTTGAAACTATGCACAGCAACATAATATGGTATGGACAATCCTGAAACGAACACATGAAATAAACGAAGTATTTACCTGGTGTAGAAGCAGCAGAAGACTCGTAGTTATAAGTGCGGGTGCCCGAGGTGATCGCTGGTAGATCCCTCTCATCCCTCTCGTAGTAATATGAGCTGGACTCTGAAGACTTTGGAGTACTCCTGGGTGGGATCGTGTATTCCTAGAAATAAAGAATACTGTGTGTAAATATACCTGAGCTTAAACAACAAAAATCTAGGAATATCTTTAAGCCACATTCTTCTAATTTTAGGGTCTTTAGGGAAATGGTGGACTCCAATTACGGAATATTTAGGAACACAACAATGCGGGATTTTCGTAAAAATAATATGAAAACCACCTCACGCATTATTATTAACTTATGTTGGAAACTAGCTACGACAGCGCTATTTTGTCAGTTGTCTTTCCCATTAAGGTGTTATTGCATCTATTGAAATTAGCCCTTCCCCGTTTGGGCGATTGCATCTATTGAAATTCGCCCTTCCCCGTTTGGGTGATTGCATCTATTTAAATTCGACTTTCCCCGTTTGGGTGATTGCATCTATTGAAATTCACCAGTACGCGAACAGCTAAAGTTCAAAGTGTTACCAAAAACGTGGGATTTGCGAACGTTTGGCGCACCCTGGACAATCAGCTATGGCTAACATCTTGCTGACTGACTACGGGCTAATATTTTTGCCATGGCATGAGCAATTCTCTTATTAAATAGTCCAGGAAAGTAATAGGCACCCTAATCGTAACACACTTTTTTATCAGAGTCTGAATCATTTTAAAGGATATTCCATCCATCTATCTCATCGATCTAATCCATTGCTTCTTATGTTCGAAAAAATTGCCTGCTCAGGAAAGTAAATAACGCAATGAATATTGTTGAGCTGTTAAAGCCATTCCTACTATCAGTGTTTATGCAATTATCCAGTCGATCCAGTGGCGGATTTACACATTTGCCGCCAGTAGGCCATTAAATTTTTGCCGCCCCTACTAACTTTTTTGAATTGTAATACTGAAACGCTATTGGAATATTTGAAAAATTCATATTCACAATTAGTGTACTTTAGACAGTCATGTACAGACATTGGAGTAGCTATTCGGTATACTTACTGTATGTACGGTAGGTACACAAAATATTGTAATTTTGTTAAAGTTTCGAGACTTCTTTTCTCCGCGTATATAATAATGTTTTTTTCTGCATAAGGCAAAAAAAATGAGCCAAATTTGCCGCCGCCCTAAAATTTGACGCCCTAGGCTCCAGCCTTCTCAGCCTGCTGGTAAATCCGCCACTGAGTCGATCACAGAATAGATAATAGTACTGGTTGTGACTTTTGACATTACAACCTTGAAAGAAGATTATAGGTAGATTAAACCTAAGTCCTGGTGTGGACATCTTAACGCTGAGTTTATTGAGCCCAACAGTTCTTTCTCTTAGATTAGAATGTATCAAAATAACCACCGATCTATCCATGTATGTCGCAAAACCAGTTTGCGATTTCCTTAACAACATTCTCAACTTTTGACTTCATAATCATGTAAAATTGTACGGAAGTATAAATTTTAACCAGTTCTAAGCTTAAAATCCGAACTTATAGATCTGTTAGTATAATTAGCAAGACAGTGAGTAATGCACTGAGCCAGTAATGATGTCATTCTCTTGCATTTCAGATGTTTATAGCCGTATTTTATCGCTGGCCGGCCAGTAAAGCTGATTTTACGATTAAAAATGACGTTGGTCACGTTACAACAAGTTATGCGCAAAATTGTGATAATATTCTGGATAAAAACCTTATATATGTAATAAATACATAAATCCACGCCTTTTCCCCATAGGGGTACTATGGGAAAAATACGTGAGTTTATGTATTTATGTTACAATCACATAAGAACAGGTATCTTTTTATAGAAAGATCGATCAATTTGCCTATCCTTTTGCTAACCATGTTGGGGTCGGCTTCCAGTGTAACCGGATGCAGCTGGATACCAGCATTTTACATGGAGCGACATTGTTCCGTGTGGTGCCGGACGTAAAGATTAGCACAATCCCATCTCTTCCCGTGAGTGTCGTAGGAGACGACTAAGGGACTTACCAGAGAATGGGCAGGAGCGTTCTCCATGCATTTGACCACCATACTGCGATCGCCAACCCGCCTGCCAAGCGTGGTGATTATGGCAAACATCCCAACAGTGGACGTCTTTCGGCTGAAATGGTGATGATGATGACATGGAGCGACTGCGCATTTGAACTCCGAAATCCAGTTATTAGATAACATGATACCCCTTGCTAACAGACTGGCTGTCAGATTTTCGGGCTTCTGACTCCACGTAACGACTGTCAAAGATATACGAACGACAGCCAGGACCAACGGCTAAACGTGATTTCCGAAGCACGGAGGGGTTTCGATAGGTATGTAATGGATGTGGTCACCCATCCACGAATTAACTTTTGAACTATCAAGGAGTCAGTAAGTCAGTTTTATTTTATTTTATACTGTTCGGGAAACTTACAGCTAACACAAACAGTGTTACTAAACAATATGAAACTGAAGGCCATTTACAAGTGTCCACTGAAGCTAGTCTCCCATTCCAAAGCGTAGATCCCTATGGACAAGAACAGAGTAACAAAGCAACGGTTTCTTAGGTTCTACCCTCACCTCAACAGTGTGCATGTCCTTCCTGTCGTACTTGCCGGAGGGGTGTTTCTCCTCTTTGTACTCGTAGTGGTACTCCCGGGCGCCTCCTCCTCCGCCGCGTCCTAAGGAGTCCAGCTTACTGCCCTTCGGGATCAGCTCGGACTTCATCATGTCTGTAAGAGGATGGATAAGGAAATTAAGATTGGTTTAACTTTGTACGTTGACAGCACTGGTGGCCCAGTGGTAACGGCCCAGACTTACGTGTTGTAGGTCATTGGTTCGATGCCAGACTGGCACATTACTATATGTAAATTTTTTCATGACCACTGCTCTCAAAACGGTGAAGAAAACCATCGTTAGAAAACTGGCGTGTCCTACTTAGAACCGAAAATACGACGTCATGTGTCATCTACCAACCCGGACTAGGCGTACGTGGTGTATTAAGGCCCACTCCCTCTCACAGAGAGGAGGCCTGTGTCCCAGCAGTGGGAACGTCATTGCCTGATTATGCTTAAGTTTTTATGAAACTAGTCACATGGAGTTTGGAGTAAAGGAAGCTTTGGGGCAAAGAAAAACATTTGTGATATCAAATCTGTTTCCCTGAAGAATACACTACCAACACTTCGCTTCTGCTTCATCGTTCCCTCAATACTGAGACACATACAACGCGTCTCCAAACGGTTTTCTACAATGTGGACTGCTCGGTAAGTAAACTCTGCCATTCCGTCACATTTCGCTAGTTTTTAAAACACCACGCAATAGGAGGCGAGTCGGTGACCCTATTGCTATCACCTTGGGTAGAAAGAAATCCGGACTCCATGATGCTCCTGAGAATTTGCTTTTTTTTAACTTTCCCCATCTCGAGGATCAGTTCTTGGCTAGGTTTGCTACCTAGCCAAGAACCTAAATTTAGCAGTTGAGCCTTACATCCTACAACTAGACCAACGAACCAGTATTTCACTTCCCTTCTTTCCCTGTGTACCCTTGGCTGTTCCCTAGATGGTACAGTGGAAGATCAATTTTAACCGCTCTGTACAAGGGTACCCAGGGACCGTGAACCCAACCAAATTAATAAAACAGGTGTCATTAATTTAAATCATATTTTCACATGTGCCCAACCCCCTCCAGGACTAATTGCGTCTTTGTTCTCTGGCTATATAAAATTAAGCCATACATATAGGGAACATTCAGGTGGCTACAGACACAGCACTCTTATATCAGGCCATTATTTGACAAGAACACGTGAAGTGTGCAGTAATTCTGAACCTTATGCTGACCAGCCCTGTGGAGGACAGTATAAGTACTGTCCTGCAAACGGGTAAGGTACGGGCCCTGATGCTGGGATCAATAGAAGGTGACTTACCAAATGCCTCGCCTGTGTAGGGGACGGTGCCACTGCTGGAGTACTCTTTGTACTCCTTGTGCTTGCTGTACGACTTGGTCGCCATGTTGACTTCAATGTGTTAACTGTAACAAGAGAAAGAAACGTTAGCCCCATGGGGGTGATAGTCAATAAGGCTCTAAGGGGCTTCGTGATACTCAGTGAGGTTGTAGTGGTCAGATAGGCAGTCGCTCCATGTATAATACTGATATTCAGCTGCATCAGGTAAGATTGGAAACCGACCCCAACATAGTTGGAAAAACACTAGCCAGATACCTACAACGTTTTCTATCCAATGGAAAAACGAGGTACACAAATACCACGGCTGAAGTAAAATATAGTCTGTAATTAAGACCTAATAGATAGGGAGTTTGTTCCGCCACTTCTTCTTCCCAGCTAAAGCACTAGGAAGCGGCGAAGGGTGGGCGTTTTGGGGGACTGTCTCATGTACTTTGACGTTCGAAAAGTGCTGATTCTCAGCCTAATTTGAATAAATGACTTTTGATTTTGGTTTTGATTTTGAGATAGTTAATCAGATCCATTTAAATCTGCAACTAGGCATCATTGCACACTTTGCATAGCTTGAAGGCAACTGCAAGTCTTGCAAATTGCAATAAATGTTCTGTGTGGTGGAAATGTTTTAGATGGATGTTTGTAACTCAATAACGCAAAAATGACTGAACGGATTTCGATGAAATTTGGCACACAGATAGTTTATAATCTGAATTCACACACAGCATACTTTTATCACGGTAGTACGTTCCCGTAGGATAATTTTCGACCTCCACGCGGTCGAAGCCGCTGACAAAAGCTGTATAGTATACAATCAATCTAGACGATTATTGTCAATTATAAAGAAATACCTAGCATAACTCCATGTTTTCTCTCATGCCCAAATTAGAATGTAAATCTGTACGAAAATGGGTAAATAAGAAGTCCTAGGAGACTTCTAACATTAGTCCATGGGTATGAATTAAACAAGCTCAGTATTAGTAGCCCTCAAGCGTCGCTCGATAATAATATGCTACTACAACTGAATAGAAATGGTAAATGCGTACAAAATGAGAAATATTATTAACATGTGATCAGGAATGTCGGTTCTATTATTTATTAGGTTTATAGCTCAAAATAGATGCTGTGCATTGATGATAATCAATGGTCAGCTGCAAACTTTGTAAAAGTACTCCGTACCGTGGGCGGATAGGGAGTACTCAGTCATTTATTCAAACTAGGCTGAAAATCAGTACTTTTTGAAGGCGAAAATTACATAAAGAGATTTTTTTTTTGGCAATGATTATTTTCCCTCCCCCAATGTTTTACAGAAAACCATTCGAGTTATAAAACGTAAAGTAAATATTTAATTATTTGCTAGCACACGTCAACATACTCTTGCATGAAGTGACCTCGACAAAAAGTGCATCTCGAAGAAAAAAACGTTTTTTTCTCTCGTGCTTTAAGTCCGTCAATATTTCTAGACAAGCTACAGTTTATCTAATCCATACTCATCGACACAGGTCGCACCATATTAGGCGGTGAAACGTAATCTGGTCAAGCAGGTGCGTGGGCGCAATGCCTTTCATATCTCAAATGTCATACATCTGTCAGTCAGATTGATGGCAACACTGGGCCAATGAGTAACTGGATCGCTGAGGTAATGAGTTAGCTTGGTTTTGTTCAGTAAGATTGAGCAAGGAACGGTAAATATTGTTCATGTTAGGCGCCAACCCGCCTGCCAAGTGTGGCGAATATGGCAAATACCGCCAAATCAATACAATGAAGTTTTGGGGGAGGTTTACCTCTGTCCAGCAGTGGACGTCTTTCGGCTGATATGATGATGATGACTTGTAGGCAATCGCAGACAGGCGTGACGTGACGGTGCGACGCAATGATGGTAGAAAATTTTCCGCGAAACTTTGGCGCGATGTCGATTCGCACCTGTCTGTGGGAGCCATTATACCCACGAAGGAGTGGCTTGATGTGCAGGTAGGTGAGTTCGCTTACTACATTCGACCATCCATTACATATAAGTTCATCCGTCCATTACATTACAAATACTGGAAGACTGAAAGCGAACCCCAAAAATAGTTGGGTTAAAGGCTAGGCAATGATGAGTTTAAAACACAATTGGCTTGATGGTTTTAAGCTTGGACCAAAGTCACGAACAAGTTTTGAAATGAGATGGTTTTAATCAGATTTCGCTTACCTACGTACTGTTTTTGATTCGCGATTAGCTCTTAATAAATGGATAGGTACTTACACTACCTACCTACCTTACTTCATTCGATTCAAAATATCTAGCATTGGCCACAATTCAAAGCAGAACCGAACCTGTGACCTTTAATAGTAAAGTACCTACCTACATAGGCGTATCGCTAAGTATGCATATCATTGAGAACAGCTGCCGTCCAAATCTGGTATTGCGTGGTTTGTGTCAGGGCTACTAAATGCCAACTTGTTAAATTGTTTAGTGTTTTGGTAAATCTATATCACTATATACTTATTATAAAACAAAGTCCCCCGCTGCGTCTGTCTGTCCGCGATAAACTCAAAAACTACTGAACGGATTTTCATGCAGTTTTTACCAATCGATAGAGTGATTTATGAGGAAGGTTTAGGTGTATAAAAACGCGGGCGAAGCCGCGGGCAAAAGCTAGTTATTAATATTATGAAGCTGAAGAGTTTGTTTGGTTGAACGCCTTAATCTCAAGAACTACTGCTTCGAATTGAAAAATTCATTTAGTGTTGGATAGCCCATTACTTATAACATCACGCTAAGACCGTTAGGAGCCGAGTAAAGAGAAAAGTCACGAATACAAAGTACTCGCACGGGCAGGCGATTCGAAGCGACGACGGGGTGGGTCGGGAACTCGGGAGGCAAAAATTTAACGCGAACGAAGTCGCGAGCAAAAGCTAGTAATATTAAAAAGAGAAGAGTATGTTTGGTTGAACGCGCTAATCTCAGTAACTACTGGTTCGAACTGAAAAAATATTTTAGTGTTGGATAGCCCATTTATCGAGGAAGGCTAAAGGCTATTAACATCACGCTAAATAGCTTCCTAAGGAGCCGAAAAGAAAAAAAAATCACGAATACGAAGTACCCGCACGGGCAGGCAATTCGATGCGACGCGACATGGTCGGTTGGGGGAGCAAGAATCTTGACGCGGACGAAACCGCGGGCAGAAGGTAGCTTAACATTTAAAAGATAGAATATGGAAGTCATTCAATGACTTCAATTCATGACCTTAGAGGCTTGTATTAATGATTTTAATTAATATAATTCTGTAAATACATACTAGTTACGGTCGCCAATCCATATTTTGTTCAACAAACAGAAAGACCCTGACCCTAAAATTACAATAAACGTAAATATAGAATTTCGTGGGGTACCCTGGCGCTTCCCCCATAAGCATCATTGTGAAAATGAGGGGCTCACCCCGTTGGAAAATAGTTACCTACCTATAGCCTATAGGCGAGATACCTTATAAAGGAGAATTCTGATACTTACCTAAAAGATTAACCCTTGACTAAGATGCTTGGCATAAATAATTAGACCACGTTCGAGGCGGCGAGATTTTATCACCAATTGGATTTTGAACTTTTGAGAATCCAACAGAGTGCATCCCAGCGACTGAGGTTGTTTTCTAATAACTTATTCACGCTTAGGTCGCGTCGACTAGGGTTGTTTTTTAATAACTTAGCTCGATTCACGTAAATCACAATTTCATCACAACTCAGTCATCTCAACAAAAAGAGAGAGGTTTGTACACCTCTGCCCAACCCTTCGAGAAAACGAAGGCGAGGGATTCCACGTGTATAAGCCCCTACGTAACTATGCTGATGGTTGATTTAGACTGTGCCTCTTTTATACAAGCTTTTATTTACTTGTCGGTTATCTCAATTCGTCGGTATCCTTTTTTTGCTTTATTTAATCCTGCTGACCTATAATGGAATATATCGAGTAACCAAAATGAAGTTAGGTATATTATTTCTGACTAGCTGTTGCCGGCTTCGTCCGCTTGGAGGTCATCGCCTAATTGCGGAAACAGTAAAATTATAATGATTTTTGCAGGAAGCGATTTTGTTTTAGACTATGCAGAGATTCCGACGCACGACAGTGGCGCTGCCGCCGCGTCTACGGACTTTAAAGAAACAACAAAGATCGGTGTTGCTTTTTTATCTTCATGACATGAGTTCGATTCCGGGCGAATAATTTTTTATGAATTTTGCCTTTTATTTTTTCGAAGTGTTGTATTTTTTTTAAGTTGATAACAGAACACACTTTAATAACGTAATTATTGAGACAAGATGTTTTTTTAAGTACTAAGTTTTTGTACTGCAATTGGTTTTTTTATTGAAATTTTTACCGTTTTTTGTACTTAATTAAAATCAAAAATACTGTCTTTGAAGTAGATATGAGTACAATACAATGACTACATCGCGCAGTCAAAGTTTTCAGACTCCTTTGCAAGGACAGTTTAACCCTTCATTTGATAATCAGGGGTCCGTCGCCTCGGGGTAAACCAGTCCTCTCCAAGCTGGTCTCAAATTGGCGGTCCTTAAGATGTACTGCCGAATGGGTAGTAAGTTCTCACTGTCCACAGACGTGTTGAAATACGTTAGTCTGCTGTCGATGGTACCGATTCTCTTCTCTAGAAGGAATCACCTTGCCAGGTTGACCTGCGCACACACCTCCGAGGTATCCCCCCCTCCCCCTCCCCCAGGGGAATTGACCCCTTTTGTTAACTGACATCAAAAAAGGAAGAGTATTTCAATTCCTCGGTATCTTTTTTGTAGTTTTATCACCTTTTAAACACTAAAATAGCAATATATTGGTGCCGATTCTCTTGTCACAAAATTCTCTAAACTAAACTAAAAATCACTAAAATTTAGTTTATTCCTGTCAAACGACGATTTCCCATTCTGAAATTGACTAAAGTGACACAACTTATCTATATTTTAGTTTGACAGCACTAAGATTGTACTGAGTTTTTAATCTAAGGTAAGTGATACAAATAAGGCCTACCTAATTTGGAACACTCATATCTTGATAAATTATTCGAAATAGGTGATAAATAAAAGCAAGGCATTATTCTTTGGTCTATATATTTTAAGTAATTAAGAAAACATATTATAATCTTTTATCAAAAATCACTTAAAAAGAGGTAATTCAGGAACCTTAGCCTTAGGCCTTATTAAAACATAGTGATTAAACAAAGCCTATATCCTTAAATTATAAGAATATTGTTATTAGAGTATTAATTTAATAAAAATTTATATTTCTGGACCTTTTATCAAGTGTTTCCATGAGATCCTTGAACAACTTTCTAAGTTATTTTACTAAATATTATGCTTAAATTGCTAGTCAGACTTGATGTCGCATATTAACAAGAAATAAAGAACAATATAAAAAAAAAACCTATCCAAACAAACAAAAATTAGAAAATTAACATAGTTTCTCAAAAATATTATTAAATATTGAAAAATAAAATTATTTTGACAGGCCTTAATTAAACAAGGTAACTTAATAAGGCCTTGGAACTTAATAAGTAGCATCATTTGCTTAGGAACATTAATCAGTCTTACTGATAATAAGTAAGTACTAGTAGAGGTACCTATAAAATTAATTTTCCTGACAATTAGGACATATAAATGAGGCTAGATCACTTTTTGTCAAGCCGACGCAATCCTCGTGGTACCACTGATGACTCTCCACGCAATGTCTCATATCTGCAATCCTCTCCTCTTTACATGCAAGACAGTACCACTGTTCTTTATTTCTTGTTTTGTTTGTGGGTGTCTTTTGTAGTTTTCTTTCCTTTTTTTGAAATAACTCGAGAACTCGGAACGCCATATTGCGCCGAAACTTTGTAAGTCGACAATCGCCCACAACGCACATCATTAACTGCCGCTCTCAAGCTTTCTTCGGAAAACGTAGCCCGTTTTCGTCTTGGAGAAGACATACTGAGATAATCAATCTGTAAATAAACATAATAAAGTTAAAATTCAACAGAATTCCTATTAAGGCCTAGGGTCAGCAAAAAAGGCCTATTTTAAAAGTAGGCTTTATTTAGTACATTATACTTGATCGATGTTATAAGCTGTATTTAATTAGCATATTCCAAAAATTACAATTTATAGTCATAGTTACCTTTTTGATGACTTATATTGTGATCCGTGTACATTACTTGAAACAAAACTTTAAAGAATAACGTATTAAAATTCGATAGAAATTACGACAAATTAATAACGCGCAATGAAAACGCTCGTCCATCACAAACGACCGGCACTACTGTCGCTGTAAGCTCGAGCGGGCCTCTCGCGCACTGTTTGCCGAGTCGTGGGGCTGTCGTCTATGCGTGTGTGAAGTATTTTTGATGTAAATATATTTTAACCGACTTTTCCGCACTACAGGCCTTATTTGAGCATAGGCCTTATTTGTATCAGGTACCTTATCTCATTATTTTCTTACAATCATCAAAAGGTATTTGCTATACTTACCAAAGCGTCATAGATGTTGTCCGTGTAAACAACTTGCTATACTTGAGCATTCTCATTTGAATTAAGAGGCTGTGCACGACATGCGACATGATTGACTTTTATCAATTTTGTACAATTTTTGTGAGAAAGGAAATAATCACATTTTTAACAGAATTGTTGCTTTTTTCATAGTTGTTGAAACTTGGTTTTGCACGTGACTGGAACGGATTTGTGGAAAATCTCACTTAAAAATTAAAAAGTATATTTGCGAAAAGTTTTCCGACAAATGACGCGTCATTTGTCGGAAAACTTTTCGCAAATATACTTTTTCTGTCGTTTGATCATCTTTTTATAGGAAACTAAGTACCTACTAATGATTTAGATCATGAAAAAATATCACCAACTTCATTATATTGGTCTACTTGCACATGACTGGACCACTTTTTCAAGTTCGATACAAAATTATTATAGCAGAAAAATAATTTTGAAAAACCAATTTTATCACTAACTTTTATAGTCATTCTCATCATAGTGGTACACACAGACCTTATGCTTCAATTATTTCAAGCTTTCTCCCAGTTACCTACATATGAAATTAACCTAACAGGGTTTTTGTTTCGTGCACGGCCGCTTAACAGCTGCCGTTAAAATCTATCATTGTATTTTATATGTCAGGGACAGGGATGCTCAATGGCAACAGGTTTTAGAAATAAGCGTACCTACAGCCATTCGATTGGTGTTGATTTTGAACTTCATGTCGTCTTCATGCGTTCGAGAACCCGGCAAATGAAATAATTTTTGGATTTATTTTATTTATATTTTCGAAGTTTTGTATTTTTTTGTAGTAAACTAAGCACAGTTTTTATCATATGATTATTGAGAAAGTCTTTTTATTACAAAGTTATAATTATAAGTAATAACTTTTTGTAATCCAAATTTGAATGTAATCTGAATTTGAATCTTATTACACCTATGCAATAGGAAAAAATACTGTTTTTTTTAAAGTAGATATGAATACAATAAAAATCCTACATCGCGCAATTAAAGTTTTCGCACCCCTTTGCAACTTGAGGTTAACCCTTCAAATCTACGTCAGGGGTCCGTCACCTCGAGGTAAGCCAGTGCTCGCCAAGCTGGGCTAATTTGGCGGTCATTTCAAAGTTGGCAGTAGTATACCTGAGGTGTTCACTCAGAGTATAGTTGATTAAATTCACATAACAGATAGCCCTGAAACAATAACACCTACGAGGACGACAGTGAACTTCACGGTTCACTCTTGACCCCTTTTTGATCCACTTTAAATTTTGAATTTGTCAAGACAGAATGTTGTGTTAGCTGCTGACAATCATGTCAGCCGCGACGATGCGGCCGTGTCTTGAGTTCGAAACCAGTGGAATGTAATTATTTTTGCATGTTTCATAAACACATTTTTAAGTGTTTGGATTTTTTTTTTTTTTTGCAATAAGAGCTGACATAATTTAAAATAAAGAATAAGCATATAAATAAAAATGAAGTTAAAGTTACGTACATGTCCGTTATCCAAAACTATAAGTAGATAATAAATTAATAATACATTGTATGTAAGATCGTTTTGTATTTCATCCAGCACCTTTATCGATATGATCATAAATTTATAAGTATTAAATGAATTTACTATTCCAACACCGTGTGGCGACAACAGTGCTACAATTCTAGCGACATGTGTCACCCTGCGCATGCGTCGCATATTTATTACGTATCGATGCATATTGACATGCAACTCGGGAGACTGATTGACAAAGTGTTCCGGTGTCCTTAGGCTTATAAGTATTATCTGATAAGGTCGTTTGTAACGGCGCCATGGCTGAGAACAGTCGATGAATTTGCAGTGGTAAAATATTTGCAGCGCTACAGGTCGTGGTTTCGATTCCCATGGGGAACACTGACTGCCTTGTTGGTCTATTGCTTGCAAGCGTTACCGCTGCGCGCAAGGCCCTAGGTTCGATTGCCTGGTCAAGAAATGTGTTATGAAGTTTTTCCATCAATAGTTTGTCAGTAGCAGCCCGTGGTCTGGATTTGTGCCCGGTTGATGGCAATAGGTACGTCCCCCATACCTATTATTAGCATAATGTGCACTATAGATAAACCTTTGCCTAAACCGTAGGGGTATACAGGCGTGATGTTATGATTAACTTTTTCATTCTAATAAAGTCTCCCCCGTTCATTTTCAACCTCAACCTTCGATCCATTCACTCATGTGGCTGTTATCATTTAGACACGAGCCCACGCACGACACCGTCACTTTGTCACCGTCACTCAAACTGCCCTCAGGGGCGCAGGATCGATCCCCACACGACACATTTATTTTCGTGTTTTTGTTGATGTGTTAACACACACTAACAAAATGTATCGCTTGTTGATAGTATTCTTAACAAAACAAAAACACAAATACAATACAATTTCAATGGTGTTTACTAGCAAAGCTATGTTCCTATTACACGAGTGACCGACACACGTTTACAAAAGGGTGCTACATCGCGCAAGTAAAGTTTTCGCGCGACTTAGTATCAGGTTGAAACGTAAAGCACAGTGTCCGGGGTCCAATGTTCTCGAGAGAAGTCAGTTCTCGTCAAGCTGATCTAAGTTGGTGATCATTTAGATGTACTCGCTTCACCGCAGTATTTCCGCAGTCACTCAGACGAGGCTCGCCCGTCAGTCTGCTGAGTCGACAGTCCGATTCCCTTCTCCAGAAGAAGTGTCCTCGCCAGCTCTGCCTGTGCACATTATCTCCGAGTAATCTATTCTGAGCCCCTCAGAATTTGACCCCTTTTTTAAACAGCATCATTTTTTTTTAATCTAAAAAAACGGTCTTTCAATAAAAACACTAAAAAGTGTAAAATAACTTTAATTTCGGAAGTAGGTGTCTTCGTTTTTGTGTTTTCGATTTTTTTGCCACCGACTTTCGATGTTAAAGTAATTTATCAGTTTGAAAGCAAAAGTTGTACCTAGTGCTTTTAACGGAAATCGGTTGTTTTTTTTTTGTAATCCCTTTCTCATGCAAAAAATCGTATACCTTCACTTGCTAAATAAATAACAGTGACAGGAAGTTATCATGACGTCATAAACATACACTAAATAGAAAAATACGTATTATTTAAGCTAACTCAAAAACCACATCATAATTTGAGCAAATATTTGGTCTAATATAATTTTAAACAAAAGAAGAATTTCTCGAATTGGAATAAAAATGAAGTTCAGAGGTAACAAACATTTAAGAAAACAACCGAATTGAAAACCTCCTCATTTTTAGAAGCTGGTTAAAAAGAAAACGAATCTCAATTCGTAGGTATCTTTGTTTTTGTTTTATTAAATCCTACCGACCTTCTAGTTTCACCACTTTTAGGAACACTTCTATTTTCACCTTATTTCAATCAATCCAAAATTATGAAGTAAGTAGGTATCATTATTTTCTCATAGAAGTTCATTTCTATACCAAAGCATCTTAGATATTGCCCGGGTACCTATCTACCTACTTTTCCAATACATAAACATAACTTGCTAAGTATTGGCTAAGCAAAATCATTTGAATGAACAGCTGCCGTCCAAATCTAGCATTATGTCAGTATGTCAGGTACATACCTATGCTGAATGGCAAGTTTTTATTATAGTCCGTTTCACGAGAGAAGTCTCGTGGCAATAAGTGGAACTAACTATTAATAGCTCTAGTTAGCATCATTCTTACAACAACCCTTCTACATCATAAGACACCTTTCTCTATTTTAGATTGTGATTATTATCACAGTTTCATATTGTGATATAATTAAACCAGTGCCCTTAATAAGTTGTAGAAATAAATAAATAAAGTAATGATTTATGATTCCGTCGCGCGACAGTGGTGCCCTGTCTGCTGACACAAACAAAGATTCGTCGATCGGTGTTGATTTTTAACTTCATGTCATGAGTTCGAGACTCGGCGAATGAAATAATTTTTGGATTTATTTCTCATTTTATAAGTTTTGTATTTTTCTGTTATCAGTAGTAATAACTTAGCTTAGATTTTACCACTTAATCATTGACACAACATTGTTTTTTTAAGTACAAAGTACCTAATAACTTCTTGTAATCCAAATTTCGATTATTATTACGTCGTTTTAATGTGTAACATACTATTTTTGAAAAAGATATGAACACAACACAATTCCTACATCGCGCAATCAAAGTTTTCGCACCCCTTTGCAAGCACAGATTAACCATTCATATGTACATTTGGCGGTCATTTCAAAGTTGGCAGTAGCATACCCGACTTGTTTACTCAGAGAATAGTTGATTAAATTCAGTTAACAGATAGCCCTGAAACAAGAAACACCTACGAGGACAACAGTGGAACCTCACGTTTCACTCTTGACCCCTTTTTGACCCAAATTCCATTTGTAACAGATACGATTTGGTCATTTTCAGGTTAGTATTCCTTTTTCACCCGACTCTCAAGGACACAGGAGGTTGTAATTTATTTTTGTTTTGAATTGATTTCTTTGCAAAAGGTTTGAATTTGAAAAAAGTCAAAGGTTATATTCACAATGATGTTGGTCCCACGGAGAAAGTTGCTCAGTATGATTATTTATTTCTGTATTACACCTTTTTAGACCATCAACTTTTCCGATACACGCTAAAGATAGATGCAATTCACTATTTATCATTTAAGTCACGTCACAGATGTGTCACCGTCACTCTTTTATTTTTTAGAGGCACTAATTAGTGACAGATAGGACAACAATACCAAACGAGATTGGCACTCAAACTGTCCTCAGGGCGCAGGATCGATCCCCGCAAGAAACATTTCTTTTTGTGTTTTATTGATGTACGGATGCACACTAACAAAAAGTATAGATTCTGGATAGTAATCTTAACAAAACACAAAAACTTAATTTAAATGGTGTTTACTAGCAAAGCAACGTTCTTATGACACGAGTGACCAACACACGTTTACAAAAGGATGCTACATCGCGCAAGTAAAGTTTTCGCGCGACTTAGTATCAGGTTCAAACGTAAACCACAGTGTCCGGGGTCCAATGTTCTCGAGAGAAGTCAGTTCTCGTCAAGCTGATCTAAGTTGGTGATCATTTAGATGTACTCGCTTCACCGCAGTATTTCCGCAAAGTCACTCAGACGAGGCTCGTCCGTCAGTCTGCTGAGTCGACAGTCCGATTCCCTTCTCCAGAAGAAGTGTCCTCGCCAGCTCTGCCTGTGCAACTTATCTCCGAGTATCTAATCTGAGCCCCTCAGAAATTGACCCCTTTTTTAGCCGAAATAATTTTTGTTTATTTAGAAATAAAAAATAACTGACTTCCAAAAAATAAACATTATGAAGTGAAAAATTACTTTAATTTCGGAAGTCAGTGTCTTCAGTTTTGTATTTTTCTTGTTTTTCATAGACTTCCAAAATTAAAGTATTTAATTTTTCACTTTTGAAATAAAAAATTTACCCTCTTACTATTAAACACGGAATAAAGTTGTACCAGGAATAACCATACATTTTCATGGGTTTAAACTTGGAATAACTTTATTCTGTGTTTATTAGTAAGAGGGGTATAAGTTTATTTTTCGGAAACCGGTTGTTTTTTTTAACCTGATGTGGTGAATTCATGGTTACAGTTTGCGCGTCGATGTCCCAGTCACCATGTCCGTGTATTGTATGTATAACAAAAAGATGGGTAGGTAGGTAATAAAAGAAGCCGTTATGGCTAACCTCTGCTCGCGCATCTTATAAATGATTACAGCTCACTTAGCCGCACTCAATCACAAATCAGTTCGTGCTTCTAATATAAATACTGCTTGTCTGTCAATGACGTGGTAATCCTAAAAGGGTGATGTATAAGTTGCTCGTTGCCTAGTCATAGCCCTGAGATGAGTAATAAGATGATAAATGTGAGGCAGATGACAAATGGTACTTGGAAGGGCTTGGGTGACTAGTAAAAGGACTATGGAGACGTGCATAATTTCGATGAAGTCGTCATAAATTCTAAACCATTTCTATCTATGTGAGCATGAGGTCCTGAGTTCGATTCCCGGGTCAAGCGAAGTGTTATTGGTTTTTCCATCTGGAATTTCTCTCGGAGTTCGGAATTGAGAAATTAATTTATGTCCATCTGATGGCAATAGGCTCGCCCACGTTTATATGGGCTATGTATTAGCTAACCCTCCGGGCAATATAAGCGTGATGTTATGTTAAATAGTGGGTAAAGTTACAAAAATAGTCTTAGAAATAATTTACGCTTCTCCTCCTTCATCAAGACAGACCCAACCATTCAAAATAACATAAAAATAACTAGGCCCATCTATTTTAAACCCAATTAACGTTCAACGTAGATAATTAACTGGAATTAGGGCATTTCCAACCGCACGTTCGTGTTCTACCCTTTTGATGTGCTCTGCCCCTTATAACAGTCTATTTTAGTACTAACCACTTGTTTGAACTAAATTGGTAAACAACGCTAAATACAAAGGAACTAAATTCGTATGTAAATCAACCTTAAGTGTAAGACAGTTATGTTCATTTTGGTGTAATTGAGTAATCCTAATTGGGTGTTAGAGTAGTTTGGAGGTGTGAAAAATTGAGTGACATGAGTTCATCGGATGCGTGTGCGCTGGTCAATATTTTGACAGCACTTTGGATGCTAAGCATCGCTCCATCCGTTGCATTAGGATTCTAACAATAAGTGTATCTAATATATAAAATTCTCGTGTCACAGTTTTCGTTGCCATACTCCTCCGAAACGGCTTGACCGATTTTGATGAAATTTTTTGTGCTTATCCGGTATCTATGAGAATCGGCCAACATCTATTTTTCATCCCCCTAAATGTTAGGGGTAGTCCACCCCTAAATAATTTATAAGGCAAAACAACGTTTGCTGGGTCAGCTAGTTTATAATAAATTTGTGGCAAAAGCAACAATAAGTATCGGCAATATTGTAGATAGTTTGTAAGGAAGTTCCATGCTACTTCACCTTATTGTAACAGATGGTGCCTGGCTTTTCATAGTCTCCTAAGAAGAAAGTGAACTGATGTGACGGCTGACAGAGATGGATAAAGCGGCCGAGTGCACAAGTTTTTCGTACCACCATACAATATGTTCCATAAGGGGTATCGTATTAACCAGTGGGTTGTGGAGGTCAGATAGGCAGTTGCTCCATGTAAAGGGGTCGGCTTCCAGTCTAACCGGATGCAGCTGAATACGAGTATTTTACATGAAGCTACTGCTTATTTGACCTCCACAACCCAGTTACTGGGTAATACGATACCCCTTGGTAAGACTTATTGTCAGGCTACCCGTAACTACTGTCAAAGATCCATAAATGCACGCCGGGACCAACAGCTGAACGTGCTTTCCGACGCACGGTGGGGTCTTGGTATGAAATGACGGTCACCCACCCACGGAACAACCGCGGCAAGCGTTGCTTAAACTGATCGATCGATCCGTGCGACATATGTTACTTAGTCACAAGCCACACTGCGGTTGCGACCACATCATAATCCTGAATAACAGTTCTTAAATCGATTTACTGCTAGCATCTGTGGAAGTTTATACCGGTGTTAATATTATAACCATGAAATTTATTAACTCATAAATATTTCAGTAAAAAATCTCAATGAATGTCATTGCACAAAAATGTGTTACAAATAAGGCTTTGTCATAATACGTAGGCGTAGGCGCATGTTGCGTCACCCATTCACCGCAGAGTGCAGCGCCTACCCACGCTTATTATAAAATAGGGTTGTCAATTCTACTACTAACCTATAGTAACACTTAACATACGATCACGCCTGCTTTTCCTGAAAGGTTGGGCAGAGCTGTATAGTACACCAACATTAATATCGCCAGATTTATGAAACCTATTATAAGACTCTTAAGTCAGTCACTAAGCTGATTGACGTGACGAAAATCAGAAGTAGTGCGTTGGGTTTTTTGTCTTAAAAGTCTATTTGCTTTGGATCACATAGGTGAACGCCAGGAATAGTGATTGGGTACGTGACGGATTTGCCAATCGCTTCTTTTCTCTGTCAAAACTGAACGGTTTCCATAAATTATCCAGTTTATTAAGTACCAAAACACGCTTAATGCTTAAATTCTACAGTTCTGCTATGTGTAGGTAGGTATTTAACAAGTTAGCTTAGAAAGTCTCCAGACTTAACCAAGGGCCAGAATGTAGGGTCTCGACATAACAGTGGTAATTGTAACTCTAGCGAACTGTCGTCGTCGCGTCGATGGTTTCAGCGCGGCCTGACATTCATAATTATTTAGTTACCTATCTGTGGTCGGGGATGTGGTCTAATGATGACAGATAATGTCAGCCTCTTAACTATGTAGGTACTTACCACGTCCACGACGAAGTGCATTAGTACCTATTTAGGCAAAATCCTGAGAAAATTCAAACTTCTGAACAACCAATACGATAAACACTTCTTTCTACCTACCTATATTTTACTCATTGTACAGTTGAGCCCATGTATAAGGACGGGAACCTTTTCTCTGATCTGCCGTACTCTTTATCTTTTTTTTCCACTCTTAGCATGCATGATAACAACAAAAAGAGCGAGCGTTATTTTTAGGTAAGCATACCTACGGTTCGACATAATAATAATTATCTATGTAATCAAGAGGAATTACTGCAATCATTTGATAAACACATTCTTCATAATAATTTATATTACTTTATGTTCTTACACACAAAAAGAGTATCTCTGTCTACGGTATTAATACTGGCAGGTTTTATGACATTAAGTACGTAGAATGAATTGATTGGTAAGTATTTCATTCGTCTTGTAATTATGATTAAAAACAAATGATAGATAAGACACGCAGAAATATTTGTTATCAATCAGTCTGAAATGTCTCTTTCACGATAACCGAATCGATCAATGTTGTCGAAGAAGTTCTATAAACCCTCTTGACAAATCCGAAAACGAATTTTAAACCAAATCGACGACCGCTATTCTTCCGTCAGCTATTTGCTGTCGGGGACTAGCCAGAGTAGGTACCTACTTAACCAAAATTGGGAAGCAATTTAATTCGGAAGCATGTCGAATGGTTGGGAATATCTCGCGCGGAATATGCGGAGCCGACTGACTGCAGAAATGGATACTTTCGAGAAAGAATCCTATTAATTAAGCTACGGAATCTTAATTAAATTATCAACCAATTTAAACTTGATACCACTCTCCAGCGTCACTCGCCCCAAATACAGGCGCAGCTTCATAAAACCGCAAGGATTTCTCAACTGCATATTATCGATACTATATTGTACATATATTTTCTGCTCTGTGTTATCTTACATGTACCCTTGACCGCTATTCGACTCATGCGCATGACATCATCTCGCAGTTTGCTTGCTTTTTCATTTATTTTTGCTCGTACTTCTATCTCTTTCACTCTTGCACTAAAAGTATAGCTGTCTTTCTCCCACATTTGGTAATTAAACTCGGTTTTAGAATAAAGGGTTTTCTTTAGCGATGTCGGTTCTATGTTATAGTGAGTGTAGCTGTAGGTATGGGGTTCGATTCTCGTTCGTGGAAATGATTTGGAATTCAGAATGTGTGCGGAATTCAAAGCTGTGCGAAGTGAATGAATTTTTAGAGGATATCTCTGGTATATCAGACAGTCAGACTTCGTTTGTTTTTAATGAGAATTTATTCGATGTTAGATTTGTTTCTAACAAGAGGAAACAGGTTGTATGTAAATGTTATGTTTATATGGTTGTTTACTCAGAATTTATACAAACCTGTTTTGAATATTTTAAAAACAGCTTTTTCTATACTTTTCAACCAAATCATTGAAACACTCCATGTGTTTCATTATCATCGTCATACTAGGACCCAAAAAACTTTGGTAGCCACCTACCTGCAAAAGAAGGAAGAACGTCGGACAGAGCCGTAAAAACTTCTTAAAAAACAAAGGCAAAATCAGTCAATCATCACTGTCACAGCGAAAGCCTCCATTATACCATCCTCATTTGAAACAGTATTTTCTTAATACTAGGTCTTCACACTAATTAACAGAGTTCATTGATCACGTTAGCAATTAGCAGTATTCTTGCCACTCATCTTGCCAACGCGTTTAGTCACCACGCCAGTAATTAACAAAATTCGTCACAGTCATTAGAATATACAGTTACTAACACTTGTCACGGTTTTAAATGACTTTTAATTGTTGAAATAATATATCTCGGAACATTTTATACAGGGTGGCAGCAGGGGAACATCGGGGCGCAAGTTGTGGGCACAACCATGAATTTAGGACATTATTCTATTTTATTATTCTCTTCATTAGCAGTGGCGATATCACCATATAACACGAATCCTACCGGCTTTCCTTCGGTGATTCGCATCGTTACCGCTTTTGAAAAATGGCACGTCAGTAGAAATATAGTTCCACGCGTATTTAATCCACCACAATATTCAATCAACATAAACGCTCATGTTTAGCTTAGGATAACAACAAAAAAAAAATGTTCTAAATTAAACCCGGCGCCAAAACGAGAGCAAGCCGCTGTACAACGGGTTATGACAGAGACAGATATAGAAAAAAACGTCAGCGAGAACAAGATATAGGAATATTGCACATTTTATTTGGTTTTCAGCTGTTCAATTTAATTCTTTATATTCTTATATTAATTTTAGAATGATAGTAAGTAACCTTTATTGATAAGTGATTAAGTTAAAGCCGACTTCACTTCGGCTTCTCTCTTAGAAAAATTGACTCCTCGCCGCTGTCACCTAGTGCTATAGCGTACACATTTTTCGTCGGTTATCCGAATAACATCCGTTAATTTGAACCAGGTTAATGCACACAAAAACCAACGAACCGTAAAAATCGGCTGATACATAGAAAAGTGTGATACCTACGCGGTGAAAATGTATGGAACAGCTAATTTGTTTTAATATTCGACGAAAAATTTCAACGGAGGGACTTCAGAATCATGTAGGTACTAAATGAATAATACATTTTGCGTGTCGATGTCCGTGCCACCCTGGGTCTGTATAACTTTGGGGTGTTCAAGTAGAAGTTTTTTTGGTGGAAGCATATCCTCCTCCTTTCCTCTCCTACCCTCTTGGTGGTGGTCAGATGTCAATAGAACAGATATCGCCAGGCGCGTTCCCATTTCAGAGACAAAGCTAGAATGCGTCTTGTGTCTCTCACCGTCACTCATATTCTCGAAACCGTAACCACAGTAACATTGCTTGGCTGCAGAAAGAATTTAGATCTTCGTTGGACAAACTCCATCAAAGACAACTCACAAAACCGGGAAACTGATGGCGTTCATGGAGGAGACCTTCACTGAGCATTGAATGGATACGGGTCCATCATCTTATTTTCGTATCGATGATACACTGACAACACCAACCAGCACTGGTTCTACGTGGTGGATTACGGCCCACTCCCTCTTATAGAGAGGACGTCTGCGTCCCTGTAGTGGCAACATTATGGGCTGATTATGCTGGTACACTTCCATGTTTATTTTTTTATATTTTGAGCCCAGTAAGTAGCCACGTTAATTGTGGCATCAGTGGCATTCTTTAGGTCATTCGACGTGCAGGTGAATAGGCAATTGACACTCCAGCAAATAGGGCATGGTCTGATCATATCTACGGATACGGGTTGAAAAAGAGAGAGAGAAACTAAAACGTTTCAAATCATTGACGATGCGGACGAACCGTTTGGACGTGCTAATTAATATGACCCCTTTAAGGTCAGAACATGCGTATAACAGCATGCGTTAACATCATTTGTAACGCTAATATATTCCACCTTTAACACAAACAATTGCTTTAGTAAAGACAAACAAAGGTGTTCGCGACGACGCGTCACTACATAGTTAATTAGTTTGTTTTTGACATTAACGTAGATTCATAGTGATAAGAGTGATAGTGAAACCAATAAACAGTAGTGACTAAGCGGCTAGTATAAGATAACCGTAAGTACCACCCCTGCAAACCTCATTTGAGTGGGCTATATGGCAGTAACTTATAGTTTCAGTTGCGTCCAGGTAACCTAGTACCGAGACCTAGCCCTGGACGTAACTTTCAATAATGTAAACCTAAGATAAAGCCCACTTAATTGAGTTTGTATGTCGTGTTACTTTAGTTAAGTAATTCTTAAGATTTGTGTTTTTGCTAACCCTCTTTCAGGGCGCGTCACGCCCTGAAAGCCATAGTTGTATAGTTTTAAATATCAGATTGTTTTAGGTCTACAGACCAGCCTGAGATATCTATAATTGGATTTGAAATCCGTTCAGTAGTTTTCGAGGAAATCAACTTATAAAATAAATTTATTAACATTTTTCAGAATTTTTTTGGGTTTCCTCGAAACATTCTTTCAGTATGGGAAGATATAGTTGATGTGGGTATCTCAGGAGACGGGGAATTTCATGGGGAATGCAACCATATGTAACATGCCTTGTATATTTTAATAAATTGAGATGTTATACGCATAATTCCGTCATAAATGTAATGAAATCTAGAACAAATAAAACTTAAAAACAGGAAGCAATTTGCGGCTCTCGTTACGGTAAAGATTCATAGTACGATAGTAAACGTGTAATTTCTAGCAACTTGTAGTCATCGGCAAGATTTTATTTAATTCTTAAATTAATTAATAGATATAGTTCAAGTAGTGTTCTGAAATTGCTTCCTGTAAAAACATAAAAACGTGTGTTATTAATCAGGTAAGGCACCCCCCTCCTTAGCGGAGTCAAAAAACACCCCCTTGCTAGACGAAAGTCTGGAAACTATTTCTTTGAGACGAGTCGTAACACTGGTACATATGGTAACGTCATGAAGCCCGGAAGATAGTAGCCGCCCTGAAGATATCTGGAATCTATAGGTGCAGGACGTCAGCGCCGCGCGGACCGGGAGCCCTACACACACAGAGGGACAGGCATACACCCTCACCACACACCCCTCGCGTCCAAGCGATCACGCCCGTCCGGCACATCTGCTGGTCCTTGCGAGCCGGATTTCTTCAGGAGAGATACATGAAGACCCGTCCGGGACATGCCTGAAGCCTTATTCCTGAAGGATTATTCCTGAAGACTTATTCCTGAAGCTTTATTCCTGAAGAGTTATCGGATTCCTGAAGACTTAATTTTGAAGTTTTATCACTGAAGAATTACGTCAGAGCCTGAAGCCTTATTCCTGAAGGATTATTCCTGAAGACTTATTTCTGAAGTTTTATCACTGAAGAGTTACGTCAGAGCCTGAAGCCTTATTCCTGAAGACTTATCTCTGAAGAATACTTTGAAGTACAGAAGACTGATTCTGATTGAAGATCCGTTTTGAAGATCTGTTTTGAAGATTCCGTTGAAGATCCGGTTTTGAAGATCCGTTTTGAAGATCCGTTTTGAAGATCCGTTTTGAAGATCCGTTTTTGAAGATCCGTTTTGAAGATCTGGTTTGAAGATTCCGTTGAAGATCCGGTTTTGAAGATCCGTTTTGAAGATCCGTTTTGAAGATCCGTTTTTGAAGATCCGTTTTGAAGATCTGGTTTGAAGATTCCGTTGAAGATCCGGTTTTGAAGATCCGTTTTGAAGATCCGTTTTTGAAGATCCGTTTGAAGATCTGTCTTGAAGATTCCGTTGAAGATCCGGTTTTGAAGATCTGTTTTGAAGATCCGTTTCGAAGATCCGTTTCGAAGATCCGTTTTGAAGATCCGTTTTCAAGATCCGGTTTGAAGATCCGTTTTCAAGATCCGGTTTGAAGATCCGTTTTCAAGATCCGTTTTGAAGATCCGTTTCGAAGATCCGTTTTCGAGATCCGGTTTGAAGATTCCGTTCAAGATCTGGTTTGAAGATTCCGTTGAAGATCCGGTTTTGAAGATCCGTTTTGAAGACCCGAATTCAACATGCCGGTAACGAGATCGCAAGGCAAGGCCCCTGAAGCCTGGACAGTGGAGGTGAGCAGAGGCCGCAGCAGGTCGGCCATCTGCCATGAGCGGCCACCGAATTCACCATCCACCACTGAAGGAGCCGAGCCACCGCCGCAGTGCCCCCTAGTTCCGCGGACAAGTAAAGACTTACCTGCACGGGCGCGGTCTGAAGAAGCCGAACGGCTATCCACGGTCAGGAAGGGAACCAGAAAGGAAGGAACTTCAGATAGAACATTGAAGCCTGCAGATAGAACATTGCAGTCTTCAGATAGAACATTGCAGTCTTCAGACAGAACACTGAGGCCTGGAGACAGAACACTGAGGCCTGCAGACAGAGCACTGAGGCCTGCAGACAGAATAGAAAGAACACTAGATGAAACTTACAGCCGAACCTTACCGATGACTACCCGGGGTGACGCCCGTACCGAACATAGCAGGCCGCAGTCGACTACGAATAGAACGACGCGGTCACATAGAAAAATTTCAAGAGCACGTGAAGACTTATTGAAGATTAAGTTGGAACTTGCTCAATTAGCACTTCAGAGAGCCGAGGAAGAAGATTCCGATGGTTACATGGATGATAGAAACTCAAACAATGAGTACGTGCGCTCCTGGCTTGAAGAGGCACCTGAGCCTGAGCCGGAGAAGAGGGACAACGCCGCCGAGGGGGACAATAGTGATATAGGCCATGAGCAACAGCCCCCCCCTGTGGACTTCGAAACTATAGTGGACCTCGATAAGCAAGTACCATTGCCGCATCCTACAGCGAATGAAGTGAAGAATCGAATCCCACCAAGGGAAATAGAAGCCAAGGGGGAAGACTCACTCCGTCCGTTCATAACGGAGTTGACGTCCGCTATAGCGTCGCTAGCCGACAGGAAAACAGAACAGGGGACACCGAACCACCCCTCGGCGTCGAAGGTCATCATGACCTTACCGAACTTCAATGGGGCCCATACAGAATGGCTTTCATTTCGTGCCATCTACGAGACAACTCGAAGATACTTCAACGACGTTGAAAACACAGCAAGACTTAGAAGAAGCCTACGGGGACGAGCGCTAGAGACAGTGAGCTCAGAACTCATCGGACATGCCAAACCAGATGACATCATGAGGGAACTCGAGCTGCAGTTCGGCCGTCCAGATTCGATCGCGCAAGCGGAAACAGACAGACTGCGCGGATTGCCGCGCTGTGGCGAAGCACCTAAAGATATCTGCAACTTCGCAAGTAGAGTCAGAAGCGGTGTGGTCACTCTGCGCGCGCTGAAGAAGGATCACTACCTGATC
The DNA here is from genome assembly GCA_949091785.1 of Polymixis lichenea. NCBI lineage: Eukaryota > Metazoa > Arthropoda > Insecta > Lepidoptera > Noctuidae > Polymixis > Polymixis lichenea. Next base: position 15,274,053 of record OX420956.1, read on the forward strand.
AACGCTGAGCTGATGCGGTCGCTCACCGAGAAGCTGCCGAACTCCCTACGTGTACAGTGGTATAGGACGTACACCGAAAAGTATCAGTCGCTGCCGGACCTTACGCTATTCAGCGAATTCATCACAGAGCAAGCTCGTTTCTGCAGTGCTTTCGCTCCACCTGAGAACATCGGCCCTGCTGAGGCAACAACGAGCAAGCGTGTCACACAAAGGACCCATACAGCTGTAGACAAGTCGGCCCAAAAATGCCGTATTTGCGAGAAGGAGGGACATCAAACTCCTGATTGCAAGAGGTTCAAAGAGGGATCCAGTGACAAGAGATGGGAGCTCGCTAAGAAGTTTAGCCTGTGTTTCCGTTGCCTGCGAAGCCGTCGTCCCGATCACAAATGCAAACCGAAGAAGTGTGACGTAAAGGGGTGTACAGCCACGCATCATCAGCTTCTTCATTATAATAAGAAGTCCGCTGCAGAGAGCGAAAAGCCCGTTACTCAGGAGCAGTCTAACAACGTGGAGTCAAAGGAGACAGTGGCCAGCTCACGAACGACTTCAAGCCACGCCTACCTCAAGATGGTTCCGGTTCGAGTAATTGGACCGGCGGGAGAAGTATCGACATTCGCACTTCTCGATGATGGATCAACCGTTTCCTTGATCGACGAGGACATAGCGAAGCAAGTCGGGGCAGAAGGCCAAATAGACCCTCTGAAAATAGGCGCGATCGGCAATACCACGATCGACACTCCATGTTCGCGAAGAATCACAGTCACTCTTGCGAGCCAGCTGAAGAATAGGGTGCCGTTCAGAGCGCGCACCATACCGAAGCTAAACCTCGCCCCGCAAACAGTCAGTGAAGTGGACGTCGCGCACTGCAAACATCTGGATGACCTGAGGCAACAGCTGATATACGACACTGGCGCGCCGAAAATACTCATCGGTCAAGATAACTGGCACCTATTATTGGCCAGTGAGATCCGCAGAGGTCCGAAGAACCAACCCGTTGCATCACTTACGACGATGGGATGGACTCTACACGGCGCACACACCAGAATCCTGGGTCAGCAGGTGCATTACGTCAACCGTCTCACCGCGAGCAATGAAGACATAGATGAACAGCTTCGCAAATTCTTCGCCTTAGAATCACTGGTCATCAACCCGAGACGACCAGACTCCGATCCCGAGAAGAAAGCGGAAGATATTTTGACTCGTCACACTCAACAGTTAGAAGATGGTCACATAGAAACAGCCATGCTGTGGAAAAATGAAAGCATAGAAATGCCCGATAGTTACGGGACAGCCCTCAAGAGGCTCGTCTCAATAGAGAAAAAACTCGATGGCAAACCCGCCCTTCGAGATAGATACACAGAACAGATGGACTCTCTCATCCAGAAGGGTTACGCAGAAAAGGCGCCCAAGACGAGCACACCGGGTAGAACGTGGTATCTACCCCATTTCGACGTATTCAACCCCATGAAACCTGAAAAGCTCCGCATCGTGCATGACGCAGCTGCCAAATCAAGAGGGCTGTCACTCAACGACTTCCTTCTCACTGGACCGGACTTGCTACAGTCCCTGCCCGGCGTCATGATGAGGTTCCGAAGACACTGCATAGCCATTTCTGGTGACATAGCGGAGATGTTTATGCAGGTGAAGGTGCGAAGTCAGGATAGAGACGCGCTCCGATACCTATGGAGAGGCAATAGAAGAGAGGGGGCGCCGGAAGAATACCGTATGACGTCCATCATTTTCGGTGCGGCGAGCTCGCCGTGCACAGCCATTTTCGCGAAGAATTGGAACGCGAAAAGGCATATAGATGAGCATCCAGATGCCGTGGAAGCCATAATTCGGAATCATTATATGGATGATTACCTCGATAGTTACAAGACCGTCGAAGAAGCGACGCGCATTGCAACTACGGTGAAAAATATTCACCTACAGGCGAAGTTTGAACTCAGAAAGTGGGTGTCAAACAGCGCACAGTTAACGGAAAATATAGATCCGAAACAGATCCGAACAGAAGTCGTCAGCATCGGAAACACTGATGACACAGAGAAGATACTCGGCCTAATATGGAGACCGAATGAAGATACGTTGGGCTTCAACCTCACGCTCGCACGCCTACCAAGAGGCATATTAGATAAAGAGGCGCCCACAAAAAGGGAGGCGCTGAAAATAGTGATGTCTCTATACGACCCGCTCGGACTCGCTTCACCAGTAACCATTCGAGCCAAGCAAATATTGCAAGAGGCATGGAGGCGAGGAGTCGACTGGGATCAGCCGTTAGACCAAGACCTAGCGACTCAATGGAAAAGTTGGGTACAACACCTACTACAGCTCGGAAACGTCAACATACCAAGATGCTATCCGGGGTACAGCGACGCGGTAGAGACGCAAGTCCACGTGTTTACCGACGCGAGTGAGATGGCATATGCGACAGCGGTGTATTGGCGAACTACAGCAACAGACGGCAAGCAACGAGTCAGCCTCGTCATGGCAAAGGCGAAGGTAGCTCCCTTGAAGCTGCAATCAATACCCCGCCTCGAGCTGCAGGCAGCGGTGATGGGAACCCGCGTGGCCGCAGCTGTCATACGTGAACACGACATCAAGCCCGCATCGGTAACCTACTGGTCAGATAGCAAGACCATTTTGACGTGGATCAGAAGAGGAGCGCGAGTGTACAAGCCGTTCGTAGCTCATCGTATAGCCGCCATAGAGGAGAACAGTAGAGTCGAAGACTGGCGATGGGTACCTACGAAAATGAATATCGCAGACGTAGCTACTCGTGACGTGCCACACCACTTCGACTCGCAACATGAGTGGTATCGTGGCCCCAATTTCCTGTATGAGGAGCCATCATCATGGCCGTCAGAGACTCCTCCGGTCGCAGAAGAGACGGGAGAAGAGAGAGCACTCACCGCCGTCGAAGAAACAAACGATCGAAAGCTAACAGAAGCCATACCAGACCCGACAAGGTTCTCCAGGTGGGAAAGACTTCTCCGTGCGACGGCGAGCGTTCTACGTTTCGTATCTCTGTGCAGAGTATCAAGGGAGAAAACGTTCTATAAAAGAACTAGAAAGAACGCTGATCGAGATCCTGACTGGCGACAACAGAAGAAAGCGGCGCCCCCTCTTCCGAAGCGAACCGAAAAAACATCCAACTCTCGACCAAAAGGGCAAATAATAGAAGCAGAGTTCCTCCACGAAGCGGAGAAATTACTAGTACAGGTCGTGCAGCAGCAATCTTTCGCTCTAGAAATGGCGAGACTGCGAGAGCAGAAGACGTTAGACGAAGATAGTCGACTGCGGCCGCTGCAAATTGAAATCATAGATGGCGTCATACGACTGAGGAGCCGTATAGCCGCTACTGAACAAATAGCAGACGATGTGAAGCGTCCGCCGATACTACACGGCGACCATCACATTACCCAGTTATACATAGACTGGACACACCGTAGCCTGCAGCATAGTGGGACAGAACTCACTATCAACGAGGTACGACAGCATTATTGGGTCGTGAAGATGCGACCAACAGCGAAGAGGGTGCTGTCACGATGTCTGCAGTGTCGCATTCGCAAGGCACAACCAACCGTGCCTGCGACCGGCGACCATCCGAGAACGCGCCTGGCACATCACCAGAGGCCGTTCACGTACACCGGGCTAGACTACTTCGGCCCACTGTCCGTCACAGTCGGACGGCAACATCAGAAGAGGTACGTAGCCCTGTTCACGTGTCTCACCACCAGAGCCGTCCACCTCGAGATCGCCGCCAGCCTCAGCGCAGACGCCGCCATACTGGCGCTGCGCCGCTTCGCTGCTCGTCGGGGCTGCCCCGCCGAGATACACTCCGACAACGGCACCAACATGCACGGTGCCGACAAGGAGCTCCGAGAGGCCTCTCGAGAGGAGGCCAGTCGCCGAGGCGTCGTATGGCGCTTCATAACGCCCTCAGCGCCTTTCATGGGAGGCGCCTGGGAGCGCCTTGTTCGCTGCGTGAAGTCCGCGCTGTGCACTGTGCTCCTGGAAAAACACCCGCATGAATAGGTGTTGTCCACACTGTTGTGTGAGGCAGAGTACACTGTAAACAGCCGACCACTAACACATGTTTCCGTAGACAGCGAAGACGACGAGTCGATCACACCGAACCACTTCTTGCTCGGTGGATCGGCGAGACTACCATCACCCGGCGTGTTCACCGAGCGAGACGTGGACAGCAAGAGACTCTGGCGACGATCCCAGATACTCGCCGATATGTTCTGGCGTCGCTGGGTCAGAGAGTACCTGCCGGAGCTTAAAACCGGCGGGAGCCGCACACCCGCGGGCCCGAACTGCAGGTGGGCGATCCCATCCTCATCGCAGACGGCCAGCTGCCTCGCAACACATGGCCGCGAGGCCGTATAGTTGCCCTGTTTCCCGGGGCCGACGGAGAAGTCCGGACCGCTGAGGTGCGCACTGCCGGCGGCACCTTGAAGCGTCCGGTGAAGAAACTCGTCCCACTACCCAAGTGAGACGGCGAGCGCCCCGAGGCAAGTGCCTTGAGGCGAGCGCCGTGACGGCGAGCGCCTTGGCGCGACGAGCGCTGTGGCGGGCGCCTTGAGGCGAGCGCCTTGAGGCGAGCGCCGCGACGGCGAGCGCTGAGGCGGTGAGCGCCTAGGCGCGACGAGCGCCGTGGCGGGCGCCTTGAGGCGAGCGCCTTGAGGCGAGCGCCGCGACGGCGAGCGCTGAGGCGGTGGGCGCCTAGGCGCGACGAGCGCCGTGGCGGGCGCCTTGAGGCGAGCGCCGTGGCGGGCGCCTTGAGGCGAGCGCCGCGACGGCGAGCACTCAGGCGGCGAGCGCCGCGAAAGCGTGCGCTGAGACGGCGAGCGTCGCGGCGGCGAGCGTCGTGGCAGCAGGCGTCGCGGCGGCGAGCGCCGCGACTCCAGTCATCGCTCACCGGTGCGATGCAGCGCCGCACCGACATCGCTACGAGTCGTCACTGCACTGCACGGCGGGAGAGATGTTCGCGACGACGCGTCACTACATAGTTAATTAGTTTGTTTTTGACATTAACGTAGATTCATAGTGATAAGAGTGATAGTGAAACCAATAAACAGTAGTGACTAAGCGGCTAGTATAAGATAACCGTAAGTACCACCCCTGCAAACCTCATTTGAGTGGGCTATATGGCAGTAACTTATAGTTTCAGTTGCGTCCAGGTAACCTAGTACCGAGACCTAGCCCTGGACGTAACTTTCAATAATGTAAACCTAAGATAAAGCCCACTTAATTGAGTTTGTATGTCGTGTTACTTTAGTTAAGTAATTCTTAAGATTTGTGTTTTTGCTAACCCTCTTTCAGGGCGCGTCACGCCCTGAAAGCCATAGTTGTATAGTTTTAAATATCAGATTGTTTTAGGTCTACAGACCAGCCTGAGATATCTATAATTGGATTTGAAATCCGTTCAGTAGTTTTCGAGGAAATCAACTTATAAAATAAATTTATTAACATTTTTCAGAATTTTTTTGGGTTTCCTCGAAACATTCTTTCAGTATGGGAAGATATAGTTGATGTGGGTATCTCAGGAGACGGGGAATTTCATGGGGAATGCAACCATATGTAACATGCCTTGTATATTTTAATAAATTGAGATGTTATACGCATAATTCCGTCATAAATGTAATGAAATCTAGAACAAATAAAACTTAAAAACAGGAAGCAATTTGCGGCTCTCGTTACGGTAAAGATTCATAGTACGATAGTAAACGTGTAATTTCTAGCAACTTGTAGTCATCGGCAAGATTTTATTTAATTCTTAAATTAATTAATAGATATAGTTCAAGTAGTGTTCTGAAATTGCTTCCTGTAAAAACATAAAAACGTGTGTTATTAATCAGGTAAGGCACCCCCCTCCTTAGCGGAGTCAAAAAACACCCCCTTGCTAGACGAAAGTCTGGAAACTATTTCTTTGAGACGAGTCGTAACACTGGTACATATGGTAACGTCATGAAGCCCGGAAGATAGTAGCCGCCCTGAAGATATCTGGAATCTATAGGTGCAGGACGTCAGCGCCGCGCGGACCGGGAGCCCTACACACACAGAGGGACAGGCATACACCCTCACCACACACCCCTCGCGTCCAAGCGATCACGCCCGTCCGGCACAAAAGGTAAAGACTGTTGGAGCGACTGACTTCACATTGCGCGCAAACCAGATGACCGATGGGGCTGAAAGGTTCTGGAGTGGCGATCGCTTACCGAAATACGTAGAGTTGGACGGCCTCCCACTAGGCGGGTCGATGACCTTGTGAAAGCCCCGGTCGAAAATAAGGAGCTTGAGGGAGGCCTATGTCCAGCAGTGGACGTCTTTCGGCTGAAATGATGACTGACTTCCATTCCAACATAATATTGACGTATTTTTGGCTATGCAACATGGTACTGAGAACCTTCTTTCTTGAAATCATGGGGCATGGGGCATGCAGGGTAGCCCGCGAAATTAATTTTTCCTCATGTTTTTTTTGCAATTCGCAGGTAAGGGTCAGGTTGTATTTACAGAATTATAATCTTATAATCCCATTGAATCAGCATTTCATGCCTACGTCTTCCGGCCGCGAATCATCTTTTAATCAATATAAAACCTGACACTGGGTTGTGGAGATCAGATGAACATTCGATCCATGTAAAATACTGGTATTCAGCTGCATCCCGTTAGACTGGAAGCCGACCCTAAAGTAGTTGGGGAAACCCTGACACTGAACATCAAATTGCTAAAACCGTAAGAAAATTTGAATTTAGCGCAATTTACCTTAGCGCATATTACACAAAGGAAGATACAGAAAGGATGTGGGAAAAACAAACACCCAAAACAATAAAGACAATATTTAAAAGGGTGATAACCACCTTCCTTTACAGGGTAAGCACAAAGCAGGCACTAGTATTTGCAAGGAAACTAGATAATGCTCGGGCGCATGTGATAAACAACTTCCTATTTAAAGACAGAGGACAGATGGACCGGTTTCTTGCAAGGCTGACAGTTGACTGTATACTTTATGTAATAGTGGTTTAATTATTTTATGAATTAATCGGAGTATTGATCTATGTTTTGAGGCTTGTCCCCATAGTGCCGAGTTACCAAGATAATGTGAATGGAAGAAATGAAGAGGAGAGAAGAGGCCCTCTTGGCGCGAGCAGGAGTCGGTATGCTTAATTTCAACAGTAGATATTTTCAGATTTCTATACATAACTTACATTTTTTTCCTACAGGAAAAGCCACAGTGATTACTGCACGCCTCGTGCAGTATTTTTTTGTCAGCAGACTCCACTTGGTTCATTCCTTTTGGCAGATTGATTTGATTTGATTGAGATTGATTGTTTGGTATATGATGTCATCAACTACTGATGGAATTCTGTTGCCCTTTTTTTGTAAATAGATGGATTACCCATCTCGAGTTGTCAATCATTCTTAGTTCGGGCTCCAAACTAATTTTCTGTCCGTAAGTGATACGGAGTTGGAAACGTCCGTTACATCGACCGAAACGACGGACTTCGTGCTTAGAGAGTAGACTCCCAGCTTCGTATTGTGCTACAATTAGCACAATACGAAGCTGGGAGTCTACTCCTTATTATCAATATAATAATTAGGCAGTAACCATGAGGCGATTGTATTTTAATTAATTGGTGATAACTTTTTCCATCACACTTGCAAAACTTATTTGGGAAAAAATATAACATGGTGTAAAAAATATTGGAATCGATTCAGTTACTTATTCTGAACAAACTATACAGGAAAAGTTTTTATCCCGTGCGCAAACAGTAACCAACCAACACAAAAAAAAAAACAGCTGTTTCATAGAAAAGTGCAATACCTACGCGGTCAAAATGTATGGAACAGCTGATTTTTTTTTGTATAACCGACGAAAAATTTATGTGCTGGGGGGTCTAGAATGATATGCTGAATTCATGGTTACAGTATGCGCACTGGATAAAAACTTATCCTGTATTCAGGTTTCGCATATACTAAAAATAATGTTGTATAAGTCCGATACGCTTCCGTGGCCGAATAGAACATCAATCAATATTATCAAAAGAATCCTATAAAAGTTGTTCATAAATCCAAAACCAGAAAATGTCAGTAAGACGACCGTCATTCTTCCGACGGCTATTTGCTGTCGGGGCCAAGGCAAATTCTAATTGAAGATGTGTCAATTTCGATTCGACAACCTGTGGAATGCTTGTGAATACAGAGCTCCTTAAGAGAGTCAAGTTCAAAAGCAGACATTTACAGAATCTCAATAATACGAAAACTCGTTTCTTATAAATATAAAAAGCTTTAAAGCTATGACATCATGCAGAGAGGTCACTCGTATCAAGCACTGACCTCGACAGATGTCATTTAATGGAATCAGCTGGGTCAAGTCTGTAAGAACGCCTCTTATTACCTTATCTCTAGTCTTATTAAGGATAAATAATAACTTTGTGAATGTTAAAGGAAGTATATGGCAGGTTATGAGTATGCTGTAGGGATGACGTAATGCATTAAGTTTCAAGATTAATAGTTCTGTTGAATTGAGCAAATTCATTTCCATTCCGGATTGGTTCTGTGGATGATTTCATAGCTTTGGTTTAATTTGAACTTGGGTTAGTCATTGTTTAGTTTGTTTCTCTGCTAGAAGAAGTTCTTACTTCCTATAAACATTCTCGAGTAATCAATACACTCGTCGACTCAATACAGAATTTCGTCGATTTTACCAGAAATTCATTCTACACAATCTGCACCCTAATCGCGTAAAAAATCTACCAATGTTCGCAAAATAGGTTGGTTCTTCGGCATAAATAACGCAATTAATATTGTTGAATTGTGAAAATTATAGCCATTCATTCCTTGTGATAATGTCTTACGTAGTTACCACGCTAATTCAAGGAAAGTATACGATAAGCCCGGCTTAAAAGTAACCTAGAATAGAAGACTTTAATAACAAGGGAGACATAAGAAGCTTAGAATTTTAAGAGAATAAAGCCTCTTTAGTAACTAGGCAGCAAAATTCTGCAATTGGAAAATTTCCTGGACATCAGCAGATATCACTCGCGACTTAGCGCGATGTTCCACGACATTTAGAAGAAGTCGCGGGATTTTCATCTACTTGTGATGATATAAGGCTGAGTATACACCGAGTAATTTTAATGGTTGTTTTCCCGCGGCAGAACAACTTGCCATAGGGAGTACTTTCGAAGCATAGAGTTAAAGTAAAAAAATAAAGATTTTCTTTTTTTTAAATAATACTAAAAATATTAATGTAACTCGATAAAACACTACTCAATAGTAACACTATAGGTAACTTGTAGGTACTACTCGAATCGCACACGCCGCCGACAAAGGGAACAGCGATGATAAGTTCAAAGCAAAATAAACTCTTGCATCTGCCATTTTTCGTTTCTAATATTTTATTTGTTTATAAAACGATTGTATTACCAAGACAAAACCATTTCGGATCTTAATGTGAAAGATAAAAAGGATAGGTTCCAAAATAAGTACTCAACAGTTGATATCAGTAGTGCACTTGTCACTAATGGTTCTCGACATCACGATAACACTACATTTGAAACATAATCCAAACAGTTTTATTAGTTTGAATAAATTATCGTTATCAACTTTATATCAGGGAGATATCATGTTTAGTTACATCTATTTGAACATTAATGACAGCGTGCATCGGTTCTCAGGCATATGATATGGCATTATCAGGTATCAATCCTCTATTGCAGGGTTCCTTATGAGGTAGCAACGTATTTTTAGCAGTGGTTTGGTCAAAACTATCATCTACTTTAAGGCAACTACGCAAGCGCTCTAGATCCCATTAATCTAGCATAGAGTCCTGAACCTAAGGGATCTTTAATGCTATAAATAAACCTGGATTCATCTCATGACTGCCTCGTTGGTCTAGTGGTCGCAAGCGCTACTGTTGAGCATGAGGTCTTCGGTTCGATTCCCAGGTCGGGCAAAGTGTTATTGGATTTTTCTATATGGAATTTCTTAGTAGCAGCCCGTAGTCTGGATATGTGCCCATTTGATGGCAATAGGCTTTTCACATGAAACTTAAAACATAGCTGGCGAAATGTGGGTGTACTTTAAGCACACCTCAGCCCAACCCTGCTGGAAAACAAGGCGTGATGTTATGTTATGTCCATGTCAAATTCCGGCACTCGGCTTCATCCGGTTAGACTGGAAGTCGTAAGATAGTTGGGGAAAGGCTAGGCAGATAGATAGCTGACGATGATATATCCCAATCATTCTAGCATTTATAAAACACATAATTATATCTCTCTCTTGAAAACGAATAATACCTACGGCGCATTTGCGCCCCTTCGGAAATTATCTTCAGGGTCTACACTAAGCAAAGCTAGGTCGCATAACCTTTCTTGACCTTATTAAATTATAGCCTTCAATAACGAAGGTATTAATTTCAACTTGCAATACTGCAATTTTAAGCAGAATTTTAATAGAAATGGGTGTATTTCGAAATACGCTTTCATCCCCATACTGCACAATAAATTCAAGTAGCTCTCCAGATTTCTTAGATATAACATTTCTTAGATATAAGAATGAAATATTTTATTGAAGCATTTTTTAAATTTAAAAATGAAAAAATAATTGGTGAATTTTCGCGCCCCCCTTCGATAGGCGCCCAGGGGCAGGGCTCGTGCCCTGCCTGCCCCACCCTCGTTTCGCCTCTGGTCACCATCTGTCTAGCCATGTCCAAACTATGTATGTTGGGGTCGGTGGTTTCCAGTCAAAATGGATGTACTGAATCCCATTGTTTTACATGGAGCGACTGCCTCGATCTGACCTCAACAACACAGGATTACGAAATCCCTTGGCAAGAGTGGTTGACTGACTTTCGGAGTTCTGACGACCAGTAACGACTGTCAAAAATCTACGAATGAGAGCCGGGACCAACGGCTTAGCGTGTTTTCCGAGACACGAATGAGTAGGTAGGTTAAAATGGTCACCCATCCACGGACCTGATCGATCGACCCGTACGGCTTATTACCAGGTCGGTAGGTAGATTGATTTAAGGTCGTTGACGTCAAACGTAGAGGATAATATGGCTATGCCTCCAAAATACCGGAACTTCATATTTATTGTGATATTTGTTCCGGAATTTTGAAATTAGCACGAATTTGTGTTTAAGGTGAAAAAACGTAAAAATAATAATAATAATAAAAAAAAATTGTTCATTGAATTCAATCAATCATTCATAATAAACGATTTTGTTAGCCTAACTGTATGTTTTTTATTTTATTTTATTCCACAATTCCAATTCCGTAACTTTTTCCGGTACTTCCCGCACATTATGGATAAAATGGCATGTCCATATTATAATATCTTGACGCAAGTATATAAAATCAATCTACCTACTCCCTCTGCCTCTGCTTATTACATAGCCAGAAGCCGTCCATATTACAGAGAGCGGTGGCGGTGAAGCGACTCCTAAGGATATAAATAATGATAATGATTTTCGGAACTCCAACCCACAGCCATCATATTTTATAACAGAACTGTGCCAGTAATGTCCTTGTCAACACTTGGCTTGATGATCGTACACCTACGACTGAAATTAACTATAAATGTGAACGAGCATTGGACAATAGTCGGTTAGACTCGATTAATATTAATCGAGTCAGGGGTCAGGTTGGCGAATAGGTTAGAGATATTAGACTTAATATGCATGTTTATGGTCTAAGAATGATTGATGTTATTGCTATTTTTCAGAAAGACAGGCATCTAGGCAGGAATCTGGCCCTTATTTTTTGTAAGTACCTAATATAAAAACATTTGTATAGTGCAACATTTTTGCTTGATGTGATCACTTAGGTCCAAATAGCATGCACACATACATGAGACATTGAGGTGTTGTCGCGTCAGACCACGTTAGAGATGGCGGGACGACCAGGATAGGATGCGTCAAAACTGGAAGGAGGAAGCCCGAGCTCGCCTGCACAGGAATGGGACAGCAAATGGCTGGTAAAAAAGAAATGTGGAAAGGAATGTTGAACTCAAGTATTAGGCCTTCTCGTGTTTGTCCGTTTTCTTCGTCTTTTCGACGTCCGTCTTTTTATCCGTCATCATCAGACAAAACAAATTCAATAAAATCAGAAATGAGCTGTTCGTTTTATTAAAAATCTCGAGAGATATCGGTACTTTCTTTTTGCATAAACCACTTGGTTTGGAAATTACAGTTCTTTCTGAATCAATTGCTTCAACTACAACATGGATTACTCACGAAATCTGACCCACCTTTACTCAATTCATTTCAAAACAAATATTGCGTAAGTCCAGTCCACTGGTTACGATACTCAAGCCTGCTGGTGGGCGGATGGGTATGAGAATGCCACCGCCCGCCCACGTCCTGCCCTTCCACTGGCTATTTAAGTAGTAACTTGGTGTTAGATCGGTGGCTTATTAGCTTAAGTATACATATATATGGATTTGTAAATGGTGTAGTAATGAGCTTCTAACTGTTAATTCTTACGGTAGTTATCAAATACTTCAATAGTAACAGTGATGATAATGTTTCGTTGTCAATTGAGAAAATGGATATCAGTCAATTTATTTTTATTTTGCTGTTACATATTTAGTCCCGATCTTCAAATTAAAATAGGTTTTTAATAAATTGGAAAATACCCTATTATGTAACCGTTTGTCTGAAGACAGATCTTAGTTGTCGGATGCACCGGATATAACCAGTGACGAGACAAATCCTTTTCCATTCATCGACGCGCCGTTTCCTCGAGAGTTGTCACCAGCCCCTATACTTGCAGATTAAAGTGAATTGCTTTAATAGAATCATTGGTTACGCTATAGGGGAGATCATTTATTGAATCAACAGATTGTACCATCAATCCAATTTCTTCTTCCCCCGTATCATCATGGACTATGAGTAGCTGACCTACCCAATCTCATGTCTTGGTGAAAAAAATCCATTGCGAAATGTGGTGGCGGGTATGTATTTACTGTCCTATTTCAATATTCATTGCGTTATTTAAGTTGTTGCAGACAATTTTTTCGAACAGTTGATGAAGCAATGGATCAGCAATATCCTTCAAACTTCTAATTGAGTATGTGTTACACAATTACTGCTTTGATCTACCATCGTCCAAAAGAAGGCCACTTCTGGACATAGACATCTCACAAGCATCGCCACATCTACCGGTCCTGTGCTTCCCGTGTCCAGCTGACTTCCGTGACCTTCACCAGGGCATTCATCCACCTTGTGGGAGTTGGGACAGATCGGTCTGCATTCATACACAAGATTTATTCATGTATCGCCGATCCAAAAGTGGAGGTAAGTTGAAGTATTGTCAGCTCTTACGTCTTGAAAGAATAAATTGTCAAGTTCAAGAACAGCATGTAATGTAAAATTATGTTCATTGTTTAAACTTGGTATAGTCGCATTGTACTAGGTAAGTACTTTGTACAATTATTTTATCGGCTATTACACTGTATGCACGTACTTGCGTTACTTGCACGTGTCTTAACATATGAAGTATGACTGTGACTATCAATATTTCTGGTATATTTAATTTATTGAGTCTGAGACTCCGATATTGCATCTTTGGATAATTGGATCAAAACTATAATATGACATTCAAGTTATGGAGACTATAATAACAGATCCAAAAAAATAGTAGTATTTTTTTTTTATCTGTCTTTACTATAGTCTCCATAACTTGTGATGGCTTCCATTTTGACAGATCAACAACATTCATTGCGTTGTTTAGCTTGTTGAGCAGACAAATTTCATTCGAACATAATAAAGTAATGGATTAGCAATATCCTTTCAAATTGATTCAGATTGTGTTGTTTTATCTAATTTCACTGATTTATTTCCGGACTGTGAAACAGATGTTAAAGTATGAACAATTTTCTCAGAATATAAATACTCTGAAACATATTGTTTGAAAACAGTCTAGTCTCTCCGTCTCTGTCTTATATATTTACATTATAATAGGATTTATCTGTTCAGCTCCAGCATTCAGATCATACATACGTACAAATATTATGTATAGTTTTTGGTATGCCCCAAATAGCCATGAAGGTTGAATTTAAATTCGAAAATAGTTTTCTAATAGATACAGCAATGAGACTGGAATGTTTATCGAGAATTGTAAGAATGAAAAGTTCTTCGAGATTGAGAGCAGTGTAACGATTTTCCTTAATAATTGCTCGGATTCAACAAATTTTCCGCAAAAGCAACACCGGAGGAGATTCCATACTTGTCTTTATCTTTTTTCTGATTGATGACTAGGCGCTATTTAGAATAACTTGTATTCAATTCATTCCTTTTCTCAGTCATCATGATTCCCCTCTCCTTATTCCAATTTATTTGTGGTCGGCGCAACATGCCTTTCTTCCATACCTACTTCTATTAGTCGTCATCTCGGTAGTCATATCCTTTTAAACCATATCATCATTTACACTGTCCATCCATCGTTTCATTGGTCACCCTCTAATCTTATAGCCATCGACAATCATACTCAAAACTGTCCTCACGACATTTCGTTTACTTTTCTCAGTATTGCAAAAAAAAAATACAAGTTTTCCTTAGCCTACTATAATAGGTTGCAGATATGTATGAAAGGTCTATCACCAAGCTAAGGTACCTACGTCGTAAAAAGACGGTCCGAAGTCTTTTCGTCGTCGAGATTTTTACGGTTAAAATAAGAACCTGAGTTCGCACAACGTTTTTCACTTTCATTAAACTTAATATAATTACGCAGAAGAAGCAGCTGTTTCAATATTATTTCCATCTCTCAAACAAATAAGTCCACTGAATCTTCCAGTTCCTTTTCACGAGGGTTAACAATCTTAAAAATAACGAAATGAATAATAGAAACTAACAAAGTACCACTAGATCTGTCACGAAACTCGATCGTTAAAACATATTTAGTTGCTATGGGAGTTTTCAAGAAACGTCCAAAATAGACCGGCGGATGTGCGAACAACTCCTACGCATACATACACGTTTACAAATAATCTTATGTCTCCTTCTCGCGTAGAATGTCGTTTATATGCCTGTCTCTTTCTTCTCACCTATGTAGGTGATCTCAAGGAGATTTGGTTCGTAAAAACAGTTTATGAATGAGTGTTAAAGTGTTCTTGCGTGGGTTGAGGTGATCGATTGGCATTAATTAAGTAATAATACTGTGACAACAGCTCCATGTTGGATTTAATTACAGATAATATATATAATAAAACGTTTTGCTGTATAATTCTCATGATTGCACAATTCTTGCAAAGGTCTTTTTATTTATTTATTTTATTTATTTATTTATTTATTTAACCATTTATGTACACACATATATAAACAGACAAGAAGATTAGAACAGAAAAATAGGTACAGAGGTGATGCTTATTTCTAAAGAAATCTCTTCCAGCATACCTGCGATAGGAGAGAAGATAAAGAAATGTAGACAGCGTGTGAAAGGGTAAATAAGAAAATAAACTACATTGATTTACGATCAAAAACAATAATACACTAAACAAATTAAACAACTAATATGGGAATATACTTACATACATAATTACAAACATACATACATACATATTTCTAAAATAAATATCACTAAAATATTAATAATAATAATGTAAATAAAATAATATATACACAACTATGACGATGTGGACAGATAGTGTTCTTTCACTTTTCTTTTAAAAACTGCAACAGTTTGGCAGTCCCTAATGTCGGGCGGAAGTGCATTCCACAACCACACCCGTTTTTGTTATCCTGGCACGGAAATCTTACGAAAGACGGAAGTCAATAAGGCCTTAATGGTTTGGCATAGTAAGAAAAAAGGGATAATACCAAATTAATTTGTTTTGTTATAATGTCTCCATATTTTATAACCGACGACTGCGAACCCAAATTAGCCGGAGCAAAAACAATCTCCACAGATGAGGGTTCACGGACTGCTCAGATCTCAAGTGCGTATGTGGCATCTCCCCAGGGACCATGATGATCTACCTTCAATTTTCCGCCGCATGCCCTGTCATCTTTGCATTTAATGACTTATGAAGTTATGAATGCATCAGTGAGCGTTCACGCAGAGTTTTGGGGCAAAGATGTTTTTTAAACTTTTTACCAAATCTAACCAAATATAAAATTTTTGCCAGCAATTCTTTACAATTATGAGCCTGTAGACAGACTAAAAGATAACGCTCCACAGATAATCCATTATAGCAGCAAGCATAACACTTTTATGACTTCATTGTATATCAACAGAATGCCATTAGAAAACCAGTTTCGAGACGGACGACCGACGAACCGCGAAATCGCGATTTTCTAAACTTTTTATACTGTTTTTTGAATATTTTAGGATCCATATTAGATATGCATTTTTTGCACGTCCAGGCATCTTGATATTTATATGTTAATGTCTTGTTAATTATAAATTCTAAGATGAAGTAAAGAAGCATAGTTACTTTTCGTCGTCGTGTATACTACTAGTATCAATGAGATCATCATCGTCTTCATTGTCAGCACTGCTTTATCTAAGACTGTTTCATTGTCAATTAACATGATTGTGATAAATTGTCAATTAAACTTAACGACATAGGAAGGACGATGGGGGAATGTGATGCGACTAAGGCTAACTCTCGAAATTCCGAGCAGATTGCACTAAATTAGAGATCTTCGTCGATTTAAAACGATGATTAAGTACTTGGATTTTTTATACACGATAAACAGCTCCACTCTACCAATCGTGAATATTTAAAATAGGTCGTAAAATAGTCCCTTGTGGTACCCCAATATGTTTTGTATTTATTTCCACAAATAAGGGGCAATAAGTTAATAATTTTGGTAGATATTATCAACTGAAATACTATCACACTATCCACTACAGAGTGCTACATATTAATAGTCTACTGTTGACCATGAAAAAGTGTCAAGGGCACTTAAATGCCTCAGATTAAACTTTTTAATGAATAATATTTTTTCAGCGAAAAAATTAAACTTCATTAACCATTCAAATAGGAGTTACGTCACGTAATTAACAAGACTCGTAAATAGTATGATAGAAGATAATTTGCTCGGTGGCGCTTATAAATAAAACCAAGGTTATCTGCGTGTCTGGCCCCGCAAAAAAAAATTTAGTGCATGCAAAACATGAAAGACCGGTTTTGGATATTATAACATAACATCATGCCTGTATTCCCGAAGAGGTAGGTAGAGGTGTCTAGCAACAACCAAACTTTGCCAGTTATATTTTACGTCCTATTTAATTGGGAGCGGTCCTATTAGCATCAACAGGATAGCGGTAGAACATCCAAACTTCAGGCCGCTACTGAGAACTGCCAATTGAATAGGAAAAACCCACAGACTGACGAATTAGAGATCGATTCCAAGAGCCCATACTTACTTAATAGTCAAGGTAGGGACCACTGGACCACAGACTGGACCAACAACGCTATCTTATTTTAATACTATGTATGTAAGTATGATAAATAAGTATTACATCGTTTATTGCAAACTTCTTGATAAGAGTATGCTTAGATGATTTGGTCAAATCGAGAGGATGAATGAAAGGCGACTAACAGAAGGAAATTGGATGTGGAAACACTGGGAGGGGCGCCCTAGGAGGACATATAGTGACCTTATTGGTGATGTTCTCCAAAAAGGCTACGTGCGTAGTACTCGCAACCGGCGTGCGTGTTTGACCAGCGGCCATAGTGTAAGTTTCTTTTAACCATCTCGTTAAAACTAACTCCCACTGGGGCCACAGATGTATGAACGTCAAAAAGACAAAAAGAGTATGTAAGGATCGTAGCAGGTGTCGTTCTGTAGTTTCTGCTTACCCTAATGGGAAGAAGGCGTGAATTTCTGTGTATATGTTTGTATATTATATATGGTCTTGATAAGAGGCATAGAATATATTTCATTTTAATGGAATTTTTATCGTTCACGATCTCAAACGCTTTTGGTTGAATGGAACCGTTAGGCTAAATTAATCAGATTATGAATAGAATAGGAAAATAAATATATGTATTATAAAATTGCTGGCGTTGTTCATTGTCTGATAGAAAAACTGAATGCAGACGATAATTATGAGATTTTTACAAAATAGGCCAGCTGGTCTTATTGCCTACTAAAAAGGACCACTTTAGTTACAATACATTATTAGCAGCAAAAAAAGTGTATATGATGGTGCAGTCCCAAAAATCATGGGGCACTTAACATCTTGTCCAGCGTGTCCTGCTGTCTGCACGCTACAGGAGTTGATGGACGCTGCTGAAAGTGCCAAAATCGTAGCCAAATTCTCGGCTGACCGTATTTAGATTGCTATCGATACGCTAAGAAAAAGCAGCAAAAACAGAAGAAGGAGAAAACGAACTCTGAATTTCTATCATTCTCCTACTCGTATTTAATGTATTTGTCCTCTCGCAAGCGAAATCCAGAAATAACATTTTGTGTGGAAACAGTTTATTCCAAAATAGAAACACAATTTCACCAAAGCTATGCCAAATTCCCAAGCACGTAAGTACTTTAAAACTGAATAACTAGATTTTAACGTCCAATATAGAGAATTAATGTTGTATATTAAGATTTTGACGCACTGGGAGCAGCTTGTTGATCTAAATCTCATTTTATTAATAGCCCGTAGATAATAACTGAGAAACGAATAATAGTCTCGGTGTTTTGAGTCATCACTTTTCTGGTCTTCAGGATAAGTCCTACGATCTTAGAAGCTGATAATGAAAAATGGTTTTATTTCTGTAAGTAGGTTTGTACAAACACTTTTAACGTCAATCATATTTTAAAAACTAGATGAGGTCGGCGTTTCCGATCTGACTACTCTACTGTCAGGTCAGTTTCTTTCAAAGTCCAGATATAATCTTGGTCAGATCATGTGAAGACGATGTAGATTGAAGTCTGAAATAGTCTTTAGACGAAAGAACCATACAGATTGAGTGGACCTGTCCAATCAGTGCACGCATTTGTCAGCTTATGTTTGTTTACATGACTTGCGGTTTTAAGAAATCTGAATCCGCCATCCAGAATCTCTTGTGAACAGTTTGTAGGTCTTTAAGTGTAACACAAACGTGATCAAAATAAACCATAGTATCACATCTAGACCAGGCTAGTGCAGACGTATGATGTAACTTCCTGATCAAACCACGGATATGAGCAGACCCAGTTGGCAGCCGCAGGCGCAGGTAACAGAAATAAACTAATAGTATCACTAATTATAGTCCAACACGTCATTTCGGGGAACACACATGAATTGGCATTATGTTTTGTAGTTTCTTTGTTCTTTCGTGGTTTGAATCAGTGTTTATTTACGTAATGTTTTAGTCTCTTTTAAAATTAAAGTTAGTAGATGTTTCAACATTACGCCTTACATTATTAAAAATGTCGTTGGAAACAAGTTTATTTTTTGTTCGTGAGTGATGTCGGAGTTGTTTGCCTTCTTTATAAGTATTATTACAAGTGACATTTGACTTTACACTTGTTTTTTTTTTTGTTGGCAGACTATGTTTTTATTAAATACACTCATTTTCGTTTCTATCTCATCCAAAACCACAACCTCAATTTGTGGTCCTTCGAATCGAATACCTACCAAAAGGGCTACATCATTCGTTCCTCATAATCATAACCATAAGTCAACCAACACGTTAAATGTTTATCCACAGTTTCGAGAAGACCCTGACACAAATAGGTGTTGGAGCCGTAACAGCCGAGCTAACTAATGTATTCCACGTATAAGACTAGACACCGAATGACCTTTTGAGGATTCGAGGAAAAAACTGACGCCGTATTTTCGCAAGGTCATAAATATCTTTTAATGATTCTATAGAAAGAATACTAATATGTTACTGACGGTAATAACGATAGTGAAGCGAATATTGTTGAATAACAGAATTAAAACTCCGTATAGAATGGTATCAAACGCCGATCTCAAATCTGTATGCGGTTCGACGTGCTATTTTCAACGGCTAATTTATCAAAGTGGTATTCGGAAAGTGCGTCAGGACTGTGCGGTATTTCGCAGCTTCGTGCAACCGATTTGATGTCATAAACTTTGAAAGCATCATAGTACAAATAACTAGTTCCATTTAATATATGTTCTGTCTCTACCATCATGTCTATCAGCACTTTCCATCTTATGATTTATACAGCAGAAGATGTTTAAAAGATACGCTCCAACGTTATTGAACTCCTCACCTTGGATTCTGATAACAGCACCTCGAATGCCTCAAATTCTTAATGGATATTCTGGCGAAGCATCAAATCTAGTGTTTTGGGACAATCGCCAAAAGTGTTTCCTAGAAATCGTCAATAGTACCTAATATTGTACGAAATGACGGCACGATATGATTTCATTTGTTTAGAGTCAAATGTTATGTAAATTTATTTCATCTCTTGGAAAGAGCAAGGACATTGAATCAACAATAATTTTACGCGCTTGGTCATTGTTCTCAGCTTGGCATAACAGGTAGAAACCTCTGTCTTAAGCTACAAATCGATATGTTAGGTATTTACATAATATATGAGCTGGTAACGCAAATCATATGTTTATTTAAGCATTGTATTTCGGCACACGCGCCTCCGTCATTGCGACCCACGTCAATTGAATTGTAAAGAATATTTCGACAGTAAATCGCCTCATTAGCGCAAAAAGTGTTGTATATTAATTCTTAAGAATAATTACATAAACATGCCACTTTCTATTTGGAGACGACAACCTTGCAATGTGTTCATTAAATCAATTTTAAATTTGGTTGCTTTTTCTTTATTTGTTTTTAGGGGCTTTTATTTGGTTGCTTGCTTGGATTTAATTTTAAAATCATCGGTGACATAAGCAATACTTTCTGTCACTACTTCACCAGCGAAAGTTTTAAGGTATTTCATTGGTTTGGTCCGGATTTACTCTTCAGTTGTCCTAGATTTCTTTATCACAATGGCTTGTTCGTTAAAATCTATCCTCAAATTATTCTCAATTTTGGTATTAAAACTGACATGATATTTCAAGAAGCACTTTTTCCTCATATATTTTCTGGCTTTGTATCCATTGCTTTTTTAATATTAAAAGGAATGTGACGTGTTCCACTGACGTACACATATATGGCAAAAGAGTATTTGTTTTCCTCAATCACATCAATGGAAGGGATGACGATTGACGACGGCTGCCAGGACACAGGAAACTTACGTCACACGATAGACATATAAGCCTATTTCTCACGCCAATGGAGAAGTAGTTCTTGGAATACACAATGATGCTGTCACTACTCAATGTCATAGGACCAGTAGATACTAAGTTTACCTACCTAGGTGACTGTATAGTTGGTTGTTTTGATTGTAAGTTTCATGGATTATTTCTAGGTATGACGGTTTTCCAAGGTTCATTCAGTAGGTGGAACTGGAGTAAATCCCACTGACATTGACTATATATGTAATACTGAAAACCAATCGATATTTTATATGCTTATTTACTTTTTTATAGACTTTTTTAAAGTAAAACTTCTTAGACGGCAATTCGATAGTTGAATAAGAATTGAGAGTGACATTTCAAGAACGCGTCACGTTTAGGCACATTTCGTTATATGAGAGAGAAGTAAGATAATTATAACTCTCTCTGTCTCAAACTAAATCTCTCTTATTCTTTAAGAAGTTTTACTTCTATTTTATGAAGACCAACCAACTTTCCCTCCTGTTTTGTGAGTTTTAGAAAAGAATAATTTATATTATATAAATACAGTTTACTTATAAAATTGTTTTCGATCGAAAAAAAAAAGTGTCTTAAACCGTGATAGAACAGAATTAGGGCATTACTCTGTTTTTGTTAGATTCGCATTAAAATTCTTCTCCGACCCCTATTTCGGTTTTCAAGACTATAGTATTACAAATTCCGTCTAATACCTCAATCCTAGTATGATCCATGTCGATGGTAGCAGTGGAAGTGTGCCAAGTTTTAATATTAGCGCCCTGGTTGGCTGATGTCATCGGCACTGCAGTGTTTACTCACGGAATCGGTAACATATTGTTTTTAACGTTTCTGTGGTGATTAGCGGGGGCATGAGAAATGAGGAGAATTGAGGACGTTCACGCTTGGGAGCAGTTTAAAAGGAACTGGCTTTTGTTTAGCAAGTTAGCGAGTTTTGGGTGGTGAGAATGTTGAGTTTGGTTCTCTGAAATTGTTTTGAAGCAGTAATGTGTATTATAAAAAGTGAGGGGTTTGTGACCAAGGAGGGGATTGTGGCTAAGTAATAACAGCCAAACAACTCGATCGATCAAGGAAGCGGATGGGTGATCATCTTTACATACCAAGACCCCTGCGTGCCTCGAAAAGTACGTTAAGCCGTTGGTCCCGGCTGTCATTCGTGGATCTTTGGCAGTCGTTACGGATCGTCAGAAGCCCGAAACCCACGAAACTCTTGCCAAGGGCTAGCGTATTATCCAGTAACTGGGTTGTGGAGGTCAAATAGGCGGTCACTCCATGTAAAATACTAGTATTCAGCTGTATCCGGTTAGACTGGAAGCCGACCCCAACATAGGTTAGGAAGATGATGATGTTGTGTATTATAAAAATAAGATAACAATTGCTGAGGAATTAAAAAGAGCTGTATGTAGATAGTATGTATGTGCCGAAGGTCAAACTGATATTTCATCAAATGACCTCTTAAAGCTATAAGTTGGCAGATAGGTATATCAACAAATTGACACAAAGGAATGTAGAAAAGGTGGATACGGGACGAATCATAGGGCATCAAAAAATTCATCTGCATCGTTGTCAACAGGAAAGTTGGCAGCATTGCCACGTCGCTTGGCAACACTGATTTTTGCCCAAAAAATAGGCCAGCCCTCTAGCTACGGAAGAGTCGATCAGAAAACTAGCCCTGAAACTCAGAAACTAGGAAAATATCGTTTGATAGAAAACTAAACAAACATTTGAGTCAGTAGTTTTGTACTAAAGGTCACTTCTTGCTACTTAAGTAAATACCCAGCACAAACCAAACAATAACAGAACAGAAAAAACCATCTGTGGTAACATGAATGAGTACAATTTCTGACTCACAAACCTTGCAGTTAAAACCACAACACCGAAGGCTATATGAATCTTAAATGATGACAAAAACATTATTTTCACAAAAAAAAAAAAAAAATTGTGCATAAACAAATTCACGAATACGATGATCTTATATGCTGACGCACTCTCTGCGGTTTCCAATACGTTCCCATATTTAACGTTTTGTAATTCACCAAAATAGCCCGTGAGCAACTCAAGATTGTGTAAACGAGAACAAGGCTCTTAGGATCCTGGAATTTTGACCAAAGAAGCTTTGTTGTTAATTTAATAAAACGGTGTTGAATTTTCAATGATTCGAGAAAAGTGTGAGTCAGGTTGATTAAAATAAACATGATTTACTAGTTACACGAAAATAAAAAAAAAATACTTGTAGCCGTAGAACAATACCGTAAAATGACCGTGAAAACAGTTTTGGACCAGCATAGCTATTCACAACCATTTGACAGGCTATCGTATCGATGATGACACATTTCGATCAGCTGTACCCTAATTGCGTAACACATTGTTAATCAGAATTTGAATCATTTTGAAACTTATTGTTAATCCATTGCTTCATATGGTTGTATAATTCGTCTGCTTAACAATGTGAACAATGCAATGAAGTGATTCCTACTGATAGTGTAATTAAGCAGTTACCCCTCTTCTTGACTATTCTGTAAAAACCTCACCGTGAAAGCATAGATGAAGCGATCTAATGTGAGCTGTTATTCTAAGTGATGTTAGAAATTGCCACTACTGACAGCTCACTTCAAGCTCACTTCTTCTTACTTTTCATGGTGAGATTTTCACAGAATAGCATTACTGATCTGATCTGCCTTCCCATGACAGCAAAATAGCTGCCGGAAGAATAGCGGTCGTCTATTCGATTTAGGTAACAGCGTTAAAAGGACTCCTACGACAACATTAATTGATGTTCGATTCGATACGGAAGCGGTTCGGAATTGTTGTGAATAACTATGCAGGTGAGTGTTTTCGTTAAAAGCAAGCCATTAGATGCTTAAATGATGCATTTTTTGTTTTTGTGATCAAGTTCCAGAAAACATAAAGAAAAGAAATGATATCTTAGGATAGATGTTGAGAATGTTACTTATTGCAATTATTGCACGACTAAGTAGCAGTAGGTTGAAAGGTTAAACCTATTATGTAGACGATTCATACTGACGCTCATTGACTAATGAATCTGTCATTCATTAGGTACTTATGTAAAGTTAAAACCCATTTAACTCTTTCATGTCTCAGTCGTATTAAATATCCAGGACTTTACTGCTCCACTGCTCCTACGTGACTACCAGCATGTCCCATAGACCCCGATAGCCCAGCGAAGTATTAGGTACAGGTTCGATTCTATTTGTACCATTTGGCTACGCAGCCATTTGCGTACTGACTGGATAGGTCTACTCAATCTGTGTGGTTCTTTCCTCAAAACACCATTTCCGACACCTACAACCTGCATGCTGCAGATCTGCCCAAGATTATGTCTAGACTAAAAAGAGACTGACCTCTGAGTATGTTTCGGCCTTTCTTCTCGATGTAGTCAGATAGGAAACGCCGGCCTCATCTAGTTATGATTGACGTGTTTGTACAAGCCTACTTACAGAAATTAAGAGTATTTTAAATAAATCATAACCATATGAAATGGTTCTTTGAACTGCACTTCATAAATCCCATGTTAACATCATAACATCACGCCAGTATTCTCCGAAGGGTTAGGCAAGATCTGCCTTATAATATAGCAACACCCACATTTCCAAACCCTGGCTTGATTTTTGAACGTTGTTTTCGAGTGACCACTGTAAATTGCTGTGTGTGTGAAATGCTGAGTGGAAGTCCTCTTGTCACAGTCAGGGCGTGCAGCTGCTGACTATTTATCTTCTGTATGCCTATGTATAAATATCTGTGTTGTCGTGTTTTTTTAATGTTATGTCATCTTTTTATATGCACGTGTTTCTGTGACAAAAAAATTAAAAAAAATCTTGCTTTATTACGTCAGTTATGTTTAAGTTGCATGTAATAGCTTATGGTATCAAGCGGGCTCAAATCAAGACTCCTGGCTGATACTGAGAAGTTAATTTTGGAACAACGCAATAACACTTTGCCCGACCGAGGAATCTAACCCAGGACCAACAAGCTCAGTAGCGCTTGCGACCACTGGATCAACGAGGCACTATATTTTGTATGATTTCTTGGCAGGTAATAGCAACAACATTGGATTGGCTACCTATCACCGGGGCCATTTGGTCAATCTCTCGTTTAAACATACATGTAGGTTAATTCTTGTATGTTAATTTGTGTGTGTTAAAAAAACCCACAACACTGAACCTTAAGCTATCATAAATCCATATTTAAAACCTGTAAATGTATGATTTACAACGAAAACATAGGTGTTGGTGTCAATGTAAATATGGCCTTACTCGCCTAAGGATCTGCCCACCTTGTTGAAACAGCTGTCGTCGTGGGGGCGACAGGAAACGTAGTATAAACTAACATAGACATACATAGAGGTATTTGATTAGTTACTTTTATTTTCATATAACTCTTACGAAACGAGCTTTGACAGGGTTGTGCTGGTCAGATAGGCGTCTGACCTGCAAAGCCCTCTTCCATGTAAAATACTGGTATTCAGCTGCATCTGGTTAGACTGGTAGTCTACCCCAACGTGGTTGGGAAAAGGCTAGGCAGATTCTGGTCCTAAGTTTCTTTAGCCAAGATTCAATTCAATACCTTCATATTTCGCCTAAGAATAATGCTTAAAGGTACATTTCTTCTTTATTATCTGTAGTTTTTTCTCAGTAGCAGCAACCGGTTGATGAAATAAGTTCCCCCTATTATATAGGACTTAAAATAACTGGCGAAATGTGGGTATCTATAGGTACTATAAGTAGACCTCTGCCGAACCCTTCAGGAAAACCAGGCGTGGTGTTATAGGTAGTACGTAATTTCCTATTTTAGCGTCGACCACTTGCATAAGGGTCATGAATCTCCTTAAGTACTGATTAGTGAAGCATAAATTAGCAAAACACACGACTCCTGCGTTCCTGACGTCACTCTCGATACGGTAAATACATAGGTAAGTAGGTACCTCAATTAGACGGTTTAAAAAAAATCTACTACTTCATAGAAAAGTACAATACCTGATCATCATCATATCAGCCGAAAGACGTCCACTGCTGGAAATAAGCCTCCCCTAAAAGGGGGGATTTGCCATAATCGCCACGCTTGGTAGGCAGGTTGGTGATCGCAGTATGGTGGTCAAATGCATAGAGAACGCTGCTGCCCATTCTCTAGTAAGTCCCTTAGTCGCCTTCTACAGCACCTACGGGAAGAAATGGGATGGTGCTATTCTTTTACGTCCGGCACCACACGGAACACAATACCTGCGGGGTCAAAATGTATTCAGGCAGCAATTTTTTTAAATAACCTACGACACTTTTTAACGCCGAATCTACGGTAACAGTTTGCGCGGCCAGTCCCTACTGCCATCCTGTAAAGCTTAGGAACCTTCTCCTCTCTGCGTATGCCTCGATTTAATAGCTTCGTGCGTGTTATTATGGTGACTTTAACAGTCTCCTACTTGACCTCGGTGACCCGGAGAGAAATCAGGTTTTAGCTGTACGATATTATCAGTATGGACTTGCTAGTACTGACTATTCGTTTATTATACTAATCTTTCAGGCGCCGTAGTCTTAAGGAGAGCGCCACGAAATATGCTTTATGTAATTTTCTGATTAGGTTCAGCCTTAGGATCTGCCTAGGCTTTTCGCAACCATGTTGGAGTCGGCTTCCACACTAATTGGATGCAGCTGAATACCAGTATTTTACATGGAGCGACTGCCTATCTGACCTCCACAACCCAGTTACTGGGTAACACGAAACCCCTTGGTAAGACTGATTGTCAGACTTTCGGGCTTCTGACGACCCGTAACCACTGTCAAAGATCCAATAATGGCAGCCAGGACCAACGGCTTAACGTGCTTTCCGAGGCACGGAGGGGTCTAGGTATGTAAAGATGGTCACCCATCCACGGACCAACCGCGGCAAGCGTAGCGTGTCAGGCTGTATTTTGAACAAAATATGATTCACGTTTGTAACACGTATGTATTTACAGCATTAAAAAATTATCTATACAACCTTCTAAATTCATTCAATCCCATTGAATGACTAGATATTTCATGAAAAAGTCAAGACAAACGTTAGATAATTTGAATTTCGCGGACTTGAGGACTAAAGTCATAAATACTTGTCAAATTTTGATAAAATTATATCATACATAGGTATATAGGTTTATCTTTATAAATATGTACTTACACAATAAACATGTAAATAGGTACATAAGTTTGTAAATGGAGATAACCGAAGTATTTTAAAACGAAGTTCTAAGTGTGTGTTCTATAAAAAAATGGCTGCTATAAAAAAGTATTTAGAATAAATAAAATGCTTCATTCAAACTCAAAAGTTGTTTTTCTTGTTTTATCAACCTATCTAAAGCGACATATTTTATAGTTGCAATAAATCTTATTGGTTTTAAGAAATACCTACATCAGAAAACTGTATTAGTCGACTCCCAAAGTCGACGCCAAGGTATAGGCAGGTATGCTATCTTTGCAAAAATCGTTTAAAAAAAATGTCTATCTAAATATGAGCATAAAACAGCGTATCATGACGTTAGCAATATAATAAGTTACTTATCTACTACTTAAGATTTAAAAAGAAATAAGTACGTCAGGAATTCATTTTTTTATCTATATCTAGTCAGTTAAATAGACATAAAATACCTAGCTTTACTTAAGGATAAGGTACATTACTGTTAAGTAGAAAGTTTTATCTTAAATCAATGCAATTCACAATATTGCACTTGAAAGTTAGCCGCGGGCAACTTAGATCGTACTTTAGTAGCCAGACGACTTAGGACCTGCCTTACGCCATATTTGCGAAGGTAACGGCTATACGCAGCCTTAAAAGGCTATACAAGTTATCTAGAAGAAAAACCGAGCACCTTTACAACACAATCATGAATTTGTTGAAGGTAAAAATCCCGCGGATTTATTAAAAAATAAAATGTAAACTCACCGTTTGTTAAAAATAAATTCACTGACACAACACTTCACTATTAATCACAGAAAACTTCTTATAACATTATTAGCACACAATAAC
Source organism: Polymixis lichenea (assembly GCA_949091785.1). NCBI lineage: Eukaryota > Metazoa > Arthropoda > Insecta > Lepidoptera > Noctuidae > Polymixis > Polymixis lichenea. Next base: position 15,302,255 of record OX420956.1, read on the forward strand.
AACGATTATTAATTAACGATAGATTATTTTTCGTTTTTAATTCGACAGTTCGTTTATAAACTGCGCGAGAATGCGTTCGCGCGCGGAATGGAGTTGCGCGCGCACTTGTTGAACGACGCGCGGGAAAAGTTGAACGGAAATATCGTGTATCGAGTGAAGTACGCCCACGTCACGATTGGCTAACTTCGCGTCATTGAAATGGGGCAGAAAATTCTTGGAAAATCGAGTCAATCTTACAACTTGTTTTTCTTTCTAAAATATTGTTTATTTTCATATTTACACCCTTTTGATAGGAATATAATTGTAGAAAGGAAAGTGATTTGCAATAGCTGTAACAGATTTTCTCCATTTACACAAATAAAACTCAATCGTGAAAACGTCAAAACTGAAATCGTGTCCATGCTTTGAAACAAGTTATTAATATGCTCTATTTTGAATCGCTATCTCTTGCGTTCTCTAAAGAGTTTTATTGTGATTAACGTACACAAAGTATTTATTATTATGTTTAAATAGAAATATATTCAATTAACGTCTCCAAACACGAGAAAAGGTCAAAAAAGCAGAAGCATAATCTTCAGGCAGATCCATGATTGATTTCCTACTTGCAGAGCCACTTGCAAGGTATAGAAAACAGCATTTTTCACTTTGGCATTTATTTTCAAATTGAATAAATCAAAATCACCAATTTGGAATAAAATTGGAAAAATTACGGCATTAAAATATTTTCTGTTTCCGCAATGTGAGTGTAGATGGCGCTCTATACTATGTGAGTCAGTCTGTCGAGCGTGACAATAAGTCCACTGACTACTTAGTTCGTTACTTTATAAATAGACAGAGGGCGCTAAATTGAAAGCAAAAAGGATCTTGTTTTTTAGCGAACTAAGATTATATTTAATACCGAAACAATTTTTTTTGAGATATCTTTTGTACTTATTTGTTCCTATTATTTATCTTAACTATTACCTATATATACCTAAACAGTCTTTTAAAAATGTACAGTAGCAACAAAAAAATCGTCTCCATCAATAGGTGCTTGCATTTCATATTATTTTAAAATTTAAATAGTAAGTATGATTGAAGCATTCAGCGACCAACCCGCACTGGGCCCGCGTTGTCCCTATGTACATAAACGATACGCAGCCCACTCGAGGAGATTTGTGTTCCAGCCATAGAAATATCTACTTAAATCTACTGTAATCCCAGCTGTGGGCTGTGGGAACAGTATAGGCTCATTATGAATGCATGTAGCGAATGAAAAAAGTTTATACCTACTTCTTACTTACAGTGATTTATACGTTGGTTCAACTAGGACAGCGATTCTCAAAAATCTCTCTTAGTCCATTTTTAGTCCAGCAAAATCTGTGTTGTATCAGTCAGTTCGCAAAAATATAAGTCGACCCAAACCACACTAAATAATTGTGTATCACACATTCTACCATTATGAAGGATATTGCTAATTCATTGCTTCATAATACATTAAATATGTTCGAAAAAATTGTCTGGTCAACTAAACGTAAACAACGCAATGAATGTGTTTGAACTGTCAAAAGGAAAGCCATTTCTACTCTCAGTGTGTTACGCAATTATACCTACCCCTCTGAATATGACAACAGCTAAGGAAAATAAACAAGTACAAAGTGAAAAATAACTTCAATTTCGAAAGTCGGTGACTTTGGATTGGATATTTATGTACTTACCTAGGTATTATAGTAATAGTATACACTCAAAACGATTCTGGAGTTCGAGCTTTCAGCTCGAACTCCAGAATCGTTTTGAGTGCCTAGGGAGCTCCGTGGACGATTATAACGACGGGTTCGTGGAAACTGTCCATACGGTCGGGTCTAAGGTCTTCAAGACCCGTCGTACTAATGGCAAAAAGAGACTCTCTGATCCTACTCTGCAGCTAATGGAGGAGAGGCGTGAAATGATCCTGCAGTCTTCAGACGACGCGCTAAAGTACCGACAGCTCAATAGACGGATCTCTAAGTCCTTGAAAAGCGACCTTCGCCGTTTTAATACGGAACGCATCAAGGACGCAGTAGAGCGGAATAAGGGCTCCAAGGTCTTTACAAGAGATCTGTCTATTGGGCAGAGTCAGCTTGCGAAACTGAAAACCGATAATGGCAGGATCGTATCCGCCAAGCCTGAGCTATTGAGAGAGATCGAGAGGTTCTATGGACAGTTATACATGTCAACAAGCAATCCCGTTACGAATCTGGCAAGTGACCCAAGAGCCAGATTGACCCGACACTACACCGAAGATATCCCGGACGTTAGCTTGTACGAGATTAGGATGGCTCTGAAACAGCTTAAAAACAACAAGGCGCCGGGTGATGACGGAATTATGGCCGAAGTCCTGAGGGCCGGCGGAAAACCCGTACTTAAGGCCCTCCAGAAGCTGTTTGATTCCGTCATACTCGAGGGCAAAACGCCACAGGCATGGAACAGAGGTGTGGTGGTACTTTTCTTTAAGAAGGGTGACAATACCCTTCTTAAGAATTATAGGTTAAATAGGCCCTCTCACTTCTGAGCCATGTTTACAAGCTGTTTTCGAGAGTCATCACGAACCGTCTCGCGCCAGGTTTGACGACTTCCAGCCTTCCGAACACGCCGGCTTCCGTAAAGGCTTTAGCACCGTAGACCACATACATACACTGCGGCAGGTTATACAGAAGACCGAAGAGTATAACTTGCCCCTCTGCTTAGCGTTTGTGGACTACGAAAAAGCCTTCGATTCTATCGAGATATGGGCTGTACCTACTGCAGTCCCTTCAACGGTGCCAGATCGACTATCGGTACATCGAGGTGCTGAAGTGTCTGTATGAAAACGCCACTATGTCAGTCCGATTCCAGGACCGGACTTCGAACCCTATCCTTCTGCAGCGAGGTGTGAGACAGGGAGACGTTATCTCTCCGAAACTGTTCACCGCTGCACTGGAGGATGTCTTCAAGGTTCTGGACTGGAAGGGGGCTGGCATCAACATCAATGGCGAGTACATCACTCAACTTCGATTTGCCGATGATATAGTGGTCATGGCTTCTCAGCCATGACCACTATCCATGGTCTCCCATGGAGGACCTCAGTGCAATGCTCGACGACCTCAGTAGAGCTTCCGAAAGAGTGGGTCTAAAAATGAACATGGACAAGACAAAGGTCATGTCAAATGCCCATGTAACACCCACTCTCATGACCGTCGGAGGCGCTACGCTTGAAGTTGTGGACGAGTACGTTTACCTAGGACAAACTGTCCAGTTAGGTAGGTCCAACTTCGAGAAAGAGGTCAATCGTCGAATCCGACTCGGCTGGGCAGCGTTCGGGAGGCTTCGCAATATCTTTTCGTCCCAAATACCGCAGTGTCTCAAGACGAAAGTCTTTGACTAGTGTGTGTTGCCAGTGATGACCTATGGTACAGAAACGTGGTCGCTCACAATGGGCCTTATCAGAAGGCACCGCTCGAGTCCCGGTGGCCCTCCAGGTGGTTACCCCTACGTTTAGAGTCACCCAAAGAGCAATGGAGAGGGCTATGCTCGGAGTTTCCCTACGCGATCGAATCAGGAATGAAGAGATCCGCAGTAGAACCAAGGTAACCGACATAGCCCGAAGAATTGCCAAACTTAATTGGCAGTGGGCAGGGCACATTGCTCGCAGAACAGATGGCCGATGGGGCCGAAAGGTTCTGGAGTGGCGACCGCGTACCGGAAGCCGTAGACCGGGAAGGCCTCCCACAAGGTGGACCGACGACCTTGTGAAAGCCGCGGGAATCCGCTGGATGTGGGAAGCACAAGACCGGTCGAAGTGTAGGAGCATGGGGGAGGCCTATGTCCAGCAGTAGACGTCTTTCAGCTGACCTAAGTATTTGAATTTTTTATCACCGCCTTCCGAAATTAAAGTTATTTTTCACTTTGTAGTATTTTTCCGAAAGTCGGTTCTTTTTCTTTGAAAAAAGTTTTATTTTTCACTTTTTAGTTATAGTACAACCCACACCAATCTGAAATTTCATCATCGTTAGGGTCAAAACAATGCTTAATTATGCGATAGCAGCAATCGCGGTTGATTTGGTGTCATTTTTTTGAAGAGTTCCTTGTCTGTCTCCAAAACTTATCATCAGATCTATATGAAATTTAAATGGGACCATTTCGGAATAAATAAACCTCTTTCGAACAAAAAAAGAATTTTTGACGGAGTTACGCCCGAACATACTACAAGTACAACTCATCTCATCTGCTCATAGTTTTTAAAAAGATTTATCATGCAGATAAAGCTATACAAAAGCAAAACTAACTTCGTCCAAAAAAACTTCAAAATGATAGTCATGAATCAACCTTTTGATGTTTTTTAAAGAGCCCCTTCCTTCCTATCCCTTTGTTACCTGCTGATCTGCCAGGTACCAGACAGACCCAAAAAACCGGCCAAGAGCGTGGCGATCCACACACAATGAAATGAAGGGTCCCGTAGTTGCGTTGAAATTATCTCAAGAACAAACTTAACTTTGTAGCTTAAAAAATATTCTCCCAAACATCGATATACGTCCCGCTCAAATCCGCTCAATTCTCCTCAGACCTTACTACCGACTCTAGGTCGACGGGAACAACCCTATAGGTTTTTATTTACATAGATATATAAAATCATGCTTTATGCATGCATGCTTGGGTAGGTACTCTAGAGTAGTTATATGTGGCCTAAATGGCCGTATATTTTTAATTCGTTGACTTTTATGCATGATTTTATTATGAGCTCCATGGGACCTTCGTATTTAATATGAATTTCAGTTTGATATCTTCACGCTTTCCTGAGAAAAAGGGTCTTGTCTGGACAGACAGTCGGACAACAAAATTGTCCATACCTTCAAGTGTCAAGTAATTAACAAAATTACTTTTCTATTGTTATCAGACTCAATGAGTCTGCCTAATGCTGGGGCCACACTAACGGTAACTGTCAATGCCCATCATAGCCATAAACAACGCGGTAAAGATTCCGATAATTAATTAAAGCGATAAATTCAGCGGCCACACTTGAACGGTCAACGTCAATGCTCATCATTGGCGATAAAATTGGCGGTTATGTTCCTACCTTGAATTTCAACGGTAATCATTCTTTTATTCATCTCCAAACATCATTTTGCGATGCACGATTCTTGTAGGTTTTTTGTCTCAGATCCCACAAACATGACTCTGTTTACAGAATTTCGAGAAATTCAATGACGTTCTCATTAGTCCACTCCATAATCGGCTCAGCTAAACACATGCGATCCCGTCGCGTTCACGGTGCACAATGAGAAACGTAAGTGTGGCCGCTTTATCGCAATAATTCTCACGTTTTGAATCTCTTTGATCTGTCAAAAAATACCGCCACCCGAGTTATCGCCTAACGTCAAATGGCAATGTGAATGCCGTTGCCAAATTATCGCGATAACTTGTGGCTACATCTACGATAATGTCCATCATCGCGATAATCAACGGCGTTTCCCGTTGGTGTAGCCGCAGCAACAGCTGAAGGGAGGTACCGATTTTTCCATTTGAGATACGGAATACTAAAAATATAGGTAGGTTGGTGGGTACCAGGCGCGGTCGCAGCCAAAGACTACCTACATATTAATAAGAAAATGTATTATATTTCGAAAAATTGCTATTTTAAGCTTTACGTTTACGGCTTTGGGGGGGTCATGACACCTAGCCCCCCCCTCTCCTAGCCCCTAGCTCTCGGACCGCGCCTGGTGGGTACCTACTTGCTAACTTTGTGTCTGACCCTCTAAGCTCCGCCATCGAAAGTTAGAGAAATAAAGCACAGTTTCTTTCTCTAAATTACGTTCTTAAAACGAGATTTATGAGTAAGAGAGTGAGGGTCCCTATTTGCGTTCCCTGGTCCGTATTAAAAGGACACAGCAGGCAATACGTATGTCATCGTGTATCATGTATAAATAGTACAAGCCGTAACCACATAGAATGAAATATAACTAAAACAATGAATAATACGTTTGTGTCCATCCTTATAAAATAGGTCATTGTTAATTTTAAAATAAGAAATTCTCTATAACTTGATTCATTTGTTTATTCATTTAGGACCTTGATGATACTGCAGCTGTACTAGGTACTCTTGTAAGTACATAACATACCTACTAATAAAACAGAATTTACTGAATGAGGTAAATAGGTAAAACAAACAAAAAGTCTTCCTAACCTAACAAGATGCAGCTGAATTCCAGTATTTTAAATGGAATCTATCAGATCTATAGAATCACTATACATAGTTTCAGCACAAAATGAAATACTCCAAGAATTGATACCAAATTTTCGGTTTCATATGTTTCCTAAATTCAAATCATAACAAACGTGTCACCGCACTACGTAGGTCAATAACTTTTCACGTTACTTGCCAATATCACAATAAATCTCTTCCGAGTGATGTTTTTATTTCAATTTGAAAAGTTTGGAAGGTATTAAAAATTCTCATAGCTTCCGAACATGTAGAGATAGGATTAAAAAACCCTTTCAAAATCGTTTGATATCGTCCTAAGAAGCCGTGCCCTTGGTATGAATATACCCTTTCCGTTACACATTGTATAATTATAATTTGGAACTTTACAAAGCATGGTAAAAAATACTTATAAATCTAAAAGTTCGTTTTTCTTACATAAACAAAAATTTTGAATCCTAATAAAAGTTAACAAGTTAAGTTACTACTTAAGATAAAACTAAGGTAATGTAGTATTATTACAAATAATTGTGGAATCAGACTTAAAACTATGTTGAGACATGTAGGTACAATCAAATTAAAAATAATTTGTTAATTTGTTGTAATGATGGTTTGAGTATAACTAACGTCGCCACTATGGCACTATCTCGCTCATACACAATAGGGTATTTTACTCTTTTTTTTTCTCTTTTTTTTTTCTTTTTTTTTTCTCTTTTAGCAAAAAGTAGTCGGAAAATGTTAGGTTTAGTTCATGAAATAGCAAAATAAATGTTAAAATTCAATTCAAAGATTTCAGTTTTTTAAATGTTTTGGAACACCATGAAATAGTAGCCGCCATTGCATTACGTCATACCGCTGTATAAACTAATCAACTGAACCACTTTGTACTTTTATTTTTTCGTAACCAAATTTATTTTTTATTGAAGTAATGTCTTACATTCAGGAACAGCAAAAAGAAAGTAGAATAATAACGATTTTTTTTAATTGTAATCGATTATCATACAAAATATCAGCGCATTTGTTTACACAGTAAACTGACGTCACACCCACAGATCAATATGGCGTCCACTCTGTCCAGCGTTTTCGTCAAATTACGCGCGAATAAATGCATTTTATGGCACTAATCGATTAAATAAAAAATTTGTGATTTTTTTGTGGTTTATTAAATAGCATTTTAGAATCGAACACTTCAAAAATGGGTGTAATACCCTATTGTTTCCTATATGCGTACACACGACTACACATAAAGCTATACATTTCCAGTTTACGCTGATCTCGCAGTGTACGGAAATCCTATACAATGCGAGATCAGCTTATAATGGAAATGTATAGCTTGATGTGTAGCCGTGTGTACAAACGAAGTTGAATGTTAAAAGTGTCGAGTTTATCCGATAGATGACGCACAAAAACAATTATGATTCTAAAATAGACTTAAATCTCACTGTGCTATGATTACAAATTGTTTGTGAACTAGAGATTATCGTAAAAAGCCTACAATTTAAAATATTGCATTGACGTTTCAACAAAATGCTAATTGTGACTGACTGTAATGAAATATGGAATATGTATTTAATAGGTAATTAAGTAGATGGAGCAGTTTGAGAACTGATAACGAATAATCGGTGGAGTACCTTAAGAATGATTCCAGATACCTATGGAGCAGAATGGGAACAAAATAATAAGTATTTTTAACCGACTTCCAAAAGGAGGAGGTTCTCAATTCGTCGGAACCTTTTTTTTTAATTTTTTTATCTTTTTTTATGTATGTTCCCGGATTACTCGATGATGGCTGGACCGATTTGGATATTTTTTTTTGTTTGAAAGGGTATACTTCCCAGGTGGTCCCATGATCATCAAGTCAGGATCTGATGATGGGATCCTGGAGAAATAGAGATAACTCTTCAAATTTTGTAGGCACACTTGAAGCAATTGGTGTAGTTTTTGGAAGAGTACTTTCTCGGAGTGGTTCCATTTCAATTTGGTGAAGATCTGATGAAGAACTTCGGAGATAGGCAACGGAACTCCTCAATAAATGATAGCAAATGGACAGGGATTGCTGAAATCTCATGTCTGTCAATTGTTTACACCAGTTAATAACATAACATCACGCCGGTACGCTGTGAAGGGGTAAGCACATGTGAACCACTAAAAAGTGAAAAATAAAAAACTTTTTTCAAAAAATAAACAACCGACTTCCAAAAAAACACTAAAAAGTGAAAAATAACTTTAATTTCGGAAGGCGGTGACAAAAAATTAAAATACATATCCAAAGTCACCGACTTCCGAAATTAAAGTTGGTTATTTTTCACTTTTTAGTGTTTTTTTGGAAGTCGGTTGTTTATTTTTTTGAAAAAAGTTTTTTTTAAATACCTAAGTAATAATAATTCCTTGGACTAACTTGGGAATTAATTTAAGTATGAGATTCTTATTTTTTTAGAACAAAAGAATGGAGTCCTTTGGGAATAAGCCCGGATGGGGTCTCAATACATACCTAATGGATTGTCACCCATCCACAATCCGACCGCGCCAAGCGTAGCTTAGGTAGGTACCGTTCGAACGACCGATGGAGCTTTAATTATTTAGCCACCTGTCCCTGCAGTTGTGAATAATACCTAATAAAAGCGTGTTAAAAAGCCAAGACAGATAGAATTAAAACACTCCCTACGCGATATTTTAGTTGATGTGTTTTTTTTAATAGGAACCCCTCCTCCCTTTCTCTTATTACAATGTCCCGATCTAGGGAAAGGATCTCTGAATATCGCATAGGAATTGTAAGAGGTTTTACTTCCTTATAAAAGGTACCTAGGTAAGTATCTACCTAGACCTACTTTCAATATGCCGCAGCAAAAAAAATGAGTCAGCAATAGGTAGGACTCCTGAAAATTTCAGTCGTGCGTGTATGAAGAAATAAAACTATTGATCGCAGTTTGCCTCGCCTGTACTATTATTAGAAAAAAAAGGTTTAACATCGCTCCGTAGCGACAATCGTATACAGACATGCTTTGCTTGTTTGCGTCGGTAATCCGCTGCTGTATTTTACGATGAAATAACGAATGATACTAGCTTTTAGTACCGAAAACTTAGGAATATCTATTCCTTTTGACAAAATAAGTGTATTGCTTGAACAACTTTTGCCTTGAATACAGAAATTGTTGATAAAAACGTTCCAGACTGTGTTGCACACAAAAACAACATTTTTCTTTGTGTGCGTGTCGCCGGCTGAACACAATAACAGCATGAAAATAACGACCTTTTTAGTGTTGTAGCTTGCTATCCGCAGTTATCGATACTGGAACATTATTTTATAAATTACTAATGAGCTTAAAATAACTATTAATAACATAGTAAAGTCATGTGTGGTTAAGGTCAATAAATAATAGTCAAATCGTAGTACGTGGCGTGATTAGCTAGATACTAAACTGGTATCTATCTAATCTTTATCACAATACATTATTACAATATTAAACAAAGACATTTATATTTCAAATCGTATTCCTTTCTTCGTCGACAATTCCGTAAATTATCTAAATTTACTTAGTTCTGAATTCCCAGCAGCCACGTGACTGCGAGTGACAGCGTTAGCAGTGGCCAGACTCTGGTTGTCCGTTGTACAACAGGACAGTTGGGACATTCAGCAACGGCAAGGCATTATCATCAATGATGTGACCCTACAGTACAGTCACTTTGTAGCTTTTCGTAGTGTGTCCATCCAGTCCATCTGACGAAGTTGTACAGTCATTCTAGGGTTGCCAACTTTTTTTGACAAAAAAAATCGTATTAAATGGTTTGGAAAAAAATAAAGTATTTGGAAGAAAAAAAGTCTTTTTCAAATTTCATGTTTTTATTGCCTTAAAAACGGATTTTCGTGTACTTTTAGCACATGCTAACAATTTTTTGCTATCTTTAAAAAATTCAAAGCTTGTTTGACAATCAAAATTTATATTTAAATAAATAAACAATTCGTTCTTAATAAAATTTATTGACGCTCTATTTATCTCTTCTTTAGATTCATTACTGAAAAAAAAACTCTTTCAGTGAAAGCTGAAGTGGCGGGAATGGATAGTAAATAAGATTTTTTTTTACATTTGGTACAAGTCTTTGTCCTGACCTGTTACATTGACATCACATCTGACATCTAACATTTCGTTCAGTATTTATAAATCGTTCCGGTCATCCGTTTAATAGTTAAGTAGGTACCCATAATTACTGTTTTGTTTTACGCATCACAGTAAAGGTTGGAAATAAAGTATTTTCACATACTTTATTTGTATGCAAAAGTATAAAGTATAAATACCAATAATAAAGTAGGATAGGTTATTATAAAGCATGGTTGGCAACCCTACAACAGTTTAACTTTGACTGCGCTTTTTTAACGCAGCAGTAACAATTACGGTTTTCATTGTTCTAGAGTTACTACTGATGATTGTCATACCTATCTGCGGCAGCTAGGTACATAATATATGGTAGTAGTCGGTTGGCCAAGGTGTCCTACCTACTGAAAACTTTTCTGTATGCTCATTGTCCAACATAGTTAGCTGGTGCAAGATGTTTGAAAAGCCATAGTTTTTTACGTGCTCACTGGGACTTCTATGTTTGTGCGCTGATCTTGGTACCTATATTTTATGTACCTCATTTATGTACCTATATTTTATTACAGTATTATGAGATAAAATGATTTGAAGTTTTTTATTGACCATCATTGTGAATAACATAGGAAAGTAGATCAATTTATTGCTTGATGACAAATACCTGTGTTCTAATTATTTTCAAATGAACGAAAAAGTGCAATTCATTTACTGCGTATCAGACATAAATTAGATCAGCTATTAATAGTAAAGAATGTAATGAATGAATTTACGTGGACATATTTACGTCGTCGTCATTTTGATTCAGAACAAGAAATATATGTAGTTCATGTGCATTACATTTATTATTAATAGAGATGGGCCGACTATGACTTTGGCCGACTAGCCGATTAGTCGGCTGCAAAATGGCTGACTAATCGGCCGACTAGTCGGCCAAGCCGATCATTGCTTTCGGTTGAGTTCGGTAATGTTCGTGACTACGATTTCGGCTGCTATAATGCCAGTTCGCGGCGCCCGGCGACCAGGCGGAATTGTCAGGACATGTTTTTATTTGTTTTGCATTTAATCTATCATTGTTTAAGTGCGAGCCGGCGTTTCTTCCTATCCTATTCTAGATTGCACTGAAGGTAAACTGTAAAACTGATTCTACATATTAATGAGTGAATTTATGTTTTTATGTCATATTGCAAAGAATTAACTCGTAGTATCGATATCGACATTACTTAACTACTTCCCTAAATGGCGTTAACTTGAATGATTCACCAACCCACATATTCCCGCAATGGTGATATAATACAGCTTTGACCTTATTGGCTAGTCCGCCCATGCGGCATTTGAATCCACCAATCACAGAGCTGCTTGGGAAGCGTCGTTCCCCCGCAGCGGGTACCCTATAAAAGCGGCTTCAACGGAATTTTCTTCAATCACATTCGTTTGGCAAGCCTCTTAACCGGTCGCGCTGAACGACGACTGAAATATTTAAACTAATTTATATTCTACGTTAAGTTCAACAAAACTCAATTCAAAATGGTGAGTACACATTTATTATTGTTCTAATAATCTTTATTTCAGGGATTCAGGACATAATTTCACGTGTTTCGACAAACAAAGTACCGGGTGGACACGCCACCATTTTGTCGGCATGATAACCAACCAAGTTCAATATTCCCGTGCGTCACTTGAATCTTCTAGTGGAATTGACTTCTCAATTTGATATCTTAATCATTTTCAAATTGTGATCTTCATATTTTTCTGGATTTACATCTCTATCGTAATTTATCTGCTTGATGTGATATTGTTTGCAACAAAGTGTAAATTTCATCTTAACTTTTCGTGACCGCATTCAAGGATGCCACGCCGGTTGACGCCACGCCCAAGTGATTTTTATCTAAGAACTACTTGTTCTACGATGGATTTGCAGTTTTACAGCGGTAGAATTACTCATTGCATCTATTTCTGAAATGATTCGTTGAATTTTCCTGTTTTTCATAAAATTTCATTCTATCGATTTCGCGATGACGTGTCGATGACCTCATTCGAGGTTACGGTACAAGTACTTAGGTACCTGCTCCATCCAGGTACCTAGTGTCACATGTTTCGAGAAATAACGCATAATATATTCACTTACCATGACCTTGCTATCAATATTAATTTCCGTTACCTAGGTATTCAACCAGTTTGTCACTTGTTCAAACATCTTAGAATATTCAATGATAGGTAGTCATCGATCGTCAACAACAGATTAGATCATCTTTTCGCGGAAACTACTTTAATACGACAATATCGAAAATATTTTAACTTTCATAACTTTTAAAAGCGACATTAATTATTACTCAGTTCTCTGCCTATCCCCTATTGTCTAAAAACATCTTCCCTTGTCTATCCTTCAAAGTTCATCGGGGTAGATTCGTATTTTAGATTGATTTCCATATCCCAACCTTCACTCCACTTTATAAGATGGCGGCCGGCGGGCGGTTTCCCATCGATCGATAGCGCCGCTGTCTGGCATGAAGCTTTCACTCACCCGTCCTATTTACCAGTACTGGCTTTCACCTTTCTCTTTATCACGAGTACAATGCTGAGAAACTGCTGTACGGCAACTAATTGGTGTGCCAGATAGGTACTTTTAAACTTTGATGTCTAAACCATCATTGGTATACCTATGCAGAGAACTTCATCGTAAAGAATAGGGAGCTGGTGACTCAAATGGCTGATTTTCATTAGCTTCACGAATTTGATAATTAGTTCATTTTTTTTTATGATAAGTTGGTAGATAAACCAAACCATTAATTGGTGATAGATTAACATTTATCATTAATAATTTATACAATTACCTGAAAAGTATTTTTGTTCATCCGTACTGACTAGCAATGTAATAAGGAATAGAACGCAAAACGGTACTTGGTGTTATAAAAGTTGAATGATCCTAACAAAATCTTTTTCTTTGCCAACAGCGTGAGTGCATCTCAGTACACGTTGGACAAGCCGGAGTCCAGATCGGTAATGCCTGCTGGGAATTATATTGCCTTGAGCATGGAATCCAGCCCGATGGCCAGATGCCCACAGACAAGACCGTGGGTGGTGGCGATGACTCCTTCAACACCTTCTTCAGCGAGACCGGCGCCGGCAAACACGTCCCCAGGGCTGTGTTCGTCGACTTGGAGCCCACTGTAGTTGGTAAGTAATCAAAAGCTGCTCAAAACAATCTTCTTCAGATCAATGTTTAGAATTCAGTAGAAGTCTCATTTCAATGTCAAATATACTACGGGTTAATAACTAACCAAATATTTTTTGCCTACAGATGAGGTGCGCACTGGAACATACAGACAGTTATTTCATCCAGAACAACTTATCACTGGTAAGGAAGATGCGGCCAACAACTACGCCCGTGGACACTACACCATCGGAAAGGAAATCGTAGACCTAGTCCTCGACCGCATCCGTAAGCTCGCCGACCAGTGCACTGGCCTGCAGGGCTTCCTCATCTTCCACTCCTTCGGTGGAGGTACCGGATCCGGTTTCACCTCCCTCCTCATGGAGCGACTCTCCGTGGACTACGGCAAGAAGTCCAAGTTGGAGTTCGCCATCTACCCGGCGCCTCAGGTGTCCACCGCCGTCGTGGAGCCCTACAACTCCATCCTTACGACCCACACAACCCTGGAGCACTCTGACTGTGCCTTCATGGTGGACAATGAGGCCATCTACGACATCTGCCGCCGCAACCTCGACATCGAGCGCCCCACCTACACCAACCTGAACCGTCTCATCGGGCAGATCGTGTCCTCCATCACGGCCTCCCTGCGTTTCGACGGCGCCCTCAACGTCGACCTGACTGAGTTCCAGACCAACTTGGTGCCCTACCCACGTATCCACTTCCCTCTGGTCACATACGCGCCTGTCATCTCCGCCGAGAAAGCGTACCACGAGCAACTGTCTGTAGCCGAGATCACCAACGCGTGTTTCGAGCCCGCCAACCAGATGGTTAAGTGCGACCCCCGCCACGGCAAGTACATGGCGTGTTGCATGTTGTACCGTGGAGACGTCGTGCCCAAGGACGTGAACGCCGCTATCGCCACCATCAAGACCAAGCGTACCATCCAGTTCGTGGACTGGTGTCCTACTGGTTTCAAGGTGGGCATCAACTACCAGCCCCCGACTGTCGTCCCCGGCGGTGACTTGGCCAAGGTGCAGCGTGCCGTGTGCATGTTGTCCAACACCACGGCCATCGCCGAGGCCTGGGCGCGTCTGGACCACAAGTTCGACCTGATGTACGCTAAGCGCGCGTTCGTGCACTGGTACGTCGGTGAGGGTATGGAGGAGGGAGAGTTCTCCGAGGCGCGCGAGGATCTGGCTGCGCTAGAGAAGGACTACGAAGAGGTCGGCATGGACTCCGCCGAGGGTGAAGGAGAGGGAGCCGAGGAGTACTAAGCTGGACTTGTCCACTGAGCACTCGCACCGATACATTCCGGTGACATGAAATAAAGCAAACAATTATGTTGAACTTTGTCGTTTGATTTCCTACTTATCACCACTAAAACACTGAACACAATTTAGCAAAGCATTTATATGGGTTAACAGACGCATAACATACCTATTGATTACTAAATACAAGGACCATAGCTAGTCTTCCAATTTGTTGAATAATTGCGTTGACATTGACCAATATCAGTTTGGTACCTACTACCTTCCTTATTCTCAGAGCATCTATGTACCAGCGATTGCACATAAGTTCATTACAATTGCATTGAACGTACACAACTTATCGCTCTCCGATAAACTACTAAGGTCAACTTAGATAAAACTGCCAGAATAGTTATGACTCATCTTCACGGAATCCTTGATAATTAATCAATAAAATTATTATTGATAGGATTCCACCGTGTGCGTTACCCAGGCCAGATGTTGTCGAAAATGGTCATTTGAATCTTATAGATAATTAGTTTTGCGGCTTCTGTAATTGTTGCGCAAATTTTTAAATTTGTTGCGCTTATAGTTTTTCAATTATTTCACAAAAACATTTCCTGCTGGGGTAACGTTACCCCAGCCAGACCTTTTTCTTCCTAATGGGAATATTTAAATAATTACTAGCTATAAAATTAGTTGTCTAGATGAAGTAAATGTTGTGCCTTATTTTGTATTTGTTCTTTCATCGGTTGCGAAGTTATTCGAGATTTTGCTGGGGTAACGTTTTTGGTTTTGCTAGATCTTTGAAATGGTTAAGCGGATTCTTATCATATTTTGTACATGGCTTCTTGGGAATTAGTTTAAATTTGTTCTGCAATAAAAAAAACCAAAATAATACATAGCTTAAAGGTTATTTCATTAAATAGAAAAACACTTCAATTGGTCCCAGCACTCTCAATAAGAGCTCTAAAGACTTACTTTAAACGTTATTTTAAAGCTTGTAACTGCCTTCAAATGTATGTGAAGTGTCATTAGTATCCTGTAAGTATTTAACAAGTTATGATGATATTGAGTTCTTCACGAGCACGGTCTGGATGCGCGTGGTGTTATTTGGCCACTGGATTGGATATATGAACTGAATGTTATGTCAATTATTAGTTTTTTAGTTCAGTTGTATATCAGTAAAATGTCAGCTCAGTACATTGGATAATTAATGAGATAATACGATTAAAGTCATTAGGAAGTGAATGACCGTGGTAACCCGACCAAGTTTAGGTGGTTACGAAAAAGCAAAAACGCAAAACATTATGGTACCTTCTAAAATATGTAGGATAGTGTTACAAATTTAGTACAGACATGTACACAAGTTTAAAAAAAACTACGTGATTATTAAATAATTTTTATTGACAGGTAATATAATCATTTCAATTGAACTTTTAAAGTATTATTAAACTTATATAGATATACAGACGTAGAGGAGAACGTCAAACGATATTTTTTATAACTTCACCACGCAGCCATAGTCGCCACCACACTCATACGTAGGTATTATGTCGCCATCACCGCGTCCATCATCGCGGCCCACGGCTATTGCTATGTTGCCATTCTGTTTATGCCTACAATAAAAACAAAGAGTACATTTTTTTTGTCTAAATCCTTAATGGGGTTTCAATTGTAGTTTTGCTACCTACATATTTGAAACTCGAATCGTCATCTATTTGCGAGTTTATATCAACGCGAGTGTCGCAACAAGGTAATTATGGATTTCTTAAAGTCTACGTGTCCAAGGAGTTTGTGGAAATAAATAAATACCTACCTGTTGCGGTAGTCCCGACTCCCGACATTGATAACGATAAAAATCGGTCGCTAAGTCATGAATTTCATTAATCAAGTTTCAAGTCATATTTTGACAATATACCTATACACAAAAACCTTCCACTTGAATCCATCTATCTATTAAAAAAAACTGCTTCAGAATCCGTTGCGTAGTTTTAAAGATCTAAGCAAACAGGGACAGACAAACGGGAAGCGACTTTGTTTTATAGGTACTATGTAGCAAAGGATAAATATGTCGTTATCATTGTTGAGAATTCCAGTCTAGGTAATAATTAAGTACGAAAGAAAAGAAAATAATAAGTTCCTAAATTTAAATATTTAAGCCTTAAAAAAATACAGTTTTAGATAAGTACCTACCTAACAACATGTACATATTAATAATAATTTTGCTACTATTTCTGTAGTTACATTATACAAGCTTACCTTGTTCGTGAATTCATCAAGCAGCCTGCACCATAACTATGATCATCAATAAAAAAAAAAAAAAAAAAAAAAAAAAAAAAATGTTTTTAATTCAAGTAACAAGACTCATATACAGACAATAAAGGATATATACACGATAACAAGCACAGACAAAAATGAACACTCACAAGATAACAATATGTCTACTGCAGCATTGCCGGACATAAGGACAATCCACTCTATCGGCGATCATCGCCAGAACGGTGTTGTCGCTGCCCCGCACTCTGCGCACCAGAGACGCACACCGCTTGCGCAATGTTGCATGAAAGCAGTCGGTGCGTGCCTCCGCGAACATGCCCGAGGCGCTGCAGTGGCGGGGCAGCCTCAACACCGCCCTGAACGCATTATTGAACTGGACGCGGAGGGCGCTGTATGCCGCACGAGTATACTTTGCCCATAGGCTGCACGTGTAGAGGGATGTGCAATAAGCTCTAAAGAGCGTTATTTTTACCTCCCTCGAACAACGCACAAACCTACGCGCTATCATATTACCTCTGACAAAAAGAAAAGCACTCCACATTAGCAGTAATTCGCCACACTTATTATTTTATATTAGCTCTCACGCACTCTATAAATATTTGCAAAAACAGGAAACGGAACTGCCGAAACGCATGCGCACTCTACACAAGATGAATTATGTGATTACGGAGCATGTTTAGTGCGATATGCAAACAATGCGCCCCTTCACCCCACCCCTTCCGCGTCCCACCGAACGACATGTTATATCAGTGATTTTTGATAAGTTTGTGCAACTGGAAGATAATAATAATGTTTTCATAGTACAGATATTATTATATTATTAATGTATTTAACAGTGTACGCGTCTGTACCGAAATTGTAAGGTGTATTATACTAAACATTTCAAAAGATAGTATAATGTTCTGCGTTTTCGCTTTTTCGTAACCACCTAAACTTGGTCGGGTTACCACGGTCATTCACTTCCTGATGACTTTAATCGTATTATCTCATTAATTATCCAATGTACTGAGCTGAAATTATACTGATATACAACTGAACTAAAAAACTAATAATTGACATAACATTCAGTTCATATATCCAATCCAGTGGCCAAATAACACCGCGCGCATCAAGACCGTACTCGTGAAAAACTCAATATCATCATAACTTGTTAAATACTTACAGGATACTAATGACACTTCACATACATTTGAAGGCAGTTACAAGCTTTAAAATAACGTTTAAAGTAAGTCTTTAGAGCTCTTATTGAGAGTGCTGGGACCAATTGAAGTGTTTTTCTATTTAATGAAATAACCTTTAAGCTATGTATTATTTTGGTTTTTTTTATTGCAGAACAAATTTAAACTAATTCCCAAGAAGCCATGTACAAAATATGATAAGAATCCGCTTAACCATTTCAAAGATCTAGCAAAACCAAAAACGTTACCCCAGCAAAATCTCGAATAACTTCGCAACCGATGAAAGAACAAATACAAAATAAGGCACAACATTTACTTCATCTAGACAACTAATTTTATAGCTAGTAATTATTTAAATATTCCCATTAGGAAGAAAAAGGTCTGGCTGGAGTAACGTTACCCCAGCAGGAAATGTTTTTGTGAAATAATTAAAAAACTATAAGCGCAACAAATTTAAAAATGTGCGCAACAATTACAGAAGCCGCAAAACTAATTATCTATAAGATTCAAATGACCATTTTCGACAACATCTGGCCTGGGTAACGCACACTCCACCACCTACCTTTGTAGATCATAATTATACTCTAATAGTAGTACTAAGTTGTAAATAGTTTACATAAGTATTACAGGAACATGGACTCGTACCCTATGCACCTAAAAGAAGGTAAATAATAATAATTGGGCGCGACCATTCTACTCTACTAGTATTAGTCTTTATAATTCGTGTCTATTTTATCTTTTGCCCGCGTGGATGTCGGTTATCGCGTAAAAAGAGCACAGGTATACATAACTACACAATACAAACACATTCAAACAAAGAAACACACACATACCTACTTTACAAACATTTGTTCGCCCTCTGGTATAACACACAGCGCACTCTTTATTATCATTATTGTACCTATGTTATGTTGAACAAATAACTTATGACTACGGTACTATAAATATATAGCCGGCGGGGTCGTTGCGTAGGTAACACAGCAACAGTACCTAGTAGGAATGGCTTTAATTTGGCAAAAAGTTATTTGATGATTTCCCACAATAAAAAAAAAAAAGTTTGCTCAATTACTTTTTAATTGAGCCGACTTATTTTTCGAACATCAGAAGCAAAGGATCAATGTCTTTCATAATGATGCAGATTGTGTGTTCTGTTACGCAATTAGGGTGCTGGTGGATAATACATGCAGACGATTCCTTTAGGATCAAATATTGCAGGTGGTGCCTAGGTAGGTGTATGTTTTAGGTGTAGTAGAGTAGGAAAAGAAAGAGGTAGGTTCTTGTATATCATCGTTTTCTTCTATAATGTTCACAATTTTAGCTGCAAGTCGTCATTACAAACACTTATGTTCAATAATCTACAACAAATTAAACGAAAGCTTACACATCTTACACATCTACCCATTAACCAAGAGCAAATTCAAAATGAAACTTGATTCCTGGTTAAAATCACAAAATTATGATGATAGGTACAGAGAAACTTGTGGAAGTGTAAAATACTCATCACTCCCTCACACACCCTAACAAAACTGCACACAACATACATGCCACAAACACCCCTTGCACACCTCATTAACACTCACCCACTCACCTTACACTCACCACATTAACTAAACGTCCTAATACATTTCAAATCATTATGTCCTGTACTGTTTACTTTTTACCTTAATTTTTGTCAACTAAATCTACATTAACTTAATTTCCTACCAAGCACTTTTCTGCATGGAACATCATTCCATTCTGTATCTGGAGAAGGGCGTTGTTAGCTGCGCTGCAGTATATACTTTTGCAGCTATCGTCGTTTTACTTGTTCTACTTATTCTTGTGTTATTGTTCCGAAATAAACGTTTTATTTTTATTTATTTATTAACTTAGGCCTGTACAGAACTGCATCTCTGCCTTACTGAACTAGGTAAATAAATAGAAATCAATCAATCTTTATTCGTGAACACAGGTATTATTACATTATAGGTGCTATGTCAGTGCATAATGGACAAAAAGTTTCATTCATTCTCCTCTTGACTATGAACAAACGAATTGATATAACCTTCATCATCCTACATACAGTATGCAGGCAGGAAGGTAGTGTCTGCACTGTCACTGTTTAAGTACAATACATGTCCCACTGTTCAACAGGACAACCCACACACAGTTATGATTGAAGGCCTGACGTAATCGTACATAACATGGACAAAACAAGATTGAAAGTAATGGGCCAAGAACATTGACTTGTTTGCATGTAGGCGCGGTGACATCATTGCACCGCTCGCCGCCATATAAGGAGATGACGGAGTTAAAATATTCTTGACGACTAGCCGTAAATGGGTCTTGTTGCGAACGGTATGGTCGTAAGAAGTTTCATGATGAGTAAATATTCTAGAAATTAAATTTTGATGACACCATCGTTCTTATTTCATTGGTAGGAATTTAGAGCTAGGCCCTAACTCAGACTTAATGATATGAAACCGATGCATTGGATCAATTATTGATTAACGCGCTGCTAAACGCCAGGTTAATGTACTTACCTAAATGAAGGAAAAGTGTTATATTTTGTTGTAAAATTTAAAATGATAATTTTCATCGTAACAAACCGATGGATGAATTTATTAGCAGCTAGCGGTTCAGAATCCACTGCAAAAGGCGAGGTTGTAATAGGCAAATGAAGGAAAATCTAAAAAGTTTGTCATAAATAGGTTTCCTCAACAAAATAAGGACAACTGGCGACAATAGGTACTCACCCACTTATAAATAGCTGCTAAGTTAAAACAACAGATACAGAGGCATTGATGATTTATGAATACAATAAGAATATGTAGGGGCCAGCACCTTACAATGGAATTCTTTGAACCAAACACGGAGTGCTGTTCACTCGAGGAAATGCGCACTCAATTTGCTGATTTGCGTCGGTCGACATTTTGCAGCACGATCGAGTCACTGCTGAATTTGCATCTTTCGTTTCTGAGTGATTGATGTTGGATGCATTTTCATCGTTTCTGCCTGCCAGAACCCAGTTTATTTTACATAACTCCCCGATGATGATGCAGACGTATTTAAGCGTAGGTATCTATAGATACTGGCCATTCCTGGTACCTCAAAGAATGGAAGGAATCGTTCAACTTATAATCGTATAAAAGCAGTAGGAAACTGGAAAGTCGGGCATGTTATGGATATATTATAGTCCGTAGTCGACGACTAAATAAAGAGGTCTCCCAAGTTGCACCATAATAATGTGCATTGTGCAGCTTCTTTTTTGTGTCGATGCCTATTTATTCTGCTCTCTTCTGGTCATCGATCCTTCAATCAAGTCAGCCTATCGCAGTCCACTGCTGGACATAGGACTCTCCCAGGCTGCGCCACAACACCCTGTCCTCCGCCTTCCACATCCAGTCTGTCCCAGCCACTTTCTTTAGGTCGTCGGTCCATCTAGCTCGGGGTGTCCCACGCTACAGCTTGGCGTTACGCGATCTCCACTCTAGGACTTGTCTGCTCCACCCGCCAATGGTCGCAAGCCGCATGCAAGCTATGTCAGTAACTCCGGTTGTTTTCCGGATAATTGGTCAGCTGGGCTGGTCGCTCAGCGCGCTATAGAGCGGGCTATGCTTTTCTTTGAAGTATAAAATCAAGTTAATAACGTCATCATTAAAATTTGTAAGTAAAAAAACTATACTTACATACAATAAAAACTTATATAGTTTTTAGAGATATAGAATAGTAAAGCAATTGGGTAGTGAACGATTCAATGTTTTCGACTTGAAATCTCAAATTCATCTCTGATCTGATGATCTCACAAGGAAGCTGCGTGTCTATTTACGGATGAACGTATGGTTGGGGTTCGTTGAACCAAACAGTTTATTTTAACTCCGCCGCCGTCTGCACCGTGTTTTCATGCTTTTATTAGTTCAACATCCTAATATTGGAAAAAATCGTGAAAAAAAAAGAGCGTCGACGATTGGTCCAGCGCCAAAAAAAAATTCTACTTACCATCTACCATGACATTATGCTACAAGAACGTTCTTTCTCTCAAAATGTCAAGGAAATTAAATTAATTGTTAAGCAAATTTACACCCCTGAATTTGCCTTGTTAGAGCCATTATAACTCAACTGTAAAATAATGATAGTTGTGATCAGTTGGTAGACAATATGCTTAATAATTCAATGCTATGACGACCGAATGCACTTCTCTTTTCAATATGCTTAACAGCTTTCTCTCTAATGGTCAGAGAAATTAATTGCTAAGCAAATTGACCCTCTACGACAACTTGTCGTTGGGCACGCCACGATTGCGGCGGTAAGTCCCCTCTTTGAGGAGTGGTCAGGGAGGCGGAATGGCGTCCTCACCTTCCGCCTGACACAGGTCCACACTCCAGTTTCCATCCGATATCTCACAACTCAACGTTATCATGTTTCTTATTATGTAGTAATATCAGAAATTGATTCCGATTTCATCATTTGTTGACAAGGTTTAATTTCACCTACCTATTATAGGGTATAGGGTTGTTCCGTGTGGTGCCGGACGTAAAGAATAGCACCATTCCATTTCTTCCGTGGGTGTCTAAGGGACTTACTAGAGAATGGGCAGCAGCGTTCTTCATGTATTTTACCACCATACTGCGATCGCCAACCCACCTGCCAAGCGTGGCGATTATGGCAAACCCCCCCTTTTGGGGGAGGCCTATGTCCAGCAGTGGACGTCTTTCGGTTGGAATGATGATGAATAGGGTACACTCCCAGATTCCTAATTTCCTAAATCGAGCTACCGTGCAAGTGCAGTTCTGCATTATCATCTGCTTATAATGCTCCTACTGCTGGGATAAAGGCCTGCCCTCGGTGAGAGGGAATGGGCCGTAATCCACCATGCGGGCTACACCATTGGTGGAGCAGTACTGATGAAAGAAATGAAGTAAGTACACAAAGTCTATGCCGAATCTCCAAGTTCGTGAACGGGCGCTATCGGTTGAGAGTGAGACTGGTCATAACTTAACTTCCAGGGCTTATTTTTATCTTGTATTTAGATTTTTTTTTCTTTGTTCTCACATACAGAAGCAACAAGAATAATGTGCCCAAGATTTTGTAATATTCAATTTGATTTGAAAAGAGTGTCCGTGGAGTTTCTTGCCCGTTCTTCTCCATAGAGATCTACGTTTTGGAATGGGCAACTAGCTTCAACTTTCCAACTGATCGACTTTTTGACAATTCAAAAGCGCTTGTAAATGATTTAATTGAAATAAATGCTTTGAGTTTGAGTTTTGAGTTCTCCTATGTACCTATTTTACTGTGTGTACCTACATAAATATGATTTAAAAAAAATTAAGTGCCAGGTTCGGACCTACAACTGGTACAATCGCGGCCGTTACCCCTGGGACACTACTGTTTTTTTGCAATTCTGTTTGAGGCATAAATAAAGGCAAACAATTTCAAAATAACGATGAGTCATAGAAATATTTTTTATGCCGATATAACTACTGGCCATCATTTTGTGTTCACGACCATTTAAAAATAAACCCTCTTATAAATAAACACGGAATAAAGTATACCAGGAATACCAAACGAATAACCTAACCGTAAATTTTCATAGGTATGAACTTGGAATAACTTTATTCTGTGTCTATTAGTAAGAGGGAAAGACTTCAATAAAAAAAGGGCAGGATGGCACGAGTCGAGTGTAGGTCTATAATCGTTTACTTGCTAATTAACTAACTTAAAACTAGTGATGTTCCGAATATCCGTATCCGTATCAGTATCCGCGAACATCCGTGGAAGAAAAAAGATCCGTATCCGTATCCCTATCCGTTACATTTTTGGCGAATTTTTTTCGGATTTTTTTATCTTATTAACAAACAAACATCTGATCTATGCTGCCCAGTGCCACACTACATTATAAACAAAACAAAAGAAAGAACCGCGCGACGTAAGTCGAAACATATTCTGTCACGCAAAGCGTCAAGTGGCGTCAACTGTCGTTTCAAGGTCACGCGCACCGACACCAATTGAGCAAGAAAGTTAAGATCTGTATCTGCGGATCTTGACGCCAATTATCCGTATCCGGACCCGTAACTGCGGATCTACATTTTTAATGATCTGGCACATCACTACTTAAAACAGTGGCATAGTGGCATCGTGGACGAATCATTAGCAAGGTAGCATTTTGCGACTTGTGTCTACTTCCTTAGAAAATGCGTGAGTAATATGAAGTGTGTATGTGGTGGCATATTCTTAAACAAGTGTATTTGTCTACTACGTGTGATTTTTATGGCAACTTTCCAAGTTCGTTCGTTTGTTGTCTATCGGTTTATGAGAAATAATAGTATAAGATACCAACTTACCTTACGTTATTTACCCATATGAAGCAGTGGTGTGCAGTCCATAAAGACAGAAAGACACTGCCTACCCTACCTAAATCAGATAAATATTATTTTATCAATAAACATAAAATCTTTATTCATAAATCAGCGCCACCTAGCGAGCGTCGGTCGTATCATTAGTATCATCGATACAATATCCCGTTCGTTCGTTCGTACAATTTGACGCAACTTCGCATTGCGATGCACGAGCGCCGCTGAGTGCCTCGGGAGAGACACGAACTATTCGTGTCTCAATGTTTGTATGTGTGCTCTCGTGGTCATGCAGATTTATTCAGTGTGTTCCTATACATACGTGGCACACAATGTAACAAATAACGCACTCAACCGTACAGGGTAGTCACTGGCTTTTTACGACTTATAACAACGAGTCGAATTACGAAACTTACCGAAGTTCTCCGAACAAAGTTGGTTCTGCGACTATTTTAAAAAGTAGCATTGTTTCATTGAATTGTGACTACTACAACCTTAATTTCTTTGTCGTACTATTTTCATATGCCGAGTAAATCCAACGCCATTGTTTGTTTTGGTTGTGAGCTATGATGGCATGTATTTAAGATTTTAATATTGATAAATAGTGTGAAAAATAGTTAATTTTCACTGTGAAAGTTGTTTAGGTGGTGTGTGTAAAGAGAAAAGAAAAATGATGCATTTTCAAAACTAAAACTATCTAGCGGTGAAAAAAAAACGAGTATCGTGAAAAGTAGTTGTACTCCGGATTTGCAATTATTAGATACAAACTATAGTCAATCGTAAATTCAATACAAAACAAAACAATATGATTTATTTAATTGCCTCACAGGTTGCATGCTGTGTTGGTAACTAGGTAGGTACAGCAATCGGTTGTTCTGTTTTTTTTTTGCCTTTTTTAAATTTCTGCCTACCCTGTCTAAAAACTCTGTGCACGCCACTGATATGAAGCAGTCTGAGCTACTGAGGACTCTTAGGCCAAGATTTATAAACATCACGTAGCATGTACCTACTGAAGCTTAAGGCTGATTTCACCAATGAAACTAAACGTGATCAGCACAATAATTATCTAAATCACGTTCGAGTGTTGTTAAAATCATCATTGTTGTGGAATATTGACACTGACAGCGATACAAAACGCCCGGTGCACTCTGGACAGCTAGCATTCGGTAACGCAGTCTAGCTGTAGCTGACTAATGTTTTCAACACGATGGTACACTTAAACGGCTGTCTTCAGAGCCATGACCAAAGGCCCTTATCAGGGTCAAATAACAAGACAAAAAAATAAAAAGTGTTTGAGTACCATCGACACGAAAAGGAGAAATTGGTACCTACAGACGGAAAATGTCGTAAGGAAAGTTTTGAGTATGAATGTCGATGGCTATAGAGGAAGACCAAAGAAACAATGGATGGACTGTGTGAATGATGATATGGTTAGAGACTAAAGAGATGACAACTAATAGAGACGTGTGGGAGATAAAGACATGTTGCGCCTACCACAAATAAATCAGGATAAGGGCAGTATAAAGATGATTCTTGTCACCGTCGTACAACAGTCTAACTACAATTGCAAGATAGAGACGGAAACATGTTTAAGTCAAAACACGAGCTAAGTAAAGTTTATAGATCTCGGCCAGCCGGAAATCTATTGGATAAAACATCAATACAATTAGAGAAGCAAGTAGTAGGTAGCCTTTTCGGTAGTTGTGTTGTGCTGTTCACACTCTTTTTTTTTTCAATCAGAAGGCCTATGACATTACCTGCGGAAAGATTAAGTCGTGTCCTTTCCGCAGATATTATCATTCCCATAGATCTTGGCGTAGCGTTTGGCGTGAACGCTAACAGAAATGTGACTTTTAATTGGCTGTCAGTCTGACATATTTTTTTTGTTAACTGTTTGTTTTAGCTGTAAATCATCCTTAGTTAGTAAATAAACGAAATAAATAAATAAGCTTATCATAAGCAGCCTATAATGTGCCCACTGCTGGGGCACAGACCTCCTCTCAGTGAGAGGGAGTGGGCCGCGAGGTTCCGTGTGGTGCCGGACGTAAAAGAATAGCACCATCACATTTCTTCCCGTGGGTGTCGTAGAAGGCGACTAAGGGACTTACTAGAGAACGGGCAGCAGCGTTCTCTAAGCATTTGACCACCATACTGCGATCGCCAACCCGCCTGCCAAGCGTGGCGAGTATGTCAACTCCCCCTTTTGGGGGAGGCTTATGTCCAGTAGTGGACGTCTTTTGGCTATTATGATGATCGAATTTTTGGTTCTAGGACAAGTAGGTCATGATGTAGTCACAATAAAAAGCCAGGATAATTTATGATACAATATTCTTTATTTCGTTGATAATAACAACACAATGTAACTTCACAAACGCCCGTTATCAATGCGTTGTTTTCAACGCCACACGTCGCTATTTAAGGCTCGAAGCTCTAACTGAGACCCACGCATTGACAATCAGCTAATATTAATTGTAGAAGATCGAATCAGTTGATAGATTCAGATCCATTGATCAGTTTTAAACTAAAACTTCATTATTTATAAAGTTCAGAAAACAGGGTGGATTTTTAAAATGGGGCAATAAGGCCAGGTACCATGATCGTTGTAGCTACAGAAAAACGGTCTTGATCCTTATGAGAAACAGGATCGATTGGCATAATTTAAAGTTTTTGTGAAAATTGACCATTTTATTGCTGACTGTACAATCTCTTTTAGATCTTAGGAGAACGTCCGAAACCGAACGAAATTTTTGAGAAATTTTGATCTACATTCAATTTTTTTTTTAATTGTACAGCACAGCAACGTGTCAAAAGTCCGTCCTGTTGAAAAGCAATTTAATAATAAATCATTGTTTTTTCTATATTACTTTTAAATACCAAAACTTTTAGCCAAAAATAGATCTCAGTTTGAGTTACGTGCCTCCTTTACAAAAATACTGAACAATTTCACACACAAACAATATTTAAATTACGTATGTAGTTACATTACATGCAATACATCGAGGTACACGCTTTGTATCATCATTGATAGATTAATAAATACTGAAAAAAAAATCAAGTAGAAAGATGTATCTCAATATTTAGTTCAAGTATAATAAATATCAGGGCACTGGAGAACTGGGAAACTCCAAGCATAGCCCACTTGGAGTTTCCCTACGCGATCGAATCAAAAATTAAGAGATCCGTAGAAGAACAAAGATAACCGATATATTCCGAAGTGAGAGAAGTGGCACTGGACAGGGCAGGGCACATTACTCGCAGAACACAGATCACCAATGGGGCCGAAAGGTTCTGGAGTAGCGACCGCGTACTGGAAGACGTAAACTTGGAAAGATTTCCACAAGGTGTGCCGATGCCCTTTTGAAGGCTGCAGAAATCTGCTGAATGTGAGAAGCACAGAACCGGTCAAAGGGGCGGAGCTTGGAGTCGGCCTATGTCCAGCGTTTTTCGGCTGAAATGATGATATTCTCATCATCTATGACCACAGCCCGACTTCGCCCACTGCGGGATGAAGTCAAAGAATAATAAAAAAAATATTATTTGACAAAGCCCTTCAGGCTAAACGTCAGTCGGTCGGGTGTCAATACGCCGATAAAATGGACGTGTACCGTCGAGCAGTGACATAGGCTGCTTAGAGACTTTTCACCAAATTGATAGGCATCTAAGTAATTACAACATTCTGTACAAAGAAAACATAAAATAATCTTTTACACACGGCTACACTTCTAGTTTTCGTACTGTACGGAAATCCTATACAATGCGAGATCATCTTATACTGGTAATGTATAGCTTGATGTGTAGCCGTGCGTACAGTGATAAATTGGCACTAGAAGTAAATCATAAAATATCTATCAATGACGACCAACAGCACTTTTAAGCCCAGATTCGCACTAGCGATTTTTTTCCGCAGCCATGTTTAATGCGCACTGGATTTTCGACGCACTGCTTAGCGACGACACTTGAAAATTCAACAGTGTGTATTTTTGACGCGCTGGGATTCTCGACGCTCGGCTCAACACCGAGAGTCAAAAATCCAGTGTGCGACAAAACCCCGCCGCGATATCGACCATGCAAAATTGGGCTAACACATCTAGTTACAAAACAATTGTTATATTCACACTTTAAATGGAAGATTATTGTTATGTGAGGAACGTAGAATTATCTTGAGAGGTAAATAGTTACTTATTCACATAGATTAGCATTCTAGCGGGATAGAAAGAGAGATTAGATTGGAGTTAATATTTCTAGCCTATTTCGGACTAAAAGATACGTTTAACAAGCTAGTTGTTCCTATAGGCTATGCGAGGCTACATCCAATTGTGGAAGGTTGAACAAGTATTGTAAAAGCAATTTGATAATAATCTGCCTATAATACACCGAGACATTTTAGTCGTCTTACAACGGCAGCCCACTTCATGTATCCAATGACTACTACTCATTTATTTTAAAAAAATTGTCATTTTTGAACATTTGCATAATTACAAAAATAAAAATATCATTCACTAAGACGCATGACGTAGTTTGAAACACCCTGTTATGGAAATGGAATGCAATGGTAGGTAGGTAGATATCTCCTACCGTTTGATACGTAAACATTATTAATAGGAAGGGTGTTTAATAATTTTAAAGAATTATTTATTTTTCTTTGTACCTATTATCTTAATTAATGGTAACAATGTTTTAATCGCGCCTAGAGGTATTTTATGACAGATACATTGAGTGGACCACCTTTTTAAGACGACTAAAATGTCACGGTGTATTTCCGCTGCTGGAACATAGGCCTTCTCTTTGAAAAAGGAAGTGGACTGGCCCAGTCCAGGTTGACGGATGTCATAAGTCTTCGAATGTTTCGCTCTAGGACATGCCAGTTTCCTTCATCGTTTTGAAAGCAGTGGTAATGAAATTATCTACACAAATTTAATGTGTCTGTCTGAGTTATCGTACGTCGAAATTTACTGTATTTGAAATGTGTAGGTAGCAAAAACAGGAACGTTTCGATGTAATATTTTTGTATTGCCTTGTGAATCACTCGCATATCGGACGTACGTTTTAGGTCTAGTCGCTAGGGTCCTATAGTAATAACAATTATAATATAACTTCATACTATAATTTCTAAATAAGAGTAACTTATTTATGTTATGTGCTAGACGCTGGCAATAATCCTAATTTATACTTGTTTTTTTAACCATCTATTCTAGAAGATACTATTCATAAGAACATTTAACACCAAAGTGTAGACTATAGCGATATAATATAAAACCTATATACAGAATGTACAGACACAAAATATTTCTAACAGCTAAGTCCACTAGCGCCATTTTGTCTATGATTTATTCTATCTTGTCCATGTTACATATATCATCTACTGTATAAAACACTAATTAGCTTTAATAAACCAGGATTTAGACCCCTCAAGATAATTCTGCGGGTATTATTATTATAAAGCTAAAAAATATGGCTATTGACAGCGTTTCTGTTGCGCACCAACAATTAAAACAAAACAAAATGTCTGTATGTCTCGTATCAAAGAATTTTTCTTTCTTTTCTTTCAAACTCAAACTCACCTCATCTCTTTCTTATTTCGTATGTTAGAAAGAGACATCAATATTTTTTAATGCAACTCAGTTATTACGCTACAGAATCGCTGTCATTGGCTACTTTACTATTGACATTGCACGTTATGAAAAATGTATTTTAATCATATTGATGTTTTTATTACTAATTTAAATCGATAACAGCTCACTGATTCGATTGTTTAGGAGGCTTAATATTTAGGCATTGTGAGGTAAGCAGTAATGCAAGTGTGCAAATATATGAAATTAGACGTGTTTGTTTGAAATGTTTTTGTGAAAACGACTGTATACGCACTTCGAGCTCTTTTTTAAGTGAATGGAAACGTTACGATCGGGTCGGTGACGCTGAATCGGGTATACTCAGCTTCCGGCGGTCGGTGACGCAAAGTGGCTCCAGTTTTAAGTTTTCATTTCAATTGTGCGTGGTCATAAGCGCACCATTCGGCTCACCGCGTCAAAAGATGGTCGCCTTTATTTGGTTGACAACTACATTTAAAAAGTATTGTCTCGCTCACTCTAACTGAAAATCGTATCCATGTGGTAAGGGTGTGTTGTCTTTTCTGTATGGATTTATTAAATTTTTGTGTGCATTATAAATATAAAGCTATGACTAAGATTTACATTTTGTATCTTTTTTTTATGAAAAACTAAGAATTCCCGATATCTATTTGAGCAAAGCTTATAAAAAACCTTTTTTAAATTTCTATTTCTGCCACAATTTTAAGCCTCACATAAACAAATAATTACAAAAATCCACTACTCGTCGTATTTATGGCTTCTCTTTCTTAATTTAATCTAACATTTATTTGTCGAATTTACCTTAAATTATTAACTTTTTGCTCTTAGCGACTGCCGTAATTTTTTGATAGCTGCGTGAGATGAATTGTATAAATAATACTAGAATATTTGTTAATGTGTATTTATCCTTGTTGGGTAATGAATGCAACGTTTACCTTTTTTTTTAATAGGCAACATTCTACACTATTGTCATTTGTCAATATGTCAACGTCAAATGATTTGTATCTTAGATCCTTCGTTCGTGATTTAATTTCGTGTCTTACATTTTTAAGAAAGCTGTTTTTTTTTACGGGCCCGGTCTTGGCCACGATTTCGTAAAGATTGTAATGTAATAAAATATCAACCCCTCGGGTGTTAGGCAGACTCATTGAGTCTGATAACAATAGAAAAGTAATTGTGTTAATTACTTGACACTTGGAGGTTTAACATTGTTAAAATATAACATAACATCACGCCTGTAATCCATCATCATCATCATCATCATCATCATCATCATCATCATCATCATCATCATCGTCATCATATCAGCCAAAAGACGTCCACTGCTGGACATAGGCCTCCCCCATGCTCCTCCACTTCGACCGGTCTTGTGCTTCCCACATCCAGCGGATTCCCGCGGCCTTCACAAGGTCGTCGGTCCACCTTTGCCATCAACCGGGCACAAATCATTTGTTAATATATCAGTGTCAAACTCTTATATATTCAATTCTGCGCTTTTGAGGAGTTCGTTCGTAGTTTCCAAACTAAACACAACGATATTACTCCAACATGGTCGCAAAAAGCTAGAAAGAGAGTGATAGACGATCTAGCAATGCCGTTAGTTTCTGACTCTCTATCGAAATTCTAGTATTATTTATACGATCATACTATTTTATAATGGTTCCTTATATACTGTGCAAAACTTTATTTTTATTGCCTGCGTGAGATTTTTCATAAATCGCCAAAAATAATAAAATTCATAATATCTATGTATTTAAATTATAGACCGTTATATACAAATGATATAAACTTATAAATTGACCGATTTTAAATAGGAATGCTTTGATGGTGTATTTACATAATGGTCCATTTTGGTCCTCTATCGAGATATAATTATTTGACTATTTTTAGGCTACCAACGGGACCCTATTACTAAGGCTCTGCTGTCCTTGCGTCTGTCACATAACTGTATCTTTGGAACCTTTATAGGTAGACCCTTCGAATTTTCACAGAGTTTGTACTACTATGGCCGCTACACAAACAAATAATAAAAATAAAATAAGTAAGTAAAAAATTAAAGAGGGTCCCCATTCAAGGGACGTGTTGTTCTCGGCGTCTATTTTTACGAAAGTATTTTATTAAAATTATATAATGTTAAATTTGTACAGTGGTCCAAGTCCGACTCGCGCTTGGTCGCTTTTTTTTCATTTAGTGGTGTGATGTCTTGTAATTAGATCAAAATGGACTATTATGTATAGAAACCAAAATAGTTAAAGAATAAAGTATTAAATTAATATGTCGTTTCTTTTAAATAATAATCAAATTAATTAACTACGGTGAGTTAAGATGTTACACATATATTTATATTTATAATTTTTCTGTACGTGGTTATGTCACTGAACTAAACGGCTGGACCGATTTTGATGATTTTTTTCGTCCATTAATTTTGACCGCGTCGGTAATGACATGACGGACATCGACTGTAATCCCCGAAAGATTAGGCTGAGGTGTGCCTTAGTATAGACACATTTCACCAGTCATGATTAAATCCCATGTAACGAGCGAACCTTATGCCATCAAGTTAGCACCTTGTGCTATTGAGAAAATCCTGATTAAAGAAACCCAATAATACATTGCCTGACATGGAAATTTAATTCACGATTTCATGCTCAGCAGTGCTCTCCTTATAAGAATACTAGCTTTTGATCGCGGCTCCACCCGCGTGGATGTCGGTTATCAAGAAAAAAGTAGCCTATGTCCTATTCCATATCCCAGGCTATATCTCTGCCAAATTTCATGACGATCGGTTCAGCGGTTTAGGCGTGAAAGCGTAACAGAGTTACTTTCGCATTTATAATATTAGTCAAGGGAATTCTTAATCTAGTTAGGTCATAATACTGTGTAACACATCAACTCAACAAATATTTCTATCTATATAATTTAATCTAGCTATCAATAACTTATTATAAACGGTTCTATGACAATATATTAGTTATATTACTTCATACAATTCATTTTATATACCTAGTCATAATTATCGGTTCGGGGCGCTCTGAGTTCAAGTCTTGACAACTTCTTAAGAGTTTGACGTCACTGAAAAAATAAAAGTCAATGATTTTATTTTCCACATTTTATTATCCTGTCGTGACACATCGATCTTTAGAAAGGGTCGGCTAGATAGATATGAATGGCAGATACTGCAAAAACTATTAGGAAGTTTCTAAATGCTTTTTTACATTTATGGAAAGGTGGGTTTTAATAAATAACAATATTTTTTTTGTTTTGAATATACTGACGGATTGAAAATTATTTATTTTGAAATTTTAGATAAGGAGAATGCGCCAAAGGAGTTGCATGTATGCCGTCTGTTGGCACAGGGCAGCTCAAAGTTACAATGGTTCTTTCTTCAAAAGGCCTATGCAGTCTCTGCATTGTTAGAGTCACATAAAATCTTAATAATTATAATGTTTGGACTTTAAAAGAAGCCATGATCTCTTTGTTTTAGCAGTTTTTCTCAGGGCTCAGTCAGCTAGGAAATGCCGGCACCACCTTTTTGTAAAATATTGACCAACAAGATATTGACGTGGAAAAGTGTCTTCAAAGACCTACTTACACAAATAAACATCATTTCATTTCAAAGAAACAGCGAATAAACTATACGAATGATGATTTGACTGGAAAGACTACTAATATGAGTAATTGAATAGGACATGGTATAAAAAGACCCAAAATAAATTGAGACAAGGACAAGGGAATGAATGATTACTTAATGAAGAGCTTAATTGAAGTTACCAGTGCCTTCCTAGAGCCTGGCGCCCTAGATGTGTATGGTGTAGAGCACGCGGCGCTATAGCGGCGCGGCCAGCAGGCCGCAGTACTGCAGCAGCGCCTCGCGCAGCGCGCCGCCCGCGCCGGCCGCGCGCGCGCCCGCCGCCAGCGCCACCAGCGCCGGGTACAGGCCTGGGTTTAAATACGTTCATTTTACTTATGTACACTCTTTGACATATTGTGAATGAGAGAACGTTGTAGGCCTACAGTTTCTATTCTTTATTTTCATTCCTCTAGGTACTTGGTACTTATTGACAGGCCTGCACTGTCCTCCCATACCTATTATCACTGTAATTTGAAAACATTATAAAACCCAATTATTTTTAAAAGAGTAACCGTGGAGTTTCTTGCCGGCTCTTGCACCTAGCTTCTGACGTTTCATAAGTGCCCTTGCAGGTTTATGTGAAATAAAATATTTTGGTTTTGATTTTGAGCACCACACACTATTTCGTTATATGCCTGCATATATCGAACATCACATGTTCTTATTCTTCACATGATCTGACCAAGATTGTTCGTCAAATCGTTGAGCTCCTCAAGTTCTCAGTTGAGTTGCATGATGGCTAATAAAAGCGTGCACTGAATAGACAAGTCCACTCAATCTGTGTGGTTCTTTCCTCAAAAGACACCATGATCTACATGATCTGACCAAATTTATGTCTGGACTTTAAAAGAGACTGTGACCTCTGAGTTTATTTGGGCCTTTCTTCTCAGGAGTAGTCAGATAGGAAACACCGAGTTCATCTAGTTTTTTAAATATACCTGATGTGTAAAACTATTTGTACAACCCTGCTCACAGAAATATAATCATTTATCATTATTTCAAGATAAATGTCAATGTCAGTAAACTCGATAGATTGAACCGGTACGATTACGGTTGTGTAGTTTTAATTCAATTTGGACGTTCGTAATCAGTCAACAGATGTATAAACATAACAGAAACATTTATGGAAATTGAAAAGATGTGCGAACTCAAAAAAAAATTAAGCCACGAGACAAAATTATCGGAAACACTTATAAAAACAATATCTTGCATTTTTACAGTTCATTCTATTAATATAAATATTTTGTATGTTTCAACGTTTGTTTCTCAATCATTTTTATCACGGTAGCACATTCCCATGGGATAAAATCCGACCTCTACGTGGGCGACACCGCTGGCCAAAGCTATTGCTTTAATAACAGTGAGAGCGAATAACAGAGAGTGGTAACGGCATCGACTTACCGAGTTGTAGGTCGTAGGTTTGAACCCTAATAAGCACTTTTCTGTGTAAAAATTATTTCATCAGTACTGCTCATAATCAAAACATCGTGAGGAAACCAACAAATCCAAGAATTTAAAAGTCACAAGTTTTCACTTGTGACATCTACCAACTCGCACTGGTCCCGCGAGGTGGATGCCAGCCCGCTCCCTCTCACAGAGAGGAGGCCTGTGCCCCAGCAGTGGGCACACTATAGGCTGATTATACTATAACACTGACCTATTAATTTCTGCCACGCTACAGCGTCCACCTTGCCGGGCGGCGCCTTCTTCATGGACTCAGTCAACGTCGCTACTGCCTTCAGCACGAATGATATCTCGGATAGTTGATGCCTGTATGTAGGAAAGAGTCAATTTGAATTAATGTATATTTCCAAAGTAAGAGAGGAAGTTTGAGCTGTACGTAGCAGTTATGTGTCGAGCTATCTGCAACTGATGACGGAAGAACAGTCAGTACCGGTTCTCCATTTATGAATGAAGATGTTCTTTCGACAAGAAGTAATAATAATAATAATTATTAGAATGGATAAGAAATGAAATGCTAATTCAATTTAATTTAATTCCTGTCTCACGAGCCCTAACCACCAGTAGCTTAGACCGTGCTCCCGATACCGGCGCATCACTATTTCATATATTTTTAAATGTTTGTTTTATAAAAATATTTATAAATCTATTATAATAAGTAGCTAATGAATAAACGAAATAATAATTATTATACATATATTAGAAAGTTACTCTGTCTGGGTGTTACTTTTCCCCGCCTAAATCATTGAACGGTTTTGAATAAAATTTAATAAAGATATTTGGCATTCTGGGGAACGACATAGGCTACTTTTTGTGTGAAATATAATCCCTAAAAGGGAGTGATATAAGGGATGATAGTTTGCATGGGAAACTTATTTTTATTTTGAATGGCATTTCTTAAGTTGGTGAAAATTTCAATTTATGCTTTTGATATGAAATAAAATAATATTTGTTTCAGCATTTTTTTGAAATCTTCCCCACAGGGGTTTATCTGCTATGCTTTCATGCTAGAAAGGCTGAGCGGATTTGAATGAAATTCGGCACACGGCTTGATCATGCCCTAGATCATCATTATTTCAGCCGAAAGACGTCCATGGCTGGACATAGGGCTCCCCTAAGCTCCTCCAGTTTGACTAGTTCTGTACTTTCGGCATCCAGCGTATTCCTGCGGCCTTCACAAGGTCATCAGTCCACCCTGTGGATGGCCTTCCAACTCTACATCTGCCGGTACGTGATCACAACTCCAGAATTTTTCGGTCCCATTGGCAATCTGTTCTGCGAGCAATTTGGCACGGAAACGTGGTCGCTCTCACGGCCTTAAAAGGCTAAACCTTTGAATAAGGCCTATTGGCCTTATTCAAAGGTTTAGCCTTTTAAGGCCCATTATGAGTCACCCAAAGAGCAACGGAGACGGCTATGCTCGGAGGTTTTCTACGTGATCGAATCAGGAATTAAGAGATCCGCAGGAGAATCAAGGCAACCGACATAAGCCGAAGAATTGCCAAACTTAAGTGGTAGCAGTGGCGGATTTACCAGCAGGCTGAGTAGGCTGGAGCCTAGGGTGGCACAACATTCGGCTCATTTTTTTTGGCTTAAGGAAAAAAAATACATTATTATATACGCGGAGAAAGAAGTCTCGGAAATTTAACAAAATTACAATATTTTGGTACCTATTTATTTTTTATTTATTTATATAGGTATACCGTACACTCCAATGTCTGTATATGAAAAATTACTAAACGCTGTGTAAATTACACTAATTGTGAACATAAATTTTTTAAATATTCCAATAGCGTGTCAATATTACAATTCAAAAGAGTTAGTAGGGCCGGCAAATTTTTTATGGCCTACTGGCGGCAAATGTGTAAATCCTCCACTGAGTGGCAGTGGGCAGGGCACATTGCTCGCAGAACATGACCTGGGTTAGGACATAGGGTACTTTTTATCCCGATATTACCACGGGAATGAGACTTATGAGGCTGAAACCGCGGGGACAGCTATTAGTAAATAAAAGTGTTGAACTTACCTAGGCAGCGGTTCCGTATTATCTTCGTCCTGCGTATATTTCGATATCACTTCCTGGAACCTGTCCAGTAATGCTACTATCGCTAGGGGGTCCGTGTCGTCTGAAAATTAAGCATTTATCTTCTATCTTTTTAAATTGTAAAATTATTGTCGTTTTATTTATTATTTGGTTATTACTTCTAAAGCTCTTTATGGGTTCTGATGGAATTTTGCATCTATGGCCAAGGCTTGAAAGACCGGTATTTCTGGGAATTCCGGTACCAAAGTTATACCTGTACTTATTGGTTTTTCTAATCAGTATCGGTACTGTACTGGTACAAAACAAT
The DNA here is from genome assembly GCA_949091785.1 of Polymixis lichenea. Lineage (NCBI taxonomy): Eukaryota > Metazoa > Arthropoda > Insecta > Lepidoptera > Noctuidae > Polymixis > Polymixis lichenea. The sequence continues at coordinate 15,339,752 of OX420956.1, forward strand.
ATTTCGATAAATTAGAGTGAGAAAACTAACTAACTAACGAAAAGAAACGATACCTATGGTTAAGTATAAACGATGGATATAACAAGGTGGACAACCGAACAAGGTTCCTCGAAGAAATTTGTGGTACGCGGCGGGTACCTGATTTGGAACTGGTATTTGGAAGGTGGAGTATCGGCACCCGTTTGGAACCGGTACCCAGGTACCGAAATGGCAAGAACCGCTAAGTACAGACACCTGTACTTTTTGTGCTGGTTCCAAGCCCTGTCTATGGCGCAGGCGACAGATAAATTGGAAACAAATAACTTACTTTCAACTCCAGCGAAAGAGTCAATATCTTCTAGCATGGAGTACTGCAGAAGAGTCTCGAAGCACGTCCGCGCGAACTCTTCTCTCTCTTTTAATTCTTGTTCGTTTTCTGTTGACAATTTATTACATTTTGTTATTGACTTGTAGTGTATTAGCTAGCAGGGCAGAGACTTGTTCCAGTTTTTGAGAACTATCATCGGTAGTGTGGTAGCGTCGTCCAGTGGCCAAAGATGGCGCTGCGTTAACACATTTGTATACATTATAGAACTCTTGAGACTCTGGTCAATCCCCAAAGATGAAATTTCACCACGCAGCAGTGTGAAGACTTACCTCTTTATTTATAAACGTTGCTTAAAGTTATGTAATGATTAGCTACTGTTTAACCATACATTTATGATGTTTAAGGCGGTATGAATACGATACGATGCGGTGGCTCCAGCGACCATATAACCCATAGACGCCTAATAACAGGCGACCGATGTCTGTCAACACATCAGACTTATAGATCTGATACAGGTCACCACTCAAAAATTTCGATTCAGTTGCGACCACTTCTGTGAGCCGTAAACACTTCCGCGTTACTAAATAAAAATTGGTGAAAATAAATATTATAATGGCCCCTTGCACAATACGTTGGTGTGGTAATAATAGCCAAACTTTGAGTTTCCGTAAGGATGGCATAACATTTCATCGGTAAGTTAATAGTTACATAATCATAATTAGAATTATTTTCTGATATTATTTATCGGAGTTCATCTTATACTGGTCATACTTGTAGGTGAAAAAAGGTGCAAGGACTCTCGTTGATGTCTTTTATGTTTGCGTCCCTTTCTTCTGAATGCAATTTTTTAGCTATCTCTTTTCCTCTATTATTTGGTAAACATAACTAGTGATGCACCAAATCCTATGACACAAATAAAATTGTTCGATAAAGCAAAAACCTACACCTACTATTTATACGAAGATCTTTTGAATCACTAATTACAATAGACATTAAATTAATTGTGAAACGATGATTGATTTTAGGTACCCACAAGATCCTAATATAAAAAATAAGTGGATTATTGCAACCAAGCGAGAGAACTGGTTCCCATCAACACATAGTATAATATCATGTTCACGGCATTTTACTGAAGATAGTTTTATGCCTATGAAAAACCGTCGTCGGCTACTAAGTTCAGCAGCTTTTCGCTGAAAGGGCAGTAGAGTACATTGCGGGGTTTGTGTCTAGTTCGTTAGTCAAACGTATACAATGCACGACATGTATTGGAGCTTTAGTCTCCTTAAATCAGAACCAAAGTAGTCTAATAGCTTACAGAGACAAAGGCGGCTTGATATACCCTACACCTACTGTGATCAAAATTTGTCGTCGTTCTGAAGTAACCATAAAAGCATACCTTGTTAAAATTCCAATAAACCAGAAACGTAAAACCGACGTCCTGGTCAATAAAACTTTAAGCAGTTTCATTGGCGAGGAACTATTTTCTAATATAAGTAACCATCAATTCCACTCTGAAGTAACCAATCATGTAGTGGATTTGTCAATGAGTGTTATGCACAAATATATTTCTACACGGCTAGCTTTTCTTACAAAGTCTGCTCAGCACAAACACACTGTTCGGAGGATATATACAAAATTAATACATTTCAAAAATGATTAGTATAATGGTCAAAGTTAAATATTTATTTCAAATTGGCACTTGTAAATGTACAAAAAAATAGATTAAGAAATAAGATTTGATTCTAGTCGCACCATCTAAAAGGTAGTTTCGTATGGAGAAGAATGGGCAAGAAACTCCACCGTTACTCCTTTAAAACGTTATGTTATGATTGAAGTAAATAGGTACGTTGATATTTTGTTTTCATTTTTTATATTTTATGGTAATTACTTTAAGTATATTAATTACATTAAGTACATGTTTAAAAAATATTAAGAAATAGGAAGTAAGAAAGCCAATTAAATATAGGTATTACTAAACATTTTATTATGTACAATTTTAACAAAAATATCGATACCTTCGTGTTTTATTTAAACCTGTCCCATCTCTAGTGAGACGTAATGACCTTGGTAGGACCAATCAGAACGCAGTATCCCGCTTCCTCATACCCCAGCTAGTTGACAGAATTGTTTTGGTGCGTTAGATCAAGCATTAGGCGTCTATGGGCTATATGGTCGCTGGGTGGCTCGGTGCCCGAAATTTCACGCAGACAAAGACAGTTCAGCAGTAGTAGTGTTTGCGACCACTACACCATCGGGGCATTGTGCGCTTAAAGTATCACTATTGCTGAGTGGAAATATATTCAAAATGTTAAACACAATATTTTATTTTTCCTTTTGTTAATTACTATAGCCTAACAAATCGTGTAACGAGAATGTCTGCCTAAACACCGAATAATTGTGACCATAGATATTATTACGTACTGGCAACTACTTAATTGTTTACAGTTTCGACACTTCTGACGCGGTGACGTCATTGTTATTTGACAAATAATTTGAAGTTGTAACTGTCACCTGATTGCTTGAAAATTGACATTTGTTGACACACAATATTTGTACGTCAAATGGTCAAACGTCATTTTCTTTGAAATCAGCTGCTTTAGATAGTCGGCCATTTTTTTTTTCAAATACTGTTAAAGTAGGGTTCTGGCCTTTATTTTAAATTATGAAAATTTGTTAAGGTTTCGTGTAAATTGGTTAACGTGGGCAAAGCCGCTGGGCAAAGCTAGAATAGAATAGAATTTTATTTGCTCAGAATGTAGGTATTTACAATAAGGTGGTTACAATAATATTAAAGAATCCTTGTACATTCTACCTTTTTGGCATGTAAATATTGATGCAGTTCATCATCAAACACATAATAAATCTTTACCGATACACGATACAACAAATACTTTACAAATACACAACTAAAATTTGTCAGCTAGAAAATCCGATACAGAGTAGAAACATTTATTTATTAAAAGTGCAGTTAGTTTCTCTTTGAAAATCGTTACTGGTTCCTCTTTTATGGAATTAGGACTGTGGTTAAAAATAGCTGGCGCCATACCAAAAACACTTTTCCTCGACAAAGCAGTCCTATATCCACCTGTGCGTAACAAGTGTTGGTATTGAGATCGCAAAGTTCCATCTCGGTATCTGCTTTCCGATAGAGTTATAAATAGATGTCGATTGTTTGTTAAATTAATAAAACATGAAAGGCAAGGCACACGGTGTTGACTCACGTATAGGTTGTGGCGGCTGCGTGTGCAACGACCCTGCTCGTATAAGCGCTAGCAACGCTCTCAAATGTTGAGGAGGTAATCGTGGTCGTGCTCGCAGAGCTTGTTCTCGGACTGCTACTACTAGTTGCCTGGCTGCGCGGCCGCCGCCTACTCTGTTAGGAAAAATAACAATCTATACTTATACAAATAAGTAAAATAAAAGTATCTGTTTGTAATTTAATTACTTACCTCATTACAGAATAAAACTATAGGATATTTTTAATCCTGGTAGTACGTTCCCGTGTACATTTTTGGACACCCACGTAGGCAAAGGCTAGTTTGGAAAAAATAAAGTTAAATTACATTACTTACGGTGGTTCAAATAGGAATGTTTCTAACACTTTGGGCAGGGTTTCCCAAAACTCTTTATAAACATCAGGCTGTTCCCTTGCTAACGGCAATCCTGTACCTAATACCTAGAAGAATATGAGAGAAATTATTTAAAACAAAGAAGGAAGATTTTGGTAAAGTACAGATTAGATTGTCTTAGAAATATAAAATGATGGAATGAATTGCTGTAAGCAGGTTTGTACAAACACTTTTACACGTCAATCATATTTTTGAAACTAGATGAGGTCGGCGTTTCCTATCTGACTACTCTGAGAAGAAAGGCTGAAACAAACTCAGAGGTCGCAGTCTTTTTTAAAGTCTAGACATAATCTTGGTCAGATCATGTAAAGACCACGTGGATTGGTGTCTGAAATGGTCTTTTGAGGTCTATCCAATCAGTGCAAGCATTTATCAGTAATTATGCAGTTCAACTCATCATAAATGATAGCATAACGGTTAACAGAGGGAATAGAAAGGAAATTTTGCGACGACCCCCAAGCAACATGGGGCATGGGCAGGAAGAAGAAAGTTTTGATTATTTTTTACCTGTAATAAAAGCGATGAGATCTGTGCGACTTCGTCCATTTGTTCCGCTGACTTGCGTCGCTTGTCTTGTCCGTACTTTTGTACAGACGTGTGTAACGCCTAGAAATTATAATTATTGTAATTATTACAGAAGATATAAGTTTTAAACCACTAATGGTATTGACTAATTTTATAATACTTAACACAGAATCTTCTATCTGATCTAGATTTAGAGTAAAATTAACTAAAAAACGATATTAAATTATTTTTCAATTGAGAGAGTTGTCTGAAGTTGAGCTTTGGACTTTTTGATTATTGTATTTAACGTATGTTGAAAAAAAAAAAACAGAATTTTGCGGAGACAAAATCCATTGTAATAGTGCATCTATCATTGCAAGTTTGTATGAAAATTTATTTCTGTCTGGTAAACTGATCTGGTCGCCTTTTGTTGTTTTATTTTTGGAACTGTATACAGTTGTTAATCTACAATTATGTGGTCACGGTTACATGTAAAAATAGGTAAGTACTTCCTATCATAGTCGTGTTATCTTCTCCGAAGATGGACGATGGTTGCCGAAGCGCTCTGTATAATAATGTAGTTACCAGTAACAGATGCGGCAGCACATCTACCGCAGCCTGCGGCGCGGCGCGGTACAGTGCGGCGGCCGCGGCCAGGCAGCGCGGCGCCGCGCCGCCCGCGCGCTCGCCGCACGACGCTGCTAGGGACGTCAGCGCGTTGAATAGCGCCGGGAGTAGGTCGTGGCGTTGGAGCGCTTCCTAGTGAAGCGAAAAGACAAAACAATGAAACAGGGAACTCAGAATCGAAAAACAAAACGATATAAAGCTCTGAAATGCATCAGCACTATACATAAAAAAAAAAAAATATAGCAATAATAATGATCAGACTCGTAATTAAAAAAGTTCAAATTCAAGTCGCAATCTAGTTCCAGCGACAATCAATATCAAAAACATGTGAAAAGTTGGTGAAAAAGGTGAATTAAAGGTTTTTTGACTGATTTAGAATATTGGAATGCGGACATTCTTAAAAATACGAGAATTGCCTCTCAGGGATGCCTGTGACCAATCTGTCCAGTTTTACAAACAACTCATATCACTGATTTTAATAGTAGATTGTATCATAATGGCACAAAATAATATTTTTACGGCGAGGGCGCTTTTTTTAATCCAGAGCGAAGTGAGGGATTCTAGAGTAGAATTCTTTAGTAGAATCCTGAATGTAGCGAAGGATTCAAAGTATGTCGCCCGAGCCAAAATTGCGCGCCACGATTGCGGCGATAAGTCCCCTCTGAGGAGTGGCTTGAGAGGCGGCATGGCGTCCTCACCTTCCGCCTGACACAGGTCCTCACCGGACATGGCTGTTTCGGGAGGTTCCTGTTTCGGATAGGGCGGGAGGAAACGCCCGGGTGTTTCCATTGCGAAGATCGCCCTAAGGACACGGTGGAGCATACGGTGGAGGTCTGCCCGGCTTGGGCGGAGCACCGCCGTGTCCTCGTGGAGGTGATAGGCGGCGGCGATCTCTCGCGTCCGACCCTGGTCCAGGCCATGGTACGGAGCGAGAGGGCATGGCTGGTAGTCGCCTCCTTCAGCGAAGCAGTTATGCTCGCAAAGAGGGAGGCGGCGCACGTGAGGGAGATGCAGTACATGCCCCCTCACACCCGTGGCCTTCGCAGGAGACGCCCTGGGCGTCGGGAATCCCAGGCCGATTCTTTTCTTCATTAATCATACAGCTAAACTCAGAACTTGAGGAGCTCAACGATTTGACGAACAATACTAAAGACAGGACATTTGGATAGGCCGCATAAAATACTCAAACTGCCAGATTAATATTAAAACTAACTGAGAAAGAGATGAAACACAAAACAAAAAACGCAAAAAAAAACAAAATATGACCCACATAGTCCTCACATTCACAATACACACACAATACAATAGTAGCACTACACACAAAACTCTGGTATTTTTACAAATAATATTATTGAGTATTAACTAAATGTTTCAAAACTCATACTTGCACATTTTTTTTTAACTGCATTTATAGACTTTTGTCGTTTAACACGTAACCAAGGAAAGTAAGTAATATCCGTGGGAAAGTAATAGAATTTCACACCATGCGATTTATTTTGAGTTTTCTTTGAAGTGTTCGAGCATCCAGAAACTGCAACCAGTAATTATGTTTTTTTCACTTGTTTTATGAGATTATTTTATTACGTGAAGTGTCAATTTCAAGTAATGATTCCGAGAAAACTTCAGATTTGCGCCACTAGATGGCAGACCCTTCGTCGTGCATGTTCCCTATGAAACGGCGTGCTGGGGTTATTAAATACTCTTTGATTGGACATCTTTTATCATTCTTGGCATACCAAAGTAAGTCTCTTTGCTTAGTATAAATTGCGTTCATGTGGCTGTATAGCCATAAATGCGTTTGCTTTTCGGCGCAGATGATACAAAGAAAATTGGCGGCAAAGCTGAACAATCGTCTTGATTTGTTATTTACATACTTAATAAATATAAATTTAATAATTAAAATGAGTTCCAACGGTTCAGAGAGTGAAATGGAGATTGATTGTAACTCCACTAGATTTAAGATCAGAAGCCAAATTGGCAATGGAAAACCTGCTTCTAGCGAAATCAAAAGAAAAATACATGAAAGTATATGAAAATTTTATGATTTGAAAAAAAAAACGTGAAATTTTTCTCCAAAACAGTATTTTTGGCGTATTTTAATGAGATTGCTAAAACTAAAAAGCTATCTACATTATGGGAAATTTATTCAATGCTGAAATGACTGGCTATAACCTACCTTGTGCACGATGTCCAGACAGTGCAGCGCGTGCAGGCTGACGGGCGCGGCGGCGGCCAGCGAGTCCAGCGCCGAGGCCGCCGCCGACGGCTCCGTGCGGCACACGTGCGCCAGGCACGCGCCCAGTGTGCGCACGTCGGCGGGGGACAGGCTGCACGGGGGATGTTTACTTGACACATGACTTGACTTAACCAGAGAAACTTTCTTTGAACCTCCAATTTAAATTTTATACAAAAACAATATGGGTGTTATAAAAAAAAAACAGCCGACGTGTCGATCGATCATCAGTTACGCTTGACACGGTTGGTTAGTGAATGGGCGACCATTTTTACATACCCTCCGTGTCTCGGAAAGCACGTTAAGCCATTGATCCCGGATATCATTTGTAGACCTTTGAGTCGTTACGGATCGTCAAAAGCCCGAAAGTCTGACAACCAGTCTTACCAAGGGGTGTCGTTTTACCCAGAAACTGGGTTGCGGAAGTCAGATAGGCAGTCGCTTCATGTAAAATAATGATATTCAACTGCATCCGGTTAGACTGGAAGCCGATCCCAACATAATAAAGAAAAGACTAAGCAATGATGGGTAATAAAAAAACCCAGCCTAAATTTTGATTTATCAAGATTTAAATTTCGCTACTTTTAATTAGTTGGATAAACTTCATGATTTCTGTACGCATAACTTCTGTGAAGTAATTAAAATAAAACTGTTTTTTTTTTAATGTTTAAGCAAAATGCCATTTAGAATTCACCCAACTACCTACGGTAAATACTTACTATATAGTAATCATAATAAAATAAACTCACGTGGGTCGTATATGCTGGAAAATGAGAGGGAAGATCTGCACCAGTGTCGTGAGGAAGTTCAATGACGGCGCGTACACCTCCACTACCTTACCATCCTCGGATGCTGCAGAGGAAACATTTTTTTTTTAGCTTTTTAATATATACAAGGTGTAATTTTAATCACCGTTAACCTCATTGTACTCATCATTTTGAACTTTTACTATGGGCCCAAACCTGAAATCGCGAAAATAATATTGGCTATTCCCTACATTCATATTCCCATAATTCGTCAAACTGAAGGAACACGGGTGGGTTTCAGTCAGTAAAAGTCTGACACGCCCACCCGCTCCACCCAGAGTGGGAGAAGTTATTTGATGATTTGCCACGCAAAAAAAAAATGTGAAAAAAATAACTAAAAAATCGTAGCAGAACTAAAAAACAGAAAATAAATAATAGATTAAAAATCTAAAAAACACGCTTTAAAAATCAAACTACAAAAGCAGAAAATCTTTTCAAAAAAGCGCGGGGTGCTTTTTGAGGTATTTTTATAATCAATTAATATCAAGCACCCCAGGTTTTTTTAAAAAAAAAACAGAATTTTTAGTTTGGCTTTTAAAGCGTATTTTTTAGTTTTTTAAATCTATTATTTATTTGTATTCCATTCGAAATTAATACAGTCGATCTGTTTTTTATTACACTGGGTATAGATTTTACGTAACTATTTAAGTAGCCAATTTAGCAAAATAAGTTGATAATTGCATTAGAAGAAGATTTCATCGCAAAAATAAATAGAGTATGTAATTTATATTTTTATCGATGTGAGAACAAAGACTAGACATTCGATATGATTTAAGTTCCCAGCGTCTGTTGTGTGTATACCTAAATAAATAGTAATATTATCATAGCCCTCTAGATCTGACTTTGACGTAATTGGGTTCTATATAAACAAAATACTATCCCCCGCAGATAAGACTGCACGAAATTGGCGCTGACCTGTAATATGACGACATACTACTCACGTGGAGGGTCTGACCTTCCGCGTGAATAGTATCTTTATTATTTTGGCGACACGGCCTCTATATTACTTCACTGTAGTGAAGCTTCTACCTCCGTGGCATATTCTGCCCTGCTAATTTTCGACACTTTTTGGTTTTCACTTTTTTGCAGAAATGGCATCCTTAGGGGCAAAACTATATGGGAAAAATAAAAATGTTTGGGTACTGGAAGTATGTTTTTTTGATAACGAGATTCACAGTACTTGCATGAAAACTTTACTTTTAGATTTCAGCGTTTTTCTCGAAACCGCTTTTGTGCAAGTGCTGCATTTACAATTAGCAGGGTAGTATTCTGCTACTGACATAACTTCTAGCTATAAATGCTCTTAGATATTGATAGTACATTTACGTGGAGGGTCGGAAGGCGAAGCGGCCGCTATATTGCTCCACGCGGCCCACGCGGCGCCCCACACTCTCCTCTGTAAAGAAGCTTCCACTTCAGTAGCGCGGCCTGCCGCTGATACCACTTCTTGGAATGATTTGAGGGCACCTACTGACACCTAAGAATAGAGAAGAATGAATTACTAAAAATAACGTCACAGATATTCTTTGAAAACTTTATTCTATTCAATTTGCCAACAAGATCGTTTACAGATGGAATAATTAGCTTATAACATCCCCACTGCTCGGTGAAAGGGAGCCATAATCCAAGACTCGGGCCCAGTGCGGGTTGGTAGATGTCACATGTGTTCGCATTTCCTCACAGTTTCCTCACGATGTTTTCGTTCACCGTTATTGAGAGTAGTGGTGAAGAAATAATTTACACAAAGTAAATTGCCTGTCTGTGTTCGAACCAACGACCTACAACTCGTAAGTCGCGGCCGTTACCACTGGGCCACCACTTTCCAAATTCATTAAATTGACAACAAAAACACCCGCCATTCTAAATTAAAATACCTAATTCAAGTTATTAATTCACAAGTGACATGGCAAACTACCTTCAAAAAGACAATAAAAAAACTGTCTTGATTTTCGATAAAGCATTTAAGAGCGTTCATCCCACGTGTGCTGGCAACAACGCATTTATAGTAGCTTTTCGTAATTATTTCATTAAATACAAACTAGAGTAAATTTTTTTCAGCCAAGCACTAGATCGTTGGTATTTATAATATTTTTTTATTTTTAATCGTACTAAGTAGTGCAAAACAGAAAATAATTGACGGCATGTGGATTTTTCTAAGTAAATATCAAAATAACTGTAAAAAATAGCTTGTAAATACCAACGATCTAGTGCATGGCTGATTTTTTTCACTTTTGTTTGTAAATGAGATAATCACGAAAAACCGCTATAAATGCGCCGTTGCCTGCCCGCGTGGGATGAACTCTCTTAAACGGCATCTAGTTTAAAAAATATTTTTGACGTGTTGTGTTTTTATAAAACCTACTATCAGAAAAAAGCATTTGTAGTACATATAGAAAGTGATTTAGCTTTGATCTATAAAAAACATCCAATCCCCTCACCTCATGACTCCTTTTCAGCGCGAAGTCGGTGATATAATCCAGTAGCGCCGTCCAGGACCTGTGGAAGTCTCCCACCGTGGTGAGCAGCTGGAACCGCGAGTGGAACACACGGGACACGCCTGATAGGGTCAGCACCTGGGAAGTTTTACATCTCGGTTTTAAAATACATACCATTTCTAAAAGATAATGAATTTAAAAAAATGATTTAAAAATATTAAAAGTTGGTAGATGCAGGGGGCCTACTCTCAAAGTCCGTCAACGAAAATACGGGCCCGTCCAAAAAGTAGTTAACTTCAGATACCCTACACCCGATTAAATCAACTTTTTCGGATGGGCAAAAACACATCAGGAGTAGGGACAGCTGTCAATCTACTAATGACTATTTGATGAAAAATCCAACAAATGTAGTACTTAACATAAATTTATTTCCGAAAAATTTGCTGTTCCATAGATTTTGACCAAGTATTGTACATTTTTTTGGAACAGCAGATATTTTTTTTTTTTTGATAACCGACGGAAAATTTCTACGCTAGGAGGTCTGGTAACAAGTGCTGAATTCATGGTCGTCAATTTCCCCTGCCACCCTGTTTATCACATATTTGAATATTCCACTGAATTGGATGTTGCTAACCTGCGTTTCTGCCCATTGCTTCTGTGCGGTGTTTCTAGTGTGATGTATTAAGATATGATCTCCGGTGTCCACCTTCTCTGAACTTGCTATATTCGACTGCTTTTGAACCTAAAGGAAGGAAAAATGTAAAACAAGAATTATTTTGTATGTATCAAATTCTTCTGAGGATTTACTGAGAGGCTCGACTGGGCTGATTGCCCTTTTAGCTTTCTCTTTTGTTTTTTGTTGTCTCTCACCTGTTCCAGCATCGGGAATAGCACCGCCAGCAGGGCTCTCCAAGCTGGCTTGCTAAGCAGGGTCCCGTGGGCACCTATACAGCTGAACAACGTCTGACTGGCGGCACGACGCACTGGCGCTCGGGGTTCCGTACATAGTTCACCTGGAAGGAATAAAGGGATGTAGACTTGTTGTGACATGTGGATTTCCGTCATAATTAGTCTTTCTGAACGTATAATAATAGGGTATTTTACTTCATATGAGAAAAAATCTAAAAACATATTATTGACATAGCTTAGGAAAAAAGCAGTTGGAGTATGTTAGTTCATGAAATAACAAAATAAATTTTAAAATTCAATTCAACGAATTCAGTTTTTTATCTGTTTTTGAACACCATGAAATAGTAGCCGCCATGTTATTACGTCTTACCGCTGTATAAACTAATCAAGTGAACAACTTTGTACTTTTATTATTTTCGTAACCCAAGTCATTTTTATTCAAATAATATCATACATTCAGGAACAGCAAACCAACGATAAGTAGAAAATAACTCAATTTTTTAAATTAAAAACAATTGTCTTAAAAAATATCAGCGCATTTGTTTTTAGCAAACTGACGTCATACCCACCGAGCAATATGGCGTCCACTGCGTCCAGCGTTTTCGTCAAATTACGCGCGAAATTTGAAAATGTAAAATTTAAATGCATTTTTATGGCACTAATCGATTAAATAAAAATGTTGTATATTTTTTTAGTGGTCTATTAGGATTTTAGAATCTAATTCAGACACTTTTCAAAAATTATTTGCATACTAAGTATGTAATGTAATTATGTGCTGATATTATATTACAAGGCTTGCAAAAACCTGCTAAGTCATCATCATCTGTCATCTGTCTAGCCTTTTCCCAAATGTGTCGGTTCCCGTCTAACCGGCTGCAGCTGAATTCCAGTATTTACAATATAATAACATAAAACGTTTTGTCTTTGACTTTGACGTCGTTTAAAGCCATGGCGTTTGGGACAATACTACACATATGTATATAAAATACGCTTCTATGCATATTTCAGCTGCTAATCAGACTTATTGCTACACACAATGCGAAACATAGGTACTCCTTTTGTTTCGCCTACGTTCTTTATATCTGGTTAATAAACCGACCTACCCAACTTTTAGAAGGACCGCCTCAAATCAAAGTCAAAAGTCAATTCAAACTAGGCTGGTGTCAGCACTTTTTGAACGACAAAATTACATAAAACAGTCCCCCAAAACGCCCACCCTTCACCACTTCCTAGTGCTTTAGCTGGGAAGAAGAAGTGTCGCAACAAACTCCCCAGCAGCACAGCTGTTTGTTATGTTAGAAGAACGTGATTCTATACAAAAGTTACGTAATTAACGTTACGAAACATAACATTAAATAAAAAATATGTGCCATATGTCAGCTAGCACACTCCAATATACCAAAAAAACAAACTTTTTTTAAAAAATAACATCATTGTATGTTCTTGTAGAATTTGAAGCCTAAGAGGAGAATTCGACGCTGATATTGTATTGGTACTCACTAAGTCTGATGTAGAGACACATCCACAGCTTGTCTAGGGGCGGTAACTCGGCGTGGTTAGGCACTTCGGGACACACGGCTGTGTCGTTTGCTAGTGCTGCCACCAGTTTGTCCCGGTTGTGGTATAGGTAGTCTGATATGTTCCACTGCGGAGGAAAGATAATGGTAAGATTTAGTCATTAATTTTTAGCTGGAGAACTTTATGAGAGAATTTATGACCACATATATAGAGTGTAACAGAAAAACGCAATTTCTGGAGGCAGTTTGTTCATAATTGATTACAGAATCGATTTCAGTAAATTTTAAATACATGTATTTCTTTTTTTAAACTATGCCTTTTGCCATACATACCGCTGATGGAGCCAAAGAAAATACAATCTTATTTCAAGACTCAATTTTAAACGTAGTGAGTAAGTAATGCTGGGGTCAACACGGTTTTCTTTATAATAACAGTTATCATTTAAAAAATACGTTTTGGTCATTGTAAAATGCTTTTAACTTAATACTATAATTGGGGTGTATGAAGTCTTGCGTTAAATATGTTACACGTTGTATTGGAACGCTGTCAATCAGAAATAAAGCAGATTGAAGACATTTCAATGAGGTTTTTCATGAATATTCAACGGCGCCACCTTGACAAGAGGTTTTGCAGTTCGAAAATGAACTTAACATATTTGATGTCATTCGTTTCATTCTTTCGTTCACCATTCAGTCCGTAGGCGCTTTGACACTTTTGACAGGTGCCCGGACCTGACGTCTCAGTGCTGCCACCTAGTGAACGTCATTTCAGAAAACCCTCATTTTGTTGACAGGCGCGTTACGCTATGCTGGTTAATTAATGTTATGGCTTAGAAGAGTTAAGTACATTACAAACAACTGATTTAAAGAAATGAGGACTATTTTCAATAGATCGACTTTAGATAGGAAAATGCCGGCAAATTGGATCGTAATGCTTCAGTATAGTTTCCTTTCGGCGGTTTAATTTTGAATTCTGTTAGTTTTGTAGTGAACTAGCTTTTGTTAGCGGTTTGGTCCGCGTGAAAATCGGCGATAATAACTAAAGTAAAATTCATTGTTTTTTTTTTGGTTTGACGTTTTCTAAAAATGAAACCTAGCTAGATCTATTTATGGCCCCCGAAACCCCCTGCATACTAAATTTCATGAAAATCGTTGGAGCCGTTTCCGAGATTCAGATTATTTATATACAAGAATTGCTCGTTTAAAGGTATTAGATGAGATAAACCTTCTTTTTGAATGATATGACCCTTAGGGGGTGGAAGATATGTGATTTGCATGTTTTGTTTACGTGACTTTCAGTCCAGCCTATACTATCGTTTAGTTTAACAAAAATAAGTCTAAAATGACAAAATGCACTTTAAATCTATCATGAAATTACATTAACTAGAACATGATATACACGTGTTTGAATCTTTGAAGCGCTCTTCTGTAAAATTTGTCATTTGTAGTTAGGGGATTATACGTAGGGAACTTCGTATTGACGAACCGAATTAAGATCCGTTGCGTAGTTTAAAAGATCTGATCGTATAAACATGAAAAGCGACTTTGGTTTATATTATGTGAAGATAACCCTTTTATTTATAAACATTGCTTGAAGTTAAGTAGCCCCGGATTTACGAATTTTTTAAACCGGGGCAGAAATTTGATAGTGGCGCCCCTCTCTCCAGCGTTTGAGTTAAAATAATTAGATGTGGGCCTGTGTGGCGCTTTTTTTTATAAGTCGACGGTGAGCTAGGCTTCCGTATTCTGGGCGCTTTGTGGAGCAAGTTTTTTATTTTTAATCATACTATATTATGATTTTGGCGCCCCTTGAAACTGTCGCCCGTCGCGGGTGCCTCGGTTTGCCCCCCCCTTAGATCCGGGGCTGAAGTTAAATAATGATTAACGACTGATTAACCATACTTTATTGACTCGTGAACATTTCTTAATTTTAAGCAAAGTTTTATAGAGGGTAAATGTTTGGATGTGTAGACAAATAAGTGCTCACCATCAAGCCAACCGCAGTGAGGCTGATGTTGAGCTCCTTGGTCTGCGTGGCGAAGGCGGCGGCGGCGGCCAGCACCTGCCGCAGACAGCGCGGGCCGGCGCAGCCCAGCAGGTCGCCCGCCACCACCTGCGCGCACTGGAAGGCCGAGCGGATCAACTGCTCGCTGCGGGCGGGGGCAAATACTGCGTTACGGTCAGAGGTCGGGGAGTCGGATGCATATTCCCCTAAAGTTGACATGTTGGCTAATATCAAACGAAAAATAAAAATTGTTTTCACTAACACCACCCTTTTTTTTTTTGATTACGGGGGGAAATCCTCATGGATGTCCTCCACCCGGGGAGGGCGGAGGGGTCTGTCAGACTCTTACTGACTAAAACCACCCCGGTGTTCCGTCTCTCACTTGCACCGGGGATCACGGGAACTAGTGTGACTTCCGCGATCCCCGGCTAGTGCCGGCCTGCCTCTGAGGGCCACCTCGCGATAGGGGGGAGTGAGGTGTTAAACTCCCCCCTTACGTCATAGAGAGGCGTGCGTGGAACACTACGCGCCGCCATCTCGGGTCCTAAGAAGTAGGTGGTGACAGATTTCCCTAGATCTGTCGCCCTTGGACCCATTTAGGAAGGCTGGAAGAGGGCGTTATCCGCCCTCCGCCGACGCCCCGTGCGTCTGCTGCGGGTCGGGTTAGCGGAAGCAATCTCCCGCTCCCTCTCCGTAGCCTCCTTCTGCGACATGACTGTTTCGCAGAAGGATACCACCGCGTCCCAGGACTCCTCGCTGCCGACCATCGAGTCGATAACGGCCGGCAGCGACAGGTCACTGCCGACTCCTGAGATGAGGGCACGGCGCGGCTCCTCCCAAGCGGCACACTCTGCCAGCGTGTGCCACGCCGTGTCCTCCCGACAGTCGACGCAGTGGTGACACCGAACGTCCGGCTCCCTGTTTATACGACACAGGTACTTCCCGAAACAACCATGCCCCGAGAGCACCTGTGTCACCCGAAACAACAGGGAGCCGTGCCTCCTCCCGAGCCAGCGCTCGAGTACCGGCCGGACCGCCCCGATGGTGACGGGGCCGGGGGCATGAGAGCCTGTCCCGCCATTCCGCCACCAGGGCTGCGCGAAGCTGTGACCGACGCAACTCCAAATGTCGCTGCGTCAGCCACTCGCCCCGCACCCTCGAGTCCTCGCGCCACCGGTACAGTGACGCGAGTACCTTCGCCTCGAGGTCCCAGGGCGGGGATCCAGCCAGTACACAAGCCGCCTCGTAGGAGATCGTGCGATACTCCCTAATGACTCTGACGGCCATTGCTCGCTGTGGCCTTCGCAGGACAGCGATGCTGCCGGCCGTCAGGTCAGCCGCCCAGATCGGGGCCCCATACAGGGCCATCGATCGCACGATCTCCACGTAGAGCCGCCTACAGGCGGCGCTCGGGCCCCCCAGATTGGGAAGCATCGTTGACAGCACCCTAGCCGCGCCCAACAACTTGGGCGCCAGCCGCTGGAAGTGGGGGCCAAAATCCCACCGGCTGTCGAGCACCAATCCAAGATACTTCATGGTTGACTCGACAGCAATTCGGGACCCCCCGACCAAGATGTGTGATCCCAGCGGCGGCGCCCGCCGGGGGCCATGAAAGACCATGGCCTCCGACTTGTGGAGGGCCACCTCCAGGCCTAGGCACAGTATGCGGGTCACGACCTGTGACACCGCAGCCGTCACCAGCAACGCTGCCTCCCTGTACGAGCTCCCCCGGGCCGTGACCAGCGTGTCATCCGCATAACACATCAAGTCCACGCCCGGCTGGAGCTCGCCTCTCAGCGCCCAGTCGTACCCGATGTTCCACAGGAGCGGTCCCACGACCGAACCCTGTGGAACACCGCACGACATGCGGCGCTGGTTTCCGCCATCACGTCCCGTGTAGGTGACACACCTTTCCGCCAAATAAGCCCCAACGATGCGGTGGAGGTACGGAGGCACTCGATGATAGTGCAGTGCCTCCCGAATACAGCTCCAGGGCAGGGTATTGAAGGCATAGGAGATGTCCAAGGACACCGCCAACATCACCCCACCCCGGGACACCGCTTCCTCCGCTAGGACTCTCACCCGCGATATCGCGTGGATGGTGGAGCGCCCGTGCCGAAAGCCGAACTGGCTCTCGGCTAGGTCAGGCCCCTCCCTGCTTAAGTGGCCGACGAGGCGGGCAGCGATTATCCGCTCAAACATCTTACCCACCTCGTCAAGCAGCACTATGGGCCAGTATGCGGACGGCGAGTCCGCGGGGCGCCCCACCTTCTTGAGCAGGACCAGAAGACCAGATTTCCACAAAGTGGGAAACATCCAGGATTTTTTTGCATTTTTTTTTGTAAAACTGCTTCTATACTTTCATAAACAAATAAAAACTTCAGATAAATATGCATCCAACTTAAACAACATTACGATGTAAGTGTATAATGACTAATACACACGGTATTTCGTACGACGTTCTTCAACACACTTGCGAGTAATAAAAACAGACTTATATTGTGAATTATACCGCCATAATAAAAAACATTTTTTATTTTTTAGAATTTTTCCTTTATTTGTGCTGTGACCTTGCTTTTTGCCAAATTTCGTGATTCTAGGTCAATGGGAACTCCCATATAGGTTTTCGAGCCAAAACCTATAGGGTACTTCCGGTTGACCTAGAATTGTCAATTTTGGTTAAAAGCAAGGTCTTATAGCACAAGTAAAGGGAAAATTTCGAAAAATAAAAAAAGTTGAATATTAAGGTACATTTTGATACTTACAAATTTTCGCAAAAATATTTTTATCGTGTTGACTCAGGACTTCGATTTTTATACACCTAATAGGTACTATAGACCTCAGTATCTGCTATAAATTTCAACTTGCTAGATCCTCCCGTTCCTGAGAAAATCAGTGGTGACACACGGACAAGAGAGTGATCTTACAAGGGTTCCTTTTTTACCTTTTGAGGTACGGAAACCAAAAACAGGAAAATAAAAACGCTAGTCTGGTAATTGTAAAGTAAAAAAACACGAGTGTATAATAAACTAAATTTTGAACCTAATAGCCATAAGAGTAATTTTACAAGTGTGTTGAAAATAATATTGTTACATTTAAAACTTAATGTGGACGTCTACGTAGATGAAGACAATACAGAAAACCTACATGGAAATAGAGGTATTTGCTCCGACTTAAAATGAAGTTGAATGTGCGTTTAAAGGTATTTCTTCCTCAATCAGATGCTTAAAAACTGGTGTTACCTAGGAACTGGGGGTTGTAAGTCAGATAAGCAGTCGTTCCATGTAAAAAATTGGTAATCAGCTCTATCCCGTTAGATTGGAAACCTACCCCAACACAATTGGGTAATTTAAGGCAGATGATGAAATACCTGTGATGCGCGGATATGGCGGAGATGATCTCCATCATCAGCGGCCAGGCGGCGCCGAGCTGGTCCCCGCGAGAGTGCAGCAGTCTGGCAGCACATTCCAGCTGCCTCGCTCTGACGTCGCATTGGCGTACTGCGCATAGTTCTGATAGAGGCTCTAGGAGGAGGCGTTCGCGGGCCTGCGAAACATTATGTAATTGAAAAATTGTAAATATAGATCCTAAAGAACTCATGTACTTAAATAATAATCTAAGCAAATTGAATTTCAGTCAGCTAAACTCAGAGCACAATGTCACTTCTTCTTCGATTCGAGCAAACGTTTACAAACTTAAGTGGTAAGAGATAAGGCTGATTTGACTTTTTCGCTTGATTCATTTTTACTATACTCCATTTGAAATAAGATTTAACATTTAAACAAACTTTTTACAGTCCGTTCAACCGATTTTGACTTCTATTCCGTAGGCATAAGCATGACACTAAAAGCAAAAAAGTGGTTACAATGCCAACTGTTTACTGCAGATGCCTTTTATCATACTACCAACGCAATAGAAGTCAAAATCAGATGAACGGACTGTAAAAATGGTTTGTTTAAACGTCTCATCTTATTTCAAACGGAGTTTAAATTCAAACAATACCTTTGTTACATAAATATTGATACATTTTGCACTTACCTCGGTGACAAGAACTGGATTGATGTGGTGGTATTGAAAGGCCGCCTGTACCAGGTACGTGATGGCTTCAACACCCCACTCTCGCATCCTTATGTGAGGGTGTTGGCATACCTGAGGAGGAAGACAATGATCGGTATTCTTCTACTTAGCGTGTCGATAAAAAATCTTAATACAGTCAGCCCAGAATTTGGCTATATCAATATTTATTAAATTTATAAGAAAACCAGAATCAAAGCTGTAAAAACCTCAAATCTCAATAAATCAGGCATCACTTTTAATATAACGAAACACAATCGGCCAATATTAAGAACTTGTTTTTGGTTGTAGTCCGTATTTGTATAAAAATGATACTTTTGTCCTAATAAAGTCTGATGTACAAAACTTGCCTCGAAGGGACCATAGAGTAAGAAAGTTATAGAGCTTCGTGTAGCATGGCCATAGACAGAATATGCAACACTGAATTTTAGGTTATTATAAAATAATAACCACTATTATTATGACAAAAAACTGAACTGAAGCAGGTAGTACCTATATTGACTTACCTCTAACAAATGATTTGTGATTGGTCTCCACATGACCTCTATCCTGTGCATATTAGCTAACCCAGTTTCGAGTAACTTTGCTACAGCGAATAATGACGGTTCCTGAAAAAAAAACACGAGATCTCAAATTTGTTCAAAATTTCAAAATGATCTGTTGTCATGAATGATTTTTTTAACTTCGAAAGACGGTTACCTTTTTAACTACCTTCAAAAAGAAAAAGGTTCCCAATTCGACGGAATTGTTTTTATTTATCTGGTCGATACTGGTAAATGTGTGTACACTATGTTTGGACACTATGTTTGACACAGGGGCTTCTAATTTAATGCTTTAAGGTACATAAGGTGTATCTATTCATACACGGAATATCTGAAGGGGTCATGTACTTATCATTATGAACAACTTTTACTATGGGACCAAACCTGAAATCGCAAGAAAAAAATCAACTGTTCCCTACATTTTGACGAGTTATGCGAACATAAATGTAGGGAACAACTGGTTTTTTTTCCGCAATTTCAGGTTTGGGCCCGAAGTGAAAGTTTTTAATGAGTACAATGACCTTTTCAGATATTTCGTGTATGAATAGATACGGCTTATATATTGGTTTAATATAGAGGTGTGTAACTCTTTACGGAAACGACTCACTGATCCGGATCGTATCTGAAATATTACTTAGCTCTGTGCTCATTCCGTCCGCGCGACGCGTCGCTCGCGAGGCGACGGAGCAGTGAGCGAGCGAGAGAGGGAGACTGAGACACACTGAGTTATCTAACTATTGACTTGCGAGTCCCTAGTGAGCGGGCGAATCACAATCTATACAAGTCGGAAAGAGATACCAAATGAGCTGTGTATCACTCATACTATACTCTCACAGATTTTCATTGTCGTTATCCATGCACGTATAAATGACCACTAAGGCGCTTACGTATCAAATACTACACGGTCGTTTTTTGCATATAATGTTAAATTATATTCTTTGAGCCGATGACCCAAATGAGCCAAATGAAACATATCTGTGTTTCGGATCATTTCAGTGATCGAGATGCAAATGTTCCAATCGCAAAAATGTTACACTTTGACCACCTCTAGTTTGATAGCCATCTAACTTCATCATTTCAGCCAAAAGACGTCCACTACTGGACATAGGCCTTCCTTAATTTGGGGGAGTTTGCCATAATCGCCACGCTTGGCATTCGGGTTGGCGATCGCAGTATGGTGGTAAAATGAATAGAGAACGCTGCTGCCCATTCTCTAGTAAGTCCCTTTGTCGCCTTCTACGACACCCATGGGAAGAGATGGGTTGGTGCTATTCTTAACGTCCGGCACCACACGGAACCAACTCACCCTATTCGAATAAGCCAGCTCCATAGCCTCATTAGACAGCTTGCACAGCGCATCAATCAAATGATGCAGCGCTACATCGTCCAAGTTCTTTGAAGACTCGAACACACGCGACAACATCGCTGAAAGCGCTGCAATTTACAAAGTATTAAAGTGAAATATGTTGACGATTATATTTCCATGTACGAATATGAAATGGTATTATTTTTGAAAGCGCTGGATGTATTTTGTAATCGTTTTCATGTATGTAGATTACACCCGGTTTCTGAAAAGCTCAAATCATCATCTGCCTAGCCTTTTCCTAACTATGTTAGGGTCGGCTTCTAGTCTAACCGGGTACAGCTGAATACCAGTACTTTACATGGAGCGACTGCCTATCTGACCTCTACAACCCAAGTGACTGGGTAATACGATACCTCTTGGTAAGACTGGTTGTCAGACTTTCGGGCTTCTGACGACCCGTAACGATTGTCAAAGATCCACAAATGACAGCCGGGACAAAGTGCTTTCCAAGGCACGGAGGAGTCTTGGTATGTAAAGATGGTCACCCATCCACGGACCAACCGCGGCAAGCGTAGCTTAACCTGATCGATTGACCCGTGCGGCTAATATTAATTAGCCACAAGCCCCTCCATTCTGCCGAAATTTGCTATTTCTGAGAAGGTAAATAATACAAAAAATTGTAGACATGCTGTGACTGCTGTGCTGTGGCTTGGCTAAATGAATCATAATCAGCCTATAATCTTTGCACTGCTGGTACACAGGCCTCCTCTCTGTGAGAGGGAGTAGTTTATAACCCACCGCAGGCCCGGTGTGGGTTGGTGGATGTCACATGCCTTCGACTTTATTTTGTTTTAGGACATGCCTGTTTCCTCACGATGTTGTCCTTCACCGTTTTGAGAGCTGTGGTGACGAAATTACTAATTATATACAGCAAGTGTGCCTGCCTAGGTCTGAACCACCATACCACTGGGCCACCATTGCCCCACCAAATGAAAAATAACAGCCCACGAAATCAGTTGTTTTTTGACAGCCTGTTGACAAGTTGCTGAGTTGGCTTCCAGAAATCGGGTGTAAGATTCTTTTAAAACATAATTTTCAATTGTAATACATTTTTTTACAAAAATAAATTCTGAATTGTCAAAAAATTGTAACAAAGCGTTTCATAGTGCTTAGCGAGTGTGTATATAGATAATAATTTATAATATAAAAATGATAAACGTACTAACACTCACACAAGACCTCACAACTAGCTTTGTTATTCTAACGTTTGTATAGAGATTGCAATCAAATCAACTTTTCCATACATACATTTTAATCTGAGCAACGAAGACCTCAATCTAGTCAAAATGTATTTTATATTGTCATTAAATGAGAACATTCTGGTGTTAAAAATACACTCATTATATAAGGATTATGTTATCATTAACTCATGTCAAAAGTAACAAGATATCATTCAGGCAGGCAACAATAATGAAAACAAAATAATTGTTCGTACTTCCTGTGTTCATTAAAATTCGAAAGAAGTTGATTTAACTACAGTTCTCTATAGAAACGTGTGCGACAGACATAAAGACACACAAACGGCCAGCAAGCTCCATCCCAGTGCTCCTGTGTATAAAGCTTTAAAAACCCCTAAATGTGTATACATTTGGAACGTTTGTTTTACACAAAGTAACTATTTAATTCCATGATAGAAGTAGGATTAAAAGTTTAAAAAAGTCGATAGTAAAGCTCAATTTCAAAGAAAGGGAGAGGAAACGAGAAAAAGAATGCGCCGACCCCAAGTAACATTTCACAAAGGCAGACAAGAAGTAGCATCTTCCCAGCAGAATGTAATTGAATAGGTGATTCAACGTTTTATAAAGAGAATAGGGTATTACACTCGTTTTTGAAAAGTGTCCTAATTCAATTCTAGAGTGCTAATAAACCACTAAAAATACAAAATTTTTATTTAATCGATTAGTGCCATAAAAATGCATTTAAATTTTACATTTTCAAATTTCGCGCGTAATTTGACGAAAACGCTGGACGCAGTGGACGCCATATTGCTCTGTGGGTATGACGTCAGTTTGCTAAAACAAATGCGCTGATATTTTATAAGACGATTATTTATAAATAATAAAAATGAGTTATTTTTCTACTTATCGTTGGTTTGCTGTTCCTGAATGCAAAATGTTATTTGAATTCAAATTACTTTGGTTACGAAAATAATAAACGTACAAAGTTGACATGCCGTATGACGTAATAACATGGCGGCTACTATTTCATGGTGTTCAAAAACAGATTAAAAATACTGAAATCTTTCGTTTTTTGTATTTTCAAATTTATTTTGTTGTTTCATGAACTAAAACTAACATTTTCCAACTGCATTTTGCCTAAGCTATTTCAATAATATATTTTTAGATTTTTTCTCGTCTAGAGTAAAATACCCTATTTAGAGCATGTCATTAAGGATGTACAAGGGATGCATATACGTGCGCGTAGGCAAGCGATTTGGCTACGCCGTAAAATTAATACTTTAACGTCAATCTAGTCCAAATTTTTCCCATACAA
The DNA here is from genome assembly GCA_949091785.1 of Polymixis lichenea. Classification (NCBI taxonomy): domain Eukaryota; kingdom Metazoa; phylum Arthropoda; class Insecta; order Lepidoptera; family Noctuidae; genus Polymixis; species Polymixis lichenea. Next base: position 15,363,199 of record OX420956.1, read on the forward strand.
ACTTCGGGGGTGCATTTCTCCACTGTTCGACAATGTACATCAAAAATTAAACATGGTATGGTTTTGTCTCATTATTAATATTGTCTGTACGGAAACAGAATACTAAAACAAAAAACCATTAAAAAGTTAGGAGCCAACAAAGATTAATTTTTCTTGCTAATTTAACCTAACTTTGGCGTGTTTATGTAATAAGAGAATTTTAAAATCGAAAAAACCAAGTCGGTACCGACAAAGCCCAAATATCGAAAAGTTCAATAAGTTTCATTGGTCATTGATTTATGCAGTGGTTCTTTTCATAAAACCCGATTTACCGAAGGACTGTTCTTAATTTTTTACGCGCCTGTTGTACTATAAATGATCCTGCATCTCACTCAATAATGTTGTACGTGTAGACTAGCGTCTAACTGCTCATCACTGATACTACCTCTATCGGACACGATGCCTGGTGAGACAGCGTGCGTTTTAGCCAGGCCCATCAGTGAGTTCGAGCCCGCGACTAGGTTCCCCTTAATTCTTTTATTTGTTTTGATAACATAGCATTATCAGCCCATAACGTTCCCTCTACTCACACACACTGGGACACATACCTCCCACATTTGAGAGGGACCACGACGCGGGCCCAGTGCGGGTTGTTAGATGTCACATGTCTTCGAATTTTAGGTTCTTGGATATGTCGGTTTCCTCACGATGTTTTCTTTCACCGTTTTGAGAGAAGTTGCTATTAAATAAAGTAAAGCGCTTGTCTGGGTTCGGACCGACGACCTACAACTCAGTTGCAGCCGTTGCCACAGGGGCCCACTGCTCAATTCGTGTGTTCTTGAAGACAATAACCCTGTTGGCACTATCTAAGACGATAATTACTGACTTTTGGCTTGGGTAATGACATTTTATAATGATTTTTTAACAGTTACTAACGTCCTATTTCGAGTTGGCGCAAGTTTTCAATTTCATCCTGCATAAGAAGACTTAGATCCGCTTCCACCACAGCAGGCCTAGATTAAAGACATTTCTGTTAGCGTTCACGCCAAACGCTACGCCAAAATGTACGGGAATGACATTGCCTGTGGAAAGATTACGTCGTGTCCTTTCCGCAGGTAATGTCATTCCCACACATTTTGGCGTAGCGTTTGGCGTGAACGCTAACAAAACTGTATTTTGTCTCAGAGCCCAGATCACTAAATGTGGTTAACGCTTAACATATTATAATGTTCTTCTGGGCACGCTCTCTCCATAATATACTTCATCCATCGCTTTCAGGCGAGATCAAAGTCAAGAACCAGGCCCATTCAGTAATAAAAAAACCATTCTGTGTCCGTAATTGTCAAACGACTGAAAGAAATCGTTTCAGGCTACATACAAAACTCACGCCTTCTTCCCATAGCCCCATGTATGAAAGAAACAGAACGATGTTCTAAACACGATTGGCGGTAAACGTATTGTGATTTGTGGGTCTTATATTACCACGATAATACTATGAGTAGATTTAACAAAGGACAGTTCCCATTTCACCTCTATCCACGTCCAATAATATACTTTTATAGGCTGATATTAAAAAAAAACACAAACATTGTAGTCCATCAAACAATGCTGACGATGATTTTATAGTGTTGCCTTTCCAACAAAATTGTAAGTAAGCCCCGATAATATTTTAACCAAGAGTTTTCATAAGTTTTCTGCAGCAATGATTTTTTTATTCGCGAATTATTCCACTTCCAAATGTATACGTTTAAAAAAAATGCTAGAATACGATGTAATACCACTCATGACTCCGAGTGACTCGGCCACAGGAACTTGCTGACCTGCAAACATTGCCGTTATACAAATTGTTTATACACCTATACAGCTTGTATAATAGTCGGCCATTTTGTCAGGGTTTTGACGGTTAATAAAAAGATGTCAATGCGTTGATAAATTCGACACTGATGTGTTAAGGATTTGTTAGTATTACGTAAGCGTTATTTTTTTCACGAATTCTGATAGTTCTGCTGCCCATGTGTTGCTTTCATGCAGGATAGCGAAGGGAGTTTGAAGATAACTTTAAGTCGGCATTCACACTGACGTAATAAAATCGCGGCGGGATTTTTCGCGGACAGGATTATCAACTCTCTGCTTTGCACCGAACATCGAGAGAATCTAACAGAGTGCAGCGCGTGTGAGTCTCAGCGCGTCGAAAAAAAAAACACAATGTTCGATTCTCAACTCTCGGCTCTAAGAAGTGCGTTTAAGATCCAGTTCGCGAAAAAATCGCCCCGCGTTTTTATTACTTCTGTGGGAACGTGGGATAAAGGTCGCAGACTTTTTTGTCTTTACGACAAAGTTATTGTTTCTTCAAACTTACTACAGTATTTTTCTAACAAAGCGACGCGCGCTTTACTTATGGTCACCAAGTGTACAAACACGCTGTGACTGTGTGCGTGGAGACGAGAATCGTCAGCACATTGCACACACACATACTTCCAACTTCGGCATTGTCTCGGACGGTACCGAGAGCTCCTAAGCTTACACACACACATTCACAACGTGTTTATACACTTGGTAACCACAAGTAAAGCGCGCGTGAGATAAAAATACTATTCTTTCCTATGACTTTTGTAAGATTACTAATCACACAGAAATGTGAAGCTATTTTAACATATATTTCTACATTTGCATCTGTAATTAATATAGGATATTTTATTCTATGAGTCCATTAAACATTTTCTGTGATCAGTACTTTAGCTAGCAAATAGAACAGGGATCTTGAGAGAAGTTTAACACAGGTCAAATAATTACTATCTTCCTTCTAAAAACATTAGCCAAAACTACTTGAGACAAAGTTAAGGCTAGCCCACAAACAGCCTAGTATTTCTGGAGAGAATTTTGTCAAGTCTAAAATACTAATAGTAATGTGCAAATCACATCGATAGCTACAACAAATAATAGTTTATTTAATAGAGATACTGACCAGGCAGGTCGGCCATGACAGCGGAAGTGCTCATGACGGCATTCGCGTCTGCGCTGGCACGGCTTGCTTTCATGCTGCCGCCCGTCGAGGGCTTCAGACCTAGGATCCATACCTGCGCACACATAAGATGTGAATGAAAACATTTGCCTTCATATTGAATTCATTGATTAACCAGTAACATTAAAACAAAACGTATTACTAAAATTACAATTTGGGTCAATTCGATTAAACTATTATACCGAAATTAAGTTTTATCCTGCATTCATTTTTTGAAAGTTTTCGATAAAACCGTCACTGTGCACTGTGACCCCAAGGGTAAAATTGACTGATTTTGGTAAAAATCAGCCGTTAGCTGCTTACGAAATGTTGATTTAGCTTGAAATTCGTGCGATTCGTACTAGTTTTGAGGGTAACTTTTATGAAGATTTCATAAAGAAGTAGTGAAAAAGCCCGAAAACAACAAGATTTCTCCGTATTTAACCATAAAAGACCTAGAAAAGTCTACTCTTTAAAAAACCACATCCAAATTTGGATTATAGACAGTGGATAATTTATTGACTTACCAGATGCTGCAGCGTGGTAAGAACTGGTAACCAAGCTTGCTGTATTGTATCTCCATCTCTTTGAGCGGCACATAGCAACGCTCTCATGGCAGTGACGTGTCGAGAAGTTACCATCACGAAGGATTGTTGTTGACCTGTGTTATCAAGATGAATGATTAAAACAAGCTTATATTGCGTATTGCGGAGCTCCTTAGGCCTCAAATACTGTCACATAAATCAAGGGCCCAAGTTCAGGAAGCTACGCAATATCTTTTCGTCCTACTTACCGCAGTGTCTCAAGACGAAAGTCTTTGACCAGTGTGTGTTGCCAGTAATGACCTATGGTACCGGAACGTGGTCGCTCACAATGGGCCTTATTACAAGGCTAAACCTTCACCCATTTATCAATACGACCATAGATTTGTCGACGGAAGAATAGACATGACTATAAACTAAATGATGTACAATAGCTATGTTTTTCTATGAATTATCACAGTTATGCGTTCTAAACGAATCATGATTTTGTAGATAATCGTATACCTATCGACGTTTGATAGGCAATATTTACAAAGCGACATTTTGGCAACTTTACAGTAGAGCATTTTAAAGTTTTTATTTTTGGAAAAAAATACGTAAAAAATCACCTATTTTCCATAACTACTTAACTCCGAACGAATTTTAAATGCAGTTTAAAGGCTTAATAAACTGGCATTTAAAGATTATGAATTTTCTCAGTATGAAACTCAATATCGCCCAACATGGCGCTTGGTAATTCTTGCCTTTCAAGCGTCGATATACTTTGTGGCCGTCGAGTAGAAAGTTTGTTTTCAGTGTGATTTTGACAGTTTGGGCAGAAATATTCTTCTGAAATAGTCTACATTTATAAGGACCTAGACAAAGATCGTTAGAAACGTAAGACAAAATGACAGATTGTAGAAGGATATCTATGGGGCGATGTCAAAAATGGAGAAACGAAATGTCACTCTGTATTGAAAAACCACTGTCTATTATTCGTAGAGACATAAAACGTCATGCTAAGCCTGCAGGAATGAGGACGCAGGAGAACTAAGGTAACCGAAATGGCCCGAAGAATTGCCAAACTTAAGTGGCAGTGGGCAGGGCACTTGTTCGCGGAACAGATGGGCGCCGAAAGGTTCTGGAGTGCCGACCGTACAGCGGAAGACGTAGAGTTGGAGGACCTCCCACAAAGATGGATCGATGATCTGGTGAAGGCCGCCGGAATTAGCTGCATGCGGGAAACATATCTGGTCGAATTCGAAGCTTTGTGCTATGTCCAGCAGTGGATGTCTTTCTGCTGAAATGAACATGATGATGGAATCGAAGGGCCTTACCTTTGATTTATTTGACAACATTTTTACAAAAGGTATAACATCCAATCTAACTTGCTTTCAAATTGTATTTTCATTTTGGGACTATTGCCACAACAAGGTGGATAGTGTTTGACCTCGATACGGCCATCGTTTAACATCTATAAGTGACGTCATATTATGCGAGATTTTCTGACAATTTTTTGACTTCATAGGCATGATGAGAGATTGATGCTGATCTCTAAATTGCTAGTATACCTGTGGGCAGTGATGCTGATGGCAGCGGAGTGCCCACCCACACCACCTGGTGCCGGTAGTCAGGGTCAGGGGGTGGAGGAGGCTCTCGTCTCCAGGGACAGGGCAGGGCTCCTAGGGCTCCGAGTGCTGGGACTACGTATTGAGCTGGTAAAGCACAGCGGCAGAGGGCGCTGACGCAGGCGTCGCGGCCTACTGAATGGCCCACCTGGGAAAAAAATTGTATGTAAAGTTATGTTCTTTTTTTTTGTGTTGGCATCAGTTATATAAGGATAGCTCGTGTCGTGCTGTGAAGACGTATCAGTTGCTTGTGGGGCTATTTCCACGGACACTTTTAAATATAGTCTTACAGGATGGCTCGTTGGATCGGCTAAGATTAAGAGGATTAGTTCTAAAGTGCGGTTTATGAAACATCCTGTATTAGGGTTGCAGTTCATTTTACCTTTTGGTGCTTTTCATTAAGGATATATTATATAGGATAAGGTTTTATCCAGTGCGCGAATTTTTCGTCGGATATACAAAAAAATCAGCTGTTCCATACATTTTGACCGCGTAGGAATTGCACTTTTCTATGAAACAGCTGATTTATTTTTGTATAATCGACGAAAAATTTCTACGCTGGGGTGTCTAGAATGATGTGCTGAGTTCTTGGTTACAGTTTGCGCACTGGTTCAAAACTTATTCTGTATGCTAAAGAGTTTGTTTGTTTGAACGCGCATCTTTGGTAGTACCAGTCACATATGAAAACTTCCTTTTACTTTTGATAGCCCAATTTTTAAGGAAGCTGGGCACAAAAAGGTCAGAAAGAAGGCTAAGCAAAATGAAGAAACAGCGCCGGCAGGCGATGTGGTGCGACGCGGTGGGTCGGGGTCCGAAAATTCACGCGGAAAAAGTCGCGGGCAGAATCTAGTTAAAGATATTGTTCTCGTACTCACCTTCCCGCTGACTCTAGCCAGGGTTTGGATGGCGCGTAGTATGTTCTCCAGCTCACCTATGCTCGCTTCAGCAAGTACTGACAAGCCCCATACTAGGCCGCACCATGATGATTTCAGCACCTATAAATACAACACATCACGTCGACCCTTCGTGGAAACATGCCACGAAGGGTTGAGCAGGGGTGAACCCAGAGTACTCCTAGTTATGCTTAAGTCCTATGTAATAGGGCGCGAGCGTATTGCCATCAACCGGGCACATATCCTGACTCCGGGCTGATGCTACTGAGTAATTCCAGATAGAAAAACTCAATTGAAAAACTTTGTCTGACCTGAGATTCGAACCCAGGGCCTTATGCTCAGCAGTAGCGCTTGCGACCACCAGACCAATGAGTCAGTCAATCTATAAATACAGGTAAGAATAAAAAATTGTTAGATATGCCATTAAAATTGCTTTGGACAACACAATTATTGACTTTGCGTCAAAAATATTACAGCAGCATTAGCTCAACAGTTAAGGCAAGAACTGGCCTGTATAACTTGGGAGCCAACGTTGCATGATTGACAGAAATCAACATGATAACACCTGAACCTGGGCAGGATGTTTGTTTGTTCGCGATGACGTGAGAGACAGCGTCAGCAAGGGTAGTCGCCATGCTACAGACAGTAGAAAACCTTCTACTCCTGTCTACACGGAAATCTAATTTTTATTTTCTCTTCCGTCGACAAAACGCTTGTCTACGGTTCTCGTGCTAAGCCTGCTGCAGGTTAGTTAACGTGCCTACTTACTTGCAATCTAACTTCCTTTTCTTTATTCTCTACATCATCTTCTATCTTCTGCACCACGTTGGAGTTCTGATCAGCTTCGCCGTTGTGCGAGTTGTTTGTTATTATTTTATCCGTTTTGCTGTCTGCGTCTAGTGAACGTGAAAAATCAATAAGCCCACTTAATCAGTTTTTATAACGTCTGTGTTGACACAAAGAACACGAATAAAATCGCGTCGAGATTTTTTCGCGCGCTGGATCTTCAACAAACTTTTAACCGCCAAGAGTTGTAAATCGAACACTGTTTTTTCGACGCGCTGCACTCGTTTGGAATCTCAATGCTCGCTTCAACACAGAGAGTAGAAAATCCAGTGCGACAAATAATCCCGCCGCGATTTTATTACACCCGTGCGAATGTCGACTAAGCTAGATAAGAAAGGGAAGTATGGGCCACATTATAGAGCATAAACATTTTGGGCATGCGTGTTTGTGTCAAATGCAAGTGATGAAGGCTTGGTCGTAAGTCTACGTAGAAATGAAATTTTTTATTCTGTAAAATGGACATTGGAATCACTTGTATACGTCATATAAACAATAAGTTAAAAAAAAAACTTTGGATTCATTGAAAAAAGAATTATGATGTACCTACCTAGATAATGTACTAAAAGCTAGAAAATAATTAGTTAGGTACCAGTCCAGAATCACACCATTCTCCTCATCAATCTAGAGCAGGGCTGTCCAAACTACATACCTTCGCGGGCTAATTAAATTTACTACAAAAGCTGGAGGGCCGCGCAAAAAAAATACAGGATAATAATTTCCTTATACGTTTATTGGTTCTTCGATAATTTATCTTCAACAATCATATCGATGTCAACGTCAACATTCGTTGTTGCCAGACGCATTGCATGACGAAGTGACTTATCTGACAGTGAAGATTTATACTTTAGAAATAGATTTTATAAAGTTCATTGTTGAATTCACACGCACCTTCACATAAATAAGTGCAGTCCATCATCGTTCTCATTTTCAAGCCAAAATTTGTTAGTTTGGGGAATCGCCGAGGATCTTAAAAAAATCCATTCCAGTTTCTGTTCTACCCTTGTAAAAGGGATATGACTGTAAGTCACATGATTCCAACTGGTATTCGGTCTTTAAGCTTTCGATTTGAATTATTAATGGATGCGTAAAAAGAGACAATTCGCTCTCTAATTCTTTGTAATCCGCGAAACGCTGCTCAAATTAAAAAAAATACCTCGTCGATGTTTTTCAGGTGGTCAGAAAAGTTCCATCCTTCAAAATTTTCCATTTCGCTATAACGTTCTTTGCAACACGGAAAAAAAGAAAAATCATTTTTTTTCCAGTGACGTTTTGAACAATCTGTTCATTTTTGAACCCATTCACATATCCATAGAAGTTGGCTATATTGTGTAGTGTATCGTGTAATTTTAAATTTAATTCGTTCAAATGTTGTGTCATATCAGTTAAAATCAGCAAGAAATTCAAGATCTTGCATTTTAGTTTCCATATCAGTTGTATCAGATTTTATTTATTTTTTAAGAAATATGGGAATTTCTTTCCGTAAAGCGAAAAAGCGTTGCAAGCACTGACCAGCACTTAGCCATCAGATTTCTGAATGCAGTAGCAGATCCCCATAGATTGCGTCAATTACAGTTAAAAAATTACGAAATTTACGATGACACAAAGCTTTGTTTCCAGCTCTAATAAGATTTGTTATTTTAACAACTATGTTCATGGTTTTCATTTGGGGCAAAAAAATTCTGCATAAGGCTTCTTGGTGTATGATGCAATGGATCAATGGATCAATGGGCAATCAATGCCATTTTGTATTAGAATTCCCATAAGTCCTGTAACGATTCCTGTCATAGCTTTTGCTCCATCGGTCACAATACGAGAACATTTTTGAAACCCACCGTATTCCAGAACAGTTTTATTAGCAACTTGAAAGATATCGCCGTCTTTAGTGACACTAAATTTGACATTTCTTCCGTAATCGATTTTTTTTAAATGTAGCGAATAAAAATCATTAATTGACAATTATCTGTCTAGTCGGTACTTTCATCCAAACATAATGAATCATACTTATTCACATTTTATAATGTAATCACATATTTTTCGAAACATATTCGCCTATATCATCTATTCGTCGCGCTACTGTTTGGTGAGATAAAGCTACAGATTTAAATTTGTCCGCCAATTTCGGCTGCATGAAGCGATGAGCCATGGCAACTGCGCCTTGTTTTATAAAAACTCCATCGCTGAATGGTTTTTTAGCTTTGGCTAATTGCAAACAAATTTCATTAGAATACTCACTTTAAAGAACCAAAATACTTTCCGGGAATTCCCCTAATAATAGTAAAAGATAGCTTCACTTTTAAATTATGTCATGCGAATGGAATGTTACAAGAATAAAGATAAATATACCAAAATTTTGATTATATGTTTTGTCAAAGAATTATATTATCCAAACTATGTCCAAAACTCTTTTCTGATTAAAACATGCGTCGCGGGCCGCATGAAAACAAACCGCGGGCCGTTGGGTGGACAGCCCTGATCTAAAGCATTGATTAAACAAAAAAATAAAATTGTGGGGCGCATGAAATTTCTATCAACAATCAACCTCTCATGTATATACATGAGAGGTTGATTGTTGAACTGCTATTTACATATTTACTCAGGTTTTACGCCCCACGATTTTATTTTTTCGTCTTTTCTTATCCGACGATCCCTGAGAAGAAATGGCGAAACAAACTCAGTGATATGTTTATTTCCTATGCCCATCTGTAAAAGTGTTGTATCCTAAATATATTTCTATTATATAGCATTCAGAAATCCGATGGCTAGATAGAGATTAAAACGAGTTTTCAATAAGTCTTACCTTTATTATTCCCATTCTTATTAGAGTTAATCTCTCTTTCCTCTGTATCGTTTTGTATATCTTCATACATTTCTTGCAGTCTGCAAACAAGGATTTTAGATAATCTTGCTGTTAATTAAAGCATAAATAATTTGCTTGGTTTAAGGGCTGATTTTTCAATAGTCAGATAACTTTTATCTGATGAATAAGTATGTCGGTTTGACAGCTTTTGTATACAAAATATTCCAAACTGTCAGATTTATACTAAGAGCGTTAAAAGAGCATTTCTGGCACCTGATCTCAAAACCTCTGCTTCAGACATAATACGTATTATACATCTACAGTATTTGGCATATTACATGACTATGAAGCTTTAATAATATTCTGGTAAGTACAGTCGTCACTTGTCCCTAAAGGTTTATTAGAAAACCACCGTCAGATAGCATCCGTGAGGCACACACTGTTGTTTGATATTTTCACTCTTTACTGTGAAAATACAATATATTTTGTGTTTCACGAACTGTGTCCAAATAAACGGTATTCTTTCTTTCTTTTGAGTAAGATATGAACCTAAAACTTCTCGGTTTTATAAAATTATAGAAAGTTTTTTAGATACCTAAAGTACTCGTCGCCCTCAACACTGATGGCTATGGACCGTATGATCTCCATGAGGCAAGCATACGCCACTGATATGCCGTAGCCATCTTGTATGGCCGGGGCCTCCGTGCGGTCTAGCATTTCTATGCTAGAAAAAGAAAATATTCTTTTAAAATTATGACATGGTTATAGATGAAGCAAACAAAACACAAAACTTGAAGAGCAATTTAGAACAAGTCAGATATCTGGGGGCACGGCAGTGCCCCCGCCAAGTCGAGCAAAAAAGCGGCACGGCCGTACCATCCCTTTCTCGCAGCAGTTCGGGCCATTTGATTTATAACTTCGTTGTGGATAAAAGTAGGAGCCTGAATTAAGCCATATCAATATTAAAAATCTCTCATGTTTTAAATAAATAGATTGACTTGGCAATTGCACTAAACTATCTAATTTAATATAATATGTAATACTTGTGAGATACATTGTGTTTTCATGCGATGGCCAAGTCAATCTATTTATTTGAAACAAAAAAGATTTTTAATATTGATATGGTCGCTATAAGACGTTGTTAGGTTAGCTAATCAGATTAGAATAGAATAGAATATTTCTTTATTTTGAAAAAAAAAAAAAAAACATATATATAATTACTTAATAACTTAAGACGGAAGGACCCTTAAGTAGGGACTGAATAAATTACCCGACTTTGTATTACATGGATCCCACTTTTTACGGTAGAAGAACTGAGTTGCGAGACTTATTTTTTTTAAGTTATGTTTTTGATGGCATTCCAATTTACAGTAAGTGCAAACAAAGCGACATTCTTCAAAACAAGCTTAGATTGCCTATTGCTGATACAGTTGAGTAAGTGAGGATGAAGTATACATTATCTAAGATTAAAACATTAGATTCTTTGTATGTTTGTTTGTTACGCTTTCGCTCTAAAACGGCTAAACGGATTAGGACTAAATTTGGCACAAGGGTAGAACAAGACCTAGATTAAGGCATAAGATACTTTTAATCCTAATATTCCCACAGCATCAAGACTTATGCGGGTGAAAGCGCAGGAGCAGCTAGTAGTTAAATAAAATACTTACTACACAGATTTAGCAGTGCCAGGGTCGAACGTGATGCAAAGTGGCAGCCAAACTCCCTTCCAGTAGAATCCTGACTGCTGTGGTATGCCTGATGAGCCTAAAAACAAAAGTTTTGAATAAGAATTCCGGCTGAGCAATTATAATAATTATCTTACCTCAATAGATGTACGGTTGGCAACAAAGGCCTCTGATCTCTTTACATAAAATCGAAACGAACACTTTGGTTTCCTGTATTTTATTAGTATACAATTTCAGATATTTATATATTGAATAGATACATTTTCCCGTATTTTTTATTTATTTTATGGTGTTCAATATTATGATATTGAGACTGAAGTGTTAACAAACTTACGTTGCTGACAGTATCGGACTAAAACATGAGTAAAAGTAAGTTAAAAGTTAACCAACAAGTTATTGGTCTGAAAATAAGTGTAGATAATTATCGACCGTCATTCCTTAAGGTAACGATCTTAAGTAGATATCTTCGATCCAAATGTCAAGTTATATTAATAAAAGGTCGAAATTAAAACAAAATATGACAGTTTACAAAACCCTTAAAATCCAGTAAGCTATGCTTTTTGACAATCATTGCCACTGGCACTGTTAATATAAATACAAAAACAATGACTATTAAATTATTTGCAATAACGGTATCTGTGATATTGTTGTTAATAGTCAACTTGGTCAGCTGTGATTTAGAACAAAGATTTTGTGAGTATAGTATTACCAATCTGCGTAGCCTTTCACCAAGTTCGTTGGGGTCAGCTTCCAGTCTAGCCGGATGCAGCTGAATATCAGCGGTATTTTACATGGAGCGACTGCCTATCTGACCTCCACGACCCCGAGATCCCTTGGTAAGACTGGTTGTCCGACTTTTTGAGCTTTTGACTACCCGTAACGACTATCAAAGATCTACGAATGACAGCAAGCCTTTTCGGAATGTAATGGATGTTCGTATAAATAATTATAGCTAGCTTTTTTTTGTGAGGATGGGATATCATCAAATAACTTCTCCCGCTCTGGGCGGAGCGGGAGAAGTTATTTCAGGGCGTGTCGGACTTTTACTGACTAAAATCCACCCGTGGTCCGTCAGTTGCCTGTGTGCCAGGGGCCACGGTATCTCTTTCGACCAACCCGCACCCCTAGTAGGCATCGGCCCTTGCGGACCCCACCAGTTGGTTTTGATATCTCTTTGAGGCGCGCGTGGAACACAACGCGCCGTCGACCCGGGCTTGGTCCTTACCGGACAGCGAGCTACCCATTGCTCGCCGTCCGCAAGCCCGCGCCGATGGTGGCCGGGAATCAGCCTGGGAGTCCCGATGCCCAGGGCGTCTCCTGCGGCGACTAAGGCCGTGAGGGTACATATACTGCCTCTCCCTCACGTGCGCCGCCTCCCTCTCCGCGAGCATTACTGCTTCGCAGGAGGGCCACCTCCTGCTTCCCATGCACTCCCGCACCGTACAATGCCTGGACCAGGGCCAGACGCGAGAGATCGCCTCCGCCGATTGCCTCCACGAGGTCTATATCTAGCTTCAAAAGCAAAATTTCCGAAAAACATGAAGAAATAAGGAGTTATTTTATTATTTCGGCAGAAATCAAAATAATAAAAAATAAATGTAGAAACTATTCGGTGTATTCTGTGTGGTGACGGACGTAAAGAATAGCACCATCCTATCTCTTCCCGTGGGTGTCCTAGAAGGCGACTAAGGGACTTACTAGAGAATGGGCAGCAGCGTTCTCTATGCATTTTGCCGCCACACTGCAATCGCCAACCCGCCTGCCAAGCGTGGCGATTATGGCAAACCCCCCCAAATTGGGGGGAGGCCTAAGTCCAGCAGTGGACGTCTTTCGGTTGAAATGATGATGATGATATTCGGTTGCAATGGTGTTTTTAATTTAGTACGAATTTTTCGTCAATTATAGCATAACCAGCCTGTAACGTTCCAACTGCTGGGACACAGGCCTCCTCTCTTTACGAGAGCAGGGCCGTTACCATGCAGGCACAGTGCGTTTTTTTTTATTCCATAAATTTTTGTACCTATGACTGGCACAAAAATAATGAAAAGGGGCTAAATAGGACGTAAAGCTTTATATCTTTTCAACATTGAACTAAAATTAAAATACTGCTATGTACCCTGGTCTGCTGTAGGCTGATGATGATATTTATGTTTTTCAGTCAAAGTAGATAGCGTGCAGCACCCAGCGTTAGCCAAGCTAGTCAAGATGCGGTGCACGCGACGATTCTCACCGGGAGTGTGTGTAGACGATGTTGCGCCTGTTTGGACCTTCGTGTTCTTGCAGCAGAACTGCACGTAATGTGGTTTTATAATAGATCTAGTTATAATCAGCCTATAATGTTCCAAATGCTGGGACACAGACCCCTCTTTGTAAGGAGTGGGCCATAATCCACCACGCATGCACAGTACGGGTGGCGGACGTCACACGTCTTTGAAATTTTTGGTTCTAGGACATGCTGGTTTCCTCACGATGTTTTCCTTCACCGTTTGAGAACAGTGGTGACGAGATAATTTACACAAAGTAAAACACCTGTCTAAGGATGTCTAGGGGTGTAAGGGGGAGCACATAACAACCGGACTCCCCAAATGCCAACCTCACCTGCACGCCGTACACCCTGCCACTGACAGACGAGGCGCCTGGCGACCGACCGATGGCGGTATAACTATCCAACAAGCCAACTTACATTTTTCAGAGTGATAACGGGCTACAGCGTCATTAGTGCGAAAGGATTGGCTCTGCGGTCCCCAACCCGCATGCCCAGCGTGGTGACTACGGGCATTAAATCCTCACATGATTAGAGTGCCAAAACAACGGCCCCCAGTTCCCGATAGTCCCGCTATTCCTGGTCAAGGTAGCGGTCACGGTAACGGCGGGGCGGAGGGTGCGAAGAATCCCCGGGTTACGGTAGGCTACCAACGACGACTACATCTGGCTACGTACAATGGATGTTCGATGAGGCTGGACCATCACCTTGCCGAACTTGAGGTAGAGTTAGGTCGCATTAACTGGCATATACTGAGGGGGAGGATACGATAACCCTGGAGTCAGGCCACCTATTCTGCCAGCTTTCGCAAGGTGGTGTCAGTTTTCTGGTCAACAAGGAACTTACTCGCACCGTTGTGGAACTCAGTAGTGTGTCGACACGGGTAGCGTACCTTGTATTGAAACTCATTGACAGGTACTACCTGAAAGTGATACAGGTATATACGCCGACTCCGACATGCTCTGACGAGACAGCCGAGGCCATGTACGAAGATATTGCTAAGGCAATGCACAGTACGACCAAGGCTCACTACAACGTTGTTATGACTTCAATGCCAAAGTAGGAGTACCAAAACAAACGAAAGTCGGTCTTTCCGGTTTGGGGCCCAAGAATCACAGGGGGCAATGCTGGTCAACTTCCTAGAGTCACAAGGGTTCTTCATGATGAATTCATTCTTTGAAAAGAAACCCCAGAGGAAGTGGACTTGGCAGAGCCCTGATAACGTGACAAGGAACGAGATAAACTTCATTATGACGGATAAAAAGTATATATTTAGGGATGTCTCCGTGATCAGCAGGTTTAATACCGGAAGTGATCACAGGTTGTCCGAGGCACTCTAAATATAAATTTTCGCGCTGAGAGAGTCCGCATGATGAGGCCTACCCTCCGACCTACGCAGCTCCAAGCCGCTCTAGTTCCAGCTGGAACTTCAACATCGGTTCGCCCTGCTGGAAACTACAGGCACTGTTGACGAGAAAGCCGACGAGGTGGTCAAGGCGCTCCGCGACGTACCCCGCAATTTTTTCCCGTCGCAGCGAAAAAGTAAGGTATCCAAACTTTCCTCAGACTCTCGGACTAATGAGAGAAAGACGAGAGTTGCCAACCACGCAGCCGTCTTCGTCAGATAAGAGGACCTTAAACCTAAAAATTAGAAAGCTGACGCGTTATGACCTTCGGTGCTCCAACGCCCATGATATCATGGTCGCAATTGAGCAAAACCGAGGATCGAAAGTGTTCGCTCAGCAATTAGGGAGGACTCATCTGACGAAACTAAGAACTGCGCATGGCAGAATCGTGACCTTGAAGTCCGAGATATTCGAGGAAGTCGAGGATTCTTACGGGCACTTATACTCAACGCGGGCGGTGAAACCAGCGGGACATAGTGATCACCGAGTCGAACTTATGCGCCACCACACGGAGGACATCCCGGATGTCGGCCAGTGCGAGATTAGGGCGGCTTTCGAGCAGCTAAAGAATAACAAGGCACCTGGTGATGACGGAATAACGACAGAGCTCCTTAAAGCAGGCGGGGCTCCAGTCCTGATGGAGCTTCATCGAAAATTGGGCAGTTCTGGCCTCTCTGCAGCGATGTCGAAGTGTTGAGGTTTGTATGGCACTGCCACGATGACTGTCCAGATCCAGGATAAGAAAACCAGTCCCATCCAACTGCTCAGGGTAGTGAGACAGGGGGATGTGATATCCTCGAAACTGTTTACCAATGCGGTGGAGGACGTCTTTAAGACGCTGGACTGGACTGGATATCAACGTGAACGGCGAGTACATCTCACACCTTCGCTTTGCCGACGACATCGTCATAATGGCAGAGACGCTGAAACAGTTAGACCAGATGCTGCATAGCCTCTCGACGAGTTGGCCTCGGCATGAATTTGGACAAGACGAAAGTCATGTACAATTCGTATGAGTCGAGTATGTCTACCTAGAGCAAGTCATCCAGCTCGGTAGACACAACTATGAGAAAGAAGCCGACAGGAGGATCCAGTTGGGTTGGGGAGCGTTTGGAAAACTTCGTCAAGTCTCCAATACCGCAATGTTTGAAGACTAAGGTCTTCAACCAGTGCGTCCTGCCCGTGATGACGTGCGGTGTCGAAACGTGGTCACTGACAGTTGGGCTGGTCCACAAATTTAAAGTCACTCAGCGCGCTATGGAGCGGGCTATGCTTGGGGTTTCTTTGAAGGATAAAATCAGAAACGAAGTTATCCGGAAAAGAACTGGAGTTACCGACACAGCTTGCAGAGTAAGTAGGTTGAAGTGGCAGTGGGCTGGCCATGTTTGTCGAAGGACCGATGGCCGATGGAGCAGACGAGTCCTGGAGTGGATAGGCTGAGTTGATAGCAACGTTGCTTAAATTTAGATAATGATTAGCGACTGTTTAACCATACATTGTCCGCGTTTAAGAGTCTCTTACCTTTAAGCTACGTTTATAAATAAATCCCAATATGAAAAGACGTTGTAGATAAGTACTTTCACTTTCGAGGTGAAAATAGCTCTCCGAAAAATCACCACGATTATTAAACTTACAGAGAACGACTCGGCTGCCCAAACAACTACCGTACGAACCGTTTCCGGAACTACCGGATGTGCATGAAACGGTGCCGCGCGCTCGTGGAGATGTACCTCAAGATGGTGGAGTTTGAAGACAGACACGCTGAATCGAATTACACGCTCGACGACGCGGGGGACACCAATGATACTGATGATCGGAACTTACGGGGAGGACTTGCTAGTAAGCTATACAAACTTTATTAAAACTTTACACTACCTTTTTGCCTACGGATTTGCAAGTATTGAGCTCGGCAGTTATCCCATGGGTAACGTTCCCATGGGAAAAAGTGTTTCATGTCCAAACCGAACGGATGTAATTTGGCACGCGGATAGACGACCTGCCTTTATCTGTGTGCCAAATGTCATTTAAATCGGTTTAGGCGTTTCATGAGTTTCTTCTTCTTCTTCGTCGTCGTGTCGATGATTTCAATTTTTGGTTTTAAACATGCTTCGATCAGAATTCTGCCACTTCGACAACGTTATCGTCAGCCTCACAAAGGTCTTTATAGTGCAGGTGTTACTGCAAAGAGAGCACGACAAAAGGTGGGGCATAGTTTGCGATGTGGCTCCACAGTCGCACTGCATATCATCGGAGTACCCCCACCTCACCAAGTTGTACCGGCAGCGGCCCACCTGGCTTCTTAGTCGATTAAGAGATTTCCAGTGAGCCATGGCAGTTGGTGGCCCGCTGGAAGCCTTTCTGCAGGCTCAACATAGTCAGTTGGAAGGGGGAGCTACCGAAGCTACCGGATGTGCATGAAACGTTGCCGCGCGCTCGTGGAGATGTAATATTGGTCAGATCATGTGAGGACCATGTAGATTGTAGGCCAAAGGGCCTACTCCTCCGGCTCCTTTCTCGGTGGTAGGCCTCTGCCTACTAGTGGGAAAAATATGGTGTGCATGAAACGAAGCCGTGGAAATGTACCACAAGATAGTGGAGTTTGAGGAGAGATACGCTGACTCGAATTACACGCTACGACATAGATGACGAAAATTATACTGATGAAAGAACGCAATCCTATCCTATTTTTGATATGGCTACAATTTGATTTCAGAATATATACCAGCGTCCGGATCCCAGACTGACATCCCAGTTATCCTCGAAGACCCGAGCGAGGACCCTGAAGAGGAAGAGTATAAGGAGGGCGGGCAGGATACCAAGTTCATCGTGTACAAAGATAGCCACGTAAACGAAGACATAATGCCTGCAGACATAGACTATGTACTTGGGGAGATTAGGTCTGAAAGTGATGTGCTACATTATTGAAAATGTGGAGAATAATATAGCGGAATTTGTTGGATAATGTCAAGTCTTGTCTTGTCCTTTCCTTGTTTATGATAAGTTGATTAATGTTTTTTTAAGTGTTCCGTATCTCAAAAGGAAAACAGAATCCTTATAGGATCACTTCGTTGTTCGTCCTTCTGCCAAAATTATTTTTCTAAGGCACGCGTGGAGGTATCATGTTAATTAATTGACTTCAAAAAGGAGGCGAAAAAAAAACATTACAAAATGAAAAATTACTTTAATTTCGGAAGTCGGTGTCTTTGGATATGTATTAATAATGTGTAATTTTTTTTTTTAAATCGCAAACACTGAGGTCTACGGTTCATTTTGAGTCAATGCAATAAAAAGATAGGGTCATTTGTGACGTTCACTTTGCTGATTCGCAAGTAAGTCAAAATCTACAGGGTAGTACTGCCAGCTCAAGAAACAAAGTGTTACCACCGAAATGCGGCTTACTGTACTTATTATAAACGTTATTAGCGCTCAATTATGACAAACTTGAAAAACAAACACATTGGTCGCAAAACAGATGGCCGATGGGGCCGGAAGGTTCTGGAGTGGCGACCGCGTACTGTAAGACGTAGCGTTGGAACGCCTCCTACAAGGTGGACCGATGACTTAGGGAAGGCCGCAGGAATTCGCTGGATGCGGGAAGCACAGGACCGGTCGAAGAGACGGTGGTTGGTGGAAGCCTATGTCCAGCAGTGGACGTCTTTCGGCTGAAATGATGCTGATGATGAATGACAGACTTACCAGCCGCTGTATTAACGTTAGATGCGACGAACAAACTCTGCACGTAGGCGCCGAGTGCGTTCACTATGTCTTGGAAAATATTGGTCGCGTGAGGCTTCATGTCGTAACACTCGCAGAAAGCTTTCAGGAGATCTGTGGAGAAAAAATATTTTCAATAGTTATAAAAGTTTTGTTTTTAATTTTGTTCCAAAGGTACTAGTTTAACTTTTGTTACTTCAAGTTATAGCTATATTTACAAAATGCGGAATTGCATATGTAAGCGGGCACGCCCTTTATGCCTGGAGGTTTTTATTTAGATTGTAAGTTCTGTTTCCGTTTTTTTTTTTATAGTTATTTATTTCTGCTTGAGTACTATAGTTTTCAATGTTTTGTCGGTATATTGGCGTGTGTTAGCTGACATATGACAAATTTAATGTTTTTTTTTGTTTTTCGTAATGTTAATTACCTACTATTGTATAGAATCAAATTCTTTTAATTTAACAGACAGCTGTGCTGCTGGGGAGTTTGTTGCGCCACTTCTTCTTCCCAGCTAAAGCACTAGGAAGTGGTGAAGGGCGGGCGTTTTGGGGGGACTGTCTTATGTCATTTTGACGTACAAAAAGAGCTGACTGTCAGCCTAGTTTAAATAAATGACTTTTGATTTTAATGGACTGATTCCTAATGGGCATTCAAAAGAATTAGTGACTATACTATATTCGAATGTAGAAGCCAGTTTGTCTGTCGTTTTTTGTGCGCTTCTGACATGATTCAGGAACAGTGATGGCCCAGAGGTAACAGCCGCGACTTACGAGTTGTAGGTCGTAGGTTCCTTTTACTTTGTGCAAATTTTTCCTCACCATAGCTCTCAAAACGGTGAAGGAAAACATCGTGAGGAAACCGGCATGTCCTTTAACCAAAAATTCGAAGACATGTGTCATCTACCAACCCCCACTGGACCCGCGTGGGTGGTGGATTACGGCCCACTCCCTCTCGCTTAGAGGCCTCTGTCGCAGTCATGGGAACGATATAGGCTGACTATGCTAACATGATTCTATGCAAATAATGAATTAGTACGAAACTTGTTCTTGTTTCTTTCATTTGCTAAGAAACTAGAGGATATTTAAAACTAATTCCGTTTTTATTACAAATCGATTCAAACTTTAATTCACGCCTAAACTCAGAGTCAGTTATTTTGAACTATACTGTAACCAACATAAAGTCCTCAACTCAGTTATATAGTTTTTAATGGTTTAACTAAAATTCTAATTTGGTATTGGTAGTACCGATGATAAAGAATACTTACTTGGCTGTATAGTCATTTTGTGCAGCACTTCTAAGGCCAGAGCTCTCTGCCACATAGGTTTGTCTGGGTCCAGGAATTTGATGGTGAGCGACAAGAAGATCTCGCATTCTGTCACCTGGGAGTAAGATACAGTGGTTTAAAACGCAGCCTTACTGCACCCATCTTTATCCACGAAAAGCGAAAAACACAGGATTGGTCTATGTAACGACAGTAAGATATTACACCCATTTTTAAAAAGTATCTTAATTAGATTCTAGAGTGTTAATAAACCACTAACAAAAATACAACAATTTTATTTAATCGATTTGTGCCATAAAAATGCATTTAAATTTTACATTTTCTAATATGGCGCGTAATTTGACGAAAACGCTGGACGCAGTGAACGCCATATTGTTCTGTGGGTATGACGTCAGTTTGCTATATAAACAAATGCGCTGATATATTATAAGATAATTGTTTATAATTTAAAAAATGAGCTATTTTTCTACTTATCGTTGGTTTGCTGTTCCTGAATGCAAAATATTATTTAAATAAAAATTACTTTGGTTACGAAAATAATAAAAGTACAAAATTGCTCAGTTGACATGTCGTATGACGTAATAACATGGCGGCTACTATTTCATGGTGTTCAAAAACAGATTAAAAAAGCTGAAATCTTTAAATTGTATTTTAAAATATATTTTGTTATTTCATTAACTAAAACTAACATTTTCCGTCTGCATTTTGCCTAAGCTATCTCAATAATATATTTATAGATTTTTTCTCATATAGGATAAAATACCCTATTGGGGAGGCCTATTATCCAGTAGAGAACGTCTTTTGGCAGAAATGATGATGATTATTGCACCCGGATTTGGATTTATATTGGTACTAGCTTTTTCCCGCGCGGAGGTCGGAAATTATGCCACGAGAACGTCCAGGTTATAAAGTATCTGTGTGCCAAATTTCATACAAATCCATTCGGCCGATTTTGCGTGATTGGATATCAAGCATCTAAACTTTCACCTTATAATATTAATAGGATATTTTCAGAATCTTCAAGCTGCAGTTCGATTTAAAAAAAAGGAATCCGGAATAAAGTTCATTTCTTTGCGGATATCGCCTATGAGTAAAATGGTGTAAGGAAACATTAAGTTCTATTTCGAAGAAAACTAGCATAGCCTTTTTTGTAATCTGATTAGATATTAATCAGTAACACCATCGATATTCGATATATGCTATTGTGCACCTGTATACAAATCTATTTTTTTCTTTGTCAAACCATAAGGTTTAATTTCATATGGTTTGTTTTATTATGTGGTTCACCAATAAAACAAAAATCCTCAGCTGTGAAGTACTGACAGCCAGCACATCAAGCTATCCCAAACTGTCATTTTTTTCCAATTGAATATGAACCTTATATTTTTGTAATAAAGTTGAAAAACTTGATGTGCTGGCCTCTGTACAACAACTAAAACAGTATGTTTTGTCCAAACTCACCAGCACTGAGTGGTACTTGTGCACGATGATCGACACGAGCCTGAGCAGGCGCATGGTGACCGGGAAGTGCGGGCGCTCCGCCGCCGCCGGGCTGGCAGCGCTGCCCGCGCCGCCCGCGCCCGGGATGTGCAGCGCGGTGAAGGCGGCCCTGGGGCGGGGAATAACATTCAATTAATACATATTGTTACGCGACAACATTAGTTACCACTAGCGCTATCTAGTATCGAGTAGCATAATTAATAGAGTTAAGATCTTTCTAGAAATCTCGATGCTAGAACTTTCGACATCTGTTCAGTCGAGGCCGGTATGTACTCGAACATTCTAGATGTCTCTTTATTAGAATGTTCTGGAGCTATACAATGGCCCTATAAAAGGCCGGAGCAGATCGCGAACCGGGCAGGATTGTCGAGCGATACAAGCGAAACACATCTAAAGCGATCTTCAAGTGTGACTTAGAGTGATCAGTAGTGCAATTGTGTTTTGTAATTAGTGTGTTTGAGTTGTTATTAGGGTGTTAAAAATTAAAGTGTTAATTTTGGTCATTTATATCGGCTGTTTTTAACTGTCACGAACCCCAAGCTCGTAAAAATATGGTAAAATAATGTAATTAAACAAAAAAAAATACACCCCTGTATATTTAGACTACCAATTTTACCAACTGTCGGTGTTAGTGGAGTCAATAAGCCCGCTCACTGACGCAATAAAATGGCGGCGGAATTTTTTCGCACACTGGATTTTCAACTCTCGGCGTTGAACCGAGAATCCAACAGAGTGCATTTCAGGGCGTCATAAATCGAACAATGTGTTTTACTGTTCGGTTTTCAACTCTCGGCGCTAAACAATGCGTTGAAGCAGTGGCGTGCACAGAATTTTTAGACAGGGTAGGCTGAAAATAAAAACAAAATGCACAAAAAATTCAGAATAACCGATTGCTTGACCTACACATGTGAGGCAATTGAACGAATCATTAATCATATTATTTTCTATTGAATTTACGATTGATTAACATTGAGTTTGAATTAATTGCAAATCCAGTGTACCCACTTGTTTTGTTTTTTCACCGTTTTGAAAACGCATTATTTTCTTTTCTCTATACACACCACCTGAACTAACAACTTTCACAGTGAATATTAACTATTTTTCATAGTATTATCAACGTTCAAATCTTAAGTACTTACATACTATCAAAGCCCACAATCGGAACCAAAACAAATAAATCGAAACAAACAATGACGTCGGAATATAAAAATAATACAATAAAAAAGTAAGGGTTTTTTATGTTACAAAAATTCAATGAAACAATGCTACTTTTTAAAATAGCCGCATAACTTTGTTCGGAAAACTTCAGCAAGTTTCGTAATTCGTCGTGTAGTAACAAAGCGTAAAAAGCCACTGCCTGCCTGCCTGTACGGTTGTGTGCGTTATTTTTTACATTGTGTGCCACGTATGTATAGGAACGCACACCAACTAAATCTGCATGACCACGAGAGCACACATTTAAACATCAAGACGCGAATAGTATGTGTCTCTCCCGAGGCACTCAGCGGCGCTAGTGCATCGCAATGCGAAGTTGTGTCAAATTGTACGAACGAGATACGACCGACGCTCGACAGGTGGAGCTGACTTACAAATAAAGATATTTTTGTTTATTGATAAAATAATAATAGTTTTAAATATTTATCCGATTTAGGTAGGGTAGGCAGTGTCTCTCTGTCTTTATGGACTGCACGCCACTGCGTTGAAGAGACGCGATTTTATTACGTCCGTGTGAACGTCGACTAAGTCCCATGAATTAGAGAGCGAGCCCATTGCCATCTACTGGGCCCAAAACCAGACTCTGGGCCACTACTGAAATGATCCAGATATTCCAGAATTCCTGCAGTTTTGACAACTCTTTTTAGGAATAGTCAGAGTCCACAGTCAATTAAATGAATTAACTTAAGAACACGAAATAACATATGGTCCTTAGCAGCATTAAACAGAGAGAATTGCAGTGCAGTGCGGCATCACAGGCTTTAATAATTGTCAAGGTACGTAGCAAGGTGTCGGGTCGGTGTTTTGACGAGAAACAAATGTTTATTTGAGAATATAGCTTTCGAATAGCGGTTCGATAGGCAATGATAGATCATCGGACAAATGCCCAGAGATAATGTTAAGTTCCTTTTGGAGCTGTTCAGGGGTAAGCAAATTAATGTTAACCTGTCCATGGTGGGCATTGTTTAGGATGGCAAGTAAAACATCTAGAGTTCTTTTTATGTTATGCAGTAAATTATTAGCTGTTAGGGCTGTCATGGTAAATTCTTGAAGTAAGGATATGTTGTTTATCTCTCTTTGTAAGTTGTTTGAGATGTTATCAAGCGTAATCAGATGTTTTTGAATTATTTTATGTTGTTTTCACCATGTAAACACTAGTATCATGATCATTTAATTATTTTACTAACATAACATTGTTACATCTCAGCATCCCTATCGTTCGTGGCCCGGAATATGTTATTCACCGAACACTTTAGTTTGCAATATCGGCGTGACGCGTTGATCTATTTTTATTACTTTTTCTTGTTATTATATTAGATTCAGTGCACTTTTGTCTACCGCGTTAGCCGGGTGTATTCATCAACATTTTAACATTAAGAACAGTTTGAGAGTGAATTAATGAATACTCTTCAACATAAACGTTTCTCCTCAAAACACCGACACCTTGCTACGTACCCCGACATATTTTGGTCCTTCGAGCCGGATTACGTTCGGTGTTTCCACCGAACACCTTAGTTTACAATATCGGCGTAACGCGGTACACAAAAGTGCACTGAATCTAATATCAAATAAAAAGAAATAAGTAATAAAATTAAGTCAACGCATCACGCCGATATTGCAAACTAAGGCGTTCGGTGAAAACTCCGAACAATAATAATAATAAATAACATATTGTCATTGAGATCTCCGGTAACGGACAGACTAACAATATCTTACCTGTATTTGACATTAGGAGAAAACAGCCTGATGATTAGAGCACATACATGTTCCTTCAATAAGAACCTGAATTCCGGTATCTGTAATGAAACGAAATATCCCTTAATATTCGGTCCAACTGCATACGACTTGCATCTTTATTCCAAAGACATAAAAGTTTAGTTTTGATCGTTAAACCATAACTTTAAATGATTGTTTCATCTATTCGAGAAAACATAAAGCTCGATTTTGTTTAAATTATGAATCAAATTGGTCTTCGAAAATATTAACTCTAATTTCGATAAACGTTAAACAAAACTTCAAATGATTGTAACTCCTATTTCCATTACACAATGTTGAACTTAGCTTACTTACCTTGAAGAATATAGGAGAGAAATCAGTGAGGACTGTGTCCAGTAGTTCAAGTCCGAAAGTCTTTGGCACATCTGAGATACCAACCAGCCAATGAGCTGAGTCTCCGTTTATAAGCTGGATTATATCCTGAAAACAAAGATTTCTAAGTTAGACCAGCTGCATGGGTCCATCGATCACGTTAAGCCACGCTTGCCGTGGTTGGTCCGTGGATGGGTGACTATCTTTACATACCAAGACCCCACCGTGCCGCGGTAAGCACGCTAAGCCGTTGGTCCCAACTGTCATTCGTGGATCTTTAACAGTCGTTACGGGTCGTCAGAAGTCCAAAAGTCTGACGGTGAAGGAAAACATCGTGAGGACACCGGCATGTCTTAGAACCAAAGATTCGAAGACATGTGGCATCTACCAATCCGCACTGGGTCCGCGTGGTGGATTACGGCCTACTCCCTCTCACAAAGGGGGGAGGCCTGTGTCCCAGCAGTGAAGACATATTATTTGAAGTATTTTTTATTAATGAGACAGTTTTCTGTTAAATAAAATAAATATCTTACCTGTAATATAAGATATGCGTCGACAGCGCAAGGTTTAAGGTCCTTCGGTGCCTTGTTGTTTGTCTGTGGTCTGACATCAGCCGGGTTCACCTTTAGAGCGCCTGTGATAGGTCAAATAATGTAAATTAAAAATGCTTTAAGCCTTTTTAAGCAGATAAGCCTGTGTTTTGTCAAATCTTTTTGTAAGTAAGTAATCATTTATTTAACAAAAGACTTAGCATAGGTAACATCAGTGATTGTTTCAGTAAGAGATATGAAGACACCTGCCCTTCAAACTAGGAGAATCCTGTAAGGATTTTATGCTTGAATTATTGCATATAAAAAGCGATCGATATTTTTGTTGATTATCGACTATTATTTATTTATTTTCGGAAGGCTTACAGACTAATAACATTACAATAATATTAAACTAAAAAGCTAATTAAAAGCCCCCACAGATAAATTCAAAATCATTACTCCTTCGTAGTCAAAGTTACATCGTATCTCTAAAGTTAAAAGCAAATAAATTATTTCTATTATTTTTAGGTAATCCCTCAAAGTTGGTTAATTTCTTTCAATAGTTCGTTGTTCAAATTTTAATCTAATTCGGACAATAAACTGTTCAAGTGCCTTCAGGTGTATCTTGTACAAAAAAAATGGCTTTGTTGAGAGCTTCCTTAGTGTGCTTGCATTGGTTTTATTGACTGTTGTAGAATGAAAGGTACTTCTTAACACTGAATGGGTTCCGCCTCTGTACATGTGTGTTCTAAAAGTATTAAATAAAAAAAATTAAGGAGCTTGCTTTAGTTTTTGGATGACAATAGGCTAGCCCCCTATTACACGGGACTTAAACGTAACTGGCGAAATGTAGGTGTACTCTAGGTACACCTCTGCCCAACCCTTCGGATAATACTGGCGTGATGTTATGTTAATTCTCCATGAAACGCTGGCTGGAAGGTGTTAAATTTCTTCAAATTTATTTAATGTTGACGTCTGTATATAGTTCTATTTATTTTTTATTACTGAACGGGGCTGCTCCTGCTCGCCTGATAGAAAGCGAATGATGAGGTCTATGATGGATTGAGCGAGCCCAGAAGATGCCTGTTCACTATTGTTTTGAAGGTAGACGGGTTAAGTGTAGAAGGGAACACAGATTTCACATTTCTTTAGAAAGTCACAAAAAATAGGCATTCTTAGTATATACTGAATATCTTACCCTCGGCTTCGGCAAGAGCCCTCTCAAAGACGAGAGCTACCAGCTGACGCACAGTTGCCGCGGCTGCATGGCTGGTGCTGACGTCACGGCTCTCCGAAGGCGATACCATGCGCATACACATCACCATAGTCTGTTGAAGAGAAGACATTAGGTGCTTGATAAATATTGGTGGATAGACGTGTTCTACACTCAAGAACACGTGTATCTAGATGTGTTCTTGAGTGGACTGCACGAATAAGCATACGAAGGGTAGGAAGTTGTGGCTTACCACTGGGTTGCCAACTTTTTTTAATATCATATATAGTATTTTCGAAACCATTGCCTGTAAAATTAGTAGGTATGTACTTAATAAACTCAAAGCATTTATTTCAATTAAACCATTTTCAAGCACTTTTGAATTGTCAAAAAGTCGATCAGTTGGAAAGTTGAAGCTAGTTGCCCATTCCAAAACGTAGATCTCTATGGAGAAGAACGGGCAAGAAACTCCACAGACACTCTTTTAAAATCAAGTTGAAAAATATATAGTAGTATACTATACTATAGTAGGGTTGGCAAACCTAATTCCCGCCCTTCGTTTACCCTAAGTGGAGCGACGATTTTCGTAGAGTGGTTGGTAGCAATTGGAAACAATAGCCGCGAATCGAGTAAAATGGCGAGCAGTTTGCGAGGTTTAAGTCGAGCAGTGGACTGCTGCAACGCATGTACTGTATACGATGATAAAAATCAAAACAAATAAAGATATTGATCTCATCTGGATCTGGAAACCGCGTAACCAATAGTTTTTTATTAGCCATTAACGTCCACCTGCTTGGCAAAGGCCTCCCTACTCTGTTTCCACCTCTCTCTGTCTAGAGCTGTCTTTATTAAAGGAGGCCAGCTCATTCCGCAACAACTAATCATTATTAAAAGGAATCAATTAATGGAACACAAAAGAAAATACAAATTAAATCGATAACTTTACCCCAAGCAGCCTTTCTCTTTCAGTTCTAATCATGTTTGAGGAACCATGTCCGTGGGTACCTACGGGAGTACTCATTTTAAAACACTTCACTTTTTAACATCAACTTTCACTCTAAAAGTTTATTAAATAATAATTGTTTTACTCTGTAAACGAAATCTCTATAGTGATCTAATCTTTTCCATAATTGTTTGAATCTAGTTATGCACTTCAAAATATTGTTGATTTGACAGATAAGGTATGTATTGTGTTATGTTATCTGAAGTGTCATATTTCCGGCCTTTGATATATTCATGGTTTTATGACATGGTTGGACTAAACGACCAATTTGGTATCCGGTCTCTGGCTATTTTCGGAGGACGCTTATATCCATCTTATCAAGTTATAACAGCTGCATGGGTCCATCGATCACGTTAAGCCACGCTTGCCGTGGTTGGTACGTGGATAGGTGACCATCTTTACATACCAAGACCCCACCATGCTTCAGAAAGCACGTTATGCCGTTGGTCCCGGCTGTCATACGCGGACAGACAGTCGTTACGGGTCATCAGAACCCCGAAAGACGGACAACCATTCTTATCAAGGGTTATCGTGTTACCCAGTTACTGAGTTGTGGAGGTTAGATAGGCAGTCACTTCATGTAAAATACTGGTATAAAGCTGCATCCGGAAAAGGCTAGGCAGATGATAATGCTTATATCCATCAAAGTCACAGCACAGAAACCATGATTTTTTTAATAAAGTTGTCAATGCAGTTATGAACTACATAATAGTCTATTCTATAGTATTATAAAGAGGTAAAGTTGGTATGTAGCAGGTGATCCGTGGAACTGACAGTCAGATTTGAAAACAATCGTTTTACATTTGATAGCCCAATTCTTGAGGAAGGTTATAGGCTATTTAACATCACGCTATTACGACCCATAAGAACCGAGCAAAACGCGTGACAACGAACTACTTAATAGCGCGGCGGGCGATGCGTTGTAACGAGTCGGCAGTGGCGAAAGCACCATATAACACGATTCCTACGGGCTACATTCGCATCGGCAACTCTATCGCTATTAAAAAATGGCACGTCAATAGTGGCTACTATTGTCAAAAAATATTGTTACACTACGGGTATTTAATTCACAATCACTACATAGTATAAAACAAAGTCGCTTTCTCTGTCCCTATATCCCTATGTATGCTTAAATCTTTAAAACTACGGAACGGATTTTGATGCGGGTTTTTTTAATAGATAGAGTGATTCAAGAGGAAGGTTTATATGTATACATATAATACACCGACCTCCACTCGGGCGATGCCGCTGGCAAAAGCTAGTTAATAATAATTTAATTCTTAACATTCTTATATTAATTTTAGAATGATAGTAAGTATTCTTTACTGATAAGTCAGTCATAACCGACTTCGCTTCGGCTTCTCTCTTAGAAAAATGTACACCTCGACGCTGCGAATCGGGGCCCAAAATTTCACGCGAACAAAGACGCGGGCAATTTGCTAGTCTCATTTATATAAGTAAGTTGGTATTTTCGAAGCGCATGTTTTTTTTGGGATATCTATTGTTGCTAACCAAAAAATTTTTCTTGTTCTTTTTATAACTTACCCTAGCCAGCGTATCTCCATGCACCAGATCAGACGTGGTCATGAGCAGGGCAGCAGTCTGCAGCAGCTTCAACTCCAGCACTCCGCCTTGCCCAAGGTTGTAGAGGCAGTCCACCACATGTCTGGCGCCTTTAGCGTCTATGCCTTGCTGGGCGATCAGACGCTGAATTGTGCCGAGGCAGAACTGGAAATGACATTGGGTTATAGATATTTTTACATTATTCATTCTGTTGATGGTGTAAAAGAAACAGACCATTCTTTAAAGAATTGTGAGTGGTTGCAAAACCAGTAACCAGTTTGCACTGGCGATTTTCGCGCACCGGTTTTTGCAAATTTTGGGTTTGAGCTGAACATTGAGAATCCAACGGAGAGAGACCAGCTAAAAAAACCTGTTGGATTATCAACTCTTAAAAATCAGTGGGGAATAAAATAACGCCAGGGAAAAAATCGTTCGTAGGTACGAGGGTCAAAATATTGATGACAAATAGAGCAGACATACTAGTAGTTTGATTTCAGAGCAGAATCAGTTAGACTAGTCCATTAGCTTAGGCCATACCAACCAAACAAATAACGGATAATAATTAGCATTTTAAAAGAAGCATGGGAAGCTTTAAACAATTCAGTCCCTAAGTTACTGGTAAATAACTATTGTTTATTCTAAATTAATACAAAAACTTTGATGACCATAACTTAATCCCTGCTCAAAACTTTTTGGGGAAATTGTAGCCTGAGAGAACAGGTATTCAAGGCTCAAAAACGATGCATAAGGGCAATGTGTAACATGAAAGTAACAGATAGTTGCGTACCTGTATTCAAGTCCCTAAATTTGCTAACATTCCCATCACTTTACATTTTCGAAATAGCTGTCTTTGTGAAATCAAATATGCATCTTTTTAATAAATCGTCTGACAATAGAACACGACCAATTAGAAGGCAGTATACAAACATGCTACGTGTTAGTGGTCATAACACTGCATTATTAAGAAAAAGTGTTTTAGGTATGTGCCCGATTATCTTTAACAAAATACCCGATGAACTAAAAATAGAGTCCATTCCACTGTTTAAAAAGAAATTGTCAGTCTTATTAATTGATAAATGTTATTACTCCATTTGTGAATTTCTAAATGATAAAACTTTATAGTTACCTAATTAGTCCTGACATATTTAATTCTATATTTTATTTTATTGACCATTTTATTAGAATTTTCATATTGACATTATTAAAGACTATTAATATTAAGCACTTGTGCTAAATGTTTGCATGCCTAATTTAAGGTAGAAGGTATAAGGATCTCTTAATTATAAAACCATCTGCATTTTTTCTGTACCTACTTTCTATGCAAATAAATAATTATTCTATTCTATTCTATTCTATTCTAAAACCCGCAGTGATGAATATGACATACATAGCAAGAGGCTTACCTTTATAATCTTCAGATCCTTAGATTCACATCCTTGCACAAGAGGGTATAGTATCTGGTTCACAACTCCATACAGTGAGGCCTGCGGGTTGTTGGCAGCCAGGGATAGTTTTTCTATAGCTTCATCACATGCCTGAAAAGAAAACATGGAGAAATGAAAATGAATTTATTGGATCTCCAACAGACTCAATTACATGCAAGTTTATAAGAACAGGAACAAATACAAGTGCGTACTTCCAATAATAGGTGACCACATCATTCATTTATAATCTAGGTAGGTACAATAACTTTGACAAAGATAACAACTAACTATTATTGAAGAAAAACTAACTGAATATTTCAGGCCCGTGTGATGGTCCATGTATTGTGTGAATAGGCTTAGTTAAAATTATGAGCAAGACATATTTACTAGGTGGTGAAACAGGCGGGCGAAGGGTGGGCGTTTTGGGGGACTGTCTCATATATTTTGACGTTCGAAAAGTGCTGATTCGCAGCCTAATTTGAATAACTTTTGATTTTTTTTTTGAGGCAAAAGAAAAGTGTGTCAGGAACGCATAACCGGTTATTAAACAAATACATAATATCTATTCCACACTTTTGAGTTATTGCACTTTTCTATAAACAGAAATTTTAATTTTTTGCTATCCAGTGACAAAAATTCTTAGTTACAGTTTACGTGTTGATAACCCTGCCACACTGTATAAAAAGTTACCTAGCTATTCTCTGTCATAGAGATATTTAAATTTGTTTCTGTTATATTTATGTTTCTTTGTTTTTATTTGAGTATTTAAAGACGGAGTCTGACAAATACTCTTATCAAGGGGTTGTGGTTTGATAGGCAGCAGCTCCATATATAATACTGGTATTCAACTGTATCTGGTTAGACTGGCTAGGCTTCAGGCAGATGATGGTGAGGTGAATATAATCTATTAATTAGGTGAGAGGATATTACTAGACAGGGCTCACAATGCTAAACCGTTGCTAACTCTGCATTGATGTTTACAACAAAACTCTTCAACCTTGTATCAAGTGATTAGGTTCATTTCTTTTCATGACATATATGTGTTTGCCCTCACAGTAAGAATGCTAAAAATTACAACCTTGTTATTTGAATATAATGTGCAAATATAACATGACATGAAACTAGCAGAAAGAACTGTATAAATCCTTCAAAATTTATAGTCATATTAAGTGATCATTCGATATTTTATTATGGAAGAAGTTAACTTTGTCTAAAATAATAAAATTTGATTTTTATTTGTACTATTTTTTAAATGGCAATTACAATATTAACTCCACCCTTAGATATGGCCATAAATGCTATAATATTAGATTGAAATGGTATCTATCAAATGTTAATCTGCTTCAGTAGTGAAATTTTAGATAGTAGTGTAAGTGCTGGCTTACAAATACCGGCAAGATTAAATAAGTAATTTGTGAACAATTTTAATGAAATACATGACAAAAATATTGAAGATTTTTCAATGTATTACATACTGTTGTGTGTGTTAGATAGATTCAAATAATTGTTGCATGTATGCTGTTATGTCCCAATTATGTTTGGTATTTATAAATAACAGTTAAATGATAAAAACCTCTCTTATCTGAGGATATTTCTTCTTGGTCTCCAAACTCAATGTCTTGAAATCATTTTGAAGGACGTCCATGAATTTCTTCGTGCAGTCATCGCCGGTTACAGCGCTTACGAACGCCATTATTTAATTTATTGCTGCTAATTCACTTATTCACATCTTATTTCACGTAAAAAATGATAGAAATTGAATTTATGCCATGTACACAATCGACATCACAATTTTCAGTTCAGAAACTGAATTGAAACGTACCAAATACCAAATGGGTAGAGTATTTTTTACAAATATTTCAAAATGCCTAACAGTCCTAAATCTATGTATATGATATTACAAAATATTTAGTTATTAAAATATCAAGTAGAAAAATTGATAAAGTGTTTAAATCAACTATTTGGATTTTGTTTGTAATATTTCTAAACGAAATATTTGCCTACATTCCTTTACGGTTTGCATATTTGTGCAGCCTATTTTTTCTAAAAGCTCTTTTCAGTAGGTACATAACTGAAAATAACATTGTAATGTTTTGTACCTAAAAATAATATTATAACCATATTTTTGTCGTTAAAGTATAACAAAATCCATTTGATTTCATTTAAAAATAATGATTAGTCACTTTTATTTGCGTGTATCGGAGTTTGTTAGTAGAAATGTGTGACCAGTAGAAATAAAAAATTACCACATTTCGTAATTTTACCCGTTTTTCCCCACTGTGAATAACAGCACTTGAAGTTAATTAGATTATGTTGGAACTAGTGATTTTGTGGCATAAAACGAAGCTTTAATTAGATTTATCTAGTTGAATGAATTATTTTCATTAAATATAAATGTGGATTTGATTCAAGCACATTGTATTCTGTTAATGTTGCATAATTTAGAAGAATAAGGCTTGTTCGAACGCTCAGGTAAACAATACACAAGAGAATAATAGTGGTACCGGCCATGCAGCAGAATTCGACGTGAGAACAGCTTCATGAAGTGAAAGTGAAAGAAGAAATGCAAGTGATCGATGATGACCCACTTTTTACGGTAACATTTTTTTCTAGTATAGCAACATCGATTACTGATTGTGCAGAAGAAAAAACAATGGTGTGATTCCAGATTTTTATTTGTAAGTATTTATAGAATCCAATATCAATTTAGCTAAAGTAACGTTTCAGTGTCGTAAAAACGTCCCCCCGCCCGAAGATGCCGATACCGAGGTACAAAACGCATAATATCAACTAGAAATTGGTTTTGTGAGCTTGACGTGCTGTCATTTCAGTTTTTTATTCTATTTATTCAGCTTGATTCAGCTATGCGCCATTTACTGCATTAGAACGGCCGCTGTCTGCGGATTTTAGTGTTACTGGTAATAAAACTCCTCACGACACAGGTGTGGAATGTATGTATAATAGTGTGTGGAATGTGTAGTCGCCGTGTGTCCTATTCGTGTTATGTCGTGTGTAATTTTCATGCCGGCTCGTAATATCGTTATTCCAGTGTCGTTTGCATAGTTTTTTTGTCGTCAAGTGCGTCATGATGTCTAGCGGTGGGTTTAAACCGGGAGTGTACACCCACCGCCGCCGGCCGCCCATGTTTTTCCACTGTCTTGTAGATCGTTTGATCTTCCTATCGTTGCACTGTAAACAATGCAGCATGTTCGTGCCCAGTTTAGTAAATAACATAACCATTGTTGCCTGTCAGCTTTGCACGATAATTTAGCCTCATAAGTGAAAGTGTTGGTAGTCAAATAGTTGATTGAATTGAGTAAGAAGTCTGTGAAAAGTATGTATGTCAATATGTAGATAATGTAAAGTGTATGTATTATGATAGTGATATGTTTGATTGAAATTGATCCTATCAAGTGTTTGTGGCTTCTTATTGTATGTCTAGTCATCTAATCATTGTTCTAAAGCATACAATTTGTAATCCATTGATATCTTGACCCATTAATCTCAGCCCGTTTGCTCTTCAAGATAACGAGATTACAATTCATTGTTGAATTAGTGTTACGATTTGTATGTCAAAGTTCGTTATGGGTTAATTAGAGTGATAAAATGGATTGTTCCTTTATTCTTAATTATTGATGGTATATTGATTTAATAGTGTTATAATTATGGACTTGCTGTTATGTTTGTTACGTTGCTTCTTTGTAGTTCAAAAAGTAGAAAGTGGCGAAGCGTCAATGTCTTAGAGGTCTGTCTTAATGAACAGAAAAGGGATCTGTAAGATAAAATAGTCCTTATCATGATTCAGATATATCTAAGAGGTGTATGTCTGCTTCTTTTTCAATTTTTATTGGTACTTTTTGTGTTATACTTTCAACTTCATAAGACTGGACTCGTCTTATTTACCAGAACCTTGCATATTTCTTGATTCTTAGTTTGTTTACTGTCAAATTTATTTAATAAATATTACATTTTAGAAGTAGGGTGGCTGGTGTAGCACAAGGGAAATAAAAGAATAAAAAAAATAATTAGTATATTTAGATAAAAATACAAGTAGATTTTAATCTAAGACTTATGACTTGTTTCCCTGCCAAACCTCATATTGATATCATTACACAAGTTGTTGGCATTTTGCATCATTATAATTAATGTTCAGTTCCTATTCATCTTAGTTCTGACATCTCTTACTAGATGGCGCTGAGAGCCCTAGTATCCACATATTTGTAGACTAGACTGCATGTGATATAAAATATGCATTATCTAGATCATCTTACAAGAAACTTAACCGCTGAACTAGTATACACTTGGTATAACAACATATTTTCTATGTGTTATAAAACTTGACCCATGGATTTCATATATTCTGTCGGGTAGAAAATGGACAGAAAAATAGAATTACCTGGTTTTCGTTTTACTAACAACATATAACCTCCATATTTTGACTTGTTTTTTGAAAACATCCTTTATTTAAACATAGTCCCCAAAACTCAACAAAATAAACAACTGCTTTACTCCATCTGTAGTATATCATTTTTAACTGATTAATCAAGTCTTGCTAAGACTATCCTATCTTCAAATCCGATGAAAATCCATCTAGAAATAATCTGTTTTCACAAAGAATGATTTGAAATTCACAATCTATGAACACATTCTTTAGATAAGATAAAACAATAGAAAATTAATCAGTATGAACTAGTTGCTATCTAATGCTGTTACTATAATGTTGGTCCCACACATTTGTGAAAGTACTTGATATTTCATTTATTCTATAGTTATTGGGTCCCGCTTAATGGGAAATGCCATTGAGGCAGGCACAGGCATAGATGGTGGGATGAGCTGGACTCCTTTAGTAAAGATTGGTCCTTGACGGCTGTGGATAGAGAGAGATCGCAAGAGAGTAGGGAGGCATTTGCTCAGCAGTGGTCCGTTAATGGCTAATAAATAAATAACAATTGGAACAAAGTATGAATCCAAGAGATAGAAGTGTAACATTTTCAAGACAAAAAGGAAAATGCGTCTAGTGATATTAAACCAAAACAGCTTAAAATTATAAAACAAAAAGAAAACAATGCTGCTTATAATGCCAAAGAGGCCTCAGCAAAATGTCAGATGACAACACAAGTTGTACCAACTTACACTGATTTTTAGCTGCAGCCCACAAGTGCCATACACCCAAGTAAAAACCAGTGTCCCAGCTGTGGGAACATTATAGGCTGAAGCTAAGAGATTGAATTAAAGTTGATTCTCGTCTTCACTCAACAGTTTTGCCAGTGGGATTGGTACCTTCTAGGGCTGGCTACAGGGTGTGGCGAAAGTAATCAAGTATCAACACTCTTTTCTAATTAGTAATTAATTACACAAGCATCCTTATACACGGCATTAGCTTTATGAGTAAATAAACAGTAGTTACATATTGTTATGTTGATTGTCTTGTACAATACTGATTTTACTGATAACATGTGTGAAGAGCTGATAAAGGACAAGTGACGTCATTAATTTGTATGTATGTGTGAGAAAGTGTAGTTTTAGCATGTATGGCATTGGAGGGTAGATGGAAATTTTTTGAGCGGACTGTCATTGGTGCTTTTAAGATAAAAACTATGCTAATTAATGAGTATGTAAGTTATTTACGTTTATTTTGGAAGCAGGTATTTTTGTTAACTCTAGCAAGCGTTATGCGTATTCATAGTGTAATGTGATGAGTGATGGCATAACAACCTTTTTGTGTTAGACTTCCAGTATTATTACTTGTTCTGGAAAATATTTATTTCTCAGCTCTTTGGCTGCTTTTCAGCCACGTTTCTGGGCTGAAAATGGAAAAGGAAATGCAGCATAATGTGTTTTAAATTTTAAGTGTTAGTGTGTCCTTTTTTTCTGCAAGGTCATCTTGATTATTATTATTTGGTAAGACATACTACTAGTAGCTAATTAGCTGATGCTGTGTTTCAATTAGCTTGGATATATATGGGGCATACACTAAGGTAGCCCGCTAAATTTCAATTTTCTTCGGCACTTCCTCCTGAATCTGTCCAGTCGGTTCTTGAAGCAGTTATCGTCGTCTTTCAGTTGGTTTTAGGCATTAGTTGAAACTCTTGCATTTTAACATAGAATAAACAGCTTGTATCCCTAAAGTATTCCTCTCTTGTTTCAGATAACATCTAATAAAACCCTGCAAGAAAACTTTCCAAAATCTTCCTGAAGACTGTTATTTTTTTTTATTAGATATTTAATTATTTTCACTTAGTATATAATAATAAAGACGGTTCGGAACGGTGACTAGCGGAAGATGCCAACCAAGCGAGAGAGAAACAAAAGACGGAATTAGCTATTTATTTATATTAATTAACTAGTATAATCCATTGTAACTGTTATTTTTTTTTCAAGTTATTACTATATACTCTCCTAATAACGATATGAATTTATGTTAAATGCTATCTCTGAAGCTTAAATCACTATTTATTCAATTATTTAATCAATTCATAATTTAATTAATCACATAAAGTATGATAGCTGTAATAATAATAAGGGATTGATAAGGTCGCTTTGAGCACCATAATGGACAATATGGCGTCAAATGTGAGCTTGAGAAGCAACAAGCAGAGGAAAGATAACCTCATAACGAGGAAGCAGGATAAGTCTCCTGAGAAGACGATAAGGGGGACGAGGGGGGCGTACAGAGGCATCCCGTCTACTTCGAAAAGACCGACCGAAGAAGATAATGAGACGGGTTCCACGGAAAGACTGGATAGACCAAAGAAATTCATATCACAGAACAAAAGCAACTATGGGCTCGGGAAGAGGCCCGACTTCTCTCTCAAGAACAGGAACGTGCATTTAGCTTCGTCTCGGTATGGACAGGTGAGTTTTTTGCTTTTTATACCCTAGCTAGATCATAGGTTTTCAACCTTATTTGCCCACCGCCCTCTGAGAATTCTTTTTGTATAGGCTCACCAATATTTTTACTAACTAACTGTCGCGAATCTGAAAAAGCTATTGGCACGTTTATACAGGGTCAAGTTAAAAAAAATCTGCTAAATTTAAGGGTATCGTACATACGATTAAACTGAACAACTTTCTCCATGGGACCAATATCGTAATTGCAAAAAAATTGTCAACTGTCCCATACAAAATTTACAAAACGAACCCATTATTTAAACGTGTAATATTTTATAGTCGTAAGAAACTTTAATCAGGATTAGGACAGGGTTTATATACTATGATATGATATCGCCCACGTTTAGAACCTATGCTAGAATATTTTGAATCGCTTTTTGATAGTTTAGAATTAACGCCATGTCACTCGTACGACGAAGGAAGCTCGAGGACTTATTTCGTATTCAAAGTTGACTGCTAAGCTTCTACTAGGTTTCCATATATATCAGCCTTTAAGAGCATTCTCCCCACGCGGGCTGGCAGCAGCGTATTTATGGCGGTTTTTCGTTATTATTTCATTAAATCCACACAAAAGTAAACATTTTTTTCAGCCATGCACTAGATCGTTGGTATTTTCAAGGTTGTATGCTATTTTTCAAACATTTATTTTGGTATTTACTTACAAAAATCAACATACTGTCAATTATTTTCTATTTGCATTACTTAGTACGATTAAATGTTTTTATTAATGGGCAAATGTTAAAAATAATTATAAATACCAACGATCTAGTGCTTGTATGAAAAAAATTATACTTTTGTTTGTATTTAATTAAATAATCACGAAAAACTACAATAAATGCGTTATTTCCAGCTCGCGTGGAATGAATCCTCTTAAAGGCTGCTTGCTTTACAGCAAGACCCTCCGCCTAAAAAAAGACACATGGAAAATTTGGGCATAGCGGAAATTACCTCCGTGGCGAACGTCTAACTCGTAATATGTAGGCGCTCGCAATTTGTTATATGCAGACGTAGGCACTAAAGTCCGGCCTTTTGAGAAAACTAGGTCATAAAAACTTCATACTTTTTCCAGTCGTAAAATATATTTTCGTTCTTTGTCTTATACTTTTTTGGCAACCGACACAGAGCCTGAACTTTGTCAATTACGTTTTTTTATGAAATTAAATTGTTTATGCTGTAAATAGGAAATAAGAATCACTTTTACAAGTCTTGTAAAAATAAAATAACCTAGATGGAGTCGACGTTACCCATCTGACTACCCCTGAGAAGACAGATTGGTCAGATCATTTGAGGACATATTTCAGTATCAATCTAATCATAATCTAAGTCTACTAATATCACTGGACTCGTCTATCACATCCAATTTGTGGTCGTCAATTGAAGAAAATCCGTTTCGCTCATAGGCAATAGGCCAACTACCTACTCCTTGTGCACAATTTGTGGCCTAGATTTGACACTTTAGTCGCTACTTGAGTTAACTACCGGTCTGGAAGTGTGTGCTGTTCAAGTATGCGAAACAAAATCTCGAAAAGCTATGCTAAAACCCTTTACAATAGATATTGCCAGGCAGGGATTCGGGAAATTCCCATTGAGATTGCTCTCAAACAGAGTAGTGCTCTTATTCACTAGTATTTCGGTGTTATAGATGCAGGTTAACGTTGCCCTTAAGATGTCCTTTACCAACTATTACAGGTGTTGGCTTAGATTAACGTGACAAGTACATTTTACTCG
Source organism: Polymixis lichenea (assembly GCA_949091785.1). Classification (NCBI taxonomy): domain Eukaryota; kingdom Metazoa; phylum Arthropoda; class Insecta; order Lepidoptera; family Noctuidae; genus Polymixis; species Polymixis lichenea. The sequence goes on from OX420956.1 coordinate 15,402,369, forward strand.
AAATCTTCATCGAGAATAATGGTACCTACTTCATCTCGAATCTTTTCACTCTCCTGCTGCTTTTTTTTCTAATCTGTCGATAGCAATCTCAATAGAGTCAGCCCAGAATTTGGGTAGTACGAGCTTGACACTTTCAGCAGCGTAAGCTGCTACTGGCGTTAGCATACTATCCACCAAGTACTCAAACTCCTGCTGCTGAGATATAATAAGTTTTTCAATAGCGCCTTATCTCCCGACTCCTGGCTTACAGTGCCGAGCTAAACTACGAGTGTGAAAACTCCGCGGCACTTAGAATTACAGCCAGTCATAAAAACAATAAAACTGCAGTGCAGCGACAGGTTAGCGACCTATCGCATGTCAACCTAGTACAATAATAACTTTGTCCTTCAGTCGATTTCATAACTTTAATAACGAAAAGTATTTAAACAATTTTTTTGTGGCTTAAAAATAAGTTTTCTATAAATTCATTCCCGTTGAACTTTAATGTAATTTGGCATCATAACTTTTGTAACCAACGAACAGAGGAACCCAGAACTTTAACTGCAGTCTGTGTTCGCGAGCCTATGGTTTTACTCTTCTTAAATTCCTGCAGGCCTTGACAAAAACGCCAAATGGACGCGGAAAGGACACGACGTAATCTTTCCGCAGGTAATGTCATTCCCGTACATGTTGGCGTAGCGTTTGTCGTGAACGCTAACAGAAATGTGTTTTGTCTCAGGGTCTTGATCATGTCTTCCAAGGCCTAGTAAGCCGATAGAAATTTCTCCGAAGATTCAACGTCTCTTCGGAAGCCGATTAGGCCTGCTGTTAGATAATGAATATTCCCCTAAAGTGAAACGGTCAGTCCCAGTTTTAACACATTCCATGCCAAGCACCCGCGGCATATGGGTCGAAAAATAGTTGATTCGTGTGCCCACAACTTGCATCCGAGTCGTCGCAATAATTAGCTATTGATGATTCTGTTCATGCCCAGGACCCGACTAGCGAGACTACTTATAGCGACGACTCGGATGCGAGTTGTGGGCACACAAACTAATTATTTTTATTTTTCTTGCTTGGCATCGAATGTGTTAATTAAACAGCTGCCTGTGACCTTCACTAGGTCATTGAACGTCTACTCGTAACCTTCAAAAGGTCAAGTGGAAAGTTCTTGGATTCAGTACTTTGCGGCTCAAATACAGTTTTATATATTATTTCTTTTACTTATACCCAGAGGACGAGACCCTTCTCTTCTAGTCTTGGGAACTAAAACTCACAAATATTAGACTAAGAAAGTATTTTTGCATCTTCTAAAACCAGTGCCGTAAACTAGTCCTAACTGGGCTTTGTGTAAAAAGTTGGATCCGTCCCTTTCTTCCCGACTGCGGCTTTACTTAAAAGTTTATCTAATGTAAATTTACAAAATAAACAAAAAGCTCCCAAGTCAAAATAGTTGCACATTTCAAAATCACTTCTCAAGACAATGCAGATCTAATGAGGTAGAAACAAAAGCGTGTAGGTGGACCTCAGCTGGGTCAATTGAGTACCGCAGGGTCATACAGTTAACACGGTAACTTGGATCAGTGAGGATTGACTGTAGGATCTAACGACCAATTTGTGTAGAAATAAATCTGGGATTTTTGTAGTGTTTTTAGAGACTTGGGTAATTGCGTGTGCGTTTGTGGTGTTGAAAGAGGTGGTATGAGCAAAACTAGGACTTTGTTAGGGCTTATTCGAAAACTTTTTATACGTTTTTAAACTCTTATTTTTCTTTAATTTTTTGGTGTTCGCGGTTAGCCTAAGTCTTGAAATGGACGAAAATAAGAGAAATTGGTAGTTTGAAGCGTGAAATCAGTGCGAAGTGCGTAAGTTTTCCAAAGTGAGGTAAACCCTATCAAGAATTTACAGTGCAAAACAAAGACTACCTACGATTTTTTTGAAGTAATCCAAAATATTTCGAAGACCATAATTCGTGTTATATTATGGGAAAAGTCTTCACAACCTTACGTGATTTTTATCGGGTAAATATGACAGTGTTATGGTTTTAGATAACATCTATGTGGGACTCTTTTGATAGTTTTTCTATCTTAAAAGCTGTGCTGCTTAGAAGTTAGTTGCGCCACTTCTTCCCAGCTAAAGCACTAGGTAGTGGTGAAGGGCGGGCGTTTTGGGGGACTGTCTTATGTAATTTTGACGTTCAAAAACTGCTGACGTAAGTGAGTCTGAACAAAAGATTTTGTCTAAAATCTGCTGAGTTCTTCGAAGTCATTTAGTATCATGTCTACTGTCCCCAACTTTACAGGATAGCTATGAATTTAAAAATCAATATCCTGTTTCATACCTCCGTATAAAGCTCCGGTTAACTTTCCTGAAGTTCTCTAGTTTCGCACAAATTCAGCCCCTTATTTGAAATTTTCTGGTAAACCGTGCCTTGGTAAACTGTGCCTATTCGGACACTAAAACGCCCTTGGTAAATATACACGTACCCATAATAGGTACAGTTTATTGACTAATGACCTGTAAGAGCCAGCTAAACGAGGATGAAAGGAGTTAGTCAAAGTGTCATCAACCTTGGTTTCTTCCTAATATGCAGGGTCACCTTCCAGTCTAACGAATCTAATAAACGCGTGATTCTGGAATACAAATACCCCTTTATTATTTTACTAGGTTATGTCTCGTGACTTGGCGCTTGTGAATGTCGGAAACTATCCCACAGGAACGTACTATCGAGAATAAAAGTACCATATCTATTAATCCAAGTTATAAACTATATGTGTGCCATATTTCATACAAATTCGTTCATTCGTTTTTGCGCCAATCCAGAACATACATCAACAAACGGACAAAAATTCTATAAACTACATATTATATTTTCGGCATCAGATTCGTTCCCACATCTCGTAGCTATTACTTTTACAAAAATATTCATTTTACCGGTCTATCGTGGGCTTGCGGATGGCGAGTAATGGGTAGCTCGCTGTCCGCTAAAGACCAAGCCCGGGTCGACGGCGCGTTGTGTTCCACGCGCGCCTAAAAGAGATGTCAGCAACAACTGGTGGGGTCCGCGAGGGTCGATGCCTGCTAGGAGTGCCGGTTCTTCGAAAGAGATACCGTGGCCCCTGGCACACAGGCAACTGAACCAACTCGGGTGGGTTTTAGTCAGTAAGTCTGACACGCCCTCCCGCTCCACTGAGAGCGGGACAAGTTATTTGAAGATATCATCCCAGCCACAAAAAAAACGGTCTATCGTTTTGACTGTACTATTTAATTATACTGGGTGGCAGGTAAATTGACGAGCATACTGAAACCATGAGTTCAGAACAATTTTTCAACCGTCGGTTATCCAAAAATTCGGGAAAGGTTCAGAATCATGTACTATATTTGTGATAAAAGGTTGCACGTCGATGTGCCAACCTGTATGCATAGATAATCGAATTTATAATTGCAAGGTCTACTACATGTCGCGGAATTACCGCACACCACCAAACACCGGCTGGATTATGTATTATAATTATTATGTTATAATCGTAATACATACACAGAATTTTTACTATTACGTAAAAAACATTGTTTATATATGTTCAATTAGTTATACTGATTTTAAGGAGGAAATTGTGGTCACATTGGGTCTAGCGTAGAAGGTACTAGGTACTTTGTCCATTTTGGTTTGTTTTGACTGTTCAGCGGAAGTGTGACTGTACTGTAATGTACGTAGTTTTAATTATTTTTGGGATAAAAAAAATACTTTTATTAAAAAATCTTTTTTCAAAAAAAATAAACAACCGACTTCCAAAAAAACACGAAAACGTGAAAAATAACTTTAATTTCGGAAGTCGGTGACTTTGGATATGTATTTTAATTTTTGTTACCGCCTTCCGAAATTAAAGTTATTTTTCACTTTTTCGTGTTTTTTTGGAAGTCGGTTGTTTATTTTTTTTTGAAAAAAGATTTTTATTTTTCACTTTTTAGTGGTTCACATGTGCTTACCCCTTCACAGCGTACCGGCGTGATGTTATGTTATTAACTGGTGTAAACAATAGACAGACATGAGATTTCAGCAATCCCAGTCCATTTGCTATCATTTATTGAGGAGTTCCGTTGCCTATCTCCGAAGTTCTTCATCAGATCTTCACCAAATTGAAATGGGACCACTCCGAGAAAGTACTCTTCCAATAACTACACAAATTGCTTCAAGTGTGCCTATAAAATTTGAAGAGTTCTCTCTGTTTCTCCAGGATCCCATCATCAGATCCTGACTTGATGATCATGGGACCACCTGGGAAGTATACCCTTTCGAACAAAAAAAAAATAATATCCAAATCGGTCCAGCCATCTTCGAGTAATCGGGGAACATACATAAAAAAAAAAAAAAAGAAAAAAAAAAGGTTCCGACGAATTGAGAACCTCCTTCCTTTCCTTTCCTTTTGGAAGTCGGTTAAAAAATGACAATTCAATTCAGTTAACAATTCTAAACAAACTACTTTCATTATGTGAATTAATTGAGTTTCACGTAATCATTGATGTGATGATACTACTTCTCAGAATTTTAGTGACGTCTTCAATCCTTAACGAAAAAATGATTCTCAAATTGCAAGCAAACATTTTATAAATTCAATCAAGCTGGAATAAATCATCAATTTATCATATTGTCATGTGAGAATGTTCGCGACAAACAGATCGATGCTGATAGTCAATAGATTTAAGAGATCCTAAATTAAAAAGACTAACAGATGGAAGGATTTTTGTCTGAAATACATTTATGATCTCAGAACGGGTTTTGAAAATAATAGTTAGCGTAGTGATTTTTCTAAGGCCGAATTTCAATGGTAGGTCCGATATTTGTAATAAATCCTTTAAACGGAGAGATTGATATTTTGATGAATAATTATTAAATCATTTAAAACACAAGAGCCCTATTATTTCCACCTTTCCACAGAAATTGTAACTATTTAATCCCAACGGAGAAGATCGGCGAATTCATTAAATATTTGCCGGTAATTAGGCCGGATATTCGCAGTATCCGGCTATATCTAGTCGTACTCCTCGCCAAGACTACACAAACACCCACCCGACTTCACGACCTAGTACAAATTGATTTACGATCGTACAAACATTAGATATGTTGACATGTCTGTCAACTCGTATGTTACGGAAAATTCTTCCCTATTTACACATGTATTCGATACCATTCGCTTGTGTTTCGGCCGAATACTCAAACGCAATTTTACACATTCTGTCTCTGTCACTCTAAGGACTCTTGTAGAGACAGAAATACTTTTTAAGAATGTCTAAAAGTCAAGTGGTGATTGTATATTTGAAGGTATTTATGACATTATTTGCACATTATTTGATATCAAGTTAGTATTTGAAGGCCAAGGGGCGCCAAATTGTTATTATGGTACTTGAAGAAGCGGTCATTTGTAACTGTTGTGAAGGAAAAGAGTCTTAAAAAATCATGAACCATTCAAGGTGTTACTTATTTCATGGTGACTGCATGTCGTGCAAATATTGTTAAGCCTACAATAGGAAATATGATAAATAAACTTGCTATTTTTTTATGGTTTATTAGATTGCTTCTGTTGCTGCGTTAAAGCTGTTAGGCGTTGTCTTATTCAATCGATCAGGTTAAGCTACGCTTGCCGCGGTTGGTCTGTGGATGTGTGACCATCTTTACACACAAAGACCTCTCCATGGTTCTGAAAACAGGTTAAGCCGTTTTGCCCGACTTTTCTTCGTGGATCTTTGACTGTCGGTCGTTAGAAGCCCGAAAGTCTCACAACCAGTCTAACTAAAGGGTATCGTGTTTGTGGGGGTCAAATAAGCAATTGCTTCATGTAAAAAACAACTTTAAGTGAAAAAATCTTTAATTTCGGAAGTGGGCGACTGGATACGTATTTTATTTAATTTTTTGTCACCGCCTTCCGAAATTAAAGTTATTTTACACTTTGTTGATTGTTTTTTGGAAGTCGGTTGTTTTTTTTTAAGTTTTTTTTTTCACTTTTAGTTGTAGTACCTACCCCACACAATTCGAAATTTCATCATCCTTGGGGTCAAAACAATGCATATTTATGCAATAGCAGCAATCGCGGTTTGTTTGCTGTCATTTTTTGAGGAGTTCCGTTGTCTGTCTCCGAAACGCATCATCAGAACTTTTATGAAATTTTTATGGAACCATTTCGGAATAAACCCCTTTCGAACAAAAAAAGAATTTTGCAAATCCGTATGACGGAGTTATGCACGAACATACATAAAAAAATAAATAAAAAAAACTATATATAATGTATAAACATATCGAATTGATAACCTCCTTCTTTTGAAGTCGGTTAAAAATACTGGTATCCAGCTGCATCTGGTTAGACTGGAAAATGTTAGCTGGTAAAAGGGACGGCAGATGATGATGTTTTTGTTGCTTCATTGTCAAAATTTTATTTGTTTGAGCTACTCCCTTTTGCCTTAGTTTGACACATTAGCCGCAGGGTCACTGCCAGTTTTATTATGTGTTTTAGCATCATAGTAATACGATCTTATCGTATGAAGGAAAATATTAGGATATTTATGTGAACTAATCCTATTAAATCGAAGGCTAAATAACTTTCAAATAGGAACTTCTACTAAAGACAAACATATTAATTAAACTATTTGTAATTAACTCACTGTATCTGTAAAAATTCTAACATAAGGAAGAAAATAATAATTTATTAATTAAGTAGTAAAACTGTGTATTTACTTTTGATGTATATTAGCTTAATCGAGAGACCTAATGACGGTATTCCAATTATGAGTCAATATTTTGTGCTAATGCATATCTCATACATAAAATACAGAGAAATGGAGACATAGATAATATCTCTATAGAAATATGAATTAAAATAATGATTATAGGCAAACAATGCAAAAATAAATGCGCACTGCAATTCCCTTATTAGTTAGAATTACATAATTTTTTTATCATTCCTGGGGGTTCAATAACACTGTGTTCAACCTGGTAGTCGCACTACCAGGTTGAACACAGTGTTATTGGTTTTTTTTACCGGACTTTTTATTTATTATTACTAAACGGGCCAGCTCTTGACCTCGATCACGCCTGATGCAAAGCGATTGTTGAGGTTTGTGATGGATCGAGCGTGCCCAGAAAATGCCTGTTCACTCTTGTTTTGAAGGTGGACGGGCTAAATGTGGAAGGGAACAGACGCAGGCAGAGAGTTACACAATTTGGCTGTGCGCATAATAAATGTGGAGGAGTAGCGCTGAGTACGACTGGTCGGGATATCAACCAAGTCCGCATGGTAACCAGCAGTGCGTCTGGTAGTCCGGTAGTAACAGGGCGACTTTGGATCAGTTCGTGGATCTCCTGCGCACACTCAGAAGTTACCGTCTGTAGAAGACCGACAGGAACTTTCTCAGTAGCAGCTCAGGATTGACGGCAATAGGCTTCTTATTACATGCGACTGAAACATACGAAATGTGGGTGCACTAAAGTAAATGTAGTCCTTTGCACAACCCTTCGGAGAATACAAACATGGTGATAGTTTATGTTATTTTTGGTTTATGGTTATGCTCATATAACTGAAGCCTTTTTTTGTAATTTTCGTTATCCGATTTTTAATTTTTTACTAGCCTGCGCTGTCCCACTCCTGGGCAAAGGCCTCTCCCCACTCCTTCCATCTTTCGCGATCCCTCGCGTCCTCCTTCCAGTTTTGACGAAAGCTATCAGATTTATCTGTTCAGAAATACTCTACCTTAATACAAAAGAATTTCACGCTTTATGAAAAGTCTAGATTATAACAAAGGCACGAACGTACCTTAGGCAGTAAAGTTCAGGGCCATGAATAGGTTAAAAACACCCTATAATACCCGTGGGGGTTGTACTAGGCGGCCAGGCTGCCTAGGTAGATAATAAATAGGCTGGCGTTCGTGACGTCATTACTGGGTTGCGGTCAACGGTCTGGCCTACTGTGACGTAGATCGGTTATTGCGGCATCTTGGTAACTGTTAATTGCTACCTACTTTACGTTCAGCAATAAATATCTATATCTATACAGGGTATAACAGAAACCCTATTGGTGCTATCCTTAAGCACTAAAGATAACAGCTGGTATAGAATCACTATACATAGTTTCAGCTCAAATTAAAATACTCTAAGAATTGATACCAAATCTTCGGTTTCATATGTTTCTTAAATTCAAATCATAACAAACGTGTCACCGCACTACGTAGGTCAATAACTTCCACGTTACTTGCCAATATCACGATAAATGTCTTCCGAGTGATGTTTCTATTTCAATTTGAAAAGTTCGGTTTTTGATATCGGTTTCAACGTATTAAAAATTCTCCTAACTTCCGAACATGTAGAGATAGGACTAAAAAAACCCTTCCAATGTCGTTTAATAACATCCTAAGAAGCCGTGCCCTTGGTATGTATACCTATCCCTTTCCGTTACACGTATGTACTATTCCTACTTCTATTATAAATGTTATGTTTAGATGTAACTCAACCACGCAAAAATGGCCAAACGAATTTGGATGAAATTTTGCACAGAGATAATTTATAACCAGGATGGACAGATAGGATATATTTGTCCCGGTAGCACGTCCCAGTGGGATAATATCCGACGTTTAAGCGGGCGAACCCACGGGCACAGCTAGTAGGTAATATGCAATAGTTACCCTCGTAAGGCCGTATCGACAATTATTCAGGCGTTATAGGGACTAAAGTAGATAATATAGAGATTTCGTGTAAGGTATGCACAAAAAAGATTTAAAAAAAAAATTGTTCGTATTTAATGCATTGCGTTTTACGTTCTCTGAAAAACATATTGTTTATGGCCTCAATGGACATATTCTATCGATATTTAAAAAGTATTGGTTGAAAAAATGCAACAAACTGGGTTTAAAAAAATAACAAACGTATAGCGCTTTTAAAACATGCTTTTTATGCGATGTTAGTGTACGATACGTTTTCAATGTTTGTATTTCTTTTTAATAATCCGTATTTGCACCCATATAATAAAATTCAAGCAGCTATTGGCTTATTTGAACACTTTGAAAGCATTTTCAATTATGTAAGTAAAACATATCATATCACAAAAAATTCAAAGTCCAGACTAGTTTTTGGCATATATTTTGACTTGAAGTACCCTCAACAAAAGAGTTAAGTGTGCAAGCTAATATCGAACATATTTGCACGGAAAATGTCATTGATATAGTGTGCATTACAACTTTTTGCGCACAAAAATATCAAATATTTGAAAACAGAATCAAATATTTATTGCGCTCGCGCTATGCATAAAATTGGCGCGTTTACACATTTTTTTCCTTTCCATCCTAATACATGCAGCATCCTGTAGCTAGAAGACCTACTACCTACCATGAATGGTCATAATTAATTACTCTGCAAAGCATTATACACTTTAAAGTATGAATAATATACTTGATATTTTTGTAAGTATTTATCTATACAGGTACAAATTGTGCAGATTTGTGCAGGCTACGAATTAAAACACTATCTTACTAGTAAGCACCCTAAAGGCCGATTTTTCAACCGTAAGATAACTTTTTCTAGAAGAAAAAAAAGTGTTTAGACATATTTTCTAGACGACTTTTTTTCAAACCATCATAGTTATTTATTTCTCACATAAAAGATTATCGATTGAAAAATTACCCCATATTAACATATAATTTTTTCTTGTGGCTAAGTAACAATAGCTGCACGGGTCGATCGATCAGGTTAAGCTACGCTTGCCGCGGTTGGTCCGTGGATGGGTGACCATCTTTACATACCAAGACCCCTCCGTGCCTCGGAAAGCACGTTAAGCCGTTGGTCCCGGCTGTCATTTGTGGATCTTTGACAGTCGTTACGGGTCGTCAGAAGCCCGAAAGTCTGACAACCAGTCTTACCAAGGGGTATCGTATTACCCCAGTTACTGGGTTGTGGAGGTCAGATAGGCAGTCGCTCCATGTAAAATACTGGTATTCAGCTGCATCCGGTTAGACTGGAAGCCGACCCCAACGTAGTTGGGAAAAGGCTAGGCAGATGATGATTAACATATAATTTTTTATCACCCCGGTCTTAATTATGTCTTTGTTACCTTACCGTATCAAATTCACTTCCTCCTCTTAGGTCATTGGCTGCACCAATTTCACTTAATCCTTTTCCAAGAAGAAAAAATGTCAACAAAACATTCATAGTTCTTTCCGCGTCGGGTAAGACGTCGTTGTGACGTCATAATATGACGCATCTAATTAGGTAGGCTATTGTTGATCAGCGTACCTGACTGCAGGCATATTGAACTAATACCTGTCAATGCGCAGTGTGTATTGGTTTCTTAGAAGGATCATGCGTCACTGTAACGTAACATCACGCCTCTATTTCTTGAACGGATGTGCAGAGATTTGTACTACATCCACATTTCGATAGTTATTTGTTTATTCAACTTTATGCAACATGCCTTAAGGCGGAGATTTCTTGAAAACGGTCTAAAAGGTGGTTTTTAAAGCAGTGTATCTCTTTAACAGTAAGTCTTTTTTGCATACAGTTATGGAACTAAAAACATAATTGAACGTACATTAATGCATCAAAAAAATCATCAGGCACCTCTTAATTTATCTTTAAAAGCAGTTTATCTAGTCTACAAATTGTAAAAAAAAAAACACTACAAAGTGAAAAATAACTTCGGAAGGCGGTGACTTTGGATATGTATTTAATTTTTTTGTCACCGCCTTCCGAAGTTCAAGTTATTTTTCACTTTGTAGTGTTTTTTCGGAAGTCGGTTGTTTTTTTTTGGAAAAAGTTTTTATTTTTCACTTTTTAGTTATAGTACCTACCCCACTAATTTGAAATTTCATTATTCTTGGGGTCAAAACAATGCATATTTATGCGATAGCAGCAATCGCGGTTCATGTACTGTTATTTTTTGAAGAGTTCCGTTGTATGTCTCCGAAACGCATCATCAGATCTATATGAAATTGAAATGGGACCACACGGAAAGCACGAGCTTTCAATTAAAAATAGAATCATCAAAATCGGTTCACTCACTCGAAAGTTTTATGAGGTAACAAACATAAAAAAAACATACATTGAGAACCTCCTCCTTTTTTTGAAGTCGGTTAAAAACCTAACAAAATTTGAATTTCTTGGGGTACCAAGATGGCGCTTCCGCCATAAGCATTCCCTGCATGTCGACCAAGGACGATGGAGAGATAACATCGCAAGTGCGTTGTTTTGTGTGTTGAAAATAAATCTTGTCATATCAATTGTCAGAAGTCCAGACTGTTCTGATACTAAGATTGTCCGTCCTTAAGGAAAACCTCAATAACACATTTCTCGACTTGGGTATCCAACCCAGGACCCCATTAGCAGTCGTGTTTTACAACCACTTTACTAACGAGGCAGACAATGCGTCAACTTGTGTCAATAATTAATGAGTAAAAAAATATGCATATTTCAATTATTATTGTTATTGGTAGGTTAAGTTAGTATGATACTAAGTTCAACCGGTAAATATTAGAGTTTGCGTATTAGGGCTTTTACACACAAATAAGTAGGTACTATATGGACGAAGGAAACTATTCAAATAGTCATACCTGCAGGGCTACTTTTCTAGATCTTGATCATAGAAAAAAAAAAACCTTGAACGATCTGGAAATCTCCCAATAACGTTTGTACCCCAAAGAGCTATGCCGTTTGTTTTTAAAATGTCTAGGTTTATACAGGGTTATACAATATTAAGGAGAGCAGTGATGGCCCAGTTGTATCTGCCCTGTCTTACGACCTGTAGATCGTGAGGTCGAACCCAGAAAAGCACTACTTTTTGTATTTAATTTCTTTACCGCTGCTCTCAAAACGGTGAAGGAAAACATCGTGAGGAAACCGGCATGTTCTAGAACCAAAAATTCGAAGACATACAGTGACATCTACACCAACCTAGGGGGGTTACTCTCTAAGCACGAAAGCCATAGTTCCGGGCAAAGTTACGGGCGTTCCCTACTCCGTATCACATTGTTCGAGGTCTGAACTACGAATGAATGACAACACGATTTGACAGTTGTTTTACTCCTGATGTGTTTTTGCCCGAACGAAAAAGTTAATTAATCGGGAGCAAAGTTCATTTCGAAGTATCGAACTTCATTCGGACGAGCCCGTACCTTTGATGACGGACTTAGAGAGTAGGCCTCCTGGACTGGGCCCGCGCCGTATACGGCTCACTTCATCTCACAGAAGAGGCCTGTGTGCCATTAACATTATAGGTTGAAAATGCTAATGCTAATAAAATAAATAGGATACATATTTTTTTGGGCCTGTTCCTCGCTAGGCCACAAGTTACGATGATGTCTTTATTCTTAGACATAAACAAACACCAATCTTTTAGTCTAACTGTTGCACAAAGGATCATCCTTACTTCTTATTTTCCCATTTAATTTTTACTATGGAGACGATACTTTTATGAATGATGCATTAACACAATAAAAAAATACAAACATCGATTCAAAGTCTTCTAAATCTTCTAATAGGTGTAAACACAGCTAAGTAACATTAAAACTAGATCAAGTATAACCAAAGCAGGCTTTCGATACTCATCTTCAAGTCTGTGACGTCACACACTCCAAAGATATCGGTTTTTACAACAATAGTCCACAAATCTCGTAGGTACGTAAAAACAAAATATTATGAAACCATTCAAACCAGAGATGATTTTTTTTTTGTGGTAGCTATTAATTAATAGATTGTTTAAAGGAAGCTGCTTATCTTAATCTAATAAAGCCTCATATATTGATAGCTTCTAGATTTTAATGAAATATAATATTTATTAGACACACAGTCTTCGCCCGCGGCGTGGAGGTCGAAAATCATCTTGATCTGATAAATCGAATGAAACGTATTATTATCCTGATGGCTTCTAGATCAAAATAATAATACAAAATGTATTACAGATATTTTTGTCTGCCCTCTCCGTCTGGTATCTTTTAATCATCTGCCTAGCCTTTTCGCAACTATTATGGGGTTGGATTCCAGTCTAACCGTATGCATCTGAATACGAGTATTTTACAAGGAAAGACTGCCTACCTGACACCCACAACCCTGTTACTGGGTTATACGTTATATCTTTAATCGATATACAATGATACGGACCATAAGAAGTGTCTAGCAAAAATGTCAATGTGTTTTTAGCACATATAGGATATACTGACACACCCCTTTCGCCTAGTCCGTTTTATCTAATGATAATAGACTGAAAACTTAGTGACCTTTCTCTGTTTGTAACAATAGCAAAAGTCAATAATATTTTCTTACCTAAGGTACTCTTCATGGATAGTATGTACACACTTCTGGAGAATGTTATATTAAACTTTGGCCAAAATCAACCAACTTTCTGATTTACTAAATATGATTATTAGACAGAGAATTAGCTTTACTTATAACAGCAGTCTTTCATTTTCTTGAATTCACCAATGGTTAGTTGTTTTTTTTTGTTATTGCTGAATGGGCGTGCTCTTGGCCTCAATCACGCCTTATGGAAAGCGATGGATGAGGTCTATAATGAGCGTACTCAGAAGATGCCTGTTCAGTTTTGCTTTCAAGGCGGATGGATCAAATGTGCAAGGGAACATAGACGCTGTTACTGAAGTCTAAAAGTCTGATCAATAAATAGGTCTTCAACTCTCATTTAACTTTTATGATTGGTTAGTACCGAATGATTTATAAATAAGTTGACATAATTTGATAAGACACTAGAAATAAAATTAAATATATGAAAACGTATTATTCTATGACACTGCAAACGCAAACGCCCAGGCGTTTAAAAACTTGTCTTTATATCCAATGCATATTTGCATAGTTCTTATAAAAAAGCCTTATAAGATCGTATCGATCTTTATCAGAACTTAGAAATCATTAGACCGTTGCTAATGTCGGTTGTACTAGAAAATAACCTAAAACGTTGATTATCTAATTATTGTAAATATTTATTAAGTCACAACAGCGACCTTAGCTGTCAGTTATGTCACTGGTTTTAGTAATAGATTATTGTCAAACAGTGGTGTTACCGTTTTAAACATTTCGGGCATTCGTTTTCTTTATGAGAAAATATAATGACTAACATTGGACTGTGTCTTTCGGGAAATTAAAAGTAGATAGTTAAAAGGGTTGTCATTCCAAAAAAATTTTGCATGTGTGGATTTGACCCTAAAAATGGCTGAGGTTTCGAGCTACTTAGTGATGGCTTCTGCAAATTATCGCTGTGCACTGTTTTAAGAGATTTTACTGCTCTACTTAGGTAAGCTTAAATTTTCAATAATTAGCCCAAATGAGACACAATTCTCGTAATTTTAAGAATTTTTACACTCTAATCTCAGTTTTTATCTGTCCAAAATACCTCAAATTTCCCTACATTTTTGACATTTTAGACATTTAGACAATTTTAATATTTACAAGTATTAGGATTTTCCTTCTGAACTGATACAAAAAGAAAAATGTAGGTCTGTATTTTTTTTGTCATATTATAAAATTGCCAGGTATTTAACGTGTAGGTGTGCGCACGCACGCGTGGTTGCATGCAATGTCCGTGCGTGCGAACTTGCACTAGCGCTAGCAATTAGGCGTAAGGCAAATATGTTGTTTTGTTTTATTTGTGGGTCTTAATTTAGAAATATTGATATAACGTATGCTATTTGGCAGATTTTTATTTTTTCACGAAAATAATAAAATATTGGTTTTAAATTGTATGCTATTACGACGATTCTTGAACCACAAAGTTAATAGGAACACTTATCTCGTAACCTTTCTTTAACATTCTTCTCAGATAATTGACATAGGGAACCAGCTCACTTAAAATATGTTTAAAAGAAAAACCGTTTCAAAATTTTGATGATATCTAAAGGCGAAAGCGCCAGGGTAGTGTAAGTAGGTATTTTCCGGGCTGACTTCGCGCCTAGCTAGATTTTCATTTGCTACCTATCTCATTGCGTCGATTTATCTTGTGCTATTCCTTCCCCATTTTACCCACCTCCAGGTCTCTAAAAATACAAAAACCAGGTTTAATTTCAGTAATTCTTAACAAGTGGCCATAGTACATACTTTCCGTTGTTTATAGTTCCTCAGCAGACGTTTTACATAGTTATTATGGAATGTCGTTACATCACACTACGCACACGATAAGTGATGACGCCTTATCAACTTCCCATTGAATGCAGATTATAATATCGTCACAGAAATTATCCATCGGTTTACTAGACGAACGTGTATAAGGCGTGAATGATATATTTATTACTCATTCATTCATTGTTGTTTGTTTTGAACCGTATACCGTACGAGTTGCGCGCGATTTTGCACTTTTTTTTTAATTTATTAGTTTATATCTTTTTATTTTTGCAAGGAAGTGAGAGAACCAATGAGTTTTGTTTGTGGTTATTGAGTGAAAGTGATAAATTATTATTTTGTTAGAAAATTGGTATGTTATTTATTTATTTTATTTTGTTGAATATTTATTGCATTTATAAATCAGCTAGTTACACATTTTATTTTTGTGTAATAATTTAATTTCAAATTATAATATAAATTAAATTTAAACTTATAAATAGTGCCTCTTATACGGATTAAAGTAATTTTGTAACATAACTTATTTACTTTGTAACTAGCAAGTTGACAACAAAATACAAAACTTTTATCCTATCTTTGCTGTCGCGCAGTCGGGTAAAGAGTAAGAGGACATTAACGTAACTACTTCTGGGAAGCTATTTCTGTACATTGTGTCTTATCAATATGATAAGAGTTTTCATTGTTGCTATTTATATTTTAACATATATGTTTGAGGATGAGATAGAACATTATCCTTCATATTGAGGAAAATAATATTAAAAACACTGATTTTCATTCGACATTTGTTTATCAATAGGTATTTCTTTAATTAATTAGTCATAATAAAACTGTGCTGGTTTGAATATGTTTTTACTGAATAAAAAAGAATTGTCATTAGTACAGGATGGTTTTTTAATAAAGTGTGAAATTAGTCTCTACGAAAAATATGAGAAAAGTTTGTTTTATAGATTTCAGAATTTTCTAGTAGGTTCTCAAACCTCAGTTAGTCCGATAGTTTTTAATCCTCAGAAGAAACAGGATCAAAAAAAGTTTCAAAAGTTTTAGTTTCACTGTGCTTTTTTTCCAAATCTGTGAATGTAGATCAAATTGTCTCAAAAAGTTAAGGAAGATCAGACGTCTATCTTGTATACAATATGTAACATAATTAACGAAAAACTTCATTACACCCTAATTAGATTTTTGGGTTAAAAGCATAATACAATTATCAATTTTTTTTTTTAAAGATGTAATTATTAAGAAAATCATTTTGACCCTAGCATTACTTTATGCATTTAAAATTGAGTATTATTGCCTTGTAATAAGATTGAAGTATCTTTGACTCCATTGCAAAAAACATTTTTGAAAAAATTACCCATATTAAAAGTCACTGAAATCGATTCAGCAGTCAATAATGAACTTTCAGTACTTTTGTTTATCCTGTTACACCTTGTATAAATATTATGTTAAAATAAATAGGTTCTACGAAGATTCCACTAGGATGCAAGCTCCTATTTAATTTATATAAATGTCTCGGTTTTGTGTCATATATGGAACCTAAACTACAAATGGTGCCAAAATTAGCTACATCAATATGTATGGAATAGCTTTATGCTAATGAGAATACTTTTGGAAAAGATTATGACTGATTGATAAGATTCATCATCATCTTAACTGATTAGGCCAGGGAATGTTTGTAGACAGGAAAATGTTGCTGCTTATCCTATTTGCATAATGGTTTAGTTGCCTTTTACGTCAGCATAGCATAGAAAAATCAGCACATAATGATCCCATTGCTGGGACACATATCTCCTCTCTGTGACAGGAAGCTGGCTTTAATCCACCATGCGGCCCAAGTTCGGTTTGGTAGTTATCAAAGGTCTTCGAAGTTTTGGTTCTAGGCCGTGCCAGTTTGCTCACGATGATTTCCTTCAACGTTTTGAGGGCTGTGGTGAAGAAATAATTAACACAAAGTTAAATGAATGTATCGGTTCGAACCTACCACCTGCAACTCGTAAGTCGCGGCCATTACCGATGGGCCACGTTTACGTCACTGACGACTTAAAAGTCCTCATTCTGATTGAATCGGTAAGGACCAAGCCCGGGTCGACGGCGCGTTGTGTTCTACGCGCGCCTCAAAGAGATGTCAGCACCAATGGTGGGGTCCGCTAGGGCTGATGCCTGCCAGGGGTACGGGTTGTTCGACAGAGATACCGCGGCCCCTGGCACACAGGCAACTGAAGGAACTAGGGTGGGTTTTAGTCAGTAGAAGTCTGACAGCCCTCCTGCTCCACCAAGAGCGGGAGAAGTTATTTGATGATTTCCCAATAAAAAAAACAAACCACAATATTCAACGTCCATCTGTGCAGTTTACAGAAAAAGGAAAACCATATTTTTTAAAGTTATAGGCCTTACCCACCAACTAGGTATTTTAACACAGGTTAATTGAAATAAACCCGGTTTAAAAACATTTTATAGGTAACTATGATTAGTCAATTCTATTAATCATAATAGAGTCTTGTGATTGTTTCCGTATAATCTCTCTAATCTCAAACCACTACGTCTGCCAATCCCTTCAGGAAAACTGA
Organism: Polymixis lichenea; assembly: GCA_949091785.1. Classification (NCBI taxonomy): domain Eukaryota; kingdom Metazoa; phylum Arthropoda; class Insecta; order Lepidoptera; family Noctuidae; genus Polymixis; species Polymixis lichenea. The sequence continues at coordinate 15,420,006 of OX420956.1, forward strand.
GGCGTTATGATGAAATTAGACAACAGTTATTATAATTGATCACAGACATGATTAAGAATCAGAATAAGATTAGATTAATTTATTAGTACCTAATTATATGTCTCTATCTAACTGTCTAGCCCCTTCTGTCTGTATCTATTGTCCCAGTGTCTCCTTTATTTGCAGACTTCTAGGGGGTGTGCCGTGCACTATTAAAGGGGGGTATGTAGTTCAAAAGTGCCCATATAGGTTTATCTAGGACATTTTATGCAGGTGCCCAGCAAGTGCGAAATAAAATGGTTGAATTTTCATTAATTAACATAACCGTGCTGTATCCCCAGATGACATCAGGGCTGCACAGCCACGGGCACCAGATCTCTCAGCCGACGAGCCACCATCTGGAATCAGGCAACGTTCTCTCTGCCAAGGAGAAGACCGTGCACGGGAAAGAGAAGACCTTTAAAGTACGTTATAACAGTTATTCGGTCAGATCTGTGGTACTTTAGGGTGTTAGGTATGGTGGGTACACACCACGCTACCCAGACATTTGGTCTTACAGATATCTGTACACATTTTGAATTCTGAGTAAAACTTTTTACGCAGACATCTTCATAGAATGTTTGCGCAGACGTCATTTTTAACCCCTCACGCAAAAAAAGGGGTGTTATAAGTTTGACCGCCGTAGCTCTTAAACGGGTCAACCGATTTGGGTGCGGAATTTTACATTTTTATTATTTCATCATTAACTATTTGGCTCCGATAAATACGCACATATACATGCAGACTTTCGACTTCTGGCACACCGACATTTGTCTGCACTGCTTTGTTGTACAGACATAATTCTATAGAAGTTCATGAAAGTCTGTATTGTGTGGACCATTAGGCATGGCATATTTTCACACTGGCGATAAGTAGTTTACAATTAAATAGGTTGGTGGGAAACAGATTTCATATAGTACTTTTGTTCTTCCTATATTTCAAGTTCTAATAGGCAAAAAAAAAATCCATAAGTATCAAAATGTATTTAAAACATTAATAGGAAATAAAATAAATAATTGAGAAATAAGGACCTGTTAAAAATTTAAACGTGTCAGAATATGCATTACAATGCATACATCCTATAATTTAAAGTAACTTACCTGAAAAACCCCTTGGCGTGTAAGTATAGTATATTTTGTTAAACCCGTTTAAGTTTTACTGATCAAAACAACTTACCTACACTTGCCAATTCCAGAAATATTTTCTCGTCTCTATATGTCTATTTACCTTAGTTAAATACCAAAGTCTACTCTTTTTGTACGTACGTAAGTTTATACAATTAAACAAATTCACGGAAACAATGTTATTCTTAAGTAAGGTTTACATTTTTTTGACGTCACTTTATTTTCCTATTGTGGCTGGTAGGCAAATTCACAATGTATTTATCCTCTGTATACACCAGATGTGGATAGGTTGTGGTTAGTTGCGGAAAATGATGAAGAGCATAAATATAAAATATTTACTGATGGAGGTCCTTTCCTATTTAAAATATCGTCAAAATATTAAATAACAGTAGTATTATGGTCGTGAATGAAGCGAATGGAGTACGCGAGGGCCGCGTTCTGTAGTTTCTGGTTTCTAAACTCCCCCATGAGGAAAAGCCCGCGTAAGTAAATATGATGTAGGTATTTAATGATAAAAGTTTTTGACTGTCGGGTGTTTTCTTCAGTGAGCTGGTTTATTATTTCTGAAGATTGTTGACAAAAGACATCTCGGTATTATACATTTAAAGAAACTAGTGGTCGCCTAGTGGCCGAAATTCGACCATAATACATTAAAATTACAATTAGCAAAAATCTAAAATATTCACTTTCTGGATGCCATCTCGATATAACTTTAACTGTGCCAAATTTTATACTCCTCCGTCCGTGTAATTTTAGTAAAAAGGGGTACAAAGTTTAAGCTCCCACGTTAAAACAGGGTAAGTTTTTATCCAGTGCGCAAATTGTAACCATGAATTATCAATATTATCATATCATATTAATCATTCTAGACCTCCCAGCGTAGAAATTTTTCGTCGGTTATACAAAAAAAAAATTAGCCTACCTATACCTACGCGGTCAAAATGTATGGAATAGCTGATTTTTTTTAAATAACCGTCGAAAAAAATTCTGCGCTGGGGGGTCTAGAATGATATGCTGAATTCATGGTTACAGTTTGCGCACTGGATAAAAACTTATCCTGAATATAGATTTTACAATTATACCAAAACGGACGATGTTCTTTGTAAAATGGTAGATGTCTCGTCTTGTGTGTGTTCATATTTAACATACAAGTCGTTATAATTAAATGGTTTTCTAAGTCAGCATGTTTTTTTGATTAAAAAAATCTGTCACCTAGCGCCGAGAGTTGAAAATCGAACAGGGTGTATTTTCGACGATCTAGGATGCACTCTATTCGATTTTCAACTCTCGGCGCTGAACCAGTGCGTTGAAAATACAGTGCGCGAAAAATTACCGCCACGATTTTATTACGTTTGGACGTCGACTAAGAGCTTTCCAATAACCTACACGTAACTACACGTTTAAGTCCCATGTAATAGGGGACGAGTCTATTGCCATCAACATATTATCTCGACTTTGTATTTTGTCACAGTGTTATCATAAAAGATTTTTTAACATAATATAACCCTTGTCCCCAGGTGGTAGTCGGTAGCGAAGTGGGAGTGATGAAGGCGCCACTGGTGGGACCGCGGCCGTACAACGCGCTGGCCATCATACACACGCAGCAGAGCAACACATTCGATATGCTCAACTCACTCACCACCAGCGTCGTGAGTACCACACCATTCTATAATAAACTCGAGGTCTATTGCAACAGGGCTTACAATACTCTGCGTATCGTATGTCTACAGGGCGCTGTTGCGTCTATGACGCTTCTGCAGTGTTTTTTTTTTTTTTTTTTGTGGGTGGGAAATCATCAAATGACTTCTCCCGCTCTGGTTGGAGCAGGAGGGCGTGTCAGACTTTTACTGACTAAAACCCACCCATGTTCCTTCAGCTGCCCGTATGCCAGGGGCCGCGGTATCTCTTTCGAACAACCCGCACCCCTAGCAGGCATTGGCCCTTGCGGGCCCCACCAGCTGCTGCTGACGTCCTCCTGCGACGGGTCAGTACAGTGGCCCCGCCGCCAACCACTTTTCGGCCGCAGGGGATAGGGAGAGCGGCCAACGCTATACCGACACTCCTCTTCCCCTGCGGCCCCACCGCGTCCGCCATCAAACGGTGGCGGCCCCGTCCAGGCTACGGAAGGGAAGAGCGCTACTCAGAAGTACCGGCACTCCTCCTCCGCCGCAGCCTGTAACCCTCAGCCGCGATGCCTCCCATTCGACATCGCGGCCCGCCTCAGTTGCGATGCACCTCACCGCAACCTACTTTTTGGCCGCTACGTCGTCGGCTTGGAGGCACAAGCCCTGACGAGCGGCCCCACCTTGGGGTTCCTCTTCGCTTCACCGTGGGAGGGTGACCACGGTTACTGAGCCCCCCCGCAACGACAATGCGGGAACCCCACTGGGGGGGCGCTTCTGCAGTGTTTGAACTATGTCAGCGGAGAGCGCCGTCAAATCAAAACCGTCTGTGGTTTTGATGTCGTCTTTTCAGGATGTTGCTGCTGAGCAACAACATCCTGAATATGATAAGCTATAAGCTAGACGGTCCACTGGTGTAGAAACGTCACTCTTAGTTATCTATGCATGTGTAACTATACTTCACACAAACATACAAAAATAAATTGAAGTAAGTGTCGGTTTGTAATGTCAAAATAACGGCTTTTTACTAAATGCCTTTGAAAGTACATACGGAACATAACAAAAATATTTTTTTCTGTCTGTTTGTTCCGCTAATCTCCGAAACAAGTGGAGTGGTTTTATGGCACTTTTGCAGATAACTGGTGTTAACATAGGCTACTTTTTGTCCCGGTAGCACGTTCCCCTGGTTTATTTTTGACATCCATGCGGGCGAAGCGTCGGGCAGCAGCTAGTAATTATTGAATAATAATGTTGTCTTTAAGTTCTTACTAACAATTGGATGTAATGGATCGGGTCAAGCCTTGCGGGTTTTGGCTCCTCCGATTTTAGTGCTCGTGTACTTCAGGGTATTTTCCGGAACTCGCACAAACCGGTTCGGATGGTTCTAATCCCAGAAATGTTCATACAAAATGAATGGTTTTCTTCTTAGAGCTATAGAAACCCTCATCCCTTTAATAGACTATGTGTCTTCTATAATAGACTGTGGCCTAGTTATGTCATGACTAATGTCGTTTCTTAATAGACTGATGTGGGAAACCTATGCTTTAAGAAATCAGTTTATCTTTCGACACTTAACGGGCTTACGTCATTTTCTCTTCTCAAAAACGGGGAGGGGGAAAAGATTATTGTAATCTTAAGTGATAACTGCCTGTATAGCATTGTTTTAAGATACCAGGAAACTTTTCGTTCATAGTAATCTAACACTTCTCAGAATTAAAAGTAAAAATAAAATATGCATCAATAGTTTTATCTCAACGACGTAATTGTTAAAGTATTGTGAAGTAAATCGTCCACTTTATGGTGCTGGTACGCTTCAAACTGTACAGTTAACATTGTCGCCATCTTTTAACTATTATGTTATTGCTACACGTGGCTTTATGTAGTAAACTATTGTAGTAAATAGTCCTTTGATGGGTACGCTGCTCCATTGATTTGTTGTGATAAATCAGAACCTACAAATTCCGATTTTTTCTTGGGGATGTGGTTATGGTTCGGGATGAGTAGAGGTATTGAACACAAAGGTAAAAAAAACTTTATCAAAAAAAATAAAAAATAACCGACTTCCGGAAAACACTACAAAGTGAAAAATTACTTTAATTTCGGAAAATATTTTAATTTTTTGTCACCGCCTTCCGAAATTAAAGTTATTTTTCATTTTGTAGTGTTTTTCCGGAAGTCGGTTGTTTTTTTTTTTCTTGGAAAAAGTTTTTATTTTTCACTTTATAGTTACAGTACCTACCCCACACAAATTCGAAATTTCATCATCCATGGGGTCAAAACAATGCATATTTATGCAATAGCAGCAAATGCGGTTCATTTGCTGTCATTTTTTGAAGGGTTCCGTTGTCTGTCTCCGAAATGCATCATCAGATCCATATGAAATTATCTATATAAAAGGGACCATTTCGGAATAAACCCCTTTCGAAAAAAAAAAAAGAATTTTGCAAATCCAAACAACAACAACGAACAAACATTAAAAAAAAAAAACATCGAATTGATAACTTCCTTCTTTTTGAAGTCGGTTAAAAATAATTATAAACAGTGTACATTATAAGCGGTGGTCGGGTACTTAGACAATGCGCAGCAGAGTTTGCTAACCATATTGCGATCGTCACACGCCTGCCAATTATGGCAAACCCCCCTAAATTCGGGGAGGCCTATGACCAACAGTGGACGTCTTTCGGCTGAAATGATGATGCATATCAATCTTCCGGAATATATTCTTTAAATAATGATGAAAACCGCATCAAAATCTATAGGGTATTTAACTAGATTATGCTAGACAGAGACAGCGTTTTTAGCATCTGACGTCATAACACAGGAACGCCGTTGTAACTTCGCGCCATTCATTTCAATGATTGTTTGCGTGACAAGGCTAGAAGATCATAACGAAAAAAAAAAAAGGAATGTTAGTCAAATACCCTATTGCGTAGTTTTGAAGAACTCTTAAGCGGTGTGCAAGCTTCTCCCTGAGATCTTAGGCAACTTCGGTTGTCGTGGTGGCTACGACGGCCTTCTCCTCATCGAAGTGCTTCATCACCCAGGTTTTCTTGCCGCAACCCAGGACTCCGTTTATCCACCCGATATTGGGTATCGCCCAAATTTCCCGTGATGCTGGGGTGTCCGAACTCCCAAAATTGACTGAGCTATTTCGAGGATCTTGTCGTCCAGCATGATTTTGGTACATTTGGCGGTAACCACCATCTGGTCGTCGTTCGGTGCGTTGAACCTGAGTCCTTGTTTTATAATTTCTATCGATACTTAAAAGAAAGTTCAAGCACCTGCCTCATGTCATAGACCTTGATATCGATAACAGATGATACACATCTCTACGTTATCGAGATCAGACATCTTAATGTTTTCCTCAAATATATGTCAATGCGTATGAATATTCAGATCAATCGGTCTATGAAGATTGGAGCTTTGTACGATAGTGATTAGTTTGCGTGCCTCGAAGATCTATGTGGGAACGGGTTTCTATAGTACTTAAAGGGTATTTAATTCGATGGCATCACAACAAAACAAACGCATATTTATGATCCTTGCTAGTGCCTGGTATGGGCGTCAAAAATACTTCCATCTCATCTTTGCAGATGAGGGGAAATTATAGTGAAACAAAAAGGCTTAGTATACATATATAGTTTGAAAGCTCAACGTTGGTATAGACTTTTACAAGAGAAAGGGACATTTCTTTTGCATTGGAAATACTTGCCTTTAGCCATTATCTTTAGAAAACTATGGTTACTTTCAATCTACATACATAAGTAATGACATAAAAAAAAATTGTGACACGCTTATGCTTGAAAACGATAATTAACATCAGACCTCATACACCTCAATTAGATTATCGAGTTAAAAGCATAATACAATTACCAAAACTAATTTTTAAAATGCCAAACTGTTATTATTAATATAATCGTGTTGAACCTAGCATAACTTTATTCATTTAAAATTAAGTCTTATCACCTTGAAATAAGATTGAGTTTTCTTTGACTCCATTGGCAGTAGGTATGGCAAAATACATAATTTTTGTAAACAAAACAACCTGTATTATAATTTACTGAAATAGATTCAGTATCATGGTCAATTATGAACAAACCACTTTCAGGCCTTGCGTCTATTTTGTAACATCTTCTATAATATCATCAAGTTATCTAGCTGTTTATATGTCGACGGTCCCTACGTACAATCCCCTAAGTGGTAGATACGTGAGTTTCATGTTTTGCTTTAGTGACCTTCAGTCCAGCCTACACTATCGTTTAGTTTAACAAAAATAAGTCTAAGATGGCAAAATGCATTTTAAATCCATCATCACATTATATTAACTAGAACATGATATACACGTGTTTGAAACTTTTAAGCGCTCTCATGTAAAATTTGTCATTTGTAGTTAGGATATTATACGTCGATGTGTAAACTTCACACAGGAACTATCAGTAGAGTTACACAAGTTTTTGACCAATTAAGTTTTTGCTCAAAACGTATTCGTCATAGAAAAGATGTGTAACAGGAGGTGCATCAAAATGCCTACGTTTTGACGCACCCTTCATTACACATTTACTGTCCAAGATAACATGCATTTCTAACAAACAAAATTGACAAAATGACACATGATTTATTAGTCATCATATTGTAGAGGTGTGTGCTATTTCGTCGTCCCGAAAAGACAAATTCTCGTAAGTTGGTGCTCTTAAAAAAGTCAAGATAGATGATAGATGTATGGCATTAGGTTAAACTAGCAAGTTTCCTAGTACTACAGTAAATATACAGTAGGTTTCGTTAAACGAGGGACACACTTTAAGGGGTGTGTTACTCATGAAAGTATATACTTTTAATATAGAGTGGACACCGAAATATAAAGAAAAAATCAGCTGTCTCCTGCATTTTGTCCAGTTATGCGAACATAAATGTACATTTATTATTATTTATTTAAATTCAAGCAACAAGACTGATTGAGGGGCTGATTTTATTTTCGCGATTTCAGTGTTGGTCTCTTGGTAAAAGATTTTCATCAAAAGTATTAAACTCGCGGAAAGTGTGTCCCTCGTTTAAAATACAGTGTGTATTGTATATCTTTTGTTTGATATCACAGGGAAACAGTTGATTTGTGACACGTAGATACTCTGTAATCCACGCACATACTTGAATATTTTCTACCGAGTGCAACACTTCATGTCAAAAACTGTCAACGTAGATAATGGCAATCAACAGAGGCCCTAGTGTGAGTTTCATTTAACCATCTATACCAAACGCAGTGAGCGCGTTCGGCGTTCCGATTGGCCCTGGATTGGTGACGGACCAATCGGAGCGAAAAACGCGCTCACTGCGTTTGGTGTAGATGGTTAAATAAAACTCACACTAGAGCCTCTGGTGAATAAAAATACTTAACGTAAACAAAAATACTCAGTTCTGTTACAGTGTTGTCGCTACATTCTCGACAGAGAATGGTCGTGGTCGTTATAAACTTATTAAAAAAAAAAAAATAACCGACTTGTATATTGCAAGGGTTGGATCGAGGTGGCCTTAGACAAGGGGATCTGGAGGTATTTGGGGGAGCCTTTGCTCAGCATTGGGTCAGTGTAGGCTAATTAAAAACAACAACAAAAAAACTATAATAATAACTTTAATTTCAGAAGTCAGTGGCTAAAATCGAAAATACATAACCAAAGGCACCGATTTGTGAAATAGAAACTAATTTCTCAATTTGTAGTGTTTTTATTTTTCAGTCTTATTTTCTCTTACGATGTTCTCAGTGGCGTCCAAATTACAATCTTACAAAAAATATTGTAATGTCACTTAAATACTGGCCATCAATAATTCATTTTGTTAAACATAGGTACAGCAGTAGCGTAGGATACAGCAGTGGCGTGCACAGAGTTTTTAGACAGGGTAGGCAGACATTTTAAAAAAGGCAAAAAAAAACAGAACAACCGTTTGCTGTACCTGCCTACACAGCATGCAACCTGTGAGGCAATTAAATGAATCATATTGGTTTGTTTTGTATTCAATTTACGATTGACTTTACCTATAGTTTGTACCTATTATCTAATTGCAAATCCGGTGTACAACTACTTTGAACGATACTTGTTTTTTTTTCACCGATTAATAGTTTTGAAAATGCATCATTTTTTCTGTTCTCTTTTCACACACCACCTGAACAACTTTCACAGTGAATATTTATATTTTTCACACTATTTATCAATGTTAAAATCTTAAATACATGCCATCACAGCTCACAAATAAAAAACAAACAATGACGTCGGAATTAGGTACTCTGAATATGAAAATAATACGACAAAGAAGTTATGGTTCTTTATGTAGTCGCAATCCAATGAAACAATGCTACTTTGAAAAAATAATCGCATAACCAACTCTGTTCAGAAAACTTCGGTAAGTTTCGTAATTCGTCTCGTTGTTAAAAATCGTAAAAAGCCAGTGACTACCCTGTGCGGTTGTGTGCGTTATTTGTTACATTGTGTGTCACGTATGTATAGGAACGCACACTGAATAAATCTGCATAACCACGAGAGCACACATATAAACATTGAGACACGAATAGTTCGTGTCTCTCCCGAAGCACTCAGCGGCACTAGTGCATCGCAATGCGAAGTTGCGTCAAATTTTACTATCGAACGGGATATTGTATCGATGATACTAATGATACGACCGACGCTCGACAGGTGGCGCTGATTTATGAATAAAGTTTTTTGTTTATTGATAAAATAATATTAGTTTTACATATTTATCTGTCTTTCTGTCTTTATGGACTGCACGCCACTGGGATTCAGATAGTATATTGTCTAAAATATGTGCACTATGTTATGCCAAAGTATGGCGTACAAAATTAACATAAACAAGCAAATACAATTTAGGTGGCATGCCAGAAGATTACATTAAAAAAAAAAACAGTTTAAAAATGACAGGTAACCAGGCTTATTTATTTATTGATTTAGGATCTCCAACAAAAGATGTACACACACAATACATGACAGTAGGTGTACTCCTTCACTTATAGGAGACCACACGCATGTACAATAGAGTTAATAACAATTAAGTTAACAAAGTAAAAATATTATTCATAGGTAAAAAAAGAAACAAAAAAATCAAAGTCATTTATTCAAATTAGGCTGAAAATCAGCACTTTTCGATTGTCAAAATTACATAAGACAGTCCCCCAAAACGCCAGCCCTACCCCACTTCCTAGTGCTTTAGCTGGGAAGAAGTGGCGCAACAAATTCCCCAGCAGCACAGCTGTCTGTTTAGTCGGATAGACTTGATTCTATACATAGATAGGCAACGTAATCAACATTACGAGGCACAGAACTTAATAATGTGTCATATGTCAGCTAGCCATGCCAATATATCAACAAATAAAATGAAAACTTAACTCAACCACAAAAAATAAAGCATACTACCAAAATAAAAGCCTCCTGGTATAAATGGTGTGATAGCTTACATAAGCAATGCTGGATTATGTTCACATAGCTGTTACGACCCGAGCTACAACTCGAGGCCACAAATGATAACCTTGGACCATCGACGTAAAATAAATAAACAGTTAATAAATGTTTAAAGCACATACAACAAAAAAGGTAATAAAACATTTAGAGATAGTTAAATTTAATTTAATCTATCTATCATAGGCTTGAGAAGAAAATCCCGAAAGCTTATTGTTCTTCTTAGCGTGTCGATAGTAATATAAATGCATTCAGCCCAGAAGTTGGCTCCTAAGCTTGGCACTTTCAGCAGCGTCCATCAACCCCTGTAGCGTGCAGACAGCAGGACACGCTGGACAAGATATTAAATGCCCCATTGAAAGCTTATTTATTGATGACTAATATTTTATGTCTACATTCCAGGCTAGTCAACCAGTGGTGGGCGTAGGCGTCGGCGTAGGCGGTTTCCATCGACGGAGCTCCGGCCAGGGCGCGCTCTGCGATCCAGAGCTGGACGACAGCGGCAACAAGCTGGTCGCCAGGCTGGAAGATGATGCCTTCATCTCTGAACAGGATCTGGTACGTATCATTACCCTATAGAGGAAAGTGGGGCTCCTGCATTAATAAATACATCCGCACGGGTCGATCGTTAAGCTACGCTTTCCGCCGTCGGTCCTTGAATGGGTGACCGTACATTTCATATCCAGATCCTCCCTGCCTTGCAAACTACGTTAAGGGGGAATCTAGTCGCGGGCTCAAACTCAATAGTGGGCCTGGCTAAAAAGCACGCAGTCTCATCAGGCGTCGCGTCCGACAGAAGTAGTATTAGTGATGAGTAGTTAGACACTAGTCTACACGCACAACGTTATTGAGTGAGATGCAGGATCATTTATAGTAAAACAGGCGTAAAAATTAAGAAATGTCCTTCGGAAGATCGGGTTTTATGAAAAACCCACTACAGAAATCAATAAACAATAAAGTTTATTGAACTTTTCGATATTTGAGCTTTGTCGGTACTTCTTGGTTTTGGAGATTTTACACTTCTTTTATTATTTAATCACACCCAAAGTTAAGTTAAATTATCAAGAAAAACCTAATCTTTCTTGGCTCATAAGTTGTTAATGGGTTTTTATTTTAGTATTCTGTTACCGTATAGACAATATTAATAATGAGAAAAAACCATACCATGTTTAATTTTTGATGTACATTGTCGAGCGAAGATAAATGAGTAATTCACGTAGTTACTATACTGAACAAGCAGTATGGCCTCCTTAACACTTCGCTTGTCATGCCTGTTCTCAATTCTGGGAGTATTTGGAAGGTGACTGAGACCTGTACCCCTCGGTATAGCGTTGAAAACCAATTTATTGAGACTCAAACTCAAAGCATTTATTTAATTAAACCATTTACAGGCACTTTTAAATTGTCAAAAAGTCGATCAGTTGGAAAGTTGAAGCTAGTTGCCCATTCCAAAACGTAGATCTCTATGGAGAAGAACGGGCAAGAAACTCCACAGACACTCTTTTGAATCAAAACCTTGGGGACATTTTTCTTGTTGCTTCTTTCTGTATGTGAGAACAATGTAAAAAAAATAATAAACATATTATATCCCATGCTTCATAATAACGATTCAAAACTACTGATTAAACACTTTAAGATTTACTGCTCCGAAAGTCGATGTATATTTTCCGCCTATCAGATAAATTAGGGGAACTGATAATAATTCTGTGAATTTTTTGACTACAGGAGGAAAACATCGAGATAGCTACAGCGACGGAGAAGCGAATATCGAAAACTGATCCGTCCGGTGAAGATCAACCGCAGGAACCACAGAATGGTAATATTTTGATATATTTATTTTTGTTAGCAAAGCCTTCACATATGAAGGAAAGAAGAGAAATAGATTAATCTGTCACAGAAACACTTGTAAACTAAAGTTTATTAAAATAATTAAATATTTTAAGTGCCTGTAAAATTTGAGGGTTGCTCTCTATTTCCCTGCGATCCCATCATCAGATCTTGGCTTGGTAACAACGGTATCACCTCAGATGAATACTCGTTCGAAAATAAAAAAAAAGTCATTTCGAAAATCGGGCGACAATCGGCGGAGAAATTGATGAACATAGATTAAGAAAAAGATATATAGAGTCCAATATAGAACCTCTTCTTTTTTTGAAGTCGAATAAAAAACATAAAACAAAACAGGTATATGGCAATACTTACATGACTGAATGCTTCTAATCTAAATAAACACTATTCCATAACTATCAAAGACAACATGTTGTAGAAATGTGTTTTAAAATAGCCTCCACGAATGGCGAGATTCAAATTACCGTGTATCGCATATTAGGCAGGACAGACTACTTCAATCGCACTCATGAACTATCCATGAGAACGTGTCTATACAAAAAGAATCTCCTCAATGTTACTCTATATCGTTTACATCCAAGCTAAACCAATGTGTTACTGTTTCAGGCTTGGTGTACGGTCCTATTTACGAGCTAGAGAAGTTGGAAGAGAAAGACAAGCAGAAAGATGATAAGGAGGATGAAGAGGAGCCGATAGGAGTGTCTCCTTGTGGCAGGTACGTAAGATTTTATACTCTTTATCAAAGCATTTTAGTCCACATTCGTGTTATAATGAATGAAATCAAGTGCACTGAATATTATGGTTTTGCGGCTGCATCTACATCACCTCATCATGATCAGCCTATAAAGTTCCCACAGCTGGGACACAGGCCTCCTCTCTGTGAGAGGGAGTGGGCCGTAATCCACCACGCGGGTCCAATGCGGGTTGGTAGATGCCACATATCTTCGAATTTTTGGTTCTAGGGCATGGCGGTTTCCTCACGATGTTTTCCTTCACCGTTTTTGAGAGCAGTGGTGATGAAATAATTTACACAAAGTAATGCGCATGTCTAGGTTCGAACCTACGATCTATATCTCGTAAGTCGCGTCAGTTACCACTGGGCCACCGCTGCTCATCACCACACGCGAACTATGGATCACACTGTCGCGACGTCTCGCAAAATCCTGCACCGCGCAAGCAGAGTTTATCGCGCAACTAGCATTTAACCAATGGCCCGGCTTCGAACGTCAGGCAGTAGCCCTCCAGACATAACACCTGTCTGGTCCGAGGATCCTCCCTTTCTATGTATGTTGAGTGAACTTTACACCCTGTTCCTCCGCTGAAATTATGGGTAATTGGTTATCGATATCTAAACACGATAAAACAAAAGAAAACTGTTTTGTCTCAACTTATACTTCATGTAACAATACTACTAGTGGTTCACCAGAAAAATCTCGTGTTCAGTTTCGCTAACTAATTTAATTTGACCCTGTAGATCTAAAGAAACACATGTCGCTGTATTTGGTAATAAACTTAATACTGTGTGTCTTCAGGTTCTTCAAATACGATAAGGAGGTGGGTCGGGGCTCGTTCAAGACGGTATACCACGGGCTCGACACGCAGACTGGAGTGGCCGTCGCCTGGTGCGAACTTTTGGTCAGTATATTACTACACATACCACTACGAGTAATTAAACATACTATATACCGAGGGGTGTAGTCCCCTGTAAAGATGGACGCACTCTGGTGGAACGAAAAAGAAGATTCAGGTCTCGCCGAGGTATCGGACCATTTAAATCCTCGACACTGCGCTGCTTAATAATTCTACACGTACTTAGATTACCCAAGATATGCATTTCTGCAAATTAAATTCATTATTTTGTGCGTGGTATAGGCCATGTCATGAGGAAGGAAGAAACGTATGTGAATAATAGATTGATGAATATAAATGTTGATGGATGGAGAGGGAGAGGACGGCTAAAGAAAAGTTGGATTGATTGTGTGAGGAATGATATGAAAGTGAAGGGAGTGAATGATAGCGTGATGGTTGACAGGGGAGAATGGAAGGAGCACGAAGTAAATACAAAGAGAACACGGCTTAAACAACTGTGCACTGTGATTCTCTACTAGGTCCTGACGTCATCAAGTAGGCGTGGCCTTAGTGTATTGTTGGCGTTCGTCCTGTCAAATAACAAAAAAACAGAATCGTAATTAGAAACCAATTATTGTACCGAATGTCCCGCGGCTGTCTCATAAATGGAAATACTCATCAAAAATACAATCTCCTATAGATTAAATATTCTATCTAAAATAATTTATTTAAAGTACTTGCCCTCCGTGAGACAACTAGTATGGAGGGAAAATAAAGAACAACTACCATACTGTATGGTAGTTGTTGTTTACTTAATTAAAAGTACCCCTATCTAGTTAGTAAGCCTATCTAGTTTATTAAGGTAAATTTTAAATGATATATGTTCTAGATTTCTTTCCGAAGATAATCTAAGACAGCAATGGATTAAAAAAAATATTATCACTATTTCAATAAAAAATACTTATCAAGATGGTTCGCAAAATTAATACAAAATAACGGAGTACTCCCTGGTACGTAAATTCTGAGTACGACCCTGCTGCATCCTGCACTTTACAGAACGAGCGAGTAGTTTTGCTATTGACCGGTAGATGGAAAATAAAGAAGTGGGCGGGATCTAACACCTCGGGACCTCACCACGCAAATTGTCACGCGTTGTTCCTGAGGGAAATCGAATTACACCATCTCCTCTTTGTATTTACTCCGTGGGAAAGAGGCAACGTGTTGCACCCACTCCAAGTACCATGGGGTAAGGTCAGGAAGATTATGATGCAATTTACCCAGAACCAAACCTCCAGGTCTCACTAACACAATAATGACTCACCGGATCTTCTCATTTTTCCAGGAGAAAAAGCTAAACAAAACGGAGCGTCTCCGCTTCCGCGAGGAGGCTGACATGCTGAAGAAGCTCCAGCACCCCAACATCGTGCGCTTCTACAACTACTGGGAGGGCACCGTGGCCAAGAAGAAGAACATCGTGCTTATTACTGAGCTTATGCTCAGTGGCACGCTTAAGGCGTAAGTATATCGTTTACGACATGTTTTGGAAAAGGCATAATCAGTCTTTAATGTTCCCACTGCTGGGATTCGGGCCTTCTCTATGTGAGAGGAAGTGGGTCGTAATCCGCCACGCGGGCCGTCACGTGTCTTCGAATTTTTCGCCGTTTTGAGACCTTTTCTATTCAGTAACAACACCGGCTTGTGCAAGCTATGGTTTAACGTCTCATAAATGACTACGGAAGTCACGAAAGAAAACTGTTTTAATGTCTAAATCTTTTAACTCATGTTCGTACGGAAGAAAATATCACGACGGGATTGTTTCGTGCACACGATTTTCAACTCTCGTTGTTTAGCCGAGCTTTGAGAATCGAATAGAGTGCATCCCAGTGCGTCAAAAACACACTGTTAGTTTTTCAACTCTCGGCGTTAAGCATTGCGTAGGAAAAACAGTGCGCGATAAAAAATTGCACGTCGGTAACTGAGGTTATTTTTATTGTTGTTTGCAGGTATCTCCGAAGGTTCAAGCGGATCAACCCGAAGGTGCTAAAGTCGTGGTGTCGCCAGATCCTCAAGGGATTGAACTTTCTACATTCGAGAACGCCGCCTATTATACACAGGTGCGTGTTTCGTTCAATATTTGATGGTACTACGCTGCAAGGATCTCTTGGCGCGTGATCAAAAAAGGAACTGACGCCGCCATCTTGTTTTGTCAATACATTGGTCACAATGGCACTGTCGAAGCTAGTTCCCGTCGCAAGCTTAATACAAGGCGCGAGGTGGTTTTACTTTTTCCCAGTGAAAATTGTTTAGTTCAACTTTAAGTTTAAGTTCTAATTTTTATTAGAACTTAAAATTAAAGTTGCCCAATAACGCTTTGCCAGGTCATGACCGGGGAATCGAACCTAGGACCTCATGCAGTAGTAGCGCTTGCGACCACTAGACTAACGAAACAGTCGTGTTTTCGATACTTGTCCAAAAATAATAAATATTTAATTATTCGCAGAGATCTGAAGTGCGACAACATCTTTATCACCGGCACGACGGGCAGCGTCAAGATCGGGGACCTGGGACTTGCCACACTCAAGAATAGGAGCTTCGCCAAGTCCGTTATAGGTGCGCTTTACCAATACGATAATATTAGACCCGCACAATTCAACTGTGTTGCCTCGACTTCCCTAGCTAGAGTGGCCACTGAGTTTACAGGAGGTACTCGGGCGTGAATTTGACTCAGAGTTATAGAAATGGATTGTTGAAGACGTATGAAAAACGACGCTCTATAATACCAAACTTTTTCTAAAACCTGACCTGCCATATTTATTGTTTAATTGTTGCATCTTTAACCTCTTTTTCTTGATCATCGGTCGAAGAGATGGTTAGAATTTTGGCCACAATTCGTAAATGTTTGCGCAACACATTTTATGTTATTCTCTTTTTTTTCTCAGGTACCCCTGAATTTATGGCCCCAGAGATGTACGAGGAGCACTACGACGAGTCAGTAGATGTGTACGCGTTCGGCATGTGCATGCTAGAGATGGCCACCGGAGAGTATCCCTACAGCGAGTGTAGCGGGCCTGCGCAGATCTACAAGAAAGTAGTGTCGGTGAGATGTGGACCTTATTACTGTAGCTGAAAGGCTGAATGTGCAATGACACGACTCTGGCGACAGTGGTTCCTAAAAAAAGAGTGATGAAAACTTAAAAATTGTAGGAGTAAGGTTTAATATGCAATGACAGTGTTTGCTTAGAGTTGTGTTGTTGAGATATGAAGTTTATAACTGTAGACACAGGTTTCTTCGATATTCTAATTATAGTAGTCCACTGTCGGGCATAGTTCTCTGAGATGGCATGCCAGTGTGATTCTTGACTAATTTTTATCGACGAAAAAACTGACGATGTTCAATCACGCATAACTTTTTACGGAGTAGTACCATTTTGATAATTATTATTGGAAACGGTTTACCCCGAAGATGGTTCCATATAAATTTGAAAAAATAAAAAAATATACAACAATGTCCAGGGTAGGAAAACAGGGGATGAGGGATTGTTCACTCACAGATTTTAATGCAGAGTTGTGTATTACAAAAAGTAATCAAAAATTAAGCATGTAGTAATTAGTAGGTTATAGCCACAAAAAATATATAAAATAAAAACTTTTTAACAAAAAAATGAAACCGTCGAAAAAACTGAAAAGCAAAAAATAATAACCCTTTTTTGTTTAACCTTAATAACTAAGTTCGGAAGGCGGTGACATACAATTAAAAACAAATCCAAAGTCCTTTACCTATTCAGAAACCGTGGAGTTTTTTTGCTGACTCTTCTTCTTAGGAAACGACCAATTGGAACTGTGCACTTAGCTTCTGACGTTTAAGAAGTGCCTATGTAGGTAGGTGTATGTGAAATAAAATATTTCGTTTCTTTCTATAGGGTGTAAAGCCACAAAGCTTGGAGAAGGTTACAATCCCGGAGGTGCGAGATATCATCGAGTCGTGTATCAAGCCTAATAAAACTGACAGGTATGTTTAACAAAATGTAAATAAAAGCTTAGAATTAGAAAATTACATGAGACTTAAAAGATTTATCTTTAATAAAGCGCGATCATTGATATACAAAAAACCCAACATTGACAGTCTCAAATAAAAGTAACACCAAAAACTGACCCCAATTATTCGGCCGTGGTTAGTTATGATAAAACAGGTTTTTTTTTTTTGCAAATTCAACCTTACACGCATGACTTAAAGTGGATTTTATAAAGCAATGTCCAAAAAGACTAACTGAACTGATGACTGACGATACTATATGACACCGGCGCACATTGCGCCCTATTTATGCGGATGTTTTTGAGACGCTGATTGTGTATCTTGGGTTTTTTTCGTATCAATGCCCGCGATGGTAAATTTTTGTTCTAAAACTTCGCTATCGAAATCATAATCGCTTCCCTATCGATCAATTTAAATTTGCCCATAAAACTTATCGATTTTGTTTTTTCTTTTGTAAATATTTTGAGGCGAAAGGAACTGAGATGTTAATCTTTGTTGCGTTTCTCAAACACGCGTTAATTATTTTTAATTTATTTCCTACTCAGAACTCATTCGATTATTTTACTACGCGCTTGAGAAGTGCAATATTGAACTTTAAAGATAAAAGGAAAAAAGACCAATTTCAATACTTATGATCTCCCCATAGTGCCACATGGGCTAGGCTGAGGTAATATGACCAATTTAAATAATTGTTCGACCTATTATTGCTTTTTACTTGTTCTAAAATTGGCTAAATTTCTTCATAAAATCTTTAATAAACTGTGTTCTTAGAACTACCTTTTAATGTGAGCTTAGCTTTCGTAAGTAAGTGTGGAGTAAGAATCAATGTTTGTAGAAAATAATACATAGATGTTTAACAACGGTGATCTTTTTGACATAACAAAAGTTGTATCGATGTATCTTTCAAAGTTTATCTCATGTGGAGTTGCTTTCGTGTGTTTATTTTTTCTTTTACTGTTATTGTTAGTAGCTTTATATGTAAAACTATAATTATAATGAATGTATTTTTCGTGTTACACTAAGTAATATAACTTTAAAAGATAACGCGCATTATGCGGTCTGCAAATTCTTACGTATCTTACGTTCATTAAATCCCATTGCATGACTATTTCAGGACATAGTCATTCAATGGGATTATATGAACTTAGAGGGTTGTTTTAACGATTTAAATGATTGTATTTCTGTAAATACATACGGGTTACGGTCGTAAATCATATTTGATTCAACATATAGCCTGGCAGTCCTTACATTGACCTGCAAATTGCAAAAAACGTAAGAAAATGTGACAGTCGCGGGCTCGAACTCACTGGTGTGCCTGGCTAAAAGCACGCTCTCACCAGGCATCGTGTCCGACAGAGATAGTATCAGTGATGAGCAGTTAGACGCTAGTCTACACACAACGTCATTTATTACTATAATTATACAACAGGCGCGTCAAAAATTAAGAAAAGTTAGTATTCTGTTTCCGTACAGACATTATAGTATTAATAATGAGACAAAACCATACCATGTTTAATTTTTGATGTGCATTGTCGAACAGTGGAGTTATACACTCCCGAAGTTTTTATGGAAAAAATGTCGAGTAGCTTTAGGGTGCATTGAAATGAATGATTGCCGTGATATAAAGAAATCTCACTATCGTAGTGCTGTGATCGCCTAATGCGCGCATACCTTAATTTTAAACACAGATAGAGACAAGCCATAGAGCGCTGGTGTAGCCATTAGTGCTATAAACAAAGTACAACATTTTATAGCATAGATTTTGTTTAAATCGGCCATTATTTAATATTTTAACTTTAGCTTTAGACTTAAATTAGAGCTAGTTTTTCTAGTGACTATCAATTTCAAAATAAGTTCTTTAGAGTAGAGAAAATTGTAGCATAATACTTACTAAAAGCATTCGGTCTTATTAGCTACGCTGACTCGCTCTATAGTTTGTCGTAGCTCGCGTACATAGGCAGCGTTCTGCGAGCACTTAGTATTTCCTCTAACCGTTGATTTCTGATAGCCTGGGTTCTTCGAGAAGAGTTACCCAAGGTTCTTACAGGCGAATATATTTCGCGTACGATGCCCAACGCAAAGCTTAGCGCCGAGAATTGAAAACTCAACCATGTGTACTTTCGACGCTTTGGGATGCACTCTGCTGGATTATCAATGCTTCGCTTAGCACCAAAAGTTGTAAATCCAGTGCGCGATAAAATTACGCCGCGATATTTTAACGTCCGTGCCAACGTGGGCCTTACCTAACTAATAGTGCCAACATACACTTACACAGCAGCCAACCATACACTTTTGGCAGTGCGACCACGGTTGCGCCGCCCCTGGTGTTCTAGTGAGATAGGGCCCTTGAAGTCATTATAGGTAACATTGCGAAAATTTATATTTGACCTGTAGCTCCATTTCTTTTCCACACTAGAATAATAAAGAATAGGTCTACTCTCTGTTAGAAACTCTATTATCAAATCTCACATTAAACTGCACGCTTCTCCACAAAAATATCAATACAAATATTTGTTGTGTGGGTGGACGGGCGTGCAATTTTGAATATGTAGATCTCTATCATATTAGCTCAGAAACGGTTTGACAATAAATGAATTGGAATAAGTAATGGGTACCGAAGCTTATTCAGGCTTTCAGAAATCATTAGTCAAACACTAAATAATTACCTTCCATTATATTATCAACATTTAAATAAAATCGTCTTTTTTCATGAATGCAGGCCAAAAGTGAAAGATCTGTTGAACCACGAGTTCTTCGGCGAGGATATCGGTCTTCGGCTGGAGATCGTAAGCCGAGACCTGGTCACCACCTCCGACATCACCAAGATACAGTTCCGGTTGAAGATCATCGATCCTAAGAAACGGTAACAAAAATATTAATCGTAACTGACGCCATTTAACGTTTTGTTGTACGGATCAAATATTTGTTTGGTTTAAGTAAACACAGTTTTGTTCCGGTTGAAGATCATCGATCCTAAGAAACGGTAAGAAAAATATTAATCGTAAATGACGACTTTTAACGTTTTGTTGTACGGATCAAATATTTGTTTGGTTTAAGTAAACATAGTTTTGTACGCGATCATTATCTGCCTAGCCTTTTCCCATTTATTTTGAGGTTGGCTTCCAGTCTAACCAGATACAGCTTAATAGCAGTATTTTACATGATGCTACTGCGTTTCTGACCTCCACAACCCAGTTACTGGGGAACACGTAAGTAACCCTTTGGTAAGACTGGTTGTCAGACTTTTAGGCTTCTGATTACCCATAACGACGGTCAAAGATCTACGAATGACACCCGGGACCAACGCTATAACGTGCTTTCCGAGGCAAGTTTTGTGCCCGATGTATAGCTGTAATCTCGCCACCGAAATAATTGTGCTTCTGCCTATACCATCTTGATTTATTTGAAGATGACACAGCATGTTTTCTTTTTTAATACAAGTCTTTTAGCCTTCATCTCGCCCCTAATAAGACTTAAAACAAAACTTGCGATGCTTAAACTACTCACTTCTGCATACTATTTCAAAAATATAGGCGTAATGTTATACAGGGTGTTTAGCAGAACGTTGAACATACGAAAATGATGGATAGGTGGGGTCATCTGCTACTTACTCAGCCCTAATTTATTTAGCCGTGGCCTCCTGGATATTTTTTTATTTATTTTTTTCTCTTTTAGTTTCACCACTTTCTTAACTTTAATGCATATTTTTTATTAAAAATGGGTATAACAGGCAATATTTTTTTTAATGCAAGTTGAAATTAAGATTTTAGTTTTTCTTGACATCTTTAAATTCGTCCCCCGATGTCTCAATTGATTTATTAAGAGCGAACGTTCCAGGCTGCCCTGTTGAATTTCAATTTAAACACATAAACCCTATGATAGTTTTAAAATGTTTTCGGCAAATCAAAATCAAACTGACCGAAGATCTATGGGGAATGTCTATAAAAGTTTGTACATCTATAATCGAGACCATAGCACCATACTTAGCTTTGATATTTAATTTGTGTGTAGATCAAGGAGTCTTCCCGGATTTAATGAAATATAGTAAGGTTATACCTCTATTCAAATCTGGAGACAGCAATGACGCCAACAATTATAGACCAGTATCCGTGCTGCCGGTATTCAGCAAGGTGTTCGAAAAGATAATGCTCAATCAAATGCTTAATCATTTTAACACCAACAAAATCTTACACGATCAGCAATATGGTTTCACCAAAGGACGTTGTACGACTGACGCCGGTGTTACCTTATTAAAACACATATTTAATGCTTGGGAGGAGGCCCAGGATGCCATTGGAATCTTTTGTGACCTCTCCAAGGCATTTGATTGCGTTAATCACGAAACCTTGCTCTTAAAACTTGAGCATTACGGACTAGGTAAACTTGCGCTCAGTCTAGTAAAATCTTATTTAAATGATAGACAGCAAAAAGTTCATATAAATGGAGTCAATTCACTTGGTTTAAAAATAAAAATGGGTGTTCCACAAGGCTCAATATTAGGTCCTTTCCTCTTTTTAGTATATATTAATGATCTACCCCATTTATTAAAAAAACAACCACAAATGGTGTTATTTGCTGACGATACATCCTTAATTTTTAAAATAAATAGACGTGCATCAAATCTTGACGACGTAAATAACGCCCTACTGCTGGTGCAAAATTGGTTCACTGCTAATAATTTAGTATTAAATGGGAAAAAAACTAAATGCATAAGATTTGCTTTACCAAATGTTAAAAGTACTGATTGTGACATAGTATTGAATAAAGAGAAACTAGAATTCGTCGATAAAACTGTTTTCCTAGGGATCACGCTCGACTCAAAGCTACAGTGGAGTCCTCATTTAACAGCTCTTGCAGGACGGCTAAGTTCAGCAGCATATGCTGTAAGAAAAATCCGCCAATTCACTAATGTAGAAACCGCGAGGTTAGTCTATTTCAGTTACTTTCATAGTATCATGTCTTACGGTATTTTACTATGGGGACGGGCTGCAGATATTGAGTCTATTTTTATTCTGCAGAAAAGAGCCATCAGAGCAATATATGGCCTCCGTAGGCGAGATTCTCTAAGGGAACTTTTCAAAAATATTAATGTCATGACGGTACCTTGTCAATATATCTATGAGAACATTATGTACGTCAGAAAAAAATTAAATCTTTTCAGTAAAAGAGGCGAAAGACACACCGTTGGGACTAGAAATAGGGACCAATTAGTTCAACCAGGCTTCAGACTGGCTAAAGTAGACTCATCCTTCATGGGGTACTGTTTAAAATGTTACAATAAAATACCTCCCCACATTCTCCAACTGAATGAAATGAAATTTAAATCTTGTATAAAACGCACACTATGCAGCCATGCTTATTATAAGTTGGGAGATTACATCGCTGATAAAAATGCTTGGCTAAACGCTGCTTGTCCAGCTCCACAAGGTAGGTTAAACCAAATTGATTAGCATTTGAAAACGTTGGAGCTGCTGAAGACTGTAAAAGACTAGATATCTTTGCATTGTATAAATTCAAACTTTTAGTATTGTATAATTGCATAGCATATGTGTGAGCACTATGTTCCTACTATAAAGCTACCATTTACAAGGTACGTCTTTCATTGACTTGAATGTGCCCTGGCGGCTAAGAGTATGTCTCGCTGGTGGTGGCGTGTGTGTTGGATCATTAAGTTCCCTTCAAAATGGTTGAGCTGAATGGTGCTGATCCACACGTCATGTTCGTGAACGGGCGCCGCCAGTAGGGACTGGTCATCTCCTAGCTCCCACGGCTTATTTTAATTTCTGAATTGTTATTTTATTTTTGTTTTAATTACGGACGCTTTAATGTGCACGTCTTTTTACATCGTTCTCACATTGATAAGTTCAACATAATGATGTAACCAACTTTTTGTAACAATACCATGATTTTAAAAGAGTGTCCATGGAGTTTCTTGCCCGTTCTTCTCCATAGGTACCTACGCTTTGGAATGGGCAATTAGCTTCATCTTTCTAACTCACCGACCTTGACAATTCAAAAGTGCCTGTAATTGGTTTATTTGAAATAAATGCTTTGAGTTTGAGTTTGAGTTTGACTTTCTGTAAGTTTGAGGACTCACTGTTTTTCTAGCTAACATCTGAATAAAGCAATAATTTTATAAGAATCTGCCCTTTAAAGTTAGGAAAGTGGTGAATAGAAGAAAGCAAAAACAAAATTTTTTTTTAATATCCAGGGGGCCAGGGCCTCATAAATTAGGGCTGAGTACCGTACAACCTATCCACCATTTTCGTATGTTCAACGTTCTGCCAAACACCCTGTATGATACAGATAGTTGGTTAGGGTGATTGTGTCTGGTAAAACGCGCAGGCGATTAGACATTTCCTTAGGTTGAATCATCAAATGTCATGATCCTCACCTCTCATGCAGGAGATTATGTGTTCAAATCTGTGCAAGTACCAACTACACTTTATCAATTCATATATACTATAAGAGTAGGGGAAGACCAAAGAAGCGATGGATGGACTGTGTGAATTATGGTTAGAAAGGGTGTGACTACGGAGATGACGACTAATAGAGAAGTGTGGAAGGAAAAGATATGTTGCGCCGACCCCAAATAAATTGGGATAAGGGCAGGAGAATGATGAATGATGATATACTTCTTATAATTATCTTGGATATTACGAGAAGAAGCTTTTGCCCCGCAGTGACACAAAAACAGGCTGGTATTATTGTTAGGTTGAATCAATGGAGACCCGTTTGTGCCATTTTTTTGCGTGAATAAATTACTCGAGCTAATAGTTATTACGTATTTTTTGTTAAGTAAATAACAATCACGTCTCTGCCATCAGGTCCTACACCCACAAAGAGAACGAAGCAATCCAATTCGAGTTCGACATGGAAAACGACGACTGTGAAGAAGTCGCCAACGACATGGCGAAGGCGGGTCTCATCATGGAAGAAGACGCCAGGATCGTCTTCAAGCTGCTCAAGTCACAGCTCATCAGCCTCAACAGGTCAGTGATATCATTAAAACCGACCCATAAAGTGTGTGTTCTTACCACACGATAGAAGTGAAAACCGACGACTGGAGCCAAGAATACCCGAGTCAGCGTTACCGACCCGAGCGTGATGAATCAGTTTTGCCTCTGTTCAGATATTCACTTCAGAATCACGTCGATCCAATGCTATGAAAGAAGGAGAAACCAACATACACGCTTTTGCATTTCAATCAATCAATCAATCTGCATAGCCTTTTCAGAACTATGTTGAGGTGGGGTCCGGTCTAACCCGATGCAGCTAACTACCAGTATTTTACATGAAGCGACTGCCTATCTGACCTCCACAACCCAGTTATTGGGTATACGATACCCCTTGGTAAGACTGGCTGTCAGACTTTCGGGCTGCTGATGACCCGTAACGACTGTCAAAGATCTACGAATGACAGCCGGGACCAACAGCTTAACGTGCTCTCTGAGGCACAGAGGGTTCATTGTATTTAAAGGTGGTCACCCATCCAACAACGTATTTATAAGTACGATTATAGGTTAGCCATGGAGATCACTCATGACATGGCGAAGGTCAGTCATCTCAGTATTACAATTCATGGCGTAAGTCGTAAAGCAGTTCTGACCATGGGTATTGGAACAAACTTCCGTCAGCAGGTGGTGAATTATCTAGTAACGGCAGTTATACACCGTGACATTTTAGTCGTCTTACAAAGGTGGTCTACTCAATGTATCCGACGTAAAATACCCCTAGGCGCGATTAAAACATAATTAAGAACACAATTAAACAAAAATAAATAATGCTTTAGAATTATTAAACACTCTCCCTGTTAATAATGTTTACGTATAAAACGGTAGAAGATATCTACCTGCCTACCATTACATTCAATTATTAATTCCATCTCCATAACAGGGTGTTTCAAACTACGTCATGCGTCTTAGTGAATGATATTTTATTTTTTTTAATTATGAAAATGTTCAAAAATATCATTTTTTTTAAATAAATAATTAGTAGTCATTGGATACATGAAGCGGGCTGCCGTTGTAAGACGACTAAAATGTCACGGTGTATAAAATAGTCCAGAGAACAAGTCCAAGTTTCAAGGAGAAACAAGATCACCGAGTAATGAAAGAAGCGGAGATGTCGCAAAGCAAAATCTCTTTAGAAAGTACCGTCGCCTGAATGCGGGTGAAAAGGGGATGGGGTACGGCGTACCCGCCCATCTTTTTAAAATCCATGTAGCGGTGAAGGGAATTATGGCAATAAAACTGAAGTAGCTGTTTGTCATTTTAGTACGTCCACTGGCCACTATGGCGATACAAAGTATGGCGCTTTGTTCCAGGACATTCTATGTACGTTAGTATGGCGGGAACACATTATTTATTACCTAACTGAAACTAATTGTTTTTTTTAATAGTGTCATGTGGGGTATCGGGAATATAGGGTGGGATAGGCAGGTAAATCAAAAAGTTGTTAAAATCATCAATATTTATTGAACAATATTTATTAGACAATATTTATTATTGGCCGCTAAACAACACAGCAGTAGTGGTGGTCCAGTGATAAAGGCCGCGACTGACGAGTTGTATGTCGTGCATTCGAATCCAGCTAGACGCTTTACTTTGTGTTAATTTTGACACTACTGCTCTCAAAACGGTGAAGGAAAACATCGTGAGGAAGCCGGCATGTCCTAGAACCCAAAAATTCGAAGTCATGTGACATCTACCAACCCGTACTGGGCCCGCGTGGTGGATTATGGCCCACTCGCTCTCACGGAGAGGGGGCCTTTGTCCCAGCAGTGGGAACGTTATAGGCTGAATATGTAAACAACACAGTTTCATTGATTCAAATGATAAGGAAAAATAAGTTGGGATGTAACAAAAAAAAAAAATACAGGAAGATAATAAATTCGATAGAATAGGGTCTAACTGACACTTAGGACCGACTACTTACCGACAGATGGCGCATTTATTATATTTGAATTCATCATGTTTCATGGATCAAGTTATGTAATTTATCTATTAAATCACTTATAGCGACTAATTGTTACGTAATTATGATGACGAAATTTAAATATTTGTACGCCACTAAGGCCAAACATGACTGATCTAAACTATAATGTTAATTTAATAACTTGCATGCTCTGTATGTGTACTCATGTTTCCACAAATAAAGAATCTTGAATCTTGAATCAAAATAAACCTATGCAAGTTATTTGATTCGAATATTGGTCATAATATGCATTGATAATGATAAGAACAAAATTGCTGAGAAGTGGTTAGAATGCATCTCTTCGACGACAGATGTCACTAGCTACAATCTGGCGATCAAACGAGAAAATGTGATTTAAAGTGAAAATATTAATTTTAGGGATTTACACGTGAAATGTTATGCCATCACTATGTTTCAGTTTCAATCCTGATCAATTTTTGCAGCGCACTTCACTATTAAAACAATTAAAAACTATAAAAATACAACAGACCATAACGCGATGACGATTCACTCATGGCCGTATGGGTCTGTGTCATCGCCTTACTGATTGCGCTTGGCCTAATTAATTGCCTTGCGGCATCTCCGCTTTTTTCATTACTCCGTGAGCAAGATCACAGAGAAGAAACTCAGTCATTTATTCAAATTAGGCTGACAATCAGCACTTTCAAACGTGAAAATTACATAACACAGTCCCCCAAAACGCCCACACTTCATCACTTCCTATAAATGGCGCAACGAACTGTCCAGCATCACAGCAGTCTGTTAAGTTTGATGAATTTAATTCTATACATACATACTATCCCTCGCACAATCTTTTGTTTGGTCCTTCAACATTTATTGTGTTTGATCGATAGTATTGGTCTTCAAATCTATACAGGATCTGACAAAATTAAATGAAATAGCCCCTAAAATGTCCGTCCTTCACCACTTCCTAGTTATTTGCTAGGAAGTAGTGGCGCAACAAACTGTCCAGTAGGACAGGGGGTCTAAAAAGGCCACTTTGGCAGAATCATAATATGATCATATTATGTAGCATATTTAAAATCGTAAAATGGTCACAAACTGGCAATTCATAATATTATTATCTGCGTAGACAGCACGCAGTTCATCTATTTGATAGTTTTCTATGGAAATTCGTAAAATCGTCATCAAATTATGAATTGCTTTATTATAGTAAAATGTCAAATAACAGAATCATAGGGGAATTCAAGAAATGAATCACGTTTAGAGGAATTGCTTAATGTGGCCTTTTTAGACCCGCCGTTGTCTGTTCAGGTAGAAAGATGTCTGTGATGTTAGTGAGGACTGCCTTTATCGCAAACTAGTTTTGCCTAGTCTCACTGAGAAAAATAGGGGTTTGCTAGTAAACAGACAGTCACCAAAAGAATTAAGTAACCACCCCGGTTACTTAATTCTTTTGGTGACTGTCCGTCGGATATATTTGAAGTTTAGTAAGAAACCGACGGATGTTTTCAAATAAAAAATCATTTGATAAATGAACTGTTTACGTAACACATACATAATCAGCCTATAACGTACCCACTGCTGGGACAGAGGCCTCATCTGTGAGTGGGAGTGGGCCATAATCCACCACGCGGGCCCAGTGCATGTTGGTAGATGTCACATGTCTTCGCATTGTTTTGTTTTTGATTAATTTAATTGTATTCGAAAACTTCCATCCGTTTCCTACTAAACTTCAACTGTATCTGACGATCCTGGTTACTTATGTCTTTTGGTGACTGGACGTAATTAATTTTGCAGTCAAGACGTATACGACCCGGGAGTTAAAACCAGTGATGTAAACTTTACTCAAGAAAACATCAAAAAACAATGTGGAGCGCAACATGGGCTAGTTAATTCAACTTTAATAGTAATATCATAACTTTATGCAGACGTATTTCACTTTCGAATTAGAAACCTTATTTTCATTGCATAAAAGTCGGTTTCAGTTGTAGAAAAAGTAAAGCAGATTCAGTAGTTTGTGTCTTTGTAAAAACAGACATACATAGTTCTCGTGTTATTTAAGTTGATATTTGTCTAAAATGTAGATGGTATTTTTACTTCTGTTACTATTTTAATACTAGCCTTTGAATAGTTTGATGTCAATTCGTTGTCAGAAAAGTAAAACTAAATAAAAAGTCGGTGACTTTGGATAGGTATTTTAATTTTTTGTCACCGTCTTCCGAAATTAAAGTTATTTTTCACTTTTTAGTGTTTTTTTGGAAGTCGGTTGTTTATTTTTTTGAAAAAAGTTTTTTATTTTTCACTTTTTAGTGGTACACATGTGCTTACCCCTTCACAGCGTACCGGCGTGATGTTATGTTATTAACTGGTGTAAACAATTGACAGACATGAGATTTCAGCAATCCCTGTCCATTTGCTATCATTTATTGAGGAGTTCCGTTGCCTATCTCCGAAGTTCTTCATCAGATCTTCACCAAATTGAAATGGAACTACTCCGAGAAAGTACTCTTCCAAAAACTACACAAATTGCTTCAAGTGTGCCTATAAAATTTGAAGAGTTCTGTCTATTTCTCCAGGATCCCATTATCAGATCCTGACTTGATGATCATGGGACCACCTGGGAATTATACCCTTTCAAACAAAAAAAAAAATATCCAAATCGGTCCAGCCATCTTCGAGTAATCGGGGAACATACATAAAAAAAAAAGGTTCCGACGAATTGAGAACCTCCTCCTTTTGGAAGTCGGTTAATAAAATACAAATCAAAGATGGGTTGCCTCCTTGGCATGTCCTACTTGCAAAGAATAAATAAATAATTTATTTGCATTATAATGTACGTACAGCAAGACGCTCGCTTCCTATTACATGAGACTTAAACATATCTGGCGAATGTGGATATACTATAGGTACACTTCTGCCTTACCCTTCGGGGAACACAGCGTGATTTGTAATCTACACAAATATTATGAAGAAGTAAAATATGTGAAAAGGAACCTTAAATTAACTAGAATACAAGTCACTATGATATTGATAGACTTATCAGTTGAGTTTCTAAGTTAGTATTTAGTTAGGGGATAATCGCTGGAACTACCAGTAGGAATTTAAAAATCTTTTTGCATTTGATGGTCCAATTCTTGAGGAAGGTAGGCTATACACCGTGATATTTTAGTCGCCTTACAAAGGGAGTCCACTCAATGTATCCGCTTTAAAATACCTCTAGGCGCGAATAAAATATTGTTACCATTAATTAAGATATTAGGTACAAAGAAAAATAAATAATGCTTTAGAATTATGAAACACCCAGGGAGAGTGGTTCATAAAAATAAAACTGACAGAAACACAAAACAAAAAGAAAGAAAAAAACTTATATGTTTTTGCTCGGCTCTTAAGGGTCAGAAAGCGCTAAACGAAAACGAAATACCTAATAATGTGGGAAGTAATGATGGGTTGCGACGCGATAGCTGGGGGACGTTCACCAGCACGAAGTCGCTGGCAGAAGCTTGTTTAAATATAAAGCTAAAACAACAAACTGCGTTTGTCAATCCGTTTGATTGCTGCAATTCTCTTTAGCAGTTCATCGTAACGATCATTGCGCTGCCATTTCAATCAATGTAGGTTTGCGGGTTTAGATGTAGATAAGTATTGACGTAGATGTAACTACGTATCCGTAGCCATTTGTCTATTATCTCATTTAGAACAAAAACATAATAGATAATAAATAGTTTTACGACTACGATCAGATCAATGAGCCATGACACTGCCATTGATAAGGTTAACGTAATAAGAACTATCGTGAACGAGTGGTTTGCTAAAATTATAAGTACACTGCAGAAAAAAAATTGCCGCTCCTTCTAAGAGTGATTTCGACCAAATTTTTGTACCTAGCATGAGTCTTATACTGCGTTTAAATTGTAGATACTTTTGCTATCCAAAAACTGTCAGACGTAAATTTAATAACTTTGGTAAAATTAGCCATAAATGTGCTAAATACCTATTTCCAATTAATCGTTGTATTGGACTTCAACAAAAAAGTCAAAAGTGGTGTACTGCAGATTTATTTTAATTCTTAACACTGCTGCAGTTAGGTAAACATATAGCTCGAATCTAGGTCATCAAAGTGATATTTAAGCTCAATAAAACACGTGAATTTATTTGTGCTAAAATGTCGATTTCCTGATTCACTGCGCCCAGACAATAAGTAATCGTTAATGGGTCCTATTGTTGCAATATCGATCAGATCGTAGACGTGATAACTAATATCTTAAACTTGATGACTATCATGCTTAGCCATGCATTTGTAATAAACTCAGTAGACGAACAGACAGACTGCATATAATACGCATGCAGACGTGCCTACACCTTTGTTTTGTGCGTGATAATATGTGATCTATCTGAACACGTATTTGTAAATATCCAACATCTGTGGAACTAAATAAACGATACCAAAAAGTCATTCACTAATGTACATTTTCATGAACCCTTAGAAAACACCTAAATAATCATCTAAATATCACTTCACTGTTAGGTTTTCAACAGTGCACTTTTATTTAGTCGCCATCTAGCCTTCTATTCCAGGATAACCCACCAGAACATCAATCTACAAAGTCTTCACAGGTTCTGACCAAGATTATTACGTCAGGAATGTATTAGACCTAGCCTCTGAGTTTGTTTCGGCTTTTCTTCTCCAGAGTAATCAGATAGGGACCGTGTTTGTGCAAACCTACTTGCAGAAAGAAAATCATTTATAATTAACAATATTTCCAATTGCCTTATTACCAAAAAAAGCTATTGGGAATAAACTCTGTTTGTGTTCCCTTTCGTTTTAGTAGTCTAAGATGTATGTATGCTCGTCCATTGGCTATCACGAATTAGGGCCAACCAGTTTCAACATTGAACAAATTCCGTCTTATCTGATTATAAATATTGGTCAATAATAGCACTTATCAAGTAATAGGGCTATTAGTAGGCTAGTAGGCTGACAGCATCTTTAATAGCCCTGTCCGTTGTGGAACCAGGATGTTCGCACAATATTATGTAAATAAATTGTGCCCTACATTCCACTCAAAGGCGAGCGTCTAGAAACCTCGTTAAGGACCTTGTGTGCAGTTAAACACGCAATGTGTGAGATTCCATCACGCTTCGTGTGTCCATTGGTATGCGTCCAATGAAAATGCTTTTCGCCCAATAATTCTTTAATTTCCAGTTTTTAGGTCATGGTATATGACCTTAATGTGGCTCTGCCCACGTGTAAGACTATTAGGTACCGGGATCTACTTCAGATTTTCCCCGGTATTAAGTCCACGTTGATACGGGCGTAAAAATATCGTGGCGGGATTTTTTCGCGGACTGGTTCTTCAACGCTCCGCTTAGCGCCGAGAGTTGAACGTCCAACAGTGTGTTCTTTCGACGCGCTGTGATGCACGTTGGATTCTCTGAACGCTATACAAAAGCGAGTTGAAAATCCAGTGCGCGATTAAATCCCGTCGCGATATTTTTACGTCCGTATGATCGTGGTTATACATGAACCTGTCAGCAAGTTTGTTTGGTTGACTGCCCTGAGCGCGCCAGATATTCATGGGTATCGCCAGTTGTGGGAGGTAATTTGATTTTACCCCCTTATTTCAGGATAAAAATACCCAATGACAAAATTCCGACTTCAATTCAGTCGTGAAGAAAACAATTCACCATCCATTCAATACCATTTTTAACCGGCTTCAAAAAAAGGAGGAGGTTCCCAATTCGAGTGTATTTAAAAAATGCTTGTTACCTGCTAAAAATGAAAATGCTACTTACCGAGTGGTCCTATATAAATTTGATCAAGTTCTGATTAGTGGTTTTAGAGTTAGCTTCAATAGAACGTATTTTGTTTTCCAAATATAAAATCTCAGTTGATTGCATGGCAATTAATTTTGTTTTATTTTGTATTTGTGTTAAATTCGGTCAGTTATTTCATGAATCGAACAAAGAATTACAATCCCATCTGTCTGTATATTCTCGTCAGTCTGTTCTTACAAAAATTGCTTTTAACATTCATCCTCTACGTTCAAAGCCCCGCAAAATCTAAAAATAACACAAAAAAAATCGCAGCGGCAAATCATAAAGACCGATCAATATAAAAACAAAAGTATTTCACGAACCATTATAGCTACGAATAATTCTTTGAAGGAACGTGAAACGGCACTGAACGCAACCGATTATTTCGGAGACATCGGCCCGAAGACGAACGAATGCTCGTCACGCGATGCTAAGAATCCAGCTGGCTGGATTTAGCATTTTGTTTCGTTTAGATTTACATAATAAAAGTGCGATTTTTTTTGTACTTTTTATACGTTGAGGTTATGTCAAAATATTCAAAAAATAATCTATGTTTTTCTCACCTATTTAGAAAAGGTAAAAGCCGGCCAAGTGCGAGTCGTTTTCGCACACGAAGGATTTCGTACCACAGACCAAAATTGAATTCTACCAATTTTTATTATTTGTGTTTTATCGGCAATACACGATGTGAAAATTTCAACCCTAAAATCTGCTGTTACAGACCTACTAACCCGCGCCAGGCCCGGTGTTCTTTTATTTTTACGTCTTGTATACTCCCATATTTATTTTCAATTATAGAAATGATTGCGGAATATGCTAGTTCCGCTCCTCAAACAGTAAGGGCATCTTACAAGCTACAGAGCTATGACTGGCAAATTGGTATACACGAACCCATCTTCCTAAAATTTGCAATCGATTGCTGGATGATCGCAGCAGTCAGTTTGACTACGTTCTGCTCATAACAATTCATAATCCGGGGAAGGTCATACATTTATCTTCAAATAATTGCCCTTAATAACAGTAATAAAAAGTATAAAGATAACTAAAATTGCAGTTATTAAATACGATATTATATATGTTTTCACTTCTCAAATGCACAATTTAGATGCTCAAGAATGAATGGGCTACATGTAACTTGTCGATATTATCTTGAGCCAATATTGGAAGGCAATGTGGCGGCTAATCCGGCTTAGCTAATTTTGAACTAGTACTTGAACATGCATGATTGGTTCTCCGACGCATACAAACGATCAAATGCACGCTCGAACGCGTCTTGTAATTACGATGACGCAATAATGCACTACTATTGAATATTATAGACCGTAAGATGTTATTGTTGTTACTGGCTTTTTATCTAAATTGAATTAAAGTACTAGCTCTAGCGTCCACTAAATCTGTCTAGCCTTTTCGTAACTATGTTGAGGTCGGCTACCAGTCTAATCGGAGGCAGCTGAACCTCCGCAACCTAGTGACTGGGTAATGTGATACCCCTTGGTAAGACTGGTTGTCAGACTTTCGGGCTTCTGACGACCCGTAACGGTTTAGCGTTCTTTCCGAGGCACGGAGGAGCTAGCTCTAGTCTTCGTGGGTAGTTAACATGATGATGCAGACCACTGCTGGACGTGAATTCTCCTAAAATGCGCCACAACTAACACCTGGTTTGTTCTCCACTTGCCACATCCAGTCAATCCCGCCTTCAGACCGACTACAGCAAAGACAAATGAGGGTAATAATTTAAACTGGCCATGTATGTATCTAAGGTTGCCATCACTAGTGGCGATATAATGTACATCCCCCAGCCCCGCTAGGCACTGATATTTTATCACTGGCTAATATTTTTACCACGGTATATACGATATGATCTGTTCTCCTTAAGTTTTTGTCTCTTTTCATCTTTTTCTTTTCGTGTCGATGGTACTCTTCTTCGATCTCTTATGTTGTTTGAGCCCAATTGGCCAAATTCATTGCGGCAGAACGGTGTCATTATTTAGATCAAACAAGATGCAGGTGAATGGGTACTGCACATACAATATTTTTATCTCAAAATATTGTATGCAAACGATGACTAAAGACTATATTCAGTGTCATGCACATAGGCGTGGTTTTTGGCAATAATCACGCACAATTCCAATGTCTGGTTTGCTGAAGCTTACGGAAATTCCAATATGACATCTGCCTTTATCTGGTCTCATAACCCTATCGAAGTTTTCTCTATGAGTTGTTTCTTACAGACGTTCCCTATTTATACAGTGCGAACAATGTACGCCTATATTGCTCAAATTGTTTAGTTTTTGTAGTGTCCTGGATTTAGGTCTAGTGGACACACTTTTTATTCTTTCTGCACCGTTATTCCGTAACACACTATCAATCACAATCTTAATCATTTTTAAGGATATTGCTAAACGATTTTTTGTTTTTTTTTTTGGGTGGGAAATCATCAAATAACTTCTTCCGCTCTGGGTGGAGCGGGAGGGCGTGTCAGACTTTTACTGACTAAAACCCACCTGTGTTCCTTCAGTCGCTTGTGTGCCAGGGGCCAAGATATCTCTTTCGAACAACTCGCACCCGTGGCAGTTGCTAATCCATTACTTTGTATGTACGAACAATTTGCCTGCTCAGCAACGTAAATAACGCAATGAATGTTGCTGAACTGTCAAAATTACAGCCTTTCCTAATGTTAGTGTCTTACACTATTACTCCGCGGCTTAACTCAAATAAAAACAAGTTTACACTTAACTTACAAAGCAAGCTCGTCGCGAGGTCTTTGCCACTTAGGTCAATGTATCCTAATCAAACTTAACATTTAAAAACTAACATGGCCGCCAAATTAAAAGAGAAAACGTTCGCAAATTAAAAGATAACGGTCCCGTTCAAGGTTGAGATTATATTATTATTTATCTTTATCAGTTATATTTATGCAAAGGTCACAGTATTGTGGGAATCGTTATGTATTCCAAATTTAAATTGTGGTTAGTTATATTGTATTGTTAGGTAAGGTCTGAGTAACATTAGGTAGCAATTTAAGTCTAATTTTTTTATTTATAATGTCGTAACGAAGGCCTCCCACAAGGTGGACCGATGACCTTGTGAAGGCCGCAGGAATCCGCTGGATGCGGGAAGCACACAACCGGTCGATGTGGTGGTGCTTGGGGAAGCCTATATCCAGCAGTGGACGTCTTTCGATTGAAATGATGATGAGCAACGAAATCGTTCGACTAACTCTTGAATCTAAAGACTGGCTAACATGAAGAGACAAACAAAGCCAAGCCATACATGTAGATACCCGTTTATAAGCTTAACACCCTGAATATTACACAGATAGCTTCTGTTATCTTAGAAGCAAAATATTGAAGAAATAATTCTGAAATCACACATCAGTTTGGTCTTTTTGGAAGCTTTGTGATTTCACGAATAGGTACGCTAAAGATACCAGTCGATACTCTTATATTATTTAGTGGACCTACCGTGTTCTGTGCTATAAACTGTACTGTCCTTCTTGTATTACTAAATTAATAATGAGCATTATGTAGTACATCATTCCTTTGCTCTTATTCCAATTTATTTGAGGTCTTCTAACAAGTTTTTTTCTTCAATACTTCTCTATTAGTTGTCATCACAGTAGTCACACCCTTTCTGGACATAATTGTATCTTTCACACAGTCCATCCATCGTTTCTTTGTTCTTCCCCTACTCTTGAACATACTTGAGTTAAAAATAGTACTAAGCACCCTTCTCGGTGAGCGACTGGCGTACACATAATTAAGGGTATCTGCTTCACGTCAGCCACGCAGCGAATGTTGACGCGAAAGAAAAGGCAATGCACTACTCAATCGGAACCGGTATTACGAGTTACAAAACGCAGTCATTTTTTACGATTCGCCTAAAGTTGTATTCAAAACATAGCATACTCACACTCACATTCGGAAATATTCGGCGTACCGGAATTTGTAAAAATATGAATGGGATCGTTTCCAGCCTGTCTAAAATACGTTATCAATACCTCAATAAGTGTTCCGGTGAATCCGATGTATACCTTACTTACTCTCGTCTCGTCCCACGCCCCTTATCATTTCGGTGAATGGATAATGATACTTATAGGCAGCTATATAGTATTTGTTTATACAAATTTCGTTATTTGTTTAGCAGTCGTCGCGGGCGCAGTGCGTCACAATACTTGCACATACCGTGTGGGCACATCGCGTTTTATTATCATTGTTTTGCCAATGCTATCAACGATAAGTTTTAGATTGAAGTTTTATGAATTAATTGTTTCTTTAAATGAAAACTTTTCGGTGTTTCTGAAATGGCAGACATTTGAGAAACCGGTGTTGGTGCATTTTAAATGTTGTAGTGAAAGTTAGCAGCAGTGGTTTGGTGTTACTCTATGATCATGTTTACATTGTGAAAGTGATTAACCTCCGGAAGGATTAAAGTGAGTCTGCATTTTTATCTTTTTGGGCGCGACTTTTTAATGACGTGTTATAGAATGATCTGGAAGTTTTAGATTTGCAATTTCGGTAATTAAACACGAATAAGCTGTGAATGCTGCATCATGTTGTTTATGCAGACACATACGGCATTTAAATGCCAGCT
Source organism: Polymixis lichenea (assembly GCA_949091785.1). NCBI lineage: Eukaryota > Metazoa > Arthropoda > Insecta > Lepidoptera > Noctuidae > Polymixis > Polymixis lichenea. Next base: position 15,457,024 of record OX420956.1, read on the forward strand.
CATTGCTCGCGAAACGAATAAGATCTGTCAATTAAATATTCTAACAAAACGCACATTTTTATATGAAGCAATTTATTTGTAGTATAGATTAGATCAAGATAATATTATGCGTAAATATTACTCTATTTTACATACAAATCTTACGTCTAGCCTACACAAATCCTATTCCTAACTCTCAGTTACTATCTGAAATACCATCGCTATGTAAAAATTGTTACCACGGTAACCATGGCAACGGTAACCAAGTTGAAATGTTTAGTGACCTCGCGTGAGCCTATTTCAGTTGTAATACAGCGCCGTTCAGTTTAATTAGAGCGGTATTCTTTAACGAAGGTTACTTATTAAAATTTATAGCTGTATATTTAATTTTGATTATTTATATGTGATGTGATTTTTGGAGTTTTGTTTTGGTTCTTACACGTAGAATGAAAGGTATTTATTGTTTGTTAAATGTTCGGTGAAAAAAGTTTCAAAATTCTAACAGTTTTTTTTTTGGGTTTTCTTGCAATTTTAGTTTTGATAGTGTTGTGACGAGGTTAGAACAGTTTATTTGTTTATGAGGTAAATTAATGTATTTACAAAGTGTTAATGACCTGTAACCACGTGTGCTGTTTATGTCACGATAAAGGTTACTAATAATAATATTCACTGAAAAAGTATTAATTATTAGAAATTGTTTTCAACAACAATAAATCCGAGTTTTATTGCAACGCATGATTTAATTTTCGTTTCGCGCGTGTAAGTGGAATAAACGTTATTGTTTTGCGGTCATTAATTGTTTAATAAATTAGAGCGTTCTGTGAGTGAACATTAATTGCGCGAAATTAGAAAGATTATTAACAACTTTCCCTAAAATACCTAGCGTTAAGATATTGTAAAATTAATTTAATTTTTTCAATAACATAACATCACACCTTGTTTTCCCGAAAGGTTGGTAGGCAGAGATGATAGCACACCCACATTTTGCCAGTTGTCTTAGTCCTTTGTCCCTATTACAATGTCCTGTGCGCCTATTGTCAATGTCTCTCTTTCAGAACACGTGTACCAGCAATCTATTGATCGTTTTGTAGCATAAACGCGAAAACAGTCGTGATACGCAAAACAAGACACGATACTTTACGATTTCCGCAATAATAACCCCCAAATTGTAACTATAAGACGGTTTTTTTTTGTATCGTTACAATACACTTAAATGTGACAAAGGCACCATGAGACTTAAAGGCGACTTACTATGGAGTTGCATTTGAAAATTCAACTAGATGAATCACCTACGTCAAATGATTAAAAAAAAAAAGAAAACAATTGCGTCATCATTACTCGGCCTCTGACGTTAGTTCTGCCACCATGAAGGATCGTGAACAAACAGCTGATGTCAATCAAATTGTGGCAAACGTCAAAACGTCACGATACGTTAAGGGAGGGGTAAGGCGATTGTATTACGATAAGAATTTGCCCTGTCATCGTGTATTTCCCGTAGAGAGTAACAGCCTATTTTCTAAGGTTGAAGAAAATCTCATTAGGTTTTCCATCGTTTTTTTTTTAAATATTAGCCTACACTGTCCCCACTGCTGAGCAAAGGTCTCCCCCAAATCCTTCTAGGCATTCTTCTCTCCACTGCGTGGAGACTATTGCGCCAGCGGTCACTGCATGCGGCATTCCATTGTTAAAATAATTAATTATTATATGTTCTCTCTGTGTCCTAAAACAACAGTTGACTTAAAGTAGTTTGGACAAGAGCAAAATAATTTCAAAGTATACCTGCAGGCGGTCAATTCAAGTCAATAAAAAAAGAAAGTACATAAAAAGTCCATTTAAAAACATTCAAGCGCCATTAAATACGCGGCCTCACTACAAATGTCTTTTTCATCTCCCTATTGTATATACTAATGTCATCTCTTTCGTTCTCAGGGAGAGGAGCGAGAAGAAAGCTCAGATGCTGTTCAACCAGGAGGCGATCATCGAACAGAATAGGCAGCAGCTTTATGAACAGCAGTTGAGGCAGGTCAGTGACGTTGAGATAGGGCATGTCAAGGTCGTTAATGGCGGAGTTTAGAATGAGTTGGAATTTAAGGTGGATGCGGTTAGCTGCCCGCGAAATTCAATTTTCTTCAGTTTTTTTTGCAATTTTCAGGTCAGTGTCAGTGTATGTTGATTGAAATATGATTCGTGGTCGTAACAAATATGGCTATATTGAATTAAAATCATTAAAATAATTTAATTTCTATAATTATTTATTTATTTCATAAAGTGTGGTACAATCTGTTACAGTAAATATAATTTTGCACTTTAGGGTTAAATCGAATAGAAAGAAAGTAATGTAATTGAATCTGGCGTCCTAGCTAGGTTACATGGTAACCTGTATTAAGGATCGCCAGCCCAGGTTCCCACGGGGGCACAAACATTTTAATAGAGACTGCTTAGGAGGACTATAAGGTGCAAACCTATTTAACTTTACGTGTGTGTGTTTTGTGATGTAGGTGTGCTGTGAGTGTGTGTTTTGTGATGTATGTGTGCTGTGTGTGTGTTTTGTGATGTAGCTGTGGTGTGTGTGTGTTTTGTGATGTAGCTGAGGTGTGTGTGTATGTTTTGTGATATAGCTGTGGTGTGTATGTTTTGTGATGTAGCTGTGGTGTGTGTTTAAACGAAAGTGGAAGAGGTTGAGTTTAGTTACGGAGCATTAGAGAAGTCACTACGATTCCACATTCGTGCAGCAGATATTCGGTGTCGTAGTTTAAACTGGTTAAAAAGTCCGTTATCTGTTTTTTACACATTTCGTAAGAGGATTGATTATAAAGGGATAGTTTTGTTTATTCTGTCACCAATACAATACATAAAATCACCAATACAACCTTTTAAGTTTATTTAATCCCATTGAATAACTACATACATAAACTCTTCTTTCCATGGGGGTAGGCAGAAGCTACAGAACGCCACCTGCCTTACTTTTATTGTTTCATCTGTGGCTAAATATAACTCTCTTTTTTTTAAACAGGACTCAAGGGTCTAAGCTGAAAACCAGCGCTTAGCAACTCGCTAGGGGGACCTAAGCATAATTATTTTATATTTAAAGAAAACAAATAACAAATGACTCAAATGTGTTATAGTCTATTCGCGTTAAGAAAATAGTGACTCATCGTTGTCATTCAGCTTAGCCACGCCCCTTGACCAATTAGATCATAGTAAATTAGAAAGCCGTGTTCAAATTGACCAGTTGAAGTAAGCCCTTCCGACATACACTAAATTTTACTATGATCTAATTGGTCAAGGGGCGTGGCTAAGCTGTGTGACAACGATGAGTCACTATTTTCTTAACGCGGATAGACTATAGTTACCATATTTCTTAACCCTATGTTAGTAAATAACCTACACACAATAATGCTGACGATTAAACGTTTTGCTTCCGGTATTATAGTTTTGTGTATATGTGTACTAGCTGTAATACTGGAGACAATAAACATAATTCTATTATATTCTTATATATTAGTTTAATGACTAGATTTTTAAAATGATTATATTTCTGTAAATATATACGTGTTACGGTCGCGAATCATATGTTGTTCAACATACAGCCTGACTTGCAAATTGCAAAAAAAATGCAAAAAAAAAAAATCGTTCCCAACATTTGAATTTCACGGACTAATACTTTGGCGCTTCCAGCTTAAGTATTATTGTCTCCGAGGTGAACTAGTCTTTGGACTGAAAGAGAGAACCAGACTAGTAACAAGAGATTTTATACCGTCAATAGTACCTACTTTATAAATGTAACTTTTTTAAATTTTCTTATAATGTCGTTGACCACTTCTTACCAACTTGAGACTTTATAGAACAGATATTCTTCGATTATACTGTGTTTTACACAGATGCAGATGATACAAAACCAGCAGCAAGTGGGACCTGTAGAGCAGGGCCTTGCAGCAGGGCTACTCAACGGCGTCGGACAACAACCCCTGACAGGCGTACAGTGAGTTTACTTTAATTCTAAACTATATTGGTGCATAGCAGCGGCGAGGTGTCAATTTTTCTAAGAGAATAGCCGAAGCGAAGTCGCCTATAATTTACTGACTTATCAATAAAGAGTACTCACTATCATTCTAAAATGAATATAGGAATGTAAAGAATTAAATACAATGAAATTGAAATACTACATCTGTCTCTGTCATAACCCGTTGTACAGCGGCTTGCTCTTGTCCATATCAAGCGGGGCCACGTGACCTAAAGTGACATCATTTTGGGATCGCGTTATATGAATTTTTAGTTCCCGATTATGACGTTTTGCCGGGTTAATTTAGATTTTTTTTTGTTGTAACACAAAGGTAAAAATAACCGCTTTTGTTGTTTCAATGTTATGGTGAATTAAATAGCCGGAGTGTAACTATATTTTTTGACAATACTACCCACTATTGAATTGACGTGCCATTTTTTTTATAGCGATAGATTTGTCGATGCGAATCCCCAAAGGGAAGCCGGTAGGAATTGTGTTATATGGTGCTTTCGCCACTGGTGCATAGCATAATCAGCCTATAATGCTCCCACTGCTGGGACACAGACTTCGTCTCTTCGTGGAAATGTCACCACGCGAGCCCAGTGTGGGTCGGCAGATGTCACATGTCATCGAATTTATGGTTCTAAGACATGTCGGTTTCCTCACAATGTTTTCCTTCACCGTTTTGAGAGCAGTGGTGATGAAATAGTTTATATTTGGACACATTTTTTTAAATGTTTTAATCGTTTTAATTAAGCAGAAACATCATTTTCGTTTTCGCCTGAAAATCTATTTTCGGTCGGACCCTAATTATTACCATTATCAAACACTCTTCCAATTAACTACCATTCTCTCTCCAGACTCGACCCCCAATCGCAACTCCTCCAGTGCCAGCAGCAGCTGCTCCAACAACAGTTCCAGCAGCTGAATAACGAGGATGCTGCCATGAAGCTGCTGCAGCAGAACTTTATGCAGGCCAGGATATCGCCCTCCATGGCCACCGACCAACAGATTTTGCAGAATAAGATGTTTTTGGAGCAGAATATGAAACAACAGGTTTGTGTCCTAACTAACAGGTGTTACGGGAATGTAAAGGAAATATTTTTTCTTAGATTGGAGCCAAATGTTATCTGAAAGACTGATACTTGATCTGGTGTCGAATCTAGTAATGGAGGTTATGAAGGGTAAAAGAAATACCGTGTTAGCTAAATTAGTCATTGAATGTAGATTAAATTGTTTTTTTTAAATTTCGAAACCATTAAAATGAAAGTAAGAAACATCAGCGTATTTATATGAAGTGCATTGAAAATATATAAAGGCAAAGTTATGTTAATTTCTTGTTAATGTACAATGTACATATGTAAGATGATTTTTTGAAACTGTTTTGTTTAAAGTAGTAACATCGCATTGGCGCATTATAGCTGTAAGGGTGTTATGTACGAAATTTTAAATAAATAAATAAATTCGATTTATAGGAGTAAGTATATTATGTTCTTTTGAGTTCAATCCTAGAAAAACATTGCTAATATTGTCTTAATTTGTTCTCCAGGTAATGATGGAACAGAATCTCATCAACCAGCAAATGCTGGAACAGTCAGTCCAAGGCCAGGTTCTAATGGAGCAGCAGGTCCAACAGAACCTAATGGAACAGGCCCCCTCACAAACTCAGCTGCAACCAAGCCTCCTAAACCAGCAGTTAACAGCTGAAATCAACAACCAAAACCAGGTCTTACAGCAGCAGATTATTCAACAACAGCAGACCATAATAGCTCAACAAGCTGCCGCCATACAGCAGAAACAGTTCGAAGAACAGTTCACGGCTCAAGAAAATATCATCACAGGTCCTCAGAATCTCGTCCAAGGTCAAATGTTAGACCCATCTCTTCAAAACCTACAGAATATTCTAGCTCAAATTATACAAAGGCCTGATACACTGCAATCAAGAAAGGAGTCGGAATCTGAAAACCAACAACAGCCCCAACAACAACAACAACAACTACAACAGCAACAAATGACACAACAACCGCAAGAGAACGTCGAAATGCAACAGAATCAGGAACAAGAAGCGTTGCAGCAACAGATGCAGAATCTTATATCAACACAGATTCAGCAACAGAATATGAACTACCATCAGGGCCAACAGTTCCAACAGCCGACGTTACAACAACTAGGTGTTGATCCAAGCTTCCTCGCGCAACAACAACAAGTGTCGCAAGCCCAACAACAAGTCGCCCACGCTCAACAACAGCTTGATATGCAGAAGCAAGTGTTGGCTCAACAACAGCTAGTCTTACAACAACAGATCATAAGTCAGCAACAATTCCAAATGCCTGGTCAGACTCTCTCTCCGCATCATTTTAGGCATTTCCAACAACAACAACAGTATTTAGCACAACAGGAATTACAACTTCAAACCCAACAGAACATTATAACTCAAAACTGGGCGATGCTACTCCAGAAACAGCAACTTATGGATCAACAGCAGCAGAAAGTGGAAGAAGCTCTTAGGTCTCAACGTCCTATGTATCAACGCCAGGGTTCAGAACAGAGTCAGATCAGTTCAGCTGATGTCCACGATCAGCAACAAGTCATGATGCCTGATCAGTACGGTCAGAAACCTCAGCTTCAGCAACAAATGTCTGTAGATCAGATGCATTATGCTAAACAGAGGTCTGATGATCACTATCACCAAATCCCGAGTATGCAGGGCCAGTCTCTTCCACACAACATGCAAATGCAGCAGAACTTTAGTGTGGTACAGCAAAACGAAAGGCAGATATCTAGTCATGAAGGCACTCCCGTGCAGAATTACACTGCCAATCCTTTGCAGATGTACCAGCAAGGTCAAAGTCAACCAGTTCAGATGATGCAGAACATATACCAGTCCAACCAAATGGAGCAATCGATACCGTCTTCAGTGGCCGCGACTATGCCTCAACAAATTGCACAATCAGTCCAAGATACTATGCAACAACCGCAGATGACAGTCCCCCAGTCTTTACCGCAGTCGATGACAACAGTTCCTCAGTCGTTACCACAGGTAGTACATTCAGTGCCTCAGCAGCCAATGCATACAGTACCTCAAACTTTACAGTCGTTACCACAAGCTATACAGTCCGTCCCTCAAGGGTCTTCCTTACCACATCCAATACAATCAATTCAGCAGCCTGTGCAGTCTTTACAGCAACAGACGCAAGTTCAACAACAGACGCAAGTTCAACAACAGACGCAAGTTCAACAACAGTTGCAGCCGATGCAACAACAGATCCAAACTATGCCGTCTACTCAAGTCCAGATGCCGCAGCCTGTTCAATCAATTCCGCAGCCTTTGCCTTCAATGCAACAGCACCCTCAAGTCCACCAGGTCCCTATAACCCAGGATATGGTACAGCAACCCCAGCCCCAGCAGTTGACCCTCCCAGCGGAGCAGGTGGAGAATGGGTACCAGAGTAATGGTGCTCAGAAGGAACAGTTCCATACTCCGTTGACGGAGTTTCCTAACAACCATGCTGAGGCGATAAGGCAACCTGAACTTAGTTCTGTTGAGGAGAAGCAGGCGGAGACCCAGCAACAAGAAGGTTAGTTCTAAAAAATATTTTTTTTTTTTTTTAATGTGGATGCACAAAAGTACCTCATAAAATTTAAATTTTCTGATGTTTCCACTTTAAAAGTGATTTTAAAGCAATGTTTTTACTATAATAGATGGTGGCAGTGTAAGGTGGATGTTACACGCAAGATTTGTAGATTTAATTATATTACGCTGTTCTGGTATTATAATAGAAACTATGTTACCGTCCACTTATCAGTTTTTAATCCCGGCTTTAGTGTTCATGGGATTAAGAGGACCGACATATTTCTAGAAAGTGTGGCCACAGGCAGTGTTGATCGCATTAGTTGACATCGTGGTTTGTCAAATTATTTGAATCCAACAGTGTTCTTGCAGACTTCCGAAAAATGTACAGGACAAAGCTTAGATTGATTTATCTAGTTAAACATCATAAAAAGTTATTCTATTAGTAAGTTAAAATAACAGCCACTTTTGTAATTCCCAGCGGGTACAGCAATATCTTCTCCGATAACAAGCGAAAAGAAGTCCCGGGGTTCAAAGAAACGTTCCCGGGAGAAAGACAAGCTGCCCAAGCTGACCGTCTTAGAGGTGAATGAAGCGGCCACCGTGGTGGAGTGCCAACTGGAGTCCAAGTCCAAGACTGTCACCTTCAAGTTTGACGTCACTGACGTCAATCCGGAGGAGATAGCTAGTAACCTGGTGAGTAATGCAATCCTTATAGCCGAACATTTCCCCTCCAGATAAGTTCAAATGAAAGGATCTGCCACAAATTCTATCTGGGCGATAGTGCCACGTTGTAAAAGTGGCTAAAAGAAATTTAAATGTATTTCAAACTTTTGTAATGTCGAGAGGCAACGTCGAATCTGAAAAAGAAAAGAAATAAAAATACGTTTATTTGCGGTAAGATATGACGCAAAGAAAAACAATACAATAAATATAAAGTTAGTTAAAATATGCGTCATATCAACACAAATGGCTATCGCTCAGCTTAATGCTGTGACTCTGTGTGAGCCAGAGTCATAGCGTTTGCCTAGGCAGGGTTACATGTGCGTGTTTTCACCGAGTGCGACAGGTGAAAACATGAAAAATATAAATGTTAGTTGCCTGCTCATTTAAAACCTTTCTATTAAAAAAAAAAACAAGGCTTTTGGCACAGCATTGTTTCAGTTGCTAAGCTATTGACTCTTTGTTTTCTAATTCAATGAAGAGAACAAAGTTAGTGCATAAAAATAATAACATTTCTGGTTGTTTTCAGGTGTCGAACAATCTACTCCCGGAATGGCAGAGCGCCACGTTCATGGAGCTCATCAAGGACATCGTGAACCAGCTGATCAGCAACCCTGGAGTCACGCCCGTACTCAACCCGGCACACCACTCGGCACTGAGGCTCAACATTGACAAGGTAATAGGCAATAACATCCATTACTGAGAAGTGTCTTAATTACATTCTAAAATGCTAATTAACCACAAAAAATCAACATTTTTATTTAATCGGTTAGTGCCATAAAAATGCATTTAAATTTTACATTTTCATATTTTGCGCGTAATTTGACGAAAACGCTGGACGCAGTGGCCGCCATATTGGTTTGTGGGTATGATGTCAGTTTGCTGTGTAAACAAATGCGCTGATATTTTGTATGATAATTGTTTATACTTTAAAAAATTAGTTATTATTCTACTTATCGTTGGTTTGCTGTTCCTGAATGTAAGATATTATTTCAATAAAAATTACTTTGGTTACGAAAATAATAAAAGTACAAAGTTGTACAGTTGATAAGTAAAACAGCCGTATGACGTAATAACTTGGCGGCTAATATTTCATGGTGTTCAAAAACAAATGAAAAAAAGAAAACTGATATCTATGAATTAAAATTTATTTTGTTATTTCATGAATTAAAACTAACATTTTCCGACTGCTTTTTGTCTAAGTTATCTCAATAATATATTTTTAGATTTTTTCTTATATACAGTAAAATACCCTAAGGAATCTGGTGCGAAAATATGGATAAAACAATTATACAGTACGCAGTGGGACTCAAGCAATAGGGAAACACGACCGGCCCTGAATGTTGGAAAAAGTTGTAATTCTTAATAACTGGCCTCAGTCACTTCACTTTGCCCTGACGCTTCGCACGCGTTCACGCTATACATAGGAAAACAATTGCTATAAATGATGTTCTACTTACCGTTATGTCTCGTAGAATAATACGTATCAGTAAGAAATAGAACCTTCAAGCTCAAACATACCTTTTGGCGATTATAACATTTAAAATTCTCAATACTTCACACTAATCTTTTACTTTTTACTCGTTTCCAGACTGACTACGACTCCGAAACAACCGAACGCGAGGAAAACCTCACGGATTCGAACCAGGACAACTCGGAGTGCACCACGCCCACGGCGAGCCACGACAACATCGCGGCCGAGCTGGCCTACGACCTGCCCGAGCACAGCGAGCCCGCGCCGCCCGCGCCGCCTGCGCCCGCGCACGACGCCGTGGCCAGGGCCGCGCACGTGGACACGGTGGCCAGGAAGATCAGTACTGCCTCGTCTATAGGTGAGGCTAGCTGTGCCCGCGTGGTGCTTACAAATTATCCCACCGGAACGCGTTATAATACCCTATGTTAAACCTTAAAACATCCGCTATTTGCTAGTGGAAGCTCTGTCAAAATTGGTCCAGCCGTTTCCGAGATAAGCCGGAACAAACAGACAGAAACACAAATAAAATAAAATAAAATATAAATACCATACTTTCATCTATGTATAGTATATATACTTTCATTACAAATAGACACTTTTTATTTAAATGTTTAGATATTTTATAGTAATGTAACAACAGAGTAAATACAAAGAGGAGACGGCCTAAACAACTGTGCGCTGTGATTCTCAACTAGCTCCTGACGTCATCAAGTAGGCGTGGCCTTCATCAATGTACTGTTGGCGCTCGTCCTGTCAACTCCTGTGCCCAACTTTGTTTTTCAGCATATTCACGCTAGAAGAAAAAGGACTAAAATGTTGTATTTTATCTTGTAAAAACAACTCGGATAGACGCAGGGGCGTACCAATAGAAAATGGCGCCTAGGGCACGTATCACATTAGCGCCCCTTCGTAAATTATCTGCTCGGTCTACGCTGAGCAAAGCTAGGTCGCATAACTTTTCCTTAAAGAGAATTTGAATAGAAATAGGCAGATTTTGAAATACACTTTCATTCCCATACTGCACAATATATTCAAATAGCTCTTCAGATTTCTTAGATATACGTAAAAGTATGAAATGGTTTATTGATGTTTTTTTTTTTTAATTTTATAATTAGCGACTTTTTGCGCCCCCTTCAGTAGGCGCCCAGCGGGTCTAAAAAGGCTACATTAAGCAATTCCTCTAAAATTGATTCATTTCCTGAATTCCCCTATAATTCTGCAATTTGACATTTTACTTTAATAAAGCAATTCATAATTTGGTGACCATTTTACGAATTTCCATACAAAACTGTCAAATAGATAAACTGCGTGCTGTCAACGCAGATAATATTATGAATTGTCAGTTTGTGACAATTTCACGATTTTAAATATGATCATATTATGATTCTGCCAAAGTGGCCTTTTTAGACCTCCAGAGCTCGTGCCCTGCCTGTCCTCCCTTGTTACGGCTCTGGATAGACGTTCTGATGTTATCACATTTCATTTGTAAGAGTTTGCGTGCGTAACTCATCAAAATAGTTCTAGAAAAATCTCTGAGCGTAGGTGTCTCCAATTATAGTTCTACCCGACACAAGATGGCGACACTTTGTGTCATGGGAAATAAAAATATTTAGATAGGTACGTAGAGCTCAGTGTTAATATATTTTAATAATCCTACGTGCTGAGATTTGTTCAACATTCATTCTTAAAGACCGATATAAAAACTACAAAAATTGATATTATTTTGTAGTTTTTATATCGTTTTGTAAACAAGCCGCCATAAATCGTCAATTATGAACCACAAACGTAAACATAGCAAAAAGACAGGGCCGTAATTAGAATCCAATTACTGTACCGAATAACTGGCAACAAAAAAAACGTGCTTTAGTTAAAATTAATTGAGACTCAATTTTGTGGCATAATATGCATGAGGCAGGCTGTTTTAAGATCCTGAGAACTCTTCATGATTATCCTGTGAACTATATTCTCTTTTTAAAACCAAAATATTCAACATACATGACAGTGACCAAGATTATGTCTGGACTTTTGAAGAGACTGTGACCTTTATGTTTGTTTCGGAGTGTCTTCTCAGAGACAACACCGACCTCGTCCAGTTTATAAAGTTTATTGACGTGTGATTAAAGTGTTTGTATGTATAAATAAACCTTTTTACAGAAACAAATATAGGCAAGCCCAAACTGCAGAAATGGGACTAAAATAAATTTAACTTGCTTCTAGTTTGTATTTTGTTACTGCGCATGGAAACCCTGCGCTAATCAATGGAGCGATTCTAACGAAACTGTAATACCTGAACATTGCAGGTGACGATGTAATTCCATGTAAAAAACAAGTTTTTCAAACTTTTATAGTAGCTCTAACAATAAAATAATGTTATTCTCCCAGGTTCCAATCAATCGGACGGCGGATCAATGGCGCCCGAACGCTCCGGCAGTACAGAATCACAGAACGGCGAGAAGAAACAATCGAAACCAACCCGAAAGATATCCAGATTTCTAGTCAGCCCCGTGGTCGACCGCGGCGAGAATGTTCCCGAAGAAAAACCCATCCCCGAACCCACGGAAATTAAGGAACCCACGAAAGAAGTTCAAGTCAACGGCCTCCCAGAAAAGGAGGTCCCTCCTTCGCTCCCGCCACAAGAATATGTACCCACTAAACAGTATTCAGTACCTACGCAGATTCCTCCCCCAGTAGAAATAAGACCAGAAATCCAGCCAATAGAAAGACCTGTCGAAGTACCAAAAGAAGTGCCAGTAACTGTCACTATGGTGCCGGCGCCTATAGTGTCAAATATACAAACTGTTCAGACAATGCCCCAAGCTCCTGTTCAAAATCAAAATCTCATTCAGAATCCTATGATCAACGCTTCGAATTTACAACCAAACTTGACCACACCTTTACAAATAACCACAGATACGCCGTTATTAGGGTTGAGTCAAGTGGGGACCCCTATGGGGGTGGGTGGGGAACTGGGCCTGAACATGGGTCTGCAGGGGGTCGCGCTAGGGATGACCACGCAGCAGAACTTGACGCCCACGCCCGGGGTCAACGATACGATGCCTAATGCGGAGAATATACAGAGGATGTTGTTGAAGCAAAATATTATGAAGTAAGTGAATGTTCTTAGTAGCTTTGTGATGTATGTTTTTTTGTTGGAATAACTGTTTATTTATGCAGATGTTATGAAAAGGCATAATGGTTTTCGAACTCGATTGTTAACCTCTCTTCATGAGCGTACGGCTAAGTCACGAACACTTTGTTCTGTCGATGTAGCTGATTTTGATCTAAATGTAGTGGCAAGAATTCAAATAATAATTACAATTCTTTGGTTACTTAGTACTTACCGGCTTATTTATTTCGCCAACAAATAAAGAAGGTACAAAAAGAAAATACGTTTCTTGGGCACAAACTAAAGGCACACAAAATACAGCAAGAAAGAGTAAAATAAAAAACAAATAAATGCTGCCCTTTTCAGTGAAACTTGAAACATAAAATTATGTTTTTTCATTTCCATTTCATTTAAAGAAGATAGCTTCATAGAAGACAAATGAAGTACAGAAAGTCCTTTTAATCTTTGTTTATTTATATTTGCTTCACAGTCAGCAACAAAATCTATCCGGGCCCAACCTACTAGGGTTGCTCAACCAGCCATCTTACCCACAACCAGACCTCGGTCTACACAACACTATACTCAACAATGCACAGCCTGGTGAGTTTATATTTACAACATTTTCTTTTTCTAATAATTGTTTTTGTTTTATAAATTAGAGTTAATGGGTGCTTGCAAAAAGAGGCACATTACAGTTCAAGAATACCCCGTAATTTTTGCATATACATATAATTATATCAACATTCACAGTGCACATCGATCAATATGGTCCCACGTGTGAGGACCTATGGGCTGCGTCAGGGAACGGTATTAGCGTTGCTTTTTTACGAAATACCGAAGTGTCAGCCTGGAAGTCTGATAACCAGTTCAGGTTCAGGATGTGGAGGTCAAATAGCTCATGTAAAATACTGGTATTCAGCTGCATCCGGTTAGACTGGAAGTTGACCCTAGCTTTGTTGAGAAAAGGTCAGGCACATTACTGTTATGAGTGAAGTGTTAGGCGACCGACTTCTCAAACGATTTTGATCCATATGCGGTGCAACTATGGCCTGTCGCTTTGATATGCCTTGTAAATGGTTCCTCTTTATGCAAGCACCCTTTAGTATTAATGTGTTACACTTTTTTGTGTTCCCCCCTAGTACACTCTGTGGCCCTAGTGTGAGTTTCGTTTAACCATTTCGATCTAACACATCGACCGCGTTCGGCGCTCCGATTGGTCCTTCACCAATCCAGGGCCAATCAGAGCGGTCGATACGTTAGATCGAGGTGCTTAAAAGAAACTCACACTAAGGCCTCTGTTTGTTGTTTCATACTTTTAGCAAATAAAACTAGTAACACTATTTCCTTCTATGTTTTCCCTGAATGAACTGTTTTAATTTATGTCTATCTTCTAGTGGTTTTACGTAAAACGGTCAATTTGTATCACAACGGAGCCTTAAATTTTTCGGGAATCAAGGTTTGTTTTTTTGCTATGCCTTTCCATGAGATAAATTCACGTTTTAGTTACATTTATCTGTCAATCTGCAGCCCAGTCAATCCAAATAATGCTGGACAGTATATTTTTAATGTTAGCCTATATTGTGTCTCAGTGCTGGGCAAAGGCCTCCCCTATTTCCTTCCAAAACCCTCTGTCTTGTGCGTTCTCTGGCCATGTTCGCCCTGTAAACCTTATCAGATCGTCACGCCACCTTCGCCGTGATCTACCTCTACAGCGATGTCCTTGTTCAGGTAACCAGTGAGCGACGATCTTTGCCCATCTCTCCGGAATACATAATTTATACAGGGTGTAACAGAATCCCTATTGCTATCCTTAAGCACTAAAGATAACAGCTGGTATAGAATCACTACACATAGTTTCAACTCAAAATAAAATACTCTAAGAATTGATACCAAATTTTCGGTTTCATATGTTTCTTAAATTCAAATCATAACAAACGTGTCACCGTACTACGTAGGTCAATAACTTTCGAGTGACGTGTTTGTTTCAATTTGTTCTGGTATCAATGTATTAAAAATTCTCATTACTTCCGAACATGTAGAGATAGGGTTAAAAAACCCTTCCAACATCGTTTGAAATCATCCAAAGAAGTCGTGCCCTTGGTATGTATATACCTTTTCTGTTACACGTTTTATATGTAGTTTGTCGTCACTCTTATGAAATTATGGAAAAGTTTTCATTTGCACTCCTAAAATGATATTTGACCCTTTCATGTAAACTGAAATTAGCAATTTTATTTGAAATTTCATTAGCAACAATATAAAATTCTTTTCTGAGTATTTAATGCACGGTCCATCTATATCTACGCAGTCGGTCAGTGCAAAGATCGTTTTTAAACTAACTCTTTATCAAGTGTCGAAATAATATAAAACCTACGACCCACTGTGTAGAATAGTTTCTGTGTGATATCCGTACGGTAGGCTACATAAGTTGCTTATCACTAAACATTTTGCATAAGACCTAAACTGAAACAATTACTGTTGAAAAGTTTTTGAATGAACAAAACTATGATTTAGGTAAATTCTAACTGCAATGGCAGCGTGGTTGTTATTCGTAGAGTTTTCCTATAGAAGTAAAAAGGTTGTGGAGTGAGAAGAAAGGGGAACAAAAATAAATTTATCAAGAATCAAAATATGTTATTTCACAATTAAACCTACATGGGCGCTTATAAAACGTCAGAAGCTAGATGCACAGTTCCAATTTTTCGTTTCGTATAGAGCAAAGCCGGCAAGAAAATCCGGGGTTACTCTTTAAAAAATATCTAGCTTTTACAATGTTTCTAATTACAGTATTTTATATTCAAGCCCACAAAAAAAATTATGTTGCTTGAATTTTACAACTAGATTCTGCACGCGTCAGTAACCACGTGAAGGCTGGATTATATTATCCCACGGGAGCGTACCACCGGATTAAAAATACCCTATGTGTGTGCCAAATTTCATCTAAATCTATTCAGCCGTATCTGCACCAATCTAGAACATACGTCCAGAGAAACTGTAGAAAGTAATTTTTCTGTAAGGATACAAAGATAATGCAATAATACCTTACCTTGTAGCTTTTGCTAAGGTTCTTCTGCAAATGCCAAGCGACTTATGTCCGCTCCGTACAGCACATAACCGTACCCTGCATCCCGTGTGTGACTAACCCGTGTTGTGACGTCAGCGCCCATGATGGCCGCGCGCCTGCCGCCCCAGTACCAGCAACAGAAGTACTACCAGCCGATGCTGACCAACGAGTTTATTGGTAACCACCTCTTTTGCCTTCTTTTCTTTCTTTGTTTGCGTGTGTCTATGTGACTTTGAGAAGGGAATCGATACCACAGTTTTATTTAAGACTTAAATAAATAAGGCTAGTTTTATTTAAGACTTAAATAAATAAGGCTAGTTTTATGTTTATTGATCTTGGGTAACGTGAAACTATATTCAGGTATACGGCTGAACGAATGAAACGTTTATTGCTAAACATAGGCTTCTCAATTACTTATTAATAGGGTCGCCAGATGGATTGATGACCGCAGTATTCATACATTTATATTCGGTATCCTTCCGGTTGCTAAAAATTGTTAGCACCGCGGGCTGGTACAGATGGCTTTTTACACATAAATAATTGGTCAGCTTTTGCTTAGAAAACTGCTGATTCATGATGTTGCTTTTTTACACATATGCTGCAGGAAGGGCCTTTAGGCTGGGCACTGCACCGTTTCATCTTATTTCAGCTTATCCGAGTATTTTTATCAAATTTTATTTTCTTTTGTAATTCCCGACTAGTTAAAGCCCGCCATGCGTTGCAAAGCCTTCCTCATTTTTTTTTCGTTAGGCACCATCTCCGGCGCGCACGCAACAACTTATCAAAGTTTCGCCGAAGTAGGTCGAGCCGTTTACGAATTTTTGCGTGACTAACGCACGGCAATTTATATTTATATTAACGATAATTATATAGATGATTGTACCGACTTCTTTCTCAGTCACAGTGTTATTAATATTTTAGTTATAATTATTTTATGTTATCGCACCACTTTTTTATGTTGGCTTTAATACATTATCTGTTACACAGCACATAGTTTTAGTTATTTTTTTGAGCTTTAGTTAAATATGCCCATCATACTTTTATGAAGTAAAATAAAGGAAGGTTCGTATTAGTAGTCGATGTTTTATTTTAGTTTGCTTTGAATGATTGATTTTATTATACTCCAGAAGCTTTAATTGTTTTTGAGTATCCCATTAGGGGAATTAATAATGGTTTTCAATTTCAGGCTAAACAAATATCATATCACAGCTATCAATGTTGCCTTGGTGGAATTTATTCGATTTTTTTAGAACGATAGGGTCGGTCTAAGTCTACATGGTTTCAGTCTAATGTTAGGGCGGATTTTAGGACGGTATTGAAGCATTGATTTTATTCATCAACTAGGGTAGATTAGTAAGAAATCTGTCGTATTTGAGTGGAGATTTATGATTGTGTATCTTTATGAATAAGGACGGCAGGCTAGGTGGCAGCACTGAAACGTCAGGTCCGGGTACCTGTCAAAAGTGTCGAAAGCGCCTACGGACTGAATGGTGAACGAAAGAATGAAACGAATGACATCAAATATTTTAAGTTCATTGTCAAGCTGAAAGAGCTCTTGTGAAAGTGGCGCCAACTGGTGGCTTGAATATTCATGAAAACTCTCATTGGTACGCATAGTTCAGCGACCACGCGTCGTTTATACGGTCCGATTTACTATAAATTACAAACTAAAAACGTGTACTGACTGAAGACCTACCATTAAATAAATAAGGTATAACCTTATCAAAAGTGCTGAAACAGATATAAAAAAGGCCAACATTACCAACAAACACAAATAATAATACTCTATTTCTCGCCAACACAGGATTCAATCCCCTCTTTCCGTCATCAGCTCAGCAGCAAGCCCTGCAGTCGTCAGTGAATCAGCTCGCAAGCCAGCAGATGAGCCAACTGGGCATGATGGGCCTGGCCCCCCCTCTGCCCCCCCTCGCCCCGCAGGCGCTCGCCTTCCAACATCAGAACATCGCACAGATGGGCCTCAACCAGAATCTAATGGGACAGAATCTTGGACAGAACTTGGGTAACTACACAGGTAGTTGTCTTGCTTGCTTTATTTTGGATTTGCTCGCGTAAATCTTACAAACGTAATGGGCATCGATTATGATCTTAAACATCATTCAGCCAGCTGCCTACTGCTAGACATAATAGGCCTTCCTAATTGCACGCCATTAAGCTCCATCCTCGGGTACTCTTATTTAACTGTCGTCAGCCACCCAGCTAAGATCGTGGCGCCACCTAGCCTGGGCCGTCCTACACTATGCTTGCCATACATAAATGCTTATGTGGATATGGATATTCCTGGACTCTCAGATGTATTGTCAATCCCAAAATCTGTAACAGATTTGTACAGCTAAAATATTTGGGCCGCTTACTTCATCGAGAGAAGTCTCATACTTTATCGTGACATCGCTAGGCGATTGGTAGACTTTCCTGGGCCATTTTATTTTAGAACTGGATGCTGTTGGTATGTAGTTCTTATTACAATTATAGATATCATCGTTTTTTTTTTTTGTGGGTGGGAAATCATCAAATGACTTCTCCCGCTCTGGGTGGAGCAGGAGGGCGTGTCAGACTTTTACTGACTAAAACCCACCCATGTTCTCTCAGCTGCCCGTATGCCAGGGGCCGCGGTATCTCTTTCGAACAACCCGCACCCCTGGCAGGCATCGGCCCTTGTGGGCCCCACCAGCTGCTGCTGACGTCCCCCTGCGACGGGTCAGCACAGTGGCCCCGCCGCCTACCACTTTTCGGCCGCAGGGGATAGGGAGAGCGGCCAACGCTATACCGACACTCCTCTTCCCCTGCGGCCCCACCGCGTCCGCCATCAAACGGTGGCGGCCCCGTCCAGGCCACGGAGGGGAAGAGCGCTACTCAGAAGTACCGACTCCTCCTCCGCCGCAGCCTGTAACTCTCAGCCGCGATGCCTCCCATTCAACATCGCGGCCCGCCTCAGTTGCGATGCACCTCACCGCAACCTACTTTTTGGCCGCTACGTCGTCGGCTTGGAGGCACAAGCCCTGACGAGCGGCCCCACCTTGGGGTTCCTCTTCGCTTCACCGTGGGAGGGTGACCACGGTTACTGAGCCCCCCCGCAACGACAATGCGGGAACCCCACTGGGGGGGATAGATATCATCTTTACACAACACAATCAGTCTATAATGTTTTCAATGCTGGGACAATGACGTCCTCTCTGTGAGAGGAAGTGGGCCTTAATCCACCACGCGGACCCAGCGCTGGTTAGTCTCTTCTAAATCTTTACACAAGCATCTTCAAAAATAACCCACATTTGTTTCAGGTCTAGCAAGTCAGAACTTAGGATTAGGCGGTCAGAATCTCATAGGCGGGCAGAACCTCGCGCTAGGCGGTCAGAACTTGGCTCTAGGAGGGCAGAATCTAGGATTAATAAATCAGAACCTTGGGCAGCTAGTGGCACATCGGGCGGTGCATCATGCGTTAGCAAGGAGGGCTGTTGATATGGATATGGCAGGTAAATCCTACAAGATTTTGAGTATTTATTTTTATTTAAGTAAATAGGCATCTTCTGAGTGCGCTCGTTCTATAGAGAAGACTGGTTACGGAAAGGATCGCAGACCTCGACACTTACTCTTTAGGGGATTTCGGCTTAAGGTCAGTTCACACCGAGACGGATGTAACGCGACGCTGAGCGCACTGTTTTAAGATACCGATACAATATCAATCTTATTTACTACACGAGAAGGTATCTTTTCAGTGCGAATGTGAACGAGTATCGAAGTACGCTGAAATGAGCCGTGCTACGCATCGTATATACTTTATGTAGCAAATAAGTTCAGTTTTGTATTCCGATGAAATCTTGTTACTCGTGTTCTGGACCCACCTTATTTGGGGACGGCCCAATTTGTATTTATCTTCCATTCTCAACATAATAGATTACTAAATGCAAACTTTGTGACAGGCATGACGAACGTGAACTCGACGGGCTCGTCCCAGCCAAGCACGCCGAACAAGGCGCACTCCTACAACGAGTACATGCTCACACTACAACACAAGCTGGCCTCCATCTCTAATAGCGTGAGTATATTTTACGTATAAAATTTTGTCGTGTTATGGCTCCTCTAAAATTTTTATCTCGCTAGACGTACAGTAAGATTTGCTGAGGCAAAAAAATATTCTTAGTTTTTTTTTTCGTTTCGAGGGTCTATTTATATTTTATGTTACTTAAACTGTTGCCCCAGTAAGTGGCCACGTTTATTGCTGCGAGGCGTTGTCTGGACGGGTGTAGGTAATGGACATTTGGGACGCTCTAGCCGATGGGAGGCAGTCTGGTCAGGAGCACCGCACTTGCACAGTAGGTTGGATGAATGGATAAAGCCCCCATTTCGCTCAGCAGCGCCCTACTTGGATACGCAATCGATGCTTTTCGACGACAGGCCACAGCAGTTCGTTAAATATACTGAAGTGAATGATAATGATAATTTTGTTCTCAGGGTCCTGTATCGCCGCAGTCTCCGTTGGAGTACAGTCCTGCTTTGTCACCAACACATCGACCGCCTCTGCATAACATACCCAAGGTTTGTTTCACTTTGTAAGACTTGTCTAATATTCAAATAACAGTAAAGTTAAAATAAATGATCTATCTATGTGCCGTGGTGAATCTTTACACACTACAAAACAAAGTCGCTTTGTCGTCGTTTCTGTACGCTTAGATCTTTTAAACTACGCAACGGATTTTAGTGGATTTTTCATCAATGGACAGAGTGGTTCAAGAGGAAGGTTTATATGTATAATAACCTAACCTATAAATAAATGTCAAAAGCCGATATAAACGTTACTTAGCATATGTTTTGCCCTAGGCATGTTCCCGTCTCTATCGTGCAAGTAATATCCTCCCAACCGAATTTTTGCCACGGCAGCCAACCTGAGATTAGCCAAGTTCGCAGCAGACATTATAGTACACAACAATGTGCGCAAACACAGTTGGACTCTCTCTTCCCTCACTCTCATAGGCCGACGGTACGGCAATCTGACACGACCCGGGAGAGATCAGGCGCTTAGTGACGTTTATTAATTTCGACCTAAACAGTTTTGAATGTCTTTAAACCAAGAAGGGGGGATCCAAGAAGATACTACGTTCATCCGTGAACATATTTCGGCAGACATAAAGGTGATTATGTGTTCGGTCAGGCTCCACAATAAAGTGTAATATTATTCCAGACGGAAGGCACCGAGGTGTCAGACGGCGGGCCGCCCGTGGTGCACAAGACGCGCCACGCGGCGCAGCTGGCGGAGCTGGACCACGAGCTCAGCAAGATCAGTCTGCACTACAAGCATGCGCCGCCCAAGGTAGGTCGCACGCGCCGGGAGGACACGGGGACGACTGAAGGTGGAAAGCTTCTAGATTAAATGATGACATTTTATGCTAGATCGCATGGAGTTCGAGCCACACTGCGAAGCACACATTTAAAACAGTACGAACATTTTAGATGAAGCTGTTCATTCTACGTCATGCGCTTTGCCCTAACTCTGACGCGTATACATGGAACGCACTTGGACGATGCTTAGCCCTAGGATAATTAATGCTTCGTTTATAGTTTAACCGTAAAATATTTTATTTCACATAAACCTGCAAGGGCACTTATGAAACGTCAGAAGCTAGGTGCACGGTTCCAATTTGTCGCTTCCTATGGAGTAGAGCCAGCAAGAAACTCCACAGTTACTCTTTTAAAAACAATTGGGTTTTACAATGTTTTCAAATTACAGTGATAATAGGTATGGGACAAGCCTGCACTGTCCAGTGCAGGCTTGTCAATAAGTACCAAGTACTTAGAGGAACGAAAATAAAGAATAGAAAATCGTCTATAAATCTAGTCTGTAAGGCCTACAATGTTCTCCCATTCACAATATGTAAAAGAATCTACATTAGTAAGATCAACCTATTTAAACAAAGTGACGTGATTTTCATGAGAATCACTAATAAATAGTTGATATTTGACGCGATGTATAATGTCAAAAATGACGAGAATATGTCAGAAAGTGTAAAAAATAAAAATAATAAAAATTAACATTGTAATTTGGAAGCAGTTAATAGACTCTCACAGAGTTATGCTGTTCATGAGGTACCAGGGAAGCCACATGTGCAGAAGGAATTAATGCCAAACTTCCCTGTCTTCAACATAGTCTTTTATCTTATAATATGCTTTTTTGATAAGGACACGTTTGATGTGAGTTTTAAACTTTCCATCGCTAAGTTCTGTAACCGACTTTGGCAACTTGTTATAGAAGCGGATACTGTTTCTTAGAAATGACTTGCTAGTTTTAGTTAATCTAAATTTTGGAATCACAATTTCATCTTTACTACTTGTATTTAGATTATGGAAGTCGCATCTTTTTTTTGAAAAGACCTAAGTTTTTGCGAACATACAAGATATTTTCTAGGATATAAAGAGAAGGCAGAGTTAGTATATCAATTTCATTGAATTTGTTTCTAAGAGACTCGCGAGGCCCCATTTTATAGATTGCGCGGATTGCCCTCTTTTGTAAAATGAAAACTGAATCTACGTCAGCTGCCGATCCCCACAGCAGAATGCCATAAGACATAATACTGTGAAAATAAGCAAAGTATACTAACCTAGCAGTGGCTACATCAGTCAACTGCCTTATTTTTCTTACTGCGTAAGCAGCTGAGCTTAGTCTACTTGAGAGAGCTCTAATGTGGGCCCCATTGCAATTTTGAATCTAAAGTAATTCCTAGAAATACAGTTTCGGAAATAGCATCTAGTTTCTTGCCATCAAGTTTTAAATTTAGACCTACTTGGGGTACATTTGGTAATGAGAACTTAATACATTTAGTTTTGTTTGCATTGAGTAAAAGATTATTAGCCGCAAACCATTTCGAGAGAACAGCTAGACTATCGTTGACATGTAAGACATCCATATCTTTTCTGTCTATTCTAAAAATAAGAGAGGTGTCATCAGCGAATAAAATTATATCCGAGAAGTTTGTCATCAGGTAAGGAAGGTCATTAATATAAACTAGAAATAAAAAGGGCCAATAATTGAACCTTAAGGCACGCCCATTTTAACTAGAGACCTCGAGGACGTTGCCCCGTTAACATTTACTTTTTGCTGCCTGTTTGATAAATAGGAAAGTACAAGATCAGCAGCTCGTCCACGAATTCCGTAGTGGTGTAATTTATAGAAGAGTGTATTGTAGTCAACGCAGTCAAACGCTTTTGAGAGATCACAGAAAATGCCAATTGCATCCTGGGACTTCTCCCAGGATTCCAAAATGTGACTGATGAGTTTTACTCCCGCGTCAGTCGTCGACCTACCTTTCGTGAAACTAAACTGTCGACTATGTAAAATCCCATTTGAGTTAAAATGTGACAACATCTGGTCTAGCATGATTTTTTCATAAATTTTGCTCAATGCTGGAAGCACAGATATAGGTCTATAATTAGAGGGATCACTCTTACTACCCGATTTAAAAACTGGTACTACTTTACTATGTTTCATTAAGTCAGGAAACGTACCGCTGTCTAAACATTGATTAAATATGCCTGTTAGGACAGGGGCAATGGTGTCAATGATACCTTCAAGAACCTTAACGGAAATCCCCCATAAGTCTTCAGTGTTTTTTTAAATTAAGACTTTTAAATGCTGTTTTAATTGTGGCAATAGAAATGGGGTTGAATTTTGAATTCAACCCCATTTCTTTTGGAATGTCCTTACTGATGTTTTCTTTAAAAAGAGATTCAGCTAATACAGATGATGAGGGTAGAGATTTCGTAACCTCTATTGGAATGTTGGTAAATAAATTTTCTAGAGTCTCAGCAACTTTTAACTTATCTGAAATGGTTTCATTTTAAATTTTTTGACGTAACTCATTCTGATCTCGCTGTTGTGTGTTTCCAGTTTCTTTGTTAATTACCTGCCACACAGCCTTTATGTACACGGTATGAACACGGTGAGACGGGAGGGCTGTGCATACTGCTCATTAGTCAGTGCTGGCCGTTGTTTCGTCATTGCATACGGCTCTTTATTCAGTGCAGGCCACTGTTTCGTTAGTGCGGGCTAGTCATTCGTCAGTGCAAACCGCTCCTTCGTCAGTACAGACCACTCCTTCGTCAGTGCAAGCCGCTCTTTCGTCAGTATAGACCACTCCTTCGTCAGTGCAGGCCGCTCATTCGTCAGTGTTGGCCGCTGTTTCATCATTGCATACGGCTCTTTATTCAGTGCAGGCCACTGTTTGGTTAGTGCGGGCTGGTCATTCGTCAGTGGCTTGCGCCACTGCTTCGTCAGTACAGACCACTCCTTCGTCAGTGTAAGCCGCGCCTTCGTCAGTACAGACCACTCCTTCGTCAGTGCAAGCCGCGCCTTCGTCAGTACAGACCACTCCTTCGTCAGTGCAGGCCGCTCATTCGTCAGTGCTGGCCGCTGTTTCATCATTTCATACGGCACTTTAGTCAGTGCAGCCCGCTTCTTCGTCAGTGCAGGCCGCTCATTCGTCAGTGCTGGCCGCTGTTTCATCATTGCATATGGCACTTTAAGACAGTGCAGCCCGCTTCTTCGTCAGTGCAGGCCGCTCATTCGTCAGTGCTGGCCGCTGTTTCATCATTGCATATGGCACTTTAGTCAGTGCAGCCCGCTTCTTCGTCAGTGCAGGCCACTGTTTCGTTAGTGCAGGCTGGTCATTCGTCTGTGTAGACCACTCCTTCGTCAGTGCAGGTCGCTCATTCATCAATGGCATTGTACAGCAGTTTCGGTTAAACTATAATCGATCAGAGTCCGACACACCGATTACATCGTATTAATTCATAGAAGATTCTAAAACACTAAGCAAAATCGGTTGTTTGTTACAGGATGTGTTCATAGAACACAACCCGGAAGAGCATGAAATGCTCGCGGCGAACATCAACGACAGTGCTGTTAGCAATTATGAAGGTCAGTCACGAAAGATATTTTATTTTAGTAGCTGATAACATACTAAAACATATCTCGAGAACATAATTTATGAATTAACCTGTGAAACTTCGACTAATGAGATATAATTAAAAACGCCGCTCGTGGCAGTCTTGGGGGTTCGTGGGGCAGTGTTATTTTTGTTGAAAAATTCACTTTAGTCTGATCAATGGTTCTCTTTATTATGTTAATAGTTAAGACTTCTAATCTTCATCTTTGTCACTAAAACTAACTTACGTTCGTAACATTCTCTTTCTAAAGCTTGATGTGTCATATTAACGCCTGGGAGTAAGTGGATCTCATCCCATTCCATTTTGATAAACCGCTTTTGGTTAGTTGCCAAAAGATATACAGACATATTGGTTAGGGGCCATTCAAGTATTACGTAAGCAGATTTTTTGAAATTATCAACCCTCCTCTCCCCCTCGTCCGCAAAAGTAAGCAAAGGTCTTACCAACCCCCCCCCCCCCCCCGCCCCATGTTCACGTAAACATTGGTACATGCATTTTTCAATGTGTTCTGGTTTATTCATTGATTCATGAGCACCAATAATAAGTCTAGAAATAAGGAATAGGCTTGGAATAGAGGACTATAAGGCATATAATATTTATTTAAACAAATTTTATTGAGATGGTATTCAGTTATCATAATCTTTATATATTAACGAACAAAAAAGAAAAAAAGAAAAGAAAAGGGAAAAGGAAAAAAATGGAAAAGAAAAGGCTAGGCAGATGATGATGATGATTAACGAACAAAACAAACTCCTTTTAAAATTATGGTATATTCATTCAAATAAACAGTCTTCAGTCCATGACACACGAATCCATGACTCTTTAAGTCTTCGATGACATTGGATGTTAGCTGTTCAATGTTGTGTGTCTACTCACTTTCGTGTGATTTTTCTGACAGCACGGTTGGCGCAGTGGTTAAGCGATTAACTGCTGTGCTGCGTGTAGCGGGTTCGATTCCCGCACGGAACAAATATTTGTATGACCTACATGTAGTTGTTCCGGGTCTGGCTGTTTGTGTATGTGAATTTAAATGTTTGTAAACACACCCACAATACAGGAGTAATTCCTAGTGTGGGACAACGTTTTTTAAAAAAAAAAAAAAAATTGGAATATCGACATCGTTTTATTCGAGCCATTCATAGACAAATAGGATTGCCATATGTGTTCAAACCAACATCGACTAAATTTTGTAGAAAATCCATAAAAGTAAAAAAAAAAATACTGCTGACGTAATCACCATCCAGACTGCACCATCCCCCATGTAATCAAAAATAAGCAAAGCTAAGACCCCTCCGTCCCCCTGTAATGCTTACGTAATACTTGAATGGCCCCTTAACAGCTATCCCATCTAACCCCACAGCGATACACTCACACAAACACTCCTCACAATTAACCATTAAACAATAAATAACTATTAAGCAATTATAAATATTTTGTAAAAACGTGTCAATCCTACTAAAGAACACATTACCTCCAAGATACATTAGTTTCCTAGTTTGAAGGACCGGGGCCTTACTTACTCAACTGTAAAAGCCCTGCCCATCTATTAAAACAACACTTATGGGACTTAGGCTTTGTTTTTGGCAAATAAAAGATAACTTACTATCTAACATCATACAAATTAATCGATTTTCGACAGAACCGTCAGCAAAAACGGACGTGTCAGCGCAAACATCATTTTGTAGTCATTAATAAATTACAGATTGCTCGCCAATTAAGTCAACAACCCACTCCAAACTATCTGATACCATAGTGGTGCATGAACTCCTCGCCTTTCTTCAGAATAAGATAGTATTGATGGATGAACTCACTCTTGAGCAAATATGCAAGTTCAGTTACACGGAAGAAGAGATTTTAGAAGCTAAGAATATACTTAAAGAAACTGTGAAGACCAACATGCTTGATACAAGAATGCAAGAAGGACGAAGCAAGAATCACCTGCAAGATATATTCCAAGTCTTAAAGGAGACCAATCCAGATGATATCCCAACATATGTAGCGCGGGACTTATCAAAACTACCTGCAGTAATATTTGACCATAAAGTCGTCACAAGGCTTTTTAAGGACATAACGTTACTGAAATCTGAAGTAGAACTGATAAATAAAAAGCTTGGAACTTCAGAACGGACAGGTGAAGAATTGAAGCAAGAGCTTTTGTTGTTACGTGATGCAATGCTAAAACCATCACAGAATGTAAATGTTGGTCAAAGTGCCATCGAAAAAGCGAAGAATACCGAGCTGGAAATGCTGGACCACGAGTTGAGAGCGAGTAGATCAATGACGTCACAATCTGAAGACATTACCTACATTTCCGAGCAGAGAGGTAAAAATCCAGCACAAATGTCACAGCTCCCGAAAAAAAGGTACGCGAAAAAGATTTCACGCTACCGCCCTTGTCATCGACCGTCCGCTCTATCGGTTCTTGAAGCACAGCGGCAGAAGTCGCTAGCTCCTCAAACGAAAGTCGAAAAAGCCAGTTTCACTCCTGTAGATGGAAAGAAGAGTCAAACGCGATGTAAACAGAAAGAACACGACGATATTCCTGGAAGCAAAGATTCTCGAATTGCTACCACTATTATCCTGTACACCTCTTGCTTAGACCAAACAGTGGTTGTTCAAAGAAAACTGCAGAAGACACCACAAACCAGTAAAATAAACAATGATGGATCCACTTCAGTCAAAGACAAGAGACGATCGCGAAGTAGACGCAAGAAACGCGTTAACATTCCGGCAACCAAGGAACTGGAACCTCCAGCGTCCGTTATGGTTTTGCACATCTCCCAGTGGGACCTACAGACATCGAGATAGAAGCTTCTCCACTGAGTCAACCTTGTTTTTGCTTGATGGCGATCGGATTGGCCCTTCACGAATTCAGGGCCATTCGGAGCGCTGAACGCGGTCGATGCGTAAGGTCGATATGGTTATAAGAAACTCACCCGAGGACCTCAGGTGAAACCAAGGCCCTATCTCGAAAGAATTCGAGAAAAAATTAAGATTTTAAGTCTTACACATTCCCTCGATGTCTTCCTAAGTACACATCCTTGGCCAACATGAGTTGTTTTAAGATTAGACGATGCATAGTCGAATACCTCATACTACGTTTAATTTAATTGATAAAAATTGTAGTACCTTTAACGCTATTTGTAAGTTAGTTTTTAATGTTTATTATGTAAGAGTCCTTGTTACCTGAAATTAATAAAAACGTTAACTAAAATAAATGAATAAAAAAACAAAATAAAGTACTTTTCGTTTTGTGTGAGTTGAACATTTATTTATGAAAGACACAACATAATTGAAAACCAAGAAAACAATGTTTTGTGAAACTGTTTTTGAAGATGATGCCTAAATGAAATCAAGTCAATGGATCTCAAAACTTCAACATAAACCTTATTTTCTTAGTTTTGAAGTAGTTTTTCAAAAAATCCGTAGTCAAAAATACAGAGTAGGATCTAAAACCATAAAAATAACTAATAGCTTTATATTATAATTAGCCTATAGTTAGCCTATTTCAGTAAAATATTTCAGGATTGCTATCTCACGGATCACATGGTTTACTTGCGGTAACCAAGTGTACAAAACACGCTATGAATTTGTGTGTGCATGAGTTTTCGGTACCGTCCGAGACAATGGCGAAATCGGAAGTGTGTGAGTGTGACGTCTGACGTCTTCACGCACACATTCACAGCGTATTTGTACACTTGGTTACTACATGTAAAGCGCCTCGTGGTATTGGTCCTAATCATAGTTATAGTTATATACAACGCGGGGTAAAACAGCTCAAAGTGGAGGAAATGATACTAAAAAAACCTTTATACGACAAAATTATTATGAAGCCCACATTGGCCATTTTGTTGTTCGTACCTTTATAAACGAAATATGTATTACGTGTTATTAACACAGTGATTGCGTAGGCTTTCCTCGAACGTATAGGGTGCGCAAACGCTACTATATTTTAAAATCGGCGAAAACACTGCCATTTCAGTTATCTAAATAACCGGTGCTGCCACGGAACGACGTGAATATACGGCCGTCATAATTATGACAGTGCCGTATTATGAAGGCCGTTACGATTGTAGGGATGCCGTTTTATGACCGTCTGACGAAGCTGAACTGGTGTCTAAGTCTACTCATTTAATAGACTTCTACACACATACATACAAACATAAACTTATGCCTTTTTCCCATGCGGGTTGGCAGAAACTGCAGAACGCAGAACGCTGGTACGATGCTGACATACTCCTTTTGCCTCGATTACGTTCATGTCTACACCAAACGCAGTGATCGCGTTCGGCGTTCCGATTGGCCATGGATTGGCGACGGACCAATCGGAGCGCCAAACGCGCTCACTGCGTTTGGTGTAAATCGTTAAATGAAACTCACACTAAGGCCTCTGGTCCAACGGGCACGCTGGTTGCGAGGATTACGCACCTGACATATTTATTTTATAAACGTTACAATGGAGGGATCCATTGTGAGTTTTGACAGATTTTGTTTCGCAAATCTGACAAAAACTCATCATTCATTCGGATCATTGCAACGTTTGGAAATTAGTAGACTTGGCCGTATGTTCCGCACCGATTAAATTAATTCGTCTGTCAACAGAGCTGGGTCAGGAGTGGGAGTCCCGCTCGGCGCGGTTTCGCGTGTCCCGTGCTGCGCCCTGCCGCGGATACGAGCTGTGCCGGTTATTGCCTAGTGAACATGGTGAGCTATACTGATACATTAAAATATCCCACACTTTACGGTTGCAACAAGATTGAGTTCGATCATGCGTGCCTTTTAAGGGGAACCTTGTCGCGGGCTCGAACTCACTGATGGGCCTGGCTAAAAAGCACGCTGTCTCACCAGGCATCGTGTCCGACAGAGGTAGTATCAGTGATGAGCAGTTAGAAGCTATTCTACACGCACAACATTATTGAGTGAGATGCAGGATCATTTACAGTACAACAGCCGCGTAAAAAATTAAGAACAGTCCTTCGGAAGATCGGGTGTTATGAGAAAATCACTGCATAAATCTATGACCAATAATGTTTATTGAACTTTTCGATATTTGAGCTTTGTCGGTACCGACTTGGTTTTTCAGATTTCACACTTCTTTTGTTACTTAAACACGCCCAAAGTTAGGTTAAATTAGCAAGAAAAACGAATATTTGTTGGCTCCTAACTTTTTAATGCCTTTTTATTTTAGTATTCTGTTTCCGTACAGACAATATTAATACTGAGACAAAACCATACCATGTTTAATTTTTGATGTACATTGTTGAACAGTGGAGTAATACACTCCCGAAGTTTGTATGGGAAAAATGTGGACTAGGTTCACCTTAAGACGCACGAGGCATATTCTGAGTTGACGTTCGACGTCGATCGATGGCGATTTCACCCGGTCGCCCTCTTCTTTCCAAGCTAAAGCACTAAGAAGAGGTTAAGGGCGGGCGTTTTGTGGAACTCTCTTATGTAATTTTGACGTTCGAAGAGTGCTGATCTTAAGTCTAATTTGAATAAATAACTATTGCTATAAACGATTTTGTTTGCTGGATTTTGTTTGCTGGATTTTTTCTTGTATTCATTAAAAGAACCAATGGCTCCATTCACAAGTCACACGTCGCGTTGAAGGGACGTGACCGTCGCGTGTTTAAGCTTTTTGTGGCAAGGCTGTTTTTTAACCATTAACCTATTCGCTCGAAGAACTTGTACGTAATACGTTCGAACGCTCGACATATGAAAATGTGAACTGGGCTGTTATTGGATTCGTTTTTTTTTTCTTGACGAGAAAGCTATGGTTGAAGTTATAATAGAACGAGCGTGCTCAGAAGATCAGGCTTCTTCACTCTAGCTTTGTGTCTGATTTCGAAATTTTCTCTACAGGCAAAGAAAAGTTGGACCTTCTACAAGCCCACCCTTACACAGAGGGTGGTTTAGATGAAGTATCCTGCGCAGACAACAACTCCTCATACGAAGAGGCTGCGGGCGGAGAGACCTACGTCATCACCGACACCAGGGCACATACCTACCTGGTGCACGACGCGCTGGCTGATGCCGTGGCCACCATCATAGACCCTGGCCGCAACGTGCACGAGGTGAGGTCTTACTAAAAAAATATCCGATATAATACAACTTACTGTCTAAGCCAGCGGTCGGCAACCTTTTGGCAGGCAAGGGCCACAAGGTGGAAAAATTAACTAAAGGCCGCAATTGTGATATTAACGCTAGAAGCCCAATTTACCTACGTATCATATCGGTCATATCCCATAGAAAAAATTAAAATGCTATTAAAATTGTTAAAACAGGGAATTTAATTCGTACACGTAATACTTACATTATGTTTATAGTTTATATGTTTGGGCTTTACAGCTAAATAAAAACTACAAAGTAACTATAACAAGTAATTGATTTTATACAAATGTCAGTGTGATGTCTGAGGTTGCATTTGGGAGGCTATTTCTTGTATGTTAGCTGTCATATTTTTAGTTGCAATTCGTAGAATGGCTCTCAAATGCTCATCTGTGAGACGAGAAGCATATTTATGTTTTCTATAATTGGCAATTGAAAAAGTTTGTTCGCATAAATAAGTGCTACCAAAAATTGTAATGAACTGCTGAGCAAACCTTTTCAATTCGTCAAAATGAGATGGCAAGCTGCTATAAAATGCTGCCATGACGATCGGTTCAGTAGTTTTGGCGTGAAAGTTCGAGAGTTACCGCATTTTGCCGACCGCTGGTCTAAGCCATACATTTTTCTCCATAAATATTTTAGAGCAATGTTGGCGCAATGGTAACAGCCCCGACTTATGAGTCGGGTTCGAATACAGGCAGTCAAATTTGTGTAAATAATTTCTCCACCACATCCCT
This sequence comes from Polymixis lichenea, assembly GCA_949091785.1. Classification (NCBI taxonomy): domain Eukaryota; kingdom Metazoa; phylum Arthropoda; class Insecta; order Lepidoptera; family Noctuidae; genus Polymixis; species Polymixis lichenea. The sequence continues at coordinate 15,488,744 of OX420956.1, forward strand.
CAAAACATCGTTAGGAAACTGAAATGTCCTAGAACCAAAAATTCGAAAATATGTGACATCTACCAACCCGCACCGGGCCCGCGTGGTGGATTACGACCTACTGCCGCTACTATAGAGGTAGCCTAAAATTAGAAAAAAAAAACTGGTTGATTTTCTGGATCTCACAAGAATAACATGTGTACTTATAGAAAGCCATAATTTCGACTTTGTCATGTTATCCTTGTTACACCTTGTCATTACAAAGTGGATGAGACATTGTGTCGCCGCCATTTGCAAGACAAGGCTTTAAGAATAGTCAGCGTTTCCATAGGCCGCCGACTTTACTAATATTATATTCCTTGTTTATATTCATCAGAGTTCACCAGTCCTTGGCTCACCGGAAGAACGCCAAGAAGGCAGCTCGGAATGCGAGCAGTCCTACCTGATCGTGGACCCGTGGCGCCAGCTGACGTGCGCGGTCATCGACCGGGCGCTGCGCCTGGGCTCCGACGCCGGCTTCACGCCCTTCGAGGAGGCCAAGTATGCTGCGCCGCAGCATAACAACAATGAGGTAAATGAACAATGCGCAGCATAAAAAACAAGCTACTCCATCTGCACCGTTTAGCATATTATGTGATTATTAAATAGTTTCCCGAAATCTTCTTGAGTTAATATGAAATAAGATCATTTATTGTCTTTTAAGATAAAAGCAAGCTTGGAAGCTGTTTTTAAGACATAACTCTTCAATAGAGGAAAGTAACCAAATATGGAATACCATTTTGTTTTTGAGTTATAAAAAAGAGATATTGTAAATCTTAAACTTGTATTCTTAAACATTTACAGTCATAGAAACCTGTACGCGAGTATAGTGATGGCAAGAGACAGGTCACTGTCCTTTGCAACTAGGAGTATTCGTTTCCGAGAAATGGCGGTATTCCACTTTAGGGATACTATTCCATATTTGGTTACTTTCCTCTACTATGACGTCAAAAAAAGTTTGCGATCACTTTGAAAATCGAAATCTTTTTTGTTACGGTAGATATTATGATTTTTTATAAAAAATAGTTTAATTTTTTAATTTCAAACAGGGTATTTCTATAGAAAGAAAACACACAACAAAGAATGTTTCTTGACAAAGTTCAATTTAAAAAATGATATCAGCTTATGCTAGTGATCACAAACTTTTTTTGATGAGTGTATGACTTTCATACCCTTCCCGAATAACATCATATAGCAATCTTACGTAAATGAGGAGTAACGATTTTTGTTATTTTCAATAAAAACTGTTTCAAATTAACTGTAGTCTAAGTGTATTTGGGTTCAGTGGTTGCGAGTAAATGAGAGGCTCGGCAAAGATTGAGTAAAGGTATAATGCGGCAAAGCTTGATAGAGAACAAGTGGTAGGTAGAAATTGTAGAATGAAAGGAAACGATTTTACGGAAGAAAGAATACAAGATAAAGTTCGTTAGGATAGCGATATAAAAATACAAATTACGCGAGCTAAATAAATGAAGCGGTAGCGAGCCAAAGCGACGGGGATTCGCGTTGAGGGCTTGTGGCTGACTGGCCGGCGGTCGACGCCGTCTGCGTCTTGAGCGGGCTGCGGAGGCTGTGCGGTGCGCGGCGTCCGGGGTGAGGTAGCAGACCGGTTTCCGAGGCCGGCAGCGCTCGCATAGATAGGCGGCGCGCGGCGTGCGCGCACCTTAACGCCACCAAGAAGTGAAAGGGGTAGGTAGGTTACTGTGAACAATTATGAGACATTAGTGTGGGTCTGATAACATGACGCCACAGGACCCCCTTACGAATAAAAGGGCCACTTTATGTATACCGTTCAGGGAACTTTACTTTGCGTCCTGAACGTGTAGTACGCAATGGTAGCGCTTCTTTTGCTTCGTGGCTTTGTTTTTCCATGTCATAACGCCATGCATATGCTGGTTTCAGTCTGTCAATTGACACCTTGACTGTTTTATTATTGAGCACTATGTCGAATGTCTTTGGACTTCTTGAAACGACCTTGTGAGGGCCACTGTAAGGTGGTTCTAGTGATCCACGAAGCAAATCTTGGCGCAAGAACACATGCGTAGAGGTTTGTAAATCTTTGTGCTCGAAAACCTGATGCTGTGAATGGTCTGATGCTGGACACGGCCGTAGGTCGGACATTCTTTGTCTTAAAATACTGACAAAATCTGGGTAGTGTACCTTGTCGTTTGCAGTGGTGAAAAACTCACCGGGGACTCGTAACTGCTCTCCGAATACCAACTCTGCTGGTGAACATTGCAGATCCTCCTTGCACGCTGTCCGTAATCCTAAAAGGACCATAGGAAGTGAACTAACCCAATCCTTCGTACCGTGTGTCATCAAAGCTGCTTTGAGCGTGCGATGTAAACGCTCAATCATGCCGTTGCAGGCTGGATGATACGCTGTTGTCCTTGCCAACTTGATTCCGTACGTCTTCGCTAAGTTTTGGAATAAGTGAGATTGAAATTGTCTACCTTGGTCCGTTATTACCTTCTTTGGGCAACCATACCGACCAATCCACTCCAACACAAACGCCTTTGTTACAGTCTCTGCTGTCATGTCGGGAAGTGGAATCACCTCTGGCCATCTGGTATACCTGTCAATCATAGTAAGGCAGTATTTAAAATTGGAAGATATTGGTAATGGTCCTATTAAATCCATATTAACTTCTGCGAAACGAACATTTGGTACGTCGAATTTACCAAGAGGAGATGCGGTATGTCTTGTTACCTTAGATTTCTGACACGGAATGCACTCTCTAACCCAAGCACGAACGTCTTTCCTAAGGGAAGGCCAAACAAAACGTTCACTGACCATTTTGATGGATGCCTTCGCACCAGGGTGGCTTAGGCTGTGCAACGACTCGAACACACGGTGTCTGTGGGTAGCTGTCACGAAAGGTCTGTGTTTTGTTAAGGAAACATCACAATATAAATGTACGTTTGAATTTGGTACTTGCGCTAACTCCAGTGTCAACGAATGGTTACCCTTCAGTAGCTGTTGTAGCTCTGGATCATCACGCTGCGCAAGGGCAAGCTCCATGAAGTCCACTGGCGCAGTGACTGCCTCAATCCGAGACAATGCATCGGCCACCTGGTTGTCCTGCCCGGAAACATGCTGGATGTCAGTCGTGAACTGAGAAATAAAATAAAGTTGATTGATCTGTCTCGGTGAACCCTGTTGGTCTTTCTTTTTAAAAACACTTATCAGCGGCTTATGATCTGTGTAAACAGTGAATAGTCGTGCTTCTACCATATGTCGAAAATGTTTGATGGCTTCGTATATCGCTAGGAGTTCGCGATCATAAGCGCTGTATTTCTGCTGAGTGGGGCTCAACTTCTTCGAGAAGAAAGCTAAAGGCTGCCAGATGTTATCTACCTTCTGCTGTAACACAGCTCCTAATGAAACATTGGATGCATCTACTACCAATGCGAGTTGCGCATCGATAACCGGGTGAACCAAAAGTGCTGCATCTGAAAGGCTATGCTTGCAACGCTCAAAAGTTTCTAATAACTGGGAAGTCCACTTCACTGGTTTCGATCCCTTCATGCTCGGGCCCGCCAATAAATCATTAAGTGGGGCTTGTAACTCTGCAGCATTTTTCAAGAAACGCCTATAAAAATTGAGCATCCCTAAAAATCTTCTCAAGCATCTTATGGTCTGAGGCGGTGGGTAATTCTGAATAGCCTTCACCTTCTCCTCCAACGGGCGCACTCCTTTTGCTGAAACAGAATAACCAAGAAAAGTTACCTGTGGCTGACCAAAGTTGCACTTATTTACGTTGATGACCACTCCACACTCCTCGAGGCGTGTGAACAGTTTACGTAGATGTTCTTCATGCTCCTGAGTACTTTTTGAAGCTATTAAAAGGTCGTCGATGTACGGAAAACAGAAATCAAAATCACGTACCAAACCATCTATAAAACGTTGAAACGTCTGTGCAGCGTTTCTCAAACCAAATGACATAAAAGGGAATTCAAACAACCCAAACGGTGTCGTGATGGCTGTCTTCTCGATGTCTGCTGGATTAACTGGAATCTGCTGGTAAGCCTTGACTAAATCTACGACTGAGAAAATAGTGCTTCCATGTAAATGCTGTGAAAAATCTTCAATGTGACGTACCGGGTACCTGTCTGGCACCGTCCTAGCATTCAATGCCCGGTAGTCACCGCATGGTCTCCAAGTATCGTTATGCTTGGGCACCAGGTGCAGAGCAGACGCCCAAGGTCCGCTGGAGCAACGAGCTGTCCCCTCTTTGACCATCGCTTGGAACTCTGACTTGGCTATCCTCAAACGATCTGGTGCTAAACGGCGTGGCCTGCAGAAAACGGATGGTCCGGGCGTTGTATTAATAAAATGTACGGTAGAATGACGTACCCCCCTTGGTGCACCAGACGGACGTGAGATGGCCGGAAATTCTCGCAACAGCTCGTGGTACCGAGAAGTACCAGTAACAGCCTTGACGCTGGGAATCTCCATTTTAGCAATAGCTCCGCTAACAAAAAGGTTTGTTAAACCATCAATCAACCTATTGTTGTGGCAATCTACTAATAAATTATAGTGGGAGAGAAAATCATACCCAATAATTGGTTTGGTCACATCTGCGACGACAAACTTCCAGCTAAACTCCCTGCGTAGTCCTAAATTCAGCTGCAAATTAATATACCCGTACGTGGATATTACAGAATTATTCGCTGCGCTGAGGTCGTAATTTACACGTACCCGCTTCTCATTTACATAACTGCGAGGGTAGACGCACAGATCGGAACCAGTATCGACCAGAAATGGTTTTCTAGATTGAAGATCTATGACGAATAAACGGCTGGAAATACTGCAGCAATCGCTCGCCGTCATTAGCGACTGGCTTTGGCGTTTTCCGAAGCATAATCACATGGCTTTATGCAGTGGTGAGCTTTGTCTGCAAATTTGTGATGGTACCAACATACACGTTGATTGTCCACCATTTTGAATGCACGGCCTCTTGAACTACTTCTCGAACGGGAGAATCGCCGGTTACGACTCCTATTTGACCTACCGCCAGTACGAGATTGCCTATCCACCGTAGTGGATAATTCATCTAGCTTCCGCGTGAGACTAGCTATTTCTGTACGCATTACCTCAAGTAAATTCCCTGTAGAGGACGAAGTACTCGCGACCTGAGCCACCGGATTTACCGGAGCGATCTCCAATACCCGGTCCGCCAGCTCCGCAACAGCTTCCAGGGACGTCCTAGCCTGGGACGCTATAATCGCCTGCGGGCCGGTCGGCAGACGGCTGGTCCAGATAGTGCGCAGAAAATCGTCAGGTACACCTCGACCAGCCAGGCCCTGCAGGTGGCGAAGAAATGCCGACGGCTTGCGGTCTCCAAGTTCCTCATGAATAAGGAGTTGACGCACTTTCTTTTCCTGGGAAACTGACAAACGCTTAATTAGCTCGGTTTTAAGCTTCTCGTACTTGTTATTAGTGGGTGGATTTTCTACAATATCCTCAAGTTGAGCCATAATGGTAGGTTCTAGATTACCGACCACAGTAAAATATTTTGTCGCATCGGAAGTAATGCTCGACAACGCAAATTGGGCTTCAACCTGCGCAAACCATACTGCGGGTCGCGGCGTCCGGGGTGAGGTAGCAGACCGGTTTCCGAGGCCGGCAGCGCTCGCATAGATAGGCGGCGCGCGGCGTGCGCGCACCTTAACGCCACCAAGAAGTGAAAGGGGTAGGTAGGTTACTGTGAACAATTATGAGACATTAGTGTGGGTCTGATAACATGACGCCACATGTACATTGGCCTAAATATTGATTCAAAATCAAAAGTCATTTATTCAAATGAATTCAAACTAGGCTTGTGTCAGCACTTTTTGAACGTCATAATTACATAAGACAGTCCCCCGGCACGCCCGCCCTTCACCACTTCCTAGTGCTTTAGCTGGGAAGAAGAAGTGGCGCAACAAATTGTCCAGCAGCACAGCTGTTTGTTATGTTAGAAGAACTTGATTCTATACAATAGGTACGTAATTAACGTTACGAAACATAAAATTAAAATATTTGCCATATGTATGCTAGCACATGCCGGATATACCAAAAAAAAAAATGTACTCAAGCAGAAATAAATAATAAAAACATAAACAGAACTTAAAACCTGAATTAAAGCCTCCAGGCATAAAGGGCGTGCCCGCTTACGTATGCAGTGCGGCATTATGTTCTCATAATTGCAGCTAGAAGTAACAAATGTTAAACTAGGACCTTCGTAGTAAAATAAATAAACAGTTCGACCAGTCACCACAAGCAGCACCCGTTCACGAGCATAACGCAAAGATCAGCCATTACCCCTCTCGCTATATTTGAGGGAAGGAGGCAATCCGACCCTCGACGCTACCGCAACTAGTGAAATCTAAGGGAACATAGCGAACTTGTTGCCGATTGCTCAGGCAAGAATAATATGATAAATTTTCGAGGTCGCTAGCTAATTACATCTTGCAAAAAAATCATTGTAATGAGTTGATTATGTCAGCAGTAACTTAAACGAAAGTATGTAATATAAATATAATCTGTCAGTAGGCAAGCAAATTCTGGTGGAAGAACACAAACATTGTCTTGAGTTAATCACAGCGACCAACTATTCTTATCGTTTAAGTAGTCGTTGATAGAATAGTATGAAAGATTGGATTTTACTTTAGCTTTAAACACATTAAAACTGAAATCTAGCTATCTAGATTAAATGGTCCATTGTTAGTTATTGTGTTCCTGAGATCATATTTCTCTTATTTCTCATGAGACTCGAGTCTGCAGGACAAAGCACTCATTCCTCTGGACTAATTCTACCTTCGACTACAAAATAAATGAATTGATTTGAACATTAGCAGCAGTCGGGGTCCCTATCAGCGCGCGCAGAGCTGGCGCGCTGGCAGCTCGCGCCCGGCCGCGGCGTGCTCAGCGCGCCCGGCCAGCCCGCGCTCGCGGCCAGCTGCGTCACGCACGAGACTCTCACCGACAGAGGTCAGTCAGAGATCCACTGTTATTGTACACAAATACTTAGTCCTCCAGGCTGCATGTCGGTCATGGCAACTGTGGCACCATCTACAATGCCACATGCGAACTACGCATCAAAGACTTGACACACAGGAGTGATGTAGCGCCATCTACGATGCCACATGAGAACTACTCATCAAAAGACTTAACGTCACACAAATCCTTCATCGCGCAATCAGAGTCTACCGCGCGACTCGTATATATACAACATCCCGACATCAACCGTCGGGTTTAAAGCCCGGTTAAGTAGTTACGGCCTCTCAAGGTCAACTACGAGATGCCCTTCCCAAAAAAAAAAAAAAAAACAACCGTCGGGCAGTTGCCCATTGCCTAACTATGCGTCGTTGTACACTTCAAGCCACTAGAAATGTTACTTTTAAGTAAGTTGTACACTTCAAGCCCTGTTTTTTAAGTAACACGATTTAAAGGTTATATTTCAATGTTCTATAATGAATCGAATTATTGTTAAGGGTGTCCGACGGCCATCATATATTACAATATATTAGTTATCTCCCCTTTTAAGCACTGCATTTCTGTGTCATTTACGTAATTTCCCTAACATTCGTGTTATTGTTTCAGCCGTGTGTCGCCATGTGGTGCTTGTGTCGGTGCAACCGGCGCAGTTATGACGAGAGTAGCGATCACCTTGTACCTTATATTTATTGTAACATGTAATATATCTATATCACTATTCGTAAATAAAATATTCATATGTGATATCTAACTATACCTGTTTCATTTACATCATCTTGGAATATTTCGGAATGTCCTCGATTTTTTTTTGACGTGAAAACGTCTTTTCGGTCGGAGTACTGATAGCAAGTTCAATATTTCTAACCGACAAAAACTTGTAAGATTTCAACAGCTAATAACTACGAGTTTTAGTGCTACAGTTATAGTTGAGCATTGTAAAGATAGATCATATTTCTCTTTTGGGATAACGAGTTGGGGTGGTGCTCCGAAAACTTCCATTCTTCAACTGGAATCTTTCCAGTGCAGCGCAACGAGCTGTTCAGTCATGACATTGGGTAGTCGAATTTATAATGCAGTTAACAAACAATGCAATATTTATCGATTGAATAAATTTGAATGTAAAAGGAAAGTGAGTCAATGGGTCACGACTCTTACTTACGAGAGAGTAGAAAAGTTGCTCGGAAAGCTTTTTTAAAGAAGTTCCTGCCTATTTTAGACAACTCAAAACATACACACGACACATACACATGACACATACACTTACACACCCAAACTCGCTGTGTAGAGAGGCTTTAATTTAGTTTAATAACTTTATTTTATTATTTTTTGTACTGAAACGATAGCAACTAACCGAACGCTAATCCGTACTATTTTGTAAAAAATTGAAAATTTCAATCAAATTAAATTAAATAGAGAGCCATGGCTCCCATAACACAAGTTTAATCTTAGCTTAGGTGCTGGAGGTAATAACCAGTGATTTATGCAATTTAAAAAACAATATTGTCTAGTACCAACCTATCACCTTTGTATAAATTGTAAATTTGGAAATCAAGTTTATTCTATATTTAAAACAATTTGTAAGCCGAACATTATTTGCCTTGACATCACACTGCGTGTGCACGCGCATGCTCTATTTTTCACTATGTGTCGAAATTCCAATTGGTATAGCGCAACAACGTGTTTAGTTTGAACTCCTATTCTGGTGTCGTTGTCAATAGTTGACAAAGCACTGTTAGGACATAAAGAGAAACCAGAAAGATATTGGCTAAAATAGGGTTAAAAATTCATATGAAGTTGACAATAGCAAAATAACTTCATTTGGCGTCTCATATCTGCCGTAAATATGATCAGAAATTTTAAAAAATCCTAATCGAAGAAAGCGTGCATCAAAAGGAATGTAATCAGCCTAAAAAATCTAGTGCCGAGCAAATACAACCGCTACGGCCGTGATTGAAGTCGTAAGAAAATCGGACGCAAGTAGCAAAATAGTTCGAGATATTGGCCATAAATCTGCTGAAATCTGAAAAATATCATAATTGGGGAAAGCTTACTTCATATGGAATGCAATGAGCCTAGTAAATCTAGTATCAGGCAACAAATACAACGGCTACAGCAGTATCGGGAACCATACGAACATTATTTGTTACCAAAAACAAAAACATTGTTACATAACGTTTTCACGGAAACAAACACCGCGGACACGAACTGCGCCTGGTAATTTTTTTTTTAATTATATCTGTAGCGACGTTTTACAGAACCGCCGTTTATCAGGAAAAAGGTGCTAAGTATCAACTTGATCAATGGTTCGCGAGCGTTGGCTTACGAAGCGATGAACTATTTTCGAGTTCTAAACTTATAATTCGTCTTTTGGTCAGAACTAGCTTTTGCCCGCGTTAAGGGGAACCTAGTCGCGGGCTCGAACTCACTATGGGCCTGGCTGGCTAAAAAGCACGCTGTCTCACCAGGCCTCGTGTCCGACAGAGGTAGTATCAGTGATGAGCAGTTAGACGCTAGTCTACACGCACAACATTATTGTGTGAGATGCAGGATCATTTATAGTACAACAGGCGCGTAAAAAATTAAGAACAGTCCTTCGGAAGATCGGGTTTTATGAGAAAACCACTGCATAAATCAATAACCAATAAAGTTTATTGAACTTTTCGATATTATTGAGCTTTGTCGGTACCGACTTGGTTTTTCAGATTTTACACTTCTTTTATTACTAAAACACGCCCAAAGTTAGGTTAAATTAGCAAGAAAAACTAATCTTTGTTGGCTCCTAACTTTTGAATGGCTTTTTATTTTAGTATTCTGTTTCCGTATAGACAATATTAATAATGAGACAAAACCATACCATGTTTAATTTTTGATGTACATTGTCCAACAGTGGTGTAATACACTCCCGAAGTTTGTATGGGAAAAATGTGGACTAGGTTCACCTTAAGGTGGGAAGTTTTAACGTACTACCGGGATTAAAAGTATCTTAAAGCACGCACACACTGATGGACCTGAGTTAGCCCAGGTCCATCGGTGTCTACCTGTGTGCCAAATTTCATCGGAATCAGTTCAGTCGTTAATGCGCATTTCTTTTATGCATCGCGAGACGTCTGCATTTTTCTTATCGTTTTAAACAAGGCAATTTTAAAACCATAAGAAAAATGCAGACGGTTTGCCCTACAACGAGATTGAGCTAGGCTTATTTAAAGAGAAAGAGAAAACTTACCGGAATTTCCAATTAAACTTCAATCGAATATTTACATTTTATTTAGTTTAAATATAAAGTTACAAAAGCAAACTCACAAAATAAACTTCAACGGGCGGTGACATAAGAATATCACAGAACGGCTAGGGTTTAGCGTTATACAAAGTCATATTTTTGTAAATAGGAAAATAATTAGAAATAAAAGGTTTCAAAAACGCACAAAAAGACCCTAGGATAAACTTAAATAAAAACAGATATTTTTTGTAGTTATAACGTTGTCCAACAAATAGGAACTTATTCTGTATCACGGGTACGTTTACATACACACAAACTGTCTACAGGGTCAAATTAGATATGCTAGCGAAACTCCATAGACGAGCATCCAAGCCATATAGTGATATCCAAGCACTTCTAAGCTCGTGCTTCAGGTAACTTAACAACTTGCTGTCTTTGACTCCCCAAAACATTAATCATTTTTTTTTTGTTTTATCATGTAAAGATATCGATATCCGTCTGTGGAGTTTTGCTAGCTAATGTAATTTGTATGTATATGTTCCGGGCGGTAATCGAACCCGCGACTTGTAGCGCAGCAACCGTGCTCCGCTCGTAATCCGCCTAATCCATCTACTCGTAACAACTAAACGCTGAGTATTAAGTACAGAAGGGGGGTGAGCAGCGTGATAGCCCCGACCTTGCTGCTTAGCGAGCCAGTGCTGCCAGGGTTGGTAACGTTACCGGTTCCGTTCAGCGCCACGATCTGCAGCTCATCATTTATCTGGAAAAAGAAAAAATAATCAGGATTGCTTTATTGGACGGACACAGGAGGACTCTGCTGCCCATCCTCCTAAAGTTCATTATCCATACACTATCTGTTAGGAATCTAACCCAACACCTTGTGCCCGGTCTGCATGATCAACGGTCGGACATTGGTCCTTCGAGCCGGATCCAATTGATTCGGCTCCTTCTGTATTATTCTGTGGCAAGGCCACTGGGATAGATTGGGCCGGAAGTACATTCAAAACCAACTTATCCACGCTTGGGGGCATTTCCAATGCATCCAAGGCATAAAATAAATATTCTAAATAACGGTTCGCAAAAGTATCGATCGGAGTATTTGATGACATGAGGACAATACAGCCCAACCTCGTATACTAACCGAGTTATTCCAAATTATCATCGACATGCGTTTATCAATCGATAATATTTAACGACATGGTGTAGCTGATAGTAAACAATAAAAATACGGTTTATCTCATTTATTTATACGTCGCCATAATAAATGCTTTTAGCGATATCTACCGATAACTAGTTGTGTGTCGCCTAGTTTTCGTATAATAATTTAGACAGACCGTATATAAGCAAGATAAAATCTAACACTTGACAGGGTGGCAGGGACATTGACGCGACGCGACTAGCGTAGAATCTTTTCGTCGTTTATCAAAAAAGAAAAACTGCTGTTTCTTAGAAAAGTACAATACCTACGAGGTTAAAATGTATGGAACAGCTTTTTTTATTACCGACGAAAAACAATGGTTTTGAATCGATGTCCCTGCCACGCTGTAATAACCATAATCAGCAAACATTCATGCCACAGAAAAAAATAATTAATTTTAATAAAGCGGTGCCGTCACTTAGCAGCCGTAAAAAAACGGTGGGTAATCGTATTACCCAGTAACTAGTTAAGAGTTGTGAATGTCGGCGAGGCAGTAGCTCCATGTGAAGTAATGATGTTAGATTGAAAGCCGACCCTAACGTAGGTTGGAATAGGCTAGGCCGCTAGGGAACTGGACTGGCTGGGACTTTGACATATTTTCTACACAAAAGCTGTCAAATCGCATTTTGTATTCGTCACATAAAAATGACCTGAAATATGAAAAATCGGCCCTCAAACTTCTTATGCTTACCGTATTATTGACCCAGTTGGTATAACTGGCGACCCTGGCGGACACTCCCGGGAACTCGGGCTCCGCGCAGCCGGCGCCCCACGATGTAATGCCCACAACTACTCCGTTGTAGATCAGTGGCCCCCCGGAGTCGCCCTGGCACGCGTCCTTGCCTGAAACATAAGGGACACGAATTACAATTTCGTGCGGGGTACAAATTTCCCTAGATTCTCGCGTAGATATACAAGTTCCGTATGCAACAGGCATGCTTACAGAATCAGCCTAGCCTATACTGTTCCCACTGCTGGGGCACAGGCCTCCTCTCTGTGAGAGGGAATGAGCCGTAATGCACCACGCGGGCCCAGTATGGGTAGATGGTATAGACGGTTTCCTCACAATGTTATCGTTCACCGTTTTCTGAGCAGTGGAGATGAAATTATTTACGCAAGGTTTGAACTCACGACGTAAGTAGAAGGGGCGTTACCACTGGCCCACCGCAGATACACCTACCTACCTAACTCGTAATTCAATTAATAATTTAATCACTTACAAGAATTTGTAATGTGACAGATAACAATTTAGGTATTTTGATTAGGTATGAGACATGATTAACGTTTTAGCTGAAGTAATAAAAGCACTTGAATTTCCCCCAGACACTTATCACATCAAACGTGACTACCAGGAAGTAAAGCTAAGTAATGAAATTTGATAAGTAGGTAACCGTGGTATTGTTTTAATAAAATAATGACATCATCATCTTCTTTCTCATCTTATTTAAATAGACTCCGGACACAGGTAGCCCGAAATAAAGAAATTTTGCTTAAGTGGAGATTCACAGATGACTCCGGCCTCAGTCTGGAGTGTGGTGCTGTTCCACAAACAATGGGGCACTTAATATCTTCTCCAGCGTGTCCTGCTGTCTGCACGCTATAGGGGTTGGATGGACACTGCTGAAAGTGCCAAGGTCGTAGTCAAATTCTGGACTGGTTGTATTTTGGTAGCTATAGTCACACTAAGCCAAAAGACGACCACTGCTGGAAAAACGCCTTCGCAAAGTGTCGCCACATCAACCGGTTCTGTCCTTCTCGCGTTCAACAGATTCCCGCGACCTTCATCTGGTCATCGGTTAACCTTGGTCATGAGCTACTAACGCTTCCGGTACGAGGTTGCCAGTCCAGAACCTCTCGGGCCTCTTCTGATCTGTTCGTCAAATAACTACCTATCATATTGAGCTAATGAGCAGTGGTGGCTCAGTGCTATCAGCCTCGACTTACGATTTGCATGTTGTGGGTTCGAACCTAAGCAAGCACTTAACTTTGTGTGAATTATGTCAAAACGGTGAAGCAAAACAGAGGAAACTGGCATATTTTTATTTTTCAAATTTATTTTTGTTTTTGTTTTTTGGCAATTTTTGGCAGCTTGTATATTTTGTTCCACAGTACTTTTATACCAGACAAGCTCTAAACGTGAAGACCTGTAATTGGCTGTCAGATTATCATACTGTTATTTATTACCATTGTATTTAGCTGTAAGTCTTCCATAGTCTTTAAATAAATAAATAAATAAATAAATATGTCCTAGAACTCAATTCAAAGACATGTGACATCTACGAACCCGCACTGGGCTCGCGTGTGGATTATGGCCCATTCCCTCTCATAGAGAGGAGGCCGGTGTCCCAGCAGTGGGAACGTTATGGCTGGTTATGCTATACTGACTAGTATTGATGTGCACTTAAGGGCGTATGCGTCAGGTTTTATCATTTTATACTTCTATTTTCCTCCAATTGGGAAGCGGTGAATTACCTAATATAATAGGTGAAACGTATATTACTGTCTCGTAGTTTATCAATCGTTGTCACGTAAGTGATTGAGACCGATGAAACAATACTATTTGAGTTCGTGAGTGTGACGTTGCAATTTTCTACTTATTCATTATGGTTGAATTATTCATCATCTTTTAGGTTGCTTGCAAGTTGCAGGCTGGCCATATATGTTTGTCGAAGGATCGATGGCCGGTGGAGCAGACGAATCCTGGAGTCTGCGTATCAGCAAGAATAGTACGCCACCCAGCTAGATGGACCGACGGCCTTAAAAAGGTGGCTGAGACAGACTGGATGAGGAAGGCGGAGGATAGAGTTGTGGCGCAGCCTGGGAGCGGCCTATGTCCAGCAGTGGACTCTGATAAGCCGAGTTGATTGATTGATTTCAAGTTTACCCGAACTAGGTGGTAGACCATTAGGTAGATCTAGTTAAGTGTTAAGATATTTCTTAGAAAATTTTGCGGGTTATTTTCGGGGCCCATAGTTGCAAAAGGAACCGTGGGGATTTAGTCGTCAGGGATCCAAAATAACCCTCAGATAGGCCTTGTTTCACAGATGATTGGTTGACGATCTTTTGTTTTGTAGTTGTTGACAGGCTAACACTGACCTCCCATACCTATAAACACTGTAGTTTGGAAATATTGTATAGTAAAACCCAATTATTTTTAAAATAGTAACTGCGGAGTTTGATGCCGCCTTTTCTCTATAGGAAACCACCAATTGGAACCATGTACCTTGCCTTGGGGTTTCGTAAGTGCCCATGTAGGATTAAAAAGAAACTAAATATTATGAATTTGTATTTGAGATATACCTAAAACTATGGACCCTTAAAAAGACTATGAAACCATAGATCTTAGCTAAAGTACTGACCTCCAACATCGAGGATTCCTGCGCAGATCATACTATTGGTGACGGGATAAGGGTCGCCGGTCGCGATCTGGAGCCTCATGTAGCGAGCCTGGCAGATGCTCTGGCTTATCTTCCGCACCGTCACTTCGTTCAGCAAAGTTGATGCAGCTGTGTTGGCCACCTGTTGAAAAAAGTTCAGGGTTTTTCAATATTTAAATTATAAAGTGACCTGCAGGCCTATACAAAACACGTTTCTGTAAGCGTTCACACCAAACGCTGCGCCAAAATGTACGGGACTGACAATACCTGCGGAAAGATTACGCCGCGTTCTTTCCGCAGGTAATGTCATTCCCATACATTTTGGCGTAGCCTTTGGCGTGATCGCTAACAGAAATGTGTTTTGTCTCAGGGCCCTGCACTTCAATTGCGTAGGTAATCTATTGATTCATATATTTAACTACGTTGGGGTCGGCTTCCAATCAAACCGGATGCAGCTGAATGCCAGTATTTGACGTGGAGCAACTGCCTATCTGACCGCCACAACCCAGATACTGGGTGATACGATATCCCTTGGTAAGACTGGTTGTCAGACTTTCGGGCTTCTGACGACCCATAAAGTCTGTCAAAGATCCACGAATGACAGCCGAGGCTTATCGTGCTTTCCGAGACACGAATGGGTCTTGGTATATAAAGATGGTCACCCATCCACCAACAGCGACAAGCGTAGCTTAACCTGATCGATCGACCCGTGCGACTGTTATTAGGTTCTTAGCAACAAGCACGTCTTATCTTTTTAAAGATGTAGTAATCAGAATTACTCACATTAGTCAGCCCCCATCCTACTGCAGTGACGGCCCCGTTATCTGGGACCACGGCGTTCTGATAAGGAAGCAGAGCTACTCGAGCAACACCGGTGGTCAGATTGATCGGTGTGGCCAGCAGGACCACCGCCACGTCGTTGTCGCGGACCGGCACGTTGTATGACTCGTGGACCCTAATTGCTGATACCTGGTGAAGGGTACCTCCTGTGGAACAATGAGTCAAATTAATTCCCATCGAGTTTTGTTCAGGACCTATCGTCAAGATTCACGTTTGAACCTGCACACTA
This sequence comes from Polymixis lichenea, assembly GCA_949091785.1. Classification (NCBI taxonomy): domain Eukaryota; kingdom Metazoa; phylum Arthropoda; class Insecta; order Lepidoptera; family Noctuidae; genus Polymixis; species Polymixis lichenea. The sequence goes on from OX420956.1 coordinate 15,504,604, forward strand.
ATTCCGTGACAGACTTTCAATCACAATCCAAGGGTTTTTAAGGAAATTCCTAATCCATTGCCTCGTAAGATTGCATAATTCTTCGAATTATACACAATGAACGTGGCTAAACTGTCGAAATCAAAGGCATTGCGATCTATCGTAGTTTTATGTTTGTTACACAATTACGTTACGTAGCGTTTGGGTCAGTTCAGACAAAAATGCCAGAGCAATTTACTGGTTCCATTGAAAATAGGACCGTATTACCATACCCTAGAATAGAAAATTGTATTAATTTCGACACAGTAGGCTCGCGAATCGGTTGCTCTTTTTTTCTACTTACTTTTTTTTTTAATAAAGGAGCTGTCTCAGACAGCGTTACCTTAAGGACATCTGATTGACTGTACGATAGGACTGTGTATCACTCACCTGAATTCAAAATAGTTGTGCCCGCACGAATGGAATAGCGGCTCGCGCTCATAAGATAGCCATTACTGGAAAGATTGAGATAGAATAAAAAAATTATTACAAGACAACACAGAATCATCTTCTTCCTGCGCTTGTTCTATGTCACTTGTAGTCGGCGCAACACGTTTGCTCTTCCATTCTCCTCTGTCAGCCGTCACGCTATCATTCACTTCCTTCTCTTTAATTCCTCACACAATTCATACATCTTTTCTTAGGCTTTCCACTCCCTGTCCAACAATATCAGGACAGGTAATTAAAATAACTGAAAAGGGTACTTAATTGTCCCGAAATCACTACAAAAAATCAGCTGTATACTCTACATTTTGTCGAAGAATACGAACATCATAATCTGGCCAAACTGTTCCCACTGCTGGGACACAGGAACCTCTCTTTGAGTGGTAGTGCGCTGTTATCTACTACGACCACGGTAGATGTCACGTCTCTGAATTTTTGGTTCTAGGACGCATGTCCGGTTTCTTCATGACGTAATACTTCACCATTTTGAACAGGAACATAAATTGACGCAATTGGCTTTCGTAGTAGGTATCCCTTAATGTTTTAACAAACGTCTCAACATTCTGTTGCTTGAGACTTCGTAGGAAAATAAATGTAAATTATGACTTACTCATCAACGAAGCAATGTCCTGCCGAAAGGACGTGTGTCGTCGTCACCAGGGAGCCTCCGCACAAGAACTGCGATGTGTAAAGTACCTGCAGACGTAACCGACAGTCACCACATCAGACACGGTTAGATACACCAAACGTTGGGACCAGAAACGGAACCATCAATTGATGGATCTCAAATTAGAGATCAGTTTTTGTAACTACGGTCTTAGTGGGGGAGGACGCGATTCATCTTTGACCGTAGGGTGTAAAGCAGTAACAACATTGTAATTGCCCTCTGTAAACAAATCTAGGTTTTTTTTTGTGTGGGAAATCATCAAATAACTTCTCCCGCTCTGGGTGGAGCGGGAGGGCGTGTCAGACTTTTACTGACTAAAACCCACCCGTATTCCCTCAGTTGCCTGTGTGCCAGGGGCCGCGGTATCTCTTTCGAACAACCCACAATAGGTTATTTTATTGACTGCATATTGCAATATACAAAAACTACTTTCATTTTCTTGTAGCTTACCCGACTACAATGAAGCAAACAGGAGGGTTATGATTTTGACCAGTAGGTATGTCTGTTAACTATGTATAAGTATATGTTAATCTGTTCCCTCATAATTTCTACACTACTTATCATAATTTGACAATTGAGTTTCTATTATCTGCTTACTAGCTAACTTATAGACGTCACATTACATTGAATATGGCGCTGTCTAGAGAACATCAAGTGACGGACTAAAAAATAAACTATTCTTCATTTAGGTATGCCGTTTTGGATATCATAATATGCCACCTGAACAATACAATCTAACAGTAAAAAGCGATCATAAGCCTTAGGGAAAATTGGTATACGACCACGGCTTTAAGATGAGTATATTCGCTTGTTACATACTTTTTAGAACATGATGATGATGTTTCAGTAGTCGGGGTTTAAGTTTTGAACTTACTTTTACCCGAAGTTAATGGAGCTTTTTTTAATTTCTTGGGGTGAGTGGATAGAATGATCTTACCTGCACCATGAATGGGTACTGTTGTATGGTGGTAGTGGACCCACCAATAATACGGTTATCCGCCGTCGACGGCAGATCAACGGTCTTGAGATGGTAAAGTTCAGCATTGCCTGGAAAATCACAAGTTTCCAAAAATCCTTCCATAGTTAGTTAGCTCTGATAGCAGCAACTCAAAAGCAACCCTATTTAAATGAGTATAAAAATCATTGTGATTTTGACTGGTCATTGGCAGACAATTAAAAGCAACTTTTTTATAACGCGACTCAGTCCATTCACATTGTCAAAATCAAAGTGAGCTTTGTTTTCGTTTCAATAAGGTTGCTGTTGGGTTACTGCTTTCAGTGGTTAAATAATCACCAAAGGGCTAGTTGCGGTTCACATTCAAAACTTTTTTAAGACTAGTAGCGATAGCATAAAACATGCAAATGAATTTCTTTAGTCTAGTTTGTTGTTGAATGCCATTTGGTGGAAGAAGCGAAATCATCAAAATAAATTAAGTAGGAACTCTTAAAAAGATCAAGGAAAACATCGTGAGGTACTGGTATGACTTAAAACGAAAAAAATCTAAGACATCTACCAACCCGCAATGGGCCTGCGTGGTGGATTATGACCCAGTCTCTCTCACGGAGAAGCCTACATCTCAGCAGTGGGAAGAAAGAAAGAAAAAAAAGAAAATCTATTTATTAGACTTGCACAGGAATATCACAAACTGAACTACAAAATATGCAAAAAAAAACCCAAGTCCCATACGACGCCAAAAGGCCTCTATCTGAGCCCCTATCTCAGCATGATGCTGCGACATTTTAAAAAAGTGTCACAGAGCTGGTATTCTGATAGGGCCCACTGTGAATATCACGGACAGATACAGAAATATGAAGGGGAACGTTGTAGTCTGTTTATTATCTAAGAACAATGGTTTCGTTTCGGTTCTGTAGTTAATTGCACAAAAGGTGGGCTGACTTGAAATGCATAGGTAATACCTACAAAATATCTAGACATTCCTTGGTTTGAATAAAGTACCGAGCTATTTATTTATTAGAAGTGATTCACTGTTAGGTAATTTAAGATTAATAACAGGTTTCTATATTTCAGACTGGAATGTTGCCAGATCCAATATAATAAGAGTTCCAATTACCTGTTGTTATCTATAATATATTATAGATTTTCGTATAAAAACAAAGTTATCTTATCTAGCCGAATTAAGCACTTTTCATTTAGGGCGATCAGTTAAGGGCAGTGTGCATTTTTCCGAGTAGTAAAGTAGATATCGATAGATAACACAAAAATCGATTCTTTCTAGATCTTGAAAATTTATTAAATATCTTATTTAAGGAAAATTGAATTATTTTAGTAATATTCTAATGACTATTTTCAATTATAGCACTTCCAAGACTACTTTTCAAGTGGTTAGATAAACACATTAATTAATACTTCGGTAAACACTATTCAATTTAATATAATTATGCACATTAACCACCAAAAAACTTTAGCAAAATTCACCATTAACGAAAAGAAAAAAAAAATACATAATAAAAAAAAATATCACTTACAGCTTGCGACCGCGATAAAAATTAACGCAACACCCCACATGTCTGTCTGTTTGTCGCACACTGTATGACTTGCCCTAGATGTCGATACAAACCTTATCATATTGATAAAATAGTTTATCGGAAGCATTTCTGTGAGAAATCTTAGGACACTGACAGACGAGTAACAAATAATTACGATTACTTACTTTACGCTTTGAACTGCACCATTGGTCTCGACGTCGCAAGCGCAGCTGCCTTTCATAGCTTACCTACCGTGTTTAAACCTCAGCACTGCTTCAGAGTGGTTGTTTTCAATACAGAGTAATGACATGGTTTACTTAAGTTAACAGTATCGACTAGGTGGGTGGGATGTATGTGTCGTCGATTAAACATCGACGACACATACAACATCAAACATCATACATCATCGTCGATTTAGCATTACCTATGTACGTATTTTTCTGTTCCTTTCTTCTTGTCTGTTTATATGTGTGTGCATAAATGGTTAAATAAATAAATAATAAATAAATAAATAAAATCGACGACTGCGTATACGCATCGCTCGTCTGAAAGCACCATTATGTCATTCGGCACTTTCCTGCTGATTTGGAGTCGTAGATACCCAATCAATTTTATAAGAGCCGCTCAATCTCTTCCTCTACATAATTATTGTAGGAATCAAACAAAACTATATAGACTGATAAGTTTTCATTGCTCATTGGAACCATTTCTTTACCAAGTGTAACGTGATTTTCAGAAAACCTGAATATTCTTCACTGTCGGGGCAGTAGCAATCATCCTCGTTGGCAACTATTTTTTCATCACTCAATTTTATTTTCTAAGTAATAACAGCCCGCCCGGTTCGATCAATCAGGTTAAGCTACGCCAGCCGAGGTTGCACCGTGGATGGGTGATCATCTTTAGATACCAAGACCCCTCCGTGTCTCGGTAAGCATGTTGGTCCCGACTGTCATTCGTGGATCTTTTACAATAATTGTTATGGGCCGTCAGAAGCCTGAACGTCCAGAAACCAGTCTTATCAAGGGATATCGTATAACCCAGTAACTGGGTTGTGGAGGTCAGATAGGTAGTCGCTCCATATAATACACTGGTTTACAGCTGCATTCGGTTAGAAGTAAAGCCGACACCAACATAGTTAGTCCCTTCTGTGACGTAGAAGCATGGCTGGAATGCAAGGGATTCCGGGTTAGAATGCCGGGCCGAAAACAGGAGGTATTCCACTCAGAGCACTGATTTCAACAGCACTTGACCGAACGGCACCTAAGCTGTTCTAGTAACTGCACTGAAACGAAATTTTGATAAGTGCGGTTCGGCGGAACACTTTTCAATATTATTGTTAGTCCAGTTTGTAGTGATCGAATACCAACAAAAACAGTCATGACCTTACCAGAAAATATTTTAATTTTTCTAACACTAGTAGAATGATGAACTCAGGTTACTAAATTCCCATTCGTTCCACCTGCAGAAAATCTCGCTCCTGGACATAAATTGCCTTGGCTTGACTGGAAGTCTTTAAATAGGCTCCAGGACTCAGGTAGGCCGAAGTAAAGAGAACCTGGTAAGGTGGAGATTCACAGATGACTCTTCCTTGGAGTGTAAATGTGGTGCTGTTCCACAAACAATGGGGCACTTAATATCTTGTCCAGCGTGTCCTGCTGTCTGCACGCTGCAGGTGCTGATGGACGCTGCTGAAAGTGCCAAACTCGTAGCCAATCTGAGCAGACTGTATTTAGATTACTATCGACACGCTACGAAGAAGTTTAAGAAAAACGTAGAATGCCTCAGACGGCTTATCGTCACTGCGTTTGTACTCATTGGTACCCAGATAAGTAATGGGATATCACCAATTACAATATTGTGCAATTTTATTGACTGTTATCTAAAATATTATCTCGATCTATGGTGTTGAGTAGGTACTAATACTTGTTGACTTATTTCCAATATGACTCATGCTCACCTCAGTATTGGCATCGTAGCGTGATGATATCCCTTTAACTAATAATATCACTGGTGATCATGACTCTCTAGTTTAGACAAGTTATCAGCTTCAGCTATACTCCATTTGAAAAAAGATTACATGTTTAAACCAAGCTTTTTTACAGTCCGTTCAACCGATTTTAACTTCTATTCCGCAGGCATAAGGATGGCATTGAAAGCAAAAAAGTGGTTGTAATACCAACTGTTTACTGCAGATGCCATTTATCATACTACCAACGCAATAGAGGTCAAAATCAATGGAACGGACTGTACAAAAGGTTTATTTAAATGTCTAATCTTATTTCAAACGGAGTATAGCGTATTAGGTTTTTTAACTGTAAACAAACTTTAAAAAAAAAAAAAACTTTGCCCCACACTAGGAATTACTCCTGTATTGTGGGTGCGTTTACAAACATTTAAACTCACATACACAAACAGCCAGACCCGGAACAACTATTTGTAAGTCTTACCAATATTTGTTCCGTGCGGAAATCGAACCCGCGACACGCAGCGCAGCAGTCAATCGCTTAACCGTTGCGCCAACCGTGCCGTCAACTCGTCTATCCTTTCCTTGCGGTGTCGATAACAATCTAAATACAGTCAGCCCAGAATTTGACTACGAGCTTGGCACTTACAGTAGCGTCCATCAACGTACGCTACAGGAGTTGATACAGACGCGGAATCGTCTTATCGTTACGTCGGAATAGCTTTTTATTTTGTTTGTTAACCAATTTCTTGAGGATGGTGGATACTGGATACTGTTAAACATCACGCTATGACCCTTACGAGGCGAGCAAAACGAAAAGAGAAACAGAAAGAATGCTAAGCAAAAACTAATAGCACGACCAGTCGATGCGATGCGACGCGGTAGACCGAGGGAACAGAAGATTTCACGCAAAGGAAGTCGTGGGAAGTAGCTAGATTTACATGACACCAGGGGCGTACCAATAGAAAATGGCGCCTAGGGCATGCATCACATTTGCGCCCCTTCGTAAATTATCTTCAGGGTCTACACTGAGCAAAGCTAGGTCTCATAACCTTTCTTGACCAATTATAGACTTTAACAACGAAGGTATTGATTTCAACTTGCAAAAATATCGCAATGCTGCAATATTAAGAGAATTTGAATAGAAATAGGCAGGTTTGGAAATTCGCTTTCATCCTCGTACTACACAATATATTGAGGTAGCTCTTCAGACTTCTTAGATGTAGGTAGGCAACAGTATGAAATGGTTTATTGATGTTTTTTTTTAATTTAATAATTGGCGACGTTTTGCGCCCCCCTTCGATAGGCACCCAGGGCTCTTGCCCTGCCTGCCCTACTCTAGCTACGCCACTGGATGACACTAACGATATAGCAGCGTATTCATGATTGTAAGCCTTAAAAAATTATAATATGCTCGTAAACGATAAAATATTAAAGTGTTATCTTTTCATTGAAACCCATTGACGTCTCTGCTCCACGTACTGCCGCCAATTTATTTACATTTTCCTGTTTCGTTTGTCCTATTGTGCATAGAAGACATAATTTCCGTACCAATACGACATGAATGCTTATTTTGTAAAGGATATTTATATTAATAAGACATAAAATAATATTAATAGTACTGTGGCGGACGTCTACAATGCCCCACATACGAAACCTCATTTCAACAAATGTGGAAAACACAAAAAGTGAAGTGGCGCCATCTACAACGCCATATACGAACTACTCAAGACTTGACGTCACACCGCAGCTACATCACGCAGCAGAGTTTACCACGTAATCTACGTATATACAATATCCCGACATCAATCGTCGGGCAGTTGCCCTGGTGCAGGTAGTTTTCTGATAATCAGGAGAAGGTCGTGTATGATATTTGTGTAACGTAAATAATACAGCAAAAAATCTTTGTGCCGTAACTTTATTCTTCATAAAAACAAAAAACACGTTATTGCAGGCATCACAACGGACCGAGTCGATCGCAAGTTCTTACATATACTACGTAAGTATGTAATGTAAATACAACATTATTACTACTATTGTTTCTTTAAAAACAAATAAACACTATGCATGCGAAAAGCAGAAGTATTCAATATTACGTCATAACTTTTTACTGTATCTATTTTTAATTAATGGTAAAATAATCTGATTTGTGAAAAAAAATGTTTCAAGATAAAAACAATTTGATAAACTTCTGTTTTCCGCTAGCATGGTTGAAAGATTCAAAAATACAGATCTAAATACAATGGAATATAGTATATGTAATAAATAATATAAAAATACACAGGGAATGTATTATGTGCAATAAATACAGTATATAAAACATTTTGTTAATAGATGATTTAAAAATATAGATCTCTAGAGAAAATTGAACTAGGTAGTTACAAGTTGGTCAAGAGTTTTAAGATTCGTGTTAAATCCGACAGAGAAACAGGAGTAAATGTTTTCTTAATTTGTAGGGTAGTGAGCGATTTGAGAGAGTTTCCTAATTCACGATAAATGCGAATGTCTACTTAATATTTATTTAAATATTTACTGGACAATATTTTTTAATAAATCACTATTCTGTTGTATAATGTTTTTTAGTTGAATTAATACTAGTAGTTCATTAAAACAGCACTTCTTTTTATCTACATTTACAGAATATGTAAAAAAAAGTTATAATTTTTGTTTCATTATAAATATCTTTTTATTTTCTTATTGCATTTCGTCTTTTTATTGACACTGCATAAATACTTTTTTTTATAAATATTATTTTTGTAAACCTAATCACCGCGGCTGAATAATTATTACAGAAGAGAAAACTAGTGTTTATAAACCAAGGAATGTTAGTTCAAACGAATGTGAAAGTATGCTGAATTAGTTGGACAGATTAAATTTTAAGTACAAAATTATAGAAATACATAACAAAAACATGAACTGTAAGAACCTTTTGCAAAATATTGTCGATTTCTGTCACAAAGTATGTTTAAACTGAAATTCAACAATAAACTAAAGATGTAACCCTTTCTAAATATTTGGAATATAATATATCCACAAAGTATATCTCATATATTCCATATTTTATAAAAAAAAAGACAGTTATATTTGTCATCTCACTACGGACCTTATGGCACGGCGTATTTTATACAAAAACTCAACGAAACATTGAAATACTTACGTTGTTCTTAAAATGCAATCGAATTTACATAAACAAAACTTTAGATATACTACAATAGGCAAAAACAGTTTGGCATAATTTACAACTTTGCCTTTTTTATGGGTGTAATCTAACTTTTTATATTATATGAATTTTAGTTCGTATATTTTTCATCTGTATTTCATTCATGATTAAACTAGTTTTAATAAAATTTAAATTAAACTATCACTTTCGTGACGACTAAACAGTTTAAACTTAACAATACATACACCAATAACACAAGTTATCTTCACATAATTTTAGATTTAAGTAATTTAACTTAGATATAGATTTTCCAAAAGGACTAATGTAAGAAATTCGAACTTTTTTTTTAAATACATTTCCTTTTTCTATTATCTTTTACGGTGTCTAGTGGACCTGTCAAAGTTTAGGTAAAATGTTTTCCATAAGTGCGAGCGAGATGTACATACATCTCAGCTATCTCTTTCTCACACGTAACAAAGACTTTTACTGTCAGATATTACGTACTCTTACAAAATTGGTGAATTGAGCGATTTTTTCCACAGATATTTTTAATATTTTTGTTTTTAAAAGTCTACTGTTTCATATAGATTTTTGTATTTCGAGATTTTATTTCCAATACGATTGCTTATGTAAAACCGTGTTACTTGTCATTTATATAGAAACAACCTTTGTTTACACGTCGGATTATATATTTAATAATATATTACAATATATTTGTGGGAGACTTAATACTGATGCGTGATTTAATTCGTTTTTATTTTGGCATTTTAGCTGAGCATTTCTTTTATATTTTTTATAACTTCAGTAACCCTTGCTTTATTGGTTTTATTAACGATTATTTAAACAATATTTTTTTACGGTTTAAAACACCGAAATCATCATAGTTTATTTTGTAGTATTTTCTCGAGATAATATATTTCGCATGTAATCGAATAGAAACACAAAAAGAACATAAATATTTCGCAATAACAAAGCAGTGAGGTTACTATTTTTTTTTTAAATAATACAGGGTGAAATCAAATGAACTAGTAGAATCAGTATTAAGCCTCACTTTCTAGACTAAATCTAGACTTTCGAAGACTTAACCTAGACATAATGTAACAAACGCTATCACCTTCAAACTAACATTAGACAAACGCAACATTTTCAACCACATAGATTATTTTCAGATCCTTTTCAAGATATTTTTTAATGAAGGTTTTGGAGCAAAAGATTTATCAAGCAACTTTTTAAGTGAAGTACTTCAATCTTACTTTACAATTTGCGGTTGGATGGTAAATTAGCGAAAAGGTCAATCTTCAAGGTTAAGCAACGCTTGCGGACTTTGGTCCGTGGATGGGTGACCATCTATCATCACATTCAGAGACCCCTCTGTGCCTCGGAATGCATGTTCAGCCTTTGGCCGTGGCCATCATCTGTTCATCTTTGAAAGTCGTTAAGGGTAGTCAGAAGCCCAAAGGTCTGACAACCAGTCTTACCAAGGGGTTTCCATTGCCATACCATCCCAAAGACAAATTTAATGTCTCATGTGCTTGTAATGACATTAAAACATTAAGATATTATTTCACACGACCACACTACTATAGTAATGCTATTGTTTGTCTTTTTGCTCTAAAAACTTCAAATACTCTTAAAAAATAAAATTTGATGAACTAACTACGGTATAGGTAACTTCTTTGAGCTGTATTGCACGTCGAAACTTCTAAATTGGGGGAGATTTAAATGTAATTAGAAAAATTAAAGAAGTGTAGACACAGTGATTCAGTAATTGCTTCTCGCTACATAAATTACTTTTAGTAATTCTGCTAGAGAATAGTGACAATATAATATTATTTTAAAATCTAAAATAACACCGCATTACATTTTAAAGTTTCTTTTTTTATTCAACCATCATTGGATTTAAGAATGACACATTCTTTGTGGAATGCGACTTTCTTAATTTTGTTTCAGAATAATGATTTTTTGTTTAGCAGATATAAATAGTATTTATATTTAAAAAAAAACTGAATATATATTGCACAGAGATAGAACGTTAATGTTTTTAGAAATATTTAACGTTTTAAGTTAATAACACTGGAAGCATATAAATATCTAGATAAAAAAAAACGTAATAATATAAACAGTTTAAGTAAATATAATGAAATATTAGAAAACTATTTTAAAAGCAACCCTTACATTGCTTCTGATAGACGTTCTTCAACATAGAGAGGGTTAAAAATAATCTCCCCCTTAAAAACTATATACGAACAAAACGAAATTTGTTCTGATTTCACTCTAGAAATATAATTTGTTTATTGAAGGCAATTTTATTGAGAAACTCAGGCGTTGCCTGTGTATAAAGTCATGGTCGAAGAGTTGCGGTCAAACCTCCTATAAACCCACCTAAACAAGGTTAAATTAAATTAGTTAGCAAAACTTCACAGATAAGATGTCTTGAGTTTTTCTAGCTAATTTAATGTTTTCTCGAATATTATTGAAAATATCATCTTACGGTCTGCTGTAACCACAATTCTCATAATTTTTGACCATGCCTTTATATTGTAAGTTCAAAAAGTGAATATCGACGTCGATTCAGTATTATTTAAGGTCAATATTATTAAGATATTAAAAATCTACATAACAGTAATAATTTACCCGCTGTTGCACTGATCACGAAACACATTTCAGTTTATTTAACTAAATTGTTTAATCGAAACCTGCGTCTGCAGGTGAGACAAATATTTAAAGATTTTTTTTTAATTTAAAAGGCATATATCCCGCATATTTCATGCTTAACGCAATATAGATTATGGCAATACCCTTCAGATAAATAACTGAAAGTAATGGCTAAACATATAACATTAAAATTTATTTTTGACTGTTTCTAAAAACTTATTCGTTTATTTTCGTGCCAGTGCAACCGGGCATCGAGTCCGCTAGCCTACTCTACCTACTCAAATATCATAACAAGATATGTTTAAACTACTACTAGTCACTCTAGTCACACGTTTAGCCTTTAGCCTGTACCATAGACAAAGAAATAATACTTATTTGAAGGGAAAGTGTGCTTTTATTACGCCCCTAGGCATGGCGACGAAACACTATGGGAATTTAGTGTATGTGTCGTCGTGTTGTTTTGAATTTACCGCCAAAATGCTCGTTACGATGACTTTTTCATCGACGTCAACTTCGTGTAAACTAAAGTAGGTAATTGTAAACAAGTGAATGTCGAGTTTATAATTAATAAGATTTTGAATGGATAGAAAGTGGTACTACCGGTGTGCGGTGCCTTAGTGCACAAATACTTCTAAAACTGCGCCACACAAAGTATTTTTACCGGTGCCGTTTATACAAATCTGACGTCACGTGTGGTCACTTGATAAAAGTCATCGTAAGGAGCGTTTTGGCGGTAAATTCAAAACAACGAAAAATAAATTTGATTTTAATCGTTTTTAATTGAGAAAATGGATATAAATCAATTTATTTTTATTTTTCTGTTAAATATCGCGTCCCAATCTTCAATGTAAAATAGTTTTTAATAAATTGGAAAATACCCTGTTCTGTATAGCCATTTGTTTTGGTCGCAAATCATATTTTAATCTAAATACAACCTGGCACTTACCTGAAAATTGCAAAAAAACGGAAGTAAAGGCTCGTGCAGACTAGCGCGACGCGATGGTCGCGTCGCGACACTCGTAGAACAATTTCTATGAAAACTTCGTGGAAATTGGTCTACAAGTGTCGCTTCGCGCTGTCGCGTCGCGCCTGTTTGAAGAAGCCCTAAATTTTAATTTCGCTAACTTAGCACATCCATCGTAAAACTAGTTTCAATGAATCAAATGGTTTTAAACTAGTTTTAAGTAATTCTTGAGTGTTGAGGTCCTATAATACGGACCTAAGATTGAATCCGATACAATAGCTGGTTTAAAATGTAAAGTCAAAATCGCGTGTATGACAACGTGTTTGGTTTCTATAATCTTCATTCTCCGTATTATTCCAATTTATTCGGGGTCGCCTCAACGCAACGTGTGTATGCCTTTCTATATGAAGTATTACTTCCTTATCTATGTCTGTACCGTTAAAATATGAGAACTTATGTACGTATTGGTTTTGAAATAGGTTTTTGAGTGCAGAAATATAATACGTTCGTTGAGCTGTTGAGTTGTGTAAAACATTACTTAGAAGATAAAGAGCAAATTTTTATATTTATATAATGCAATATGGTATGTTTTTAAACTATTTCCTGGCATCAAATAGTTTCGAAGTCTGACTACTTCTCTATAATAACTATGTATTTCAATTTATATCACAGAGCTTAAAAATAATAACAGCTCGAAAACAATTGCCGTATTAATGCACTAGGTTTCAAAATATTTTTAATAGTTTAGATATCTTTTGATATAAAATCAACGTCAGCAGATGTCAGAGGAAAACTTAAGCTGTACAGGGTCAAATTAAATTAGCTAGCAATAGTTTACCCACGTGGTGGGTATCGAAATCCAAAACGAATCAAACAAACGAAAAAAAAAGATAATTCGATTGTCGAAGGTCAGCAAATCGGTCAATGCCCGTAATCGGTCAGCAAACCGCGTCAGTCGGACGTGCATAGATCGCTCAGCTATTTCCGTAACTTTTTGTGGAACTTAGATATTTTTCACGAATTTCCAAAAACTATAACATGACAGTCGTTTGGTTGCCATAACATACATGTCACAGTGACATTTAAAACCTAATTTAATTTGACACTGTATTGTGTTACAAATATATCTTTTTTAATTTATTTGTTGTAGGTATTTATATTTTATATAGTTGTTGATTGTGCGGTATTGAGGTTCTTGTAAATGAGGTGTACATGTCTTGGGTTTTAACACACGCGTTTTGGTTATTACTAACCATTACTTAATATAAATATATTAACTATTCTTCATGTATTTATGTATGCCGCACTATTTTTTCTACCTGGTTGTGTTAATTTCAGAATTTTTGATACTTTCATAATTTACAATTTTAAAACACAACTTCAGCCCATGTGTAAGTATTATTAAAGAAACAACTTTTTGGAAGTCGTACTGATTCTGAATGTGCTTACCAAACTGCACTATGACAGTTTGGTACAACTCTGTGTCTTCTTACACATGCTTAAAAATATCATAGATATTTCTTCTATCAAATCGGAAATACCAAAATTTAAAATACAAACTATAAATTACACTATGGCCGGTCAACATTACCCTAAAAAACAATTTACTCTAATCACAATCCAACCGGCCATACCTTGCACTATCACATACATACATAAATACACAAGTACTTTCACGGTGTTGTGACGTCACGGCGTGTCGCTCACGGCGGCAAGTTCATTTGCAAGTTCTGCAAGTACGCCGAGGTTGAGTTCAATAAGCCGATACGTTGTTTCTGCTTCCTTTGTTCTGTCATCTGTGGAGAAAAGTACCTGTTTTAGTATCAGGTTTGATTTGAAGCCCATGCTCGTAGGTTACTGAAGAATACGTGTAGCAACTAATTCCAGTGCTAGCTAGTCATTACGGCCAGGCAGCATTAGCAGGCAGTGAACGACGCCAGTAACATACATTTTTGAATCAATGAAAACGGCCAAGTGCGAGACACGCACACGAGTTCGGTACCACCGTTTATTTAACACTACATATTTTTAGTTTCTTGTATCCCTTTAGTTTTTGACTAATTAGCCGATCCAACTGTCTAGCCTGTGGCATACAATATCACTGAAGCGACAAATGATTTGTATTAAACACTGTTCAGACGATACAACTTTTCCTGTTGCTTCAACTTATGGTATACATTCATTTTAGCAGAAAACGACCATTGCTGGACATAGGTCTCCTCCAAGCACCACCACACAACTTCCGGCATCCAGTGGCTTTCTCAACGTCTTTTACCTTGTCGGAGGCTTTCCAACGCTAAGTCTTCCGTTACGTGGTCGCCACTCCATAACCTTTCGGCCCCATCGGCCTTTTGTTCTGTACTTATGGTAATGAAATCGCTCTGTGTAAATCATGCTTTAGGTACTCTTAATGTCTGTATAAAATCGATATTACTTCTTTATACTACTAGCTGTTCGTGCCCGGCGTCGATTGAGTGAATTTGATGTCTCGATCTCCTGCAGCACGCGCGTCTGCAGCTCGCGCAGTTATGTGCATGTGTACACTGACCTGGTCCCTGAGCTCGGACAGTAGCTCGGTGAGCGTGTGCACGGCTCGCTGCGCGCGGTCGGGCTGCGCAGTTATGTGCATGTGTACACTGACCTGGTCCCTGAGCTCGGACAGTAGCTCGGTGAGCGTGTGCACGGCTCGCTGCGCGCGGTCGGGCTGCGCAGTTATGTGCATGTGTACACTGACCTGGTCCCTGAGCTCGGACAGTAGCTCGGTGAGCGTGTGCACGGCTCGCTGCGCGCGGTCGGGCTGCGCAGTTATGTGCATGTGTACACTGACCTGGTCCCTGAGCTCGGACAGTAGCTCGGTGAGCGTGTGCACGGCTCGCTGCGCGCGGTCGGGCTGCGCAGTTATGTGCATGTGTACACTGACCTGGTCCCTGAGCTCGGACAGTAGCTCGGTGAGCGTGTGCACGGCTCGCTGCGCGCGGTCGGGCTGCGCAGTTATGTGCATGTGTACACTGACCTGGTCCCTGAGCTCGGACAGTAGCTCGGTGAGCGTGTGCACGGCTCGCTGCGCGCGGTCGGGCTGCGCAGTTATGTGCATGTGTACACTGACCTGGTCCCTGAGCTCGGACAGTAGCTCGGTGAGCGTGTGCACGGCTCGCTGCGCGCGGTCGGGCTGCGCAGTTATGTGCATGTGTACACTGACCTGGTCCCTGAGCTC
Source organism: Polymixis lichenea (assembly GCA_949091785.1). Classification (NCBI taxonomy): domain Eukaryota; kingdom Metazoa; phylum Arthropoda; class Insecta; order Lepidoptera; family Noctuidae; genus Polymixis; species Polymixis lichenea. The sequence continues at coordinate 15,520,176 of OX420956.1, forward strand.
GGACAGTAGCTCGGTGAGCGTGTGCACGGCTCGCTGCGCGCGGTCGGGCTGCGCAGTTATGTGCATGTGTACACTGACCTGGTCCCTGAGCTCGGACAGTAGCTCGGTGAGCGTGTGCACGGCTCGCTGCGCGCGGTCGGGCTGCGCAGTTATGTGCATGTGTACACTGACCTGGTCCCTGAGCTCGGACAGTAGCTCGGTGAGCGTGTGCACGGCTCGCTGCGCGCGGTCGGGCTGCGCAGTTATGTGCATGTGTACACTGACCTGGTCCCTGAGCTCGGACAGTAGCTCGGTGAGCGTGTGCACGGCTCGCTGCGCGCGGTCGGGCTGCGCAGTTATGTGCATGTGTACACTGACCTGGTCCCTGAGCTCGGACAGTAGCTCGGTGAGCGTGTGCACGGCTCGCTGCGCGCGGTCGGGCTGCGCAGTTATGTGCATGTGTACACTGACCTGGTCCCTGAGCTCGGACAGTAGCTCGGTGAGCGTGTGCACGGCTCGCTGCGCGCGGTCGGGCTGCGCAGTTATGTGCATGTGTACACTGACCTGGTCCCTGAGCTCGGACAGTAGCTCGGTGAGCGTGTGCACGGCTCGCTGCGCGCGGTCGGGCTGCGCAGTTATGTGCATGTGTACACTGACCTGGTCCCTGAGCTCGGACAGTAGCTCGGTGAGCGTGTGCACGGCTCGCTGCGCGCGGTCGGGCTGCGCAGTTATGTGCATGTGTACACTGACCTGGTCCCTGAGCTCGGACAGTAGCTCGGTGAGCGTGTGCACGGCTCGCTGCGCGCGGTCGGGCTGCGCAGTTATGTGCATGTGTACACTGACCTGGTCCCTGAGCTCGGACAGTAGCTCGGTGAGCGTGTGCACGGCTCGCTGCGCGCGGTCGGGCTGCGCAGTTATGTGCATGTGTACACTGACCTGGTCCCTGAGCTCGGACAGTAGCTCGGTGAGCGTGTGCACGGCTCGCTGCGCGCGGTCGGGCTGCGCAGTTATGTGCATGTGTACACTGACCTGGTCCCTGAGCTCGGACAGTAGCTCGGTGAGCGTGTGCACGGCTCGCTGCGCGCGGTCGGGCTGCGCAGTTATGTGCATGTGTACACTGACCTGGTCCCTGAGCTCGGACAGTAGCTCGGTGAGCGTGTGCACGGCTCGCTGCGCGCGGTCGGGCTGCGCAGTTATGTGCATGTGTACACTGACCTGGTCCCTGAGCTCGGACAGTAGCTCGGTGAGCGTGTGCACGGCTCGCTGCGCGCGGTCGGGCTGCGCAGTTATGTGCATGTGTACACTGACCTGGTCCCTGAGCTCGGACAGTAGCTCGGTGAGCGTGTGCACGGCTCGCTGCGCGCGGTCGGGCTGCGCAGTTATGTGCATGTGTACACTGACCTGGTCCCTGAGCTCGGACAGTAGCTCGGTGAGCGTGTGCACGGCTCGCTGCGCGCGGTCGGGCTGCGCAGTTATGTGCATGTGTACACTGACCTGGTCCCTGAGCTCGGACAGTAGCTCGGTGAGCGTGTGCACGGCTCGCTGCGCGCGGTCGGGCTGCGCAGTTATGTGCATGTGTACACTGACCTGGTCCCTGAGCTCGGACAGTAGCTCGGTGAGCGTGTGCACGGCTCGCTGCGCGCGGTCGGGCTGCGCAGTTATGTGCATGTGTACACTGACCTGGTCCCTGAGCTCGGACAGTAGCTCGGTGAGCGTGTGCACGGCTCGCTGCGCGCGGTCGGGCTGCGCAGTTATGTGCATGTGTACACTGACCTGGTCCCTGAGCTCGGACAGTAGCTCGGTGAGCGTGTGCACGGCTCGCTGCGCGCGGTCGGGCTGCGCAGTTATGTGCATGTGTACACTGACCTGGTCCCTGAGCTCGGACAGTAGCTCGGTGAGCGTGTGCACGGCTCGCTGCGCGCGGTCGGGCTGCGCAGTTATGTGCATGTGTACACTGACCTGGTCCCTGAGCTCGGACAGTAGCTCGGTGAGCGTGTGCACGGCTCGCTGCGCGCGGTCGGGCTGCGCAGTTATGTGCATGTGTACACTGACCTGGTCCCTGAGCTCGGACAGTAGCTCGGTGAGCGTGTGCACGGCTCGCTGCGCGCGGTCGGGCTGCGCAGTTATGTGCATGTGTACACTGACCTGGTCCCTGAGCTCGGACAGTAGCTCGGTGAGCGTGTGCACGGCTCGCTGCGCGCGGTCGGGCTGCGCAGTTATGTGCATGTGTACACTGACCTGGTCCCTGAGCTCGGACAGTAGCTCGGTGAGCGTGTGCACGGCTCGCTGCGCGCGGTCGGGCTGCGCAGTTATGTGCATGTGTACACTGACCTGGTCCCTGAGCTCGGACAGTAGCTCGGTGAGCGTGTGCACGGCTCGCTGCGCGCGGTCGGGCTGCGCAGTTATGTGCATGTGTACACTGACCTGGTCCCTGAGCTCGGACAGTAGCTCGGTGAGCGTGTGCACGGCTCGCTGCGCGCGGTCGGGCTGCGCAGTTATGTGCATGTGTACACTGACCTGGTCCCTGAGCTCGGACAGTAGCTCGGTGAGCGTGTGCACGGCTCGCTGCGCGCGGTCGGGCTGCGCAGTTATGTGCATGTGTACACTGACCTGGTCCCTGAGCTCGGACAGTAGCTCGGTGAGCGTGTGCACGGCTCGCTGCGCGCGGTCGGGCTGCGCAGTTATGTGCATGTGTACACTGACCTGGTCCCTGAGCTCGGACAGTAGCTCGGTGAGCGTGTGCACGGCTCGCTGCGCGCGGTCGGGCTGCGCAGTTATGTGCATGTGTACACTGACCTGGTCCCTGAGCTCGGACAGTAGCTCGGTGAGCGTGTGCACGGCTCGCTGCGCGCGGTCGGGCTGCGCAGTTATGTGCATGTGTACACTGACCTGGTCCCTGAGCTCGGACAGTAGCTCGGTGAGCGTGTGCACGGCTCGCTGCGCGCGGTCGGGCTGCGCAGTTATGTGCATGTGTACACTGACCTGGTCCCTGAGCTCGGACAGTAGCTCGGTGAGCGTGTGCACGGCTCGCTGCGCGCGGTCGGGCTGCGCAGTTATGTGCATGTGTACACTGACCTGGTCCCTGAGCTCGGACAGTAGCTCGGTGAGCGTGTGCACGGCTCGCTGCGCGCGGTCGGGCTGCGCAGTTATGTGCATGTGTACACTGACCTGGTCCCTGAGCTCGGACAGTAGCTCGGTGAGCGTGTGCACGGCTCGCTGCGCGCGGTCGGGCTGCGCAGTTATGTGCATGTGTACACTGACCTGGTCCCTGAGCTCGGACAGTAGCTCGGTGAGCGTGTGCACGGCTCGCTGCGCGCGGTCCAGCTGCGCCTGCAGCGCGCGTGTCTCCAGCTCGCCGCCCTCTCCCTCGCCGCCACCCATCAGTGACAAGGCCCGCAGGCGAGGGAACCAGTCTAGGTTGTTGGACTGAAACAAGATTTTGTTATTATTTATTTACTAGCCATTGCCAGCGTCTTTGCCTGCGTGAACAACGAAAATGATCCCACGGGAACATACTACCGGGATAACAGTATTCTATGTATTAATCCAGGTTATAAATTATCTGTGTGCCAAATTTCATCCAAATCCGTTTTAGCGTGATTGAGTAACAAACATCCAAACATATTTAAAAAGACGGTCTACTTCTAACTTGATTTTATTTAATGATTTCATTACGGTTGCTATAGATAATGCTAAGTAGATCGATGTGGTTTACACAGATCAGAGCAAAGCATTTGATCGGATCGACCATGATACCCTGATAAAGAAGCTAAGCTATATGGGCATCCATGGCGACCTCTTGAGGTGGTTCTCTTCTTACATTGATAACAGGTCACAAGCAGTCGTACTCAATAATTATATGTCTAGTTGGGTAAACGTGCCCAGCGGAGTGCCTCAAGGTTCGTTGCTCGGTCCTTTTTTATTTGTAGTCTATGTAAACGACATCGATCAGTGCCTCCATTGATCAAAACTATTATGCTTTGCTGATGACATGAAAATCTTTGCCCCTATTTCGACGCCTGAAGATAGACTAGCACTTCAGGCTGACTTGTATCGGCTTGAAGAGTATTGTCGGGCTAATAGACTTGATCTCCATCCATCCAAATGTTCGGTGATCACGTACACTAGAAAACGTGCAGTCCTGGCCACAACTTATACTTTGGCGGGCCAGGTCTTGCCAAGGTGCAATACTATTCGTGACTTGGGCGTCCATCAAGACAGTAAGTTTGTTTTAGACACACATTGACGCAATTGTCAAAAAAGCTTCTAAACTACTTGGGTTTATAATACGTCTCTCTAAGTGTTTTACTAATGCCAAAACACTAAAAATATTGTATTGCACTTTTGTAAGAAGTTAGCTAGAGTATGCGTCTCAGATATGGAATCCACGTTATCATAAATACATTGACCGCGTTGAAAACATCCAATGACGGTTTATAAAATATCTTTGCTTTCATCAAAGGATTCCATATCAGTCAGCCGATTATCTTGGACTCTGTAAGAAGTATCATCTGCTACCACTGGTAGATCGACGTAAAATTGCAGACTGTTTATTCTTGTTCAAAATCCTAAATAATAACATTGATAACCCTGAGTTATTGTCAAAATTTTATTTTAATGTGCCAAGTAAGACGCTTTGTTTTTATCCACCCATACGTGTACCTCCTACATCTTCGAATTATAGGCAGAACAGTTATATTGTGCGCGCAAGCAGGAATTTCAATGATATATGCAAGGAATAATAATTTTGATCCATTCACAATTGGTTTTCTGGTGACTATAGAGTCCTTTTTTGTCTGTTTTTATTAGCTGTAAGTCCTCCATGTTCATAAATAAATAAATAAACTAGGTTGTGGAGGACCGATAGAGAGGTACTCCATGTGAAATACTGGTATTTAGCTGTATCCAGTTAGACTGGAAGGCGACCACAACATACTTGGGAAAAGGGTAGGCAGACTGTATTTATGAAGATAGAATTTTATCAAAGTAAATGTACGAGCTACGCTGTACATGCAACTAACTTGTCCTACTTACAGAGAAACGTTGCAATTTGTTTAATCCAACATTAATTGTACATTCACCTTATTAGTTATTAGATGTTAGTTTTAGTAGCATAAAAACCTGTACATCAATCGGTTGTTTACTCGTTCAACATAACATTCCTATACACAACGTCAAGATAACATTTTCACTGTTGGGAGTTACGCCCCAACAGTAAATATTAATTGCTTTGTGAAAGAATGATCAAAATTTATTTATTCATTTTAGAGAGAGCTATTTGAAAAGCTGGTATTTAAACGGCTTAACATAATACCAGAGCACCAATCTCTACCATCAATCAAGTGCAAAGGAACACAAACGTAATAGAAACCGCCCTTGATGGCAGGAAAGTATGTTTTACTGTATTCCTAGACGTGGCGCAAGCGTTTGACAAAGTTTTATACATAAATTGATTGAAGACCCTGTAACCGAAGCAGTTTGAGGATATATTAGGATCCTACATTATGATCATCTACCTCTACATTTTGTCTTTGGAATAAGACAAGAAGACGCCTACTCAGCACTGAAACAAATTAATACTGAAGTACCGCAAGGAAGTGTGTTAGATCCGGTCCTGTACCTACCATACACTTGCGATATTCCTGAACTAGGGCAAAATACGATTGGGACTTTTGCTGATGATACAGCCATGAAGAAGCAGCAGAAAAGAAAAGGCAAAATTCAAATGGCTGTTAATCAAGTTTATGATTGGACCAAAAAAAGGAGGATTAAACTCAATGAATCCAAATCTGTTCCCATAGACTTTTCCAACAAAAAACATAATCCTACTAATATTATAAATGTGAAAGTTTGTGAGTATGGATGTATGTATTTATGGATCTTTGTTACTCATTCACGCAAAAATGGCTGAACGGATTTGAATGAAATTGGTCACACAGGTAGTTTGTAACCTGGAATAACACATAGGATACTTTTTATCCTGGTACTACGTTTCGGTAGGATAGTTTTCGACCTCCACGCGGGCGAAGCCGCTGGCAAAGCTTGTTAACAATAAACAAGTGCCAAACGAGAATACAGCCAAGTATTTCGGTATGACCCTTGACGCAAAGTTACGGTTAAAAGCCCACGTCTAGAAGAAAAAGATGACTCGACCACCGATTCAATAGAATGTATTGGCTGCTTGAAGAAACTCCATGCTGTCCGTGCAAAACAAATTATTGCTATACAGACAAGTCCTGGTGCCAGTTTGGACTTATGGTATTCAGCTGAGGGGATGCACCACACATACCAATATTTTATTTATAAAACGATTCCAGAACAAAGTGCTAAAGGAAATTGTAAATTCACCTCGCTACATACGAAACGACAACCTCCATCTAATCACCTAAAAGTTTAGTTAATCGAAAAAGTGATACAGAAATTTGCAGCAGCTCACGAAAAGAGACTTTATCAGAATTTGAACGTCGAAACAATCCAACTTCTCGACCACACACATAGTTAGAAGACTAGAAAGAACAAAACCGTTCGAGTTAGTGTTAGTGAATAGTGTAAAGTACAAAAGTGCCAAACAAACACAAGAAAGAAACGAAATGTATTCGCCTTAATAGAGACAATAAGCAAAGTGCTATTGGACACATTCTTAGTAAAAACAATTTAATCGTTTAGGTTATTATAAAATTACATAGTCTATTTATAGGGCTAGATTGTTATAAGATGTGGGTCCATCCTGTTGATGAATCCTAGGACAAGGAAAAAAAGAAAAAAACTTTGGAGAGAAGCGCGGATTAATATAAGTCGGATAACAATATTAAGTACTGAAAAAAAAACGAATGCATTGGGCAATTTTGCAATGGCCCACAAACGTTACAAAATTTAGAGATTTAAGTGTCCGGGAGTCATTAGCATAGGTTCGCACGGGCGATTTTTATCCCGCACTAGATTTTCAAGGTGTTGAGCTGAACTTAGAAAATTCAACAAATCGCGTCAAAAAATACAATGTTGGATTCTCAACTCCCGGCGCTGAGCATTGCGTTGAAAATCCAGTGCACGCTAATAAATTACGCGTCGATACGAGGGCTTACTTAAACAGTGTTTTTGTGAAGTATATTATTCATGATCAGATTTTTAAACAACAGCATGGGTTCGTCAAAAAAAGATCAACAACTACTAATTTGATAGAATATACTGATTATTTATTCAATAACTTAGACACACGTGTACAGGTGGATTCTATTTATACTGATTTCCGTAAAGCCTTTGACAAGGTCGATCATAAATTACTTTTACGGAAAATAGCATTTAACGGCATTCGTGGGGCGTTTGTTCCGTTGGTTTACTTCCTATGTTACAAATAGAACGCAAAAAATGGTAGTTAATGGATTCCATTCCAAATCCATAACTGTTTCATCAGGGGTGCCTCAAGGCTCGATACTGGGCCCTTTGTTATTTATTATATTTATCAATGATATTGACATGTGCTTTCATAATTCTAAATTCTTACTTTACGCGGATGGCCGTAAAGTCTTTAGACCCATCAAAACTACGCTTGACTGTCAAATGCTTCAACGAGACCTCAATCGTCTTGCAGATTATTGCACTAAAAACAAACTCCAACTCAGTATTCCTAAATGTTGTTGTATTAGCTTCACTAAAAATAAAAATATATTTAAATATCCCTATGCAATACACAGTGAAACTCTGGCAAGGTAGAGTTTAATCCGCGACCTGGGAATAATACTTGACGATAAACTGCACTTAAGACGCACGTGTTAATAAAATTGTAAATAATGCTTATCGCATGTACGGCTTTGTTATGAGATCATCCACAGAATTTAAGCACCCTAGTACATATTTATATATCTATCGATCACTAGTTAGGTCTCAATTAGAATATGCAGTACCTGTGTGGAACCCTTTCTACAATAAATATATTGAGTGTATAGAAAGGCATACAACGTAAATTTTTGAATTCCATGCATTATCGCTGCTTTAAAAGTTGTTATCTCTTTTATAGTGAGTTACTTAAAAAATATAATCTGCTTTCATTGAGTTCAAGGCGTACTTTTCTTGAAACTACATTTTTGTATGACTTATGCAATAACTTGTATGATTGTTTAGACATTGTTAATAAGTTGTATTATATAGTTCCCAGAACATGCCATGGACGCGAGGGGCCGCGCACGACCTGTTATCACCACTACCTCCAGTCGTACAAATGCCGGCTTGCGTGCGCCTCTTCGTCGCCTTACGAGCAATTTTAATAAGAACTTCTGCAGTTTGGATCTGTTTGTCTTACCGCATAGAAAGTTTCGACTCATGTTACTTAATATATTGAAAAATTTATTTGCACTGTTGTTCCACTTATGCGACACTATATTTAACCTTTGTTTTTACAGCTTCAAATTTTGTTGATACATAATTTACTATTGATATTCCTCTTTTTTATTGTTAATAACGCTAGTCTTCAAATTTACCAAATTGTCTCATTGTGTATCTGTGGAAAACGTGGTTGATTTCACATTTGTATCATTTCTGTATCCTATCCTATCTTTTTGTAATTCTTAATGTGTAATTGTTTGTTTTCCCAAATAAGTAAAATAAAATAAAAAATAAAATATATCGCTTCATGATTTGTCTGTCAATAAAAAAGGAAGTCGCGAAATGAGACGTTTTTTTTTTGTCGATTGGAAGGACAAATTAGTTTAAATAATACATGAATAAAATGATCATGAGTTTCTATAGTAATAATAATATTACTTTCTATTTGCAGAGCTGGATACAGATTTTATTTACTCATTTATTAAATATAGAAAATATTATTCGGGTGTTTATAGTTATTATACAGGTGTTTTCTCGAGAATATTTAGTATTAATGTTACATTGATTAGTTGGTGATTAATTCATTTAAAATGTAAAAATTAAGTAATTGTGAATTTTGATGGGTGGAGTTTTAGTGTTTATTTAATTAACTTCATTGGAACGTAAAATTTTAGGTTATATTCAGTTTCAAATTATGGAATTTTGCAGCCTTTTTGCATTGCTATTAAATTATTGACTAAATAGCAAATTTACACAACATTTTCATATTAAAGTGAAACTCAAAGCATTTATTTCAATAAACCATTTACAGGCACTTTTGAATTGTTAAAAAGTCGATCAGTTGGAAAGTTGAAGCTAGTTGCCCATTCCAAAACGTAGATCTCTGTGGAGAAGAACTGGCAAGAAACACCTTGGACAATCTCTTTTAAAATCAAGTTGGATATTACAAAATCTTGGGAACATTATTCTTGTTGCTTCAGTATGTGAGAACAATGTAAAAAAACATATAAACAATTTATTGTTTAGTGTTCCATTTTTAATCAGATTGATTTTGAGCGCCACTCTAGCAAAAACATACCTTAATCATAGAGTGCACGTAGCTCTCTGGGCCGGTGAACTCCGTGGGGTCCTTGACCCGCACCAGCACCATAAAGTAGAGGTAGTGCCACATGTTGTGCTCGCTCTTTATGTGTTCCTCGAACGAGACTGTCTTGTTGTCAAAGGCTGACCTGTTCAATCCTGCACAAAAAAAAAATTACCTGACAAACCACGTAATGGATGTTGTTGAACTGCAGGCTTAGCATGACGCTTTCTATTTCTACTCTACCGTAGAATAGAAATCGCACTGGTCTACATTTCTCGGTACAAAACTGTCAACTGTCTACACGGAAACGTCATTTTTGTCTACTCTTCTGTCGATATTTGAAATACGCTTCTCTACGGTTCTCGTGCTAAGCCTGCCGAGAATGATTTAGATTTTAACCTCTGTTATTGGAACTTTGTAGTTCAATATCCAGAATATTAAGATATCATCATTCTCCTGCCCTTATCCCAATTATTTGTGGTCGGCGCAACATGTCATTTTGTTCCACACTTCTCTATTGGTCGTCATCTACGTTGTCATCATTCACACAGTTCATCCATCGTTTCTTCGGTCTCGCCCTACCAGTGGCGAGGTGTTAATTTTTCTAAGAGAGAAGCCGAAACGAAGTCGGCTTTAACTTACTGACTTATCAATAAAGAATAATTAATATAGGAATGTGAAGAATTAAGTACAATAAAATTGAACAGCTGAAAACCAGGGGCCCAAGTCGGCTATTTTTATAAATTCGTCATTCCAATACGATCCCATTGTAATTTTGCTAAAAGTTCGTAATCTGCTAAATTCATAATGATCGATCATTGGTCGGTCAATGGTCTCGTAATAGAATTGTGTTATAATGGCATTGACGTATTGCCATTATTATAAAACCCGTTAGTAGAAATGATTTTCCAAAACCGACTACTAAATTTGAACATTTATTCATGCCCGAATTCATTTATATATATTTTTACATATTATTGACCCCCGATGGACTATAAATAGAGTCCATTCCACTGTTTTAAGTTACCTAATTAATCCTGACATCTTTAATTCTATATTTTATTTTACTGACCATTTTATAAGAATTTTAATATTGACATTAATATAGACCAAGCACTTGTGCTAAATATTTGCGTGCCTAATTTAAGGTAGAATGTATAAGGATCTCTTAATTATAAAACCATCTGCATTTTTATTGTACCTACTTTCTATGCAAATAAATAATTATTCTATTCTATTTATTAGTTTTAAACTTTAGCAGATTACCGCCTAAGTCAGTCATTCATTTGTCATTATGTACGAGATTACCAATAAATGCCATTTCTTTCAATGGAGTGTCAGTGGCTGACCATTGGAAAGACATAATGACGCCATTTTATTAGTAGATTACCAAACTTGTCAAAATCAACAATTATGAAATCAATGATAGATCATTCTGACACTATTGTAATAGCAGACTTGAGGCCTTGATAATATGCAATATTCCTCCATTTCGTTCTCGCTCACGAATTTCTATATCTGTCTCTGTCATAACCCGTTGTAAAGCGGCTTGCGCTCGTCAATATCAAGCGGTGCCACGTCATCTAAAGTGACATCATTACGGGATCGCTTTTGTATGAATTTTTAGTTCCCTATTATGACTTTTTGGCGCCGGATTTTTTTTTTTTTTTTTTGTTGAAATACAAAGTTAAAAGTAACAGTTTTGTTGTTTGAATGTTATGGTGAATTAAATGTCCGTAGCGTAACTATAGTTTTTGACAACAGTACCCACTACTGACGTGCCATTTTTTGATGGCGATAGAGTTACCGATGCGAATCCCTGAAGGGAAGCCAGTAGGAATCGTGTTATATGGTGCTTTCGCCACTGCCCCCTACTCTTATAACCATCGACATTCGTACTCAAAACTTTCCTCATTCCTCCGTTTCACATGATAACAGAACTCCACAATCCAATAACTGGATAAAACGATACCCCACGGTAACGCAGTTTCTCAAATAATCAGGTTTAAAATGACAGTTATCTTATTGACAGAGGCCACCACTAAGACAGGTCGAAATGTACCGTTTTTCATTTATAGAAGTGAAAATATTCATTAAAATTGTGTCGCGACCTGTTCAGACCAATTTTCAAAATGATAAATTATTATAAGTTGTCTTAATTATTAAAACAACTAATAATAATTTGTCCTTTCATATCGACCTGTCTTAGTGGTGGCCTCTGTCAATAAGATAACTGTCATTTTAAAACTGATTATTTGGGAAACTGGTTTACCAATGGGGTATCGTTTTACCCAGTAACTGGGTTGTGGAGTTCAGATAGGCAGTCGTTCCATGTAAAATACTGGTATTCAGCTGCACCCGGGTAGATTGGAAGCCGACCCCAATGTAGTCGGGAAAAGGCTAGGCAGATGATGATAATATTTAGGAAATGGGGTAAATGATAAGCTTTAAAGAGGCGGGGCAGGTGATAAATAATCCTAGGTCCCTTGAAGTCCCACTTATCCAGGTAACACTGTATTTATACTTACCACATACAAAACAGGTATTCTTGAGTATGAGCTCTTTCTGCTGCTTCTCGCTCCTGAGATCGGCGAAGGTGTCGATGATGACACCGAAGATGAGGTTCAGCACGATGATAATCACCACGAAGAAGAACAGCAGGTCGTATATAACGCGGGCGACGAATAGCGGCTCCTGAAAAGGTGTAATTGCGATTAGCGATACTGAACGATAGTAACGATACTGTCGCGGCATCTACATCGCCACATGTGAACTACGCATCGCACTGACGTCACGGAATGCCTCACGCAAGCAGAGTTTACCGCGCAACTAGTATATATACAACATCCCGACAACAGTTGTCGGGCAGGTGCTAGCCAGCAGCGGCGAGGTGTCAATTTTTCTAAGAAAGAAGCCGAAGCAAAGTCGGCTTTAACTTACTGACTTTTTAATAACTAACTTTTGCCAGCGGATTCGCCGGCCTGGACGTTGGTGTATTATATATATAAACCTTCCTCTTGAATCACTCTGTTTATTGATAAAAACCGCATTCAAAACCATTGTGTACCGTAGTTTAAACACGAAAAGCGACTTTGTTTTATTCTATGTAAGGAAGAATACTTACTATCATTCCAAAACTAATATAGAAATGCCGAAGCCGGTAGGAATCGTTTTATATGGTACTTTCGCCACTGCTAGCCAGACAACACCCGTCTGGTCGGAGGATCCTCCCTATTCTATAGAGGATGAGTGAACTTTACACCATGTGCCTCAGACCTCTAAAATACAATTGTTTTGCTTTCGGTAACCCAGAAACTAAGTGTAGCTTGTGCGTGTGGCTCTTTTGTTATAATGTACATTTATTGTATTTTTTTAATGAATCTTTGGGAATCCGCAGTCTTTATTCAAATATGTTAATATTTGAATAAAGACTGCGGATTCCCATTGGGAAAATGTCGAAAGGGCTATTAAACTGAAATGAAAACAAAAATATAATGTCAATGTTTAAAAAAATTGAGTTCATAATCAGCCTACTACGTTCCCACTGCTGGGATACAGGCCTCCTTTCTTCGGCCGTAATCCACAACGCGGGATCAGTGCGGGTTGGTAGAAGTCACAACTCTTCATTTTTTTTTTGTTTTTATTATTATAGTGGCCGTAGTAGCACACACTCTGTGAATATTTCAAATGTCTACCTATTATGCCCTGTGACGGATGGACGGACAGCGAAGCCTTAATAATATCGTTCCGTTGGTCTTTGGGTAAAAATAAATAGTAATTATACTCACAAAACTAGCAGGGGCTCTCAATATATCCCCTATCCCGCCGCCATTCCTGAGGCCCTGGTTGAGCGTGGTCACTATACACATGATCAGCGAGTCACAGCTGCGTTCCCTCAGCTCCCCGCCGACCGACACGAAGCGAGACGAGCGCCGACACTGATCGGCTTCCTTTAGGTACTTGGAGGAACCGTCGTCGGCGCAGCCATCGGGCTCATAGCGTGGGTCGTCGTCATCTGGGTGTTATTATCTTGGTTAGAATCAGTTTTTACGTAATGTAACATCATGCCTATATCTCCTAAAAGGGTGTACAGTATTTGTATTTATCGAAGCGATGCGAGATTTGCTCGTGATTACCAAGTGTACCCTAAGTAATGTTCTTAGCACCCTAAGAAAGTACTACAGATCGAATTGACAATATTCTTAGTTATAAACTCGTAACATAATCTATGAAGTAAAATAATCAGTCCAAGTTAAATCGGGTATGTTAGTAAGCTAGATTGAAATCAAGTATCAAGAACTTTTGTTTTTAATCTAATGGCGAATAAATGTTCATTTATTCGCCATCATTTAATATCTAATCCCATTGAATGACTATTCCATATTTGTTCCGGTCGCGAATCATATTTTAATCTACATACAACCTGATACTGACGTGCAATTTACAAAAAACAAAAAAAAAACTTCGGAAAATTTGAAATTCGCGGGCTACTTTATTGCAGCCTCCTTAATGTATTTATTTACAGAGCAAAAAAAAGTACTCACCGTCAAGCCGATCGACACTGACGAGGAAGTGGTCTCGGAAGAACATGTAGCCTACGATGGAGAACATATAGACCAGAACAAGCGCCAGCACGGCCGTCAGCAGGATGGACCGGCCGTTGCGAGTCACTGAGCGCATCACGTTCAAGAGAGTCTCTTCGCGGTACACGATGTCTAGCAGCTGCAGGTTACAATCGACAATACTTCATTTGCAACAAGATTAGACATTTAAACAAACAATTTTTACAGTCCTTTCAACCGATTTTGACTTCTATTCCGTAGGCAAAAGTATGGCATTAAAAAAGTGGTTAAAATAACAACTGTTTACTGCAGATCATGCTACCAACGCAATATAAGTTAAAATCAGTTGAACGAACTGTAAAAAAGGTATATTTAAATGTCTAATATTATTTCAAACGGAATTTAGATAAAACATTTATACAGAAACAAGCGCGTACTTGCTTGTACTCGTACTTACCAAAACAGAAAAGAAGAATGGATGCCAACAGATTCCGCAGAAGCAGAAGACGAGATATACGCTGTGGTATAGCAGTTCTGGGTCTGTGAGCACCTTGCCCGGGGACTTGGATAGTGTGCCCTGGTTACCCATTATGCTCACCAAGTGGATGCCTTTCACCACTATCTGTGGGGAAAGTTTGAGTATATAGTATACAGGGTGTAAGGGGAACGCTTCCGAAGCAAGAACGTAGGTTATATTTATATACAACCTAAATGCAAACGGATACCAGTAAACTTTCGCTTTAAATTGGTTATTTTGCATCAATTTAAAACGTTTGAAGCCTCTGTAATGTTTTTATTCATTTTATTTTGGCGGCGTTTTACAAAGGTTGCCTTAACCAAAAGTCGCCGCCTGGACTTGGGGTTAAGTTTTTAAATGTATTTAATCCCAAATAATGGTTCATTTAACTGTTCTCACAGCATAGTGTACAAAAAATGCTAATTTTATTAGCATTTTTAGGTAAAATTTAAAAATAAAAACTATTTTTTTTTTTATGGTACTGTGTCGACAATCACCAGCCCTATCACCTGTATTCGTTTTCAGAAGCGTTTCCCTTACATCCTGTGTAAAGGCAAGTGTTTTAATTTTGAAAGGAGTCAAAATAAAAATATTCACAAAATATTTGCGTGCGTTTAATTTCTTTTTTTTTCTTTGGTTTAAACTTTTCTCTATACACTGGCACTTTATAGACTATTTAGGTAATCGATATTTTTGCGATTGTTTCGAATCGAAATTTCATGACTTGTCAAAAACCAATTAGCAATTTTATGACTGCATTAATGCTACTTTTGTTGCTTGCGTTTGAATTTTCATATACAACAGTTTACAAAAAAAGACAAGTTTTAACTACCGAAGGTATGCTATTTAAAAACGCGCATTTTCGTATCTGTTTTGGTCACTCTAAAGGTGCTCTGACATGGGCAATTTATTGAGCAATTGTTGCTCGGCAACACTAATGGATCAATCTGGAGCAATTAAGTGGAGCAATCTGGAGCAACAACAATAAATTTCGGATGTGTTTCGGCAATATTGCTTCTAATTGCTCCATATATTTGAGTTGCCGAATATCCAATCGGTTTGGAAATATCTAGTCAATTTTCTTTCTATCTCGTTTGTACGTATAACTACGGCTCGTTTTAGCGAGAGGAACCGGCTGGCGGCGGAGGCGGCGGAGGCAGCGGAGAGTCGCATTGTCTGGTTTTTTTTAGTTGTTCCATATTGCTCCATATTCTATGGCCGTATCTTTGGCAACAGGTAGCTACATGTTGCCATTGAGGATGTAGTCGTGACGTCATAGTTAACGAGAATTGCCCAATATGGAGCAATTTTAGTTGCTCGTGTAAGCGCACCTTTATGTAATAGGACACAAACACTTCATTGTAATTGTCGAAATTGATGTCATCATTAAATATCAAGGTTGTTTTTCAAGAGCTTTTTGTGTTTTGTATGATATATGCGTGTGTAGTATAGTTACAGTGAGCATGGCGAGCGCCCAGAGCGTGGGCTCGGGCCCGGCGGAGTACATGAAGCGCACGGCGGCGCTGGCCAGCAGTGCGCGCGCGCCGCCGCCGCGCGGCAGCCACGTGACCAGCGCGCCCGCCACGCCCGACACGCACCACACCACCAGCGACAGGTGCTCGCCCAGCTCTGCACATGTGAACACCGTATGACCGACATATAGAACCGGCACCACAACGACTAAAGCTAACACACACAAACTGCAGTTTACGGTCTAAATAGACGGAACAGCACGCCAGCTTCTACTAGGTAGCTCGTTGCGCCACTTCTTCTTCCCAGCTAAAGCACTAGGAAGTGGTGAAGGGCGGGCGTTTTGGGGGACTGTCTTATGTAATTTTGAAGTTCAAAAAGTGCTGACTCTCAGCCTAGTTTGAATAAATGACTTTTGATTTTGCCAACAAAATATTAGCACAACAACAAAAAAATATGTTTATGTAGTTGCAATTTTCCAGAGTGGAGTTCAAATGCAGTCGGCCTGTTTAAACTGGTATAAAGCCAAAAAGCTGGATACTTACTCACCGACCTGCAACTGTAACCAATCATAGTTTGGATGTAGCAGGCACTGTTGCGAGACACTAGTATACTCTAAAATTTTTGGTTGCTTACTTATTCAGTTGCAGATTCAGCTTACTAGTAAATAACCAGCTTAATTATGGGCATTATTGATAAAGCATGCAAGATAACTTTAATGGCTCCGATAAGCTCAAACTAAAGTGAGAGCAGTGGTGGCCTCATCATCATATCAGCCGAAAGACGTCCGCTGCTGGACATAAGCCTCCCCCAAAAGGATGCCATAATCGCCACACTTGGCTGGCAGGTTGGCGATCGCAGTATGGTGGTCAAATGCATAGAGAACACTGCTGCCCATTCTCTAGTAAAGTCCCTTAGTCGCCTTTTACGACACCCACGGGAAGAAATGGGATGGTGCTATTCTTTTACGTCCGGCACCACACGGAACAAGGACATCGTGGCCTACTGGTATACTTAATTATTAAACAGGGACGCTGACTAATATGAAAATGTTCGAACAAATACTATAATTTCAAAGAAGGCACAGAGAATGAGAAAATCTAGGAAATCTTTAAAATGATAGACATATGTAGAATCTCCACGCTTTATTTTTTTTTGGATGGGAGTATTCCCGTTCTTATCGCATAATCAGCCTATCATATTTCCACTGCTAGTACTTGTCCGCCTCTCTGTGAGAGGGGAGTGAGGGTTGGCGGATGTCACATGTGTACGAATTCTTGGTTCTAGAACATGCCTGCCATGTTTCCACACGATATTTTTCTTCACCGTTTTGAGAGCGGTAGTGGTGAAATGATTTACACGAAAGTGTTTGCTTGGGGTTTGAACCCACGACCTACTTACCTAGAGTTCAAAATAAAGAAAATATCATTTACCCTAATATCCGTCTCCATGGTCGCGATTACCAGTTCTTTGAAATTTCACTAATATAAATGCAACTTTATTTTGTAGTCATATGTAACTTATTAGTTCTTGGCAGCAAATAGTTTTGGGACTACTCATTGGTCGTTCGGTCACAAGCGCTACTACTGAGCATAAGGTCACAGTATAAATGTGGACAGTATGGAAACAAGGCTTATTTGTTGAAATAATTTCCTACGCTCGGAGGGGACTTAAACATTACTGGCGAAATGTGGGTGTACTATAGGTATAACTCTGCCTAACCCTTCGGGGATTACAGGCGTAAGTTTATGTAATGTTAGCTGTGGGAAAAATGATTGGTGAGTCGGACATCTTACCTTCTCCTATGATTAGATGAACAGTAGGCAACAAACATGCACATGCATTAACAATAGTTGAACAGTAGGCAACAAACATGCACATGCATTAACAATAGTTGAACAGTAGGCAACAAACATGCACATGCATTAACAATAGTTGAACAGTAGGCAACAAACATGCACGTGCATTAACAATAGTTTAGACACTTACTTGGATTCTCTTCTTGGAAGGGGTAAAAGAAAGCCACGATGACGTTGATTAGAACAGCGAAATTGAACAGTATGTTGCTCCACAAAGACATGTAGGACGACACCCAGAACAGGAGACGTTGTCCTGCAACGAAAACTATGTTTAGAGTCTATTTCCACTACCCAACACCCAAACACTTTGCACTACTATACACTTATTTACACAAAATAACATGCACATACATACACACACACACATTTTTAGTATTTCTTATCGATGTATTGTTTTTTGTATATCTATTTTGTTGGGTCTGGCGCTGTATGCCGAGATATTGTCCTAGTTTAGCTATATATCATGCTAACATGTTATATACTCTCAAGTCATCATCATCATCTGCCTAGCCTTTTCCCAATTACGTTGGGGTCGGCTTCCAGTCTAACCGGATGCAGCTGAAAACCAGTATTTTACATGGAGCGACTGCCTATCTGACCTCCACAACCCAGTTACTGGGTAATACGATACCCCTTGGAAAGACTGGTTGTCAGACTTTCGGGCTTCTGACGACCCGTAACGACTGTCAAAGATCTACAAATGACAGCCGGGACCAACGGCTTAACGTGCTTTCCGAGGCACGGAGAGGTCTTGGTATGTTAAGATGGTCACCCATCCACGGACCAACCGCGGCAAGCTTATATACTCTCAAGTATTAGCCTATAAATATAATACACCGTGAAATTTAAATGGTTGTTTTCCCGCGGCAGAACACCTTGCCATAAGGAGTACTTTCGAAGTATAGAGTAAAAGTAAAAAAATAAAGAATTTTTTGTTTCAAAATAATTTAAAAAATATTCATCAACTCGATAAAACACTACTCAATAGTAATACTAGAGGTAACTTGTAGGTACTACTCGAAACGCATGTACCTCCGACCAAAGGGAACAGCGATGCATAAATGTTAAAAGCAAAATAAACTCTTGCACGTGGTGATTTTTCACAATGGTTAATCTGCCATTTTTTGTTTCGAATATTTTATTTATTTATAAAACGATTGTATTACCAAGACAAAACCAATTCGCTGCGGGAAAACAACCATTAAATTGTCACGGTGTATAATCCGTTATATTATTTTTGGTCATATAAATTTCACAACCTCCTATGATGTCACGAGTTCCGGTTTAATATCTGGCAGCAATTTTCATAAAAAATCTGTTTTATTAATTGGTGGATTGTGATTAAAAATACATCTCTACTTTCTGACTAGATAAATTCAACTTGACTATTGTCATATCGACTATTATGTACATCGAATATTTTATGAGATCTTAACGAAAGTACAATACAACTTTAAAATAAAAAGGGTTGTTCTATCTACTGCTGTTATTCGTAAACTGCATTTTCACTTGTTTAAGACCTTCTGTCAAGACCCTGGTTCCTGTGCATCACACTCACCGCGGAGCTTCTTCTGCCATTTCATCTCGTGGAACAGGTTGTCAAGTCTTGAGAAGAAGTCAGCAACCTTGCTGCCCTGGTCGTCGCGCTCGGCGCTCTGCAGTACACGATGCTTACTATCCGCAGGCAGATATTCGCAGATCTCCGGTATAGGGAACACTATCTGTTCCATCTTACGGTCGGTGCGTACTATCTATGGGAGCCAACAGGATTTTCAGTTATACTTTTAAGAGATTTTTGGAGTCAATACAACATACAGTTTGCGGTAAATTAAAGCAGATCAGCTTACTCTTGAGAGAAAAAGCTGTGTGACTACTGTAGCGAGGTTTTCATACATAAGAAGTCGAGATAGTAGTGGTTTTCTATTCCTGTGTTACTTATCGACAGTAGAATGACTGCTAATAGTTAACTTCAAATCCCATAATTAATGCTGACAAACTATGTTGGGGGCGGCATTTTAGTCTAACTGGATGCAGCTAAATACCAGTAATTTATACGAAGCGACCTGCCTATTTTACTTCCACAACCCTGTTACTAGGTAATAATACGATACCCCTTGGTAAGACTGGTTGTCAGACGTTCGGGGTGATGACCCGTAACGACTGTCCAAGATCCATGAGTGACAGCCGGGAACAACACGTAGGTACTTACCGAAGCACGGACGCCTGTTGGTATGTACAGACGGTCACCTACGGTCTCCTGATCGATCGCCCCGTACGGCTATAACTTGGCCATAGGCCCTCAAGATGTGGCTAGCTACCTCTATCTGCGCGGTGTGAGTACGGTAGTAGCGCAGTGCGTCGGCGTTGGCGCCGTGCGGCGTGGTGCGCACCAGCGCCGCCAGCTCCTTGTTGTGCGCCGCCAGCTGGTAGCACAGGATGTAGATGTTGTGGCCCACCTGCGGACGGGACGAGGAACTGTGTTACTAAAATTTAATTCCGTGTGAAAATTATACTCTATTAAAATGACAGGCCAAAATTATATTCAGGTTTATATTCTTCGCACATTTACTTTTATTTTCTCTTAATTTGCTCTGTGGATAACAGCTAAACACACACCTTTATGTAAAGTCGACGAGCTAACCTAATCTAACCTTTAAATATTATTATTTAATTGAAAACCTTTTTTAGGTAGGTACTAAAGCCGATAGTGAGGTCAAAATAAAAATTCAAGATGGCGGCTGTAAAAATTATGGAATTTTTCGTCATGGGTCTCGTTTTAAAAGTTTTCGAGGGTACTGAAGCCGATAATGAGGTCAAAATGAAAAAAAGAAAACGACGGCTGCAAAAATGTGGGTGTCGTTTTCATGCTTTTCCAGGGTGCTAAAAAATAAACAATAAACAGCCGAATTGAAAACCTCTTCCTTATTGAATGAAGTCGGTAAAAAAATGACGCCTAGATGAATTCGGATCTTTTTAGAGCTGTCGTATATTATTGTGTGATATAACTTGTCTTCATCTGTATTTTTTCCAAAACGATGTTCTGCAGGCTACTTCCCATAGTTTAAAACGCTCAAAATCTTAACTCATTCGTAATTTCAACTGAGTGAAAATTAATGTCAAAGACTTGTAAAAATGTGTAATAGTAAGAGATATTTTTGACAGATTTAGACTGAGAATTATCCTATTACTCCATCCTACTATTCCTCATCATATCAGCCGAAAGACGTCCACTGCTGATTTTACCGAAGGGCTAACCCTTCAGTAAAATCCTTCTGCCTAAGGCAGAGGTAAACCTAAAGTACACCACATCTCACCGGTTATGTTTAAGTTCCATGTAATAGGGGGCGAGCTAAAGCCATAAACTGGGCACAACTCCAGAATCCGGGCTGCTACTGAGAAATTCCGGAAAGTTCGATTTCTACGGTTAGACGGTGTTTACATTAAGTAACTGACCTCCTTGGGTGACACGCCTTGTACGATGGCGTCGTCTTCCGAATCGGAGTCGGCGTCCATGGCGTGTTCCTGGTGGAAGGCGGAGCAGGCAACATCAACCTGCAACAACATAGAACAATTGTATAACAAACATAATGTTTGTAAAATATCCACTGATTCTGATTACAAGAAGTGAGAGTAAATCGTTACTAAGGAGATTGCGCTAAGGTTTTTTTTTGATGGTGTGAAATCAATATCAAATAACTTCTCCCGCTCTGGGTGGAGCAGGAGGGTATGTCAGACTTTTACTGACTGAAACCCAGCTGTGTTCCATCAGTTGCCTGTGTGTCAGGGGCCGCGGTATCTCTTTCGAACAACCGGCACCCCTGGCAGACATCGGCCCTTGCGGACCCCACCAGTTGGTGCGGACATCTCTTCAGTTTCAGAGTGTGTGTTAAACAAAATATGTTTCATGTCTGTTTCATGAAAAAATAATTCAATGAACTTAGAGGGCTGTATTGATGATTCTCACGATTATAATTCTGTAAAGCCATATTTGTTACGGTCGCGACTTGCAAATAACAAAGAAAAAACATAAGAAACAATTATGTCGCGAGCTTCCTTAGGGAATCCCCTTACTGCACGTAAACAATGTCATAACCAGACCATTTCTCTAGTCACTTAGTAACAGTTTTCACCTTGCACCTATCCTAAAGACAACTTACCAGCTGCTTAGGGTTCATATTATACAAGATTCTCTCAGCATTGTTTTCGGAGTCGTTTCTAGACTCCATGATAGCCAGCAGCAGCTTGGAGGCGTTGTTCTTCAGCTCCAGGACGAGGTCCATGCGGGTCTTGCCGAGCGGGTTGATGTCGTTCAATATAAGCGCTGTTATTATATCGAGGCCGTTGCTTTCGTGGGTTGCTATGCAGTTCTGGTTGTCGTGACAGGGGCCTGGGGAAGAAGGTTTGTTTTTTGAGACGATTGACTGCTTCGTGGGTCTAGTGATTACAAGCGCTATTGCTGGGCATGAGGTCCTGGGTCGGGCAAAGCATTTTTGGGTTTTTCTATCTGGTATTTCTCAGTAACGGCCCGGAGTCTGGACTTGTGCTCCTATTACATAGGACTTAACATACGAAATTTAGGTGTACTATAGGTACACCTCTGCCTAACCCTGCGGGGCAATAAGGCGCGATGTTATAATGATGATGATGAGAACAAGAGATCCGAGAACCGATTAGAACAGGCAGTTTCGTTTGTTTATCGCTTGTTGTACAACGGACGAAGTCATAGCGGACTTACTGCGGTTTCGCTGCTATTTTTTCGCGTGGGAGATGTGATATCCGTGTTAAATGTATTCCATCAAGTATTTATCAAAGAAATGATGGATGGACTGTGTGAATGATGATATGGTGAGAAAGGGTGTGACTAACGAGATGACGACTTATGGAGAGAAGAGAGAGAAGCATGGAAGAAAAAATTACATGTTGCTCCGAACGCAAATAAATTGGGATAAGGGCAGGACAATGATGATTTTATCACCAGTCAAGTCATTATTGGTGGAGCAGACGAGTCCTGGAGTGGTGACCGCGTATCGGTAAGCGTAGTGTGGGACGCTCTCCAGCTAGATGGACCGAGAGGCCTATCCAGCAGTGGATTACGATAGGCTGAGTTGATTGAAGTTATTATAGCCATACTTGATGTCACTTACCTTGGCAGTATTCAGTGAGCGTCTCCAGGGTCTGGTTGATGAGCGCCACGTTGCCCTCGTTGATGTACAGCCCCAGTAGGCCCAGGCCTCCGGTGGTGGACCCGCAGATACAGTCCAGGAACATCAAGGTTTGTGATACTAGGTTGTAGTTGGATTTGTTGTTTTGATTTCGGAGGAGGTTCTGAGGACAAACAAAACTGGTTATTTTTTTGACTGTTTTGACGGTTAATCGATCTGGAAAATAATTTTATTAAAATTCTGTTCCTTCTTTCTAATCCTTGATATCCCTACTTAATATTATAAATGCGAAGGAGTTCCGTGTGGTGCCGGACGTAAAAGAATAGCACCATACCATTTCTTCCCGTGGGTGTCGTAGAAGGCGACTAAGGGACTTACTAGAGAATGGCAGCAGTCTTTATGCATTCGACCACCATACTGCGATCACCAATCCGCCTGCCGAGCGTGGCGATTATGGCAAAACCCCCCTTTAGGGGGAGGCTTATGTCCAGCAGTGGGCGTCTTTCGGCTGATATGATGATGATGAAGGAACTCTGTCTGTCTTGTATGCTTTCACGCCTAGACCGCTGAACCGATCGTCATGAAATTTGGCAGATATGTAGCCTGGGATATGGAGAAGGACATAGGCTACTTTGTTACGCAATAACCGACATCCACGCGGGCGGAGCCGCTGGCAAAAGCTACTTTATTATGGGTATTTTATTATAAGCCTGTGTTGTCTCCCTGCAAGGCAGAGGCTTCGCAGCCCTCTTTCCACATTTCCCAGCCTACTGCGATTGTAGGCCAATCCTTTAGGAGTCCAGTCTTTCTAATTTATCTGATAGATATTAACTATCTGGTTCCTATTATACACCTTGTTTAACACAGAGTGCTTAATTAGAAGTAGACATTTTAATATCTCGTTTTTGAATTGGAGGGCCAAAAGCAAGAAGAATGTAAAATGATTGCCTTTGTTACCAAGGTTTAAACGCAGTTAAATTGTTTTATGTTATCTGTGGCTGAAACTCTAACTAATTATTTCGTAAAAAAAACAGTTAATTGATCTCCTTTATGACTTAAATATTTGACATTACCTGCAGGTCCGGGTTATGGTTCTCACAGAGCAGCTGTAAGAACCGTAGAATGGGCCTCATGATGGCCACTTTGGGAGGCAGTACATCAGAGTTGCCAGCCTCTTTCTTTTCTGCCATGATTTCTTCCAGAGCTGTCGTACCTGCATCGTGAAAATTATAATGTAAGATCTTGTTCACAAGGGACGCAAATAAAGATAATGAATAGTGTGTTTTACCAGTCACCAGGGTACGAGTTGCGCATAAAAGCAACGACCAGCCGGCTTAGTATGGTATTAGTTATAACCAAACGTGTGTTCACAAAAACCCCAAGATGCACAGACTCGAACAAAAGTAACTTAAACTGTCACCAATTATACGTCAGTGGCAATAGTTATGATAAAACACATTTTTCTGCAAATTCAACCTTACACGCATGACTTAAAGTGGTTTTTACAAAGCAATGTCCAAAAAGACTGACTGAAAAAGTGACCGACGATACCATTGACACCAGCACACATTGCGCCATATTTATGCGGACGTTTTTGAGACGCTGATTGTGTATCTTAGGTTTTTTTTAATATCAATGTTTATAACCCGATTATTATAACTATGCACTTGGGACTGTAAAAGTCAAAAGATTGGCAAGATTGCATTCCCCCGCCCGCGTCCCTTCCTACCTCCCCGCTGACGCCTACCAGTACCGTCTGCAATCCACTGTCAAATGTCTGTTCAATGTTATTTTCGTTTACAATACTGTTGCTGATGCTACGAATGTAGCCATCATGTTATTATTTTGACGTTGACAAATGCACAGTTATGAAAATGCGGTTATTGTTGGACAGGCATTTTGTTCTTGAAATAATTCATAAAATCATATTTGAATTAGTTTCGAGACTTTTTTGCCAACTTTTATTGATTGACATCGCCAAATTTATTTTGAGAAAATAAATAAAACACGTGTAAAATAGGCTTTTGCAATAACGTTAGCATTTTTTTAAAATTACGGTAAAGCATAGGCTAGTCCAGCTCAGCCGTTTGGTTTATTAGACCCGAATGAATGACTACTTTTTCATAACTCGAGTTGACATGAAAAGAAGAATACTTACCATGTGACATGGTGTGTATATCCGAGTATGCGTGGACAGCAGAGCCGCAAGCACTGCTCACCTC
Organism: Polymixis lichenea; assembly: GCA_949091785.1. Lineage (NCBI taxonomy): Eukaryota > Metazoa > Arthropoda > Insecta > Lepidoptera > Noctuidae > Polymixis > Polymixis lichenea. The sequence goes on from OX420956.1 coordinate 15,545,350, forward strand.
ATCATCCATTTCTTCACCAACCACTAAAACACCGGGGGTTGCCTTGGTAGCTGCGAAAAAAATAATCATAAAAAGACATCTAAACTAAAACGGAAAAGATTAAATTTTTTGTATGCAATTATTTTTTTATTGCTAAATGGACATGTTCTTGACCTCGATCACGCCTGATGGAAAGCGATTGATGAGGTCTATGATGGGTCGAGAGTGCCTAGAAGATGCCTGTTCACGATTGTTTTGAAGGTATGTTTGCTTTTTACGCTTTCACGCTAAAACGGCTGAACGTATTTGGATAAAATTTGGCATATAGGTAGACCATGACCTGGATTAGGACATAGGGATTTTATCTCGATGTTCCCACGGGATCCAGACTTCATAATCAGCCTATAAAGATCTCACTCCTGGGACACATACCTCCTCTCTGGGTGGGCGAGTAGATGCCTTCGTGGGCCTAGTGCAGATTGGTAGATGACACGTCTTTGATTTATTGGTTCCACAACATATCGTCGCCGGTATCGTCAAATTCATGCCGGTTTCGTCACCTTTCCTTCCGATGTTTTCCTTCATCGTTTTAAGAGCACTTAACTTTCTCGCTATAGAAACTGGGTAGACCTCTTACCGTCGGTGGTGGTCGGCTTCTGTTTCTCGGAGTAGGTAGTGCGTTGCTTCTCGCTGGCGGCAGTGGTACTGCTTGCTGCCAGCGACCTGATCTCGTGCTGAGCGTCGCGCATTTTGTCGTAGAATACCTAGAAAAGATAAATTCTAGGATAACATATGATTTTACTGTGAACAATAATCAGCCTTAATATTCTCCCTGCTGGGACACATGCCTCCTCTTTGTCAGAGGGAGTGGGCCATAATTCACCACGCGGGCCCAGTGCGCGTTGGTAGATTTCGCATATCTTCGTTTTTTGGTTCTAGGATGTGCCGCTTTCTCCACGATTTTTTATATTTTTTAATACTTTAAATGGGCCTGCACGACTTCGACCACGCCTGATGGAAAGGTTTTATGGTTTTTCCTTAACCGTTTTGAGAGCAGTGGTGGTGAAATAAAAAAATAAAAATAAAGATCCTGTCAGGGTTACCACTGGCCCACCACTGCTCTTCAAATAACGGATTGATTATGTATTTTTATTACTTATAGAGTAAAATACCATTATATTTTACACAGAAAAAGAAAGGACCCAATAAAAACTAAATTAGCTGGAAAACAATTCAGATTATATTGCTAGAAATTTAGTAAAAAAAAAATACACGGAAGAGCATCAGGATTGAACATATCCTTACCTTCAAAAATGCTTGTGATATTTCACCATTTTGTAGTTTTGTAAATATGCTGTGTTGAATTATTGGGTTGCCACCCTCGAGGAGTGCAATACCTGTGTAACAAATAAATTACATTTTCAATTGTTTTTTTATTATTTAATTTAACCACAGTCGCCTCTCATATTGCCAAATATGAAGAGTTTTCAATCGTTGTTAGAAATACGGTCAGGTTTCAAACTAAACGACTACAAATTCGACAAAAAATTATCATTTTGAGAGGGAATCGAACCCATGACCTTTTGCGTACAAACCAGATATCTAAGTCACTAGACCATATGAATTTATAACATATCGAGGATGAGAATATTAAATGAGAAATCAATGTCTTTCAATGTGCAGAAAATATAAATAACATTATAGCATTGTGTGACCCAAACCCGCACTTCAGTCACGGTTTTCTGAAATAGTCCATTATTCCACAGAAAAGCATGGCTTAAATTTGGGTTTAGGTCACACGTGCTGTAAAATAGTATATGGTACGTGTGACTTAAATACTCCATTATTGCACGTGTTTAGCACTAATTTCACAGCGTGCAATAATGGACTACTTTTTAGTTGTTGTCTTTTTTAATTAAAATAATACACACACTTAAATATTTGCACAGCATTTGCAATGGTGGAAGTAACGGGATCGTTAAACACACATAAAAAAAGTCTAAGCAACATGTACGGTTTTGAACTTTTGAACGATTTTTACTATTGTAATTTATGTATATTTCTTTTATAATTATAATTTACTAGACAAGCGAAGGTTATTATTAACTAAGCATTTTTTAATGTATTAGTGACTAAAGCAACAAAATCCTTAATTCAATTGTTCATTTAATCACAATAATTAACAATATGTGTACCGTAACATACATAGTATAAAATAAAATTAAAACGAAATTAAACTTTTCATGTTTTAGAAAATTTAATAACAATTTTTTTATTATTATTTGGTAATTCAATACAAAGCGCGACCGCCTCTGTTGTTTAAAACTTGACGGCGACGATTTTTCATTGAATTTATAAGATTGTTTATCTGATCCTGCGGCAATCGCTCTCAATGGAATTTTAACAAATCTTTCAGTTGTTGGGTTGTCGACACTCCATCCAGGTTCTCCAGAACACGTCTCTGGAACATGTCCCATGCGTGCTCGATGGGATTGAGGTCTGGCGATTGTGCAGACCACGGCAATACGCGGATGTTTTCCATTGCCAAGTACTCTCTGGTCCTCCGAGCTGTGTGCGAACGCGCATTGCCATGCATCAGCGTCAAATCTGAGCCAAGACTTTGTGCAAATGGCTGAACATAAGGCCCGAGGACATCTTCAACTAAACATTCAGCGGTCATATTGCCATCTACAAAAACGAGCTCAGTTCGTCTGTTCTTCATAATACCTGCCCATACCAACGCTGTGAAGCCACTGTAAGGATGCACTTCCTGGACGCATCTTAGCCGTTCAGCATTTCCGGGCCTAAATTCAAACCGGGACTCGTAGCAAAATAAAATTTTATCCCATTGCTCCTGGGTCCATGTCAAGTGTACCCTACACCATTCGTTTCGACGGGCGCGATTCCCATGGCGTATAGGTGGGCACCTAATTGGGTGTCGTGCTCTAAGGCCGTATTCAGGCAGCCTATTTCTCACGGTTTTGGTGGCTAACAACAACACAGCTTGAGAATTGTAGCTTTAAACCTATCTCCCGGGCGGTTAACATCGGCTGACATCTTGCAGTCAGCTGTATGTATCGGTCCTGTCGAGCAGTTGTACTCCTTCCACGTCCTGGGTGCTGCTCAGCAGGATCCCCTGTATTAACGTAACGCTGCCAAAAAAAACACAAATCACGCCCCTATTGACACCAAAATGCCAATATACCTGGGACTGATTTCTTCCCGCTTGTAGTATTCTTACAGCTCTGCATTTGATCAGCAGTCGAATGGCGTCGTTCCATGACATAAAAAATGACTCACCACTAAATTTTTGAAAAAACTGTATATCTCAAAATTATAAAAATAAGATAAATACCAAATTTATCAAGCAACGAAAACACATGAAATCGGGAAAAAATAATTAGCTTTTATTTTAATGAAAACAAAACACAATCAAAATGTTTCTATTAAAAAAATCAGCCAGTATAGGTTTCCGAGAACATAAAGATTTTATGTATACCGATCTACTTTGTTAAGAAAAAAATAAAGTAACAATTAATAAAACATGCAGTTTCCGTAAATGATGCGTGTTGCTTATACTTTTTTGATGTGTGTAGTTTTAAGATCATACACTGTAAACCACAGTTGTAAACCTATAACCTGACAAATAAAGGAATTTAAATTAAAAACGTTTACAAAAACTCACCAAGCTGTATAGCCTCCAGGAAGATAGCTTGTCGATTGGTGCTCTTGATGACCAGATCTACCACCAGATCTGAAGCCCCTTCCTTGTCCAGATGGGCCTGTACTTGGGCCAGAGTCTGTCCCGTGCGAAGCAGGACTTTCGCTGAATAAGCGTATGTACAGTTAGTTACATAGCCAGTGAAGAAGGGCAGCTAGCAAACGTGTTAGAAAGCTTTTGGGATGCTAAATAAATATAAGACGGGTATATTTTACGAGTGGGGAAGAAGTAAGGGGTACATTTATTATTTTTGAGGATTTTAAGTGTAGATAAAAAAGTTGCAAGCTTAAAAAATTACAGGGTATTAAAGAACGTCCATCCTGCGCGGGCTGGCAACGTCGCCTTTCAAGTGATTTTTCGTGATTATCTCTTTAATTTTAAATCAAATTACTATTTTTGTTCAGCCAAGCACTAGGTTGTTGGTATTCATATAAGTTTGTGTGCTATTTTTTTTCAGTTATTTTGGTATTTACATATAAAATCGACATATTAGTCAATATTTTTTTATTTGCGTTACTAACTACGATTTAATGTTTTTATTTAAGAGTATCTAAATGTTAAAAATAATTATAAATACCAACGACCTAGTTCTTGGCTGAAAAAAAAAAATTGTACTTTGATTTAAACTTAATGAGATAATCACGAATAATCACGAAACACCACTATAAATGCGGCGATGCCAGCCCGTGCGGGATGAACGCTCTTAAAGTTTTACCGAAATCTGTACTGGGGCCAAATTTTTATGTATTTGAGTCATCATTGTTTCAGTGAGAAAGAGAGCTATACGGGACACATAACGGCATCCCTTTTTCATAACAGGGATGGCCGTAACACTCCTTATTGTGGTATGCTTTCTTTATACCCGAACGAATGCAATCATTTTAACGAAACTACGCATAGGTATCATCTTCTATAGGAAAAAAAAAAATATCTACAAATACGTACGGTCACCAAAAGAGGTAAGTAACCAGAGTCGTCGGATATAGTTGAAGTTTAGTAAGAAACCGACGGATGTTTTCGAAAAAAAAAAATTAAATTAATAGAAAACAAACAGTTCACTTATGAAATTAAATTTCATTCGAAAACATCCATTGGTTTATTACTAAACTTCAACTATACTCGATGACCCTGGTTACTTATCTCTTTTTGTGACTGTACACAAAATAAGTAAATAAATTCTTAATACAAGGCATAAATATAATGCATTTATTAATAAATCTGCTACTTTAAATTTTATAAATGGGCATAGCGATAAAGCAATTGATAAGGTGGGCAAAAAGTACGCAGAGTGATTCGCTTGCGAAATACAATCAATAAAAATATACCAACACTTATGTATATGAACTCAAGTAAATTAAAATAGATCATTTTTATTTACGTATTTACTTAATAACTTCAGTTCAAATACATGTTAAATTTGTGAGCACTCAGTGTTTTAAAATAAATATTTCTTGAAATATTGCTTGGCATATTTAAAGTAGAAAAAACGAAATGTTAATACTTCTCTTTTTTGTCAAACACGTGGTCAATGCAACGCAATACATGGTCTTCATATGATCTGACCAAAATTATGTACATATTTCTAAAAAAACATCTAGTAACATCAAGTAGTGTATATTGATGTACGAAATGGTGTTTTGAGGATAAAACTACGCAGATGGAGTGGACCTTAAGGAGCTTGAGGAGCTCAACGATTCGACGAACAATACCAAAGAGAAGATTTTTGGATTGGCCGCATATAGTACTTAAACTGCTAGATTATTATTAAAACTAATTGAGAATGAGACAAAAAATTATGACCCACTGTCACAAATGTATCGGTTCTGGTGGGTAGATAACATGCTCAAAAACTTCGTTCAGTCTCTGTAAGTGCAAAATTTGTCTTTTCAATATGTTCAGTAAAGTCTCAAGTTCACCTGTTCAGTTCAGCCAAAAAATGGTGCCGATTAATTTGTTCACCATCTAAACTAAAATAAGAGTATTGCTATCTCTTACTGACAGACCGCGAAAGATTAAGACAAGTGACGCTTTAGAACTATCAAACAAAATGACTTCTACGTTTCAGGCTGGAGTTAGTTCGTCGTAGTTGCGTCGACACAACTACGACGAACTAAATCCAGCATGGAATCTTAGCTCAATCTTAGGTTTGGACCGGTCTTATTTATTTCCGTCTCTTTCTTGTTTCATTAGAATGAAAAGATAGCAATAGCTTTAACTAAGTTTAGTTGGTTCACAACAGAATCATCACTAATATCCACCTAAATATGCCAAATAATATAACCAACACTGTGCAACACAAAATTCTAGTACATAGTGTGTTCTTTCAGTACCGTCTAGTGGCATGGACCCACCTGTCTTCATCTTCAGCGGATGGCTTTCTGCGTCGCATGCGGTGAGAAATAAAGAAAGATTGCTACACTAGTCTATTAAGTGTTATGGGTTGAAGATGCCTTTGTTATGAAGTAAATGTATTTTCGATTTCAGTATTTAAACGAGAATTATTAGTAAAAATAAATCTTGTATAATCGTCTTTTGAAAATCATAGCTGAAAATATTAGGTACGGCATTCTTTTAGGGTAACATGTGGTTCCCAGAATTCCATTATGCGGTACCCCGCAAGGAAAGCTTTTGTAGGGATCACATTGGGTAACTGCGCATTTATTTTTGCGAAATATACAGGGTGGCAGGGACATTGACGCGCAAACTGTAACCATGAATTGAGCACATGACATTCTACAGGGTAAGTTTTTATCCAGTGCGCAAACTGTAACCATGAGTTGAGCATATTATTGTAGACCGCCCCCCCCCCCAGCGCAGAAATTTTTCGTCGGTTTTACAAAAAAAAAAATCAGCTGTTTCATAGAAAAATGCAGTACCTACGCGGTCAAAACGTATGGAACAGCTGATTTTTTTTTGTATTATCGACGAAAAATTTCTGCGTTGGGGGGTCTAAAATGATATGCTGAATTCATGGTTACAGTTTGCGCACTGGATAAAAACTTATCCTGTTGATCCCCCTAGCGAAGATATTTTTCGTCGGTTATCAAGAAAAAAAAAAAAGAAAACTGCTGTTTCATAGAAAATTAAAATAATTAGTATGGAACAGCAAATGTATTTTTTTTTCAACGAAGAAAATATTCAACGCAAGTCATGTACTAAATCCAAGGTTACAGGTTGCACGTAGATGTCCCTGCCTTTACTATTTCCATGCTTAATTGCGGGCTAGCGGTAAGCGTAAGCCCCATAATTTGTTCTAGAATGTTGGACTCTAATTATGTAAAATCAAATTTACTTTCTCCATAACAAAGGCATCTCTGTCTTTAAATGTACGCACTAAATCCTATCACCATTACTAAGAACCAAGTTTAGCGTCATAATTTATGAAAGGTCAACAACTTTTCAAAGGGAAAGATGACTGAAACTGTGTGATACAAAAATAATACCTATAATGCAAACTTCTTTATTCTTAATTAATCTTTTAATTCGTTTTCATCTTGTCTGACCGATTTTGAAATATCATCAAGCAAATAACATTTAATAAAATCCTTTCCTATGTTGTAAACAAGTCTTATTTTGTAAGGTTTCGAATCGAATTAAGAATACAAAGTTTAATTGAACGTTTTTTCTTTTCAGTTTTATTGCATTTCATTAAGTTACAGCGGCGTCAAATAAATTACAAAATCTTTCCCATTGAAAACACAGTTACTTTGAATTTCTAACCAAGTTATGAACAGTGCTGACATCTATCGCTAACTGTGCACACTAGTCTGAAGCTATCCTTGGGAAACTGTTAACAAGTTTGTTAATTTAGTCAGTTCACTATTACAGAAGACTGCTTCACCATTTCAACCGACTTTACAGAAAAAAAATAAGGACTCAATTCGACTGTTTTTTTAAAACAACCAGTCTTAAATGAGTTATTCGAGACTTCTTTAAGATTAAACTCAAATTTATAAAAGCCTTCGGATTTTATTTTGTTGAGATTGACAGTACATTTACCCTCTTATTTATAAACTCTGCATAAAGTTAAGAGATGTTTATACGTCAAAAATGTATGGTTAAACAGTCGCTATTCATTACTTAACATTAGGCAACGTTTATAAATAAGGGGCTTACTGGTTAGAGACTCGATACCCGAGAGCCAAAGGGTGAGTGAGACAGAACGGAAAAATCCTAGCGCATGCTCGAGCCTTCTCTGGCCGCAATTCACACCGAGAGCAAACGAGTCGCGAGCATGCGCGAGCCGACTATGTGGATATTCATACAATTTTCTATTTTAGGGTATGGTAATACGACGTTATTTACCATGGAGCCAGTAAATTGCTAAAGCAGCGTTCTACGTAGGCGATTCAACGGAAACGCGATCGCAAAGCGAATGGAACAAACAATTGATACTCTATTGCGGTGGCCTACGTGACCAACCGCACTTGGATGCGGTGTGTAATATAATATCAATGGTGTGTTCCATTCGCGCTTTTTCGCTGCGCAATCGCGTTCGCGTTAAATCGCATACGTAGGAAACGGCGTAAGGCACTTTTTCCGTTCTGTCTGAGCTGACCCAAGGTCAAATCTAAAATCTGCGCTTTGAAAGGTTCAATAATGATAAATGGTGAAACAAGCCTTATTTTAATTAATAACTACCTCACACCTCAAAATTAGGGCGAAGATCAGGTTATGCTGGTATCCAATTGAACAAGTTGTATCATGAAAACTTAAAACCAAATGTAAGTGATGTTAATGAGACATTACAAAGGCCTTTCCTAAGCAGCACAACAGCATCCATAACTTCATGTCTTGTTTCCCCGAAGGGTTAAAATGATGTGTTAATGTTATAATTTCGGTGTACCAATTTTGGTACACCGAAATTATTAGGTCGGGCAGTTTTATTGGGTTAGAAGAACTCAATAAAACGACCTGGGAATCGAACCCAGGACCTTAGCAGTAGCCCTTGCGACCACTAGACCAACGAGGCAGTCTCCACCCATATTCAAAATTATTTTTGAAAAAGTCGCCAAACATACATGATTTATTTGTACGAGGAACGGCCGACAGTTTTTTTTTATTTTATTATTGAGGCTTCTATGTCCAAAAAACAACACCACGTAAGTCTTGACAAGGACGTTTTCAAGAATATGCCAATATTTTCAAGTGACATTTCACAAAAGTGGGGAAAAAACTGCCACTTGCTCGCATCAGATGTCGCTGCTGCCAACGTCCAAGAATTTGAGAGACTTCACCAAAAAAATTAACTTCGTTAACAAACACAAGATAACCTATAAATTATAACGCTCGACCCATGATAGCCCTCATCAATCGCTTTCCAATCAGGCGTGATCGACGAGGTCAAGAGCAAGCCCATTTAGTAATTTAAAAAAACATACATAATTTAATGTATTTTCCACTAAAGCTACTTTTTTACAAGGGATTGACGCTTCCCATTTCCTTAGTTCGTATTTTAATAGTGTTATACTCCAAGTATATCTATCTAGTTTTCGTTTAATTTGTGATCGACACAAAAAACAAAATAAACAAAAGCAAAACAATGGCGATTTGTAGACCTGACCTATGGTGCCACCTATGGCGAGCTTTCAGTTTTTAACCCCATTTTTGCATAGGTTTTTACCAACAGCGCCTCTGGTTAACGTCATTTGAGCGAGAAGATCTTTGTAGCGTTGTGAGTACTAATATAATGATCAGTTCGGATACCCAATTTTACTTTTAGCAGCAACTTTGACCAGTTAACCAACTCAGCATAACCTGAACTTCACCAGACACATACACACCCCCACTCACACACACATAACTTACCGCCAGGCCCATGTGTAACTGTCACCGAACAAGGTGGCGGCAAAATCTTGGGTTCCGACTTCCGGTTTATGAAGTATTGGGACAACAGCTTCGATCGTAGCTGATTGCCCTGGTGACCAAATTTGAAGTATTTTTTAGATGTACTGGTCTGTGGATGGCGTAAGATTTGTTGATATGTTAAGAAGGTGTTAGGTTAAACGAGGCCATATTTTAAAGGAGTGTTCAGAGAGCTCTCATGAAAATTATTTTATGGACGACAAATAAAGTTGATATTTCATTTTTGTATATGAAAAAAGCAAGGTTATTGGGAACATTTTACAGGTAACAGCAGATTTTTTTTTGTATATTCTAGGATCACATAGTAAAAGATAATCATTTTCATGGGTACGACACTTCCTTAAACCATGACCCTCGTTTAACCTAACACCCTGAAGATAAATAATGGGCACTTAAACAATGTTGCCGTTGACCGCGTAGCGGACATACTTCACCTTTAGGACAGTCATCGGTACGGTACTTAGTTGGAAAGAAAATATTTTTTATTACAGTGCAAGTAAAAAAAATACCTAAACGTACTTATCCATACTGGACAGTCCAGCACTCCAATGGCCAACACACTATCAATCACAATACGAGGGATTTTGAAGAAAATTCATAATGCATTGCTACAGTAATGTTTGACAAATTCGTCAGCTAGAAAATCGTGTCGATCTTTTGTTCACCACCTCAACTAAAATAAGAGTATTGCTATCTCTTACTGACAGACCGCGAACGAAAAAGACAAGTGACGCTTTATAATTATAACTATCAAAGTAAATTACTTCTCGATTGCCTTGAATTTGACGTGATTTTAAGCATGATGAATTTTGTTCGTCGAAGTTGCGTCGAAGAAAATCTTAGTTCAACTAAATTTAACAGCTCTATTTGAAATAAGATTACGACATTTAAATAAACCTTTTTTACACTCCGTTCAACCGATTTTGACTTCAATTCCGTAGGCATAAGGATGGCATTAAAAGCAAAAAAAGTGTTTACAATACCAACTGTTTACTGTAGATGCCATTTATCATGCTTCCAACGCAATGGAAGTCAAAATCAGTTGAATAGACTGTAAAAAATGTTTATTTAAATGTATTGTCTTATTTCAAATGGAGTATCATTTATTTCTGCCTATTTTATCGTTAGAAGGAAAAGATAGCAATAGTCTAAATTAAGTTTAGTTGATGCACAACAGAATCATCACCAATGTTAATAATTGTTGGATTGTCAAAATGAACGGCAATATGATTGGGATTATGCAAATACCCCGTAGGTATGATAAGTACTTTTGGGTAATTTTTTATAACGACTGAATACAACACGTAGCATATTTAACGCAATACCTCATACACCCGAATATGAGTATTGAGTTAAGCATAATACAAAGACAAAACTTTTACTAAAGATAACTATTATTATTAAGGAAATCGTGTTGACCCTAGCATTCTTTATGCATTTAAAATCGGTCTTACTGCCTTGAGATATGATTGAGTTTTCTTTGGCTCAATCGGCAGTAGGTATGGCAAAATACGTAATTTAATCAAAAAACCCATACTGAATGTTACTGAAATCGATTAATCCTGCGCTTGTTCTGTTACGCCTTGTAGATAGTGCCTCATCACTTAGATAATTAAATGACATACCTTCTCTCCATACTCGGGGTCAACAGCCATCATTTCACGTAGAGTGCGTAGTACTTTAACGCAAAGTTTCTCCTCTTTTTCTTCTAGAAGCTTCTCGGTATGACGAATTAGCCTGAGAACCAAATAATATGTTGGTTAACCAGCATTTTAGATGTGAAAATGTCCCGTCATGTTTAAAAAAATAAAAATAATAACCAGCTGTGGAAAATCCATACATTATGGTATAAAAGTGCGCTCACACGAGCAACTAAAATTGCTCCATCTTTGGCAATTCCCGTTAACTATGACGTCACGACTACATCCAGCAATTTAGGGCAATGGCAACATGTAGCCACCTGTTGCCAAAGATACGGCCACATAATATGGAGCAATTTGGAGCAACTTAAAAAACTAGGTAATGCGCCTGCCCCGCCGCCTCCCCCGCCGGCTGGTTCCTCTCACAAAAACGAGACGTAGTTATACGTACAGACGAGATGGAAAGAAAATTGACTAAAAATTTCCAAACCGATCGGATATTCGGCAACTCATGATATATACGGAGCCATCAGAAGCAATATTGCCGAAAGACATGGGCAATTTATTGTTGTTGCTCCAGATTGCTCCATTTAATTGATCCATTAGTGTTGCCGAGCAATAATTGCTCAAAAAATTTCCCGTGTAAGAGCACCTTAAAGGACGACTAGGCTCTTTCGAGAGCTGCAATAAACTGACTCAGCCTTTTCATACGTGTATATGAAGATGCAGATGATGAAAGGGGCTTGTGATTAAGTAATAATAGCCACACGGGTCGATCGACCGACGGTCCGCGGATGGATCATCTTTAAATACCAAGACCCCTCCGTGCCTCGGCAAGCACGTTAACCCGTTGGTTCCGCTGTCATTCGTGGACCGTTGACAGTCGTTACGGGTCGTCAGAAGCCCGAAAGTCTGACAATCAGTCTTACCAAGGGGTATCGTGTTACCCAGTAACTGGGTGGTAGAGGTCAGATAGGCAGTCGCTCCATGTAAAATACAGGTATTCAGCTGCATCCGGTTAGACTGTAATCCGACCCCAACATGGCTGGGAAAAGGCTATGCAGATGATGATAGGAAGATGCTATGCATCCCTCAGTAGAACCGTTTGAGTATTTAACTATTTTAACGTGGACGTTACCATCAGATCCTGGAGAGTATGACGTTTCTTAACCGGAGTTTATCTATCCAATCGATAGTGCGGTTCGATATAACAGAATATGACTTCACGCCTCCACACAACCCTATAAGGAAACAATATGGTACTTTCCAATTTATTAAAAACTATTTTAATTTGAAGATTGGGGACGAAACATGTAACAGAAAAATAAAAATATAATGATTTATATCCATTTTGTCAATTAAAAACGATTTAAATCAAACATATTTTTCGTTGTTTTGAATTTACCGCCAAAATGCTCCTTACGATTACTTTTTTATCACGTGACCACACGTGATGTCAACTTTGTGTAAACTAAAGTAGTTAATTGTAACAAGTGAATGTCGAGTTTATAATTAACAAGATTTTTAATGGATAGAAAGTGGTATTACTGGTGTGCGGTGCCTCTGTGCACAAATATTTCTAAAACGGCGCCACACAAAGTATTTTTACAGGTGCTGTTTACACAAATCTGATGTCACGTGTGGTCACGTAATAAAAAATCATCTTAAGCAACGTTTCGGCGGTAAATTAAAAAAAACTAAAAATAAATTTGATCTTAATAGTTTTTAATTGAGAAAATGGATATAAAACAATTTATTTTTATTTTTCTGTTAAATATCTCGTCCCAATCTATAATTTAAAATAGTTTTTAATAAATTGGAAAATACCCTATTCCCTAAAGGGATGGACAGATGGGCTTTATAGTTCACCTACATTTCGCCAGTTATGTTTTAGTCCCATGTAATAAAGGACGAGCCTGTTGTTATCAGCTGGGCATGAATTCTAACTCCGGACTGCTAATAACTACCTGAAAATCGAACCTAGGATCTCGTGAAGTAGCACTAGACCAACGAGGCGGTTCGATATCTCGTGTAAAAGGACAATGCCAGGAACTCTATAGAGCTTTGACCCTTAAAAAAAAAATTGGTTTACAAGCATGCCAGATGTAGCATTCTATTGCTGCATTATTAGTGATAACTGAAATAATGTTTAAATGCCTTTAGAAATTGCCGTTCCCGTTTAAATCTTTAAACAATTAAGTATTACATTTAGGTTGGCTACCTTAAGTGTAGGTTCATTGCAGTTATAATAAGGCGAGTAGGCGACTTCGAGTCAGTGTACAAAAGCAAAAATCGTCGTGAAAATAAAATTGTAATAATTGTGATCGCAGAGAGATTAGGGAGCGTAAAATACAAACAAAAATGCAAAGGCAAACGAATAGAGTGAATGTCAATGAATGATTGTTTGACATTGCTATTAGCTCGTCAATGACGTTTCGTTACACCTAATGACCTACCTACTAATGCTCAAATGCGAAAGATTTATTAGAATATACATTCATAATAATATTACATAGTTTTTAACAAACATTACTTTCTTTTACTGAGTGTATTTAAACCTAGTACATATAAAAATCCGTACATAATAAATAAATATATGTCATTTTTAAATTAAATAACTCGTTTTGTTCCGCGTCTATGCTCGTTACTAAGTAACGCGGATGATTGCGACAAACACAGGAAATAGGCTTTGGGTTTCAAAATTCCTTTTTATCTGCAAGTGTAACAGAATAACAATTAAGTAACAAAGGAATTTCATGCGAGAATTTCGATTAAGTTACATTTCCTGTAAATTGACAAGAGGTGGGGCAGGATCTGGCACTGTCTTTTAATATCTTTGTTGAATGAATAACTTGAGAGTTTATCGAGGGTCTCAGAAAGTTAGCATAAGACGTCTCTCAGCAGGTCTATATGATTTTACTTACCTGGATATAAATATCCCGCTAGTATCGGAATGCGACACTTCTCCAGGACTGGTGAACAGCAGATGAGGCTTGTACAGGATGTCCACAAGAAGGGACTGTTCTGCCTGTAGGAGGGGACGCAGCTGTTCCTCTAGGAGGGCTACGATCTCTTGGAGACCTTCCATTACTGATCGGTCGTTTTGGAGGTTTGCCTAAGGAAGAAATTCGAGATAATAGAATAGAAATACTGGTCACATACGAATCAGGTTCAATACCATTTCCATATTCATATAACAAAATTGCAGTATCTAAACCATAAGTTCCTTATGACATACTAGCAGCGCTCCGCAGTTTCACCCGCGTAGTACCCGTTCCCGTAAGAATACGGGGATAAAATATAGCCTATGTTACTCAGTCATAATGTAGCTTTCTGACGGCAAAATAATTTTTGGAATCGGTCTAGTAGTTTTTGAGTTTATTCGTTACATATAAAAATACAAATAAGTATACAAATCTTTCCTCTTTATAATATTAGTGTAAAAGTGTAGATAGGCAGACTAATAAGATTAAATTACTATAAGATGTCACGCTGGCACCTGAAAATAATGTTATTTTTAAGTTTTTTTGGAGTTTTAAAGGGCTAAGAGATATAGCAGTATTGTTGATGATAATGTTGAAGTTTACACTCAACTGCACATCAGTGATAACAATTAGACATTGGCAGTGACTTTATGTCGTATCAGTAAGGGCGATTTTCGCAGTGTAAATGCTAACATTGATGTGCTGTTGACTGTTTATAATTATTTTTACTTTTAAACTAGAATGAAAAAAAAAAACACTATGAACGTGTAGGTCTATATTTATTTTATCTGGTAGTCTTCTCCCTGATAATTACGGTAGCGGTCAAAATCTAAACAAACATTAAATGCTCCCGCAGACAGGCGCAAAGTGACAGCACTCCTCGACTTTAGTAAAACAATTACTATGACAACTTAATGAAAGTTGTTCTGCCAGAATCGCGTCGGACCGTCTCGTCGCGCCTGTCTGGGAGCCTTAAAACCTATCACTATAAAAACCTCACCTGTGAAGCCATCTTCTCAAGTTTGGAAGTCTTGGACGCTAGCAGCCACTTGCTGGTCTGTCGGGAGAGCGCGGCTGCCTTTTCAAACACCGTTTGGATCTTGGCTTCTAGTTCCAAAGGGATGGCTATGCTGCGAGATTTGGCTGCGAATATAGAAATAACGACGAGTATTCAGTACGAGAAGTCTACTACTTAATCTATATATACTATACAGATAGTGCCATCCACGATGACGCGCCCCTCTCTGCCTCTTTCCTTTGTTTTTGACCGCTCTCAGTACAAGTGTCAACGAGCCATACCATTTTCTACTGTTATTCCACATTTGCGCGGACGTATAAGTATCGTGGCAGGATTTATTCGCGCAATGGACCTTCAACGCACTGCTTAGCGCCAAGAGATAAGAACCGAACAGTGTGTGTTTGCAACGTGCTGTAATGCACTCTGTGGGATTCTCATGGCTCCCTTCAACACCGAGGGTTGAAATTACAGTGTGCGATAACATTCTGCTGCTTTTATGTCCGGGCGTGGTTTAAGAGTCACGTTGTAATCTAAACTGATAGAGTACATTAATTTCGGTTGTATACGTCACCAGTTTGGGTGCCCAGTCCCAATTAAGAAAATGTCTGATTTATCCTTGGTCTCGCACAATATACAGGGTGGGCCATCTAGTGTAGTGTAGAGCAATTTGTGAAGCGAGTTCGTGAAAATGGATCGTTATTGGACAAAGCAACCCGTGTACGTTCTCGTCCAGTGCGTTCAACCGAAAACATTGCTGCTGTGGCTCAGAATGTGCAAGAACATCCATCAAAATCAACTCGTCAACGTTCTCAGGAACTAAACATTTCTCGCTCTTGTCTGAGAAGAATTTTGCATTAAGACCTGGGTATGAAGGCTTACAAAGTTCAAGTGATCCAAGAACTAAAGCCTCATGACCATCCGATGCGTTTTCGCTTCGCCCAATGGGCTGAAGATTGTTTGGCTGAATTTTACTGAAAAATCGTGTTTTCAGATGAAGCTTATTTTCATCTTGGTGGCTATATCAATAAGCAAAATTGCCGCGTATGTGGTTCAGAGAACCCACACGTGACTATTGAGACGCCAATGCATACACAACGAGTCACTGTTTGGTGTGGATTTTGGTCTGGCAGCATCATTGGGCCATTTTTCTTTGAAAATGAGCAAGGAATCGCCGTTACCGTCAGCGGTGAGCGTTACCGTGCCATGCTCAACGAATTTTTGTTTCCAAAAACGGAAAGGAATAACTTGGACGACATTTGGTTTCAACAAGACGGGGCCACATGTCACACAGTCAACGTAACCATCGATCTTTTTGGGCACGCCGCGATTGCGGCGGTAAGTCCCCCCTCTTTGAGGAGTGGCTTGAGAGGCGGCATGGCGTCCTCACCTTCCGCCTGACACAGGTCCTCACCGGACATGGCTGTTTCAGGAGGTTCCTGTTTCGGATAGGGCGGGAGGAAACGCCCGGGTGTTTCCATTGCGAAGATCGCCCAGAGGACACGGTGGAGCATACGGTGGAGGTCTGCCCGGCTTGGGCGGAGCACCGCCGTGTCCTCGTGGAGGTGATCGGCGGAGGCGATCTCTCGCGTCCGACCCTGGTCCAGGCCATGGTACGGAGCGAGAGGGCATGGCTGGCAGTCGCCTCCTTCAGCGAAGCAGTTATGCTCGCAAAGAGGGAGGCGGCGCACGTGAGGGAGATTCAGTACATGCGCCCTCACAGCCGTGGCCTTCGCAGGAGACGCCCTGGGCGTCGGTAATCCCAGGCTGATTCCCGGCCACCGTAGGCACGGGCTTGCGGACGGCGAGTAATGGGTAGCTCGCTGTCCGGTAAGGACCAAGCCCGGGTCGACGGCGCGTTGTGTTCCACGCGCGCCTCAAAGAGATGTCAGCAGCAACAGATGGGGCCCGCAAGGGCCGATGCCTGCCGGGGGTGCGGGTTGTTCGAAAGAGATACCGCCGCCCCTGGCACACAGGCAACTGAGGGAACACGGGTGGGTTTTAGTCAGTAAAAGTCTGACACGCCCTCCCGCTCCACCCAGAGCGGGAGAAGTTATTTGATGATTTCCCACCCAAAAAAAAAAAACATCGATCTTTTGCGCACTGTTTTTGAAAATCGAATAATCAGCCGAAATGCTGATGTCAATTGGCCGCCTCGGAGCTGTGATTTGAGCCCATTGGATTATTTTTTGTGGGGAACCGTTAAGGATAAATGTTACGCAAACCATCCAGAGACAATTGAAGCGTTGAAATATGAAATCGAAGTTGCCATTGAAGAGATTCAAGCCGAAACAATCGAAAATGTACTGAAAAATTGGGTTGATCAGATGGGCTACTGCCGAGCCAGTCGTGGTAGTCATATGAATGATATTGTGTTCCATTCTTAAATGACAAAGTTGAACCTTTCCATAAAACCAGAAATTTGAAAAATAATCAGTAGTTATTTTTTACAGCCGATTCAAATTTAAAACACTAGATGGCCCATCCATTATAAACTTAAAAAACCACATAGACCATGCCCGCGTGATGCGACGCATGCCCTGTTATTTGTGCATTTGATGATCTAATGACTGCGTCAGTGAGCAGAGTTCGCACATCTGTATTTTGGGCCAAAGATGTTGGAACTTTTTACCATCGATATGCTAAGAAGACGAGAGATAACCACTAAGTCGCGGCAGAACTAGGTGTAATGAGCTGGACAAAACCAACAACCAACCAGACTGTATGCCTGCAAATAGGGTATTTTACTATACATGAGAATAAATCTAAAAATATATTATGGAAATAACTTAGGCAAAAACCAATCGGAAAATGTTGGTTTTAGTTCATGAAATAACAAAATAAATTTTAAAATTCAATTTAAATAATATTTCGGTTTTTTTATCTGTTTTTTGAACACCATGCAATAGTAGCCGCCATGTTATTACATAATGCCGCCATTTTAACTAACCAACTGAATAACTTTGTACTTTTATTATTTTCGTAACCAAACTAAATTTTATTGAAATAATATCTTACATTCAGGAACAGCAAACCAACGATAAGTAGATTAATAACTCATTTTTTAAATTATAAAGTTATCATACAAAATATCAATGCATTTGTTTATACAGTTAACTGACGTCATACCCACAGAGTAATATGGCGCCAATTGCGTTTTCGTCAAATTACGCGCGAAATATGAAAATGTAAAATTTAAATGCATTTTTATGGCACTAATCGATACAATGAAAATTTTTTTTTTTTTTTTGTGGTTTATTAGCATTTTAGAATCTAACTAAGACGCTTAAAAAATGGGTGTATTGCAAAAACAATGTAAGATAATTTTAATTTCGCTACCCTGTCTTCCCTCTTAACTGGAAGTCACGCGGGGGTGGATTTTGCCCAGCAGTGCGATGGGTTTTTATCACAACATGAGCTAGTATCACTTACTTATAGGTTGTGTCGATTCGAGCGAAGAATACTGACCAACGTCACTGAGCGTCCGGATGCACTTCTCCACGTTGAGTTTCTGCGGCGGCGTAAGCCACGGACACTGGTAGATGCTGAACGTCGTCTGTAGCAGCTTCACGAATATCGACTGGCGAGTCTGTAGGGGATACAGGAGGTATATTTGTCAAGAGATTGGTAAAAGAGGTGTTTAATTGATTGATAAATTATGAAAAACTTTAGTTTTTTGAGTCGCACTTAGTCAAGGCAAAGATATTTATTATTATGTCCTTTATTACACTTTAAACATGCAAATTACGCTTTTATTTTTATATATTTTTTTAAATATTAAACGTTTATCATTATGTGTATAATTATATTGTATTAAGTTTGATACTTACATAAAATTGAAGTGAAGTAATATCCCAAGAAGCAATAAAATGGACTTGTAATTAGTATAAAAGAAAATATATTTTATTTTATGATAATATGTAAACTACATTGCATGTCACAATGCTAACTACCTACTGGGATGTGAATGTCCTGATTAACGAAACTGGGATTACTATCTGACTGTTTAGTCATAAATGATTTTATTTCTGTAAGTACGATTGTGCAAACCCTTTTACACTACACTTATTTTATAATAACTGAGAAGAAAGGCCAAAACAAACTTAGAGGTCACAGTCTGTTTTAAAGTCCAGACATAATCTTGGTCAGATCAAGTGAAGACCATGAAGATGAAATGAAATGGTCTTTTGAGCAAGCAAGCACGCATTTGTCAATTATCGTTCAGCTCAACTCAGAATTGAAGGAGTTCCACGGAGTACAAGCCATAATATCGAACAATTAAATAAAAAATTGACCGAAACGTTGAAAATATTTATAAAGTCACGCGATATCGGGGTTAATTTTTTTGCAATGTTTTTACTTCTTACCCGACTTCAAAAAAGGAGGACGATATGCATTCTTCGTGTTTCTTTTGTTTCAATTTTCTTTTAAATACACTTGAAGTACGTACGTAGACGATATCACAGTGATTACAGGGCGGATTTATTCGTTGTTTTTTTTTGCCATTTTTATATTATGATGTTTCTCATAAACCTACCTGCACGGTAGTACTCTGGTCACTAAAGGGCGAGTTGAAGAACGTGCATATGGTGTGCATGAGCACGTCCGTCACGTAGTTGACCCACGCCTTCTGCGTGCCTATCTGAGGCGGCTTGCGGGATGTGGAGGGCATCTCAGTGGATGGACCTAGTGGAAAAACAAAAAAGACATTTTATTGGCAAATTCAGAATGGACAGAAATCTTTCTATCTGCAAAGAAACTTCCAAGGACCCAAAAAATACAGGGTCAGCGGTAATACTAGAATTACCAGAAGTACCTTTGCAATTATTAGCCTATACTGTTCCCACAGCTGGGAGACAGGCCTCCTCTCCTCTAGTGAGGGAGTGGGCTACAATATACCACGCGGGCCCAGTGCGGGTTGGTTTTTAATCATTAAAAAATTCGAAGACATTTATCATGTCTTCGAATTTTTGGTTCTAGGAAATGCCAGTTTCCTCACGATGTTTTCCTTCGTGGTGATGAAATTATTCATACAAACTAAAGCGCCTGTCTGGATTCGAACTCACGACCTATAAGTCGTAAGTCGGAGCCACTAGGCCACCACTGCTCTCTACCTTCAAAAAAAAAAAGATTCCTTATACCTGCGATCTGATGCGGCGCGTCGCTATGCAGTATAGCCTGCATGTCCTGGAGGAAGGAGCGCTCGAACAGGTCCCACATGTAGTTGCTGGAGTAGATCTCCTTCATCTCCACTTCGGTGTCGATGTAGCAGTGGTTCAGGAAGCCAACGTATGCTTCCTTCACCTGTAATGATGATTGATTGTAGTTTCAGTCCGAAAAAAATAAGCCAATACAAGTGAAGAAGTCTTTAGAGGGAAGCCCAAATGAATCAAATTTCATACGTTTTTTTCTACCTGCAGGTTTTTTCGGTTTACAAAATATGATTCGCGACTGTAACACGTATTTATTTACATAATTTTAATAATTGAAACCATCAATAGAACCCTTCATACACCTTTCATGAAATAGTCATTCAATAAAGTTTGATATTGATAAAAAAATATAATACACCGTGAAATTTAAATGGTTGTTTTCCCGCCGCAGAACAACTTGCCATAAGGAGTACTTTCGAAGCATAGAGTAAAAGTAAAAAATAAAGATTTGTTTGTTTTAAAATAATTTAAAAAATATTCATCAATTCGGTAAAACAGTACTCAACAGTAACTCTAGACGTAACTTGTAGGTACTACTCGAATCGGTCGCATCGCCGACAAAGGGAACAGCGGTGCATAAATGTTCAAAGCAAAATAAACTCTCGCACGTGGTGATTTTTCACAATGGTCAATCTGCCATTTTTTGTTTCTAATATTATATTTGTTTATAAAACGATTGTATTAACAAGACAAAACCATTTCGCTGCGGGAAAACAACCATTAAAAATTCACGGTGTATATTTGATGATTGACCCAGACGAAAATTGTTTCATACTTGTTTGTTCCGTTTTGGCGTTTTCAATATAAATTTTACACAAATTACCAATATTAAACAAAGTCTAGTTTTGCTCACAATTAATCAGAACTTCCCGATAAGACAGGAGTAAAAAAAAAATTATTTCTAGATTAAATTATTATTTATTAAGAGCGTCCATTCCACGCTGGCTGGCAACAACGCATTTATAATAATTTTTCGTGATTATTTCATTAAAAACAAACAAAGTTCCATTTTTTTCTTCAGCCAAGTACTAGATCAGTGGTACTTGTAATTATTTTTAACATTTACTCTTAATTTAATCGTACTGAATAATTCAAATAGAAAATAATTGACAGTATGTCGATTTTCATAAGTAAATACCAAAATAACTGTAAAAAAATAGAATGCAAACTTGAAAATACCAACGATCTAGTGCATGGCTGAAAAAAATGTTTACTTTTGTGTGGATTTAATGAAATAATCACGAAAAACCGCCACAAATGCGCCGTTGCCAGCCCGCGTGGGGAGAACGCTCTTAGGTTTCATAGGGTTGATTTTACCACAGTCTGTATTTTATGTGCAGAATAAAATTGACGTTTGACAGTTCTAGCATGAAAAAACTGTCAATATTCAAAATTTATTCCCAGGTTATGACTTATTCTAAGCATTCAAGTTTAGAAAAATTCGCCCTTAGTGACAAAATAAGATCAAATTGGTCTTCTAAAACCCTCAAAACCTTATAAAACTAGATATATAACACACTCACCTCAGGAATACAGTCTGTATGAGTGATCATAGACACGATGTCGTCTAGCGGCAGTAGAGAGTGGCACTTGATCTCTGTGTACACATTCTTGCCCATGGTGCAGCAAGTTAGCAGTTTTACTAGCTGGATGTGGTACCTAGGCGGAAGGACAAAGATGTTAAGCATACGTAGAAGAGGTGGGGAACAGTGTTACCAGACCAACATCTACGAAAATAAATTAGTTTTTTGCTTATAGTTACATTTTTTCCGTAACATGACTTAACAAGACATCACGCCTGTAATACAGAAATTGGCAAAGGTGAAAAGTATACCTATATGTCACCTGTTAAAACATACAGGGTGGGAGAGACAATAAGAGGAGAGGAGAGGAAGAGAGAGAGAGGGGCGTTGAATTTTTTTTGTCGGTTATGAAAAAATAAACAGCTGTTCTATGTTCTATACATTTTGATCGAGTAGGTATTGCACTTTTCTATGAAAAAGCAGATATTTTGTTTGAGAATTGACTCCGAATTTTCAGGGTCTAGAATCATGTGCTGAAATCATTTGTACAGTTTGTGCGTCGATTTCTCCAACGTACGTGATTATGGCGTTATAACGAATTTTACTCCAGAGGCCTCAGTGTGAGTTTCATTTAACCATCTCGATCAAATGTTTCGAGCGCGTTTGGCGTTCCGATTGGCCCTGGATTGGTGGGGGACCAATATATGTTGAACACACAGGTATCTCGTGGTTTTTATCTAGGTTTCTATGTAAGTAAAAAAAAAAACTTTTTTGGTAAACAAAAGTTCAGTAAAGACGCCTGAAAATCAGCTTTTGTGCACACAATTTATCTGAACTTTGGCCGTGCATAATGTACTCATAACATTCAAAAAGCAAAGAAAACATAATTAAAGAAACCTCGCACATGCAAGCGATTCTAAATGGCGATCAATTTTTCCAAAAACTAGTAAGGCTTTTTCAAAAACACATTTTCTCAAACAAGTTTTGTGATATATCCGCGCGCAAATTTTCGTTCGATGGATGAAACAACAAGCATTTCATTCAGGCCTTCTTAAAAAGCAAAAGTCGAAACCTGCATTTGGCAGCCGACTTACGGTGATGTGTAATTTCAGTAACTGTGTCGGTTTACTAAACCCTTCGATCAACAATAGTACTCTAGTACTAATTGGCCGTTAAACTTTACTGTTTACATGTCATATTTATCCATAAATATTTTTGTACTTATTTTGAAATTACGATTCATGGAAACGATAATAAACTTTATGATTAAGTGTTAAGGTATATAATCAAGTTATATGCACTCGCGGCCAATTGAGCGATGTATTTTTGTACCTAATCCTTAATCTAGTGCTTCTGTTCATTGAAGCCTAAACCTAACCTTACCTGAGAGCTTCCGGCATGTCGTTGCTCATTCGGAACTGCTTCATCATCTGTATGAAGTTGTTGAACGACACTTTGTCGTTGTAGAATACTAGCACGTCTTCGCCAGCGTTCACCATCTAAGAACACAAAATCAAAAAGGTAATTAGAAAAGATACGAAACAGATTATTATTTGCGGAGTTAATCTAAATTGAGTCAGCCTGTGGCGGCATCTACAAAGCCGAATGCGAACTACTTTCCCTCGCTGGCTTTTCTTTTTTTTGCGGCTTCTCGATGATGTGTCACTGCGTCAAGTGACAGGCGCTATTTTATTATTGTAGATTCGTGGGTATTTTTAAAAAAATCTCTGAACTAAGTAGCACACAAAAATCTTTTACATTATTTATTTACGTATTTTTAAACATTTTTTGTTACTAATCTTCAAGTATGTATCTTTTTTATTTGCCTACGTCCGTGTGTCACTGCAGGGTGCCAACTGAAAACCAGCGCTGGGTGTCTGACGCCCAGCAAATGCTGAGATGGTAACCCTTTCGGTATGGGCACGCTCAGCACTTTTTTACTGCAATTTTATTGTCATGTTTATTGTTCTTTTTTATGTGTTTGTTGCTGTTGTGTTGTGTCTGTGTCGAATAAATGCTTACTATTCTATTCTATTCTATTCTAACTACGCATCAATGACCTGACGTCACACAAATCCTGCATCGTGCAATCAGAGTTTACCGCGCGGCTAATATATACACAACGTCCCTACATCAACCGTCTGGTCCCCACCGACCCTTGCTCGTTGAAGTGCCAGCCCGCACCGCAGCTGAGCCTGAAGAGTTAAGAGTTAAACTCTCCGAGATTTAATAATAATAATGATGATTTGATCCAGCCTGTCCCAACTTGCTGTCCCCCCACCAGTGACGCCCTGAGCCGAGGCCCGTACCCCACAGGGGGTGCCCTCAGCGTGTAGTCGCTTAGTTACGCCCCTGGCTGGAGGCGTTAAGTTTTCTTAAGGACCAGACTTTCCTGTGGTTGGGAAAGTCCGGTTAAGTAGTCTCAGCCTCTCACGGTCAACTACGAGATGCCATAAAAAAAAATCACCCGACAGACACCCATCTGGTCCGAGGATCCTCCCCTTTCTATAGAGCATGAGTGAACTTTACACCCTGATCCTCATACCTCTATAAGCCCAGAATTACCTGGATTGACACAATTTAGATTGCCATCGAGTCGCTAAGAAGAAGCTGGCAGTGATGATGAAGAGAACCCAGCTCTTGCATAACCAGGTCTTGGCTCCTACAGATGTAGAGCGTGCTTTCGTTCACTATGGTCTGCAAGAAGTGCAGGTTCTCGGGAGCCATGCCCAGCTGTGGCATTCTCCAGCTGATGCTGAGTGTAAATGTGGTGTTATTCGGCCGAGAATGATGAACGTTATCATTCTCTAGCCCTTATCCCAATTTATTTGGGGGATCAGGTAGATGTAAGAAGACAAATAAATTAATCTCACCTCCTGCATGACCAGGTCCTGGCTCCTGCGTATGTAGTGGGTGTCTGCATGCACGATGGTCTGCAAGAAGTGCAGGTATTCTGGCCGCCTGCCTCGGGACTCGATGCAGTGCACAAAATGGCCGACCACCTTCTCATTACCCTCGTGACCGCAGAGTGCTGCGTTGTCTTTGAAGATTGAGCACACGGTTTGGGCTTCGCGAATCTGGGGACAGGAAAGGTATTTGTTTAGAGATTATTCTATACATTTTCATGGGTGTTCGAAGACTATATACCACAAATTTGGACTCATTGTATTACTGTCACCGTGAAAATGGCACTTAAATATATTGATAGAAAGTTTTAAATTACAAAGTGAGTACGGAGGCAGATATAGACATTAAGTCCGCCTTTGTAACACTTTATCTAGCATAAAGTTTAATAAAAAAAAAAGGTTGTACCATCCAGAGGATTATTAAGGTCTCCGAATGGTAGGTAGGTGCAACAGAATAAGTCAGAGGTCCAAATTTAGCGACTAAATAGTTACACTGAGGCAGTACAATATGAAGAAGTGGTACAAAAGCTCATTACAAAGGGGCATCTGTTGCTTTTCGCCTGCCCAAAAAAAAAAGTATTAGCGTAGTTCCAAGTTTTCTATGAATTAACAGCAGTATTGCTTATATGATGCCTTGCCATCTATCTACGACAAGGGATAAAATCTGAGCATCATACTCACTCCAGCATTCAGGAACAGGTCCAGATGTTTATGTAGAATGGCCTGGTTCTGCTGGTTGCCGTGGCAGAAGTGTTGTAGGAACTCGTGGGCGAGAGCCAAGAGTTCGTCCATTGCTAAGTCATCTTCGTCGTGTGGAACCTGAGTAGAAATTAAAATATATAGGATTTTAGACATATTTTTTATTGGAAATGAGGGAAAAAAATGTGAGAGGAGTTATTTTTAGTGCTGGTATTTTATGGCTTATGGCTTCCAGGTAATTTTACGACAGCTAGGGTGTTCCTAGAAAAACTTCGTCTATGTTTAGAGTTTGATATTAAAATATCAGTTTTAATATCGTTTCTCGGTTTTTCAAGTTAAACAGCTGTTAAAAAGTTAAATACGTTTGTCAGGCAGTAAGTAAATTTTCAGCTTTTTTTTTCATAAAACTAACCTTGTAAAGCATTCGATATTTTGACCAGAGTTTTTTATTAAAATCCAAAATATAATATAAGAGTTCGAATAAGAAAATAAGTAACAGATGATTGTTGTCGTTAGAGACATGTAAAATCGGATGAAAGGATTTTGCCAATGTAGGTCCATACGTATCTTGCAGCATGCACGCATTTACAAAGGTAAAGCACTCACGCTTGCCCGCCAGGGCGATGTCTGGACATTGAGAGGCATGAATATATGAGACGACAGTTTATTTAATACATGGTTTTATGGCACAACGACGCACAAACTGTGACCATGAATTCAGCTCATGATTTTAGACACAGCAGCGTTAGAACTTTTCTTTGGTTATTACAAAAAACAGCAGTTCCATACATTTGACTGTGTAGGTGTTGTACAGATAGATTAAGGAGCCAGTGGCTAGGTATTAACAGTCGCAGGGGTCGATCGCTCAGATTAATCTATGCTTGCTGCATTTGGTACGTGGATGGGTGACCATCTATACATATTAAGACCCCTCCGTGTTTCGGACAACATGTGAAGCCATTGGTCTCGGCTGTGATTTGTGGGTCTTTGACTGTCGGGTCGTCAGAAGCCCGCAAGTCTGATAACCAGTCTTACCAGGGGTATCGTATTACCTAGTAACTGGTTGTGGAGGTCAGATAAGCAGTTGCTACATGTAAAATACTGGTATTTAACTGCATCCGGTTAGACTGGAAGCCGACCCCAACTGTGTTGGGAAAAGCCAAGGCAGATGATGGGATGGATTGTACAGATAGATATTTTATATAAAACAGCAACTGACGTAATCTTAATTGTTTGCTGAATTCATGGTTTCAGTTTGAGCGTCAAAGTTCCTTACACCATATATATTTAACAAAATGATAAACACAACAATTATTTACTAAATTCAGATTGATGTATACACGGTACATATACCAAAATATATTTTTTTACAATTTTTCTCTGTCTGTCTGTCTGTTTGTTCCGGCTAATCTCTTATTTGAGGTTACTTTATTGTACAGACGCCAGCACATCAAGCTACCCCAATCTGTGAAATTTCTTTGACAGATTTTCATTTTTATTCAAAAGTATAAGGTTCATGCTCAATTGGGAAAATTTTACAGTTTGGGGTTGCTCGACGCGCTGGCGTCTGTACATCATATAAATCTATACAGATAAATAAAGTTGGAGTGTCTGTTTGTAATATTAAAATAACCGCTTTTTTTCAAAATGCATATGGATGTATACACGGTACATATACCAAAACAACATTTTATACAATTTTTCTCTGTCTGTCTGTCTGTTTGTCCCGGCTAATCTCTGAAACGGCTGGACCGATTTTGACTGGACTTTCACTGGCAGATAGCTGATGTAATAAGGAGTAACTTAGGGATACTTTTGTTTGAGAATTTTTATTTATTTTTATTAATATATATAATAGAAATAAATATTTAAAAAATAACTATTCCGCGCGGACGAAGTCGCGGGCACAGCTAGTTACAAATATAAATTTAGAAATCTTACATAGGGTGACGACCCAATGGGCGGTCTTATCGCTAAAAGCGATCGTTTAAAGACAACCTTCGGATGTGTTAATAAGGGGAAGGAGAGACAATGCTGTAGGTTTTTAACTATCACATTACATCAAAACCAGCCTATAATATTCCCACTGCTGGGAGACAGGCCTCCTCTCAGTGAGAGGGAGTGGGCCACGACGCGGGCCCAGTGCGGGATGGTGCATGTCACATGTCTTTGAAGTTTCTGGTTTCCTCACAATGATTTCACCATTTTGAGAGCAGAGGTGATAAAATTAAATAAACATAGTAAAGTGGCTAATTGGGTTCGAACTCACGACCTACAACTCGTAAGTCGAGGCCGTTTTTTTTTGTCTTTCTATAATATCATGCTTGGCCCTCTCTATAACTTTTTTTCTAACAGAAAGAAAGATAAATACATTTTATTCAAGCCCAATTTTATATCGATACAACGATTTACATATCGATAAACTAAAATATGATCAGCAGTCAATGTTCCCACCGCTGGGACCCTCTGTGGGACGGACCGGGCCTTAATCCTGGTTGGGGACGTCACATGTCTTCGAAATTTCCCAATATTACCAATATTTTCGGAAACGGAAAATCATGCAGCTACTTGGCCAAGGCTCCATTTAACATAATTGTCAGTGTGACATATTTGTGACATTTGCACGGCGTGCTGTTTAGCAGAAAACTATCTATAAAATCTTACAAAATTGACTGATGCCGCTTAAGATGTCGCCTATCGGTTTTAATTAAATAGGCCTTAAGTCTTACTGAATCTCAGGAATAAAAGAAGAATGAAGCTGTACATACCTGCAGCAAATCCAGCACAATATTGTGCACCCCGATGTTCCTGAGCAGTCGTTGTTCGTGTCTGCGCGGGCGGCCAGTCTCGCCCGAGCCGCTGTTGCCGTGTGTGCAGTACTTTATCATGCGCTGTAGAATCTGTGAAAATACCGGGTTTATATAGAGACATGGCATTAGAAAATAGAAGAAAAGATCGTACTTTTGACATTACTATGGAGTCGACCTGGTATTGATTTTTTGATTTGCCGATTTCAAGACAGCGAGGCAGATATTTGAGTAGTGATCAATGCCTACATAAACGACTTATTTTAAAGGCTTACTGTCAATTACACCAAAAGATCGCTAGATTTCCTGTGTCCAGAATAATAATGGTTTTAAGATGTTGTTGAGACTTCCTCTATTCTCCGCTATTGTAGCGCGTCGGAGATGTTTGCGCAAGCTCGTACCGACGGATTTCACGCGATCGTGCGCAAAAAATCGCTTCTCTACTGAGTAGAGTGAGAGGTAGTCGCAACTTCATCCTGAGAACTGTAGCAGTTTTTGGAGAGAGTGAGTGGTATAACTGGTGCGTGCAACTGTGTCTGCGCACAAACTGGTGCACTATAATTCTCCGGCATCGAAGACTAGTCTGCGTTGAGATTGGCCGCCTACATAATATGTATGTGAAATGTATGGGTCACTTGCCTCTTTAATCTTCTTATATTCGTTGTGGTCGTACTTGGCTGTTCTGGACGTGTCTAGAACATTATCCATGGACGCGTTGCGCTCCAGCACAGCGCCGCACGGACCCACTGTACCTGTGACACCTGAAGGATACAGTTTAGATTGCATTTCGTTCATAGAACAGCAACATTCTGATATTTTCCATCTATACTAATAATAAAGCTGAAGAGTTTGTTTGAACGCTGTAATCTCTGGAACTACCGGTCGGACTTCAAAAAATCTTTTTGTATTTCATAGCTCAATCCTTGAAGCATTATACAGGACTAGCAGTGCTACGCGGTTTCAACCGCGTAATTCCCGTTCCCGTGGGAATACGGGGATAAAATATAGCTTATGTCACCCGGGGATAGTTTAGCTTCCCAACAGTGAAAGAATTTTTCAAATGCTGATATTTTTTTATAACTGACAAAAAAAATCTGCACTAAGGCGTGTCTGGAATCATATGCTGAATACATGGTTACAGTTTGCGCACTGGTTAAAAACTTATCCAGTATAGGTTATTTAACATCACTCTACGACCCTTAGGAGTCGACTGGTAGTTTCACACGGTCTTAGGCGCGGGCAGAAGCTAATATCGCTCGATAGACTTATACCACGTAGAGTGGCTATTAATAACGCCAATGAAAGCTTGTTTTTTTATTTGAGGGTGAGAAATCATCAAATAACTTCTCCCGCTCTTCGTGACTTGTACTGACTAAAACCCACCCGTGTTGCCCCAGTTACCTGTGTGCCAGGGGCCGCGGTATCTCTTTCCAACAATCCGCACCCCTGGCAGGAGGCATCAGTCCTTGCGGACCCCATCAGTTGGTGCTGACATCTCTTTGAGGCTCGCGTGGCACACAACGCGCCGTCGGCCCGGGCTTGGTCCTTACCGGACAGCGAGCTACCCATTACAAGCTTATGATGGTTGGGGGTAGTGGTCAAACGTAACACGAATCATCATCTGCCTAGCCTTTTTACAGCTACGAGGGTGCGTTTTTAAGTTCGCCGAATGGCGGGGTTGAAGAGGGGTTAGGGGTCCCATTAGTACCTCAACGAATCGCGTGATTCACTATTAGTATAAATACAGAGTATTAATTACGATCGGCTCATTAGTTTCTGAACTACCATCAACCAAGCAACTTAATCGGGAAGGCAGCATTCACAATGGAAAAAATCGAGCACCGCGCCCTTATAAAGTTCCTTACCAAGCAAGGAAAAAACGTCCAAACCATTACGGAAGAGATGTCCTCCGTTTATGGAGCCTCTTGCCCTTGTTAAACTATGGTTTACAGGTGGCATCGTCTAGTCAAGCAAGGACGAGAAGCACTTGAAGACGATCATCCGTCTGGGCGCCCCAGCGAGGTGACCACACCAGAATCATCGCTAAAGTAAAAAAAAAAATATTGGAAGACGCTCGTCTTAAGAAGCAGCAGCTTACAGAAATAGTTGAAGTATCCGATACAACCATTTTTAAAATTCTTCATGACCATCTCGATATGACTAAGGTCAGTGCAAGATGGGTGCCGAGAATGCTCACACCGCCGCAAAAGCAACAGCGCGTAAAGAGTGCACGCGCGTTTTTGGACCTCTATAACGAAGATCAAGAGGGTATCTTGAGTCGAATTGTGACTGGAGATGAACTGGAGTTTATCATTATGAACCTGAATCTAAA
The DNA here is from genome assembly GCA_949091785.1 of Polymixis lichenea. Lineage (NCBI taxonomy): Eukaryota > Metazoa > Arthropoda > Insecta > Lepidoptera > Noctuidae > Polymixis > Polymixis lichenea. The sequence continues at coordinate 15,576,034 of OX420956.1, forward strand.
CAAGACTCTAATGCAGTGGCATAAAAAAGGCACACCACCGCCTAAGAAGTTCAAGGTGTCGCAGTCGGCCAGAAAACTCATGGCGACAGTTTTCTGGGATACTGAAGGAATCCTGCTGATAGATTATAAGGACAACGGTGTTAATATAACCGGAGAATACTATGCGTCATTTTGGAGCGTTTGAGGGAAGCCATCAAAGAGAAAAGACGAGGAAAATTTACAAAAGGCGTCTTGCTGTTGCACGACAAGGCGCCTGTTCACAAGAGCCGTGTTGCCCTGGCTGCCCTACACAGGGCTGGCTTCGAAATAATTAACCACCCACTATATTGTCCAGACCTGGCCCCCTGCGATTATTATCTGTACCCAAACATGAAAGCAGAGCTTCGTGGAAAGAAATTTTCAAGTGATAAAGAAGTGAAGGACGCAGTTTTAGCGTATTTTAAGGACAAAAATAAATCTTGTTTTTTGATGGTATGCATAAGCTTATTGAAAGATCTGAAAAAAGTATTAGGCTTGCAGGTGAATATATCGAAAAAGAAAATTATTTGCGAATTTTTATTTATCCCCTTACCTGCCATTCCGCGAACTTAAAAACGCACCCTCGTATGTTGAGGTCAGCTTCCAGTCAAACCAGATGCAGCTGAGTACTAGTATTTTACATGGAGCGACTGCCTATCTGACTAAGGCTGGTTGTCAAACTTTCGCGCTTCTGACGACCCATAACAACTGCCAAAGATCTACTAATGACAGCCGGGACAACGGCTAATGACAACGGCTTAACGTGCTATCCGAGGCATGGAGGGGTCTCATCCACGCATCCACGCACCAACCGCGGCAAGCAAACTTAACCTGATCAATCGACCCTTGAAGTTGTTATGACTTAGCCACAAGGAACTCGAACTAAAAACGTAACACGAATGTACGTAATAAACGTAATAAATAAACGTAAACGTAACAACAATTTGTGGGGATCCTGCCGTTTTGCCAAAATGATTTTGACAAAATTTTAGTATGCACATTGGAATTTGGAATTATTTTAGTATGCACATTTTCATTTGGTCAAATTTTTACTCGGCAGAATATTACCAAGCATTCTGTATTAAGGAATTTGGTTTTAATCAAATGATTTATTATAGCAAACAATCTTTAGATAATAAACATTTAGTCAAATTATTTGTTATGAAAAAAATCTAAAGACAAAAATAAAATTTTGTGGGAAATATAATAATTTAAAATGCACTGCATGCATTCTAATATAATCATTTACTTGATATGAAATATTTGTAACTTGCAATTTCAAATTTTTTGCAATGTACATTTTATTTCAGAGGATTCAGACTTGTGTTGCAGAATTCGACTAATTCTGCCGTCCAATCCAAATGTTATTTTTTTCTCTTTTTTTTTGTGACGGTTCACCCGATAGTATAATCTGAATGTCAGCTGGGCAATGGGCAATGGTTACGAACGACGAACGAAAAACGAACTGCTACCAGAACTGTAGGTTTAGGTTATAACTGTGACCACACGACGCAGGAACCGAGCGAGCGAAGCGAGCATGTCGCGGCAGCGGCCGGCGAGTGCCAGAAACAAAATTTTTAATGTAAAACCAGAAACGAATACCAGAATCTTAATATTAATATAATTATATTATCTTATATTTTATATTATTATAACCTGTTTAGAGTTTGTCCCATGTGTAAAAACGCCCTTGTAATAAAACGTCGTCGTTGACTGAATAGAAATGGTAAATTGAAAACAGACGATACAAAATATTTGGCTTATTTTATTTTGCCTAAAATTTGTTATACCAACTGAAATGTTTGACTACATTAAAATTGGTAAAAGTACTAGTTGGTAAGCAAGTTATTGTTTAAACGTTCACTTGCCAAACATTACAAAAACAGGTTACAATTATTTGTGAAGAGTTTATTTGCTAAGTAATAATTTGCCAAAATTAATTATGCGGAAAATTGTTTGGGAAGTGATAATTTGTAATTTTTTTTTGATGGAACAAGGGCGACACGAATCTGTGTGAACGCGTGTTGTATTTTATTAATCTGTCCCCCTCCCCCATTCATAAGTTTTCATTGACGTTATTAAAAGTCACTCTACGTGGTATAAGTCTATCGTGCGAGTCAATTCCAGTTTTCCTAAGATTAGATGTCCTCTCTCTTCCTAGTAGTTGATAAGTAAAGATTTTACGGTTGCAATTCAATTGACATAAGATTGGGTGCATGCATTAGGTATATAATTATAACCATAACCGGAATTTTATTTCTCACATTTCCAGTTGTATATTACACATTTTTTCTGATTTTCTCATATGTGAGCATGATATAAACAAGCGTTAGTGAAAAGATAAATCATTCAAAAAAGAAAGCAGCGGGGCAGACCAAGCCGTGTCTAGAACTAGCTACAATTATCGCAACAAAATATAATGAAATTGTTTATTCTGTAAATGGGATATCTAAACACTATTCATGTTATAAAAAGACTCATGTTATAAAAATAGCTGGATGGAGTAGATGTTTCCTATCTGAGTATTCTATTCTGTGGTCTTCGTTACGTTTAGTAGAAGACCCTTATAGATTACTAGACCTTATTTACAGGACAATTATAACTCACTTATATGCTCGTCAATCAGCACAGCGCGTCCTTTGTTGAAGACCCAGAGCTCAGACTTCTCGACACTTTGTCGTAATAGGTCCAGGTCTGCCTTGATCTGCTTGTAGGACTCCACGTCCGCGTCTGAGACTAGTAGTTGTACCTGGTAGTACAAACCAATTAAATAAAAGTTCAGAAACTTGGTTTTCCAACATGTTATAATGTAGTCGAGGCTCGCGGAGGTTTAATGTTATGTTTGCTAAAGTAAGTTATGGTTGTGTGGAGTTTTGGGCCGAACGGTTTGTTAATAGATACATTTGGACAGTCGATTTAAAGAATGTATTCTCATAAAGAACCCTACTTATTTATTTAACTATTTATAGGTGTTAGACTTATATTCTAATCATGTGATAAAATAATAATTGTCATAAAAACATTTTGTATAAGAAATTGGTAATTAATTAAACAAGTCAGCCTTTTAAAATCTACAAGTGGATATAGACCTCTTTGAGGTTATGCCAGGACTGAAAGGTTTTGAAGTGGCGACCGCGTACCGAAAGACGTAGCGTTGGAAGGCCTCCCACAAGATGGACCGACGACCGGGTGAAGGCCGCATTAATCCGTTGGATGCAAGCACAGAACCGTTCGAAGTGGCGGTGCTTGTGGGAGGCCTATCCTCGCCAGTGGGCGTTTCTCGAATGAAAATGAAGTTTTGCCAAATCATCCAGCGTTTCACTTCTCACATCCATAACTTGGCTACCTTTGTAACTTTGTCGGCTTTGTCGGCTACTCCACTCCAGTATGACTGATTGCCAACAAAGCCTTCGAAAAATCTGTGAATACGATTAATAAAAGTAAGAGCGAAAGTAACAAACCTGCTTAAAAGCAGCCAACACCTCCTGTCTCTGACTGAAATGCCTGAACAGCAATGCCAGGGCTCCCGACACAAGGGCTGCAGAAGCTCCTTGTGAACACAACTGTAGCAGGACTCGGAGAACCATGCGGCCTCCACATTCGTCCAGGTCCAAACCATCCCTGGACAGGTTGAAGATTGATAGAACAGATGCAGTGGGTGGATGTTGATGTTCGGTAAAAATGATATCAAAACACGAAGAATTCAATGCACTGGCCTATTTCGTCGTGTGAAAATTGTCGTCTCGCTTGCTCATCGCTTTGTAAGCAAGATGGCAATATAATTGTGTGCTAGCGACAGATATAAGTAATGATCGGTCAGTGAACGAATGGCTTCGGGTATTGGGACCGTGCTATAGATGAAGCGAAGGTTTTAAGCAGGACTTGACTGACACCGCTGAGATGGAACCATATTATTAAAATATGGATATAAGGTTGTATAAACATATTGATATTTGGGTAGGTTGAAATACATACTTAGAGTTTTCGAAATAAAGAGAAAGATATACATATTTCGCGGGCAAGGAAAGAATTGTTTGGACATGGTTTTAGAATTATTTAAAAGAACTGGAGAATACGAATATCAAAAATATGTAACAAGATGATTTCCACTTTTAAATCAAAAAAGATTTTAGATCTGTTTACGAAAATAAAACGAAAGGGTTTTTTCGAAGCTTAATGCCCAAAAGTATCGGAGAATACTTAACCTTAAATAGTTTAAACAATATACATATTAGTTAAAATAATAAATTCCACAACCCGAAATTAATATAAAATTAGTAACTGGTAACATAATTAAATTAAATATCATCCAAAACCCAAAATTCACCAAATTTGTTACAAATTCAACTCCAGCGCAGGAGCCATTATATTGACAAAAGCCAGGGTCTTACAAAATCCTTTGAACCTAAGCTATATGGTTAGTAGCAAAATTGTAACATGCACCTTTAAAGTCACGGGGCAATACATTCCTAAAACTATACATCAATGAAAAATGCAGGTCCTATAAAATAAAAACTTTAAGGGGGAAGCGGAAGGACGGTTATTTTAAGGGGGAAGCTGCTGGGTAGCCGGAGAAATTCAGATTTTCCTACTTTTTTGCCATTTTTAAGGTCATTGCAGGGTGTATGTTGAACAAAATATGATTCTCGAACGAACACGGATGTATCTACAGAATTATAATTACTAGTGGTCGTCTAGTGGTCGAAATTCGACCATTTACATACACAGGGTAAATTTTTAACCAGCAGGCTTAGCATGACGATCTATTTCAATGAAGAATAGACAGTGCTTTTTCAATACAAAGTGACATTTTGTTTCTCCATTTTTGACATCGCTCCGTAGATATCCTTCTACAATCTGTAATTTTGTCTTTCGTTTCTAATGATCTTTGTCTAGGTCCATATAAATGTAGACTATTTCAAAAGAATATTTCTACCCAAACAGTCAAAATCGCACTGACAGCAAACATTCTACTCAACGGCCACAAAGTATATACCTAATGTATATTATCTACAAAATGATGATTAGTTTCGGACGCATAACTGTGATAATTAATAGAAAAACATAGCTATCTTCTCCTCAAAATCAAAAATCTAAATCAAAAGTCATTTATTCAAACTAGGCTGAGAGTCAGCACTTTTTGAACGTCAAAATTATATAAGACAGTCCCCCCAAAAAGCCCGCCCTTCACCACTTCCTAGTGCTTTAGCTGGGAAGAAGTGGCGCAACAAACTCCCCAACAGCACAGCTGTCTGTTAGGTAGGAAGATTTGTTCCTATTGTACATAATTTAATTAATAGTCATGTATATTCTTCCGTCGACAAATCTGTGCTCGAGCTAAGCCGGCAGTGCGCAAACTGTAACCATGAATTCAGCATATCATTCTAGACCCTCAGCGCAAAAATTTTACGCTGGTTTTACAAAAAAAAATCTGCTATTTCATAGAAAAGTGCAATACCTACGCGGTCAAAATGTATGGAACAGCTGATTTTTTTTTTCTATAACCGACAAATACGCTTGGGGGTCTAGAACGATATGCTGAATTCATGGTTACAGTTTGCGCACTGGATAAAATTTTATCCTGTATATGAAAATATTAGCTTTCTGCACTCCTTCTCCATACAAATGTAACTATGCCAAATTTCATACTGTCCGTAATTTTCTTAAAAGGGGCACAAAGTTTTTGCTTCACGTTTTAATATATAGATTAAAATCATCAATACAATCCTCTAAGTTCATGTATTTATCATATTTTGTTGAACATACAGTCTGATGCTGACCGGCAAATAGCAAAAATCCTAAGTTTTTTATTTTATTTCGCGGGCTATCTTAGCGGATCCTCCAGAGTTTTCGTGAAATGTTATGTAATGTGAAGGTGAGCTCGTTCGAGTTCGAAACTATTCGGACAAGTCTGAAATAAAACGTGACCGTAACCGTTAAGATTAGTAATGCTTTGTAGCCCTTCTTGGCCTAGCCGGACCTTTTTGTTCCCTAAATGGATAAAGGTCTTCATGCAGTTTTTCCCCTAAATGCGCTAACACGACTCAACGAGTGTGTGAAGATTCTGCATACTAAGATACGCCCACAGTAGTGCAAATAATGTTATTCCAAATGTGAAATTAGATATATCGATATAAATGGTAATGATTCTGTTGAGCAGCAACTAAATTTAATTTAGGCTATTGCTAATATTTCTAATGAAACGAGAAAGAGACGGAAATAAATTAGAGCTGTCAAATTTAGTTGAACTAAGATTTTCTTCGACGCAACTACGACGAACTAAATTCATCATGCTTAAATTCAGCCCAAATTCAAGACGTAATTTAGTTTGACAGTTATAAAGCGTCACTTGTCTTTTTCTTTCACGGTCTCTCAGTAAGAGATAGCAATACTCTTATTTTAATTTAGGTGCTGAACAAAAGAATCGGCACCAGTATTTCGAAACATATACTCGGTAGCTTTTACATGACATGTATCACAACATTTTAGGCACAATTTACCTATTGTCCTTCATTTTTATTTCTACTCCTAACAGTTACACGACTAATTCTAAGTTTCACAATATTTACAAAACAAAGGGTTAAAGTTAGTGGGTAGTTTATAAATTCTGTAACTCGTTTTCACAAGACCAGCATGACATGCAAGGTTATTTTTATTTTGGAGTTTCCTGCAATTACTAGCTCTTTTTGTCCTTTGAACGCCTTTATCAAAAACAAAAACTAAATAGAATTGGCAAACCATCATAAAGGGGTTAATTATTTGGGAAAAGGAAGGTAGATCAAAGTGACCTACAGATGTGTTTTTGGCGGCATCTACATCACCACATGCGAATTACGAATCATATTGACATCACGCAAAATTCTGCTTCACGCTAACAGAGTTTGTCGCGCAACTGGAACACCGTGAAATTTTAATGGTTGTTTTCCCGCAGCGAAATGGTTTTGTCTTGGTAATACAATCGCTTTATAAACAAATTAAATATTAGAAGCAAAACATGGCAGGTTAACCATTGTGAAAAATCACCACGTGCGAGAGTTTATTTTGCTTTGAACATTTATGCACCGCAGTTCCCTTTGTCGGCGATGCGAGCGATTCGAGTAGTACTACAAGTTACCTCTAGTGTTACTACTGAGTAGTGTTTTATCGACTTGAAGAATATTTCTTTAATTATTTTAAAACAAAAAAAATCTTTATTTTTTCACTATTATTCTATGCTTCGAAAGTACTCCTTATGGTAAGTTGTTCTGCCTCGAGAATATAACCATTAAAATTTCTGGGTGTATACAACGTCCCAATATTAATCGACGAGCAGTCAGTCCCACCAGACACCCACATCCATCTGATCGGAGGATCCTCCCTTTTCTATAGATGATGAGTGAACTTTACACCCTGTTCTCATACCTCTATAAGATGGATTTTACCAAAATTAATTATTTAGTAAAAGTTTTATCATGATGGGAATGGAAATCGCTGATCATAATGTATCACATTACAGCTCCATTAGAACTGCCACTCCATTATTCTATTCTATTTCTTTTTAATGTAAGCGGGTCAGCGATATCATCCATTGTATTATAATCTGCGCTATAATAATTTTCTAATCATTAAAATATGATAAAAAAACATGGCGTTCAAAAGACCAAAAAGACCAGTTACAAAGCCGATTAGTATCAATCCCCAACCGCATGCTAAGTTAATCATTCCATGCATATACTATGTCATACTAACAAATCTACATTTTTTGGAAGACAGCTGTCAGGCACAGTCTGTATCGCTCTGAAAAACATTTCACATTAGTACCGTTACATGTCATTGTCCCAGACCTAGAATAGTTTATTGACAATCAATTTTATTAGATTTGGTCATTACATATAGATGTGTGAATCTGATAGAAAGAAATGAGTTGTGTCTGTTAGTTCACCCATGATGACACCACAGGAAATCTCAATTTTTTTAAAGTTACTAATGTATTTTCTCCAAAGTCAGGTGACTTATGAAGCGCAAGGTGATGTTTCTAACTCGGTCTGTACGCTTGACACCTATTATGCTGCGCTCCATTCCGTATTGGCAAATCTGAGTTTGTACTTCTGTTGTTGAGTAAGTGAGCAGTTTTTTGGCACCGTAGGTTAGTACGGTCAAGATGCACATGTCAATGACTTAATAGCCAGGCTGAAGCGGGAGTGGGCCGGACACGTAGCGTGAATGTATCCGGAGAGTTGGGCAATGATCGTCACTCACTGGACGCCTGAGGAAGGACGTCGCCGTCGAGGTAGACCACGGCGAGAATGGTGTGACGATCTAATAAAGGCCAACATGGCCAGAGATCGCACAATACAGGTTTGGAAGGACAAAGCGGACGCCTTTGCGTAGTAGTTGGACACAATATAGGCTAACAAAAATAAAGTTAAAATGTTCATGAAAAGTCCATAATTTAAATGAATTAGACTGAGCCTACGAATGTATGCGGCGGCATGTCCTAGAACCAAAAATTCGAAGACATGTGACATCTATCAACCCGAACAGGGCTCGCGTGGTAGATTATGACCCACTCTCTCTCACAGAGAGGAGGCCTGTGTTCCAGCAGTGGGGATATAATAGGATTGTGTTGTGAAAGTGAGCCTAGAAATAAAATTGCCAAGAAAATTGAATTGGATTGCAGTTTTAAATCTCATTTGCCTGTAACATTAGTGGCATTCCTGTAAAACCAGACACATGCTGCGTGAATTCAGTTTTTATTTCGTAGTAATTCGCTCAAAACTTTAAAAAAAGAGTTACTATTTTTTGTGTTAAATTATACAAGGAAGATTTGTTTCATGCAAATGATCCAATACTGTAATTTACTATAGAAAAGAGTTGTCTATATGTAATGACCATAGAAGTTTAATGCCCCGTCACCAGTCAGCATGCGTTAGTCACTGATAGTGATTACCAGTCATAGATAATAGAGATACTTCTACAAATGAGACAAACATTTAATTGAAGATTGAAATATTTGAAGTTGCTACTAGAGTTTCAATGAATCTAAGCACCAGTTTATTCATTTTCTATAGGCATTGGGAGGATACATTCAGATAGCTGGCAACGTCGCAAATAGCTGTAAAATATTTCGGTGTTTAAAAATAAAATAAAGAGCCTTTCCTTATTGCATTCAATAATGTTGATTTTCTGAATGCATCCTCTTAATTAGCGTCTAGTTGCGTTTTATAGAAAAGTGATTTAAGTAATCATCATTGATCTGTTGTGAAAGAAGGATAGAGCCATACGTCTTGTATAGCTCTATCTCCCTCTCGCAATGAAACATCTAGACACTTCTACAAATAGCATCTGATATAGCCGAAATTAACCAACGCGAAAATGTTCTAGGTTCATTAAAACTCAGTTATTATCTACAATTAAACATAGGAATAGATATTACAGAGACAAGTTTACAAACAATGATCTGAAAAAGATTTTAAATTTTACAATTTGTACATTTTCCACAGTGATTTATGAACACAGTTATTTTAGAAATCAAACATTAAAGAGAAGTTTAACGTTTAAGTGTGAGGTGAAAATGTAAGAGAAAAAGTTGTATTAAAATTATTTGTATTTAGGAAAAATATAAACACGGAAATATGATATTAAACATTTACCGTACAACGTAAGAAAATAAATTGAATACTGTTTATGTGCTATTAATCGTTAATTAGAAGATAAGAAAGAAATTGATTTTTCTATCAATCGATGATCAGTAAAACAAAAAAAAAAAAATGCTTAACTGTACAATTTCTATTTCTACTTTAAATAATATTTTTCTAATTACACACAAGTAATATTTTTCGCATTTATACTGGTTACTTCAGGACAATAGCGCTTTATTTGCAAAAGCCCTGAATTTCAAAATCATCTCGTTTGATTTATCAACCGTTGCTACTATAACTACCCTCCTACACCCCTCCCTCTACTCACCGACAGCTAAAGATCCCCTCAGCCTGGAGCCCGATGGCTTCCACATCAGCTCTCCCGATGGTGTCGGCAGAACGGTCGCCTGCTTGCTCGAACTCCTTCTTGAAGATGGAGAGAAGACAGCTGATACGGTAGTCCAGTCGCACGTCTAGGATGAACTGGAAGTATCGTGGTCATTAGTATTTGGCAACAAGACACAAGCGCAGTGGTGGCCCAGTGATAACGGCCCCAACTTACAAATTGTAGGTCGTGGGTTCACACTCAGGCAGGCGCTTTACTTTCTGTAAAAAAAATCATCACCACTGCTCTCAAAACGGTGAAAAAAAAACATCGTGAGGAAACAGGCATGTCCTAGGACGAAAAATTCAAAGACATGTGACACGTACCAACCCCCCTTTTGGCCCGCGTGGTCGATTATAGCCCACTTCCTCTCGAAGAGAGGCCTGTCCCCCAGCAGTGAGAGCATTATTGGCTGATTATGCTATTTTTAACAAGACACGTTACAATTTCTATTTGTAAATGAGTACGGAACTACAATCGTCATGGTTCTATTGTTCAACTTAATTATGAGTATTGCGATCTCTTACTGACTGACCGCGAGAGAAAAAGACAAGTGACGCTTTAGAACTGTCCCACTAAATTACGATGGCTTTAAAATCGTGATTTTAGGCATGATGAATTTAGTTCGTCGTGGTTGCGTCGAAGAAATTCTAAATTCATCTAATTTGACAGTTCTTATTTATTTCCGTTTCTTTCTTGTTTTATTAGTAAGGAAAAAGATAGCAATAGCCTTAATTAAGTTTAGTTAGTGCACAACAGAATCATCACTATTGTTTTTAGTTCATGAAACATATTTTACAATTTTATAGTACAGAATAAACCAGCATAATTATTCACAACCATTCGATACGCTTCCGTGCCGTATCAAACATCAATCGATGTTTTCGAAGGAGTCCTCTAAACGCTGTACTGCACAAATCCGAAACTCGAATGCTGACTTGCAGGAAATACGAGGTATTTACTGTCCGGGACTAGGCTGTACTGTCAGGTAACTAAAGTGGTAACTGAAAGTGTGTCATTTTCGACTCGGACAAGTCAGGTAACCGAAAATGTGCTATTTTCGACTCGGAAGCCGGTCAAATGGTTATGAATAGACCAATTTGAATTACAGATTAATGCAGATCCCGATTTGAAGAATGGCAGTTCCCGACGATAGGCAAGTGATTTGGACAGCACAGTGTAAAGCTGTGAGTGACGTTGCTGCCGTATAAAAGTGTAAGCGCCGAATGAAAATTTTCATAAAGAAACGAAATTGACAATTATCTTAAAAACACTATAATTAGACGTTATGTCGCCTTGTCAATCCAAAGACAAGGGGCAAGTGATTTTAAATGAAAGGAACCGCGGTTTCGTGCGAATTCTCTTAACGTAAGCATTAAGTTTACCTGCAGAATCTCAATGATCTTGAGCTTGGTCTCCATGACCAGCGGGTGCTCCCGCGCCAGCAGCAGCGCCGACGGACTGCGCTGCAGGCCGCCCGCCGCGGCGCCGGCGCCCGCGCTGGCCGCGCTGCCGCCTGCCTGGACAGTGGGAAGGGCACTTGTAATCATCACCGACTGGTTTCTAACATGACTAATCTAAACTATATGTAATACTATAGAGAGAGAAACGATTTGTTTTTTTTTTGTATGGTTATTTGTTATGCTTTCACTGTAAGACTCTGTGCAACGCACAATCAGTCAGAGTCTTGTTGTTGAATTAATTAAAATTTTATACAAGGTGTGGTTAGAATAACTGAAAACCTAAAAAGGGGTCGTTGTACTCATTATTACGGACAAGGTTTTCTTTGGGACCAACACAGAAATAGCGAGAAAACAGCTGGTACTCTGTCACCACCCACAAATAAATTGACAATAGATAACATCAAAATTTCAAGCCTTGTGTCCGCGATCTTCGGGCAGAAGTGTACTTACAGTGTACCCACATTTCCCCAGCAATCTTTCCCATGTAATAGAGGGCGAGCCTATTGCCAGCAACCGGGCACACATCCAGACTCCGGGCTGCTACTGAGAAATGCCAGATGAAAAAACCCAATAACACTGCCGGACCTGGGAATCGAACCCAGGACCTCAGGCTCAGTAGTAGGGCTTGCGACCACAAGCAACACCAAGCAGCTAGCAGCCTGCTAACTAGTAGATCTGACACTTTTTTTTTATAAGTTGATTTTGCCAATTGTTTTACATAAAGTAACGAAAAGTATACAAATAATTTGTAATCAAACGAAACATCAAAAAATTTTACATGTACTATGTGAGTTTACGCTACTACCTGCAAAGTAAAAAAACAAACACCTATTTGAATATGTGATACAGTTTACCCACATTTTGTACTTTGTATTATTGTAAAAGTAGGAATATCTAATTATTTGGCTTAATACAATAATGTTAACTGAGAACGACGGAAAAGGTCCCACCGTAGTACAGTTTATAACTAGTACGGGGGTCAGAGTGAATCGGTTTCGTAATAACCTGAATGTGCACTGAGATACTAATTGGTTATATCTTTTTTAATTCGTAGAACGTAAGTAATAGTGTAATTTTTTTTGTAAGGTTATCATTCTTTTGGCAAAAATAAAGATTTATTTATTTATTCTAACTTACATTTCTGGGTACTGATCCCAGTGTGATAGACGTCATTACAGCGCCCATATCTCCGATACTGCGCAACACACCGCCTTCAGCTGAAACATTGAACTGACACTGTTAACACATACGGTTTTATTACAAAGGGGGGTAGGTTTCTCTTTGGGTATGGTTTAAAAAGAACCCAATAATGTACGGGAATTTGAGCCGTAGAGAAATTTACTAAATTAATTTTCAAATTTTCTTGATATCTTCTGTTCTTTTGTATTTTCATAAAACTTGCATACCTAAACAAGTTCCGACTAATCCAATAACAATGCCGAAATGTCTCAAGTTGAATTGTCAGGAATTAACATGCTACACAAGTGGACAGGTTTTACGCTGATCAAGGCCGGATTTTAGCGCGCACTGGATTTTCGACCCTAGATCTTGAGCCGAGCATTGATATTCCAACAGAGCGCCTCCCACCGCGTCAAAAAACACACTGTTTGATTTTCAGCTCTGGGCGCTAAGCAGTACGTTGAAAATATAGTGCGCAAAAAACACGCACGCGCCCGCGTTGAAAGTTAACACTTACGTTTCTCACGTTTTATCTGCTCCTTTTCCTGAGCTGCTTGCGGAATAGAACACAAATATAATTTGCAGAAATATGAGATTTGTACAGTCGGCCTATTGAATTGAAATAAGTACTATACCTTGTCTTGACTATACTATATTAAACTTAAACATCGATGTGAACGGCGACGTTAAAATGTTGTTGTATACTATGGTCGATTTTTTCTTTCTTATCATAACGACTAGTAACATTTTGCGAGCTAGGTGTTGTTGAAATGTAAGTAAGTACCAAAATTTACATCTACATTATACGAATGAATAAAATAGAAGCGTCTCTTTGTAATGTAAAAATAACAGCTTTTTACTAAATGTATATGAAAGTATAAACGGTACAAAAAAAAAGTTTTTTTTTTTTCATTTTTGTCTGCCTATTGGCCCGGCTAATCTCCGAAACGGCTGGACTGATTTTCATGAAATTTGGCATGTAGATACTTTGAACCCTGAGGAAATAAATACTTTTTATCGAAACACCACGCGAGCTGGAGCTAGTGATAAACAAGTTTTATACTCACATTCGACCTCTCCAGAAAGTGCGTTCGTTTCGTTGAGTAGGTCCATAGCAGTGACACAGTCCAGGATGCTCAGTAGTGTCTTAGTCAGCCGTAAGAGGTCGCTGAAGCTGGTGATGTTATCAAATTTGTTTTAAAACAGGGTTAAGCTACTTCTCGTAACAATATCGTCGGTTGAGTGGTAAAACTAACTAAGAACTTTTTCTGTATTTTCTCAAAAACGGTTGGACTACTACTATTTAAGACTAAAATGTTAGCACTAATGTATACGCTTAAGTTTAATGATAATCTACGAAATCACATCAATAGCTAATAAGTAACATAAAATTTTGTGCAAGATAATAAGTAAAGCTACATTATTTTAATTCATTCGTTATTTCAAATGCACGATTTTTTATTGTCAAGTGACGATATACTTGAAAATAAGACTTACAAATACAGAAGGAATAACATCATAGGACGGATGATCAAAACTACAAGCGGTTATAAGCTATAATCATATTGAAATGAGTTAAAAGACTACACTAATCGCAAGCATTCCATATTGTTAGTATTTGTTATATTTCTGTCAAATCCTAGAAAAGAGATGTTCAAGGCAGATGAACGTAGTCACCAAAAGAGATAAGTAACCACACACACACGCACACACACATACACACATACATACACATATACATAGTTGAAGTTTAGTTAGAAATTGATAGATATTTTCGAATGTAATTTAATTTGCTACATGAACTGTTTGTTAAGTATTAATTAAATTAAATCCCATTCGAAAACATCCATCAGTTTTTCGCAAAATTTCAACCGAAGACCCTGTTTATTAATCTCTTTTGATGACCATGCAAATAGTTTAAAAACACTGAAATCTTACAAAAGTTTGTGACAATTTTTACCTTCAAGTAGCTTAGCTGATTATTTTGTAATCTGATTTAAAAGGTTATAGTTAGCATTATTACAGGCAATATACGAGATATTGCTTCTGATACAAAACAAAAACATTTTCAGGAGCGTAACGACTTTCTACCGTAAGATATGAAGAATTGGTTTTTAATTCAACTTGCTAGATTCCACCCGAACAAACGTACATAAAAACATTGCAACTTAAATAAAAGCTTAAAAAAAAGTTATCTCACCTATAAAATCCAAAATAGATCAGCTCCCTTGCTAACTTCACGACTTCAAAGGTCAGCTTATTCTGGTCATGATCACTGAAGTACCAGGTCTTGGTGACCACGTTGCACAGGTAGTTCTCAACGAAGCGGATGGTGGACGCGAACTGTTCTTTGACCTTCTCTCTGTTGGCATCTGGACCTCCTTTTACGCATTGGTAGCTGGCGAAAAAGGACAAGAAGTTTTATTTAATTTGGTAACAAGTAAATTAAACTTCGAAACTCGATCGACACCTCAGGAGGCTTTCTTTGCGCGGCTGGGTCAAGAACTTGATTCAGAAAGGAGTACTTCTGCACATGGCATGAAATCAAAAAATCAAAAGGCATTTATTCAAACTAGGCACTTTTCGAATGACAAAATGACATAACACAGTCCCCAGACATACCCGCCCTTCACCACTTCCAAGTGTTTTAGCTGGGAAGAAGTGGCGCAACAAACTCCCCAGCAGCACAGCTCTCTGTTCAGTTAGATAAAGTTGCATAATACGCATAGTGAGGAGATTCCTCTCTCTAGAGCCTTGAAATCCGGCAGTTTGGACCCTGTTTCTGATGCTGTTAGGTTACAAGTTTTTATTTTTAAAATGTTTTTACAAAATAAAAAAAGCCCCCGACCCAAACAAAAACTCTAAAAAGAAAAAAAATATATTTATTGGCCGTTTAAGTTGCAGGTAGTATTTTGATCAATGCATTGTCAAGTCGAAGGACGGCTAATGAAAATGCTAGGACCTCCTCTGTTTGGCGTTTTCATTAACCGTTCCCCGCCTTGACAATGCCTTGAGCAAAATACTACCTACAACTTAAATGGCCAATATTTTTTTTTAGTTTGTAGAGTGTTTGTTTGGGTCGGGGGTTTTTAAAATTTTATATTTAACTTTTATTTCCTACTTTTAAAAATTAATGTCTCGCTTAAATCTGCGCAGCGTTGCGTACGTTTCCCACAGTGTTTGTTACTAATTTATCCTCATTCCTCGTCCTGATCACCATTTATCCATAACCTATTCATTGAGACCTTTTCAATAAGCCCAAACACGATACTTCTGCTGTTTGTACACACACACGTCAAACTTATAACACCCCGTCGTTTTTGCGTCGGGGAATAAAACATATTTTAAATGTAATTGATATAAATGAAATAAAGGAAGTAAATAAAACACATGATTAAATAGATACTGCGTTGATAACTTTAGAATGTTGAATAAACAGCCACTAGGCCATATATTACAAGAGTGCTACAGTGAATCACAAAAAGGAATGTATGTATGTAATCCGATCTGATCCACCCCGCTCGCATAGTGTCTTGCCTCAACTGCCTCTTTTTTTTTCAAACAAAAATCTTTATTAAATGGATAAGCTGCAGTGAAATTTCTTACGATGATAATAATAATATAATGCATGACTCTGTGTTAAAAATGTTACATTTATTAACGACATCAAAAGCCGGACGTATGAAAGGATTGTAGTAGGTGGTGTTTTGTACTTTCTGCCAACTCCTATGTACGTTTGTATCAGTATTTAATTATGTATTAAGCGAGAGAGTTACATTTCTACAATTTCTACAAATCTTTCACTAAATTCGAAATTTTCTTCTGCTGGAATAAAAATGTTAAGTCTTCCTATTGGAAGACTTAACATTGTCCTAGATAACCAATTCACATAAGCCTATTAAAGCCATAATCCTAACTAATATCATAAATGCGAAATTAAGTTTGTTTGTTTGTTTGTTTGTTACCTTTCACGCTTACACCATTGAACCGATCATCCTGAAATTTTGCCTATACGTTGTCAGGTGTACAGAAACGTATATAGGGTCCCTTTCATCGCAAAAAGATATTGTTCCCAAGGAAAACAACAATACCGTTCTTATGGTAATAGATGGCGCCACGTGTCTTTTGAATCATGATTGAATTACGTATATTATTACAATCAGAGTACAACCCGAATTGATTGTCAAATTCTAAATTAACGCGAGCGAAGCCGCTGGAAAGCTAGTCTAATATATTTGTTTCCATATCCTGCAATGGTCACACACCAACCGGGTTTGTTCTTGGGTGCACATGCATAGTACGAACAAAGATAATCGTCGGTTGGTGCCTGATTTAATTAAAAACGTCTAACGGGCCTCTACGTATCGGCTTCGGCCCTTCTTACGCCTTCCAAAGGACTCCTGGGTCTTGAGATTTTACATTGTACAACAAAAACAGATTTTATGACCGCCGTCGATTCTTAGGATATTCGATAAGATAGAGAGAAGGTGGAAGAGAGGTGTCCACATTGAAATAAGCATTACACAGGCGTATTGCACACTCCATTAAATCTCGTTTCACACAATCCACTTATTTAGCTAATAAGTTTTTATATATTCATGTACGGTGAATAGGTGTGTGTCTCTGGATTGATTATTTAACAGCCCAGGAAATTCAAAATTTCTTACGTTTTTTAGCAATTTTCATGTAAGTGTCAGGTTTTATGTTGAACGAAATATTATTCGCGACCGTAACACGTATATTTACGGAATTTTAATTATTATAAATTAAAATCATCAATAAAACCTTTTTAGTTCATTTAATCCCATTGAATGACTTTATTGGAAATAGCCATTTAATGGGGCTATAGAGGTATGAGGGACAGGGTGTAAAGTTCACTCATATAGAAAAGGGAAGATCCTCCGACTAGACGAGTGTTGTCTGGTGGGCAACTGCCCGACGGTTGATGTTGGGGTATTGTATATATGCAGATCGCGCGGTAACTCTGCTTGCGCGATGTAGCTATGGTGTGATGTCAGGTCTCGTGTAGTTCGCATATGGCATTGTAGATGGCGCCACTACACTATTTTTTGTTTCTGAAGTTTTTGTTTCTGAAGTTTTTGATCTATAGTTCGTATGTGGCATAGTAGATGGCCGCCACAGGATCATATAACTTCTCCCGCTCTGGGTGAAGTAGGAGGGCGTGTCAGACTTTTACTGACTAAAACCCACCCGTGTTCCCTCAGTTGCCTGTGTGCCACGGCATCTCTTTCGAACAACCCGCACCCCTGGCAGGTCCTCCACATATTGAACCATATTTTACGGGAAAACTATAGCAGTTTACGACACTGAAATTATTGCTGAATAAAACATAAAAAGGTGCTTAGTTGCGAAGTGAGTATTGATTTTGATAAAATAAAAATTTATAAGAGCAGTGGTGGCGCAGTTAAATCCGCCGCGACGAGTTGTAGGTAGTGAGTTCGAAACCCAGGCAAGCACTTTACTTTGTGTATTTAACTTCATCACTACTGCTCTTTAAACGGTGATGGGAAACATCGTGAGGAAACCGGCATGTCCTAGAACCGAAAATTCGGAGACATGCGGCATCTACCGACCCGCACTGGGCCCGCGTGGTGGATTATGGCAACTTCCTCTCAGAAGAGGCCTGTGTCGCAGCAGTGGGAACATTATATAGGCTCATTGTGTGTGTGTGTGTGTGAAATAAAATTGTTAGCTGAATCATATAGTGCAGATCATTTTTATGCACTGTGTAATTTATAAGGAACTGTGTATACTATAGGAGCTAGCAGCGCGGGTTTGATAATTACGCGCAATACAGCAATAAGCTAGTTGACATTAAAAAATACCTTATGAATTTTGTTTTGTAGAATGGTTGTGAGCTAAAAATATAAAAAATCAACTTTATTTCGTTTATGATTTAGTAAGTAATATTTTTGGCAAATCATTGCGTAAAAGTTAAGACATTGGTCACGTGACTGCGAACGCAAATCAGAACGCGACACGTCACAACCCCCAAACAAAAATTTTAAATTGTAAATAGAAACAAACTTTATGCGTCAGACACATAATTTCTTATACATTAAAAAAAAAACTTTATTGTACAAAGATAAACACATAGGTATAGTCATACCCTAAACATGATACATTACTAATAGACGTACGAAAATAATGATCTTGAAAGGAGAAACACAGATTGGTAGTGAATCCTTCTCTCATAATGTGGCACTGTTTATTAATCTACTAAATTAGTAGAATTCAGTCTCATTTTCTGGTAACTACATAATAAAACTTCTAAAAATGTAAATCGTCGTGTAACGACTGTGATCGACTGTCAAAGTAAACATGAACACAAATAATTATTTGTCTGTTTTGGAATTTATGGTTTGAATATTTTCAAACCTTGTTAATAAAAATTACCGAATTTTATAATATTACTTAGCAGCACTTACTCGTGTATATGTATCCTGTCGCACACTTCGGTCCACAGCCTGGCGTACTTGACGGGAATGACAGGCTCCTGAGGGTCCCTGTCGGCGTGCAGGTGCAGCATCAGGCGGCAGAACGACGCGCGCACTTCGTACGAGAGGGACGCGTTGGACATGCATCTGTGGAGGAAGGAAATTCACTATTTCACTCATTTTTATTAGAGACATTTCATATTGGATTAAACAAGGCCATTACCACTGGGCCACCACGGTGATGGCTCACTGGTAACAACCCCGATTTACGAGTTGTAGGTCGTGGGTTTGAACTCAGACTCAGGTAGTATGTATTTGTTATAGGTATCTATATTTTTTTGGGTATGTTGGGCCAGTTTCTCTATATACCATGTTTCTCTAAATTACTATACGCAACCGAGGGAGAAAATTCGTTTCCACGTTTGGGGTGGACAAATTCCACGCGTTTCCGAGTGCCCACCCCAAGGTGACTGTTTAAGGGTGGCCAAACGGAATATTTCAAAGCAGAAAATCATCATGATAGACTTCACTGTACAGATAATTCACAATAATAGTCCAGCATGCCACCAGTGGGCTTTCTTACTTCAATATAAGATGTATGTGCAGCTGAGGCGAGAGCGTGTTGAGCGCTAGGTACTGTCTGTTGAGACACATATTCGAGAACAGGTCCAATTGGTGTTGGTAGTAGTCTAGGATGGCGGCGGATTGGCAGTTCGGGTCCACTCGGGCTTCGGCTGCTAGCTCCGAGAGGAGGCGGGAACACTGGGCAACAAACAGAAGGTTAACATAAAGATGTTAATTAAAACAATCGTGATACCCAAGAAACGTATTTTATTTTATTTTTATTAACTACCCACAGCTGAGCAAAGGCCTTCCCCAAATCCCTCCAGGTATCCTTTTTCAATAATATACAGGGTCAAATTAAATTCGACGTGACGTCGAATCGACATCTAAACAGATCGATCACTTTATTAGTGATCGACGTCTAAACGCGATAAAATAAAAATTATTTGATGTCGTTTTTTTGGATCAACGACCGCTGGCAGGGTCGTTGCTTGAAATTGAGTTGAGAAAACCTGTTTTCTATGGTTTTATCGTGTTTAGATACCAATTCTTATCTCTGTAGCAAAGATTAAACAACAAAAAAAAACGTTTTGTTTAAATCGCTAATGACCGATATTTTAAGCTACTTCAATAGCTGCAGTTCCGACCCACAAATAATTAACAAATTTATTTATTTTTTGTTTTATCATGTTTAGACACCCATTTCCATCCCACTACAACTGCGGAGTTTCGGTAGCTAATTTAGTTTGACCCGGTAGAACTCTCATACAATGCAATGGGCTAATTATCATTAATTAAATTATTATTTCACTGTAAAGCTCATTTTACACGATGCAGGTTTCATAAAATGAAGCAACGAGTGACTTGTAAAGTCTAAACACGTCGTTGCATTAAATTATGGTATTGGGAAAGCAAAAACATAACCCTTTCTTGGCAGTCGGGTAATTAAATCACACAGTATAAATTTGAAGGGCAATTCACGTAATTTTAAGAACATTCACAATCTGATCTGTCTCAATCTGTCAAAAATACCTCAAGTTTCCATACATTTTTTTTTTCAAACTCAAAGCATTTATTTCAATTAAACCATTTATAGGCACTTTTGAATTGTCAAAAAGTCGATCAGTTGGAAAGTTGAAGCTAGTTGCCCATTCCAAAACGTAGATCTCTATGGAGAAGAACGGGCAAGAAACTCCACGGACACTCTTTTAAAATCAAGTTGAAATATTACAAAATCTTGGGAACATTATTATTGTTGCTTCTGTATGTGAGAACAATGTAAAAAAAATAATTATAAACAATTCTAAATCATCATCTGCCTAGCCTTTTCCCAACTACGTATGTATTACGTATAAACAATTCTAAATACAAGATAAAAATAAGCCCTGGCAGTTAGGAGATGACCAGTCTCAACCGACAGCGCCCGTTCTCGAACTTGACGAGTTTTGACAAGTCTTTGACATTTGTTTGTCGCCGAGATGAGACTGCGACTAAATTTTGAACGTTTTTAATTACGAGAATTGGGCTTCCGGCTTTATACGGAGTCAATTGAAAAGGGGAAGGCTGGTTAAAGCTAATTGTAGATGGCATGTCCATAGCTCAAAACATAGGTCCCAACGACCCTACCAATAAATTTGACATTTCGTTCAATCATTTCATGTTGTTCCTTCTCAGGTTTGTTTTTATTCCAATATTTTGTTATTTTCAGTGATTTCAATATTTTCAATCAATAACTACCTATCTAGTAGACATGAAAAGAGTCAGAAAAACTTTAAACATTGCTTTTTCCAAGTTATCGCTTTCTTCAAAATGATTCCGATAAGGTCAAATTCTGCTTACTTAAAATATTTTTTGCGATTAGATTTATGCCACAATTTGATTAGTTTAGGGTCTTTTGGAAAATGGTGGATTTCAGTTTCCGCGCATTGAGGAACACAAAGAGCCATTTCTGCTAAAATAAATTAAAAACCGGCCAAGTGCGAGTCAGACTAGCGCACCGAGGGTTCCGGATAAACCTGTAGGTATATAAGTAAAAGTTATGAATTTCAATTTCATACCTCTACGCGTTCATGAGGAAAGGAGTACTAAGTTTAAAAAAATATGTTCACCCATACATTCCAACTGCAAATGTAAGTTGATTCGCACAATATTGAGTGATTTACAATGTTATTTTAATATCATGGACTTCTTATAGGTTTTCAAATAATGTATAAGTAGAAAACTAATTTCTGCATATTTCATCATCATCTATTCACGTCACACCTCTGCGTTTGGGTCACACAAATTGATAAGTGTACCAAATTTCAACTTAATCGGTCTAGTAGATTCCGAGATAATTGACTGTGACGGACGGACAGACGGACACACGAGTGATCCTATAAGGGTTCCGTTTTTTTCCTTTTGAGGTACGGAACCCTAAAAATATTAAGCAGGCGCAATCGGTTGAGCAGTGGGGCCCAGTGGTAAAGGCCGCGACTTACGAGTTGTAGGTCGTGGGTTCGAACACAGACAGGCGCTTTACTTTGTGTGAATTAGTTTATCACCACTGCTCTCAAACCGGTGAAGGGAAACATCATGAAGAAAACGACATGTCCTAGAACTGAAAACATGTGACACCTACCAACCCGCACTGGGCCCCGCGCGGTGGATTATAGCCCACTCAGAGGGCCACAGAGAGGAGGTCTGTGTCCCAGCAGTGGGAACAGTATAGGCTGATTATTAAGCAGGCGCAATTCGAGTACGCGCCGTTTGTTTTCGTTTCGTTTGTTACATATGATCTATCTGCATCATATGTCTAGCACTAAATTTCTCGTAGTTATTAGCGGTTGAAATCTTACATGTGTTTGTCGGTCAGAAATATTGAACTTACTACCAGTACACTGAGCGAATAGACGTTTTCACGTCAAAACCCACCTCACGTCTTGTACAATTAGCTTGTTTTGGGAACTGGCTACGACGGCCCCATATTGACAGTTGCCTTTCCCATTGCATTTAGCTTAGACTTTTTTAATATAGGGTAAAACCAGGGGTATGTATAGTTGCCCCGATTGTAATTACTCTAGTTTCGCGGATGAGTTGCATGCTATTTTATTCATCTATCGAAAGACTCTTCAACTACCACTAAGTTGACCGAGTCACATATCTCTGTGCGATTGCATGGGAAGGCAAAATGCGATCAAAGTTTTTGCGGGATAGATGTCCTGTTTCTCGACAGGGCATCTATCCTAAACGAAATTTGCATGTATTAGGCAACTATCCCCTATGAGGGATAGATGTCCCAATAAATAAAGGTCTGCAAAAATCGCTAATACTCTGGAAATATTAAAGATAATGTTTTTCACTTTCACAAATTTGTAGATAAAAACTAAAGTATCGGCCAGTTTTACAAATAAGTTTTTACAAAAAAAAAAAAAACTTTTTGTACGGAGAGATATAGAGTGATGTTAAAAAGTGTGGCAACTATCCGGCTTTTACCCTATCATCATTCTCCAGCCCTTATCTCAATTTATTTGGGGTCGGCGCAACAGATCTTCATCTCGGTAGTCACACCCTTTCTAACCATATCATCATTCAGACAGTCCATTCCATCGTTTCTTTGCTCTCGCCAACTTACCTTACGACATTTTTCACATCACATGCTCATACCATGGCAACCGATTTGCACTGCAAATTTTTAGTTACCGGTGCCACTTTCTGATTTTTTTAATGTAACAAATTACAAAATAAACCTTTTTATTGTTCCATAACAGCATGATTTCTTCTTCTACAGTGTATTTACAATCGTCCGGTTCTAACGTCTTGCTTTTTTCGTATTTCGTTGAAACCAATCTGCAAATAAAAAATATTTTAGTTATAACAGTCTGTAATGGGTTCGAGATGATCCGAGATAATCGTTTTAAGTCAGACAAAGGCTAGGGTTCGTAACTCGTATGGTGTTGGGGTTACGAACGAAACTACCGTCCCTCATAATATGTCTCGGGTAGTTATTCGTCAAGATAACTTCATCCATAATTGCACAGACGAAACCTTCAGTTTCCCCGATAAGGTCACCGAAACGTAACCAGGATACGAACGCTAAGAAATCAACACCGGGCTCATGAAGAGCCCGATAGAAGCGGCGTATGATCACCAATGCCATTTACACTCACAGGGAACTCAGGCTTTACATTTATTTTGTCCGTGTGTTTCCAAAACGTTTTAAAATCTCTGACAGTGTCGTGTGACCCAAGAATATCCATTTTAATCTGCTCCCGTCTATCTTGACACCATTTTAATCGTTTTTGAAAACCCTTCTACTGTCACACATATCTAAATATAATTGGCCATTATTAGGCTTCCCAGCTTGAACCCACGCCAATAATGTTTGCTTGGCCTCCCCGTGAAAACCCGCCACATATTTATTCCAATCAGTAACTTAGCCACCTCTCCTCCGTGACTCGCCTTGCTCATTAGAACGAGCTGCAGCTTCAGACAGGATAGAAACTAACTTTACATACATGTTAAGATGCGACCGACGCTCGACAGGTGGCGCTAATTTGTGAATAAAGTTTTTTTTTACGTTATTGATAAAATAATATAAGTTTTAAATATTTATCTGATTTATGGACTGCACGCCACGGTATGGAAGTACCTGGTTTCTATGAGTATGTCAGAGTTATTGGCACAGAGCACACTCTTGCAGATGAGTTCCTGGGTCACAGCAATAGCCTTCTTGTTGGAGATGCAAAGGTCTCTCAGGTAGACTAAGAAGCGGGACTGCCAGGTCTTCATGTTCTTGCGGACGAGACCTGGGAAACAGAAGAATAACAAACGTAAATGATTTCACGTCTAGAGGTATGCAGAACAGGGTGTAAAGATCACTCATCCTTCATAGAAAAGGGAGGATCCTCCGACCGGACCGTGTTGTGTCTGGTACCTGCCCGAAGATTTGAAGTCGGGACATCATAGTATATAATATGGTAGTTGCGCAGAAATTTGCTTGGTTGATTCATGTGGCGTTGTAGATGCTGACACTCCTCTGAGGTGAAAGAGTCAAGGTATCCATCTGGTATAAATGGCACTTTTATGTTTCGAAATGAAGGTTGCCCAAGTTTGAAAAACCCTGGACATTTCATTGCACAGCACCATTGATATAAAAAATCTCTTTGTATATTAATGCACAGCACAAACTTATTTCAAATGTTTTGTGTTTTCAAGACACTAGGGAAATAAATAAATACACTTCCGAACGCTTATATAACTACTTAAAATCCTGGGAATTAACAGTAATAGTACAATATACAAATCATGGACACGCGCTCTGTGACTTTTTTATATTATTGGTAAATTGAACTGCTGATCGTAAAAAGCAATAACTATAACTGCAAACTCTTTGAGAACTAACAATATGCGTAAGAAACTTAATTGCATTCCTTCATGATTTTTGAATGACATCAGTTGAACTGTTGTCATCCTTCAGATTTTATTCCGTAAAAACTCACCGTGAAAACTTAGGTGAGTTTGAGGTGAGCTGTAATTGTGTGAATTTTTCTTAGGTGAAGTGAGTTTGAGGTGAATAGTGAATTGTGTGAATCCTTGGCATCAGTTGGAATGACAGCTCACTTCAAGCTCCCTTCGCCTAAGTTTTCACGGTAAGTTTTTACAGAATAGTGGACTTAGTGTGAGTGTCTTTTAACCATTTCAATCTTACGCATCGAACGCGTTCGGCGCTCCAATTGATCCTTCACCAATCCAGGGCCAATCGGAGCGCCAAACGCGGTCGATGTGTTAGATCGAGGTGGTTAAAAGAAACTCACACTAAGGCCTCAGATCGGCAGGAGTAGGCATGACAGTGACAGTAAGATGTTAACTGACCGACAAACGTCTCGATTTCGGAGGCGGTGATGTGCTTCTCCAAAAGTTTCCTGTTGTTGTGCAACAGTGCTGTGATGGTGTCTTCTGCCAGGATGTCGTAGCCGATCTGCTTCTGCATGAAGCCGAAATGTTTCGCTATGTATTCCTGGAATGAGAAAGGTTACAATTAGGTTCGGGAAAAAAGTAAAACATCTTCATCGTGACCCGGGTTTATAAGTTTTTTCAAATTATTTGGAATAGGGAAAAAGCATGTTTTTCAAAACTCTTTCATTATTAAATATACATTTTATAGGAGTCAAGAAACCAATTGCTATACTTTTTTTTTAAGCTGTACTTATTTTACAATTTCATATTTTATGTTGCGTTTTTCTGTTGCAACGGAACGCAAGCTCAAAACGCTTTTCGAAAAGGACCTCAAAAGCCATGTGAGCAAATATATTTTTTTTAGCAAACTGCTTGTATTCTCTCCCCTGGGGGAAAATTAGTAAGTGCGATTTCTGCTAGAATAAAGCACATAACTAATTTATTAGACATGATTTGGGGCTAAAACAGAGATGTAAACAAAGCAGTATCGTGTCAAGTGACGTCACATTGTGGTCGCGACAATAACGCATGTTTATGCCACTTATCGATTATTTTTTTTTGTTTGTGGCTTATTAGTATTTTAGAATCTAATTAAGACACTTTTCAAAAATGGGTGTAATATCCTATTAGTGTGGTGGTCTCAGGCGTCAAGTTAAGCCTGTTTTATTACGGCCCATATCCTTGCATACAATTTGATTAGTGGTGAAATCTGAAGTAGAGAATATTGTAGGTTCAAGTGTCTTGAAACAATTTATTTCTGATTCTGCCACTCCTTTAACCTAATTTCACGCGCGGTAGCAGCCAAAGACTAGGGGGGGGGGGGTCACAGACAAAGACTACGTATTGATAAGAAAATTTATTATATTTTCGAAAAAAAAATATTTTAAGAAGGTTTACGTTTACGGCTTTGGGGGGGGGGGGGCGGGGTCCTAGGGGTTATGACCCCTAGGACCTAAAAAATGGCGATGATGAGCGCAAATATTTTCGTTTCATTCATATCAAAAGCAAGAAAATTTAAGCTACAAAGCGCTTTTTAACCGAATTCAGAAAAAGGAGGAGGTTATCAATTCGGATGGTTTATATATGTCACCGTAAAATTTTAAATACCGTTAGATTATAATTTATCTCGCGAGATTGTGAACTGTCGACTTCTACTAAATAGTCAAGTAACTGTCCCTAACTTGGAAGTAGCGCTCGCCCGCCGCTGCCGTGGCACCGCTTGCTTCGCTCGCTCTGGTCGCGCGCGGTTGGTCGTAACTCTAACCTAACCTAACCTAACCTATTCGGACGGTAAGCAGTATGGTGCAGTTCACAATTATCGACAGTTTATAGTCTCGAGAGATAGATTATAAACTAACGGTATTCGCAATCATATGCTGACTTATATGTATTTTTTAATGTTGAAAATGTTCTGTGATGTGATTATCATAATGAAAAGTAATTTAAAATCAATGTTATGTGTATTAGATTTTTACTTCTTTCAGTAGAAACCTGATTCGAAGTGCTCGGTTAGAATGCATATCCTTTGTCGGATGGTTGTCTCAGATGGTCATATCAAGTTTGAATACCAAAACTACACATAGGGCGGTAAAAACTTTTTCGTTCAAGCCACAGGCCCAATATATTATGAACACAAATGCAGGTGTGGAAAATCAAAGTCAAAATGTTTTTTCAAAATGCTTTCTAAGTCCTACCACCTTAAAAACTTAATAATTAAAAAAAACAAATTAATAATCATACTTGTAACACATCATTCAACATCTGACGAAGCGTTGTTCAGCGTTACGTTTTTAATTTATTGAGACTTCGGTAATGTGACCCGCAAAAGCTAGTTGATAAGAAACTTGAATAGACTATACTTTTTGGGTCACAGCAAAACTCATCGCATTTAAGTTCTCTCTCGTTGTTTTGTCCCCCAACTTTTGAAAACAGTTATTTCACATTAGTTTTCAAACCTGGTTCTTCCGGTAATCTTGCTGACTGAGCTTCAGTATCCGGTAGCAGAGACGGAAGATGTACTTATAGGCAGCGTACCGAGGGTCGTACAACTCCTCGATCTTTAGGAACGCTTCCCCGTCTGCTGTCTCTTGGAATGGACCCTGGAAATACAAGAAATTAAAATTAGAAAATCAGTTTAATACAACCTGTGTCTACGTAAGTTTTTGCATAATTTATGGAAAATAGCGCGCTGGTTTTGTTTCTTTCAAAGCCACGCTAGGGATGCGCCCGCAGGTGGAAATAACTGGCGAAACCGTTATCCAGCCTATCTAAAAACTCTTTTCAGATATTGAAAAAAAAAAAATCGAAAGTAACAACACTGGTGTGGTAATGTAAAGTAAAAAACACGAGTGTATAATAAGCTGAATTATGAACCTAAATGCGTTGTTATAAGCAAGTGTGTTGCAAAAAAGCTCACCTGTAATATCTTGAAGAGCTGCCTCAGTATGTACTGTTCCCTGAGCAGCTTCTGTCGGTCTCTAATAGGATTATCCACGCTCAGGTCCAACGCTTCTGACTTGTTGGGCTCGTTCTCGAAGCCGGCTATGAAGTAGACTATGTCTTGTAGGAGACAGGTTAAAGCCCTGAAGGAGGAGATAGTAACCATTAGAACATTGCTGAGGGTCCAATATATAGAGCTACATTGTGTATCGTCGTGCTAGTACAAGCAGCCGTGGCGTGTTTCTGTTTATAACGTGTAGGTGCTGGTGAATTTCAGAGACATGAGACATACCAGTTTTGTTTGAAGGCTGGCAACACATTGTAATATTCCTTGTTGTTGCAGCTGTCGGCGGGCGAAAAATACATAAGAAAAATAATCCGTCAGTTTACACAAGGTAGCTAGGATCTATACAAATATACAACATATTACCTGTGTGTGTACGTTACTTGCAAATTTTTATATTATGAAGTGTTTTTTTTTTTTGAAAACGCATTTAATTTTCCATCAGACTTCTGTCTCATAATCAGCCTATAAAGTTCCCACTGCTGGGACACACGCCTCCTCTTTCCGAGGGAGTAAGCTGTAATCTACCCCACGCGGGCCCAGTGCGGGTCGGTGGATGTCACGTCTTCGATTTTTTTTTTTAGTTTTAGTACACGTAGGTTTCCCTAACGATGTTTTCCTTCACCGTTTTGAGAGCAATTCTATCTCAGTTTCTGCTATTTAGATTTATTTTTATTGTAGAGGTCAGACAAGCAGTAATTCCGTCTAAAATACTGGCATTCAACTGCATCCGATAAGACTCGAGGCCGACCACAACATATTTAGGAAAAGATTATGTGCCACAGAATAATATTTGACACTACATTTTAATGATTGTTAATAACAAATAAAACTATCCCTTACTTCCTCTCGTTATGTTCTATATTCCCGTGCTGCAGCTTGGTCGACAAGGCCGAGAGCACTTTGCATGCGTCGTTCGCGAAGTCTAAGTCTCGTACTTCGCTGGGTGACACCGATATTAGTGCAAATGCTTCTTTATCCTCTTTCACTATGGAGCAGCCCACCTGGAAAAAGGTACGAAATCAGTTATTTAAGAGGGTTCATCCCGCGCGGGCTGGCAGCGTCACATTTATAGTGGTTTTTCGTTAATATATCATTAAATATAAATCAAAGTACTATTTTTTCCAGCCAAGCACTAGATAGTTAGTATTTATAATTATATTTAACATTTACTCATAAATAACAAAACATTTAATCGTAATAAGTACTGCAAATAAAAAAATATTAACGGTATGTCGATTTTTATAAGTAAATGTCAAAAGTACTGTAAAAAATAGCAGACAAACTTATAAATACTAACGATCTATAGTTCGACTTTTAAATGAATTCAGTAACTTGCCAGTTCAAAGAAAAATAATGTTAGCATATTAAAATTAATAGTGTTGAGGTAGTGAAGTTATTTTGCGTAAAGAACGAATGATATAAATGATTTTTTTTTTTTTCTGGGTGGGAAATCATCAAATAACTTCTCCCGCTCTGGGTGGAGCGGGAGGGCGTGTCAGACTTCTACTGACTAAAACCCACCCGTGTTCCCTCAGTTGCCTGTGTGCCAGGGGCGGCGGTATCTCTTTCGAACAACCCGCACCCCTGGCAGGCATCGGCCCTTGCGGGCCCCATCTGTTGCTGCTGACATCTCATGATATAAATGGTTGAATTTAAAATTAAACCAGTTTTACCATTTGAACATCTGTGTGGACAAAGTAGCTGACATATTGGGAATTACCTCCCGAACTATTTATGCTGTTTTAAAAGAAAACAAGCCTTATCCACCAAAATGTCCAAAACCTGGCCCGTAAGTATCATTCAAAGATAAATATGACGATTTTACTTTCTGATATACGAAGAATTGTACACCAACATTTTTACGAAAATGTTAATTAAAAAAAGAAAAGGTTAGTTATAATAACCATTCTTTATCATCAAGTGCACTATTGTATTCTAGTTCTGACAATGTTATTTTAAATGACCTTACTACTGTGAAACAAAAGTAATAACAAAATAACAAATTCTAAAATTTTTAATAGTACATAATTATCATGTTTTTACGACAAGTTATTAAATTTAAAATATTTGTATGCAAGTACATTATTTAAAGTTCATTCAATTTCGTTCATTCGTACACCACCTCACTAGCTTTTTTTTTGTCAAAATGTGGTATCCCTTCAACTGTCAAGATACTGAATACAATTAAAAGTCCAACTATAGTGCTGGTCTGGAAAAAAATTGTGAGTACCTACTTTGATTAAAACTTAATTATATTAACTTGATTATCTATCACGAAAAATCTTGAAATGCGACGTTGCCAGCCCGCGCCAGATGAACGCTCTGAAGGCGGATGAGCAAGGTAGCCCGCGAAGTTCACATTTTCTTTCGTTATGTGCAATTTGCAAGTCAGAGTCAGACTGTATGTTGAACTAAATATGATTAGCGATCGGTCGGGGGAACAAGACGTTTCACTAGGACGAAGTCAAGGGCATAAGCTAGTACATAATATACAACGAAAGGAACTACGTTCCGACCGGGTGTCCCACGAGAGCTCTCAACTATTATGTGTCATCATGATCATCATCGCCATTATTTCAGCCGAAAGACGTCCACTGCTGGACATAGGCCTCCCCCAAGCACCGCCACTTCGACAAGTTCTGTGCGTCTCGCATCCAGCAGATTCCTGCGGCCTTCACCAGGTCATCGGTCCAGTTTTCTGTGTATTCTAAAGGAAGTCATACATACCTTGGACATAACGGGTTTCTCCTCATCCTTGTCAATAGGTATGGAAGTAGAATGCACCCACGTGTGCGTGCATAAATGCTGGAGCCTGCAAATTATAAGAAGGTTAGGTTAGTTACAGTATAAACACGGTTTCGTTCTTTCCATGAGTGATCTAAGATACCCGCACCCTAATATGGTATTTATTTATTTTTGGGTCGGAAATCATCAAATAACTTCTCCCGCTTTGGGTGAAGCAGGAGGGGCGTGTCAGATTTTTACTGACTAAAACCCACCCGTGTTCCCTCAGTTGCCTGTGTGTCAGGGGCCGCGGTATCTCTTTCGAATAACCCGCACCCCTGGCAGGCATCGGCCCTTGCGGGCCCCACCAGTTGGTGCTGACATCTCTTTGACGACGCGTGTCGACGGCGCGTGGAACACAACGCGCCGTCGACCCGGGCTTGGTCCTTACCGGACAGCGAGCTACCCATTACTCGCCGTCCGCAAGCCCGCGCCTACGGTGGCCGGGAATCAGCCTGGGATTCCCGACGCCCAGGGCGTCTCTTGCGGCAACAAAGGCCGTGAGGGCGCATGTACTGACTCTCCCTAACGTGCACCGCCTCCCTCTTTGCGAGCATTACTGCTTCTCAGAAGGAGGTGACGGCTAACTATGCATTCTCGCTCCGTACCATGGCCTGGACCAGGGCCGGACGCGAGAGATCGCCGCCGCCAATCGCCTCCACGAGGACACGGCGGTGCTCCGCCTAAGGCGGGCAGACCTGGAGGTCTTCCACCGTGTCCTCAGGGCGATTTTTGCAATGAAAACACCCGGGCGTTTCCTCCCGCCTTATGCGAAACAGGAACCTCCCGCCACCCTCTTAGGGTGACACGGTGGAGCTCCCATTTTGAAAAGTGCTTTAGCTGGGAAGGAGTGGCGCAACAAACTCCCCAGCAGCACAGCTGTCTGTTAAGTTAGAAGAGCTTCGATTCTATACAATAGTAAGTAATTAACATGACGAAACAAAAAACATTAAATTATTTGCCATATTATGTCAGCCAACACAACATTGACAAATATACTAAAACTTTACATTGTACAACTGTACTTTACGAGATCAAGAATCACTCAGTTCTTTCTTCACATACCTGACGTAGCTGCTCTGAGGTACCGGTGAGTCTGAATGCGTCATGATGGTCGGATCCAGCTCGAACAGCGTGGCGATCTCTGATGAATGAGGAACGGATACCAGCTGGTAGGCTGGCTCACAAGGATCCACTGGGGCGTCACTGCAATAAATAGGTAGGAGAGATAAATAACGCTCTGCAAACACTTAGGGTCAGTACATACGGAACGGAAAAATTCCCGACCACCAATTCACTGGCCATTGAAAATAGGACCGTACTACTTAAAGCCTAAGTAGTAAAAAAAAGCAACCGAGTCGCGAGCAGACTGTGTCGACATTCATACAATTTTCCCATTTAAGTTATGGTATTATTTCAATGGAGCCAGGAAATGGCATTTCTCGGTTCTGTCTGTACTGACCCTTTAGTGTAAATAAGGCTCATTCGACTATTATTGAAAATTTCAGAAAATTAAAGAAAAAAAGGCAAAATAGTGTACGAATACCATCAACACGAAAAGAAGAAGGATAAATAATTAAAAATTATTAAAATTTGTTTAGTTACAAAGAAATTAAATAAGAGAATAGTAGTATGGTAGTGAGAATGTTAAGAGGGATCATGTACACATGATTCCTCCCATGAAACACGGATGGATAGAATAAAAGAAATTTGTACATAAGAGAAAGTCTAAATGTGGCTTCGGTGACTGAAAAATTATTGTGGAAATCGGTTGCCATGGTATGGGAACGATAATGTGATAAGGAGGAATGAGGAAAATGTCGTGAGGAAAGTTTTGAGAACGAATGTCGATGTAAGACATGTTAGGGCCGACCACAAATAAATTGGGATAAGGAGAGGGGAATGATGATGAGCAGTGATCGGATAATCGGGCGCTTTATATACCTAAACTTCTTCCCATGAAAGAATAATATGGACATGCCTTTCTGAATAAATAAGTAATCCCGGCTTTCCGGGATTGAATTTTGTAAAAACAACTATAACAAACTTAATGAAATAATAGCAGTGGTAATTTTGATTTAGTATCTTTATTTTATTCAAAACGAATGGAATATCATAAAAAAATTATATTGTGCACAATATGGTCAAGTAGTGGAAATTGATTTATCTATCAAACTAATTAGTGATCCACAACGAGTTCTAACTATATTTTTATGCAGGTAACATTTTTCGCAATCTCAGGAATTTCAAACGATTCCGGGATCCGGGACTCTGAAAGGCATGTCCACATTATTCTTTGGTGGGAATAAAAGTGAAGTTAAGGTATATTAGCGGCCGATTATCCGATTACTGATGATGACTTACAAAGTAATAGTGAAACTTACGGCGGTCTGTTACACGCCTCAGCGGCCAGATAGTGTCCGGTGGCGAGGTGTTTGAACCTGAAGATGGAATTCCAGTGCCCCGCGCCACCGCGGCACGGGTCGTGCTGTACCACCTGGCAAATATGGATGAACGATTAGTAGCTAGGTAAGTAGGTACTCCGTAGCATAAACAGCCTATTATGTTCCCACTGCTGGGGCACACGCGGGGGGGGGGGGGGATGCGAAAAACTAATCGATTTTTAAAATAATCGATTATTTTTTCTTATAATCGATTTTATATTAATCGATTATTTTTTCTTATAATCGATTTTATATTAATCGATTAAATTTTTCTTATAATTGATTTTTAATAAATCAAATATTACTTACTCTCTTTTTTTAAGTAAAAAAGATGAGATATGCGTTGTTGGATTAAACCAATGTAGCCAAACTTCACATGTTAATCGAATTTTGCAAACAGCGCCATCTGTGCGATAAATGAAAAATCGCGTAGTTTCTAATCGTAAAAAAGGAATGTCACTTATCAGTCGAAAAATGGCGCCATTTGTATATAAATATTAGATAAAAATCTATTTTTAATAAATCAAGAGAGAAAATCGATTATTTTGCAATCTATTTTTTCCCCTCCAAGTCACATCCCTGGACACAGGTCTCCTCTCTGTGAGAGGGGGTGGGCCATAATCCACTACGCGGGCCCAGTGCCGGTGGTTCTAGGACATGCCGGTTTCCTCACGATGTTCTCCTTGACCGTTTTGTGAGCAGTGGTGATGAAATTAAATGCAGTGCTTATTCTAGCAGCATTTTGGATTATTTCTGGAAAAATCACTAAACTTGGCTGTTTACCCTTTCTTAGAACGAAAGTCTTGCACTAGATTTCAACCACAAAATCTATTAAGTGATACTGATCGCATCTACAATGCCTCACCTCGATCTCCCACAGCGCCTTACTGCTGGTCGCGGCAGTAGCACTGGACCGCCCAGTGGTCCTCAGAAACACATGCTGCCTCTTCTGGTACTCATCCATGGTGAGGAACTTCTCCTGTTCAGCATGGAACAACCTCACCACATCGCCACCTTTCAGGTTCTCTTCTTGGTTCTCTTTGTGTTCGAGGAAGAGGGTCACCTTCCATGATGTAGAGGAGTTTACGACGTTTACCTGAAAGATAGGTTAATGCTAATTTATGAGTTAATTGAGGGTTTTGTTCCTATTGAGACTATGATACATGAAGGGGTCAAACTGAACAAGCAGACTTGAGTCAGATTGGACGGCCCATGCCGTCGTATCCATACGACGTCAATTTACCATATACACGTACTGACTTTTGCCAGCAGCTCCGCTCTCGTGTATTTCGGAAATTATGCCACAAGAACACAACTACGGGGAATAAAATCTATCCTATGTGTTAATCCAGCATATAAGCTATTTGTGTGCCAAATTATTTCCAAGTCTTAGCAGCTGTTTTTGCGTGATTCAGTAACAAACAGCCAAACATACAAACTTTGACATTTATTACTAGGTTTTGCCAGCGGTTTCGCCCGCGTGGCGGTTGAAAATTGTCCCACGGGAACGTACTATCGATATAAAAAGTATTATTTGTGTTATTACAAATATGCTACTTTATGGTATGGATTTTTAAGAGATGAGGCGAAACAGAAGGCTAATCATACATATATGATTGCACTAAATGCATGCACTAAAAGCTACCATAGGTAACTGTTAGTGCATAAATCTATTTGTCAATTGTAATCTAGCATAGAATATAAGTTACTCAGACATTCACAAATTGACGGCACAGTTGCGACAGTAGCTGGAGCGGTTAGCAGCTACATGTATGTTACGGAATGGTTGTCCGCACGAAACTAGGAACAAATATTGCTACCTAGTCTTTTCAAATAGTTATCTCTAAAATATAATCACTTAAAAAGATATGAACTCTGTACTACTGAAAGTTGAGTCGAAACCGAACTTTTTGTGTTTACACATAAGGTGCCGTCTCAATACATTTAAAAGTATTTACACAGACAGGTTTTTTAGCAATTTTTTCACGTGAATCTAGCTGTGCCCGTGGCTTCGCCCACGTGGATGTGCCCGCGGAAATTATCCCAAGGGAACGTGCTCCCGGGACAAAAAGTTATGTTGCTTGTTAAAACATCAGCTATCTGCGAGTGAAAGTCCCGTCAAAATCGGTCCAATCGTTTCGAGGATAAGCCAGATTATACAGACACCCAAAAAATTTAAAAATTGTTTTTTGTTTTTTTGTAATAAGCACACACGGCTACTCATCAAGGTATACATTTCCAGTTTACGCTAATGTCGTACTGTGCGGAAATCCTATACAATGCGAGATCAGCTTATACTGGTAATTTATGAAAATTTATAGCTTGATGTGCAGCCGTGTGTACCATATACACTTTAGTATGCATTTAGTAAAAAGCTGTTATTTTGACATTACAAACAGACACTTCAATTTTATTCGTTTGTATAGATGTGTGCTTGTAAACGCACAGATGAGAATATTGTAGGAGCAAAGATAGAAAAAAAAACTAGCATAACTATGGTTTCTTTCTACAAATAGATCTACAACGTATAGATCTCTTAGCTCTGTCTATCTACACATGGAAAGTAGTCACTTGTGGGCTAACGCTTTCGTTGAAAAGTGGAAGCAGCAAGACAGGACAGGATTCTTCAGAGAGCGAGGAGATCAGTGCTCGCCTCTTTCCCATTTGAGCACAGTACGAGAAGAAATCTTTACCCTGCTGTAAATGAACTTGAAGTAAATTAAATAATATTTTAATACCATAGAAGAATAAATATTATTTCGTAAACACAATCAATTTTTTTTTTTTCAATTTTAATGTATAAACTTATATTTTTAAATAATTGAGCTTCAAAAAACGCAAAGAATGGAATTATGGAACTATGGACAAGTGTTTCGACGCTGCGTGAGCGTGCGTGATCCACCACTGCCCGTCCACCGCGCACCGGATAGATGGAAAGAAGCACATGAAGATTCGACAATTGACCTCTTTCTCGAAGTTTGACCTACTAACTGGACAGTTTGCCCTCGGCAAACATGATTGTCTACAACTTCGAGTGTAGAGTCTCCGATCTCCATGAGAGTGGGTGTTAACCTGCCGCAACGTATGAATGTGGTCCACGGTGCTAAAGGCTTTTCGGAATCCGGCTCGTTTGGGAGGCTGGAAGTCGTCAAACCTGCGCTCGAGACGGTTCGTGATGACTCTTGAAAACAGTTTGTAGACATGGCTCAGAAATGAGATGGGATGATGAAGATTGATTAAGATTCCAGGTGATCAGCACATGTTTTGCTCCGTTGATGTAATTGCTGTACGGCGACCCAGTGGGAGTATAAATAAATAAATAAGTGTACCAAATAAACCTCCCGTTTGGAACGTATTCGATTGCGCCATTACCTAACAGATTTGGAGCGTACCTATGATACGCCCAGTTTTTTTTTTTTGCAAGTACTAAGTTACTTTTTACTACACCGAAGACATTCCGGACGTCAGCTTGTACGACATTAGGATGGCTCTGAAGCAACTTAACAAGGCACCGTGTGATGACAGAATTACGGCCGAACTCCTGAGGGCCGGTGGAACACCCGTTCTTAAGGCCCTCCAGAAGCTGTTCTATTCCGTCATACTCGAGGGCAAACGCCACAGGCATGGAACTGAGGTGTGGTGGTACTCTTCTTCAAGAAGGGCGACAACACCCTGCTTAAGAATTATAGACCCATCTCACTTCTGAGCCATGTCTACAAACTGTTTTCAAGAGTCATCACGAACCGTCTCACACACAGGTTTGACGACTTCCAGCCTCCCGAACTAGCCAGATTCTGAAAAGGCTTTGGCACCGTGGACCACATTCATACGCTGCGGCAGGTTAGCACCCACTCTCATGAAGATCGGACACTCTACACTCGAAGTTGTAGACAATTATGTTTGCGGAGGGCAAACTGTCCAGTTAGTAGGTCCAACTTCGAGAAAAAGGTCAATCGTCGAATCCGACTCGGCTGGGCAGAGTTTGGGAAGCTACGCAATATCTTCTCGTCCCACATCCCGAAGGACGAAAGTCTTTGACCAGTGCGTGTTGCCAGTGATGACATATGGTACTGAAACATGGTCGCCCACAATGGGCCTTATCAGAAGGCTAAAAGAAAGGGCAATGGTGAGGGCTATGCTCGGAGTTTCTCTACGTGATCGAATCAGGAATGAAGAGATTCGCAGGAGAACCAAGGCAACCGACATAGCCCGAGGAATTGCCAATTAAGTGGCAGTGGGCAGGGCACATTGCTCGCAGAACAGATGGCCGATGGGGCCGAAAGGTTCTGGAGTGGCGAGCGCGTACCGGAAGACGTAGAGTTGGAAGGCTTCCCACAAGATGGAACGATGACCTTGTGAAGACCGCAGGAATCCGCTGGATACGGGAAGCACAGAACCGGTCGAAGAGTAGGAGCTTGAGGGAGGCCTATGTCCAGTAGTGGACGTCTTTCGGCTGAAATGATGATGATGAAGTTACTTTTTAGAAGAAAACTTTTTTATCGAACTATTCACAGACATAAAAAGTCATCATCTACCTAGACTTTTCCCAACTATGTTAGGGACGGCTTTCAGTCTAACCGAATGCAGCTGAACACCAGAATTTTATATGGAGCGCCAGCCTATCTGACCTCCATAACCCAGTTACTGGGCAATACAATACCCCTTGGTAAGACTGGTTGTTAAAGTTTCGGGCTTCTGACCACCCGTAACGACTGTCAAAGATCTACGAATGACAGCCGGGACCAACGACTGAACGTGCTTTCCGAGGCATAGAGGGTCTTGGTATGTAAAGATGTTGTTGTGTTGGGCATAGGCTGTATGTCAACAATACCTTGGCCAAGCGACGCGCCTGTTGCGCCACCCCGGCGTTTGAGTTTGAAGCATCCCGTAACAAGTACCTACCGCGTATGCAAACCCACCAAATAACGGCGGCAAGCCTAACTTAACCACAAGGCACGAGACGCTCACAGCCATAGACGTAACAGGTATCTGGACATGCCGGTTTCCTCACGATGTTTTCCTCCACCATTTTGAGACTCGTGGCGAAATTATTTACAGAAAGTAAAGCGGCCTGCGTGGGTTTGAAACTACGACCGTTACCACTGGGTCACCACTGCTCTATGGAGCATCATTGAGGTGGAGTGGTGTAAAATCAAGGTTTACTCCAAAATAATACTCATCCTTTATTTTAAATGATCAGGGGCCTTAGTGCAAGTTTCATTTAACCATCTCGATCAAACGCGTCAAGCACGTTTGGCGCTCTGATTGGCCCTGGATTGGTGACGGACTAATCGGAGCGCCGAACGCGCTCGATGCGTTTGATCGAGAAGGTTAAATGAAACTCACACTACGGCCACTGTAATCGATAACCAACAAGACTGTTAAGTTTTGGCAACTAATTAACACTAAAGTAATGTTGTATACGAAGCATGCTTTATTTTTCTATGGTATTACCTCATCGATCGCGTTCCACCAGGTGTGATCGAGGTCAAGAATAGGTCCATTCTGCATTTTTTTTATAATAAAAATATAGGTACCTATATAAATAATTAATTAGTATTCTCACCTCCATGCAGCCAACATTGTCAGGCAGTTCGTGGTTCGAGGAAACGTGCAGGACTTGTTGACCTGCGTTCACGGGGTTCATTATAACTTTGTCACCTACTACTACATTGTCACCTGAAATAATAGAAATTGTGTTATTAATGTTTACCCAGCTTCGCTTTGACCAAAACTTTTGAATTTTTAATAGAGGCGGCTGATACATCAATTAAATGAAATGAAAACGCAGTCACACCTGAACCGATGGTACGCCTTACAAATAACGTCTCAACAACTAAATTAATATAATTCAAACAGACATGAGCAGCATGGTCTTTCACATTGTTGGCTTTTGGTCGAGCTACTGTAATTTATTAAAAAAAAAAAACTAAAACCAGCTTGCATAACAGCAGCAGCTTGTTGTAATTCTTGTGACGACAAAACGGTCCACGCTTTGACACAGCAATTACACTTTACTTTTTACCTCATTCCTAACAACTTTTTGGTTTCAAATTAGATTTCTGTAATAGGATGCTCACCAGTGGACCTCAGCTTGTAGAAGGGCATGACATAGAACCAGGAGCCCTCGTTGCCGTTCGCGTCCAGGTGGACGCGCATCGCGTTCTTCTCCAGCAACGCGGGCAGTCTTTTGTTTACCTACATTAAAAATAAACCATAACAAGTTAGTATGTTGACATCGACGTGCGAACGATAGATAACGATAATGAGAAGATTGGTCCACACTTACAGTATTACCTTAAGGCTCCTTCAAACAGGCGCGACGCGACACTTGTAGAAGAATTTCCATGATTTTTTCATAGAAATTGTCCTACGTGAGTCGCGTCTGCTTGCAGGAGCCTTTACTTTCTGACAGGAAAATAAGTTTCGCGGTTTTTTTTTTAATCTTTATTTAATTAGGGACTTTTATAACCGCAATGCGTATGACAGCCCCATCGTACCCTAACTACAATGCTTCTCCCCCCCAGTGGGGTTCCCGCATTGTCGCTGCGGAGGGGCTCAGTAACCGTGGTCACCCTCCCACGGTGAAGCGAAGAGGAACCCCAAGGTGGGGCCGCTCGTCAGGGCTTGTGCCTCCAAGCCGACGACGTAGCGGCCAAAAAGTAGGTTGCGGTGAGGTGCATCGCAGCTGA
This sequence comes from Polymixis lichenea, assembly GCA_949091785.1. NCBI lineage: Eukaryota > Metazoa > Arthropoda > Insecta > Lepidoptera > Noctuidae > Polymixis > Polymixis lichenea. The sequence continues at coordinate 15,616,084 of OX420956.1, forward strand.
GGCGGGCCGCGATGTAGAATGGGAGGCATCGCGGCTGAGAGTTACAGGCTGCGGCGGAGGAGGAGTGCCGGTACTTCTGAGTAGCGCTCTTCCCTTCCGTGGCCTGGACGGGGCCGCCACCGTTTGATCGCAGACGCGGTGGGGCCGCAGGGGAAGAGGAGTGTCGGTATAGCGTTGGCCGCTCTCCCTATCCCATGCGGCCGAAAAGTGGTAGGCGGCGGGGCCACTGCTGACCCGTCGCAGGGAGACGTCAGCAGCAGCTGGTGGGGCTCGCAAGGGCCGATGACTGCCAGGGGTGCGGGTTGTTCGAAAGAGATACCGCGGCCCCTGGCACACGGGCAGCTGAGAGAACATGGGTGGGTTTTAGTCAGTAAAAGTCTGACACGCCCTCCTGCTCCACCCACAGCGGGAGAAGTCATTTGATGATTTCCCACCCACAAAAAAAAAAAAAAAATACAATGCTTCTAATTACATTTGGGCCAGGAACCTGAACAGACTCCTCGCATCATCGCCATCTGGTTGGCACAGAATTCTATGAAATGTGCCCATATCAAGTCGGTTCAACCTCAAGGCCCCAAACAGATCATTTCTCTGAGACTCATACCGAACACAATGCATCAATAAGTGATGTAAGTCTTCCACAACTCCACAATCCAAACTTCCGTGGTTGTATGCGTCGAAAGATGGTAAACCATAAAAGGACTAGGAACAGTAAAAAAGGTCCAGGGGTTGTAACGCATCTAATGTTCCCACTGTTGCGACTTAAGTCTCCTCTCTGTGTGGTAATGAGACGTTATCCACCACGCGGACCCAGGGTTGGTAGATGTCAGATTGTACACAGTAGTATTTAATTACCAGAAGTCATTAACTGCCTAGCATTTTCCCAACTATGTTGGGATCAGCTTCCAATCTAACTGATGGAGCTGAATACCAGTTTACACTCCATAACGCATAATCAGCCTATAATGGTCCCTCCTCTCTTCGAGTAGGAGTGGTAATCTTACCACGCGCGCCCAGTGTTGGTTGGCAGATGTCCCATGTCTTCGATTTTTTGGTTCTAACACATGCGGGTTCCCTCACGATGTTTTCTTTCACCGCTTTAAGAGCAGTGGTGATGAAATTATTTACACCTACGACCTATAACTTGGTAACTGGTCTAAGTCGGTCGATAGTTACCCTGTGCTGTAAGAATTATATTATTCATTTAGTCTACTTACAGTGAGGTATTTATTAGATTTGACGTGCAGCAGTTGAAGAACGCTGCCGTACTGAACGATGGACCCCAGCAACTTCTTGTTCTCCAACTCATTTTGCTTCTTCTCTATTTCAGCGGCATGCTGTGGGAGAAAACAAAATTATCTCACATATTCAAAAACAATAATATTTTACTGATTATTTGCGCACTGCATTTTCAACTCTCGGTATTAAACCGAACATTAAGAATTCCACACAGTGCATTTCATCGCGTCGAAAATCGAACAGTGTGTTTTACTGTTCGATTTTCAACTCTCGGTGCTAAGCAGTAGCGTTGAAGATCCGGTGCGGGAAAAAATCCCGCCGCGATTTTATAAGGTCCGTGTGTATGTCGACTTACTGCGGGCTGTTACTGATAAATTGCTGACGGAAAAACCCAATAACACTGTGCACTTTTTTGTTTTTTAATGGTACTCTAGGACCTCAGGACAAACCAGTGACTCACCGGTATCGGAAACCGGTCTATCAGTGGTGAAGGCTTTAGAGAAAACCTCCTAGCAATACGTGTCGAATCCAGGACTAAAGATTTCAATTCAATAATAATAATGCATAACACACTCTAGTAGGAATGAGGCTTTAATTTTTACGCGACTGCGGCGAAGCAAAAAGGAGGGCTATGATTTTGACAGGTATGTACTCGTATGTATGTGTGTGAGTGTTTATATGTAGGTTCACCTGTTCCCTTATAACTTCTCAACTACTTATCATAATTTGACAAATGAGGTAGGTTGTGTAGGTGCGTTGTGTGTTCCACGCGCGCCTCAAAGAGATGTCAGCATCAATTGGGGTTCGCAACATCCGATGCCTACCAGGGGTGCGGGTTGTTCGAAAGAGATACCGTGGCCCCTGGCACACAGGCAACTGAAGGAACACGGGTGGGTTTTAGTCAGTAAAAGTCTGACACGCCCTCCGCTCCAACAGAAGAAAGAGCGGGAGAAGTTATTTGATGATTTCCCACCCAAAAAAAAAGTATAGTTGGAATCGGAAAGTCTGGATCGACCGCTGGTGGTGGTTGTGTTATATGATCTCGGATATCAGATGAGAAAATTTTCTTGTTACATACTTCTTAGAGCATGATTTTTCAATAGTCGGGTTTTAGTTTTTGTACATACTTCTGCGACAGTTCAACAACATACATTGCGGTATATACGTTGCTGAGCAGGTCAATTTCTCGAACAATATGAAGCAATGGCTTAGCAATAAATATCCTTCAAAATAATTCAGACTGTGATTGTTATTGCGTAACGTAATTAGGGTGCAGGACTAAGAATTTCCATAACGATACCATTTTAACTGTATTTATTTATTTATATATACTTTATTGTACACCAGAAAATACATATCAAAAATAAAACATTTAACACTAGAAACATACAATGGGCGGCCTTATCGCTTTCTGTGAACTCTTCCAGGCAACCTTGGAATAGACAGTGATTGCGTACCTAGACATAAAAATAGGGTTGTAATTGGTGCAAAATATATATACAATTTACTATAATAGTTACATAGATATTTTCGTTTTTATTTGTTCTTAGTCCCAAAATGGCATTGTGATTTTGTTCTATTATGAAGCCATCGCTTATAGTAGCTTCAAACCAATGCCAAAAAATACAATTGGTCTTTAAATATTTAACTTTGAAACTTTTACGTCGTAAAAACAATAGCTCCGTTTTAAATACAAAATGCCTAATCGACGGATGAAAAACAAATAAACTGGGGCTATATTTTTACCCGACTGCCCCAGAAAAGAGTCGTGTTTTTCTTTCTAATATCACCGTGTAATTTGGTTGTACTATTGGTAACCTCTGCACAACCCCTTGTGGAAACAAAGCGTGATGTTATGTTACGTATATCACCGTGGAAACTAATACACCGGCGGCCTATTATGTAAAAAAATCGTGAGGTTTTAATGAAGTTGCCATAAAATTAACCCTTTAATTTGTGAGGGCAACCACGTCGGATCCCGAAATTGGGTCAAACGGGACAATTTATGTGCGGGTCGAGTATTCTATGCCTGAATATACCTGAAAGGATTTAGCTGGTATTCAATTAATACTAGTTGTTTGGGGTAAAAATCTATAGTCTACCTACAAATGGTCACCGGTCACGTTTTCAAACGATTTTATTTTTTCATAATTTCACAAATGGTCAAAATACGGCAATTACTTACTTTAGATTCATATTTTTACTATAAATATTCAACTTATTACATAAGTTGCACATCTGTTCAATGGTTGGATATGTCAAAACAACTTCGGGGAGGAATTCCTGGCAAAATATTAACAGCCGCACGGCTTGATCGAAGGCTAAGCCACGCTTGCCGCGGTCAGTTCATGGATAGGTGAGTATGCATTACATATCGATAGAGCTTTAAGAGGAACGGAGGGGATACTTCGGAAAGCACGTTAAGCCGTTGGTCCGAGCTGTTCTGGGTCCAAAAGTCTGATAACCAGTCTAACCAAAGGGATTTTTTTTGAGGGTAGGAAATCATCAAATAACTTCTCCCGCTCTGGGTGGAGCAGGCGGGCGTGTCAGACTTTTACTGACTAAAACCCACCCGTGTTCCCTCACATATCACGGTATCTCTTTCGAACAACCCGCAACCCTGGCAGGCATCGGCCCTTGCGGACCCCACCAATTGATGCTGACATCTCTTTAAGGCGCGCGTGGAACACAACGCGCCGTCGCCAAAAGTTTATATATCGTGTTTGAGTTGTGGGAGTCGATTAGCAGTCGCTCCATATAGAATATTGGTATTCAGCCTGGACTGACTGGAGTCTGACCCGAACATAGTTGGGAAAAGGCTAGGCAGATTGAATGCTTCTTCTTGCTTTATTTTCCAACTATTCAAATGCAGTTAATCAGTTACATAATAATGTCAAAATGACGTTACATTATACTAAATAAAACCTCCTGTCACATTATCCAGAATAAATTATGCAGCTGTATAATTTATATGCCCAGCTAAAGCACTAGGAAGTGGTGAAGGGCGGGCTTTTTGGGGGGACTGTCTTATGTAATTTTGACGTTCAAAAAGTGCTGACTCTCAGCCTAGTTTGAATAAATGACTTTTGATTTTTGATTATGTTAAAATAATATTTTTTCGAAAATATAATAATTTGCTTATTAATAATATGTAGGTAGTCTTTGTCTGTGACCCCCCAAAGTCTTTGGCTGCGACCGCGTCTGGCTGTATGCATAATAATCTCTCCAATATCCTGGGACCAATCTATCAATTGTTTGATAAACGATAATAGCTTTTATTTATATTCCTATAAAGTCTATTTATCAACTTTTACCTGACTAATAAAACCCCTTTTACGAGCTTTTAAAGACCACATTATGACATATGAAAAATATTTATATGCCCTCTTACATTTTGTTTAACGATTATAGACTATCTCATGAGGGCGTAAAAACTATTATTGCCTATAAAACAGCCCATTTCTCTTATTAATGTTTGGGAACAATTTTGTCTGGATGTTAATAAATAGGAAGTTAGCTCATACGTGGATTCAATAAAGAGATGTTCTGATGCTATTGAACATCGAATAAACAAAACAGACGCCCCTTCTTCCTATGGGGGTAGGCAGTAACTACAAAACGCACCTGATATGATCCTTACATACGTACTCCTTTTGCCTCATTTATTTATTTAAGGGCAACCAACAAAGCTTACACCAGAAATACATGTTAAAGCACTGAACATCTTACAATTTATATTGTAGTATTAATTAAAGATTCATGACATGCATTAAACATATTAGTAGGAAATACAGTTACAAAATAGATTTAACTTATTTAGATAGATTGTTACATGTTACAGTTTATTGTTACATAAATCCGACATACAAATACAAATGAACACTTATTAAGTTCGATTGATCCAATTACTTTTGTTCGACGTTGTGCCAACCAATAAAAAGAAAAAAACTTTTTCCAAAAAAAAAAAAAACAACCGACCTCCGAAAAAACACTACAAAGTGAAAAATAACTTTAATTTCGGAAGGCGGTGACTGTGGTATTTAAATTTTTTGTCACCGCCTTCCGAAGTTAAAGTTATTTTTCACTTTGTAGTGTTTTTTCGGAAGTCGGTTGTTTTTTTGGAAAATGTTTTTATTTTTCACTTTTTAGTTATAGTACCTACCCCACTAATTCGAAATTTCATCATCCTTGAGGACAAAACAATGCATATTTATGCGATAGCAGCAATCGCGGTTCATTTACTGTTATTTTTTTAAGAGTTCCGTTGTCTGTCTCCAAAACGCATCATCAGATCTTTATGAAATGGGACCACACGGGAAGCACGAGCTTTCAAATAAAAAAGAATCATCAAAATCGGTTCACCCAGTCGAAAGTTATGAGGTAACAAATATAAAAAAGAACCTCCTCCTTTTTTTGAAGTCGGTTAAAAATACAAGAAAGAAGAGTGTAACAGGCGACTAAATTGAACCTGCATTCTGTTAATGGTGGAAAAATGACCCAGATTGGTTTTAAAGCCCTTAGCGCAAAGTAACCGATATCGAGACTTACAAGCAAGTTTGTAAGGCACATTTATATTTATCTGACTCAGTAAGGGCGCACAATCAATGTAAGTGTTTATTATTTTGCATAGAAACACATGATCTAGGATCATACGGTGATCTTCCAGACTGATAAGTTTGAAGTGTTTCAAGCGTGAGCTATATAGCTAGTCAAATTTCCGACTATTTCTCTATTTCTTCTTGTTTACGCTCATAAGTACATCTGTTCACATACGCACGCTGATTGCGAGTACTACGCACTTGACCTTTCTGAAGAACATCACCAATAAGGTCATACGTCTTCTTAAGGCGCGTGGTCCTGGCATTTCCACTCACATCTGTCTTGTTAGCCGCCCTCCATTCATCATCTCTACATGACCACACCATCTAAGCAAAGGTACTCTTTTCAATTTTTGCCACTACATCTACTTTTAAACCGCAACAATGCCTTCTCATATAATTCCTCAGCCTATCATTCATAGTCACACCACACATGCTTCACAAGGAACAAATTTCCACAGCATTTATTATACTTTCATACTTCTTTTGCCACACCCAACATTCTCTTCCATACATAAGCGTACACACCAGCTCACTATTGTGAACACCGAATATAACGAATCAGAATCAGAATCAGAACTTTATTTGCTATGAATGTAGGTACAGTTATAAGATGTTGTACATAAATTGATGAGACCGGCTACAGTCTACCTTACGGCGTGCAAATTATTAGGTACATAAATTAAACTATTAATACAAATTAAATAATGTCAGCAAAACAAAACAGAAATTAAGGTGATGTCAATTAATATTAATATAGGCGGGTACATCAGTCATAATTGGTCAAATTTGTAATTAAATATAACAATCATAATCAGGGTAAATTTATATCATTTAGAAAGTCTTTCACTGAATAATAACATTTGTCTAATAGTAGCGCAGTAACCTTAGATTTAAAAATATTTACTGAATAATCCTTAAAACTATGAGGTATTTTATTATAAATGATAGGTCCCATTGTCATAATACTTTTCCTTAACAGTGCTGTTTTGTAATTACCCGAATGTAGCAAGTTCTTATATTGGGATCGCAAGGGGCCATTACGTGTTCTTATATTGGCCAGTGACGGAAATAAGTCTATGTTGGCATTTACAAAAATTGCCACCTCTAACATATACAAACATGGAAAAGTTAGCAGATTCAGAGACCGAAACACAGGTTCACAGCTGTTTGTGGTTTTAAGGTTTGACATAGATCTAATACACCGTTTCTGGGCTTTAAAAATTACCTCCCTCTCACTACAATTACCCCAAAATATGACTCCAAATCTTAACACTGACGCAACCAGTCCATGATAAGCTAGTAGAAGTGTATCATTGCTAACTTTGTGTGATAGGTTATACAGTACGTAGGCTGATTTATTTAACTTCTTACATACGTCATCGGCATGCGGTTTCCAAGTCAAATTGTTGTCAATCAGGATGCCTAGAAATTTTGCTACACAAGTTGTATCCACTTTTTGACCATCATAACTAACATTAATATCATCAGCGCGTATCCTTTGGTAGAAGTGCATTACTTTTGTCTTTTTTAGATTTATTATTAAGTTATTTGTTTCCAGCCAGTCTATAATTGTTTCTAACGTTTCATTAATTTCCCTTTCGTAGTTTTCTTTATTGGTACACTTAATGATCGCTGTACTATCGTCTGCAAATAGTACCATAGGTTGTCGTGTCTGTCGTGGCAAGTCATTTATATATAAAAGAAATAGAGGAGGTCCCAAGACACTTCCTTGCGGTACACCATATTTAACCTCCCTACCGGCTGATCTATATCTAAGCTCACATTTGGTATCAAGGCATATTCTGGATATTTCTGTATGTTGAGTTCGGCCAGTAAGATAGGAGCTTATTAAGTCCAGGACATTTCCCCTTAAACCATAACTATTTAGTTTTTCCAGAAGGACGTCATGATTAACGTAGTCGAAAGCCTTGGTCATATCGGTATATATAGCACATACAGGAGTCTTATTATCTACACTTGGCATTATATTGCATAAAAAATTGAATATTGCCATATTAATATTTCTATTTTTCCTAAAACCCATTTGTTCATTGCACAATATATTATGTTTGTTTAAAAATGTGTATAATGATTCGTAAATGATCTTCTCAAATACTTTAGATAATATAGGGATTAACGCTACAGGTCTATAGTTGGCCATTTCCTCTTTGTTATTCTTTTTATGTATAGGTTTTATTATAACTCTTTTTAAACTAGTAGGGAAAATCCCCGAAGCAATACTACTGTTCATAATGTGACATAAAGGTGGAGCTATAGTATCACTAACGAATTTAAGCACCTCTGTGGTAATACCGTCATACCCGTGACTTTTTGTATTTTTAAGAGTTCTTATTATTCTAGTTATGTCGTCTGGTATTATCGGTGACATAAATATTGAATTCGGGATGCTGTTTAAACGAATAATTCTTTCGGCTGATTTTTTTCTAGATGTATTTTGTACTTGATCAATAAAGAAATCATTGAAAGATGATGTTATGTCATAGGGATCTGTAATCAAAATATTATGCTTAATTATTTTCGTAATTGGTTCTTTCATATATTTGGTGTTATTAATTATTTGCCATGCCGCTTTGCATTTATTATGAGCGTTATTAATTATGTAATTATTCTGAGCCTTTTGTGTTAGTTTTATAATCTTTTTGAATCTTTGTGAATACGTTTTGAATGTGGTTTTATTCTCATATGATGGATTCATTCTATATTTCCATAATAGGTTTCTTTGATTCTTACTACATAGTCTAATACCTTTTGAGATCCATTTAATTTTTCCTCCTGATCGAATTTTAACCCATTTCATTGGAAAACATTGATTGTAAAGTTCAAGAAAAATATCTATAAAATTATTATATGCTTCATTAGCATTGTTCTCACTATAAACATCTGAAAAAGATAGATCTGTTAAATAATTTTTAAATTTAACTAGGTTTTCCCTTGAGTAATCCCGTTTTTGAGTGCGCCAGTAATTTAATTTACAAGTTTTACTGACTTGTACTTTTAGTAGCACAGATGAATGATCAGACAAAGCAAAATCAACTACCTCACTTGTACATTTTAAATTAGAGTTATAAGCAAAATTATCCAAACATGTTTGACTTTTTGGTCTCGTCGGTTGCCGTATCTGCAGTTTAAGGTTATAATTTAGAAGAAGAAATTCAAAGTCCAGGGTGATTCTATTACGTTTGAGGATATCTATGTTAAAGTCTCCGCATAATACTACCCTTATATTAGATTTATAGCACATTTTTTTTAATACAGAGTCCATAGCATCTAAAAATACACTAATATTAGATCTATTTGGTGATCTATATACACATACAATTATAGTTTTTTGTTTGATTAGTTCTATTGCACTACATTCGAAAACTCCAGTTATAGAAAGTTTCATTACATCGTGAAGCTCCTTATATTCATAACAATTCTTAATTAGAATACATGATCCTTTAATTATTTTCATAGCTATGATCCAAAATCATAGCTATGAAAATAATTAAAGGACTATGGGAGGATTTCCGCAATGAAAAAGAAAGCACAACTAAACAGCGTTCAAGAGCTGTCAGTGTCATAATTACCAACCATTAAACAAATAACCAAATGTGCAACTTGTTATATTTGAAAACAAATATAATACTAAAAAAATTCATCCGCATCGCTGTCGACTGGTAAGATAACTGGTTCCCAAGAGACTGGCAGCATTACCACGCTGTATGGCAATGCTTAGCCGCTGTGCTGTGCTGGCACTGCCGCTGCGGCGGCGGAAAACCTCAAGCGGCGAAAGTATAACGACCTAATTTGTAAATATATTTTCGAGCCGTTTGGGGTTGAAACCCTCGGGCCGTGGGGTCCGAGTGCTCATGGTCTCTTCAAGGAAATCTCTAAAAGGCTGGTTGACACTTGTAATTCTGATCGTTACATTTTCGAATCTAAACTAACTTCCGAATTTTGATAATTTGTGGTAACTACCTTCAAATAGCCACAGATCACGTCACCATAATAATATGACACTAGCAAAGATGCGGGTACAAAGTATCATCATTGTCATTCATCATTTCGGCCGAAAGACGTACACTGTTGGAGGCCCACTCTGTAAGTCTGTCAACGAAGTTTCGGCCCCGTCCAAAAGTAGTTAGATACATCGGAATGAACCCCACTCACCATGAATTGGGCAAATACACATCTGAAGTAAGGACAACTGTCAAATTGTATTATCATTGTTTTGGAATATTGATAATGACAGGTCTAAGAAAATAATACCAAAAGTAGACAGAAAATTTTTCTAACTTTGATAAAATCTTTATTTTATGAAACTGAACGTTTACTAATTTTACAGAATATGATGGACGACTCAATTAATTTGATTAATAAATCCACCAAGAGAAGCACAGGTAACTTTCTGGCAATATTTTTCTAATCAAAGACAAAAAAAATGGGTTAATTAAACTTTTTCATGACAGATTAATGGGGTTCGTAAAGGAAACGAACTCATTAACCTATTTAGAGTTCATTATAACTGTGATTTATTTTCTGTGACTTTTAATAGCGCAGACGGTGAATATATAAATGACTAGCTTTTGCCAAAGACTTAAATTATCCGTAGTATATTTTTAAACATTTCTACAAAAATATCAAAAATAGTGGCCCATCGGCATCAGAAGCAGGGTCCAAGATGTCGGTGGCCAGGGCTCTAAAGAAAGTAACCTCCTGACTATGCGTGCCGTGTCCAGGAGTACTGCTTTCTGAATCAAGCTCTTGATCCAGCCGTGCAATGAGAGCCTCCTGAGGTTTTGGTCGAGCCTCTTCGCTATTAGGCCATTTACTGTAACGATTATCGGTACAATGATTGCTGAGTTCACGTCCCACATGTCGACAACCTCGCGAGCCAAGTCAATTTTAATATTATTAAGATTAGTAGGATAGTAGGATGTCAGGCACTTTCTTTGTGTGCAATAATTGAGTATTGAATCCACGTTCGTACGGGCGTAAAACTATGGCGGCGGGATTTTTTAGCTCGCACTGGATCTTCAACGGACTGCTTAGCGTCGAGACTTGAAAATCGAACTGAGTGTTTTTTCGAGGATGCTGGGATGTTGTCTTTTGAATACTCACTGTTCGGTTCAACACTGAAAGTTGAAAATTCAGCGTGCGAAAAAATCCCGCCGCGATATTTTTACGTCCGTGCGAACGTGATTTCACTGCTGCTCAAATTCCTACGGAGCAGGAAAATGGAGCATTCTCTTACTTGTTTTCTAAAGATGAGTTGTTCGTGACTATAAAACTTTACGATAAGAACTACCGTTTGAAGTTTACGATAAAGCGAAACGGAACCTAAGAGCTTTTTTCATGACTTTCAATTGTGTTTAAACTTTCGTTTATTTTTCTGCTTTCATCTGAGAGAAAATTAAAGGAATCCTTAATTTTTCTTTTTTATGTCCCTCCACTGTTGAGGCACAGTGTCTCACGTTCAGTAAAGTGTGATCATTTATACTTCGATTGATCAACCAGTACATACGGAAGTTTGGCGTGCGTACGTCTACAATGTGGATTAACGCGTATTTCGTAGATCCGAAGGCCTTTCGTATCGAGAAAACATGAAAAACGTGCTTTGATAGGTTTCTCGGACATATGTTCAAGATTAACATTTTTTCCGACGTCACAAACTGTTTAGATTTGGCAAAAAAAATTGTCTTAGACAAGCCTATTTGGCTCTTGTTAGTGCCTTAAAATATGTTCATATTTAAGTCGCATTATCATCTCAGCGACAATCGATGGGGTAGCTCGCTGTCCGGTAAGGACCAAGCCCGGGTCGATGGCGTGTTGTGCTCCACGCGCGCTTCAAAGAGATTTTTGCACCAACGGGTGGGGTCCTCAAGGACCGATGCCTGTCAGGGGTGCGGGTTGTCGAAAGAGATACCGTCGCCCTTAGCACTCAGGCAACTGAGGGAACACGGCTGGGTTTTGGTGAGTAAAAGTCTGACACGCCTTCCCGCTCCACCCAGAGCGGGAGAAATTATTTGATGTTTTCCCACCCTCAAAAAAAAAAGCCACAATCGATGTCAAAAATGTAGGTGAATAAATAGCATTGTTAAGTAAATCTATCTTAGGTAAATCAAGGGTTTATGGACGGATTATGACGGAGATTAGAATGTAAACGTTCTTGCCCTAAAACGTGGGGTTTAAAAAAAAAATATTACCATCTTCCTGCCCTTGTCTTACTTTGAGGTGGGCGCAATACGTTTCCATCTTCCATTCTTCGCTGTCCACCGTCACGCAATCATTCACTACCTTCTCGTTCATATCATTCGTTTTTTTTGCAGTATGTGATGTTTTTATACGGAACGTGCAGATTGCCTACGTGATATCCAGCAGTAACACTACAAACGACCATTATTACATTTCCACCTACCGTTCTTCCTAGGTCACGTCTACTCAGAACGTGTCTGGAATTTCACTGGATTTCAGACCCTTTAAACCGGAAATTAGACTGTTTCCCAGACTTTCCCCATTCACGAGGAGATTTCCGAGCTCTTCATTGCAGACATCATCACAGCTTTGAAAGGTGTACTACTAGGGTCATAAAGTGCCCCAATTATAATGAGTTAAGTAACTTGGGATAAGTGCATTTTGTTGATTGTTTCGTTGATTAAATACTACTAATATTATAAATGTGAAAGTTTGTGAGTATGGATGTATGTATGGATGTTTGTTACTCTTTCGCGCAAAAAATGCTGAACGGATTTGAATGAAATTTGGCACACAGGTAGTTTGTAACCTGGAATAACACATAGGATACTTTTTATCCCGGTACTACGTACACGTGGTATAGTTTTCGACCTCAACGCGATCGAAGCCGCTGGCAAAAGCTAGTATAAAGATATTTGAAAATGATTGTAGACAAACCGTGCAGACAGGTATTTTGCAGACCCACGCCACGGCTATTAGATGCGTGAACTTTTAAGCGGTCTTTTGAGATGTCGATGGACAATTTGTCCAGCATAATCAAAATTGGCCTATAATTTTCCCACTGCTGGGACACAGGCCTCCTCTCTTCGAGTAGGAGTGGGCCGTAATCCACCACGCGGGCCCAGTGCGGGTTGGTAGATGTCACATGTCTTCGAATTTTTGGTTCTGGGAAATGCCGGACTCCTCACGATGTTTTCCTCCACCGTTTTGACAATTTGTCCGCGACGATAACAAACAGATATTTCTGCCATTTCCTCGCGGTCATTTCTGTCCGGCGGATAAATAGTCCATCGTCTGCTCAGCGCTTTACCATCGACTATGCGATGAGCTTATAAGTTGTAGAAACATTTTTAACCATTTTGTTAACAACATATTTACGTATTGCATTTATAAATATGAGGCATTGCTTGTGTTTTACCATATCAGCACCTTAGTTACGTAAAACAATATCAGTCTCAATCTCAATAATTTTGAAGAATTTTGCTTGCTTCATATGTTCGAAAAATTTGTCTGCTCAACAAACAACGCAATGAATGTTGTTGAACTGACAAAATTAAAGCCGTGTAAAATCGAGTTACGCAATTACCCTGCAGATATAAAGCCAAAAAGTGCATGGAATTACACGTGCACTTACTTAAACGTTCACCCTTCAAACCTTGGACTTATACTAGAGGTGGTCGTTGAATCAATAAACTGTTTTTTTTTAACGACTTTTCATTTCAGTCATCAACGAGATTACTGTTAATCATCAATGAAAAAACGGGTTGAAAAATATAAACTGTTAATTTATGTCAACGTACATGACGCATTAGTTCAACAGTCGTTATTCTATTCAGTTTCAAATAAAACCAGTTGAAAATAAGATGCTGCTAATGCTGTTAATTTACATCAACGTCTCAACAGATTATTTTACTATAATTTTATTAATTTCTGAGAATCAACTGTATGTATTGTAAATGTAAATATTATTTGATTTAAATGTATATAAAATGAAATGATCTTAGTACGCCTGGATACTATTTGTACCCAGCCAGTCCTAAGCACGGAAAGAGTATGAAGAGAATGTCATTATTTAAAAAAAAAATCTTAAATCAATTATTTGCACAAAATTGTCAATGATTGAAAACCTTGACAAAAATTGACGCTAAACGCTACAGATTGAACATTCAAAACCTGATAATAGTTTAACAGCTTTTTTAACCTGTTGACCATTGATCATTAACAGTTAAATTACATTAACCAAAAAACCGTAAATGGCCCACCTCTAACTTATACCCTTCAAACTGAAATACAGTAACCCTGCTTGACGGCAGAAATAAGTATGACAATTCTCCGCATAAGCTCCTTCACAAAAAGCTCTGAGCTAATACTGGAATGGCGTGTAAAAAGGGTAAGGTAAAGACTTTGCTAGAGTGACTATCGTAACTAAACGGACTCTTTCAAAACCGGTTATGCCAAATTTTACTCTGATTTACGACCCACTTGTTAAGCTTTACTATGATTATCCTAGGAAAGTATAGACCAGGGCCAAATCGTTTTAAATACCGATAAACTCTTAGGCAGTATGGGAGTGGTCGAAAAATGTAGTTAATGGTGTAAGTACCTAATGAAGGAAAAATCGAGCCGACTGAAGGAAAGTTCCGGAAACCTGCATCCAATCGTCTAACTAAATTTTTCGACCACTCGCATACTGCTAAGAATTTTTTGCTTTTAAATTATTGGCCCTGATCTAGTACAAATTTTGTCTATTAGGATCCCCCGCCACTATTTGAATTTCCATAAGCTACAGTGGTACTATGTAATAATGGATGTAAATACTCACGTGTAACCTCTTTAGCAGTCCTGTATCGGTGTTGGAGTTGGCGGACTGCTTGGCAGTATTCCAGAACTGCTTTTGAGCGGAATATCGGTTCATAGGACATATTTTGAACAGGCAATCTGAAAACAAACGGCAATATTGTAAAATTTTACTATTCAGTAAAAAAAAAAAAACAAAATTGAAAGTCATTTATTCAAAGTTTGTTTCGGTCTTACTTCTCAGACTAGTCAGATAGGAAACACTGACCTCATCTAGTTTTAAAAATATGATTGGCGTGTAAAAGTGTTTGTACTAACCTACTTACAGAAATAAAATCTTTTATAATTTATCAAACTAAGCTGAGAGTTAGCACTTCTTGAACGTCAAAATTACTAATGGCAGTCCCCCAGAACGGCCGCCCTTCACCACTTCCGAGTGCTTTAGCTGGGAAGAAATAGCGCAACAAACGGTCTAACAGACGTAGTCTAATAGACGTTTGTCTGGACGAACTTGCATTCTCTAAATTCTTAAGCTTTTGTGCATTAGTCAACAAAATACTGAAGGTACTCTCCTATTTCCGAAAATCTAATCGACCCTCCCATTACTTCCCGTGTGTGTCGTGGAAGGCGACTAAGGGACTTACTAGAGAATAGGCAGCAGCGTTATCTATGCATTTTACCACCATACTGCGATCGCCAACCCGCCTGCCAAGCGTGGCGATTGTGCAAAACCCCCCTTTTGGGGAGGCCTATGTCCAGCAGTGGACGTCTTTCGGCTGAAAAGATGATGATGATGAAGAATCGACTCTAGGCGGGGTTCTAACATTATCGAGCTTGCTTCGGTCGCTCTTGCATTCTACTATGTTAATTCTTAAGCTTCTTTATACATTTCAATCGACAGTTAGACCTCTATGCATGGATAAAAAAAAACCTATCCCACTCGAGAAGCAATATTCGAGCAAGATCCCATACGAGATGCAAACATGATCGAATCGTGGAGATACAGATCAAGCCTCTGAAAATAAACTTGCCGACGCCTATGCACAGGCACAAATCCATCTTTGCCACACACTGGGTGAGGTCGCTATGTTACCCTACTAATTTAAACTCAATTTTACGGAATCTTGATTATGTAAACTTCGCCATGGTGATTTATTTTAGCTTTCGCTGACCCAAGATATATTTTATCAAGAACCTTAAACGCAACGAAGCAGAACGGTGGGCACAACTGAACACCAATCAGGCGGTAAATCACATGAGACGTACCTTACAGTTTATATTTGTACTCAAATTGAAAATGCAAGTTGGTTTTGCTCGCGGGTGCTTAAATAACTGCTAGCAGCTGTTGTATTTCCCATCCTTTATATTCACCTTTCATCTGCCTAGCCTTTTCCCCACTATGTTGGGGTCGGCTTCCAGTCTAACCAGATGCAGCTGAATACCAATATTTTACATGGAGCGACTGCCTATCTGACCTCCACAACCCAGTTACTGGATAATACAATACCCCTTGGTAAGACTGGTTGTCAGACTTTTGGGCTTCTGACGACCCGTAACGACTGTCAAAGATCCAATAATGACAGGCGGGACCAACAGCTCCAAGGCACGGACGGGTCTTGGTATTTAAAGATGGTCACCCTTCCACAGACCAACCGCGCCGAGCGAAGCTTTGCCTGATCGATCGACCCTTGCTCGTTATAACTTAGCCACAAGCTCCTCTTGTATGTATTCAACTCTATCGGTGCTGAATATTGAATTCCTTTCAGCCGTAATTCTCAAACATTTAAACAGAAGCATATCGGATGTCCCATTTCGCCGCAAACACATTGTCCCTACTTACCCCTTAGGGAAATTAGGTGGTCACAATATGATATTATCAGCACAGGTATCTAATGCGGTACCCAAGGGAGGAAACGAGGTGACTATTATTATCCGGAACCACATGGTAAATATTAAAAAGCCTCAATAAAAACGGGCGTTAAGGGTCTGGTGTTCGTTGTGGTAAACAAGGTGACATTTTGGAACAATCCTACAATGAAAGGCCATAATGGGGGTATAAACACTAAGCTTAGAATAATTCCCCGTAAAAACCACTTTCACCGAGTCAATAACATTCTTCCCGATTACCGTCATTGTGATTTCTTTAGCACTAAACTAGCTCAGCAATTTCCTCATATACCGTTAAAATATCATGCAGTAGACTAATAAATAGTCTAGCCATTTCCTTTTTCTTTTGTTCAGAACATTCATAATGTAATTTAATTTCCTTTATGGAGTTCTGGACGAGATTTATAGCTCGTACATTACAATAATAGCTCTGGAAATGTTTTAATGCGACACATCCATACTTAATATTATAAATTTAAAATTTCTGTCTGTACGTTACCTTTTCACGCCTATTTGCCACTGAACGGATTTTAATTAACTTTGGCAAGGGGATAGATGGCATACCGGGGAAGGCCATAGGCCAGTTTTGTCCCGGTAGCACGTACCCTTGGGATAATTTCGGACTTTCCCGCGGGACAAACCGCGGTCAGAAGCTAGTAGCTCGCTGTTAGTAGGATAATACATAACATACTAATATTGTAGATGCAAAAGTAACTTTGTTACGTTTTCACGCCTTAACAGCTGAGCAGATTAGGATGAAATTTGTGCCCTGACTTGGGTTAACTCATAAGATAGGTACTTATTTATCCGGGTATTACGTTCCCGTGGAATTATTTCCAACCTACAGTAAACAGTGGCTTTTTAATAAGATCTAGCCTTTTTGTAAAAGCTCATTCATGCGCCTTACGCGACTTTTCATCCATTTCAAATCCTCTAATATTCCAGGATTGAATTTCTGTTCAAGTTATTTGCGATAGAGCCTGAAGCTTCTTTGGGCTTTATTACAAATATACCCTCCTAATCCGGTCTATATCAAATGCTTTACTAAGTTGCTATAAAAGTAAATACTTTATCGGAAAAAACGAGTCACGTGCGACCCTATTTCGATCAAGATCCCTTTGCTGGATTCAGTGCCGAAAGTTATTCTATTACGTTACAATTTCGTTTTACTCAATTTCAGTTGCTGTTTTTAATTTAAGCTCAGTTTATCATAAAGCAGTATTGGTCCAGTGGTAACGGCCGCGACTTACGAGTTGTATTTATGTAGGTTTGAACCCAGAGAGGCGATTTACTTTGTGTAAGTTATTTCATCACCAGTGTTCCAAAACGGTGATGGAAAACATTGTGAGGCATGTGATAGAATAAAAAAAAATTGAAAAATTTTGTAATATTTCAACTTGATTTTAAAAGAGTGTCCGTGGAGTTTCTTGCCCGTTCTTCTCCATAGAGATCTACGTTTTGGAATGGGCAACTAGCTTCAACTTTCCAACTGATCGACTTTTTGACAATTCAAAAGTGCCTGTAAATGGTTTAATTGAAATAAATGCTTTGAGTTTGAGTTTGATTGAAGACATGTGACATCTACCAACCCGCTCTTCAGGCTTAGCACGAGAACCGTAGAGAAGCGTTTTGTCGACGGAAGAGTAGGTACACAAAAATGACGTTTCCGTGTAGACAGTTGACAGTTTTTTACGGAGAAATGTAGACAAGTGATTTCTATTCTACGGTAGAGTAGAAATATAAAGCGTCATGCTAAGCCTGCTGATTTCGTGTTTTGGATTACAGCCCACTCCCTTTCATCTAGAAGAGGCAAGTGGCTGATTATGCTAACGTTAAGTTGTACATGATTTAATAGAAATAACTGAAAGGGGTCATCAAGATACTCAAGCACTCAATTATTACCAACCTTTAATCAGCTGAAAAGTAATTTATCGAGTTGCGGAGAAAACCAAAAAAATTTTTTTTTTTTGCTAAAATTATGACGGTCCTTTGGAAATTTTCTGTTATTCGTGAACACATTGTGAATATATCAATGTTTTGTTCCTCTCTCTATGAGAATAAGAGGCTTACAACATCTACAATAACTAGCTGGAATATGTTACTACACACCCCAGTTTAAAACAAAAGCCTATAACCATCGCTGATAATCCCTTGTTTTTCATTCGCGACAACCCGTATCTGTGTTAATCCAGGTTATGTCAGACGGACAGCGCCCGAGGCTTTACAATATGGTACACAACATTATACAGGATAAGTTTTTATCCAATGCGCAAACTGTAACCATGAATTCAGCATATCATTCTAGAACCCCGAGCGCAGAAATTTTTCGTCGGTAATACAAAAAGAAAATCAGCTGTTCCATAAATTTTGACCGCGTGGTGCACTTTTCTATGAAACGGCTGATTTTTTTCTGTATAATCGACGAAAAATTTCTGCGCTGGGGGTCTAGAATGATATGCTGAATCCATGGTTACAGTTTGCGCACTGGATAAAAACTTACCCTGTAGATTAGCAGAGATGGAAAATGTTTTGACATCTATGTGGCTTTTGTAATTTTTGGCCTTGTCGTGCTACCGATAACTAATAATATATGTTTTAGTTTCCTTACTTTTATTCGTAATAAAATTATACCTTCAAGTGTCAAGTAATTAATACTATTACTTTTCTACTGTTATCAGACTCAATGAGTCTGATAACAGATGAGGGGTTGATATCATAATCAGCCTATAACGTTCCCACTGCTGGGACACAGGCCTCCTCTTTGTGAGAGCCAGTGGGCCGAAATCCACCACGCGGGCCCAGTGCGGGTTGGTAGATGTCACATGTCATAAAATTTTTGGGTTCTAGGAAATACCGGTTTCCTTTTTGAGAGCAGTGCTGATGAAGTAATTTACACAAAGTAAATCGCCTCTCTGGGTTCGGACTTACGACCTGCTACTAGTAAGTTGCGGCCGTTATCACTGGGCCACCACTGCCTCTCCCTCTCCTGCCAAGGGGTTATGGAAACTAAAACATACAAACATACTTAACACCTCTGCACAACCCTTCGGGAAGACAAGGCGTGACTTTGTTTCCCTGAAGTATTGGGCAGAGGTGTAACCTACCTATAGTACACCTACACCCACATTTCGCCAGTCATCTTTAAGTCCCACGTAATATATAACCGGGGATAAATCCAGGCTCCGGTTTGTTCTTAAGAAATACCAGACAGAAAATCCAAATAACACTTTTCCCGACCTGGGAATCGAACCCAAGACCTCATGCTCAGCAGTAGCGCTTGTGAAGATGCGACTATTAGACCAACGAGGCAGACTTCTAATTATCTACAAACGGGGATAATCGGGATGCAGGGGTCAATTGGGACGAAACGTAAAAATTTATTTTCGTTCGGCGGTACTGCGAATTTGCTAATTTCCTATTTGGAAGCATGAGGAACAGGATGATGCGCCCTCACGGCCCTAGCCTCCGCAGGAGACGCCCTGGGAGTCGAGAATCTCAGGCTGATTCCCGGCCACCGTGGGCGCGGGCTTGCGGACGGCAAGTAACGGGTAGCTCGCTGTCCGGTAAGGACCAAGCCCGGGTCGACGGTGCGTTGTGTTCTACGCGCCTCAGAGATTTCAGCATCAATTGATGGGGTCCGCAAGGGCAGATGCCTGCCAGTCTGCCAGGGGTGCGGGTTGTTCCAAAAAGATACCGTGGGCCTGGCACACCGGCAACTGAACTGGTTTTAGTCAGTAAAACTCTGACACGCCCTCCTGCTCCACCCAGAGCGGGAGAAGTTATTTGATGATTTCCCATCCACAAAAAAAAAAGCCATGCTCTATAGGAAACGGAGAATCCTCCGACCAGAGGAGTGTTGTACCTGGTAGGAAACTGTCCGATGATTAATGTCGGTGTATAAAAAAATTAAAAATGCTAGTTGCGCGGTAAGCTCTACTTACGCGATGTTGGATTTGCGTGACGTCAGTATGATGCGTAGTTCGCATGTGGCGGTATAGATGCCGCTACACTTTCATATAATTTGGCGGAGATTGAACGGCTTTGTTCCTTAAGCCTGTTGTTACAAATGAAGACAATAAGATGTTCTAAGCAGAATATCATTTTTGTTTGACGCCATCTTCTAATGAAACTAAACAGAAATGATGTCATGCAAAAGAAATGATCCTAAATGATTGTCAGTTTCGATATAAGTGTCATAAAATAAAGTAAATTGATAAAAAACCCGATGTATTTCGATTTGAGGGATTTGTGGCTAATGACAGCCGCGCGGGTCTATCGATGAGGTTAATCTACACTTGCCGCGGTTGATCCATGGATGGTTGATTATCTCTACAAATCAAGACCCTGCCGTGTCTCAGAAAGCACGCTAAGCTGTCCCGGCTGTCATTCGTAAATCTTTGACAGTCGTTACGGGTCGTCAGAATCCCGAAAGTCTGACAACCAGTCTTACCAATGAGTATCGTCATACCCAGTAACTGGGTTGTGGAGGTCAGATAGGCAGTCGCTCCATGTAAAATGCTGGTATTCAACTACATCCGGTTAGACTGGAAGCCGACGTAGAAGGGAAAAGACTAGGCAGATTATCATGTAGGTGTATTTCGATTTCTCACTAAAATCAAAGCTATGCCTGGATTTTCAGCTGCGTGCGATATAAATAATCACATGCTACAGTTTCGCCATCCCTGACCTATGTCAAATGCTCTTGTACATAAATAAATCCTGCTGACAACGTTGAATAAATTATTCGCTTAGAACGGATGTGGCTATTGTGGATGGAACATTAGTTATGCAGGAAAAAATATGATTATTATACAACGGGATGTTGTCCGTCTTTCTAAAATGATTGCTATTCTTAACCGACTTCAAAAAAAGGAGGAGGTTCTCAATTCGGTTCGGTTCGGATTTCGGTTTTCAATTGTTTCTTTTTTTTATGTTTGTCACTTCATAACTATCGACTGGGTGGAACCGATTTTGATGATTCTTTTTTATTTGAAAATTTGTTGCTTCCCGTGTGGTCCCATTTCAATTTCATATGGATCTGATGATGCGTTTCGGAGACAGACAACGGAACTCTTCAAAAAAATAACAGTAAATAAACCGCGATTGCTGCATTGGTTTGACCCCAAGGATGAAGAAATTTCGAATTAAGGGGTAGGTACTACTAAAAAGTGAAAAATAAAACTTAAAAAAACAAGTAAACAACCGACTTCCGAAAAAACACTACAAAGTGAAAAATAACTTTAATTTCGGAAGTCGGTGACTGGACATGTATTTTAACTTTTTGTCACTGCCTTGCGAAATTAAAGTTATTTTTCACTTTGTAGTGTTTTTTCGGAAGTCAGTTGTCTTTTTTTTTAAGTTTTTTATTTTAACTTTTTGTCACTGCCTTGCGAAATTAAAGTTATTTTTCACTTTGTAGTGTTTTTTCGGAAGTCAGTTGTCTTTTTTTTTAAGTTTTTTGATTATTATTATGTATGTCTGTTGAATCGAACTGAAAAAGTCGTATCCTTGAAATCTTTAATGTTATTTGGTAAGGGTAATAGTTAAAGTTCAAGATTAAGTTTCGTGGATCTTTGACAGTCGGTACGGGTCGTCAGAAGCCCGAAAGTCTAACAAACAGACTTACCAAGGGATATCGTATTACCCAGTAACTGGGTTGTGGAGGTCAGATAGGCAGTCGCTCCATGTAAAATACTGGTATTCAGTTGCATCCGGTTAGACTGGAAGCCAACCCCAACGTAGTTGGGAAAAGGCAGGCAGTGTGTCATCCCACAGCTGGGCAAACACATCTCCTTATGACTTCCAGTGCTTGCAATCCAGTGCTAATGTGAATCACTGATCGTTTGTTATTGCTCGTCCACCTATCTTCTACAAGGTCCGCCGCGTCGCCTTCTGGCTGTCTCAAGGCTCCACATAGGGGCTATTTTCGCCCACACTTCGTTGGGCATGCGGAAGACGTGGCCAGCCCAGTCCCGCTTTAACTTTGTCGGTTTTTGAGCAACGTCGGTACTTTTAATCTGTCTTCGAATCATTAGTGTAATCCTGCTAATCAGTATATATTATAAAACAAAGTCCCTCGCCGTGTCTGTCTGTCTGTTCGCGATAAACTCAAAAACTGCCGAAGGGATTTTAATGCGGTTTTCACCAATAGACAGAATGATTCATGAGGAAGCTTTAGGTGTATAAAAAAACGCGGCAAAAGCTGGTTATCCTACTAATATAATATACTAGCTTTTGCCAGCGGCTTCGCCCGCGTGGAGGTCGGTGTATTATACATATAAACCTTCCTCTTGAATCACTCTATCTATTAAAAAAACCCGCATCAAAATCCGTTGCGTAGTTTTAAAGATTTAAGCATACATAGGGATATAGGGACAGAGAAAGCGACTTTGTTTTATACTATGTAGTGATGTAAAAGTTTGTATCTTCAGATGTTTGTTACTGAATCACGCAAATACAGCCGAACAGATGAAATTTGGATGAAATTTAGCACGCAGATAGTTTATAACTAGGATTAACACAAAGGATATTTTTTATTCCGATCGTACGTCCCTGTGGGTTAATATCCGAGCTCCACGCGGGCGAAGCCGCTGGCGAAAGCCAGTTCGAAGTAAAAGAATGTCACGTTCTGTCTACACTTAATTCCTCAGGTCGAAGCCATGATACTGTTTCATAAATACATAGATATGTAGACGGCGCTAATGAAATGTTGCTATGAGAGGTTTTAACAGTTCATAAAAATATTATAGGCTCGTAATAACTGAATCTTAACGGCCACAAAACGCCGTGCACTCCGACTATTAGCTTTACCGAGCTTTTGCAGCAGCTCTAGTTGAAGGAGTCCGACGCTTTTGCAGAATATTGTAGGAATCTAGAAGTGTATTTCCTCGATAGAGGGCAGTGGTGGCCCAGTGGTAACAGTCGCGACTAACGAGATGTAGATCGTTGGTTCGAACACAGACAGATGCTTTACTTTGTGTAAATTATTTTATCACCACTGCTCTCAAACCGATGAAGGGAAACATCTTTAAGAAACCGGCTTGAAAATTATGAAATGCGAGCACTTATTATAAAGTAGGCACTTTGTTCATGGTTCAGTCTCATATTAAAAATTACACTTTAGGCACCAGTAAAATTTCATTACGAGTCCGAAAATTCGTAAGGATTTTTTTCCTGTTTGTTTCCTACACAGAATTAAAAGAAAATACATAAATTGCGATAAACATGACGCTGAGAAAGAACATAAACACAAAAAGAACAAGTTGGGTTAAAATTTGCGTCACATCCACGCAAAACGGCCATCACCCAGCATAATGCTACGAGACAGAGGCCCAGCCATAAAGAAGAGTAATATGGCCCCAGCGCGACATCCGGCGTTGACGTCACATGAGTAGATACTCATGTGGTTGACGTGTTGACGTCAACCGACACTAGAAACCGTTTTTTTATATAAGATCAGTTTTTCAACCACCTGTGTTTTCATCTCATTTACTGGGCTATGCCAATACCGTAAGACTGATTTCATACTTCCAGAGAGTCATAAATATTTGAATGTCTAGCCGAGACTCGAGACCGCAGTTTATGCGGGACTTTCCAAGTATGGTGGGCTCTCAATTATGTAAATAATGTTAAACTATGTTTACTGTAGGGCACACTCACTGCAGCAGGTGCAGTGCAGCAAAACTTCGCAACACGCTATTGATCCGTATCGTAGGCGTAGTTTTAAAAGATGGCTTGCACCACTATTAACTGAAGCCTTAATTACTATTTCTTTTCGGTGCCCTACAAAATCGTTGAGCTGGATGGTGTTGATCCACGCGTCAAGTTTGTGAACGGTAATCTCCTATCTTCCAGGTCTTATTTATTTATTTAACCATTTATGCACACACATATAAACAGACAAGAAGAAAGGAACAGAAAAATACGTACATAGGTAATGCTTATTTCTACAGAAATCTCTTCCAGCACACCTGCGATAGGAGAGAAGATAACAGAGATGTAGACAACGCGTGTAATAACAGTACAAGGGAAAACATAAAATTACAACACATTACGAACATAAACTCTAATTTAAATATACACACATAATATGAGATTATACATACATACAAACATACATACATACATACTTGTAAAATAAATATCACCAAAATTTATAGAAATAAAATGTAATTTAATTAATCAATACATAAGCAATTATTATAAAGTGGAGAGATAGTGTTCTTTCACTCTCCTTTTGAATACTACTACAGTTTGGCAATCCCTAATGTCAGGCGGAAGTGAATTCCATAACCGGACCGCGTGCACAGTGAAGGAGTAGGAGTAGAAGTCAGTTGAGTGGGGAGGGGCCTTGAGAAGATTTCTAAGATGCGACCTGCAAGGTGCATCAAAAGGACGGGCGTAGGAGAAGCAATCCCGTAGATAGGATGGGGTTTTAGGGTTTTGAAGAATGTTAAATAGCAAACACAATATCCGAGAGTTTCTGCGAAGTCGAATAGGGAGCCACTTGAGGATCTTGCGAAAGTTAGAAACGTGATCGTATTTATTAAGGTTAAAAACAAAACGGATGCAGATATTTTGCAAACGCTATAGTTTATTTAAAAGCTCCTCGGTGGCATCCAAATAACAGGCATCAGCGTAGTCAATGATGGGCTGTATGAGAGTCTGAGCAAGGGAGATTTTGGTGTTCAAGGGCAGGAAACTCTGGAGGCATTTTAACGAAATTATTATTAATTATTATTATTTTTAATCTTACATTTAGAATTGTTTCCTTATTTCTTTACATTGTTCTCGCTTATAGAAACAACAAGAATAATGTACCCAGGATTATCTTGATTTAAAATAGAGTCCTTGGAGTTTGTTGCCCGTTCTTCTCCATAGAGATCTACGTTCGAAATTCTGACAATTCAAAAGTGCCTGCAAATAGTTTAAGTAATTGAAATAAATTCTTTAAGTTTGATTACACAAGTTCAACTACGTATCCTTTCTTTATTTTATTTAAATTTATTTCAGCCGCCGCTCTAGAATCTTTTAGCATCATCGGCCGTCTGTTCGGCGAGGAATGTCAAGTTTCCCTACGTAACCGAATCAGAAATGAAGAGATCCGTTGCCAATCATATTTCAATCAACATTCAATCTAGACCTGCACATTGCAAAAAAACGTAAGAAAAGGAGATAAGCCATATTGGACCCAAAATCCAAAGTACCGGCCAGCGAAAAAAATGTGTTACCCTGATCGGGGAAGACCTCCTTATAATTTTTTACTATTGCGTCAAATCTCTTTGAAACAAAAGAACTTTGGGTTTTGAGCCCAACATTGTATGAAACGTGACTGGTGTCCTTTAAATTTCGTGAGCCACCCTGGCGTTTCCCCCTTAATTTCGATTTAGAAAGTATTAAGAAACTGCAGACTTAGCATGACGCTTTATACTTCTACGAAGAATAGAAAAACTCTTTCTATAAAAAGTGACATTGCGTTTCTCCATTTCTGACATCGCACCGTAAAATCCTTCTAAAATCTGTCATTTTGTTTCTAACTATCTTGGTCTAGGTCTTTTTTATGTAGACTATTTCATATGAAAGTCTTCTATGCCAAATTGTCAAAACTGACAACTGACAGCTGTGACAGTGGCCGAAAATTTTCTACAGTACTGTCTACCGGAACGTCATTTTTGTCTATTCTTCCATCGATGAAACGGTGTTCGTGCTAAACATGCTGGCAAAGTCACATTGGCACTTCCAAGCTTTGGAGCCCAAAATTTCGCGCCCGAAAGAGGATCCTTTATTTATCAGCTGGCAATTTGTGGACTGCTGAAAAACTTAATGAGTAGCTGTAATGTACTAGTAGGTTACTTACCCCGGAACTTTTTGGGAGGATCAGTCAGGTCGCCCGCTTCCGGGCACACCACACATCTGTCATCTACCAACCTGTGGACAATAGTCAAGTATAAGTCAAGAACCCAAGAAGTAATAAAAAGACAGGACAGGTGCATGTCAGAAAGACCGCCCAAGATCCAGCAATCAGTGTAGGTCTGCCCGGCTTTGGCGGAACATCGCCGTATCCTCGTTGAGGTGACCGGCGGCGGCGATCTCTCGCGTCCGGCCCTGGTTCAGGCCATGGTACGGAGCGAAAGTGCATGGGTAGCCGTCACCTCCTTCTACGAAGTAGTAATGCTCGCGAAAAGGGAGGCGGCGCACGTGAGGGAGAGGCAGTATATGTACCGTCACGGCCCTAACAACCGCAGGAGACGCCCTGGGCGTCGGGAAGCCCAGGCTGATCCCCGGCCACGAGCGAGTAATGGGTAGCTCGCTGTCCGGTAAGGACCAAGCCCGCGTTGACGGCACGTTGTGTTCCACGCGCGCCTCAAAGAGATGTCAGCACCAATTGCTGGGGTCTGCAAGGGCCGATGGCTGCCAGGGGTTGCGGGTTGTTCGAAAGAGATACCGCGGCCCCTGGCACACAAGCAACTGAGGGAACACAGGTGAGTTTGGTGTTACACCTAGAGCGGAGAAGTTATTTGATGATTTCCCACCCTCAAAAAAAAAAAAAAAAACAAACGGTTCAGTAATAGTGTAAATGGTGTTACTTCTTAAATTTGTTTTCTCAAAACAGAAAAAACACACAAATCGTTTTTTTTTGTCCTTATTCACATTGTAGTGTTTTTTGGAAATCGGTTCCTTTTTTAAACGTTATTTCCCCGACAGTTCAATGTATTTCCGCCCGGGTACATGCTTATCCATGAGACACGCAGTTGTTTCCTTTCCTGTCTATGAAAAGCTCCTGCTCTTTGCGCTAACAATTATTAGTTTCACTATTGTCGATACATAAGTAGGTAGATGTCCAGCAAGTCCTCTTGTTAGCTTCTATCAAACTGGATTACTAGACGTATAAATTAATAGTGTTTAATATGTGGCGGTGAGACCAGCTATTGCTTTGACGATATTATTATCAATATCAAAATATCAACTTAGAAACAGCATTCCTTTCCAAAAAGCAGGCCATCAGATCATACACCTCTTGAAGGTCGCGGCGATGCAAATGTTTACCGCGTTCGGACTGACGTAAATACATCGCGGCGGGATTTTGTCACACACTGGATTTTCAACTCTCGGAAGAATCCAACAGAGTGCATTACAGGGCGTCAAAAAAAAACTGTGTTCGATTTTCAAAAAACTTCAACAAAAAAATCCCGACGCGATATTTCTACGTCCGTACGTGGATTCACGCATTTGTTTATTATATTGCTAACATAAACAACTTGTATTACTATAAAACGATGATACACACAATGTGTGGATAGCGCTGTGTGACACACTTATGAGACTTGCATAACTATGTAATAACTATGATATTGCATACATTATACCTGTGTGATGTGATGCTAAATTGGCAAAATATACCTACGCTAGTTAGACTCGCCCGAAAATGTAATAAACGTTCGACTATTGGTATTTCCGAAGCTCGGAGCTCGCGCGCTAGTAGTCAAATCTACTGCCCGTTTAGACAAGAATAGTATTTTCTATGATGACGAAGAGCACTAGTGACCCAGTGGGACTGTCAGGGTTCGGTGAAGGAAAACATCGTGAGGAAACCGGCATGTGTTAAAGACATCTGAAATCTACCAACCCGCACGGAACTCGCGTGATGGATTACGGGCCGGCCCACTCCCATCCAATGAGACCAAAGTTGAACCACATACCTAATCGCTAAACAGCATCTAACCACATCTGTTTCTCATCCGGCTTATCTCTGAGTTACCGGTTCCAGTTTTGCGGTTTCCGGCATAATGCTGTATGGAGAAACCCAAATAGTTTAACTCCACTGAGAGTTCTATTACTAACACTGACATATTTTGATTCTAGTACAAAGTCGGTTTGCAAAGTTTAATACATGTTTAGTGCTAGCGCAAACTGTGCTTCTTGTCGCTGCAACAAGTTGCAGAGCCGTCGTTTTCTTTTGAGTATTTGAAAGAGACGGTCGTGTTGTTCATGTTGTGAGTGAATTTGGAGCCTCTTGTTGCAGTTGCTTTAGTGCTTATCATGAAAAGGCGAAGGCCAAAATACGACTAATCCTTCGAAAATCCAACAGAGTGCATTCCAGTGCGTTGAAAAAACAAACTTCGGATATCAACCGTCGTCGCTAAGCAGTGCGCTGAAGATCCAGTACGCTAAAAAATCCCGTCGCGACTTTATTACGTCTGTGGGGACGTGGGGTTAAGTCCGGGTGCGAAGATGGACTTACTCTAATTGAATATTTGAAATTATTATGGAAAGAAAGAATAGGTACCGACACCCACGGGAACAAATCTGATGGTGCTATTCTTTACGTCCAACAACACACGGAACAACTAGTTTACATTATTAATGTCTAAGCAATCAGTAAGTGTGTTTGCTGTCTCAGGTGAAGGTTGGGTTAAAACGTTTACATATGGACCAATATCATATTCGTTTGCTTCTATTCTGGTCCACAGTGTCTCTCTTTCCTTCGTTGTCTTAGTACACTCTGGATACAGTTCATGAAACACAAAATACAATAACAAATTTAAAAAAACTGAAAATAAATAACTACAAGTGTGTGCCTCGAGCCAGTGTGGAACGTGCGATAGCTGAAAATGTCCCGGGCGGGACGCAACCACATGAAAAATTCAGCACAGCATAGGTGTACAGGACACTTGTCATCTTGTCATAATTTTTATGAGCTACTAGCTTGTGTCTGCTACTTCGTTCGCGTAAAAGTCGGAAGATACATTTTGTAAAAATCCTTCGGCTCCCGCAACCTAATTGCGTAACTTACGATTAATCATAATCTGATTAATTTATACAGTTCAACAATATTCATTGCGTTATTTACGTTGTTGAGCAGACACAGTTTCCGAACATAAGAAGCAATGGTTTGGCAATCTGTTTCAAAACTAAACAAATTATGATTATTCGTGAGTTACGCAATTAGGGTGCTGATCCCGACTCACCACATCGCGTCGATAGCGCTTTTGATTCGTTTTTTATTATTACTTGGCTCCTAAGTATCGTAGCGTGATGTTAAATAGCCTTCCTTAAGGTTTCGGTTATTAAATGCAAACAATTATTTTAAATACCACTGGTAGTTCCCGATATTAGCGAATTCAAAGAAAGTCCGCAGCTTTATTATATTATACAGGGTTGCTGAGACATCGAAGCAAACGAACTTTGGCCCCAAAGTTCGGCTGCGCGAACTCTGCTCGCTGACGCAGTCATAAGATCATCGAATGCACAAGTAACAGGGCATGCGGCGCAGGATGGTAGGTGAGCCATTGTCTGTGGAGACGTGCCGCATACGCACTTGAAATCTGAGCCGTCCGTGAACCCATCTGTGGGGATTGTCTTTCCTCCGGCTGACTTGGGTTCGAAGTCTATTTAGAGATTTACAAGTCGGCCACGGTAACGCGTGCCCAGACGGAAGCCTTTCAGATGGTTCGATAAAGTTATCAGGGGGTTTTTACAGCTCCCACCACAGGTTACATCTCGCTGTGGAAGCGTCGCTATTGTCTGGACTAGCTAGACCCACGCACCCTATAAACTTTTTCGACCCTATAGTCTCTGGGGCACTGTGACGCACTTGTGCATTGGGTGAGATCTGTCAGTCTGTAGTTTCGCCCTTTCAATACGGCTGGCAATGGTCCTGCGAACGTTTGGAGGCGCAATACCAGTCAGTGGATACAGCATTCATACTGGGGTCGGTTTAAGGCAGCCACTAATAATCGTCTCATTTAGAGCTGTATCCACAAGGTCAGCGTGGGCAGAACGGTTCCAGACTGGACAGACAATTTCACCAGCGGAAAAGCAGAGTGCCATTCCAGTTGTTCGCAAGACTTGGGGAGACACTCCCCATATGGTTGTTGTTAGGCGGCGTAGTAAGTTATTTTTTGCATAAACTTTCAGTTTAATATTTTGGCAGTTGTTTTTGTAGGTAAGTGACCGGTCCAGAGTAATGCCAAGGTATTTCGGGTAAGCACTGTGAGTAATTGGAACTAGTACCATGAATTCAGCACATTGGTAGACTTCTAGCTTCTATAAATTTTTCGACGGTCATCAAAACATATACAATGCCTCTTACCTACCTAAACGATCAAATTATGCAGGTTTAATGGATAAACACCAACAACCTCTTAAGAGGACATTGTACTCATCATTATGAAAAACTTTTACTATGGGACCAAACCTGAAATCGCGAAAAAAAATCAGCTGTTCCTTACATTTTGATGAGTTATACGAACATGAATGTAAGGAACAGCTAATTTTTTGTTCATAATGATGAGTACAATGACCTCTTAAGAGGTTGTTGGTGTTTATCCAATAACCCTGTATAATAACCGACGAAAAATTTCACCACATGGGTCCTTCAGAATGATGTACCGAATCCATAGTTTCATTGTTGTGTGTCGATATCTCTGCCATCCTGTATACTATAGATATTTAAAACTGTGCTGAAGAATCTTCACCTACTGCCTCAATTAATTGAATATACCATCACATCACCTGTCAAAACAGTTCGTCTATCGAAATAAAAAATATGGCCACATTGCCAGTGAAACCAGTATTTTTAATTGATCACCTTTTTATTACGTACAGTCACTAGACTTCGATGGTTTATTTTTTTTTCCAAATTTTTAACGTTGCGCGGTTAAATAGTTTACCAAAAAATTGCCTAATCCTCATAGGCATTTAAAGACATCCTAGTTAAGTTTCGGCCTGTATTTGGTGCTCGAATGATGGCAATAGGCTCGACCCCTGTATATAGGGTGACTGGGACAGCGATGCGCGTCGATGTCCCTGCCACCCTGTAGATTCATTCTGCCTAGCCTTCTCGCAACTATGTAGGGGTTGCATCAAAATCACAATTCCTGACTCTGGGCAGCTACTGAGAAGCCGTGACGGAAAGACCCAATAACATTTTGCCCGACCTTGGAATCGGACCCAGGTCCTCACGCTCAGTAGTAGCATTTGCGACCACTAATCCAACGAGGTAACATTATCTTGTCTGCATACCAAATCTCCGGTCGAGAGAAAATTAGAGATACCTATTCCTTTTCTCTACACATAATATCCATTACGTACAACAGTACCAATTCACTAAAATCTACGAATTAACAGTATATCCTATTTTACATAGCAGACTACTTCACCTAATAATTTACATACAACCAGTTAACTTGATTACCCCATTTGAAATGCTAGCTGAAAATAATGTAACACAGGTCCATCCCAAAGTTTATAGTCATGAATTATTCAGGAGAACGCTGAAACTACTTTAATAGTACCTACAAGTTACTGAAATACGCTATCCCATAGTAAGACATTATGATGTAGGTACAGTTGTATTTGAAGCGAACGTTCTTTTTTAAATAATGAGCTGAACTGAAACTGCCTTTGGCATAATAATCAGACTATAATATTCCCACTGCTGGGCACAGGCCCTCTCTCGTTGAGAGGGAGTGGGCTGTTATCTACCTCGCGGGCCTATAGCGGGTTGGTAGAGGACCTGTGAAGGTCTCCAAATTTTTTGGTTTCCTCACGATGATAGGTCAGTTTTAGTCGGTTGTATCCCTAGGCAACGAGCAGGAACTGGACTAAAAGACTTTAATTTTTAGTGGTACTTTGTTTCGTCACACATGATTTTGCGTCATCATAATCAGCCTATACTGTTCCCACTGCTGGGACACAAGCCTCGTCTCTTGTGACAGGGAGTGGGCCATAATCCACCACGCGGGCTCAGTGCGCGTTGGTAGATGTCACATGTCTTCGAATCTTTGATTTTAAGACATGCCGGTTTCTTCCCGATGTTTTCCTTCACCGTTTTGAGAGCAGTGGTGAATAAAATAATTTATACAAAGTAAAGCGCCTGCCTGGGATCGAACTCACGACCTTTTTTTTTTTTTTCTTGTTTTCGGGGGAAACCTTCAAAAGGCGCCCGGACTTTGGGGATAAGACCAAAGAAAAATGGGATTTTTACCTCACTAAAACCACCCCGGTGGTCATCTTTCACACATGGAAGGGGCATCGTTACCTCTCAAGAGACCGATCCGAAGCCCCTTCTGTGCAACGCCTATTGGGGCACATCTCTGGGTCGAACTCACGACCTACAACTCGTAATTCGAAGCCGATACCACTAGGCTACCACTGCTCAAATGGACTCCATCACTGCTGTTTGGGCGTAATGTGAACTTAAATCAATCTACCCCAACTGTCTTATGTAATTTTGACGTTCAAAAAGAGCTGACTCTCAGCCTAGTTTGAATAAATGACTTTTTGATTTTGATTTGATTTTGTTGGGGTGACGACCCGTGACGGCTGTCAATGATCCATGAATGACAGCCAGCACAAACGGCTTAACGTATTTTCCGAGGCACGAAGGGTCTTGGTATTTAAATATCGTCAGGGTCACCCATCCACGGACCAAGCGTAGCTTAACCTGATCGTTCGACCCGTCGGCTGTTATTAGTTAGCGAAGGTAAGGTAGCCCGCGAAATTGAAATTATCTTACGTTTTTTGGCAATTAGCAGGTATGTGGCAGGCTTGATTTGCGTCCGTAACGCGTAGTTATAGCATAATCAGCCTAAAATGTTCCCACTGCTGGGATACAGGCCTCCTCTCTCTGAGCGGGCAGTGATCCACCACGCGGGGCTCATTGCGAGTTGGTAGATGTCACATGTCTTAGAATTTTTGGTTCCAGGACATGCCGGTTTCCTCACGATGTTTTCCTTCACCGTTTTAAGAGCAGTAGTGATTAAATTATTTACACAAAGTAAGGCGTCTGCCTGGGTTCGAACTTACGACCTACGTGTAACCTCACCTAATTATATATTAACAAAATTACAATTATTAAAATCATCTACACAACCCTCTGAGCTCATGTAGTCCTATTGAATGATTTTCTAATGAAATTAGACTTCAAGCTCACTTTACCTAAGTTTTGACGGTGAGACTTTTAACTTAATAGACCGGCTGGTATTTATTTTTATCAACTTTTCCACAATAATCGAATGGATTGTTTACCTAGCGGTAATTTTATTGATGTCGAATAGAAATTGACGTCATTCCGTATTTTACAAGTCATTGCCACGGTCAAATTATAGTGCTCCTATTAATATATTAATCGATACGGTTCGTTATCGAGCAGTTCTAAATCGGGGGGCAACATAACATTACGCCTGTATGCCCCGAAGGGTAAGGTAGAGGTATACACCTCATATACATAATAGAGGGCGAGCCTATTGGCATCAACCGGGCACAAACCCAGGGCCTCATGCTCAGCACTAGCGCTTTGCAACCGCTACACCAACGAGGCAGTCGGGGGGGAAATACCTAATCGAATTTTACCTCAGGGAAATAAAGATCATTGAAGACAGAGATTAAAATAACCTTGACGAGCGGCGACATTCATTAGTTGTACATCTGTCGCTCCCTGGGTAGTCAGCCTCGCTACTGACTAGCTGACTGGAATAGCATGACATGAACGTTTTTCTTATTAAGAGCAGTGTAACGGTATGCTCGCGACTTACGAGCTGTATGTCGTAGGTTCAAACCCAGACAAGCGCTTTACTGTATACATTATTTTATCATCACTACTCTCAAAACGGTGATGGAAAATATCGTGAGGCCACCGGCATGTCTTTCCCAGGCTGATTCCCGGCCACCGTAGGCGTGGGCTTGCGGACGGCGAGTAATGGGTAGCTCGCTGTCCGGTAAGGACCAAGCCCGGGTCGACGGCGCGTTGTGTTCCACGCGCGCCTCAAACATATGTCAGCATCAATTGATGGGGTCCGCAACGGCCGATGCCTGCCAAGGGTGCGGGTTGTTCGAAACAGATACTGTGGCCCCTGGCACACAGGCAACTGAAGGAACACGGGTGAGTTTTAGTCAGTAAAAGTCTGACACGCACTCCTGTTCCACCCAGAGCGGGAGTAGTTATTTGACGATTTCCCACCCTCAAAAAGATTAAAAATGTGTTGTACTGATGATTTGAAATATTATAATTCTGTAAATATAAACTAATTACGGTCGTGAATCATATTTTAATCAACATCCAATGCTGGCACTGACCTACAAATTACAAAATACGTAAGAAAATGTGAGTTTCAAATGCTACTCTGTAACTGGTGGAGTCCGCAAGGGGCGATGCCTGCCAGGGGTGCGGGTTGTTCGAAAGAGATACCGTGGCCCCTGGCACACAGGCAACTGATGGAACACGGGTGAGTTTTAGTCAGAAAAAGTCTGACACGCCCTCCTGCTCCACCCAGAGCGGGACAAGTTATTTGAAGATTGCCCACCCAAAAATAAAAAAAAACCGGCATGTCTTTACAACCAAAAATTCAAAGACATGTGACAATTATCAAGCCGCACTAGGCCCACTGCCTCTTATGTGAGAAGGCCTGTGTCCCAGCAGTGGGAACATTATAGGCTGGATTATGATGAGCGTTTCTTATACTATAACGGCTGACCTAATAGAACCCTTTTCAGCCTGACAGCCGGGGTAGCGGCCATTAAAATTCAATGATAATCGATTGGGGACCCACAGTAACCCCGTTTTGTAACCCACAATACGTATTTTTTGGGCTAATTTCTATCCCTGAGAGAAATTGTTATTGTTCCCTTTTTTTTTCATAGTGCATAAATCATACCATAGTGAATCTTGGGGACCCTACAGCTGTAGGCGTATATTGGTTGATATAGCGATACGAAAACACATCTTAGATCTCACGTCGTAATCCTCACTATTGAGGGTCTTGAACATCTTCAGTGTGGCCTAGATCTAGAACTCTGGCAATCTCAGAAAGATAACCTGAACCTAGCGGTGGGTGAAAATGCCATGAAGTGGAAAAAGACACTTACCCTAAGGTACTGAGGAATCCTGATACAGTGCCTTCCGCGTGCAGGGAGACAATGTCCCCCAGGTGCAAGAAACTGTCTCCCATGTTGGCACTTTCTCCTTACCCCCACCATGCAACAACACCTGCGGAAGAAGGAAAGGTAGATTAAAAAAATGTAGCTTTGCTCTTATCATGCTTACGCCATTTGGCAAACGATTTGGTACATCATTACAAAAAACGAACAAACTAGCCCGAGCCAAAACTTTCAAGCAAGTTTTTGTATTTCGGACTAACAAAAGGAACAGTACTTCGATTTCTGTTAGGTACTTATTAAAAAAAAAACAGGTTCGATGGTTTCAACCATATCTAAAGAAAAACCTTTTGTATAATAAAGAAATCGATGTCTGCTGATGAAGATTTATACGTTTTGTCATCTTTAGATATTAATTGGCGATAAGCTGCCCAGTATCTGTTTCATATTTTCTCCCAACTCATTATTTTTGTTTTTACGTCATGTTTTACCTCAAATAACCGTATCTACTTCTTTTTTCCTCGTCTTTTGCGTCGTTCTTCTAGCCGGATGCAGCTAAATTAGTATTTTACATTGAGCGACTGCCTATATGACATCCAATTTTGTAAAGCAAGGAAGAATTTATCGCGCCCTAAATTCTGTCCAAATTAGTCTTGATCATTTTCTTGGTAGAGCATTCATACAGTAGGTAGTAATAGCATAACATCATTAAGGCGGTAGGGTAGCATTAAATCCACCTCTTTATAGACAGTAAGTATAACTATGTAGGGGCGAATACAATAACAAGACACCCGGGACGAAAGCCCCTGTTCCCTTAGATACAGCCACAAAACTTCTTTGAGGTGGGATTTGCATTGGAAACCGAGAAGCTTTTCCAGACAAATACGGCTTGTATTTGCCTGGGAAAGCTTCCCAGCTTTTCAGCTAGAAAGGCTTTGTGGCTTTCCTACCACATATGGATCGGCATTTTAAAGTCCGGAGGGGACCTTTTCGTTTCAAGAAAAATACAAACTTCTCGATGCGTTAGACATTTCAGAAATTGAGTTCGTTTAAAGGCAAATGTGATATCGTAATTGAATTAAGTAATTAAGGTTCATTAAATATTCTTTGTTCGTGAATTTGAACCCAGGCACTTTACTTTGTGTATTTAATTTCGTCACCACTCTTAAAACGGTGAAGGAAATCATCGTGAGGAAACCGCCATGTCCTAGATCCAATAATTCGG
Organism: Polymixis lichenea; assembly: GCA_949091785.1. Lineage (NCBI taxonomy): Eukaryota > Metazoa > Arthropoda > Insecta > Lepidoptera > Noctuidae > Polymixis > Polymixis lichenea. Next base: position 15,652,687 of record OX420956.1, read on the forward strand.
AGACATGTAACATCCACCAACCCTCACTGGGGCCACGTGAAGGATTATGGCAACTTCCTCTCACAGAGGCAGGCCTGTCCCAACAGTGAGAACACTATAGGCTTATTGTGTGTTAATGAAATAAAATTGTTAGTAGGACGTTATGTTTACGCCGTGTTTTTAACCGACATCATTATCTGCCTAGCCCTTTCCCAACCATGTTGGGGTCAGCTTCCAGTCTAACCGGATGCAGCCGAATACCAGTATTTTACATGGAGCGACTGTCTACCTGACCTCCACAACCCAGTAACTGGTTAATACCATACCAATTGGTTAGACTGGTTAGCAAACTTTCGGGCTTCTGACTGCCAAAGATCCACCAAAAAATGACAGCGGGGACCAACGGCTTCACGTGTTTTCCAAGGCTGGTAGGGGTCTTGGTATGTAAAGATGGTCACCCAACCACGGACCAAAAGACACAAGCGTAGCTTAACCTGATCAATCAAACCGTGTGCCTGTTATAACTTAGCCACAAGCCCCTCAACCAACACAACACACCAAATCAAATACTAACAGAATCAGGCTTCACTAGTTTTCACGTCAATATGGGTCCGAAATTAGAGCCTCTCAGGGCTCACACAAAGTTTGCTGAGCACATATATAGCTCGGGGCAGGGTGTGATGGCAAAAAATTGCCTTTGTTAGTGTTACACATATTTAGTTAGATAGGGGTGGAAAGTTTTCGCATTTTATCGGATGTTTTAGTTTCTGAAGCGTTTGTGTGGGAAGTTGGCATGGAAATATCGGTTTGCTACGAAAAAATATTCTACTAGCATTTTGACGAGACTTTGTGCTGTACACTCTCATCGCGATCGTTGATTATAAACGTAGTTTTCAGTCAGTGTATACAATAAATAAAATTGACGTGTCTGTTTATAATGTCAAAATAACAGCTTTGGACTAAATGCATATGAAAGTGTATACAGTACCTACTTATAACAAAAAAAAAACTATTTTTAATTTTTTTGCCTGTCTGCCTCCTTTTTTGTTCCGGCTAACCTGCGAAACGGCTTAACCAATTTTGACGGGGCTTTCACTGGCTAGCTGCGCATTCCAAAGCTTAGTAAGTACCTTCTTTTGTATCGAATAATCTGCTACTACCTAGATTCTTTATTGTTTCGCCACATCGTCTCGTACCGAAATAAACAATATTACCTACCAAACCAAAAGTTTCTCGCCAAGAAAATCGTGTTATAAGAAGCTTCACCGAGCTAAAGTCACGTAATATCTCCCTCGTATTAACCCACGAGGCGGATGTGTGAAGTACCGAAGTTATATGAACGTAGTGAAGGCTACTAAATCTTTATTAAACGTTTTCATAGGGAATTGATTGCTAAATCATGGCTGAATATTCTGAAAAAAGGAAAATCTATTCAAAAATTCGTCCAAGTACACTGCTATAAGGTAAACGTAAACGTTGCCATATTATTTTGTAGTAGTTTTAAGTTTTTAAATCCTGGCTGGGGCCTTAATTTATTGAGGTAGCCACAAGCAAGTCCGGTTAAACAGCCAACTACCTTCTAGGCTGACCTACCTGCGAGATGCCATTCCCAAAAAAAAAGCCATATGAAGTTAAAAATCGAATCAAAAAGTCAATAATTTATTCAAATAAGGTTGAGAATCTGCAATTTTTGAACGTCAAGTTACATAAGACAGTCCTCCAAAACGCCTGCCCTTCACCACTTCCTGGTGCTTTAGCTGGGAAGACTGGGAAGTGGCGCAACAAACTCAGCACCACAGCTATCTGTTAAGTTAGATAAGATCGTATAGGCACAGGACCCCAATTCTGTATCGTTATAATGATTCCCCGCGGAATCTTACTACGTTAAAACTACGTCGATATCGTTTTTTTTAGAAACCAATGTGACGGTAAGGAATCGAAATGTCATATTCTGTTCAAAGACATTTGTCGACATTAATTATACGATATTAGCAGAATTTGTGTGTGATTGACGTGGTTACGAGTAAGAAATCGTTAAGTGGTTATAGTGAATTCAGGCCCTGGCCAAAATTGTATGGAAATTAGTTTATAAATGAACCAGCGTGGTAATTTTGACAGTTCAACATCATTCATTGCGTTGTTTACGTTGTTTGAGCACACACATTTTTCGACCAATTGAAGCAATGGATTAGAAATATTCTCCGAAATTATTCAGATTGTGATTGATTTACGCAATTAGGGTGGTGACAAATGAATAAAGATATTGGATTACGTAATACATTTTTAAAGTACAAATCTACAGTCGTTTTATGGCCTAGTAAAGCCAGACCATTTACTTTTATGATGTGTCATCAAAATCTGATCGGACAGATAAAATGTAATGAATATGAGAAAATATTTTATTATAACAACAACCCGTAATCGATTCCGTCTATTATATCGAACAGTCAGAAGGCAAATTATAAGTAGACTAGTGTCCAACCGCGGCTTCGCCCTCGTGGAAGTCGGAAATTATCCCGCGGGAACTTATTACATACCGGGATAAAAAGTAACCTATGTAATCTAGGTCATATTATACCTGAGTGCCAAATTTCATCCAAATCCATTCCGTCGTTTTTGCGCGAAAGAGTAACAAACATCCATACATACAAACTTTCGCGTTTAATATTAGTAAGGATCAACTCAGCCAATCGCAGTCCACTGCTGGACATAGGTCTCTCCCAGGCTGCGCCACAAGCCCACAACACTCAGTCCTCGTATCCAGTCGGTACCATCTTCTTCACCGGCCCTCGGTCGTTTGACAAACATGATCAAAAAATCAAAATCAGAAGTCATTTATTCAAACTAGGCTGAGAGTCAGCACTTTTTGAACGTTAAAAATTACATAAGACAGTCCCCCCAAAAAGCCCACCCTTCACCACTTCCTAGTGCTTTAGCTGGGAAGAAGAAGTGGCGCAACAAACTCCCCAGCAGCACAGCTGTCTGTTATCATCTGTGCATGGCCAGCTTACTGCCATTTCAGCTTGCTTACACTGTAAGCACTTTTCCGGATAACTTCATTTCTAATTTCATCTTACAAAGAAATTCCGAGCATAGGCCTCCTCTCTATGAAAAGGAGTGGGCGGGTTGGTGGATGACACATGTCTTCGAAAGGACTATCCGGTTTCCGCACAATGTTTTCCTTCACCGTTTAAGAGCAGTGGTGATGAAATTAAATACAAAAAGGTATGTGCCCGCCTGGGTTCAAACTCACGACTTACAACTTGTAAGTCGGGCGGTAAGCGACCTTAGTATTATTCACATAGAAGTGGTAATGTTTATTCGTCGTTTATTTTGTGTGCTTTCACGCTTCATTCGCCCCTCATAAAAATTTCCACACAGTTAGTTGTGACATGGACATAAGTTCCTCGTCTTCAAGACAAAAGCTAAATGCAAAAGCTGGTTTAGCCATAATCATAAAGATCAAACGGTAGTCGCACATCGTAAAACTACAGAGTCACAGACTAGCCGTATCATAGGCGAAGAGCTCTTTGCTAACGTTATTAGGTGCGAATATTTTCAGGGAGGATCATTTTCGTCGTCGAGTCATTCATTTATTTAAATTAAGATGGATAACAGTATCTCACTATTTTTTGGGCATAGTAGGTTTCCCACTTCCTAGTCCTAATCACTACATAGTATAAAACAAAGTCGCTTTCTCTGTCCCTATATCCTATGTATGCTTAAATCTTTAAAACTACGCAACGGATTTTGATGCGGGTTTTTTTAATAGATAGAGTGATTCAAGAGGAAGGTTTATATGTATAATACACCGACCTCCACGCGGGCGAAGCCGCTGGCAAAAGCTAGTAATATTATAAATGAGAAAGTTTGTGAGTATGGATGTATGGATGTTTATTACTCTTTCACGCAAAAACGGCTGAACGGATTTGAATGAAATTTAGCACACAGATAGTTTGTAACCTGGAATAACACATAGGTTACTTTTTATCGCGATAGTACGTTTCCGTAGGATAGTTTTCGACCTCGACGCGGCGAAGCCGCTGGCTAAAGCTAGTTTGAAATAAAGATTAACACAAGCTCACAATGTAATCCCAAAGCATGCTGGACCACCACCTACAACACCGAACGACATAAAATTTTAGTCTGGAATTTAATAAAGTAATGATTTAAAATAGCAAGATCGAGGTCAAGAGTCTGACACTACTGGAAACGAAACCAATACAAAAAGATTCGATTCAAACGCGATTATATCCGGACTAACGCAGCTGTTTCATTTCAACACACGAGTAATGATTGATGGGCCTGAAACTGCTGAAAAAAATGACAGAGTAAAAAACAGACCACGCTCATACATCAAACACCACCGCAGAATTCGCGAAACAGACATCTGATACGAAAACATTTAAATGCAACAGTTCCCCAAAGTCTACGACAGCTAACAGTTTGTTTGTATGAAGAGCTATCCGTTCGCAAGGCATGGTAAATGTTACGGCTACGTGTTGATCATCAACACAATTTGGGTTAGAAATATTCTAATCTAGACTGTCTAAGTCCACACGGACGTAATAAAATCGCGGCGGGAATTATTCGCGCAATGGATTTTCAACTCACCGTGTTAAACCGAGAATTCAGAATCCAACAAAGTGTATACCAGCGCGTCAAGAAAACACTCTTGTATTTTCAATGCTAAGCAGAGCGCTCATAAGAGTTGAAAATCGAACAGAGTGTATTGCGACGCGCTAGAATGCACTCTGTTCGATTTTCAACCTTCGGCGCTATGAGCAGTGCATTGAAGATTCAGTGTACAAAAAAATCTCGCTGCGATTTTATTACGTCGACGTCGGTGTGGACGGTAGGTTTTGAGCACTCTGCTTAGCATTGAGAGTTGAAAATCCAACAAAGCGTTGTCTGGGATTGTTCGCACTGTTCAATTCTAAATGCTCGGCTCAATACAGAGAATTGAAAATCCAGTGCGCGAAAAAAAATCGTATCTTAATAAAATCGCCCGGGCGAACCTGGGCTTAGTCTGTCTCATAAAGTTTGATATGATTTTGAAAAATGTGTGTAAATATTGTATGATGTTGTTTATGACGAGAGTGAGCTCAGAAACTTCCTTTATGATATGAGGTGAGATGGTAATATTCAGTTTAAAACGGTGTTCATTTTCATCTAATTAATAGTGTTTGCAAAGAAGATAGTTTATTTTGTAAACAAAACCCGCTTTCGCATCACTTTATTCCCAGTCTGCTGAGAGATACTTAGCATAGGATTGTAACATATCAAATTCACAAATGAAATATTTTCTATCTATGAAATCAAAATAGGTCCGTCCCTAATTATTTGGGACGAGGAAATTAAATTTTAACTTACATAAGCCTTTTAGTTAGAACCCTTTACACGCCCACTAGGTGCTGAAAATAGGCCTCACTTTAGTAAGACCGGACAAACCATAAAGTCGTTAGAGATAATGACCTCGTTTGGCAAACAAATTAGTGACCGCAGATTACTGTTTTAGGTGTAGGAGGATCCTAACGCCAATTTTCTTGAGAAAATCCTATTATGAAAAGAAAAATTGTAGAAACCTAGTTTAATTACTAATTATTTGCGGCTTTTCTCCTCGACATTGCTATATGATTGTTAGTAGGTAATTTAGGCATGAAGCACAAATGTTGTATAATTTATTTTTAAACTAGCTTTTGTCCATCAGCTTCGCCCGCGTGGAGGTCGAAGACTGTTCCACGGAAACGTACTACTGTGATAAAAGGTATCTTCCACATCGAAATCCGTTCAGCTCTTTTTGGGTGATTGAGGAAGAAACATTCAAACTTCTACACTTCTCTACATCGTCATCTACGTTGTCACTCCCTTTCTAACTGTGTGCCAAATAAATAAAAAGGCCTAACTAACTACAGCTAAGATGAAATTCCACAACGGAATTTACTGAGAAACTTGGGATAAAGGGGGAAGCTGTTATGTCATCAAATCTGTGCAATTTGCTCAGATTGCAGCACGTAAATACATATGGCCATGGTCAGGCATGATATAACGGGATGTGCTCCAATTAAATAATTGCACTAGTCCAGTATACCAGTACCCAGGGTCGTGGAGGTAAGCTATATCTGATAAGTAAGAGGGACAACAACGTAGGTACATATGTACATAAAATAAAAAACTGACTGACTGACAAATCAACGCACAGCCTACTAGGTTTTAGGAACGTGAAATTTTGTACGCGGCTTTTATATTGTAGGAGAGCACCAAGAGATTTTTGGAAATCCGACCTATGAAAAGGGGCATTTTGTTTGTGTACGAAAAATCTTATTTCTTGAGTGAAAACAATCATAAATACCACAGACTACAAAGTTTGTGGTTATGGCGTTATAACAAATTCCTACCCCCAGATATTTTGAACACACACATGTATACAATTTGTTGGTTCATTTATGTATTCGATCGACCCGTGTGGCTGTTATTATTTAGCCACGAGCTCCTTGGATGCTGTTACTGCTCCCACGCAATCTGCTTAGCAGTGAGGCTGTCTTTTTACGCCAGGTGGCATCAAAGCCGTCTGTGCGCGACTCGGCGAACACACACTCACACTTTAACAAAAACAATATATTTGTTTGAGTATAATTTAGTTCAGAGTGAAATTGGAGCTGAGGACAATCAAATTAGCTGTTTAAGACTAAGAATAAACTCAGGGAATTTATCTAGATGGGAATCCGTGTTCCAATTCTGTTAAATTGGCAATTTGAGAAAATTAGGAGCTACATTTTCAGAGAATTAACCATTTCCGAAATGGTAAGTAATTTAAGATTCTGAAGTTTCAATTAAGCCGGCAACCATATTACAAACTGATTTTTAGTGGGGACTCGTGGCTAAGCAATAACAGCCGCACAGGTTAAGCTAAACTTGCCGCGGTTGGTCCGAGGATGGGATCAAACTTTACATACCGAAGCCCCTCCGTGCCTCGGAAAGCACATTAAAGCCGTAGGTTCCGGCTGTCAGTGGTTTATCTTTGACAGTCATTACGGGACGTCAGGAACTCGAACGTGTGACAACCAGTCTTACCAAGGGGTATCGTATTACCCAGTTACTGGGTTGTGAAGGTCAGATATGCAGTCGCTCCATGTAAAATACTAGTGTTTATTTATTTACTTAAAGGTTCACCCACAGCACATACATAATTACATACAAAAATTAAATCATACGGTTATATTCTAATATATGTATATGCCAGTTACAGGTAAACACAACATTGACAACAGAAGACGCCAGATTACCGCTTATCTGCTAACTTCAGTCTAGGTGTACAATTGTTTATGAAAGCAATTTTTAATAAAAACATGCTCATATAGTATAAACGAATTTTTAAGAGATAAATTATAAAGAATCCTATGTCATAATCAGTTATCCACAAGTAATTTTGTTGAATTTACACATAAAAGTATATAATTACGGTATAAACAATAAAATAATTACAATTGAATTTTTATAAATGACATCAACAATAAAAAAAAACAAAACTACATGTAAGTTACATTGCCCTCAATAGCATTTCGACCAATAACTTAAACTAACAATATAGTCATGGTTAATACCTTAAAACTAAAAATAATAACAATAAAAAAATAAAATTAGCTTCAGATTGATATAATTATTTAAAACTAATATTTATAATGTATGATTAGATCGATAAATTAGAATTAACAAAATAAAATAAAATAATAATCTAAATTAAATTCAAAATTAAGAGCTCATGATTTTCTCAGTAAAATTACGGTGCTTCTACAGCATATATATAGCTTGTAGGTATACAGAACCCCAAATTGTGGTATTATTGGATTTAGTTTAGATGTAAGTTTAGCTACTTATTTAAAGCTTCCTCTCTCCTACTATTTTTGCTGTGCCCGACAGGGTCCATAATGATCACTATTTTTTAATTTACCACCTAAGTACACATTGTGGAATGCAAATAAAATTTGAGTATTGAGTATTGAAAATGAGAAACAAAAGAAAAAACAAAGCTTATAAAATAAAATAAAATGATGAAAATGAAATGATGATTCAGTTGCATCCGGTTAGAATGGAAGCTTACCTCAACATAGGAAAAGGTTAGGCTAGATGGTGACTCTTGGACAACTAAACCCTTTACTAGAATTGCCATCATGACCAATATCAGTGCGCTAGCCATATAACCCTTATAAATGAATCCATTACTTCCTCAATGAAATAAATCAAGTTCAGTAATACTTATTATTAGAAAATTGGTCTAAATGCGTAATACGTGAACGCTATTGACCATCAAACTATCATCACTTTAGATTTTTACGATACTAACGACCAATAAACCCAATATAAGCCAAATGTAATTGAAATGTACCGTTGGAAAAATCTCAGTTTGGTTGAATTGGAATTCTGCCCAATCGTTGATAGGTTTTGATCGCATATTTTGGGAGCTGATCACGGATATTTAAAAAGTTTATTGCAGATCTTGATCATGTCTACTCTGCAGTAGCGAGTAGTGGAATTATTGTCAGGGTTAACCATTCCGAAAAAAAAAAATCAGTCACCGCGTGATGCCAACATGGGTGTACTTATAGTTTCTTCAGAAGCTAAGGCCCCACTTTCACTGATTTTCTGTTGGAATCATTTTTTTTTGTACAGGCATTTTTTCAGTGATATACGAGTAAAACTTCAATCAAACATTATGAGAACAAAAAATTTGGCGACATGGTAAAATCCACCGACTCTAGATGGTGCGGGTTGTTCGAAAGAGATACCGTGACCCCTGGCACACAGGCAACTAAGGGAACACGGGTGGGTTTTAGTCAGTAAAAGTCTGACACGCCCTCCTGCTCCACCCAGAGCGGGAGAAATTATTTGATGATTTGCCACACTAAAAAAAAAAAAAAATCCCGCGTGGTGGATGACGGCCCACTCCCTCTAACAGAGAAGCCTGTGCCTCAGACCCAACAGTGGAAACGTAGGAAAATACTTATCCAAGATCCGGCAGACAAAATGAGATGTGAGAAGACCACGTCTTGCTGTACAGCTGGAGAGAAGTCTGAAGATTTGAAGAACCAAGACATTAAAAAACGAGTTATAAGAACTTAGCAGTTGAATTTAAATTCATAGGTTACATACACGCCATTTTAATTTCCAATAGATAACTAAGCTCGACCCCTATTACATGGGACTTCATAACCGTTGACATGTGGGTGTACTATAACGTCTGCCGAAGCCTCCGGGGAATGCAGGATGTTATGTTTTTGTAAAGATAAGCAAAATCTATTGCATATATTATGTATACGGGATAATTTTTTATCCAGTGCGCAAACTGTAACCATGAATTCAGCATATCATTCTAGACCCCTAGCGTAGAAATCTTTCGTCGGTTATACAAAAAAGAATCTACTGTTCCATACATTTTGACCACGTAGGTATTGCACTTTTCTATGAAACAGGTGATTTTTTTTGCATAACCGACGTAAAATTAAGCTAGAGTAAACTAGAATGATATGCTGAATTCATGGTTACAGTTTGCGCACTGGTTAAAAGTTTACCCTGTATAGCATACTAGCTTTTGCCTTTTGATGACGGTTATCGCCTAAAAAAGTAGCCTATGTCCTTCTAAATATCTCAGGCTTGATCTCTGCCAAATTCCATAACGGTTCAGCGGTTTAGGCGTGAAAGCGTAACAGATAGACAGACAGAGTTACTTTCGCATTTATAATAGTAGTAGCGAAGTAGGGATTATAGCAGTGGTGGCCTAGTGGTGTCGGCCCGACATACGAGTCGTGAGTACGGTCGTGAGTTCGAACCCAAGCAGGCGTTTTACTTTGTGTATTTAATTTCATCACCACTGCTCTTAAAACGGTGATGGGAAACATCGTGAGGAAACCGGCATGTCTTAAAAACAAAGATAAGAAGACATGTGACATCTACCAACCCGCACTGGGCCCGCGTGTCGGATTATGGCCCACTGCCTATCACAAGAGACGAGGCTTGTGTCCCAGCTGTGGGAACAGTATAGGCTGATTATGATGAAGCAAAATCTTGTGTGACGAAACAAAGTACCACTATAAAATAAAGTATTTTAGTCCAGTCCCTGCTCGTTGCCAAGGGATACAACCGACTCAAATTCCACAAACTTTTTGTACGCCGCCAACGTTTTCCCTGACAGTTATTAACGATCTTGTAAAATAGAAGGTTTTTAACAAAAAATAAAAGCCTTTTATCCAAGACCATAACTTTAATCCACTTTTATAAAAGAAAGAGTTTTTGCCCACAGCCATTTACTTGGTTTAAACTTACATAGCATAATATCACGCCTGTATACATTAATGCTCGGTTCCTACAAAGAAAAACGAGTCGTTTTGCTTACCAACACTTACATTTTTAACAAGCTTTTATTAGCTTCACCGGTATGTTTGGAAGCATGTTTGTTTGTTTGTAACCGACTCCTTTGGACTTGTTTTTGACCCACTTCAAACGGTCGAATTTCATTTAAACTTTGTACACTTATGGAGGACCGATGACAATTCAAAAATTCCAAAAAAATAAAACTGAAAATCACGTTTTTGTAGTTAGCAGAACTAAAAAATAGAAAATAAAAAATAGTTTAAAGAATTAGAAAATAATGTAATTCTATTAAAACGCATGGGGTGCTTGATATTAATTGATTATAAAAATACCTCAAAAAGCACTATTGCGAAACTGGTGGGCATATAAATAGATTCGTAAGCTTATTTTACCTGTGAGAGCTACTTCCCTACTACGGGTCTACTATGGAAAGCTATGAGGTCTTTGCTTCATTACTGGTATCTTACAGGAATCCTTACTAATAAACGCGAAAGTTTGTATGTACGGAACTATGGATGTATGAATGTTTGTTACTCTTTCACGCATAAACGGCTGAACGGTTTTGGATGAAATTTGGCACACGGATAGATTATAACCTAGATTAACACATAAGATACTTCTTATCACGATAGTACGTTCCCGCGGGATAATTTCCGACTTCGAGTCGCGGGCGGAAGCTAGTCGCCCATAAAAGGGTTAAGGCAGCGGTGTTAGTGCACCCACATTTCACCAATCAAGTATGTGTAATAGGAGAGCCTATTGCCATCAACCGAGCCCAAATCCAGACTCCGGGCTGCTACTGAGAAATTCCAGATGGAAAAACCCAATAACACTTTGCCCGAACTGGGAACCGACCCAGGACCTCATGCTCAGCAGTAGCGCTGGCGACCACTAGACCAACGAAACTATTGCCACTGTTATTTCAATAAAGCTCTTTTCTAAGAGCTTTTTTCTCAGATCCGTCTGCTGGTATTATTCCTTTGCTTGCTAAGCCGTGAAGCATATATGGAGGTTTTCACTATAAAAGCTTGGATAAAAGCTCGTCGAGAAGGTTGCGTAGATATAGCTTTTATATCTACTGCTTATGGTTGGGGGAAAATTCTACGGATACCAAAGCTTTACAATCAAAGCTAAACAAAACAAATCAATATATCGTGGACACGGACCATAGACAATTTTTGCAATACTTGCGATTATGGAATGGCTTTTGGGTCCATTTTCACGAAAAGATGGGGCAAACAAGCTGTGACTTGTTCTCATAAAAATGTTTTCCAAACTGATGTCATTAAAAAGACATTAATATGCCAACGTATACATACAACAGTGGCGAAGGGTGTATATTAAAAAAATACTCTGCTTCGTCCCTTATCAAAAATGTCCTTAGTAAATTGTTTACAAATTTTTTAACCAACTTCCCTCGAAAATTTCACTCTTACTTTCTAAGTACGACATACGTATACATCTCATTCTCCTGCCCTTATCGCAATTTATTTAGGGTCGGTGCGACATGCCATTGTATTTTCCTTTATACTCTCTATTAAACGTCATCTCGGTAGTCACACCCTTTCTAACCATATCATCATTCACACAGTCCATCCATCATTTCTTTGGACTTCCCCTACTCTTAAAGCCATCGACATTCATACTCACTCCATTTTCCAGATTCCTCCGTATCACATGCCGATACCATTGTATCCGATTTCCACACAACTTTTCTGTAACCGGTGCCACTTTCAGACTTCCTCTTATGTACCCATTTCGTATTTTATACATTCGTGTAACAAACAGGACACATCCCTACATATATTTATTACTACCTTTTGCCAGCGGCTCCGCCCGCGCGGATGTCGAAAATTATCCTACGGGATCGTATTACCGGGATAAAAAAGTATCCTATGTGTTAATCAATCTATGTACCAAATTTCATCCAAATCCGTTCAGCCGTTGTTGTGTGATTGAATAACAAATATACAAACATACCAAAATCCTACCAATCCTATTAGTAGGATAACATAGATGAACCAGCCAGCCAAGCAGGACGACCTACAGAAGATCGCAACGACGATGAAACTAGCACAAACCAGGGAAGCATAGCAGGAGGCCTATGCTCAGCAGAGTGTGAAACAAAGCTGCCAGTGATGACAATGAACCAAGTACCCCTTTAAAAAACTGTCAACCCTAGCGACAGGTAATATAAGATACGGTACGTAGGCAGAACTGATTAAGTCTTTGATAAAACACAAAGCCCAAGACGCTATCAGTGATTGTGAACTTAATACAAGTCTTCACAACTTTGCTTTTATCTATAGCCTGACCTCGTTTGCTTTCATATTTTTCTTTTAAGCTTCCATTTTACTAGCTTTACGAAGAGAAAAGTTTTGTACGGGAGCGTTTAAACTTTTAAAGTGGAGACGAGTAGACAAGTATGACAAGATTGATGACCGTTTTGTTCTGGATTTTGTTAGTATAGTTAAATCCTCGATGTAAGATTTTGATAAGCAACGCTAAAGAGATACTACGCTTTGCCTAAATCGCCCAAGCCAATGCTTTGGTACAATTGACAGTCTTACAACAATTCTTGGTAGGGTTGTTAATAGACAGGAGCACTTTAATATATTTATGTAGTAGCTTTTGCCCGCGGCTCCGCCTGCGTGGATGTTGGTGATCGCGTTAAAATGTAGCCTGTGTCCTTTTCCATATCCCAGGCTACATCTCTGCCAAATTTCATGACGATCGATTCAGTGGTTTAGGCGTGAAAGCGTAACAATAGACATAGTTTCGCATTAATTGTAATATTAGTACGGATTAGTGGGGCACAGAGTGAGGGTGCTCAACTTCCTTCCAATTATGATGGAGCTTACTTAACACCCTGTGAAGAAGGTGACAAGAAAGTGGCAAAGTTGGGACAGATTAAACTTTTAAAGTGGAGATGAGTTACGATGAGTATGACAAGATTGATGACCGTATCGTACTGGATTTTCTTGGTTTTATTATATTGTACTTATTGTGAATCACAAATCTAGAAATTAATTGATTTTAGTTATAAGAATGACATTTGTACTCCATTATATTGTGGTAGAATGTACAGAAAGTATAAAAATACTAACAACTATGAAAAACTACATTCTCACAAATAAAAAAATTCTAATTCTGAACATCAGGAAGATTTACCACATGCTATATCATACCAACAAAGAGTCCGACAAAAATAGTCAAACAGAAAGATATCTAATTTACAAAAGAAAATTAAGGATAGAAGCAGAGCGGTCGCAGTGGTTACATACAAAGTCAAGGGCCAATAAGAACCACGTCACAGTAAAAGGAGAGCGGCCCCGACCCGCTTTCTACGTAGCAGAGGCAATATGGTTTCAGTCAGTTTCAGTCCGATGGATCGATAACATCCAAATGTCAGGGGAACTGTAAGATAAGGCATTCGATATTAAATCGTAATAACTAAAGATAATGATGTTGGTACAGATAATGTGGAATGTTGATTAGAGTTTAGTATTTGGGAAGAGTGTTTGTATAGTGATGATGGACCTGCAACACATAATCATTTACAATGCAAATGGCGGGATATACAGTGAAAAATGTGACGAGTTGCAAGACAACCTATCAAACTGTTTCACAGCAATGTTGCTTACGATGACAAAAATAAGAATGGTGAAATAAACATCCCCAATAGAACTCTTTAAAAAAGCCTAGGTATCACTATCAACCTAAAGGGGTATAGCCCTTTAGGTTAGTAGTGATATACCCCTTTAGGAAAGGGGTACACCCCTTTACGTTCGGCGTGAGCATTGAAGTGCATTGAAATTTATAAAAGAATTAAAAACCAGGTTTAAAGTATATGTTGTTCCTGCCAGGGGTGCGGGTTGTTCGAAAGAGATACCGCGGCCCCCTTGCACACAGGCAACTGGCCCACACGGGTGGGTTTTAGTCAGTAAAAGTCTGAGACGCCTTTCCGCTCCACCCAGAGCGCGAGAAGTTATTTGATGATTTCCCAATAGAAAAAAAAGTGTATGTTGTTTGTAGTACACAAACAAGGAAGAAAATGTAGTGAGGAAAATTTTTAGTATTCATGGATGGCCATAACAGTAGGAGAAGAATAAGGAAACCATGGATGGAGTGTGAAAGATGATATATCGCTAGAAAAGGGGCTCACTACTGAGATGATGACTTCATAGACAGAGAAGACATGTTGCGCCGACCCCGAATAAATTAGAAAAAGGGCAAGAGAATGATGTTGTTTGTATTTTGCAAACAACCCCTTAAACCTGTTAAGAAATAATACATATTCATTTCCCTTTTCTAAATAAATATTGATTCAATAAACCATCAAAATCCTTACGACGACGCAGATTCGTCGTCTCCCGTCTTACTGGATTTTGTGAATCCTTCTTGATTGATTCAATAAATTATTCTATTTGCTTTTCGTGAGGAAGGGTAAATTATTTAGTGATGGCACTCTAAGCCATATATTTGGTTATAGTGAGATAGGGTTACATTATATTGTAACTGAAGGCTGTAACGGTAACTATAGTGAAGGTATAAAGAAGTATGGAAGAAAAAGACAAGTAGCGCCAACTCCAAATAAATTGTCATACTGGCAGCAGTATGATATGAGCAAAGTTAAACCGCGTGGTAAGTGTCCTTGATTTTGTTATGAACCTACTTGCAGGGCCGGTGCGGGTTGTTCGAAAGAGATACAACTGGCAACGGGCAACCGAGGGAACACGGGTGGGTTTTAGTCAGTAAAAGTCTGACACGCCCTCCTGCTCCTCCTAGAGCGGGAGAAGTTATTTGATGATATCTCACCCAAAAAAAGAAAAAACCTACTTGCAGGGTAGATGGAAAACAGAACACTCTGAGCAGACAAATTACAAAGTTGATGACTGGCTGTCTGCATTTGAGCCTTTTTTGTAAATTTTGACAAGTAAGAAGTCCCGGGGAGTAGGGGTGGCCAAGTGGTAATGGCCGCGACTCATGAGTTGTAGATCTTAGGTTCAAACACTAACAGGCGCTTCGTCTTCGTGTAAATTATTTCATCACCACTGCTCAGAAAACGGTGAAGAAAAACATAGCGAGTGAGGAAAGTGACATGCCTTATTACAACCAAAAATTTACATCTACCAACCCTCACTGGACCCGCATGTAGGTGTATTTTGGCCCACTCCCTCTAATCGAGAGGAGGCCTGTGTCCTAGCAGTAGGAACTTTATTATGGGCTGATTATTAAGAAGTCCTCAGTACTCCCCAGTACCTTGAGATGGTCGAGAAGTTTACCTGCTTTTTTACAAGTAACCTAGTTACACCGAATACATGCAGTATTGTCTCTGTTTCCTCAAAACCCATCAAAAGTTGCAGAGAAAAGTTGAGATTGTCTCACCCTATATAAATTTCTACATTTATATTTGTTACTCGTATAGTGTGCGTAATAAAGAATATTCAGTTCTAGTTCTCAAAAAAATTGGAGACTTATATTGTACCTATCTCTAAACCTTACATACTATTAAATTACTAAATCGGAGTGGTTAAGAACTGGTTTGATCGGTTTGGGGTGGCGGTTAACCCTGACAAATGTCAGACTATCATTCTAGGGAGCCCCCACAGTATAAGGAAGTTGAATAACTTAACTGTGCCACCTGTAACGTTCGACAGCTCAGTCATCCCGTTTAGCTCCGATGTTAAGGATCTTGGCCTACATGTCGACACTTGTCTTGACTGGCGAAAGCAGGTCACGACTGTTAGTCAAAAAGTCACCGGAACGTTGCGGTCGCTCTATCGGTTGAAAAACCTTCTCTCATCATACATAAAGGCAATGATTGTACAGTCCCTAATCTTTCCCATAATTGACTATGGCGATGT
Organism: Polymixis lichenea; assembly: GCA_949091785.1. NCBI lineage: Eukaryota > Metazoa > Arthropoda > Insecta > Lepidoptera > Noctuidae > Polymixis > Polymixis lichenea. Next base: position 15,668,901 of record OX420956.1, read on the forward strand.
GTGTTACTATGACCTGAATGCAGATCTCCTCAATAAACTTGACCGGCTTCTAAATAACTGCATTCGATTCGTTTTCAATCTTCGTAAGTATGATCATGTGTCCGCGCACCGGTTGCTTTTAAAATGGCTACCCATCCGTCAGCGCAGATAGTTGCGAGGTCTGTCAATGTTGTTCTCTATACTTGAAAAACCCACTTCTCCTTCTTATCTGACTTCCCAGGTTCAATACTTGTGCTCTGTGCATAGTAAAAATCTTCGTTCCATCAATAATCGTCTTCTACGATGTCCCTCTCACCGCTCTGGTTTCATCAAATCATTCGTAAGAAATTGGCAGAATCATCCCAGCGCTGACTTACTGGATTCGTTTTCTCCTCTACCTATCGTTATTTCTCAAGACAAAGTTTTATTTTCGTTATATAAATGTATGTATGTATCTATGTATTGGTATATATTATTTTTCGAGTAACCTATCCCTTATGTTGCACCTGCAATGTTTTCTCTCTGCATCACCCTAAGGTTGACTGGTAGAAAATGCCTAAGGCATTAAGTCCGCCTTTGTACAGTATTTTTTACTTGTGCATTAAGTTTTAATAAATAAATAAATAAATCTGAAACAATTTAAAACAGACAGGCATTAAAAATAGCACAGTTACAAATGATTTACTCTACGATTAAAGTGGTTGATAACTTTTTGCCGCTTCTTCGCCCACGTAGTGAAGATGAAAAGAACGCAATGCTATTCATACGTAGCTCTACTGTTTAGTTTGTATTGCTAAAGATTTCTTTAGAATTTCTTACGTATTGAAAAATATTGATACAAGATTTTTGGAACGAAGTTCTTTGCCGCAGCTATAGGAGTAAAATTGTAGATATCGTCCCGTAACGAAACGTCCATCCGACTTTTTGTTAGATTTAATAGAAAGATACAGAGAGAGATAGTGAGATAGTTTTCATGGGTCCTCCAATTCGACACGTTTTATTTAACGTGGTTTACAAAGCAAGACGTCGATTTATACATGCTAGTTATTGTTTATCCCAAAATCTCTCTTGTTACTACGGAATTAGTCCTGAAATTGTGAATAAAATATCAGCTGTCCCATTTATTTGTGTTCCCATAAATCGACAGTCCATCGACCACTGATCGATGTGGCGGCCCTTATGGAAGGACTATGTCCAGAAGTGGACGTCTTTCGACTGGAAGGATGATAAAATCGATAGTGTCGATTGGTTTAGGGCATGTAGGTATAGGATAAACAAAAGCCAAGGTTGTAATGGTAAAATAGAGAAGTTTGTTGAACGCCGACCTTGTAAATGAATAATTAGTGTAAATCCACAAAAGGAAGGAATAAAATTCATACATGATATGAAGTTGATCCTCTATTACTTACAGAAGCAAGTTTGAAAGGAATTAAAAATCCTTATCTACTGTTAGATGATACTCTCGGTACAATGTTTGTTTTTCTTAAAAGCGACGCGCGTGTAGAAGAGGCAGTATAAAACTATAGGGTTAGTACTGATTCCCCTCTTTCTTGTTTCCCCCCGAAAGTACTAATGAAAATATACTATATACTAGCTTATGCCCGCGGCAGCGTGGATGTCGGTTATCGCGTCAAAAAGTAGCCTATGTCCTTCTAAATATCTCAGGCTTTATCTCTGCCAAATTTCATAACGATCGGTTCAGCGGTTTAGGCATGAAAGCGTAACTGACAGACAGAGTTGCTTTCGCATTTATAATATTAGTAGAGATTACACTCATGATCCCATTCGAAATTTTAAAAATTAAGTACAAGCTTAGCGAGAAATTGTAACCACCGAAATATTATTTTTAGGAAGCAATTTTATACAGATTTGATTGAAGAGTCCTAATTTGTAGATATTAGGACTAATAATTTTTAGTTCGTCGCAACTACTTTTAACTCACCCTTCCCGTACAAGAACAATAGACAATGATGTAGACATGTATGACCATCTCTTTCACGCGTCTATAGAATACTAGCTTTTGCCCGCAGCTTCTAATAGTCTTCTAGTACCTACTCTGCATGTAATAATACAATTCAATCATGATTCGAAGGAAAGGTGGCGCCATCTATTATAATAAGAACGTTATTGTTATTTTCCTTTTCCTCGGAAACAGTACTTTTTTTTCGGGATGAACGGTACCCTTTATCCATTTCTGTACACCTGACAATGTATATGCTTAATTTCAGGATGATCAGTTCATGGTTTAGGCGTGAAAATGTAGCAAAAATCTTACTTTCGCATTTATAATATTAATAAGGATTATAAATTTTATAAGTAGGATTAGTAGGATAATGTTGTAATCACTAATGATGTGTTTATTGATTTGTGTTTAAAATATGTACCTAATTATATCAATATTATATTGTAATTATAATATTTACACTTACTTTGCCTGACTGTTGATTTGTATGTAATTTAGAATTATACTACAACGTTATTTTGTGAATATCACTAAATGAGGTGCCTTTTATGTGTCTGTTTGAAATAAATGCTTTGAATTTTAAATGATTAAATAGGTACTGCTCTAAAAGATTGATTATGAATACCATGGGGTAACCCCATTACATGGGACTTAAACATAAGCTGGCGAAATGTGGGTTTACTACAGGTACACTTCTGCATAACCCTTCGGGGATTACAGGCTTGATGTTGTTATTCATTGCTATTATGTGTCGGCAGGGCACATTACTCGCGGAACAGATGGCCGATGGGGCCGAAAGGTTCTGGAGTGGCGACCGCGTACCGGAAGACGTAGAGCGGGAAGGCCTCCCACAAGGTGGACCGACGACCTTGTGAAGGCCGCGGGAATCCGCTGGATGTGGGAAGCACAAGACCGGTCGAAGTGGAGGAGCATGGGGGAGGCCTATGTCCAGCAGTGGACGTCTTTCGGCTGAAATTATGTGACGGTGGTCACTAACAGAATCCAGCCTCGTACCACTTAGTCCATGTTCGCAGGAACGTTGTAATTTCGCGGTGGGATTTTATCGCGCAATAGATTTTCAACTCAGAAACAAACAGAGCGCATCCCACTGGATCAAATACGTATTATCGAAACTAACGCAAAAGCTATCTAAGCAAAGTCAATAAAGCATTGGACCATCTCTGAACCATAACCTAACCGTTAGAAAAATAATTTTCGAAATCGACCGACATTTGCCGGAGATATCGCGGAACATGAAATAAGCAAAACCAACAGCGGCGGCAGCGGCTAATACCTACAGGCGAATTGAGAACCACCTCCTTTTTGAAGTCGGTTTTAAAAAGAGCCAACGATATAGCTATTATTCAAACTTCAGCCATCCAATTTAGTCAGTTCAAAGCCGAAATGAACAGCTAGCTTTGATGTTTGAGCTTAACAACTATTTGTCTGTTTGTCGAAGCTTCTCGATTGGCAAATATTTGCCCATCCCACCATCCGGCACGGACTGTGTGTTCAACAGAAGGAAAATTTGTGATTTTCATCGAATCGAGATTATTACTGCCATTATTTAAGTTATGTGACTGATTGACATACACAAGACAACCCAAATCACTAAGAAAATATTAATTTTGCGAAGGAAGTTGTACGACATCTAGTCTAAAATTTTAAAAGAAAGTTACTATGTCGGTATAGGTTATAGGTCGTAGACTAGAACCCAAGCAGTCACATATTTATCTATATTTCATCACCACTAACAACGGTGTAGGAAATCATCGTGAGGGAACCAGCATAGCTTAGAACCAAAAATTCGAAGACATGTGACGTCCAGCAAGATTAAGACTGTGTTCCGGCAGTGGAAACGTTATAGGGTGATTATGCTGCTGCTGCAGAACTATGTTGACAATATCTAGACAAGTTGGATGAAGAACTACGTGATTTAACGGTCTAAAAACTTATTCTAGCAGTAGGCTAACATAACGTTAAAGATACGAGGAAGTTTGGTGATACGCAAAAACGATTTGGACGAAGATTTGGATGAAATTTGACACGCAGATAGATATAATCTCTCTTAGATTATCACATAGGAATTACTTTTTTATCTCGGTAGGTTACAATAGATTGCAATAGTTAATCTAGCTAATCCAAAATAATAACAAGAATCTAAAGACAAATACACCGCCAAATAACCACCCAAGTAGCGTAGCTGTTAAAATCAATCCGCCACAGGCAGTTATCGCCCGCAGAGAGCCAAAGTTTCGACTAGTAACCGGCGATGAACACACAAAATAAAGACGTTAAGCGCGGTCCGGAGAGCTCATTAAACTGCAGTAAAACCAACGCAAAGAATAAGTAAAGCGAGGAGAAGTTTTTTTTTTCCTAAGTCGACATCCACCCGGATGTAATAAAATCGCGGCGAGATTTTATCGTGTACTGCATTTTCAACTCCCGGTGTTGAACAGAGTATTAAGAGCACCGAGTGTTTCAGGGTGTTGGTGGGGCAGCCTCGCTTCTGTAGCGCATCACGGATGTTTGCGGAATTGCGTGTTGATTGATTTTATGCATTCATGCGTAAAAGATGTGCGTTCTTTCTTGCGCAGAGTGCGAGCCAGCTCCAACAGCATCCTGGGAGTTATTGCTGAGAAGCTGGACTGCTGTATTGGAGGTCTTTGCTCCAGTATCTCAGCTGGAATGCTGAATAAGTGATTATTTTCGTGTATGTAATTGTGTAATTGTATCACTAACATCGTTTTAAGTTTATTTAATTGTTACTAACATTACATGAGTGTCATGGTTTTTTTTTAATAAATAATTCATTTATTTATTGAGAACTAGCTGACCCGGCTAACTTCGTAACGCTACTAAATTTATATTATCTCACCTTTTAAACCTTCCCTGGACTGCCACAAATACACTCACCGGCACGGAAACTTGGCCACTCGTGATTTTGCTGATTATTTGCATAAAAAATTTGCATTTGCATTTATGACAATAAATTAAGGGTAAAGTGGCTTTAATACGTGTCTCTTATGCTTTAAGAACTTAGAAATTAAAAGATTACCTCACCAATAAATCAGTTTTTAAAATCACGCACTTTCACTGAAATTAGGAATTTTTCACTATAAATTTAAAAACACCACAAAAAAAAAATAAGGCCTTTTTCGTTATTGTCTATACGTTTTAATATCGGGTGTTTCCTCCTCTAGCCCTGATAACTGCCTGCATTCGATCTGGCATACTTTGGATGATGTTTCGGACATCAACTTGCAGTATACTGCGCCAAGCGGCCAGCGCTGCAGGTCGGAGCTGGTTTAGAGTTTCCGGCGGGTTGGAGCTGGACTTAATCTTTCTTTTGAGCATGTCCCAGATATGCTCAATTGGGTTTAAGTCTGGACTAGGAGCTGGCCATTGCAGTTTTTGTATGCCAACCTCTTCCAGATATTCTTCAACGCAATGTACAACGTGTGGGCGTGCATTATCGTGCATTAGGAGGAATTGGTCGTGTCCAATGAACCACGAATATGGCATTACGTGTTCCTGAAGAACTTCCTCGATGTATCGAACAGCTGTTAGCCGATTATCGACGATAACCAACTCTGTACGTGCGTCGGAACTTATACCTCCCCATACAATTATTGAGCCTCCATGGAAACTCACTGTTTGAGTGGTAGTAATGGGTAAAAACCGCTCTCCTCTTCTTCGCCACACTCGTTCTCGACCATCTGGTGAACGTAAAGCTATTCGACACTCGTCTGTGAACAGTACTCTAGCTCATTGCTCGTGGGTCCAGTTAACGTGTTCTCGTGCGAAGTGAAGTCGAGCTACTCGGTGCTGTCTGAGAAGTTCTGGACCTCGTGCTGGTCTACAAGCTTTTAAATTGACTTCCTCCATTCGTCTTCTCACCGTACGCTCACTAACATTAACGCCTCTCACAATTTGAAGCCGCTAGCGTATTTCAACAGCGGTCAGGTAGCGGTTTCTCAAAATCTCCAGGACAATAAAGCGGTCGTCTCGGGCCGATGTGCACCTTACGCCTCCACTGCCTGGCCTACGGGTGTACTGGCCTGTCTCCTGGTATCTTTTAAGGGCATACTGCATTGATGACCGTGGTACGTTAAGAGCAATAGCAACTTCACGCTGTGTCAGCCCTTGGTTAATTAACGCAATTGCTTGTGAAACCTGTGCTGGTGTTAGAGGCATTTTTATTGCTTTTAAAGCACCTTTACTTATTGAATTAAAAGCACAAAATCACAATAATTCGAAAACCGAACAGTAAACTTTTCACAACACACAAATTTAAAACGTGAACTTAGTCGCTCAAATGACCCGATTCAACTGTAAATTAAAAGTTTCGTCGTGGTGCACTTAAACATAATGGATTACCCTCTTGAACTAAAAGTAAACATTTTTTGACATACCTGCACAGCAAACATTCATCAGAAACACTTAAAACTTTTGCTATCGCGAGATAAGCGCTTGGCCAAGATTCCGTGCCGCTGAGTGTATTTCAAAACCAAAATTAGCCAAATCCGTCCAGCCGTTCTCGAGTTTTAGCGAGACTAACGAACAGCAATTGATTTTTATATATATAGATAGATAGATGTGCAGCGCGAGTGCTCAGCGCGACGAAAAAACACAGTGTTCGATGTTCAACTCGGAGTTAAGCAGTGGGTTGAAAATCCAGTGCGCGAAAAATCCCGCAGTAATATTATTACATCCGGGGGTACGTGGGCTAACTCGCTTCTGTGAAATTTTTTGTGCACCCGACACATCGTGTTTCATCGCATCACCAGCTCGTGTTTGTACTACGAATTCGCTTAGCGTTCTTTCTGAGTTTTTACTTCTTGCTCGACTTGTAGGAGTCGCAGCGTGTTAAATAAGTAGGCTATCAATTTTTAAATCCGACAGGTAGTTCCAGGGATTGGCACGTTCAAACAAAAACTATTCAGCTTTATTATATTATTAGTATAGATTTCTTGGGCTGCGTAGAATACGTACACGTACGTTATTTACATTAAAACATAAACACTCGAAGATATTTAAACAATCATATGACGCGCGTATTAGAAAGCGAGTGCTCAATGCAAAAAATTTGGGCAGTTTTCCAGTGCAAAAGTATATAAACTGATACATAAACTAGAGCTGGATATCAGTCCGATCCAGTTTGTCCCTTGCTGCGATGCAAGCCGAGGTCCCTACCCCACAAGGGGTATCCTTAGCGACAGTCGCTCTAGTTTTAAGTTTTTTTAAGCCCTGGCTGGTAGTCTTAATTTATTAGGATTATCACAGGCAATTCCTGTTAAGCAGACGACAACCTCAAAGGTTGAACTGCGAGATGTCGTTCCCAAAAAATAAAAATATAGAGCTGGATACGTAATTCCTATCCGCCCCGTCCCTTGCTGCCCTCTTCCAGCGACGCTCTAAGCCGAGGTCTGTACCACACAGGGGGTGGCCTTAGCATGTAGTCTTAAATTTTTAAGCCCTGGCTGGAGGCCATAATTTATTGGGGCATCCCAAGGCACATCATCATTACCAAAAAAAATCGAGCTGGATCCATACACATTATGTGTTTGAATCAAAAATCTCATATCCACACTTCCAAAATGCTTTGAGAAAAAAAATACCGTACTTCACTTACCCACAAAAATCATAGTCTTCAGTTCATACATCAAGTTCAACCAATTTCATGAGTAGTTTCAGCAAGTCACACACGATATAAAAGGTATGCAACACGAGCTTATACCACGCGCGTTTTACGTCTATGTAGTAGTAACAGATCACTATAGCGAACAGACAGGCTGCGCAGTAGCATAGTATCTTCCGATTTTCACTTATGACCATCTGAAACGCCGGTATTGAGTTCAAAATGTAAGTGTTGAACGAATTTAAACCTTGTGTTCGCACATTTGGATTTAGATTTGGTTTTGAAGACCCCTTGTTTTAGTGGTTGTGGTTTTTTTACGACAAGTAAATGTATGTATAGAGAGAGATTTGATTTTTGGACATATTGGGTCCGTTTTGATGGAGCATTAATGGTGAAACTTGATGTTTTTGTAACAAAAAAAATATGTGTTGGGTAAAAGGAATAAATAGTTAAACAATGTTACTTTGAAGTGCTGCGTGTTTGGGCAAGGCTAGGGTTGTTAGGTGCCACCTGTTGCCAAACGCAACCAGCTTTTATAGGCACTTGTAGCTTCTTATAGCGACGGAACGGGCCAGTATTTAGGTGCGTTTTATTAAGACTATAAACTATTCAAGATCTAAAGATATATAACTACAGCGATAGATCAGTTTATGGGGAAATTTTGTCACAAGGAAAACTAGGAATTCGGACACAATTGGAAGTATTTTGAAATCAAAGTGTCAAGGAAGGAGAATCAATTAAAATCGTTATCACACAGGAAATCTAGCAACATACCGATACCAAATAAAACTGTACAAAAACAATGAAAAACTAACTCCTGAAGGTAACATTTCAATCACAACACTAGATGAGCACATCCACAAATGAACATATAACAGGGGTCTCCAAACCCCAACCACAAGAATTTTAAGCTTTTTTCGAAAAGGTAAAAGTGAAACCGGCCATCAGTTAGCGTATATTATCTTGAACTAGCAGTAACACAAAGCCGGGAGAGATAATGCCAATCAATATGTGGGCATGACTGGGTGCGAATAAGCCTAATCAAGCGTCAGGCAGGGCCGTAAAGTTATTATAGGGTAGCCTTTGGAGATATTTCTGCTTTTTTGCTAGCCAAGTGACCTGGATTTGGATCCTCTTGGCCGTGTAATCCTGTGTCAGGGTTGCTGGGTGCGGTCGGGAGAATGTATGGATATTATCTTATTTTCAGCTTGGTATATATTGGTTATAAAGATGTTTGAACCCTTATGTATGGAGTGGGAACATTGTTTTAAATGGGAATCGTAGACGCAAACATTCACGGAATTTATTGGTAAATTCAGAGATTCTTTCACAAGACTTTTGTTAAATATTTTTGGTTTAAAAGTTAGTATAGCGAATCGTAAAGTTGAACGCTACTTTTTAGTCAATTTTAAACACATTTCTTTCGGAAAAATCACTGTCTAACAACACACACTTTTCACTGAACAATGAGCACATGAAACGCAAGTATCATCCGTCTCCCTACAAAGGATTAGTAAAAATATCAATGTTTGTTTCTCTGTATAGTGATTTACGTACAGTGGGACCTTGCTACAACTACTAAAAGTGTTTATTTTGCCTCGTCTGTGCATTTTCATCAGCAATGTTGCCAGTGTTATGAGTCGGGGAGATGATAGTCTGTTAAAGTGTATCGTTTCCTAGAAAAATGTAAATGAATTTTGTGGTTCATGCATTTTTTATTTAGATTTAGAATTTTATTAGAAGTTTTAAGCGGAATTTGTATCGATTTTCTATCGATTCTCGAATAAATGTCGATAGTTTAAACGGAATCATCATAAAATTTGTTTATTTTTTCCTTGTATTAGATTTGTGACATTTCCTACAATATTTTGGTAATACTCGGAACAAATAGTACATGCAAGCAAGTAGTAAATTAGACGACAGAATTAGCAACGCTTCATGCGTTATTTAACAGAAATATTTAACTCTCTGCCTAGCCTTTTTCCAACTACGTTCGGGTCGGCTTCCAATCTAACCAGACGCAGCTGAATACCAGTATTATACATGGCGCGACTGCTTATCTGACCTCCACAATCCAATAAATGGGTAATATGATACCCCTTCGTAAGACTGGTTGTCAGACTTTCGGGCTTTTGACGAGACTGACGACCCGTAAAGACTGTCAAAGAACCACGAATGACGGTCAGGACCAACGGCTTAACGTGCTTTCTGAGGCATGGAGGGGCCTTGGTATGTAAAGATTGTAACCCATCCAGGGACCAACCGCGGCAAGCGTAGCTTAACCTGATCGATCGACCCGTGCGGCTGTTATTACTTAGCCAAAGGCCCCTTAACACAAATATTTAACTAAGAAAGTTGATATAGTTTCACATGCTACGACATACCTTATTCACGTATCCTCAAACAAAGAAACGAGGTAGAAAACATAACGTAAACTCACACCTGTATTCCCCGGAGGGCTAGGCAGAGGTACCTGTAGTACCTACATTTCGCCAATAACGTTAAATACCATGTAATAGAGGGCAACCCTATTGCCATCAACCGGGCACAAGTCCAGACACCGGGCAACTACTGAGAAATCCCAGAAAGAAAATCACAATAACACTAAAAAACAATCAACATGTTACTATAATTTTAGTCAATGAACTTTATATCACTTCCATGAAAATCTTAATCCATGGATTATACGGTAAACCCCTGACCTAATTAAACTATTATTTTAACCTGTGTTTTTTTTTTCACTTCTACGAAAATCGATTATACTAAATCTTTCACTATACCTACATCAAATAAATCATCTCATCATCGACATTATTCAAGTCTAACTAAACCCCCAGGCCGAAAAAACAATTTTATTTTTACCTGTTTCCGTCTACTTCTACGAAAATCTTAACACATGTACGTTAGTCAAGATATTAAGCTAAGTCCTCTCTATACCTACATCAAACATCATCTCATCGTCTACATTGCTCGACTGTAAAAACCCAGTCCGAAATTCATTAAACCGAAGACGACGCAGCTCAAGTAAGGACGACGAAATGTCAGCCATAAAATATAACAGAGACATAACATTATATGCATGGGCACTATCTCTGAGTCTACAGAAAGGAGGGCGTGTAGGTGGTACGGGGTGTACCACCCACACGCCCTCCGTTCTGTAGACTCAGAGATAGTCATAACTTCCATTAAATTATTGTTGGAATACGTACCTACTTCAAGAATAATTTAATGGAAGTTATGACTTCACGAAATGGGGATATTATTGGGTTTACTATTTATAGGCATCTTCTGGGCTTGCTTGTTCCATCGTAGACATCATCCATCGCTTTACACCAGTCGAGAAAAACAATTAAAAAATAGGGAGTTTCTTTAATTTCTTCGAATTTTTGTATATTTTAGTTTATTATGAGCGAATTACACTAAACTTTTATAACTAGAATAAGTATAACCTGAGAATACATTTTGAATTTTTGACAGTTTTTCCACACTAGAACTGTCAGACGTCGATTTTGTTCCACGGATAAAAGATAACTGTCTGGTAAAATCAGCCCTAAGTGAAGTTGTTGAGGACATATACTTTGCCAGCGACTTCGTCCTCACTATATTCCCTGTCCCGTAGGAATTTAGAAAAATCCATCGAATCGATGGAATCGGCTGTTATAATTTAGCCACAAGCCCCTCACTAAAGAACTATGATTAGGCAAAAAAACATGTCATTGAAACATTTCTATTCATTAGCATACTTGATCATTAAAAGGAATAGATGACCATCAAACTAAGGAAAAAATTGGTTCAAACATGACCCAAAACAGAAGAGTAGCAACATAGTACTTCCTTTCAATCCTTCAAAACGAATATCCCCAACGTTATCTCATATAACAAGCATGCGTATAAAACGAACAATATCCTCAAGAAATATAGGAGAAACTAAAGCTCAGTAAGTATTATCCAGCCCAATATTTCAGGGGATAGAGTCAAGAAACTTATTCACATATCTAGTCCTACTTAGGGTTGCCATCTCTAAAATTTCGCAACCAGGACAAGCCGCGTGAAAACCTCGGATTTTAGAGCTCAGAACCCGGCCATGTCAACAGGTTTTTTTAAACATAGTCAGTGTAATAAAAAACAGTTGAAAATACGGCCCAAGACTTTACATTTTTAAACCCGGACTACAAATGAAGCCCCACCCGGACGCTCCCCGGATGCCCTCTAAACTAGGACAAATCCGGGGAAACCCGGACGGATGGCAACCCTAGTCCTACTAATATTTTAAATGTGAAAGTTTATTACTCAATCACGCAAAAACGGCCGAACGGATTTTGATAAAGTTTGGCATACAGATAGTTTATAACCTGGATTAACACATAGAATACTTTATATCCTGGTGTTACGTTCCCGTGGGTTAATTTCCGACCTCTACGCGCGTGAAGCCGCTGGCAAAAGCTAGTATTAAGAAACGTGAAAGATGGTATGTTTAGATGTTTGTTACCAAATCACGCAGAAACGGCCGAACAGATTTGAATGAAATTTGGCAAACAGATCGTTTATATGTAGCTGGTAACCTGCACCCTAATTGCGTAACACACGATTAATCATAAATCTGTTTCATTTTGACAGTTCAACAATATTCATTGCGTTATTAACGGTGTTGATCAGACACGTTTTTCGAACATATGAAGCAATGGATTAGCCATTTTTTTTTTTGGGTGGGAAATCATCAAATAACTTCTCCCACTCTGGGTGGAGCAGGAGGGCGTGTCAGACTTTTACTGACTAAAACCCACCCGTGTTCCCTCAGTTGCCTGTGTGCCAGGGGCCGCGGTATCTCTTTCGAACAACCCGCGCCCCTGGCAGATGGATTAGCCATCTGTTTTAAAACGAAACAGATTATGATTAATCGTGATGCTGGATTAACACACAGGATACTTTTTATCCCGGTGGTACGTTCCCGTGAGATAATTTGCGTCCTATACTCGGGCGAAGCCGGTGCCAAAAGCTAGTAAAGTAATACCTATTACGTTAGCTATTTCGAGCCCGTCCGTAGTCGTAGTGAAGAGCCCTCTATCTCGGCTTAGTAAGCTATTGTTATCGTTTGCGTTTTAGGCAAGAAAAGCCTTTAGAATGTTACGGTATTTTTCTAGGCTGGTTATAAAAGGAATTCTAATCTTGCGAGGTAATTTTACAATGGAATTTCGTGACAATTTTCTTTTGTTCTATCTTTTTTGTGTCAGGATTCAAATTCTAATGAAGATGAAAACGAAGTAAATACGTTTATTTTCAGTAAACATGACGCAGAGATAGATCACAAATAAGTAGTTTATTAAAAAATTAAAAGGTTTCGGTTGTTTCTTTTTTTTTTATAAAACTTTTTACTTTTCACTTTTTTGCTGACAAAGCTGTGAACTCGAACTAGCTAAGTAAATGACCGTGTTAGGAAATTATTATAATATCATCAACATTAACTAAGTTGCAAAAACGTACGTAGGTATTATTCGAGCTAACTCAAAAACCAGTAATCAGAACTTTACCAAATGTTTATGGTACCATTCGGTAACTATACCATTTCAAACCAAAGAAGAACTTGAGCTAGATTTGAGCTCGTTTGATGGCAATAAGCTCGCCCCCTACTACCCATAACTGGAGAAATGTGGGTGTAGGTACTACAGGTACACGTCTGCCTAAACCTTCGGGGATTACAGGCGTGATGTTATGTGGTTGTGTTGAAATGTTCTCGTATAGTTTGTCAAAAAGCCTTCCAAATATATACAGTTACGTCGGTCTACAAATTAATTAAAAACACAATTAAATATGCCGGAAGTCTTGTCTAAGTCATGTCCGGCCGTCCGTCCGTAAGGCATCTGATCCCTTGGGTTGTTACCGCTAAATTGGACCGCCAATGTAGTTTCAGATGTTCGGAGAGCAATATTACGGAAACTTATATTGAAACTTCCCGGATCGCGCCAAAAGCTTAAGATAACATCAGGCCGGTTTCCCCGAAAGGTTATGCTAGAGGTGAATAACAATTAAAGCCGTAGAAAAATAATCCAGTCTACTTAACTGTGTGCCGGACGTAACTTCAATACCGCCAATTCGCCACTCGTGGACCAGCATATCACTACTAATAGGGAACGTGCACGAACTATAGATGGCAGCACAAATCGACACGAGAGCCACGATATGGTAAAAAAAAGAAACTGTTTAGACCTGTCATCGTGTTACCGCCAAAGTTTATGTTAATGTTTACATTATAATTATATAGTTTCTAATGATTAAAATTATAAAATATGGGTTCCAGTCGATTAATAATTATCGTCAGTGTGGTCAAAATATGACCAAAGGCCAAAAACTCTTCAGAGTCCGGACATGTCTTAGATGTAGAAGAAACAGTTGTGAATCCTGAAAATGCAGTAATAACTGGTAAAATTGTAGCTCAAACGACTATTTCTAACGTTTATGATATCAAAATAACTGTAAAGTATTTTCTGAACCCATTTTTCGCGTAAATATTTTTTCTATATTATTATTTATGTTCATATCGCCTTCTTTTCAGCTTGTTTGCAATATAAATATTAGAAGAGCAAATTGCAAATGTAAGGCAGGCCCACGGAGTAAATACAAAGAGGAGACGGCCTAAACAACTGTGCACTGTGATTCTCGACTAAGTCCTGACGTCATCAAGTAGGCGTGGCCTTGTCAGTGTATTGTTGGCGTTCGTCCTGACAAGTAACAAAAACGCAGGGCCGTAATGGAATCCAATTATTGTACTGAATATCCCGCAGCTGTCTCATAAATTGAAATACTCATAAAAAATACAATCTCCTATAAATTAAATATTCCATCTAAAATAATTTATTTAAAGTACTTTCCAGGAAAGTAAAAAACAACTACCATACTGTATGGTAGTTGTTGTTTACTTAATTAAAAGTACTTAAAGCCTATCTAGTTTATTTAGTTAAATTTTGTACTAAATGATGTACTAGATTTTTTTCCGAAGATAATCTAAGACAGCAATGTATTACAAAAATTTATATCACTATTTCAATTTAAAAAATACGTACCTAGCTGGTCCGCAAAGTTAATATAAAAAACGGAGTTAGTAACTTACTCCCTGGTACGAAAATTCTGAGTACGACCCTGTTGCATCCTGTACTTAGTGACATCTAGTGTGAGATACTTACGTCACTACAAAGTAAAATCTACAGAACGAGCGAGTAGTTTTGCCATTGACCGGTAGATGGAAATTAAAGAAGTGGGCGGGATCTAACACCCCCTCACCCCGCAAATTGTCACGCGTTGTTCCTTAGGGAAATCGTATTACACCATCTCCTCTTTGTATTTGCTCCGTGGGCAGGCCTATCTGAAAAGTGTAGTCACATTTGTGCTCTAATTTACTTTAAAAATTCTCCAGGTACTGCTTTATCGAAAACTAACAAAAAATATTTGAGGTTATGTTTACTTACTTAGATTTGTTTGTATTGAATAACACTACTAAGTACATACAAAACTCAGGTACTTTTGCAAATAACATTATTGAGTGATTTCTAAATGTTTTGCAACTCATACTTACACATTTTTTTTAAATTGCTTTTATCGGCTTTTGACGTTTATCAAGTAACCAAGGAAGGTAAGTAATATCCGTGGGAAAGTAATAGAATTTCAAACATCATCATAAAACAATACATTTTTACTTAGTAATTATATTTTTTTCACTTCTTTTATGAGATTATTTTATTACGTGAAGTGTCAATTTCAAGTAATGATTCCGAGAAAACTTCGGATTTGCGCCACTAGATGGCAGACCCTTCGTCGTGTACGTTCCCTATATTATAAATGCGAAAATAACTGTCTGTTACGCTTTCACGCCTAAACCGCTGAACCGATCGTCATGAAAAGCAGAGTTATAGCCTGGGATATGGAGAAAGACATCGACTACTTTTTTACGCGATTACCGACATCCACGTGGGCGGAGCCGCGGGCAATAGCTAGTATATAAATAATAACTTTTCCTTTATTTTCCCCTTTCCATTCCCCTTTATTCCGAAATACTAACATTTCCACATAAACTGAAATAAAAAAATATAACTATAAAATGTCCCTTATTTCGGCGTGCCTGTTGGCAAAGGCCTCCTCCAACGATTTCCACTGTTGCCTGTGTTGAGAAACCCTTCGCCGGTTTGGTTCTGCAGCCAATTTTATTACATTATGTGCATATACAGGGTTATTGGAAAAACACCAACAACCTCTTAAGAGGTACTCATCATTATGAACAACTTTTACTATGGGACCAAACCTGAAATCGCGAAAAAAAAATCAGCTGCTC
The DNA here is from genome assembly GCA_949091785.1 of Polymixis lichenea. NCBI lineage: Eukaryota > Metazoa > Arthropoda > Insecta > Lepidoptera > Noctuidae > Polymixis > Polymixis lichenea. The sequence goes on from OX420956.1 coordinate 15,684,804, forward strand.
CCTACATTTTAATGAGTTATACGAACATAAATATGATGAGTACAATTAGCTCTTAAGAGGTTGTTAGTCTTTTTCCAATAACCCTGTATATAGTAATACTAGCATTTGCCCGCGACTCCGCCCGCGTCCGGACGCCGGTTATCACGTAAAAAAGTAGCCTATGTCCTTCTCCATATCCCAGGCTATATCTCTGCCAAATTTCATGACGAGCGGTTCATCGGTTTAGGCGTGAAGCGTAACCGACAGACATACAGACAGAGTTGATTTCGCAGTTATAATATTAATAAAACTTTAAAACAAAAATTAAAATACATATCCAAAGTCACCGCCTTCCGAAATTAAAGTTATTTTTCACATTTTAGTGTTTTTTTTGGAAGTCAGTTGTTTTTTTTTTAAGTTTTTTTTTTTCACTTTTTTGTGGTTCACATGTGCTTACCCCTTCACAGCGTCCCGGCGTGATGTTATGTTATGAACTGATGTAAATAGTAGACAGACATGAGATTTCTGCAATTCTAGTCCATTTGCTATCATTTATTGAGGAGTTCCGTTGCCTATCTCTGTAGTTCTTCATCATATCTTCACCTAATTGAAATGGGACCACTCCGAGAAAGTACTCTTCCAAAAACTACCCAAATCGCTTCAAATGTGCCTATAAAATTTGAAGAGTTCTCTCTATTTCTCCAGGATCCCATCATCAGATCCTGACTTGATGATCATGGGACCACCTGAGAAGTATACACTTTCAAACAAAAAAAAATCCCAATCGGTCTAGCCATCTTCGAGTAATTGGGGAACATACATAAAAAAAAAAGGTTCCGACGAATTGAGAACCTCCTCCTTCGAAGTCGGTTAAAAATAATAGTAGGGATTCAAATAAACAAAATTGTTTATAAAGACAACAGCTACACATACACTTGTAATAGTACCACCGCAGGATAGTCTCTTACCATGTGAAAAAGAAACGAGCTGTCATCTCCACGCTAGCTCAAGCCGACATCACAATACACTCTCGGTCGAAAATGTAACTCCGAGACAAAACAGGGAAAGATATTCATCCACAATAATTTCACTTAACAAAAGCCACCGACCAAAACTAACAAGCTATCTAATAATAACAGAAAGTCTCCGAAACGTTAATACGTGACTAGAACATAAATAAGTCCAATTAGAAGAAATAATAAAGAGATGGATGTGGTATAAAATGGCTGTCGCGCTTGCTAAATTTTCTCGTAATTTTACTGACAGATTTTTCTTTGAAGAAACGCGAGAAAGTAACTGTTATTTTTTCACGACTGACCCAGGAGAGGAATGTTGGGGTTACGTGTTTCTCAGTAACTGAGTTGTAGAGGTCAAATATCTCTCCTCCATTTTAAATTTTTATATCTTCATTGTTTTTTTAAATTTTATATTTTAAATATATATTTTGTCAATCAATTTATTTTAACTTTTTAATAAAAAATAAAAATAAAAACTATTAAATACCAGTATTCACCACCAGGAAAGTGACTCCTAGAGCGACCTGTAAATGTGTGCAAATTAAAAATGTATGCGCTTTATGGTTTTGAAAAAATAAAAAACGGAAAAAACTATTCCTGCTGGAGTAACGTTGTCCCAGCGGGAAAATTCTAAACGAATGATCGGAGAGAGAAATATTGTGCACGGGAAGAGAGCTTATATTAGTGCATAAATGTGCGCCGAAAATACAATTTGTGCGTCTTCAAGTTTTCGAGTTATTGCAATTCTTGCTGGAGTAACGCTTTGCAGAATCGTGTATCTCTGAAACCATTGTATGTGCACCTGTAGAATAAACATACACGAGTATCCCTTAATTTGTGCGTATTTGTGACAAAATTAGATTTTAGAAAATATTAATAATTTCAAGTTATCGCGCTTTTTTTTAAATCCGAAATATATCTTAGCGCCTAAACCAGAAAACGTATAAGCTCGCTGAAAACTGTATTCTGTCCTTCTTGACGCTTGGAATAACCATAAATACTTTCAAAAGTGTACATGCATGCGTTATTGAATAATATTGCTAAAAGTAAAAACGACGGTGTCATAACGTTGACGACAAAATACAAGAAACCGGCTCCATCCAAGATGTGTAGGTGTAAAACAAACATTAGTGCGTTTAGTCAAAAATATACAGTGAAAATATTCAGCTTGGAATGTTTCTAATTAAGTAGATATATATGTAATACTGGTTTATCAAACTTTCGGACTTCTGATTACCTGTAACGACTGTCAAAGATCTAACGTGCTTTCAGCGTCTCGGTACGTAATATAGACACCCATTCACGGCCTGATCTCGACAAATGTAGCTCTTAACCTTCAATCACCACGTGCGGCTGTTATGACTTAGCCACGAGCCTTCTCACAAACACCTTCCAAGCAATATACATATCTATAGTTCTATTTCTATTCTATTTTTTTAAAGGTTCTGGCTCCAATATCTATAGTTGTATGCCTCTACATTTCGCTGACAGCTGTGACAGGCTCCGCTCACGAAGGCTCCGCCCGAGTGTAAGGATTTCAATTCCCCAAGATGAATATAACATGGCCGTTGTCGGTAACACACCAGGGGCCCTGAGACAAAAAACATTACTGTTAGCGTTCACGCCAAACGCTACGCCAAAATGTTTGGGAATGACATTAACTGCGGAAAAGACACGACGTAATCTTTCCGCAGGCAATGTCATTTCCGTACATTTTGGCGTAGCGTTTGGCATGAACGCTAACAGAAATGTGTTTTGTCTAGGCCTGCAGTAAAGTTGTAACAACTTTAGCATACAAACAAATAGACTCAGTGTAGCATTATCATTGCAACACTTATTTTGAAATGTCAAAGTATCATGCTGATTCGTCTCGTTTCGGACTTTGTTTTTGTTTTGTTATTTTGCTGTGTTTAGTTTAGTTTGCGATTTTCCTGTGCGAGTCCCAATAAATACTTTTTCTTTCTCTTTATATCTACACAATGATGACTATAGTAGTTACTCATAGATCTACGTATACTTAGGACTGATTTTCCAATAGTCAGATAACTCTTGTCTGAAGAATACGTCAATTTGACATATTTTCGAACCTATCAAATCGCAATATCTAATCCTCAGATATAAGTTAGCTAATTCTTAACGTGGATTATTTCCCTATAATTAAATAATAGGTTGGGGAAAAAGTTTCTTCGCATTTTTTAAGAAAATTCAAAACATTTTTTAATAAAGTTTATTTACATTTAACTAAAGTATGTAGGTACCATTTTGTTCGATAACTTTTTGCCATCTTATAGGTAGAGACATGATCCCATTGCTATAGAAATTTTGGGACTTCTGGTCAAAATACCGCGACAAGTGGTATTGGCAGTCCTCTCGTGATGTTAACCTGACACTGCCTAAAGAATTCTGAAGAGACCGAAACAGGTGGAAATCTGAAGGTGCAAGGTCAGGACTATACGGCGGATGCATTAACACCTCCCAGCCAAACTCTCTTAATTTTTGTTGGGTGGCTAAAGATGTGTGAGGTCTAGCGTTATCATGATGAAAAACCACACCCCTTCTGTTGATTAATTCCGGCCGTTTTCTCTCAACTTCTTGCTTTAATCTCATCAGTTGTTCGCAGTAGAGTTCAGAATCGATGGTCCTGCCTGGTGGTAACAGCTCATAATGAATAATGCCCTTCCAATCCCACCACACACACAGCATCACCTTGTTGCGAGTTAACCCGGGTTTCGCCACAGTCTGTGAAGCCTGACCGGCCTTTGACCACGACCTTTTTCGCACGTTCTTGTCATACGTGATCCACTTTTCATCACCAGTTATCAGCTTCTTCAAAAATGGTTCGGTTTCATTACGTCGTAATAAAGAATCACAAATGAGTACACGGTTCATTAGGTTTCTTTCAGTGAGCTCGTGAGGTACCCAAATGTCGAGCTTTTTTGTGTACCCAGTTTTTTTCAAATGCGCCAAAACTGTTTTGTGGTCAATTTCCAGTTCTTCAGCTACGTCGTAACTACTGGTATGCCAATCTTGCTCCACTTTTTCAAAAATGGCATCCATTTTATCCGTAATAGGGCGACCAGAGCGACGTGCATCTTTGACATCAAAATTTCCGGATTGAAAACGCTTAAACCAAATTTGTGCTACTCTCACAGACACTACACTAGGTCCATAAACATCGCAAATTTTTTTCGCGGCTTGCGTTGCATTTTTACCTTTTTTGTAGTAAAATTTTAAAATGTATCGAATTTCTTCATTAGATTCACTCATCTTGACGGTACGAAAAACAAATGAAAATCACACATTTTCCTAATTTGAATTTGGAATTATGTTCTTTAAAATTTAAACTTTCAATGATACCAAAACCAGCCAGATACAAATAGTATAGCCAAAGAGATTTTATTACAAGTTCATACATACTATAATGCGAAAAGACTTTTTCCCCAACCTAATATTATAAATGTGAAAGTTTATATGTTCGGATGTTTGTTACTCAATCACGCAAAAACGGCTGAACGGATTGGGATAAAATTTGACACAAAGACAGTTTATAATCTGAATTAACATATAGGATACTTTTCATTGCGGTAGTACGTTCCCGTGGGATAATTTTCAACCACAACGCGGGCGAAGCCGCTGGCAAAATCTAGTTCAAAATAATGATTTGACACAAAACCTCTCTTGCACATAGGTATATAATACTTGAATGCGATTCTCGAACAAACATACATCGTCAACATCCATCATTCTCCTGCCCTTATCCCAATTCATTTAGGATCGGCGTGACATGATTTTTTCTTCCATACTTCACTATTAGTCGCCCTCATCGAATGGTCACACCATGTTATTCAGTTCCTGGGTTATAGAGGTAAGATAGGCAGTCGCTCCATGTAGACTATGGTATTCGGCTGCATCCGATAAGACTGTAAGCCGGACCCATCATAATTAGGAAATGCCGGGCAGACGATGACTTTTTATAAGTCGTCATTAGGGCACACAGTCCGTCGATCGTTCTCAAACATGCATATTATCGTAACTAGTATATTACATACACGTACCGAGCACTGACATATTATACTGGAGTAATATCACGAACATCGTTTACAATATTCTGTCGGCGTAAAACTGATGCTTAATCTAATAATGCGGGCATAGTAACATGTTTTACAATGCTTGGAATATGAAATGGATAACTTCTCATTCAAAGATTTTTTTTGCGGCTAAACAAAATCCGGAATATTATGACGGAAATCTTTGGACTGCCTCGTTGTTCTAGTGATCACAAGTTGCTAATGAGCATGAGGACTTGGGGTCGATTCCTAGCGCAGTAATTGCGTAACACACTAAAAATAGCAATGGCTTTCATTTTGACAGTTCAAGGTCATTCATAGCGTTATTTACGGTCTTGAGCAGATACATTTTTCGAGAATATGAAGCAATGGATAAGCAAATATCCTTTCAAATTATTCAGATTGTTATTGAAAGTGTGTTAGACAAGGAGGGTGCTGGTCGGGCAGTGTTTTTGAGGTTTTCCATCAAAAATTTCTCATTATCCCGGAGTGGATCTGTGGCCGGTTGATGGCAATAGTCCCTATTACATGGGACTTAAACATAACTGGTACAATGTGGGTGTACTATCCTATCGGGGATTAAAGGCGTGATGTTCCGTGTGATTTTTTTAAACGTGCTGTTTTGTTAAATCGACATTACACGGATGTGTCTCATGAATTTGTAACAAGTGTAGGGAGCATCTTTGTGGGCGATAGTCGAGATTTTGCGTGTGTGAGATATATACGGGATTTAGAAAGAAAGTAAATAAAAATGGATTTATTTGTCACAGAAACACGTGCAAATAAAAAGGTTACATAACATTTAAAAAAATATGACAACAACACAGATATTTATACATAGGCATACAGAAGATAAATAGTCAGCAGCTGCACGCCCTGACTGTGACAAGAAGACTTCCACTCAGCATGATGCTGTGCTATGGGATGGGACCCACAGCACAGCGCTAATTTACAGTGGTCACCCGAAAACAACGTACGAAAATCAAGCCAGGATTTTTACAAATTAGACAAAACAAGTAACAAAGTAAAATAATTTTAGTAAATGGTCCTACAACAATTGGTATGAAAATGCTATAGATATAATGCTATTTAGCTAAACCAAGGACACAGGGTCGACTATATGGAGATACCTAATAGTCAAAGTCAAAGTATTTATTTCAAATAGGCACATGAGAGGCACTTTTGAACGTCAACATTTACATTAAAATAGAATTGATTCTAGTCGCTCATTCCAAAATGTAGTTTCGTATGGGGAAGAATGGGCAAGAAACTCCACCGTTACTGTTTTAAAATGTTTTGAGTACAATATTTAACATAGTACATTCATTATACAATTATGTGTGAAAACGATGCACCCAGAATAATATTTCATACCAAAATAGGTAAACAGAATGAAATCGAAGCAATACAGATAAATTAATTTAACGATAGATACATGGTGCTCACATATTTACAAACATTGAAAATGTAAGTCGGCACTAGTACCTACTATATTTTCAGTAACTAATGCTAGGCCTATTTTTGAATGATGAAGACTTAAAATTCCAGATAGAAAAACCCAATAATAACACTTGCCCGACCTGGAAACCGAACGCAGGACCTCGTGCTCAGAAGTAACGCTTGCGACCACTACACCAACGAGGCTTACTTATAGATATACTAGCTTTTGCCAGCGGCTTCGCTTGCGTGGAGGTCGAAGTACTATACATATACACCTTCCTCTTGTCTGTCTATTGATGAAAGCCGCATTTAAATACGTTGCGTAGTTTAAAGATCTAACTAAGCGTACAAACACGAAAAGCGACTTTGTTTTAGTGATGGGTCGTTGACGGTTTTTCCGTTAACTTAATGTCAAAGCTGATTTACGTTCGTCAACTAGTTAAATTCGTCAACGAGTTAACGTGCAACTTGTAACGTTAACCGTTCATTCATTGAACGGTTTTTATTCAACGCTGCGACGCGGACGTTCAACGATTCTTATATTGGTATAATTTTCTTAAAAGAAATATTTCAAAAATCAACTCTTGTGTACGTTACTTAGAGTTCAAATTCTACGACATGACCGTCGCTCGGAATCTATGATGGTATTTTCAACGTAAGTTTTTTGCTCAGTACGTTAGGTACGTTTACAAATTTAGTTTAGTTGATTTTTAAACGAGTTATATTCATAAACGTCGTTGACAGATTCAACTAGTTGACAGGAAAACCAACGGTTGATTCAACTAGTTCGTTGATTCAACGCCCATCGCTACTTTGTTTTATACTATGTAAAGATGGCCGAAAAGGCCAATGGGGCCGAAAAGTTCTGGAGTGGCGACTGCGCACCGGAAGACAAAGTTGGAAGGTCTACCACAAGGTGGACCGATGACCTTGCGATGGCCACAGGGGTCCGCTGGATGCGGGAAGCACAGAACCGGTCGAAGTGGCGGAGCTTGGGGGAGGCACATGTCCAGCAGTGGACGTCTTTCGGCTGAAATGATGATGATGGATGATGATGTAAAGATAACTTTGTGCGTCCGAAGTAAAAGCGACTGGATAGTTTTAAAAACAATCAATCTGCCTGGACTTTTCCCAACAACGAGTATGTTGGTCTCAGTCTGGTCGGCTTCCAGTCTAACCGGATGGAGCTGAATGCCGGTAATTTTATATGGAGCGACTGCATATCTGACTTCCACAACCTAGTTACTAGAGCTTTTTGAACAATAAAGACAAAAAGATATACCAGCCATACCAGTTTCATACTAAAAGCAACTGTAATAAAATTCAACAACAGACTTCAAAAAAGGGAAAAAAGTATGCCTGGAATGAGAATTTCCTACTTTATAAAAAGTCAGCGTAAAATCGCAACAGTGCAAAGTGGTAACAAGTCGGTCTTGTTGCAGAGCCTCACAATAACCTACTTCCTTCAGTTAAGTTTTAGGTTCATTGTACGGGAAAGCCCATGGACGTAACAAAATATCGGCGGGATTTTTTGGCGTACTGGATCTTCCAACGCACTGCTTAGCGCCACGAGTTGAAAATCGAACAGTGTTTTCTCGACGCGCTGAGACTCACTGGCGCTACACACTGTTGGATTCTAGATGTTCGGCTCAAAACAGAGAGTTGAAAATCCAATGCGCGAAAAAATCCCGCCGCGATTTTATTACGTCCGTGCGAATGTCGACCAAATGCGTTTTTCCGCATCTCCACATCACGTAAGTAATAGGTTTTTAATTTATGAAGGTAAGACTACAGGGAAAAAATATATTTAAAACCCAGGTTTGGGGAGCATTTTCCTGGACTTCTTACCTACATAGACCTAAATTGTGTAAAACTCAGTGTAGGCGCAAAATAAGGACATTGCTGTGATGTATGTGATATTGAATGATATATATGATGTGATATTGAATGTATATGAAATTGTAAAAATCAAGACTATGGCCAAAAAACCCAACTGCATAACTGAACTTTAAAAAGATGGAAACAAGAATATTAATTTATTTTAAGAGGTTCACTACTAAAATGAATACTATAAACAATCTCACGCAGTCGGAAGCACTATATTGCTGATATAGTCTGATAAAGACTTAAATTTAAGAAGATGCCTCCTCCTGTTTCGCTAGCTATTTTAATGTAACCCTATAGATCCTAAATAGTCATTCAAAGTGAAAAATTATTAGAGAAACCTAAGATGATTTTGAAAGACCTATTCAATGATACCCCACTTGACATAGTTCGTCAAATTTCATTTTCTTCTTTTTCACAATATAGCGTCTGGTTGTCGCCATATTTCCTTTTGATTAGTGTCATGTCTTTAGTGACATTCACAAGATTAAGACAAATAGATTGACGTAAGAAACAATGGGCCCATGCGTTTGCTCTCTAGAGCGCCACAAAGGGACAAACATACATACATAGGCTGATAAACGCGCAATCGTGTAAAAAGGCAAGAGATTGAGAAGAGGGGGATAGATTAAGGTGAGATTGCAGCTGGTTGAAAATGTATGGCAGAAGCTATGTTACACCAAACACAATAAATTGAGATAAGAACAAGTGGATTATAGTGGAAGAGGGCTACTTGCGATATTGGCGGCGACTCTAATAGGATTTTAAGTAATATTGCAAATGCAACGCCCACGACGGATTATATTAACTTACAGTCGAGGGATAGTGAATGGCAAGTAGTATCCAAACCAGTGAGATGTAAGAATGCGCTGAAATATCGTTATCAATGCAAGTCAGGTACTGCGAGAGATATTGAGTGCAATTTTAAAGCAGCGGAAAGAAAAATTCCTATGTTCATTACAAATGTCAACAAAGAAACGATGGCTGATGATATCACTTCATATATTCGCACTAAAACACATGAGTCTGTGACTGTGTCTTTGCAGAAAATAAATTTTAAAAAGGACAAAGGTCACTGTGCTTGCAAATTTTTCATATCCGAAGCAAAGTTTAAAAAGTTCAAAGCCATAGTTTTTCATCCATATAAACAGAAGTTTATATGGATGAAAAACTATGGCAGAGGGTATTCAGGCACTTTGCGAACTTTAAGCACCAAGTAGCGAATGGTATAACTTCTGTGAACGGCACAAATGAACCAAAATAATGAACTGTCCTTATAGTTTTGCCAGTTTTAACTGTAAGAATGTTAAACGCTTCCTGGATGATGTACGGGAACTTTGCCATTCCTGTGATTTAATCGCGTTGCAAGAAACACGACTGTTACCGGACGATATACCTTATTTGTGTAGCATTGACCGAGATTTTGGATACACGGGTACGTCAGCGGTGGACACATCGGCGGGATTACTACGTGGTAGGCCTTACGGTGGCATCGCTTTGCTGTGGAAGTATGACGTGTTCCCACAAGCGTCAGTGTTACAGTGTAATAATGCGTGGGTTTGTGCGATCAAAATTATAACTAGTAACCGCCCTATAATTGTCATGAGTGTGTACATGCCTACGAAAGTGAGTGCTAACCTACCTGATTTTACGGACTCTCTTGGTACGGTGAGTGCAATCATAAACGAATATGGTGTGGAATCTGTTTTTATCTTAAGAGATTTTAACGCTAACCGATCCGAACTGTTTTTTAGTGAATTTTCAGATGTCTGTGAGGAACAAACATGGTCATGCATAGATGTACATGCATGTTAGGCGTGCAATCTGGCACTTACACCTTTTTAAGTGATGTCCATAGAACGTGTAGTTGGCTGGATCACTGCATTGTGACCCAGGCGGCTAGACGCACTGTTTGTGAAGTGTATGTAAAATATGACACTACTTGGTCTGATCACTTTCCCCTTATTGTTCAATGTAATTTAAATTTATTAATACTTAAGTCTTATAGTGGCGTAAATACGAACAAGGATATTATATGGGGCGACAGGCATGAGGCGCAAGTGGAAGACTACGTCAAAGAATGTCATTGGAGACTGAGCTGTATTGACTTTCCTGTGGAATTTTCTCAATGTCAGATAGTTATTGTGGAGACCCCGGTCACAGGCATAGGTATTCTTGATAAGTTGTACTCTGGCATTATAGCCGCCCTTCGTGATGCAGCGTTGGTCAGTGATATGGTCGCGCGTCCCAGGAGTGGTGGGAAGGGCTCATGCATAGCAGGAATTAGTGAACACGTCCGCGAGGCTCATCTGGAGGCCCGGTCGAAGTTTCTGGTTTCTGGAGTGGAACATAACCCACTCCAGAAACCTCGCGGAAGGTCCAGAACTGGGTGTGTGTATGATGATATAAAAGAAAGTATTCAAGTCCAGGGTTAAATAGTGTCAGGATCATCAAGATCAGGTTAAAATGGCTGCCATTGCTGGGAAACACAAGTCCAAAAACTTCCGGAGTTTCTGGAAATGCACCAACAGTGTCCACCCGAGACCTGGTTGCTGTATTGCTGACATATTTGGAAACCATTTTTGTGTAGTCTCCACTAGGGCAAGGAGGTGAGATGCCCACTGCTGAGATACCGAGTGGTCTTGTGGGGACAAGATTTAATGCTAAAGATGTAGTCATAAAGGCTATGACTAAAGGTAAATCCCCCGGCCACGATGGGCTTAGCATTGAGCACCTACAGCACGCAGACCCGCATATATCGAGAGTGCTGGCATTGTTTTATTCTCTATGTATGAGCCATCCATACCTACCTGCCGATCGAATGAAAACGGTTGTAGTGCCTGTAGTTAAGAACAAGACCGGGGAAGTTGCTAATGTAAATAACTACAGGCCTATTTCACTTGCAACAATTGTAGTAAAAGTGTTTAACGGCTCGCTTACTACTCGGCTAGATAAATATCTGTCATTGCAAGACAATCAGTTTGGGTTTCGGCCCAACCTGTCCACTGAAGCTGCGATTCTGAGTCTTAAGCATGTCGTCAGATATTATACAGATCGCAAAACTCCTGTGTACACGTGTTTCCTGGATCTTTCCAAGGCCTGTTTCCTGGATCTTTCCAAGGCCTTCAATCTGGTGTCTTATAACATCCTGTGGGAGAAACTTGAGAATATCGGGTTACCACCGGAACTCTCGAACATATTCAAATATTGGTACAGACACCAGACCAATAGCGTCAAATGGGCGGGTGTAATGTCTGAACCTTATAGCTTGGAGTGCGGGGTGAGACAGGGGTTTGACCTCTCCCGCGCTCTTCAATATCTATGAGAACGCCCTGATCGTTGGGCTCAGCAGCCAGCATGTTGGTTGCCATGTGGATGGAGTATGCGTCAGTAATTTAAGCTACGCAGATGACATGGTTCTGCTGAGCACTTCGATCTGCGGTCTTAGGAAATTGACGAAGACCTGTGAAGAGTATGCCTCGAGCCACGGATTGAAATATAATGCAGGGAAGAGTAAATTCATGGTGTTTGGTGCTAGTCTTAGAACTGTGAATAGTGTACCCCCAGCGAGTATAATTACAGCTGACCTAAAAGACGATGCTGACATTGAGCGGGAGCGGAGGGCGTTGTCAGTCAAAGTTAATATGATGTCGCGTAGGTTTGTGCGTTGTTCGGGGGAGGTAAAAATAACGCTCTTTAGTGCTTATTGTATAATTGTACATCCCTCTACAAGTGCAGCTTGTGGGCAAAGTAAACTCGTGCGGCATACAGCGCCCTCCGCGTCCAGTTCAATAACGCGTTCAGGGCGGTGTTGAGGCTGCTCCGCCACTGCAGCGCCTCGGGCATGTTCGCGGTGGCGCGCGACTGCTTTCATGCGACGATGCACAAGCGGTGCGCGTCTCTGGTTCGCAGAGTGCGGGGCAGTGGCAACACCGTCCTGGCGATGATTGCCAACAGATTGAATTGCCCTTATATTCGATTATGCTGCAGCAGCCATATTGTTATTTTGTGAGTGTTCGTTCTTGTCTGTGCTTTAGTTATACTGTCTGTATCCTTTATGTATCTGTTTGTATATGAGTCTTGTTACTTGAATTAAACCTATTTTATTTGTTTATTTATAATTATAAAGACAATATCTTTAAGACAATCCAAATTGTAAAATTAATATATTTTTTCAAAAAAATAAACAACCGACTTCCAAAAAAACACTAAAAAGTGAAAAATAACTTTAATTTCGGAAGTCGGTGACTTTGGATATGTATTTTAATTTTTTGTCACCGCCTTCCGAAATTAAAGTTATTTTTCACTTTTTAGTGTTTTTTTGGAAGTCGGTTGTTTATTTTTTTGAAAAAAGATTTTTATTTTTCACTTTTTAGTGGTTCACATGTGCTTACCGCTTCACAGTGTACCGGCGTGATGTTATGTTATTAACTGGTGTAAACAATTGACAGACATGAGATTTCAGCAATCCCTGTCCATTTGCTATCATTTATTGAGGAGTTCCGTTGCCTATCTCCGAAGTTCTTCATCAGATCTTCACCAAATTGAAATGGAACCACTCCGAGAAAGTACTCTTCCAAAAACTACACAAATTGCTTCAAGTGTGCCTATAAAATTTGAAGAGTTCTCTCTATTTCTCCAGGATCCCATCATCAGATCCTGACTTGATAATCATGGGACCAACTGGGAAGTATTCTCTTTCAAACAAAAAAAAAATATCCAAATTGGTCCAGCCATCTTCGAGTAATCGGGGAACATACATAAAAAAAAAAAAGGTTCCGACGAATTGAGAACCTCCTCCTTTTGGAAGTCGGTTAAAAAGGCAGAAGAAGAAGGTAAAAGAACTTAGAACTTATGATCATGTTGTACACCAAATCAACATAAAGGTTTAACTTTTCTTTCATCAGTCCACATGGAGAAAATACTTTTTATAAAGCACAAGTTACAAAATATAAAAAACCCAAGTATCACCGAACTCCGAATTTGAATCTCGGCCAAAAATAACCGAGATCTTCCAAAACAACAAATACAACTTTCCACAGAAATAAAATGAAATTGTTACCGTACTGTCATTGCTATTTAAAAGAGGAAAACTCCCGAAACAGCCAACAAATCAAAACTTTCGAGTAGAATCATAACAGATGCGGGGAACTTCCAAACATTTGCCAAGTTGAAGGTAGCAATGAGTGGCGGGATTCCAATGAAATACTTTGGAGTTGGACTTCAGAAATATTCCCTAACTTTTGGGAGAATTATTCAATTGGAAATAATGCTGTCTTCATCATACTCTTGCTATCATAACAGGAATCGACGCATCATGTCTTCCATACACGACTCTTAGAGAAGTTCTCTATGAGTCGTGTCGTATCTCAGTTGTAACATCTAACCAAATCATCTTTCCCACAGTCCATCCATCGTTTTTTGGTCTTTTACTACTCTTGGACTCCAGGTTCAAAAGTGCTTTTTATGTGCCTATTTGAAATAAAGGCTTTGACCAGGGATATTCCTTAAATTTTGGGAAAATTATTCTATTGGTCATTGGATATATTATTGTCACCATCATACTCTTGCAATAGGAATCGGCGCCACATGGCTTTCTCCATTAGTCTTTATCGCCGTAGTCACCCCCGTCTATCCATATTATCTTTCACACAGTTCATCCATCCGTGTGGTGCCGGACGTAAAAGATTAGCACCATACAATTTCGTCCCGTGGGTGTCGTAGAAAGCGACAGGGACTTACTAGAGAATAGGCAGCAGCGTTCTCTATGCATTTTACCACCATATTGCGATCGCCAACCCGCCTGCCAAGCGTGGCGATTATGGCAAAACCCCCCCTTTTGGAGAGGCCTATGTCCAACAGTGGACGTCTTTCGGCTGAAATGATGATGATGAGTTCATTCATCGGTTTTTTGGTCTTCGCGTACGACATTCCTCACGACATTTTTCTTATTTCTCCTCAGCACTTGTCTGCCCACATGATAAATGATATTGTAAGTTATTTGTATGCTATGTATGTAGGCTAGATGAGCCTGCTGCTGCCTGCCTCCATCCTCCAGAATAAAAATGTTAAGTGAATGCCCATATTATATGGCAATAAAAATTTATAATAAGTTGCCCAACATGTTTAAAACTGAAAAATCAGTAACAATATTCCAAAAAAGGCTAAAACTACCCCTAAAAATGTTTTTACTCAGTCAAAGAATATCTAGAGCTTAGCTTAAAATAACGATTTTCTCTCAAGTATAAAAGTGGCGATCTGTCCTTTAATACAATAATATTTAGTCTATCTTTTATAATTTGCACTACCTAAAAAGGATGACATTAATTTTGCTGAATAATTGTATTAAATTCGTTATTATTGACATTTAATTTTGACATATTATAATTTCTCAATTTAATTGTACAATATAAAAATAATAATTAAGTACTAAAATTGTTCCATGCATGCTATTTTAGAATGATAAGAGCAGGCGAATGATATAATTATTGCAATGCTTGTAAAAGGTTGCTAAGTCATAAGTACTAACACAAGATAACACCAACATTATTGTACACTTAGTTCGCAATAAACGTTTTGACTTTGACTTTAATGTTAAGGATCGTTAAGAATTATTATTGAAGATCGTATTGGTTTGATGTATATTTGAATTATAATCCGTTGCATGCGAGAAGCACAGAACCGGTCCAAGTGGCGGTGCTTGGAGGAGGCCTATGTTCAGTAGTGGACTTCAATCGGCTGAAATGATGATGATGTTTGATTTGTACTTATTATTAAACTGTTAGTATTGGTGCTCTAGGGCCTCCTTTGATATTATTAGTCTATTTCAAGTGGCTTGAGTTAGTTTTCCCGCAAAATCATTATCGTTATATTACCCTTATCCAAAAAAGTATGGCAAGAAAGTGACTCCAAAAACTCGATAGAGCTAACAGACATGCCCACTAATAATTAATGGAAATCTATAGTGTTCATGAATGGCAGAAGCTGTAAAGCTTTTTAGAAACAATAAAATGTTTTAAGTCCAATGCCCGCTCATAAACAAGACATCAATCTATGCCTGTAGATAGTATTTTTTTTATAAAAAAAATAGCCAAGTGCGCGTCGGACTTGGTCCACGCACAATGAAGGGTTCCGTAGTTCAGATGAGTTATTCCAAGAACTAACTTAACATTGTAGTTGAAAAACATTCTACCTACACATCGATATACGTCACGGTCAATTCTCCAGCTGTCAATGTAAGTTTGTAACCGTAATTTTTTTTTGTTACTAAACTACAAATTATCGATTTTCGGGACATTTTCCTTAACTTGTGCTGTGAGACTTTTATTGCGTCGACTTAGAAGATTGCCTTTTTAGAGCCCAAAGGGACCGTACACATACTAACTTCAACTTGATACCTCCCCGCGCTCCTAAGAAAAAGGGTCGTGACAGACTGACAAACACACACGGTCCATCTCTCTGTCAAGACCCTTTTCGGACGGATAACGATTCCCTTTTTCATAAGAGGTACGGAACCCTAAAAATGTCTAACAGAAAAAATAATTGACACAAACATTTCAATTAGTATACCTAATTAGCGACAAGACCAAGACAAAAATATTAATAACACAGAATGATTTAGTTAGGCGTAATATTTTGAAAAAAATCCGCTATGAAAAGACAGACTAACATGAATATTTGGCAAACATACACAAGTTGTGAGACTTGTTTACTATTTGCCGATGGATCCATCAGTAGAAGTACCTATACAAAAATACTTAAGAATGCTAATGGGATATACCACTTCCTGATAAATCAATGTCCGGTTATAAAACAAGATGTCCGATTTAATTGAATCTTTCAATGATTGAATACGTGATTTATAAAGTAAGAACATTATCTCAAAGAAGGAATGAAGGGTGATCTTCCTTTGTCCCTTAAGAGAAGACTCTGACGTGTGCATACTTCCCATCCTCACATATGGCGGTCAAACATGGTCTTTGACAAATCAGCAGAGGTCCACGCTCGAGGTTTGCCAGAGGGCTATGGAACGGAGTATTCAGGGGATCAAAGTAACAGACCGGGTTAGGAAGTCACTTGGAAAGCTGCCACACTAAAATGGAATTGGGCTGGACACATCTGCCGCATGTCAGACGACCAATGGGCCCAAACTTTTGACCCAATGGGTCCCTGCTAACTGCAAGCGACATCGCGGTAGGCCTAGACAGATATAGCGGGATGAGCTGGACTGCTTTAATCACTAGCAGGATTAAACAGAGAGAAGTGGAAGGAGGGTAGAGCGGCCTTTGCCCTGGAATGGAACATCACAGGTTTTTAATAATACTAATAAAGTAAGAAGATTATCTGCAAAAAAAAACTTTTTCAAGACAAAAAATTTAAATACGAGTACATATCCAAAGTCACCGCCTTCCGAAATTAAAGTTATTTTTCACTCTGTAGTGTTTTTTCGGAAGTCTGTTGTTTTTTTTTGGAAAAAGTTTTTTATTTTTCACTTTTTAGTTGTACCTACCCCACTAATTCGAAATTTCATCATCCTTGGGGTCAAAACAATGCATATTTATGCGATAGCAGCAATCGCGGTTTATTTACTGTTATTTTTTTAAGAGTTCCGTTGTCTATGTCCGAAACGCATCATCAGATCTATATGAAATGGGACCACACGGGAAGCACGAGCTTTCAAATAAAAAAAGAATCATCAAAATCGGTTCACCCAGTCGAAAGTTATGAGGTAACAAACATTTAAAAAAAACATACAGTCGAATTGAGAACCTCCTCCTTTTTTTGAAGTCGGTTAAAAAGAAGTGATGTTGAAGAATTGGATCTATAGCAATCAATCTGCCTAGCCTTTTTCCAATAACATTGGGGTCGACTTCGTCTAACCGCATGCAGCTGTATACCAGTATTTTACATGGAGCGACTGCCTATCTGACCTCCACAACCCAGTTACCGGGTAATCCGATACCACTTGGTAATACTGTTTCTCAGACTTTCGGGCTTCTGACGTCTTTTAACGACAGTCAAAGATCTACGATGACAGCTGAGACCACTTTCCAAGGCACGGAGGGGCCTTGGTATGTAAAGATGGTCACCCATCCACGAACCGTCCGCGGCACTCGTAGATTAACCTTCGATCGAACCGTGCGCTGTTATTATTTAGCCACGAGCTCGTTGAAATGATGGTGATGAAAGGTTGGAGGGTAATTATAATGATGATTACGTCTAGTACGATACCTCTCGGTAAGACCGGTTATCAGACTTTTAGGCTTCTGAATTCCCATAGGAGTTTATTTCTCGATTACGAGGATTTAGCTTTTACCGAGAAATGAACTCAAGTATTAGTGAAGTAGTAGTTTTAAGGCTAGTTTTTTTTTATGTTAAAAGATAGCAAAAAAAATATCAATTAACGAGCGCTCCTCTCCATCATTCTGCAAAGTTTGGCGAGTAAAATTGTGACAACAGATAATTCTGTAATGTTTGTTCCGAGTAAGTAACACACGTCTACATGAGTGAACCCACATGGGTACTATAGCAAGTTAACAATCACGGGACAATACACAACCACCCAACAAAATACATTGGCAGATAATGCGGCCACATTATCCCCAAAACCCCCAAAGGACCCTCGAAGCCACTAAACGACGTTTTATGCAACCCAAAACGGATGTTTTAAGTACGATACGAGTGTATTCAGAAGACAAGCTCAGTAGAATGGTATTCTAACTGAAAGTTTGTAATTTTTCCAGCGATTTGATGGTTGACCGCCTTTTATCATTGTGTATCGCTGATGCTTAAAATTGGTCCTTCGAGCCGTATACGGCTTTTCATACGAACATTTTTATGTTGATTGGATTGATACGTATTTACCCATTTAGATGTAAGATATTTAATACGCTACAACGATGACCCATTGCATCCCTTGCAATGGGTTTTGCCCACCGCTTCGCCCGCGTGTTTCTTGTTTTTACATTAAATATACTTATCCTCTAGGTCTGTCCGTTATTTGGTTTTCGCTTAGCGTGTTTTTGGAACGACGTTCCTTATCGCGCGTTGCGAAAGGGGCCTAGACGGAAAAAATTAAGACCAAAAGTTGGAACGACACTTTTAATAAAGACCAAAAGTTGTAACGACACTTTTAATTAAGACCAAAAGTTGTAACGACACTTTTAATTAAGACCAAAAGTTGTAACGACACTTTTTGCTACATTATTGTAAGCCGTGCGGCGTGCGCGTGTTGCTCTGCAGACAGAGACACAGACAGAGTGCATATATATATAATACGCCAATATATATATACGTATGTGTGTGTGTGTATGTATACGTACAATTTTTAAAATTTTATTACAATTCCTTCACTAATTAATCGAAAGGAACTTCTTTCCATACGGGTGTCCCTTGACACCTCTCAAGTTTTTTTTTGTTCGGCTCCTAAGGGTCGTAGCGTAATGATAAAGAGCCTATAACCTCCCTCAAAAATGCTTTTAACAGCCCAAGCTATCAAATACAATAATAATTTGAGTAGTCGCAGCGCGTTAAATTAAAACAAAGAAATAAACTACTCGGCTTTATTATATTAGTACAATAAATAACCACATTTATCAAATCATACAGCTACCCTTACCATTCGTTATAATTAAATTAGAATGCCAGAGGGCGTTCAACTACTTTCGCTGCAATAAGATAAAATCGCAACATCAATCAGACTACGCGGAAATCTGGTAAAGTCGCCACACATTGCCACTGTAAGCCAGGCTTTGCAACAAATGCCGAACAAATCCCAAGGAACGCAGGAAACAACATAACAACGCCTTTATTTTCTTATACGTTAGGTTGAGTTGTACACCTACATACATACATTTCGTCAGGTGTGTGACTCATAATATAGAAAAATGCTTTTATTGGCATTACAGCAAAAAATACACCTCAAAACGATAAAAAAAAAAACAGAAAACAATTATTTTAATATCAAAAGGGTCCAAAGAGGAGCAAAGTGAGCAACGCATCCAGACTCCGAGAAGAAGAAAAATACAAGATAATTTTATAAACCTAGGTTTTGCGATCATATAGTCCTCCAGACCGTATTTTGGCCATGGCGGCCAATCTCAACGGAGATTAACTAGCCTTCGGCGTGGGAGATATTATAGTGCACAAATGTGTGCGCAGACACTGGTGCACTTCTCTCACTCTTATAATCCGATGGCAATCCGACACGACTGAAGTGAGATCAGGCGCAGGACTTAGGACTTAACGTGCTTTCCGAGGTACGGGGTTATCACACCGCCAACTTCCAAACTCTGGGCTTATTACTGAGAAATCCCCAATAGAAAATCATCGAAATGATATAGTATAGTATAGCATATAATAACAGTGAGCACGCGTGTCGGATCACGAGTATTCTTTAAAACAAAACCGGGAAATTTCAGTGTTCCACCACCGAGAGTACTCGATTGACCCGGTTTCGACAAAAGGCGAGCTGGATTTCCCTTTGTGAATACTGAATACTCAAAGCCTAGTTGAAATTATGCAAATCAAATGCGATGAAGTCAAAATCAGTGCTATACTGAGTGCTTTTGAATTACAAGAATTTTAAATTTTGCATCATTGGTGATATATATTTATATGTATGTACGTATGTTTTGTTTAGACCCGTTAAGGTTAGAGATCGTACGTCGATAATTCTCCGCTTCACAATTGCGTAACCACAATCAGATGCATTATTTTAAAGGAAATTTCTTATCCATTGCTACATATGTTTGAGAATTCTCTGCTAACGCAATTAATGTTATCAAATTATTATAATGAAATGCAGTGGCGGATCCAAAATTGTTGTTTGGGAGAGGCTTGACCCCGCTGAGGGTAAATTTTAGCAAAGTAAACACTGAAAACACATTATTTTGCTTAACGCATAACAAAACTCAGTTTAATTTAGCTTGAGCCCCTTCCCCTGGATCCACAATTGATGAAAGGCATTGGAATTTTTAGTGTGCTACGCAATCAATTGATTAGGAAATCGAACAGATTCAGGCTCAGAACGCTCTCCGACAATGCGTCGTTCAAAGCCGTATCTATCGTTCTCAAATAGGAGCAGAAAAACAATAAGGAAGTAATGGCAACTTAGCATCTGCCGTCGTACTTATCCCCACCAAAAACAGACCTCAAGCATACCAGCCTATTATGTTTCCATTGCTGGGACAGAAGCCTCCTCAAGAGTGGGCCGTTATCGATAGATAAATTGTTTATTTGGTGCTCACAAAAGACATAACACAAGATACAAAGTACGATGAAATCAAAACTAATTACATGAACGTGATTACTAATTAAAGAAGTACAAGGTGCCAATATACTAAGAAAAAAAGGAGGGAGGAAGACATAGTGATGACTTGGTAGATGTCACAATGCTTCATACTTTTGGTTCTAGGACATTCCGGCTTCCTCACGATGTTTTCTTTCACCGTTATGGGAACAGTGGTGATGAAATTAAATACAGTACTTATTCTAGCAGCATCTTGGATTACTTCTGGAAGTAAACCGCCTGCCTGGGTCAGACCTACGACCTACAACTCGTAAGTCGGGGCCGTTACCGCTGGGCCACCAGTGCTCATATATAGACCTAAACCTTGCGAAATGTAAAAAGTTTTGCCGCTAAATAATTTGAGGACCTAATTTAATTTTTGAGTAGGGATGGGCTGGGCTCATCATTTCGTTCACCGCAAACCCAATTTCCGTCGGTAATCTAAAGCGGGAATTACAACCTGAGGCAGAGAC
Source organism: Polymixis lichenea (assembly GCA_949091785.1). NCBI lineage: Eukaryota > Metazoa > Arthropoda > Insecta > Lepidoptera > Noctuidae > Polymixis > Polymixis lichenea. Next base: position 15,705,952 of record OX420956.1, read on the forward strand.
CCTCTTTATAATCCTACTAATATTGTAAAAGCGAAGTTTAAATGTTTCCTATGGCTATTTTTGGAAGCCAGAACGGATTTCAACGTGTTGTAAAGTGGATTCCTCCTATCTAATTTTTCGCTAAGTTTATTTAAATTTCCAAGATAATATATATACATAGTTTAGAAGCGAATAGTTTTAAAATCTATGTATTAATGCTGTTACCATGAATTCAGCATATCATGCTAGGCCCCCTAGCGCAGAAATTTTACGTCATTTTTCCAAAAAAAAAAACAGCTCTTTCATAAAAAAAAGTGCAATACCTTTCCCGACAAAATGTATGGAACAGCTTATTTGTTTTTTTATTACCAACAAAAAATTCTGCGCTGCGGGGGGTCTAGAATGATATGCTGAATTCATGGTTACAGTTTGCGCACTGGATAAAAACTTATCCTGTATAAAACTTTTCGTGAAAGCCTAGGTGAGGTGAACTGCCATTCCCAACATGAGCATTTTCCCAACTATGATCGGGTCGGCTTCCAGTTTAACCCGATGCGGCTGAATACCGGTATTTTATGGAGCCATGGAGCGACTACCTATCTGCCCTTCATAACCCAGTTACTTATATTGGCAGCTTATAACACCAACGTTGGCCGTTTTCAAGGTGAGATTTTTTTCAGAATAAGTAGATCAGCTTTGCATAGTTATCGTGTATATACATTTGTTACAAAAACATGTCAAACAAATATTGAACAGCAGTTAGTTGCTAAAGCCAGCATGAAATAAAACAGCATCATCAACTGTTTATCGTCTCGCGGGAGTTGTAAAAGTCAGAGAAAGACGGATTATATTACTGGGGTGAACACAAATGATAGTAGAACACTCTGATATACGCCATAACATTGCATTTTATAGGTCCTGATGTTACTGCTTCTATCATTAGGATCAGGAGACATTCCTCCTAATGTTACACTTGTGGTCTCCATTAGGGATTGCCAGCCTACTTTGAGGGACGTGAATTTATGTTATTCTCTTTTAAATATCTGATTAAATAAAATCAAAACAATATGTCACGTCACGTAACGTCGTCATCGTCAATAACATGAGCTTACAACCATGATGTAAGCTTGAAATCCTTTAGGAGCCATAGGGAATTACCATGTATGAGGAACAGATTGGTGCTTGCAGTAACTTTTTAATTGAGTACAGGACATACAAGCTCGAAGTTTGCCAGCAAGTCCTGGAGCGTACTATCCTGGGTGTTCGAATTTTAGACCGTATAAGGAACACAACACTACGCGCCAACACAAGGGTCACGGATGTTACCCAGAAAGCTGCTCAGTTTATGTGGTCATGTGAGATGACAAGTGGGTTAAGAGAACCACCGATTGGGTCTAACTTGACGCACGACGCCATCGGGGCAGGCCGAGACGAAGATGGCGGGACGAGCTTGACTCCTACCGAAAGGACTGGCCAGCAATAGCAAAAGAAAGAATTGTGTGGAAAAGGGAGAGAGAGGCCTTTGCCCTGCATTGATTGGGACAATCCAGGTTAGTTAAGATTTATACAAGACATGGCTACTGATCACCTAGTCATCATCTTAATTTATTGCTCTCCACGTACAGAAAACCAATTTTTTACCCTGATTCTGGAGATCAGTAGCAAAACGAAGGAAGGAAACGAGGAAAACTATTGAACACATAGATTAGGATACTGAAAACCTAAGTTATTCCCCTAGTTCCATATACAATAGTGTAGAGCATGCATATATGTATAGAGAAGAGCCGGCAGCCGGCACAAAATTAATATTTACTGTGGCGATTTACAAGTCAATGCTGTCTGGTTTGTGTACAGAAAAACTCTGGAAGTTAACTTTATTATCGGAAGATTTTATGAGTGTTTTGTTTTTTGAGTACACGTTGTTGCTGACAGTTATTTGAGACTATCAGCGCAAAAGTGGTGTAACCCACAATAGGTTTTGGTGTAAAATATTACATATTATTTGGTGTATAATAGTGGCGTAAGCACCTTTTAGTATCCATCAATAGATGGCGCTGACAAACTGTTTTTGCACGGGGCTTTAAAGCAAAACAATAGGGCAAGAGTGGTGTAAGCTGGAAAGCCAAATTGTGGGTTACACCACTTTTGCGCTGATAGCCTCATTTGGGATGGGTAAGAGCAGACAGTTGTACTACAGCATGACTGTCAATCAGTGTCATAAATATGGTGGGCCAAGCAGGGCAAGAGCCCTGAGCGCCTATCGAAGGGAGCGCAAAATTTCGCCAATTATTAATAAAAAAAAAAACATTAACACTTTCATACTGTTACCATATAGGTAGGTAATAGCTAAGAAATTTGAAGAGCTACCTGAATAGGTCATGAAAAATAACTGAAAAATAATGTGCAGTACGAGGATGATAGCGCATTTACAAATCTACCTATTTCTATTCAAATTCTCTTAAAATTGCAGCATTGCAAGCGATTTTAAGTTGAAATTAATACCTTTGTTATTGAAAGCTATAATTGGTCAAGAAAGTTTATGCGACATACTCGTAGCTTTGCTCAGTGTAGACCGAGAAGACAATTTACGATGGGGCGCTAATGATGCGTGCCCTAGACGCCATTTTCTATTGGTACGCCCCTGCTGTCAATAACACACATTATCACAAACATCAAACACAATATTGGTGATGTTCTTCAGAAAGGTCAGGCGCGTAGTACTCGCAAGCGGCGCGCGTGTATGACCAGATGTATGGACGTAAACAAAGCAAAAGGAGTATATGTATAAGAAACGTAACAGGTAGGTTTCTGTAGTTTGTACCTATACAGGGTAAGTTTTTATCCAGTGAGCAAAGTGTAACCATGAATTCAGCATATCATTCTAGACCCCCAGCGCAGAAATTTTTCGTCGGTTATACAAAAAAAGATCAGCTGTTCCATACATTTTGACCGCGTAGGTAGGTATTCCACTTTTCTATGAAACAGCTGTTTTTTTTTTTTTGTAAAACCGACGTTAAATTTCTGTACGCGCTCTGGATAAAAACTTATCCTGTATATCTCCTTGGAAGGAAGGCGTAAGTATGGGTGTGTCTGTCTGAATGTACCATAAACATTGTTGGGTAAAGATGAACGAGATCCAAGCCGACCTTCACCTAGTGTAATCGAGTGGGTTCTATTGGCTGAACGGGAAGATACCAAGCACCATTTTGATCATGGACAAACCGATACCTACTGATATTTATAATATATTTATATATTCTTTATTGTACACCACAAAAATACGTTACAAAAACACAAATTACCTACATTATAAAATATACAATGGGCCGCCTTATCGCTTTCCGCGATCTCTTCCAGGCAACCGTGGAATGGACAGTGAATGGCCTGGACATAAAATGGGGATGTCGTTGGTGTAAATAATATGTATATACAATTTCGTGTATCAATGTCTACTTCTCGATCGAAATTTAAATAAAGAAAAAGTAAATAAAGTGACCAACCGATACCTACTGATATTTGTATATTTCTCGATCGAAATAGAAATCAAGAAAAAATACATAATAAATATCCATATTGATGAGGTTTTCAGTTCTATTAATACAGAATACTTACGTTCCAAGGACTTCTTTTGTTTTTATAAATCGTTCCACATTCGGAATAAAAACGGGCAGACTAAAAACAACTTGGCACGTAATATGTAGGTGTCGTACAAAGTGTTATATTGGGTTCCGTAGGCACAATGGTTTCTGAACACAAGCTAGTTTACTTCAGACTGATATTTCATATAAAACTTCTGATGCTAATTGTACCTAGCGTGGCGGCTGTGGCCAGAATGCGGTTTGCGCGCTAATTTATGTACCTATTTCATTCGAGTATTAAAAAAGACTACATATTTTCAAAATGTAAAATATATATACGTTATAGAATCATGTAGTTTTATTATTATTAAAAAAGGGATGATGGGCCGTGATGTATTCACACCGTACTAATTCTTATGTAGCAACAGCAGAATAAGCAATTAATGATTTAATACCCCAGGGTTTTATTAAGTATATCGTGTTTAACCCTCTTACTAATAAACACAGAATTATTCCAAGTTTAAACCTATGAAAATGTTTGGTAATTTTTTTTGGGCGGGACATCATCAAATAATTCTCCCGCTCTAGGTGGAGCAGGAGGGCGTGTCAGACTTTTACTGACTAAAACGCATCCGTGTTCTCTCAGTTTCCTGTATCTCTTTCGAACAACCCACAACCCTGGCAGGCATCGGCCCTTGCGGGCCCCATCAATTGGTGCAGACATCTCTTTGAGGCGCGCGTGGAACACAACGCGCCGTCGACCCGGACCTTACCGAACAGCGAGCTACCCATTACTCGCCATCCGCAAGCCCGCGCCAACGTTGGCCGGGAATCAGCCTGGGATTCCCGAAGCCCAGGGCGTCTCCTGCGGCGACTAAGGCCGTGAGGGCGCATATACTGTATCTTCCTCACGTGCGCCGCCGCCCTCTTCGCGAGCATTACTGCTTCGCAGAAGGAGGTGACGGCTACCTATGCACTCTCGCTCCGTACCATGGCCTAGACTAGGGCCGGACGCGAGAGATCTCCGCCGCCGCTCGCCTCCACGAGAACACGCCGGTGCTCCATCCAAGCCGGGCTGATCTCCACCGTATGCTCCACCGTGTCCTCAGGGCAATCCTCGCAGTGGAAACACTCGGGCGTTTCCTCGCGCCTTATCCGAAACAGGAACCTCCCGAAACAACCGTGTCCGGTGAGGACCTGCGTCAGGCGGAAGGTGAGGATGCCGTGCCGCCTCTCAAGCCACTCCTTAAAGAGAGGAAATACCGCCGCAATCGTGGCGTGCCCAAAAAATGTATGGTTATTCCTGGTAGTTATACCATGTTATTTTTTTTTAGTTAGTTTATTCCGTGTTAATTAGTAAGAGGGAAAGAGATTAATTTGGATTTTTTCTATAGAGGAAACTACAAGTAATCGTGTTTTCGGAAGTGTAAAAATTATATAGTGAATCCTAAATATCTTACATATTTCTTGTATAGCTAAAGTTTAAGTAACAACGATACAGCACGAAATAAAACGAACGCAATTATTTCGCAATTACGTATCGTTCCCTCAGCAGACTAACTAGTGCACAAAGCCACGGGAGCTCTAAGGGATCACTCGTTCACATTGCTCTATTGAAATCTGCGTGGATTAATATTGATAAATTGCCAGTTCTATTATTCGACTTTGGACGGGGGTCTCAATTTGATGCATACGAGAAAACTGTAATCAAACACTGTCAACTGTGGCATCTATACTTTCCTTGAGCAACTTTACCCATGAGTATTGTACTTAAATATCTCTCCATTACTAAACATCTGTTACAAATAATAGATTTTTCGATTTTTGTATCGTTTCGATATAAAATGACGGCAACAGATTTTTACAGTACATTACCTACTCATGGGTAAAGTTGCTATGGAAACTAAAGATGCCTTTCCAATTTGACCGATGCCAATCTTGGTTTTTGATGATGGAAAAACATTGTAAAAAGTTAGAGACTGGTGGCTCAACAGCTTCAATTTCATCAGAAGTGTTGAACATGGTACGACAGAGGCTCCTCTGACACCATCTCTGTCACCAGAAGATAGCCGCCACGCAACTATCGACGCGACGCTCTGCTAGATTGAGATCGGTTGTCCCCAGACAGTGTCACACTTCTCCGACCTTTTTGGTGATTCGCAGTTATTTCGTAACAAATGTAGACGGCGCCACTTGCTGCACCGTCAAGTATAAGAATTATACTACGGAACCCAAAATGAGAAAATAGGTACCTACAGCGTCGCTTACCTTCTACCCGACTGCTCTTAAATCTTTCGAAATAGGTCACAGCGCGAAGTTGTGTTTACTTTTTTATTGGAAAGATGACAGTCTAGTATTTATTGGGACCTATATTCTAGACTAGGTACTGAAGATTCCACTACTTTGGTGCTTTCAGACGGTTTTTAATATTTCTACATCTTCTCTGGTGTTGGTCCGACCTACAATAGTAGAATAACTCATCCTCTGCCTAGCCTTTTCGCAACTATGTCGGGGTCGGCTTCCAGTCTAACCGGATGCAGCTGAAAACCAGTATTTTACATGGAGCGACTGCCTATCTTACCTCCACAACCAGTACTGGGTAATACGACACTCGGTTGTCAGACTTTCGGGCTTTAGACGCCGCGTAACGACTGACAAAGATCAACGAATGACAGCCGGTGCTCTCTGACACGGAAGGGTCTTGATGTAATTATCGGTCACCCATCCACGGACCAACCGCGGCAAGCGTAACCTGATGGATCAACCCTTGCGGCTGTAGTTACTTAGACAAGCAATAGCAGGGTCGGGGGACTCCCGTCTGGAACGAAGCTCCTCAACGTTTTTCTCCAACTCCAGATGTAACGTCGTTTACTCTATCTTTAAAATTCTCGAACTCTATTTTGACTTCACTAACGGCTTCAGCATCCTCGAAAACCATGAAAACAATATCCATGACGAGAACTTTCACAGTCGCCGTTTTTTTTAATATTATTATTTTGATCTTACTTGGTGTCAGCACTAGGGCTTGCATATATTTGGAAATTTTCATTTTCGAAAATTCGACATTTTTCGGGTAATATAATAATAATCGAATATAATAAGTTTTGTTATACTATTTATAATTAAATCAAAGAATTAAATGACAAGTAACACCGTAGAGGAAGGATTTGGGCGAGGCCTTTGCTCAGCAGTAGGACAGTGTAGGCTTATTAAAAAAAAAAAAAACTATATAAAATCTTTGATGTAACAGCACTATTCTTATTCTAATGTGATTTTTGGTCACAGCACCGAATTACAAATGTCAAGGGATAGGGATATATACCTTATCGAACACATTACCAAAGAGCTGTCTTCATCATCATCATCATCATTATTTGAGCCGAAAGACGTCCACTGCTGGACATGGGCCTCCCCCAAGCTCCGCCATTTCGACCGGTTCTGTGCTTCCCACATCCAGCGGATTCTTGCGGCCTGCACAAGGTCGTCGGTCCACCTTCCAACTCTGCGTCTTTCCTAAACTTTAAAATTGTATTTTGTGCACATCAGGGATCGCAGTCTGGTGTTATGGAAATTGGTCGAATATTCGAATATCACAATTTTTGCATTCAAATACTCGAATATTCGAATGCAAGCACAACCAAAGCTATGAAAACATTGCAAACCACCCATGTGTGTGTGTGTGTGTGGGCCATGTCAGCACCCTCGAAAACCATGAAAACTATCTCACTCTGTCTCTTCCTATTATCACGAAAAGTCGCATGGAGATGGCATACTACTTTTTTTTTTTTTTGGTGAGAAATCATCAAATAACTTCTCCCGCTCTGGGTGGAGCGGGAGGGCGTGTCAGACTTTTACTGACTAAAACCCACCCGTGTTCCCTCATTTGCCTGTGTGCCAGGGGCCACGGTATCTCTTTCGAACAACCCGCACCCCTGGCAGGCATCGGCCCGTGCGGGCCCCATCAGTTGCTGCTGACATCTCTTCGAGGCGCGCGTGGAACACAACGCGCCGCCGACCCGGGCTTGGTCCTTGGACAGCGAGCTACCAATTACTCGCCGTCCACAAGCCCGTGCCTACGGTGGCCGGGAATCAGCCTGGGATTCCCGACGCCCCGGGGCGTCTCCTGCGAAGGCCATGGCTGTGAGGGCGCATGTACTGCATTTCCCTCACTTGCGCCGCCTTCCTCTTTGCGAGCATAACTGCTTCGCTAAAGGAGGCGACTGCTAGCCATGCACTATCGCTCCGTACCATGGCCTGGACCAAGGTCGGACGCGAAAGATCGCCGCCGCCGATAACCTCCACGAGGACACGGCGGTGCTCCACCCAAGCCGGGCAGACCTCCACCGTATGATCCACCGTGTCTTCAGGGCGATCTTCGCAATGGAAACACCCGGGCGTTTCCTCCCGCCCTATCCGAAACAGGAACCTCCCGAAACAGCCATGTCCGGTGAGGACCTGCGTCAGGCGGAAGGTGAGGATTCCGTGCCGCCTCTCAAGCCACTCCTCAAAGAGGGGACTTACCGCCGCAATCGTGGCGTGCCCAAACTACTTTTTAGTTACGCGACGATTTCTACAATTTTACTCATACCGCATTCTGCATTAAAGAACTTCGTTCCAAAGCTAGTCACAGTGGTAACGGGGCTGACTACCTTGAGGTGACATTTAAGTTGTTTTTCCACTCTTTGAAGCTATTTTAAAACAATAGGTATATGAAAATAATCTGCATTCGCGATTCAGTTTCCAAACTTATAAATAAATATGAGTTATTGGAAAAAATACTTTAATTCCTACACAATAAAGTTTATTTTACGCTGCGTCTTTAAACATTTTATAACTTTTTCAATAGTGCTAGTCACTCTGAAATCAACTTAATTTACACTACAATAAAGTTGAGTGGAATCAATATCAATTTTGGAAACATTAATTTAAATAGACCTTATGGATACCGCAAGCTCCTGCTCAAATTCTCATTCAGACGAGCACAGTACATTGAATTCTTTTTATTTTACATAGGAACATAAATAACATCAATCCTTCTTCCAATGGGGATAGACAGAAACTACAGAACGCCACCTGCTATATCTCTTGGTACTTACTCCTTTTGTTTCATTTACGCTCATACATTAGTGGGGTGATTGCTTAAAAAACTAACAGTAGGAATGAATGGCTTTCATTTTGACAGTTCAACAACATTCATTACGTCATTTACGTTGCTGAGCAGACAAATTTGTCGAAAGTAAGAAGCAATGGATAAGCAATATTTTTCAAAATTCTTCATAACTAGGTTTTGCCAGCGGCTTCGCCCGCGTGGAGGTCGGTGTATTATACATATAAACCTTCCTCTTGAATCATTCTATCTATTAAAAAAACCCGCATCAAAATCCGTTGCGTAGTTTTAAAGATTTAAGCATACATAGGGATATAGGGACAGAGAAAGCGACTTTGTTTTATAATATGTAGTGATTATAGTGATGTATTTGATAGTACCTATATTACTTATTGATAGTCTGTGGGTGTTGTGGGTAAGTAATAACAGCTGCACGTGTCGATCTATCAGGTTAAGCTACGCTTGCCGCGGTTGATCTGTGGATGGGTGACCATCTTTACATACCAATACCCCTCCGTGTTTCGGAAAACACGTTAAGCAGTTGGTCCCGGTTGTCATTCGCGGATCTTTGGCAGTCGTTACCGTTCGTCAGAAGCTCGATAGTCTGACGACCAGTCTTACCAATGTGTATCGTATTACACAGTTAATGGGTTGTGGAGGTCAGATAGGCAGTCGCTCCATGTATAATACTGGTATTTGGCTGCATCCGGTTAGACTGGAAGGTGACCCCAATATACACTGGACAGCAAATAAACCGAGCCACCCGCTACCTAGGCACTCTAATTCGATTTTCTCAAAAACTAAAAAACCTACAATTATCAAAGTTGTACCTACAGAAAGTGCGTTTCATGGTGATTAAAATGAAAGGAAACTCATTGGGTTTAATCAATATTTCAGTGTTTATTAAGGATTTTACAAAGAAGAGTCGTTTTCCAGTCGTGACAATCGTTAGTACTGATAAAGTGAAAAAAAAATTAAAGCCAAAAACAAAGATAAAGTCAAAAAAAAGTTTTTAATCAATATTCCGTATTCCCTCCCCTTGCTCGGATAACTGCCAGCATCCTTGTATTCATCGACCTTACGAGCCTGACGATAAAATCTTGAGGAATTGTATTCCACTCCTCTTCAATTGCGATTCGCAGCTCTGGAAGCCTTGTTGGAGCAGGTACCCGGGCTCGAACCCGACGTTTCAGCTCATCCCATAAGTGTTCTATCGGATTCAAGTCCGGGCTTCGAGCTGGCCAGTCCATCGTACGAATGCTGACGTCGCGTAGATACTGGGTCACCACATGAGCAACATGAGGCCGTGCATTATCATGCATCAATTGCATATCCTGTCCGATATATCCTGCGTAAGGTACCACATGGTCTGCGAGGATCTCAGTAATGTAGCGATGAGAAGTCAGTCCACGTGTACGGCCCGTCGGTTCGATGAAAACTAACGCTGTATGTGCTGTTAACGAGATGCCGCCCCAGACCATTACAGATCCTCCTCCATAAGCAACAGTTTCCTTGATGCAACACTGAGAATAACGTTCTCCAGGGCGACGATATACTCTCTGACGTCGATCACTTCCATGTAGACTCACCCTGGTCTCATCAGTGAAGAGTACATTACTCCACTGCTCTAATGTCCAATCCCTATGCTCTCGAGCATATTCAAGTCGTGCTCGACGGTGTGCTACCGTTAATGCTGGGCCTGTTGCAGCTCTTTTTGGGGTCAGGTTCCGTTCAGCAAGTCTCCTTCTGACGGTATCTGAACTTATGACCACTTGGCGTTCGTCACGCAGACTTTGTTGGACTTGAACTGCGTTGAGGTGGCGATTTCGCAGAACAGTAAGGTGGATATATCGATCATCTGCTGCTGATGTAGCCCTAGGTCTGCCCGTACCTGGACGGCGATCGAATGCTCCAGTCTCTAGGTATCGTCTGTAAACTCGTTGCACCGAAGATCTGCTGATTCGAAGCCTTCGAGCGACTTCACGTTGCGCAATGCCTGCTTGAAGTAATGCTACAGCTTGAGCTGCTTCCTGAGGTGTTGTATCCATTATTAATCGAAAAAAGTAGCAAAAACACACGCGTCTGAGCAAACGATGGACAAAAACTAAAGAAATGATAAGAAATATCCGACTACCCTCATTGTAGAGAAAAAGAACGCTAATTTCAAACTCTGGTGAAAACAGAGCAAATCGTTAGAATTGTGTTTGTTGCTTGATTAATGTGAGTTGACGGTACTTTCGAATTAATTTGCAGTCATTTTAATCACCATGAAACGCACTTTTTGTAGGTATAACTTTGATAGTTGTAAGTTTTATACTTTTTGAGAAAATCGAATCAGAGTTCCTAGGTAGTGGGTGGCTCGGTTTATTTGCTGACCAGTGTAGTTGGGAAAAGGCTAGGCAGATGATGATGAGCATGTTACTGAATAAGGGAGTACTAGACATTTCTAAAGAACATCACCAAAAAGGTCACTATAATGTCCATCTAGTCTGAACTTGCGAAGGCCGCAGGAATCCGCTGGATGCGGGAACCACAGAACCGGTCCAAGTGGCGGTGCTTGGGGGAGGCCTATGTTCAACAGTGGACGTCTTTCGGCTGAAATGATGATGATGTCATTCTAGGGTCTCCACTCACGGCATTTCAACTTACATCTTATTATCCCTAATGTGAAAGTAACTATCTGCCCGTTACGCTTAAACCGCGGAACCGATCGTCATGAAATTTGGCAGAGATATAGCCTGAGATATGGAAAAGGACATAGGCTACTTTTAACGCGATAACCGACATCCATGCGGGCGGACCGCGTGAAAAAGCTAGTGATATCATATAATAAATCAGGCATTGATGGCTTCTATCTGGTAGCCAGAAATAGCCTCAGAGCGATCGAAAAATGTTTGTTTTGTTTTCAATGTGTGAAAATATTTAGCGATTAAAAGATAAGTCATAGGAACAGCCTTGAACGTAGCTATAAAAACTTCGTTTGGATATGCGTAAGCCTTTAAATACAGTTATATTTATTAAAGTTAATTTGAACCTGACAGAACTTTGTCCAGGATCGGTAAAATTCTTCTAATAAAATATTGGTATTCACCTGTATCGGCGGGCAAATGCGTACCTCCCTAACAGTAGGAATGGCTTCAATTTTGACAGTTCAATAACGTGCATTTCGTTAATTACTTTGTTGAGCAGACAAATTTTTCGTACATATGAAGCAATGGATTAACAATATCCTTCGTCTGGTTACCAGTGTAACCAGCACCCTAACGGTAAGCCGACCAACATAGTAAAGGCTCGAGGCATATGGATCAAGGTTATAAAATTGACTTGTATAAAATAACTTGCAAAAATATCCTTTAAAAACTAAATAATAATAAAAAGTGAAAAATAGCTTTAATTTCGGAAGTCGGTGACTTTGGATATGTATTTTAATTTTTTGTCACCGCCTTCCGAAATTAAAGTTATTTTTCACTTTTTAGTGTTTTTTTGGAAGTCGGTTATTTACTTTTTTGAAAAAAGTTTTTTATTTTTCCCTTTTTAGTGGTTCACATGTGCTTACCCCTTCACAGCGTACCGGCGTGATGTTATGTTATTAACTGGCGTAAACAATTGACAGACATGAGATTTCAGCAATCCCTGTCCATTTGCTATCATTTATTGAGGAGTTCCGTTGCCTATCTCCGAAGTTTTTCATCAGGTCTTCACCAAATTGAAATGGAACCACTCCGAGAAAGTACTCTTCCAAAAACTACACAAACTGCTTCAAGTGTGCCTATAAAATTTGAAAAGTTCGCTCTATTTCTCCAGGATCCCATCATCAGATCCTGACTTGATGATCATGGGACCACCTGGGAAGTATACCCTTTCAAACAAAAAAAAAGTTATCCAGATCGGTCCAGCCATCTTCGAGTAATCGGGGAACATACATAAAAAAAACAACCGACTTCCAAAAAAAACACTAAAAAGTGAAAAATAACTTCAAACTCACCGCCTTCCGAAATTAAAGTTATTTTTCACATTTTAGTTACTTTTTTGGAAGTCGGTTGTTTTTTTTTTTTTTTTTTTGAAAAAAGTTTTATTTTTGAAAACATCACCACTGCTTTCAAAACGGTGAAGGAAAACATCGTGAAGAAACTGGCATGTCTTAAAACCGAAAATTTAAAGACATGTGGTGACATCCATTAAACTGCAATGGGCTCGCGGGGTAGATTATAGCCCACCCCCCCTCTGACATAGGATGTTTTTTTCCCAGCATTGGGAACATTATAGGCTAATTATGCAGTGTACAGCATATTGAATTATCTACAGATCGAATGGGTATGTTAGAAGGCTGTTATCTTTTGTGTTGTAACTGAGCTATATGCGTTCTAGATTTCTTGGAGGATCCAATACGCGAGAAGAGCGATCGCTATGGCCCCTAGGTTATAAACATGATCAGGATCATATTATCTATAGAATTTACCTTCCCTTAACCTCAAAGGCTGGACCAAGTCCTGAGTCTGCACTTTGACTTAACCTACTTCGCTAAGTAACCTTCACTTTAGTTGGCGAACTAAATTAAGCGTTTCAGACGAATGTGAACCTTAGTCTTATGATTTCATGTTCATATTAGTTTAAACGAATGTGAGCATGAATTCATAAGATACAAAAACAACAAACAGTCAGTCCGAAGAATGACTTCGAAAAGATAGGGCCAACTCCACTGGGAGTAGCGCCCCACGTGCCAACAGAACCATCCCATCTGCTCACAGTCTAAAAGACTGATCGCATGATTAAATGGATTATCAGTCCATTCGCACGACTTACTCGCGCGAAACGGGCGAATCAACAACTCCAGAAATACGTATCCGTGACGTACAATAAAATTGGCAAGTTTTGAATTTTTATGAGATTCAGAAAATAATATTTTATTAAATGTCGATTCACCCGTTTCATATCAACTAATAAGTCGATAAATCTTTAAACTGATTAACGAGGAAAAAAATTCATCAAATTGCGGTCTATTAAATCTTGCTTCCATCACTTCCAAACAAGAGATCTCGATATCACATGATTTATTTCATTCAAATTAAAAACATCAGCTTACTCGTATCAATTAAGAACGGCTATACTTCCGCCGGATATGACAACGATTGATTCGATTAAGCCGAGGATAAAAAAGTCAAGCGACAGGTCAATCGTGCGTACGACACGTTTAATTAAAGAGATAATTAACTTATTGGAGGTGCCCATCGATTTAAGGCTCCAACAAACTGGCGCGACACGACAGCAGACTCTCGTAGAACAATTTCTGTGTAAACTTCATGGAAATTGTTCTACAAGTGACGCGCCAAGCTGTCACATCGCGTCTGTTTGAAGAAGCCCTTAATTAAGTTCATGATTCTTCGATTGGACGAACCTTTGTCATGGGACTGGAGATAGGCAGTATCCAGCTCATCATCATAATGCCTAGCCTTTTACCAACTATGTTGGAGTAAGCTTCCAGTCTAACCCGATGCAGCTGAATACCAGTATTTTACACGGAGCAACTGCTTATCTGACCTCCACAACCCAGTTACTGGGTAACACGATACGCCTTGAGCTGACTGACCATAATTCGAGGGGTGAAAGGCTATTTGTTTGAAGCGACATTTTGGACGATATTGAGTTAAATACCCAATAACTAACTGAATACTGTATATAACTCAATATCGTCCAAAATGTCGCTTCAAACAAATAGCCTTTCACCCCTCGATATGATGGTGACGATTGATATTAGGTTTGTTTCCAAGAAAATTTCACTTTTCGTCTGAGGTTTGAATTAGGGATGCATCCGATACCGATACGATGCTGATATATCGGCGATACTCAAGTTTGCCGAAATATCGGCATCAGCGATATTTTTATGGCTGATTCAACGATACTTTTCAAATTTCGCGCTTTAAAAATATAATGTAAACGCGGGTGTTGTCTCGTCTATTTCGTTGCAAACGAGGTACGAACTAACTATGCTAAATATACTATTAACTAATCTCAACCGCATCTGCCGACGTTTGGCTCCCAGACTGGAGCGGGCTGGGGCTGCCTTGAAGCGGCTCCTGCCCAATCTAGGGGGGCCAAACGCCTCCTGCCGGAGGCTCTACGCGGGGGTCATGCGGGCCATGGCCCTATACGGGGCGCCGGTGTGGGCGCCTACATTGAGGCGCCAACCAGTACGCCGGTTGAAGGCGGCCCATAGGGTCATGGCCATCCGGATGATCCGGGGATACCGCACGATCTCCGGTGAGGCGGCGGGCCTCCTTGCCGGATTACCGCCATGGGATCTGGAGGCAAAGGTCCTCGCGTACACTTGGGAGTGGCGCGAGGAGGCCAAATGCCGGGGCGTAACTCCGCTGCCGCGGGAAATCGCGGCACGGCGGACAGAGCTCCGGCAGGATCTCATGGCGACGTAGAAAGTGCGATTGTCGCAACCCAGTGCTGGGTACGCCACGATTGCGGCGGTAAGTCCCCTCTTTGAGGAGTGGCTTGAGAGGCGGCATGGCGTCCTCACCTTCCGCCTGACACAGGTCCTCACCGGACATGGCTGTTTCGGGAGGTTCCTGTTTCGGATAGGGCGGGAGGAAACGCCCGGGTGTTTCCACTGCGAAGATCGCCCAGAGGACACGGTGGAGCATACGGTGGAGGTCTGCCCGGCTTGGGCGGAGTACCGCCGTGTCCTCGTGGAGGTGATCGGCGGCAGCGATCTCTCGCGTCCGACCCTAGTCCAGGCCATGGTACGGAGCGAGAGGGCATGGCTGGCAGTCGCCTCCTTCAGCGAAGCAGTTATGCTCGCAAAGAGGGAGGCGGCGCACGTGAGGGAGATGCAGTACATGCGCCCTCACAGCCGTGGCCTTCGCAGGAGACGCCCTGGGCGTCGGGAATCCCAGGCTGATTCCCGGCCACCGTAGGCACGGGCTTGCGGACGGCGAGTAATGGGTAGCTCGCTGTCCGGTAAGGACCAAGCCCGGGTCGACGGCGCGTTGTGTTCCACGCGCGCCTCAAAGAGATGTCAGCACCAACTGATGGGGCCCGCAAGGGCCAATGCCTGCCAGGGGTGCGGGTTGTTCGAAAGAGATACCGCCGCCCCTGGCACACAGGCAACTGAGGGAACACGGGTGGGTTTTAGTCAGTAAAAGTCTGACACGCCCTCTCGCTCCACCCAGAGCGGGAGAAGTTATTTGATGATTTCCAACCCAAAAAAAAAAAAAAAACTATTCTCAACCTGCCCATAGTTATAAACGGTTTTATTTAGTTTCTCCTGTTATTTGTTCTTGTTATATTTATTAAAAAAATAACCTGACTTGTGTTTTATTTATTTTACCTTCATTTTTTCAATCAATAAGCGTATCGGTATCGGTTTCGCCGATATTTTTATAAGAGCATCGGTATCGGTATCGTATCGGAAAAAAGGCGTATCGAGGCATCCCTAATTAGAATTAAAGAAAAGCCAATACTTAGCGTCGGCCTCGTATTATGTGGGACCATATTCTCAAACGAACATCAAGACAACACGTGGCGAGCAAATAAATCAGTTCACGTATACCGAAATCTTCCGATGACAGACACACAGACAGAATTGTTATTATTCTCTTTGAACCTGATGAATTCAGGAAAAAGAAGCATTTTTAAATTCTCGGTTTTCTTATGTTTATTACTCGCAACGTTGCTTTTTGAAACGAACCAGGAAAACTAACAAATAATGCTAGAGCTTATTATAGGTATTCGATACCACTGTGGTTATTTCTCGATTATTTTGTTACCTTATAGATTCGGAAATATTTATTCTAACTTTGTTTACTAGCCTACGCTGCCCCACTCCTGCAGGCTTGGCACGAGCACCGAGTTGTCGACGGAAGAACAGATATGACTATTAACTAAATAATGTACAATAAGAGAAGATAGCTATGTTTTTCTATTAATTATCAGTTATGCGTTCCAAACGAATCATGATTTTGTAGATCGTATATACTTTGTGGCCGTCGAGTAGAAAGTTTGTTGTCAGTGTGATTTTGGCAGTTTGGGAAGAAATATTCTTCTGAAATAGTCTACATTTATAAGGACCTAGACAAAGATCGTTAGAAACGAAGGACAAAATGACAGATTGTAGAAGGATATCTACGGTGTGAGGTCAAAAATGGAGAAACGAAATGTCACTTTGTATTGAAAAAGCACTGTCTATTCTTCGTAGAAATAGAAAACGTTACGCTAAGCCTGCTGGGCAGAAGCCTCCCCCTCTTCTCCTTCCATCTTTCGCGAGCCCGCGTGAAAAGTTGCCATGTGAATCGCAAAGTAGGCGCAAGCGCAGATACTGAGATTCTAGGGCACTTCTTGTAGATAACATCTGTTGAAATGCAGATTTTATCAATTAAAATAGTTTTTACTGTCGTATGCTTCAAAAAATTCGAAACATTTTTTTATTGCATATCAACAATTCATAAGCACCTGCTTTCAAAGACAAGGGAAACTAGATACCTTTAAATTATTAGTGTTTAAGTAAATTGAGTGTGTATTGCATTATTAAACCTATAGCAAGCATAGCTGGCGAAATGTGGGCGTACTCCTGTGTACTAGAAGTACAGCTCTGCCTAACACATCGGAGATTACAGGCGTGATGTTATGATATTGAATTGTGTCAATCTCTAGATCAATAAAAAAACTTTAAATATCATAATACCACTATTCGTGGAAATTACGTAAATTTCGACTATCGTAAGTAAGACAGGCTTTTTTTTTTGAGGATTGGATATCATCAAATAACTTCTCCCACTCTGGTAGGAGCTGGAGGGCGTGTTAAACTATTACCAACTAAAACCCACCAATGTTCCCTCAGTTGCCTGTGTGCCAGGAGCCACGGTATCTCTTTCGAACAACCCGCACCCCTGGCAGGCATCGGCCCTTGCGGGCCCCATCAGTTGGTGCTGACATCTCTTTGAGGCGCGCGTGGAACACAACGCGCCGTCGACCCGGGCTAACCCGGGCCGTAACTATGAGGTCACGGTAACCAATACTTGTTTTTTATAGGCTACTATTAGTTAATCATTTTGAAAGGTTAATCAGTTATTCAAGTGCATCCGGTAAGACTAGAAGCTGACCTAAAAATAGCTGGAAAAGGCTAGGCAGATGATGATGCATCATGGCACCTACCTTATTTTGACCATATTTCTAAAACGACGTTTTCTTTGTAAATTTTCGTGCTTTGCAGTAAATGTAACCGGATGGTCTGTAGCAAAAATTGCTAATTCATAGGCAAAAGTTAGGTACTTTAAAAACTCAGAAATTAATCTATACAAAACCTACACTTCTACTTGCACTAATACCTAATTCTATTAGAAAATCATTTGAAAGGTTAATTCTAATCCATTCTCTCACATGTTCGAAAAGTTGTCTGCTTAGCAACGTCAACAACGCCATGGATGTTGTGGAACTGACAGACTGTTAATGGATTCCTACTGATAGTGTTTTACGCAATTAATCCATATAGCAATAAAAAACTTTTTTCAAAAAAATAATCAACCGACTTCCAAAAAAACACTACAAAGTGAAAAATAACTTTAATTTCGGAAGTCGGTGACTTTGGATATATATTTTACTGTTTTGTCACCGCCTTCCGAAATTCCTTCCATTCATTTTTTCTTTTTTCTTTTTCACTTTTTAGTGGTTCACATGTGCTTACCCCTTCACAGCGTACCGGCGTGATGTTATGTTATTAACTGGTGTAAACAATAGACAGACATGAGATTTCAGCAATCCCAGTCCATTTGCTATCATTTATTGAGGAGTTCCGTTGCCTATCTCCGAAGTTCTTCATCAGATCTTCACCAAATTGAAATGGAACCACTCCGAAAGTATTCTTCCAAAAACTACACAAATTGCTTCAAGTGTGCCTATAAAATTTGAAGAGTTCTCTCTATTTCTCCAGGAGCTCATCATCAGATCCTGACTTGATGATCATGGGACCACCTGGGAAGTATAACCTTTCAAACAAAAAAAAATATGCAAATCGGTCCAGCCATCTTCGAGTAATCGGGGAACATACATAAAAAAAAGGTTCCGACGAATTGAGAACCTCCTCCTTTTGGAAGTCGGTTAAAAAATGCTAATTCATAGGCAAAAGTTACTTTAAAAACTCTTACTTATTAGTCCACACACAATCTAGACTTCTACTCACCCTATATCACCAAACTAGCTACAGTCATTCTAACATAAAATCCCATCAAACAAACAATTTAGAGCTAATTTATTAATAGATTCGCGCTGTTATCACGCTGGTCGAATCCTGCGCAGATACGATGAAGGTCGTATACCAGTTATTATAATAAAGTCGTCTGTGGATCTCTTTACAACACGGAATTTAGAAATTATTAGTTTTGAGTGGTGACTGTGTGTGATGCGCTCTTGACTAGATTAAAAAAAGAAGACAATTTAAATATTTGATTCGTGAATACATAGGTACTACTATCTCTGACTGGTGTCTGTGTACAGATTTATTGACTTTTAAATATTTGTGCAGTAACTATTGGCTATTATTATATGATTTATAATTATAAGTCAACAGACGCCATTAAATAATCTTTGTATTTTACAACATCATTAACCACTGTAATGAGCATTTAAAATAACAAAGAAATAATGAACCATATTGAAATAAAACTTTATACTATGGGGTCAAATAAAACTGGTTCGCAAGTTCGCAGACATGACGGGTATTATATTATATTCAAATTATGACAAAACAAAAAAAATATGATTAGACATAACACACAGACACACCAATAAAATAAAACTTTACACTCTTTCTGGGGCAGTCGCGTAAATGCATGAGTGAATGGAAATCAGAAATGTTAATAAAGCAAAACAAACAAAATCAGTAGGAATCCTAGCACACAGAACCACAGTTCCCAGTCAATTAATTAGTACGCCAGCGGAGCCCGACGTCTATTTAGATCAATTAGCGGTGGCGGGAAATTGAGCCGCTGTGTCGTATTCTCATATTGCATGGTAGGCGCGGGCGCATTATCACTTTGTATAGGTCGGTCGGTACTTGAGATCTTAAGATGTGTTTACGTTGAGAATATTGTGAATTAAATAGTAACTTCTCCCATTTGTGAGCAAAAATTAGGGGTTAAAAAATATATAAATCATAATAAGATGGCGTGAACACTGATTTAGTAAAAATAATAGTAAGACTAATAATTAAATATGGTAAGACAAGAAAATTAAATAGTGAGAATTTTGAAATATATTTTTTTGTGTTCATTCTTCGAGTGAACGAAAAAAGTTTCATATCAATTTGATGTGGACACACCTTTACTTGTTGACAAAAAGAAATAATATGTATTTAAAAATGCTCAAGCTACATTATTGATAAGTGTGGAAAAAATAAGTGCGCACCTACTTAGTGTAAACACACCTTTAGGAACTAAAAGTGCAGCTTTTCAAAATACAAAATTATCTGGTGAATATATTTTTTGCAGCAGTTTTATTAGAGAAAGGTAGTGTCGGCTACAAATTAGTCAAACCATTTATGGTCGAAAATTCTAAATAACATGATTACATCACACCCGGTTTTCGTCGAAGGGTTAGGCAGGCATAACCTATAGTAGGTACACACATATTTTATGTTGTTATGTAATTATGTTGAAGTTCCACGTAATAGGGGGTGAGCCTATTGCTATCAAACGGGCAAAAATCCAGACACCAGGCTGATACGGAAATCTCAAAATATGACACCTACTCTTTATTTACCAAAATTTATTATGCTGTGTCAAAATAAACAATTTACAACTACAAATACACCAAACAATAGTCGGCCTTCAACAATGAGATGCTGATATATTTAACAAAATCTCTTTACAGACATGTTTTACAACATAAATGGTACCGCATTTAGTTTTGATTAGAGCCAATTACCAAGTGTGTGGGAGAGATTGACTTGCTCCAGTAGTGATTGCTTTGTTAGTGATATTATCTTCCAACTATTTCTGATTTACATTGAAAATAGAATTAATTAGGATCCAGTATTTTGTTAACACGCTAAGTATCTTCGTTTACTTTTCAGCATGTTGATGCCAATTTTTCTAACTTCTATTATTATGAAATAAAAAATAAAAAATTGATAGCATTTATTCTTTACGGATGTAAAGAATAAATGATTGTAATGTGTAATTAGAATTTATAATGTTACTTTGTTAATTAATTGACTTGGTCACACTCAAATTATAGTTGCTTACAATGTACATAGATAGGTAGTTGAAAATCTTGACCCAATTTATGAGCTAGGAATGTATCTGTTCATATGTAAGTCAAGACAGGCCAAAGTAGTTGTGGAGTTAGAATATATTAGTAAAATATGCTTAGTCAGCAATTAAAAATAACCTAAAGTACCTACTAACTTGAAACTGATGGCTATCACAATGATTTTTTGAGTTTTTTAATTTCTTAAGGGAAAGAATAAAGTATAATTTAAAGGTTAAAGAGTAATAAATAATTAGTTTGAAGTGAATAGATAGAATACTTTATTGTCTACCTAGATATGACCACCATATTAATGACAAATTTAATTTAACTTAATTACAGGATACCATTGTAAGTTTAGTTGGGGGATTTGGTTGGGGAGTGCAATTTCAATATTTTTTCTCTGTGGGTGTCCCTTAAATATAAGAAAATGTTAATGTAGGTAGTATCTTCTGATGCAGTATCTTAAAATAACACAACTTATTTGCTCTTAGTATTCTTGTTTAATAATGGATTAAACCTATAAAGGTCATGGACAAAATTGAGATTCAAAGAAAGTTTGGTCAAAACAAGTTACCAAAGTTATGAGCTACTTAACCTACAGACATGCTTGAAAATTTGCACTAAGTTGAAGGTAGGTAAACCTTTTAGGTGTAAGTTAAAAAAAAATTGTTTGTAGAAGCTTCTTTCCATATTCTTTTTAAATTGACAACTTTTTAAGTTCCTGGGTGAGTCTATGAAGTCCATAAATTAAGTCTTAGTGGAAAATGAAAAGTTTGACCTGACTTTTTGGTCCAAAACTAACTTCGAAAGTTTGCACAACTCCAATAAGATTCCTAAGGGAACGTGCAAGGTTGATAGAACTTGAAACAACCTCGCAAAACTGATAACATAACCATAACATCAAATAAACTGTCTCACTATTATTATTAAGCGAAAACATTGAAAATCGTGTCAATTTAAATCTCAACAAATATTACAAATAACCACATAGTAGCACCATGATCGACCCCGTAGGGTCACAAAACGTCCAAAACACACAAACAGATGAATATTTTATAATTATTCTATTATTGCAATCATGCTATGAATGAATTTGAGTTTTTCGAAGCACCGCCTGATACGGACAAACATTAGTATTTACAATGTTATCTTACCCTTATCGTACACCTCTGCCACTCATAAGATAACAGCACATAATCACAGTAATATCACTCGAGGATTAGAAATGGATTTTAAATGCGATAATTCGAGAAAAACATAAAAACTTTGATTTCCAGTGACACACGGCGGAGCGAAGTCACCTCGCGTGAAGGCGCGCCACTGCGGTGTTGCCACTCTACGAACTACGTTTACCCAATTACAAACGTCAAGTTTGCTAAATTGTGGGCGTCCAAGCAAACAGGGTCCAGTTCTCGGTATTTAGTTTCTGAGATATAACAAGTTTTGTAAAGTAGGGTGAAAAAATTGCATTTCACGATTTTAATTGATCTACAATTTCAGATAGTAAATGACTAAGTAATCAAGCTTTTTCAGAATTTCAACTTCAAATGTCTGCTAAGAAAAATGTGTGCCGGTTTTTGAATATTTTTTCAATCCTTACTATCAATTGACTATTCTAGATACTGAATCTAGTCTTAACTCAATACCCCACTACTGGACCCGTTTTGCTTGGACGCCCACAATTATTTTTTTATATAAATAGAAAACAAATGTGCACAAAAATTATACAAAATACTTATGACAATTACTTAACAATATCGTTGTTGTGTCCTGCGTTTACTATACGATTTGTTGCACTTTCTACAGAAAGTCGTACAAGAATTTGAAATTAGCGTTCGCCACTCCTGGTCGCAAGGTAACGAGATGTTTAGTTGTGAACAGCAATGGCTTACTGGTTTACTTTCAAGTTGTATTCGATACGAGGAGTCAGTCAACAATGCTAGAACAACCGGTACATTATCTCTCAATCTCGCTCGAATTCTCTGGAATTCGTAACATGATGATGATATTTTCAGCGATCTGTTTGATATGTTTTTTACCTTTGCCTTTCTTTTGGTCCTAGGTTTTCTTTTGTGTTTAGATTTACAATTTACATCTCTGTCACGATCATTACTCTTTGCCTGTGCTGCAATTTCAGTGGGTTCTCCCCAGTCGTAGTTGTGATAATCCTTCACGCTTTGATTTCCCATAATACCTACTGATTATTCTTGTTCACTTATGGATTTATTAAATTAACAAACAAATAATTTTGAGGAATAATGTCACATTTTTTTATAAGGTTTTATTTTGACACAGGGTGGTTTTTTAATTCTCCTTATTGCACCTTTCTAACGTTAATAACCAGTGGTACTAAAATCAATCCGTGCAAACTTCTTGATACCTAAATACCAAACTCCTTACCTTCTGCCTCAATACCTATAGCTTTTACACATGGATAAAAGTGACGACTACTTTTTGTCGGTATGTAGGTACCTACTAATTTAGTTTTTACTAAATGAAACTGAGTGGGCACATAGTGTACTATGTACTAGCTAGTGAAAAGATATTCATAAACATACACCTGTCAAGTAGGTACAATTTAGGTAGTTCTCTGCGTATATCTAATACGTCACCTCGGCCCTGGATCTCGTCTCTTCGCGGTTGTAACCTAGAATCCCAAAATGCCTCAAGAATGGGCCAGGCTGTCCCAGTGTCTCTTTAGTCTATATTCCCATGTGAATTTCGGCTACGGTGACTATTTCTGTTCTTACCGGCTATGGGTTACGAGCGTGTGATATGTGGCCACTGTCACCTATCTTGGCTGTGAAAGTACCTATGTGCACAGTTCGGACACGTTAGAATACCATTTTGGTAATGGCTTTGTATGAAGGTGGGCGATTATCTACTCTTGAAGCGGGCTTGCCTGCTGTCGAGATTACTCTTCCGCTGTCCTTAGTCTACTTCAATACATACGCAATTACGCATGCTACATGCTTGGCGAAAGCCAAAATGCTGAACTCGGGAACCACCAGTGAACCTCAACAGTCCAAATTCATGTAACATTCAAGCTAAGTAAATTATAGGCACAGCATGAAGTGTCCCGGCGCACGTCCTCTTAGCCTAGGGTGAGGCTTGCCAAGGTAGGGCTGTGGCGTTTAAATAAATGCAACACTGCAGTTGTTAGAAGACGAGGAGGCGGAGCAACACTTCCGCAGAGGGTCTGGTAGCAGCGAAGTTGATGAAGGTCGTATTAAGCTTTTGAGCATTAGTCAACAAAGTACCGTACTTCTATTTACGAAGATCTAATCGACCCTAGGCGACCCTATCTTTGCTTGCTCTTGCATTCTTCTTTATACAAATCGCCTTAGAGAATCCTGTTTCTGTATACCTATATGGACAAAATAAGACCTATCGCTTTCGAGGCAAGATGCAAAAAATGATCATTCTATTAATATGCCGACAAAGTTACTCCTTGTATGAAAGGACAAACGATAGCCTAACGTATCCGAAGTAAAGTGCAAAAAAACTAATCGAGCTCGCTTCGTGAAACTGCGGATCCTGAAAATAAACTTGCAAACGTAGGTACATGGGTACTGTTATGAAGTACTGTATGAAGCAAGCCCTCCTGCTCCCAAAGAGACGTGCTATAGCGATTTCCGCAAAGTTAAGGCCTGCGCAGACGACGGACTTTTCTCCGCGGCGGAGAAAAAAGTACGCTCCGCGAATAAAAAGTCCACGCAAAATCAAAGCACACGGTGTGCGATCATTTGTTGCCCGGAAATGTAGAGAAGTGCACGCTATGGAAACAAATATTCAGAGTTTACGTTGTGTTGCAATTTACATGATGTTTAAGAAAAAGAGAAGACATTTTAAAAGAAAGTACTGGGTCCATCCCCTTATATCGGATCGATTAACAAATGGATATTTTCATGCGAAACATGCTCGGTTAAAACAATATATTCTTTAAATATTATAAAATGTCGGTTGGAACTTTTGATTTTAGAATCGATTTCCTGCGTCATCGTTTATCGTCGTGCATACGCATGTCACTCCCGAGTCCCGCATAACGCGGACTAAAGTCCGCCATGTGCGTTGCTTCGCCTAGTGTAGTCACACGAGTTCTATTTTGTTCGGGGACTCCCCCGTACTTTTGTCCTCGGTTATTCGGGGGAGTTTTTGTACGCGGTACCTTTATTCTCTCGTTTGCGTTACCCGATACAGTCGTAAGCGATCTATTTTTAGCGGATAAAAAGTCCGGGGACAAAAATCCCTCGTCGGCGCAGGCCTTAAGGTAGATTTTTTTTTTTTAGAGCAGTGGTGGCGCACTGGTATTGGCTCCTACTTACGAGTTGTTGTAGGTCGTGTGTTCGAACCCAGGCAAGCACATTACTTTGTGTATTTAATTACATCACCACTGCTATCATGTCTTTCATGCTCTCATGTCTTAGAACGCAACTTCGAAGACATGTGACATCCGCCAACCCGCACTGGGCCCGCGGGTGGATTATAGCCCACTCCGTCTCATAGAGAGGAGGCCTGTGTCCCAGCAGTGGGACTATTATAGGCTGATTACGCTAGGTTTTCATATTTTGTATAAGTATTTTAATCCGATAATCAATTACCTAATATTTATAGGGATTAGGGCTTGGTGGAATAAATTGCTATAATTACGACTGATTTGGACTGGTTACGTTATCGTATGATCTGAGCGAATTAGATAATTTGTACGTGCGTGATTGCCAATGCACATTATCGGCTACGTATCCACTGTTAAAACTGTGGTACGTATACAGAGTGATTTTAGATTTTTTGGGGAGCATCAACCAAAATCGTGTTATTTTTCCAAAACTATTCACACATAGATAGGAAGTAAGGAAAAACTTTCGGAAAATAACAGCATATTGTGATCACCATGCAATCTGCCTGACGTTTTCCCAACTAATTTGGGGTCGGCTTCCAGTCTAATCTGATACAGCCGAATACCAGTATTGTATATGGAGCCGGTGTAACTATGGTTCCATGTGGTGCCGGACGTAAAGAATAGCACCATCCCATTTTCCTGTGGGTGTCGTAGAAGGCGACTAAGGGACTTACTAGAGAATGGGCAGCAGCGTTCTCTATGCATTTTGCAATCATACTGCGATCGCCAAACCGCCTGCCAAGCGTGGGGATTCTGGCATTCCCCCATTTTTTTTTGCCGGAGTCCTATGTCCAGCAATGGGCATATGTCGGCTGAAGTGATGTTATGGAGCGACTGCCTATCTTACATCCACAACTCAAGTACTGGGTAATACGATACCCCTTGGTAAGACTGGTGGTCAAACTTTCGTACCACTGACGATCCGTAACGACTGTTAAAGGTCCACCAAAAAATGAAGCCGGAACCCATGGCTTAACGTGCTGTCCGAGGCACGGAGGGGTCTTGGTAATGTCCGCGACAAGCGTGGCTTGACCTGATCTATCGACCCGTGTGGCTGTGTATTACTTAGCCACGGGCTCCTCACCAAAACTGCGAAAATCCGTATTTTCGCTGATTAAAAAAGCAGAGAAAAAAAATCTGGCATTAATATTCATCGCCATAATGCCTTTATGACGATAAAAATGAGTCCCTGAAAATACTTCACCTTTCTGGATTCATATTCATGAACTCTTTGATTCAAATCTGTCATCAAGGTTACCGTCACGATATCCCTGGCCTATAAGAACAACCAAAAACAAACAAGCAAGCAATGCCTACAACCACAACCACAAAAATGTAACATCCTGTACAGCTAAGCATAATAAGCATCATTGATAACCACGTTGGATTACTAGGTAACTACAGGTAGTATAAATGACCACCACGCTTGTCACCAGCGTCAAGTTCAGTGGGTCAGTAAAGTTGAAACATGGCTTCAGTTGCGTACCTGTTCCTCGCCATCCTGGCTGTTGGTATGTATTTCCATCATCAACATCTCATTATTTTTAGCCGTCTTATTAAAAAAAGAGGAGGTTCTGTGAGAAACACAGAACTTGTATGTTTAAAAGAAAATATCTACTTATTTTCAAAATTGTTGTATTAGATTCCGACCCTTAAAAACAAATGTAAATGCAAATCTAAATACATAAATAAATCACTATCATGATCGTGGAAGTTGGGAAAATATGCATGGGTACAGACTAACTTAGGACCAGAGATTCCTTGTGCGTCCGTTAAATTTTCCTCCTTTTAGTGTAACTGATAACATTTATCTCGATCTCCTCACAGCTTCGGCAGCTCCTGAGAATCGCGTCGTAGGTGGAGACCATGTCACCATCGAGGAGTTCCCCTTCGTAGTCGCCTATACTTACCTCTACCCCGGACCCGGAATCACTGTGCAGCGCTGTGTGGGATCCCTGATCTCATCCTGGCATGTGCTGACCTCGTCTTTCTGCTTCACGTAAGTAGTCTTGTTGTAGTATTTATCTCGATATTGGTATTTGGAAGTTATAGCAGCCGCACGGGTTAATCGATCAGATTAAGCTATGCTTACCGCGGTTGGTCTGAGGATGGGTGACCAGCTTTACATACGCCTCGTGCTTCAATATGCACGCTAAGCCGTTGGTCCCGGCTGTCATTCGCGGATCTTTGACAGTCGTTACGGATCGCCAGAAGCCTAAAAGTCTGTCAACCAGTCTGAGTCCAAGGGGTATCGTATTACCCAGTAACTGGGTTGTGGAGGTCAGATAGGCAGTCGCTCCATGTAAAATACTGGTATTCAGCTGCGTCCGGTTAGACTGGAAGCCGACCGCAACATAGTTGGAAAAAGGCTAGGCAGATGATGATGAGCTATTACGAACCGCGACTTGTGGCATCGTTTCTGCGATGCCTCTCAATTGCAGATACCCATGTCCTTATCCAAACGTCGGACTACCTACATCACGTGGGTTGGAGCCTTATTTCGCAATGACATTCATCATATTCTAGTCTCTTGCCCTGATCCCAACTTATTTTGGGCCGGCGTAGCATAACTTCGTCCATGCGTCTCTATTAATCGTCATCTCAGTACTAAACCCCTTTCTACCCATAATAATATCATCATTGACACAGTCCATCTATCGTTTATTTGGACTTCCTCTACAGGTACTCTTATAGCCATTCACATTCATACTCAAAACTTCGGCATTTTCTTATTCCTTCGCATCACATAGCATGACATCCGGCTGCCACAAAACCTTTCAGCCACCTGTGCGGTGCCACTTTCAGACTACCTCACATATATGCTAATTCCTTATTCTATCTATTCACGTTACATCATGCATCCATTTCCAATGCTATTCAATAACACCAATAAATAATTTTGTCCACAGCGGTGGCATCCTCACCAACTTCCGGGTTCGAGCTGGTTCCACCAACAGTCTCGCAGGTGGAATTGTGGTCAATATCGCAAACGTCGTTAAGCACCCGAGCTACACCGAGGATCCCCGGAGCAACGACCTTGCCGTCACATTCCTTGGGACTCCCCTGGGCATCAGCGACGTTGTCGATGTGCTGTACCTGCCTCCTCAGAATTTCTTCATCGGTGATGGCCAGTCCGTCAAGATTGTCAGCTGGGGATTCGAAAGCGTTAGTAAAAACTATTTGATTTGAAAATGCTATTATTTTCATTCTTAGTTTTTGTTCAATGAATTGAGTTATTTTGTTTGCTGGTGAATTCAATCTCCTAAAACCTGCTTACATGGAGATTATATATGTTTAGAAGTTAGAACTAATGTTTTATTTATTATAACAGGAAAACGGACCCCAACTAGAAACCCTGAAGACGGTGTTCTTGAACAAGATCAGCGTGGCAGATTGCCAGGCAGCCCATGCAGATACACAAAGTGTTGACATTTCTGATAGTAAGCATCACCATTTCTTTACTTCGTGACAGATATTCCATGTTTCCGTTTTTCTTTACGAATGTTTTATTTCAGGCTGGGCCGACTTGTTTCGAACTCGAACGAAGCTCTAATCTCCACTAATATTATAAAGAGACAAACATTTGTTTGCCTTGTATGTTGTTTGTATTTAGGGGGTAATCTCTGGAACTACCAGTCGGATTTGAAAAATCTTTTGCAATCACTATTACGGGTTATTTAACATCACGCTACAACACTAACTTACCAAGTAAAACGAAAAATAAAAAGCCAGCCTGCGCGCTAATAGAAAACGAACTATTATCGCGGTCGGGCGATGCGATGCTAAAGGATGTATTTTATGTTAAAAAGAATAACACGATATTTCACGCGGACAAGCCGTTAGCAGAACCTATGATATAATTTTGATAAGTATGAAAAGTTCGTAACTAGTCAGGCGTGAGAAATACGTGAGCTAAATCTTAGACAGCATTTATTATTTTTAATTAAATCGATTATCAAATGATTTACGCGGGTACGCCTATAGATACAGTTACCCAAAGGCCCTAGAAAGATATTTAACTTTTTTTAAATTTTCAACACTAATCGTCTTTCCATATTACAGCGGTTATATGCGCAACTGGTACCGGTAAAGGCATGTGCGTGGGCGACTCCGGCGCCCCCATGGTCATCGATCAAGTGGTGGTAGGAACATCCTCCTTCTTCAAGAACTGCCTTGACGATGAGTTCCCTGATATCTTCACCAGGGTTGATAGGTATACCAACTGGATCTTGGAAGTTGCCACTGCTGGACCTGGTGCAGCGCGCAAAGCTGGCTTCAGGGATGTTCCCGCAATTGCCATGTAAAAAACTTAGACTAAGATCAATTTTGAAGTCTGGCAAGAAATCTTACAGATCACAAGGTTTTTGAGAGATTAATAATAGAACGTCAAAATTATGTGCTCTTTCTCATCAATACGACGACACTGCCATTGTCTTCGCTGCCAAGACTTGGGTTAATGTTCAAAGGCTGACTGAATGTGGCTTGGCGAAGATAGCAGCTTGGCTAAATCATAGTCTCCTCACACTAAATGCCTCCAAATCCAACTTTATCTGCTTTACAAAGTATAACAACTCGCAGCCATCACAAGAATTCCAAATAAAAATCCACAGCTGTTCCATCCCCCCAACTCCCGACTGCTCATGTGTGAAAATTGACAGGTTACAGCATACTAAATATTTAGGTGTTATGATTGACCAGCGCCTTTCCTGGCACATGCACACCGAACTTATAATGAAAAGACTCAGGAAGATGATATGGACTTTTAAAACACTGCGACATGCGGCTTCAAAGCAACTTCTGAAGCAAGTATACGTATCACTGGCACAATCGATCCTCACGTACTGTTTGCCTTGCTGGGGAGGGACAACAAAAATAAAATTTTTAGAACTTGAGAGAGCGCAGAGAACTTTGCTTAAGGTCATGTTCTTTAAACCCTATAGATTCCCTACCCATAGCCTCTACCTATTATCTGATCTTCTGTCTGTAAGACAACTATATTTGCTTCAACTCATACTAAAAAAACACACATCCCTTCCGTATGATCCCTCTAAGCCTAGAAACAGAAGGAGCTACTTAGTCGCTCCAACTGTTAGGGTTAGATCTACTTTCGCTAAAAGACAGTACTCCAGGCAATCATCCTTTCTATACAATTTGCTGAATAAAGAACTCCATATACATTCCATGAAGCTCCGAGACTGTAAGAAAGTTGTAACTGATTGGCTTAAGACTAAAACTTACAACGATGTTGAGTCTATTATATCTACGGTTCAATGATCAAAATAACCACATTCGGATTGTAGTGTGCATGGTTAGTGGCAGAAGATTTATTTGGCTTCTTCCGATCCCAAGACATTGTCGTAGGGCTAACCCACAACTTACACTGGAACTTACACCTATACTTATACTAGTTCCGCCTGCTGGTTTCGCCCGCATGGGTCTCGATCCCATGGAGGTCGTGGGTAATGTCGGGTCGGTGGTGTCCTGTGTCCTGAACCAAGAGAAGAACTGCCAGAGTGCCGGATCTCTTCCAGATTTTTTAAGGCATTTTGACGTGAAAGCGTAACAATCAAACAAACAAACACACTTTCGTATTTATAATATTAGGGGAGTTTTGTTAATATATAGACTAAAATAAGCTATTTACATCTCACACACTACACACCCTCACTCTTCACACTCTCACCCATACTCACACATATCACACGTATTCGCGCGTATTGGCCCTGTTCTAGGCATTTCAATCATTTATTTGTTGTGCTGTTTGTATAATTTAAGTTACCTTTTACCTTTTATTTTTAATTTTGCATAGTACATTGTCTACATTTCAATTGCATATAAGATAATGATAAGTGGAAGCGCGGAGTCTCCTAACACAAGCAATTCCTTGCTTAAAAGGTGATCTCCAACAACACATTCTATATTATGTCCTTTGTAATTGAAATAAACATTTTTATTTTATTTTTTTATTTATCAATGGCTGTTAGGGAACAGCAAATTAAATTTTAAGCTAACAATTATATATTTTTAAGAAGTCGCAGTTGTTTTCTTTTAACGGGTGTCTTACCTAAGCCGTTTATTCCCAAAGTTTGGGTACCTGCATTGTTGGTCAGTAAGAAGCATTTGGACTAAAGGAATAACCTAAGATATCCTGCAGTTGAAAGAAGAAGAAAGACATATTTATATAGCACAGACTAAAAGGCACACAAATAGCAGCAAAAATAGTAAAATAAAATTGAAATAAAGTGTAAAGTGCGATGTAGAAACTGGCACTAAGTGTCTCACGCCTCACAAAAAAAACACCCAGTTCAGCAAAAATGCCAGACAACTAGTGCCTGACGCTGTTTTCAATGGAACCGAGTTTTTAACAGTTCTATGTGCCTTTTGGCATCGGTGCAAGTTTAAAATTGAGGGTTTATGAAATGAGGTGCAAATAGATTAAATAAAAATATTTATTGAGTAAATCTCTCTTATAATATCGTTATACATTCGGATCTACAGATCTTATGAACGGAATGGAGCCCTCTTTGGATATAGTTTTATACAAATAGGTATTTTTTTATTCCTTTTTTACAATCTTGGGTAAGGCAAGACAATGTTTACATAAAGGCACATTGATTATTGCAAACTCTTATAACTAATTAAAATATAATACGGGTTTTAAGTAGAAATAGATTCTTAATTGTGTGATATAATATCAAAAGACACGAGTTTTCAGAGAAATTCATGTTTTATCCATTGATATACAAAAAAAACCCAAGATACACAAGCAGCGTCTCAAAAACGTCCGCATAAATAGGGCGCAATGTGCGCAGGTGTCAAATAGTATCGTCAGTCATCTTTCAAACAGTCTTTTTTGACATTGCTTCGTAAAAACCACTTTAGGTCAAGCGTGTAAGGTTGAATTTGCAAAAAAATATGTTTTATCTTACTACAACCACTTACATATAATTGGGCACAGTTTTGAGCGTTACTTTTACTTACGTTCGAGTCTTTTTTGTAAATCAATGATTTTACACGTAATTAATTAAGATTTTGACATTTCATATAAGGGTACTTTATTTCTGGCTTGTTTAACTAATCATACATATTTTATCTACTTTAGAAGACATCATGGACGACAATGGATATACAACAATTCATATTATATCTACATACAATAAAACATACATTAACAACAACTAATTCAATCTATTAATACATTTTAAGTAATATTGGCAAAATATGTAGCTTATTTATGTACGATCTCCTACCAAAACACGGTAAAATTAAGTTATAAAGAAAACTTATTTCTAAAACAAGTATTTTTCCAATCTCGGTGGTCCAAATTAATAATAACCATTATAAATACGTTTCTAAACGTGACTTATAGTAATAATAATTTGATAATCAGTCACCATGATTATTACCTACGAATAATAAGTAGCATTTATTTAAAGGTAATTTATTTATTTAACAGTCAATTTATTTTTATATAAAATACTGACATATAAAATTGTATATTGCATGATTTATGGAAGGGGTTCGACGACTAAAAAACTAGTTTTTTTTTACAAAATATGTAACTTGTTTTGTAAACTTCAGCAGTCAACAAACATGAATTATAATATCGATCTGGGATTTTTCTACACCATAAAGCTACAATTGATTTCAAACCTTATGCTACATAAGGTTGAATGTTGAGTGCGTGTGAATGAGATTTATTACGTTGTTGTACAGCGTCTATCATGTTATGTACTCCATGCTAAAACTATTTTTTTTTACTTAGGCAGTAAAAAATATACCAGAATCTTACTTCTTAATATTCTAATGGTGGATGCGTTCAAGTAGCCCAAGATTTTTTTTTTTTCAGTTTTTTGCAATTTCCAGGTCAGTGTCAAGTTGTAAGTTGAATAGAATATGATTTGCGACCGTAACAAAGCTTTATTTATTATAACTCTGTAACGAAATACCTATCATTATTATAATTCTGTAAGTACATACCTACGTGTAAAAGTTTTTTTTTTTGAGGGTGGGAAATCATCAAATAACTTCTCCCACTCTGGGTGAAGCGGGAGGGCGTGTCAGACTTTTATTGACTAAAACCCACCCGTGTTCCTTCAGTTGCTTGTGTGCCAGGGGCCGCGGTATCTCTTTCGAACAACCCGCACCCCTAGCAGGCATCGGCCCTTGTGGGCCCCATCAGTTGTTGCTGATATCTCTTTGAGGCGCGCGTGGAACACACCGCGCCTTCAACCCGACCCGGGCTTGGTCCTTGATGGACAGCGAGCTACCTAGTTACCGTTGCGAATCATATTTCGTTTACAGCCTGAAACTGACCATTAAATTGAAATTCGCGGGCTACCATGATGCTTCCCCAATCATAACTGCCTGGATATAAAACTAAGTTTACCCCACACTTACCAACTAACTTAAGTATGCAATATTTACAAAATATAAAGAGATTCACAACAGATTAGGAAGATATCATTATGAGCCTGTTTTTTTTTACCGAGAGGGTGACGAAAAGACGAAAAGTTTATCTTTATATTATACTAGCTGACTCGACAGACGTTGTCGTGTCTTAACTATGAATATTGAATTCGCATTTTTTTTTTCATAAGAAACTACTCCTGACAATAACAAACACAATAAAAAAAGAATTAGCGAAATTGGTCCAGACGTTCGTGTGATGCCGTGACCAAAGAAAATAGGGATTAAGTTATATATATATGGATAAAAGATAAATTAAGGGCGAATACTATATGAAATACTGAGAGAAATGTGGAAGGGAGTTAGCAATAGCTACAAGACAATATTTGTGGTATAGTCGAGCGTGCATCAGTCATTGTAATTTAAACCTTATGACAATGGATATAAAAGTCATTATGACACGAGCGAGTTCGTGAATGACAATTACAATAATGTACTTTGACTATACTAGAGCTGGCAAAAATTGTTAGTTTTATGAATAGGAGTTCGACTCATCTATATATTCTACAACAAAATATTAATCTTTATTAGAAAACATATTTAATACATATCTATTGAGCAGGGTCCTAACCGTAGCTGCCGGTCGGTACATTACAACACTTACAATATTTTAGACTGAAAAGTTTAATTATAAGTCTTAATTACTACTGTAGATATTCATTATTAAAGCTATACTTTTTTTATTGGTTACCAGTTGTTATGGTATGTGCAACTATCTATAGTAAGAGCGTATCTTTGGAGCCCGAAATTACGTCACAATACTTTTATGATTTTTGGACCCCCGTCCTCGTCACAATTGAAACACCAAAACTGTACGTCAACAATCTTTTTTTTAATTATGTAAATATTTCTCATGTAAGTGAAATTTATTTCTTACTAGCTTTTGCCAGCAGCTTCGCCCGCGTGGAGGTCGGTGTATTATACCTACATATAAACCTTCCTCTTGAATCATTATATCAATTAAAAAACCCGCATCAAAATCCGTTGCGTAGTTTTAAAGATTTAAGCATACATAGGGATATAGGGACAGAGAAAGCGACCTTGTTTTAAACTATGTAGTGATGGGAAATAAAAGATATCTTTAACTCGAAATATTTGTATCACAGGGTGTGAGTGTTTACGTCAAATAATTTGTAATTTTAAAATAACCTGTAATTAAGTATTCCGCAGTGCTTGAAGACTAAGGTCTTCAACCAGTGCGTCCTGCCCGTGATGACATACGGTGCCGAAACGTGGACACTGACGGTTGGGCTGATCCACAAATTTAAGGTCGCTCAGCGCGCTATGGAGCGGGCTATGCTCGGAGTTTCTTTGAAGGATAAAATCAGGAATGAGATTATCCGGAAACGAACCGGAGTTACCGACATAGCTTGTAGAGTGAGCAAGCTGAAGTGGCAGTGGGCTGGCCATGTTTGTCGAAGGACCGATGGACGGTGGAGCAGACGAGTCCTGGAGTGGAGACCGCGTATCGGCAAACGTAGTGTGGGACGCCCCCCAGCTAGATGGACCGACGACCTTAAAAAGGTGGCTTGGACAGACTGGATGCGGAAGGCGGAGGATAGAGTGTTGTGGCGCTGCCTGGGAGAGGCCTATGTCCAGCAGTGGACTG
Source organism: Polymixis lichenea (assembly GCA_949091785.1). Taxonomy (NCBI): domain Eukaryota; kingdom Metazoa; phylum Arthropoda; class Insecta; order Lepidoptera; family Noctuidae; genus Polymixis; species Polymixis lichenea. The sequence continues at coordinate 15,741,345 of OX420956.1, forward strand.
CGATAGGCTGAGTTGATTTGATTTGACCTGTAATTAAGTTATAAAAAAAAAATCTTTATAGTCGAAGTTTAGAGTATAAATACTTTCGATTTATACATGTGACGTTACGAAGCACCTCTCCCCCTTGTCACAGTTTCTCGATCCCCTCCCTCCCTATTAACGTGTGACGAAATTTATGGACGTCCCTTTGGGGTACCATTATTTTGTTTATTAACAAAGGTACACCGACAATTTAATTGTTGTTTTAGGACTAAATCCAAAACATTGAAAAAATGTGTTTAATACAATTCAGGCGGTTTTTTCATGCAATACGATGCATGTCGTTATTATAATTTTAGGTATCATTATCATCTTCATGATAACATCATCATGAAGATGATCATGTTATCTGTTAGTGTTTGGCTAGTAATTGTGACCTCTACTTACCTTTTGACTTATTTTTCGATTACCTAAGCTATTTTGTATGCCCTCTGGCGGGACATAGTACGGACCCTTAAAGACCACAAATAATTTATATCAAATAAGCACAATAGCCACAATTTTCTGACACACGCTGTATAGATACTAGAAGTAGACATCTACCTACTGTATTATTAAATCAAATATGTAAATAGAACAGCAGTTCCACTGAGTGTTATTTCAATATTAAATGCAAGTCGTTTTTATAAAGTTCACCATTATTATTAATTTAGATATAAGACATAACGCCACTAACATCAAATCAATGTTTTTCTAACATCTTCCCTGTTTTAGGGAAGATAGGCAACACTTAGAGCACTTAGACCTTAAAGAATATGGTTTTAAATACAAGGACACCAACTTAGCTTCCAATACGATAAATTTTATGGTATCGTGGGAAACTGACAGAACATTTAATTATTTTAGGTCTGGACAGGGCTTATACATAAATCTTTATTATTAAGGGATGGATGACCAATCGATATACTAACATAATAAAGTTGAAAAGTTTGTTTGAACGCGCTATTCTCTGGAAGTATCAGGCGCATTTGAAAAACTCTTTCTGTATATGATAGTAACATTAATGAGGAAGGCTATAGGGTACTTAACATCACGCTAAAACTTGTAAGAGCTGAGCAAAAACAAAAAAGTTTGAAAGAACGCTAAGCGAAAACGAGGTAATAGAGGCGAATGAAATTTCTCGCGAACGAAATTGCGGGCAGAACTATTACTTCTTACTTATAGTTGTAAAAATGTTCAGAAAATCCATACAAAATGAGATTACTATGGGAACTTGAGATTACAGCGAAAAAGTGTGTAATGATGAGATTATGATTCGTATAATCGGCACGAAATTACCGACAATCTTTGACAAGGGGTATGTATGTAGCGGGTTACCCAGTAACTGGGTTATTGAGGTCAGACAGGCAGTCGCTGCATGTAAAATACTGGTATTTAGCTACTTTTGGTTAGACTGGAAGCAGACCCCAAAACAGTCGAGAAAAGGCTTGGCGATCGGCAAAGGAGATTGATCATAATTATGGTTATCAAAATGGGTCTCAGATTCATTCTTTGTGTACTATAACCGTCTCATTCTCATTACAAAACGCAGATATATTGTTACAAACAAATTTAAACCATTGAGCCATTTTTGAATGCCGTACTTTATTCCATGTTAAAGAACTCTAAATACAAAACAAAATTCATACCCGACTTTAAGTTGTCCATTTTTTGATTTACCACTTAACCTGAGTTGAAATAAGATTCGATATACAAAAACTGGCAACAACTTGTAATAAGACGGTAAAAGAAGATTCTACCTGGAGTTACGATATCCTCAATACATGTAGAGCCTATCAGCCTGCGGGGGCAGACTGAGCCGGCGTCAGTGCCGCTCGGGCAGCACCGTGAGCGTGACGCGCGTGCCCGAGTGCTTGATGAGCGCGACCACCTCCGGGTGCGGCACGTTGCGGATGGGCGCGCCGTTGATGGCCGCGATGGTGTCGCCCACGCGCAGCAGGCCGCAGCGCGCCGCCGGCGACTGCGGGATGAGCTGGCCTGGCGACACGGCACTTGGTTACACGTCGGGAATACAACGTCGATACTTATAATTAGCGAACCGTACGTTAACCTGAGTGGAACGTTCGCAGGCTAAGGCCTTAGTGTGAGTTTCATTTAACTATCTCGATCAAACGAGTGTTTGGCGCTCCAATTGGCCCTGGATTGGTGACGGACCAATCGGAGCCCCGAACGCGCTCGATTGGTTTGATCGAGATGGTTAAGTGAAACTCACACTAGGGCCACAGATTTGAGTCTCAATCTGTCAAAAATACAAGTGTTTGACATTACCCTATTCGCTGAGATGAGATTCGGCCTTCTGATGTTAGTCTCGAGGCTGGCTTTATCGCTCCCGCGCGAACATATACGTACATCCGTGGTTGGGCGACCCAGACTGCCGGGTACTTCTTCTGTTGTTACCAAGCGGGTGGGCAGGTTACAGATAGCCCAACTTCAGCTGCGGGACCGACTGTCAACGGCCGATCCTGCATCCAGAGCATCTTGAAAGAGATCTCGGACAAGGGAAGTCCGAAGGCCAAATCCTAGGCTCAGGTAATTCACCGTTTTCGTATAACCTACACCTACCAATCGCCCAATCAAGGCATTCAACCCTTTCATGTACCGACACACAATAAGTGACGGGCCTAGCAGTTCTAGTACTTTCCCAGTTGATGGAGTACATCTGCTGAATAATCGCAGAAAAATCATGACCCAGGAGAGGGAAGTAGATGACCGGAAGCGTAATAATACCCAGTATAAAAGGTCCTGGTGGTTTTTGAAAGGTGTTAAACTTACCAATAGTGCTGGTAGCCTTGTTAGCAGACGAGATGACGACGAAGCCGAATCCTTCGCCCTCATTCCTGGTCACCGTGACGTCATACGGTACGGAGGCCCATCCACCAGTCGTAGTGTCGTATTGGACGCCGTACCTATTAATATCGATACAAAAACGTTAGTTTTAATAATGTGGAAAAGGATTGGCTTGAGTCTGTTCTGTTCTGCAAATTCCCATTATGAGCTGTTTACTTAAAACTATGATTTTAGAAAAAAGAAAAGTATTGTATATATATAAAGGAAATACGTGTTTCTGAAAAAGCTTTAGAAGTTTTGAGTGCATCTTCGAGTTTCTAAAATATGTTTTGTGTAGTTTTTGAATGTGTGATTACATTATGTACGGCCAAAGTTCAGATAAAATTTGCGCAAAGAAGCTGATTTTCAGACGTCTGTACTGAATTTCTTTCTCGAAAAAGATAAATATAAAAATCAATATAAACCATCAAAAAATCAATATAGGCCAATTCTCGTAATTAAAAACCTCAAAAACGTTCAAAATCTAGTCGCCGTCTCATCTCGGCGACAATAAAATGTCAGAAATGTATGGAAACTCAAGGTATTTTTGACAGATTAAGACTGAGATCAGACTGTGAACGTTCTTAAGATTAAGTACTAGAGATGTCCCTCTGGTATGTTGTGGTTTATATTTGATTTTTTTAGTTTTTCTATAAATATCTGGGAGGAAATTTGTTATAATGCCATAATCACGTGCGAGCACTTGTATGATAATTATGACGGGTCGGCCGCTTTTAATTAAAAAAGGCTTCGTAACAAATTTGTTCATTTGGCATAATACTTCATATTCGAGGCAAAAGGAGTACCTATGTGAGGTTTTTTTAAATCGTAGCACCGTCTTGTAGATTCTGCCTTTCCCCCCATGAGCCAAAGGCGTAAGTATGCTTACTTCAGATTGCTGGCTCTTCCGAATAAAACTGTAACAAAGACTTACCTATCTAGGGAGGTACTCGTACTTACATTGGTACATGTGCTGCGGGTGGATACATCGGCGCCGGATGTAGAATGTTGTAAGACACCGGTGGCATGTTGTGGTGCATCGCCGGGTCCGCACTGTGGAGGAAATTATTTGTCAAGACTTTAAAACTCAAAGGAATTATTTCAAATAAACCAATTACAGGCACTTTTGAATTGTCAAGGAGTTAGTCGGTCAGAAAGATGAAGTTAGTTGCCCGTTCGAAAGAGTAGTGGGTACAGTCCAACAAGCAAATTGGTATGCAGACAAAAATTGATAGGTCTTCCATCTTTCCACTGCACTGGCAGTATTCATTTTTACACACCTACTTTAAAAAAAGCAAAGAATTTACTTTTCAACACGAACACGACTATAGCTGCCAGTATACCAAATAGCTTGTTTGACTGACCTATGGAGAAGAACGGACAAGAAACTCCACGGACACTCATTCTCTGTCAATTTAACTTCAAAGTTTGGTATTTAACAGGTTAGTCTTTAAGACCATCGATATTATAGCAAGATGCTTAGCGCTGCAGTCGTTGGTAACGCCAAGCATTTATTAGCTTCAATTGAGAACAAGAGTTAAATCAAAATACTTGTTGTTATAAAAAAAGAACTGTAATTTTGGGCACATGAAAAACCTTGGCATACAAAACAACAATTAATGTGATGACCGGGCAGATACCTACAATTTGCTATGTTTTGGTCTGGTTTAATGAGTGTATGTCGTGGATAACTGTATCATCATAATTCCCTTTTTTTTTTTGGGAATGGCATACTGGAAGTCAACCCAAGAGGTTGTCGGCTGCTTAATTGGATTTGCCTGTGGCTGCCTAAATAAATTAAGGCCTCCAGCCAGCAGTGGCGTGCAGTCCATAAAGACAAAGACACTGCCTACCCTACCTAAATCAGATAATTATTTAAAACTAATATTATTTTACCAATAAAAAATATTCTTTATCATAAATCAGCTCCACCTGTCGAGCGTCGGTCGTATCATTAGTATCATCGATGCAAACTTCGCATTGCGATGCACTAGCGCCGCTGAATGCCACAAATTATTCACGTATTAATGTTTATATGTGTGCTCTCGTGGTCATGCAGACTTATTGGGTGTGCGTTCCTGTACATACGTGGCATACAATGTAACAAATATCGGACACAACCGTACAGGGTAGTCAGACTAGTCAGTGGCTTTTGACACGACGAATTACGAAACTTTTACCGAACAAAGTTGGTTATGCGACTATTTTCAAAAGTAGCATTGTTTCATTGAATTGTCGCTACATAAATAACCGTTATTTATTTGTTTTGGTTGTGTGCTAGGATAGGATAGCATGTATTTAAGATTTTAACGTTGATTATAGTGTTAAAAAATAGATAATATTCACAGTGAACGTTGTTCAGGTGCCACGTGTATAGAGAAAAGAAAAAATGATGCGCTTCCAAAACTATCTTTCGATGAAAAAACACAAACAAGTGATCGTAAAAAGAAGTCAATCGTAAATTCATTACAAAACAATATGATCCATTTAAACGCTTCACAGGTTGCATGCTGTGTAGGTACAGCAATCGTTTATGTGTTTTGTTTGCCTTTTTAAAATCTGCCTACCCTGTCTAAAAACTCTGCACGCCACTGCCAGCCAGGGCTATCTTTATTCTTTTTCCCCTATCCCAATTTATTTGTGGTCGGCGCAACATTTCTTCTTCGTTACTTCTCTATCAGTCGTCTTCTCGGTAGCCAAGCCCTTTCTAGCCATATTAACTTTCACACAATCCATCTATCGTTCTTTAGTCTACCCCTACTTCTTATGGCCAACTGTATTCATACTAAAAATTCTCTTCACGACATTTTCGTCATTCCTTGGCATCACATGCTCATACAACCGATTTAGACACAACTTTTCAGTTACCAATTCAGACTTCTTCTTATACAGGATGGCATCCCGACATCTACGCGCAAACTGTATCCATGAATTCAGTACATGATTCTAGATCCCCTAGTGTAGAAATTATTCGTCGGTAAAAAAACTGCGTAGCTATTCACAACCATTCGATACGCTCTTACTACTGAATCGAACTCAAACTCAAAGCATTTATTTCAAATAAACCAATTACAGGCACTTTTGAATTGTCAAGGTCGGCGAGTTAGAAAAATGAAGCTAGTTGCCCATTCCAAAGCGTAGGTACCTATGGAGAAGAACGGGCAAGAAACTCCATGGACACTCTTTTAAAATCATGGTGTTGTTACAAAAAGTTGGTTACATCATTATGTTGAAATTTTCAATGTGAGAACGATGTAAAAAGACGTGCACATTAAAGCGTCCGTAATTAAAACAAAAATAAAATAACAATTCAGAAATTAAAATAAGCCGTGGGAGCCAGGAGATGACCAGTCCCCACTGGCGGCACCCGTTCACGAACATGACGTGTGGATCAGCACCATTCAGCTCAACCATTTTGAAGGGAACTTAATGATCCAACACACACGCCACCACCAGCGAGACATTTGAGTGAGCATGACATACTCTCAGCTGCCAGGGCACATTCAAGTCAATGAAAGACGTACCTTGTAAATGGTAGCTTTATAGTAGGAACATAGTGCTCACACATATGAACACCAATCAATATCTTATCGTAGGAGTCCTATAAACGCTATCCACAAATCCAAAACCCGAAAATTTTGTCAGTTTAAATGAAATAGACGACCACTTTTCTTCCGACAGCTGTCAAATCAGGTTATGGAAATATTATTTTCGATACGAAAGCCTGACGAATGCTTGTATTCACAAGCTGCTGTTTCATAGAGAAGCGCAACCTACGAGGAATGTATGGAACAGCATTATTTTTAAATAGGCAACGTATTCTTTCGCCGCAGCGAGTTCGGCAACATTTACTGAAACCACGGTAAGAGGTTGCGGGTCTATGTCTTTGCCACCCTGTATACTAATTTCCAACATTTCTCATTCTATCCGTTCGCGTATCACCACAAATCCCTCTTTGCATTATCATCTCTCTTCACATGATCTGACCAAGATTATGTCTGGACTTTAAAAGAGACTGTGACCTCTAAGTTTGTTTTGGCCTTTCTTCTGAGTAGTCAGAGAGGAAACGCCGACCTCATCTAGTTTAAAAAACATGATTGACGTGTAAAAGTGTTTGTACAAACCTACTTACAGAAATAAAATCATTTACCATTTATAAGTTTCATGCGATTGCCTTTCATTCATACCTTTTGTAGTTCAACATTCTTCATTTCATTTTGGTACCTGTAACACACTGGATGCAGATATCTCGCTACATATGCTGGTACAGTGCAAAACGCAGGTTACATAATGTTTTGGGTGCAATTTTAAGTGCGTGTCTGAATGGATTTTGGTGGGTTTTTTGGGTAAGGGTGAATGGTTCCCCTTTACCTCAATCGACGTCTTGTACGTGATGTTAACCAGCTCATATATTCTGACCTCCTGTTATTCCGAAGCCGGCATGTAAGTAAATGTACAATGTAAAAACAATTTAAAGAATTGTTAACAAATTCAAAGTTATTTCTTTGCCAGAAACAAGATACCATCGCGGGCACTGGCGGTCGAACACTTTTAAACCTTATTGCTTAAAGCATAAGGGTGAAAAGTGTTGCACCGCTTTTATATAGGTGTTCTGTTCATATATTTAAGACTAGCTGCACCCAACAGTTTCATTAGCAAAAAGTCTCGATCCCGTGGGAATTCCTACTAATATTATAAATGCGAAAGTAACTCTGCCTGTCTGTCTGTTACGCTTTCGCGCCTAAACCGCTGTACCGAACGTCATGGAATTCGCCAGACATTTGTTTTGGATATAGCCTGGGATATGGAGAAGGACATAAACTACTTTTTTACGCGATAACCGACATTCACGCGAGCGAAGCCGCGGGCAAAAGCTAGTATCGAGATAAAAGTATCCTATGTCCTAATCCAGGTCATGGTCTACTCATGTGCCAAGTCCGTTCAGCAGTTTTGCCGTGAAACTGCAAGACGACGTTTGCATGGATGTAAAAATATCGCGACGGGATTTTATCGCGCACTGGATTTTTAACTCTCGTTGTTGAGCCGAGAATTGAGAATCCATCAGATTGCATACCAGCGTGTTGAAAAAATACACTGTTCGATTTTAAACTCTCGGTGCTAAGCAGTACGTTTAAGATTCAGTGCGCAAACAAATACCGCCGCGATATTTTTACGTTCGACTGATGTGATCTATCGAAACAAACATATAAGGAATCAATCAAGGTTTATAAACTTGTAAATGACCTTCAGTTTCACATTTTTTTATAACACTTTAAGTTATCTCTTTAGAATATTAGTTAAAAATATGACTACAAAAATAATTGTCCAAGCAAGGTACGAATTATACTTACGTTAGTAGAGGTTGGTGTGGATGTGGCGCCACCATTGTAGGTAGACCAAGCGGCTGAATATCAGCTCGGTTGTGTCTCACGCCTAATGTTACCTGTTACAAAATAATACATTAATAATATAGGCTATTTTCTATATCCTCTATAACCACGGCTTCTTACATTCGTAAAGTGCATTACATTAGTCGTATCCGCAGCAAGAATTCAGAAGCACAAAAGTCATGAGCAAGACCCTCTAGCATATAAATTTTTCCCTTCACCACTTCCTAGTGCTTAAGCTGGGAAGAAGAAGTGGCGCAACAAACTCCCCAGCAGCACAGCTGTCTGTTAAGTTAGAAGAACTTGATGCTACACAGTAGTAGGTAATTAACATTACGAAACACAAAAAACATTAAATTTGCCATATGTCAGCTAGCACAGGCCTATATACCAACAAAACATTGAAAACATAGTACAGGCAAATAAAATAAACCAATGCATGATAAATAATAAAAACAAAACAATAAACGTGTTTATTGAGTTCTGTTTAGAACCCAATACCCACATAAAAGCCTCCAGGCATAAAGGGTGTGCCCGCTCACATATGCGATGCTGCTCTATGTTCATTTAGATTTAACTTGAACTAATAAATGTTAAGCTAGGATCTTCGGAGTAAAATAAATAAACAGTTCATTACTAATAACAAAACCATGGTCAGCAAGACGACCAGTCACCATAAGCAGCACCCGTTCACGAGCATATCGCAAGGATCAGCCAGTGCCCGCCTCGCCATATTTGAGGGAAGGAGGCAACCCGACCCCTGACGCTACCGCAAGCGGTGAAATCTAAGGGAGCATGAGGAACTTGCTGCTGGTTGCTCAGACAAGAATAATATGAACAATTATTGAGGTCGCTAGCTAACCACATGTTGCAATGCATCTCATTAAAAAACATTTTAATGAGTAGATTATGTCAACAATCAATGAAAATATAATTAATAAAAATTAAAAAATATATATACAGTCTAATAAAATAAACAATTATGTGAAGTAACTCATATAATCTGTCAGTAGGTAAGCTAATTCTGGTGAAAGAACATAAACATTGTCTTGAGTTAATCACAGCGACCAACTATTCTTATTGTTTAAGTAGTCGTTGACAGAATAGTATGCCTATGAACAGAGGGTGGATTTTACTTTAGCTTTAAACGCATTAAAATGCAAATCTAGCAAAGAAGAGGGAAGCTTGTTATAAAAGGTTATACCAAGCCCAACAAATGAGTTGTGAACCTTATGAAGCCGGTGAAAAGGAGCAGGTAGTTTGTCCTTATTTCTAGTATTACTATCATATATTCATTAACCCCTTATTCTAATACATTTTTAAATATTTTTATAAAATAACCTTACAAAAAACATTTAAAAATATAAAAAATAGTTGTCCGCCGATATCGGGAGCAGGGTCCAAGCTACCGGTGGTTAGGGCTCCAGAGACAGGAACCTCCTCACGATACGTGCCGTATCGAGGAGTACTGCCTTCTGAATTAGGCCTTTGATCCAACCGCCTAACGAGAGCCTCGATAGATGTTGGTCGAGGCTTTCAGCCATCAGTCCATTGGCTGATACGACAATCGGCACAATTACAGCCGAGTTCACATTCCACATGGCAACAACCTTGTGTGCTAAGTCGAGATACTTAATCTGTTTCTCTTTCTCAGCTTTCACGAGGTTCTCGTCATGTGGAATGGTAACATCGATTATCATTGTGCGGCGCGCTAACCGGTCTATCACCACTATATCTGGCTTATTGGCTACAATAGTCCTGTCAGTGATGATAGACCGATCCCAGTACAACGTGACATGGTCATTTTCGAGAACTGGGTCGGGCACATACTTGTAATACGGTACCTCAGAATCCACAAGTTTATATTGCAAAGCAAGTATTACTATTATTATTAACACTGTTTTTAGTGTATATTTTGCCTAATATATAAGATGTTAACGAAGATGAATTACGATGCCACCATGAGAATAGCGATATCTTTAAAAAAATCTCTTAGAGAAACTCTAGCACCTAGTTGGTGGTAAACTGCTATTGCAATTGGTAAAAATGTATGGAATAGCAATATTTGTGTAAATTAACCGAAAAATTTCAACGTAGGGCTCAGAATCATGATTACAGTTTGCGCGTCGATTTCCCTACCACCTTGTTTAGCAATAAGTTGAAAAAACACCTTCACAGAAAATGATAAAGAAGATTACCAAACAGCAGGCCTAGACAAAACACATTTCTGTTAGCGTTACGCCAAATGCTACGCCAAAATATACGGGAATGACATTACCTGCGGAAAGATTACGTCGTGTCCTTTCCGCAGATAATGTCATTCCCATACATTTTGGCGTAGCGTTTGGTGTGAACGCTAACAGAAATGTGTTTTGCCTCAGGGCCCAGTTCACTAATCAAATAGGTACATACTTTTATCAATCCATCATTAAAAGATCACGTGAATCATATTTTTAAAGTTGATTTTACCCTTTACAGTAGCTGCTACGATTGGTTTCTCTATCTCTCTACCTCTATTTATCCATCTACCCAATACAGCTTGTAAAACTTACATGTCCTCTAGAAGCAGCTTGACACACGTAGGAGACTGCCCGTGTATGCGTGGCTCCCGCGAGAGGTATACCATCCACAGAGGTTAGTAAGTCACCTGGTCGCAGGAGTCCATCCGCTGGGCCACCTGATAACATAACAATATACATGACATAGTGCATAGGTCAATTTTCATAGCTATCGATTCGTGTAGGTATAGCTATGAATGTTACTTCGCTCACATATTTTGTTCGAGTAGTTCAGGATTTAGAAATGCGATAAGTATGGAAGAAACATAGCTATTCACTTCAATGAGAAATATATTGCAATTTTATAACGTCGCATGAATCCGTCAAGAGAGCTACTACTCGTGCATTTGAAATAGTTATAGAACTTCTTTTAGGGTATTTTGTGAGTTGTTAATTAGCTAGAAGTAACAGATTCAAAAAGTCATCGAAGATAAAAGTAATTTATTCAAACTAAGCTGAGAACCAGCACTTTTCGATTTTAAATGTAATTTGCTGACAATGCGACAGTCCCTCAAAACGTCCCTTCACCACTTTGTAATGCTTTAGCTGGGAGGAAGAAGTGACGCAACAAACTGTCTAGCAGCACAGCTGACTGTAAACTTATTTCTAAATAAATCTATTTCTCGTAAACCTGATTCTATACAATAGTAGTTAGGTATGCAAAGTAATTAACATTACGAGACACAGAACATTAAACTAAACCATTTCCTGCCTGCCAGGGGTGCGGGTTGTTCGAAAGAGATACCGCGGGCCCTGCTCCACCCAGAGCGTGAGAAGTTATTTGATGATTTCCCACCCAAAAAAAAAAAAGGGTATTACACCCATTTTTTTAAAGTGTCATTTGATTCTAAAATGCTAATAAACCACTGAAACAAACACAATATTTTTATTTAATCGATTCATCATCGTCATCATTTCAGCCGAAAGACGTCCACTGCTGGGCATAGGCCTCCCCCAGGCTCCTCCACTTCGACCGGTCTTGTTCTTCCCACATCCAGCGGATACTCACGGCTTTCACAAGGTTATCGGTCCACCTTGTGGGAGGCCTTCCCACTCTATGTCTTCCGGTACGCGGTCGCCACTCCAGAACCTTTGGGCTTCATCGGCCATCTTTTCTGCGAAAAATGTGCCCTGCCCACTGCCACTTAAGTTTGGCAATTCTTCGGGGTATGTCGGTTACCTTGGTTCTGCGGATCTCTTCATTCCTGATTCGATCGCGTAGGGAAGCTCCGAGCATAGCCCTCTCCATTGCCCTTTGTGTGACTTTAAGCCTTCTGATAAATCTTTACCATAGGTCATCACCAGCAACACACACTCATCTTGAGATAGTGCAGTATTTGGGACGAGAAGATATTGCGAAGCCTCCTGAACGCTGCCCAGCCGAGTCGGATTAGACGATTGACCTCTTTCTCGAAGTTGGACCTACCTAACTGGACAGTTTGTCCTACGTAAACGTACTCGTCCACAACTTCGAGCGTAGCGCCTCCGGTCGTCATGAGAGTGGGTGTTACATAGGCATTTGACATGGCCTTTGTCTTGTCCATGTTCATTTTAAGACCCACTCTTTCGGAAGCTCTACTGAGGTCAACAAGCATTGCACTGAGGTCCTCCATGGTCTTAGCCATGTCAACTACCTATATCATCGGCAAACCGAAGGTGAGTGATGTTGATGCCAACCCCTTTCCAGTCCAGAACCTTGAAGACATCCTCCAGAACAGACATCCTCATCCAATCGATTAGTGCCAAAAAATGAATTTAAAATTTTCATATTTGGCGCATAATTGACGAAAACGCTGGGCCCAGTGGACACCATATTGGTCAGTTTGGTCAAAAGTACTCTGTGGGTTGGTCTGTGGGTATGACGTCAGTTTGAAATGTTGTATGATATTGTTTGTAATAAAAAAAAAGGAGTTTTTATTCTACCTATCCTTGGTTTGCTGTTCCTGAATGTAAGATATTATTTCAATAAAAAATACTTCGGTTACGAAAATGATAAAGCACAAAGTGGTTCACTTGATAGTTTATACAGCAGTATGACGTAATAACATGGCGGCTACTATTTCATGGTGTTCAAAAACAGAATTGAATTTAAAAAAATATATTTTTATTTCATGAACTAAACCTAACATTTTCCGACTGCTTTTTGCCTAATAATATATTTTTAGCATATAGAGTAAAATACCCAACTAAAGCTTACCAGGCACAACATATCCAACAGCAACCCGGCTACCGTCCTCAGTACCGCCAACGATTCGGAAACCGAAGCCGGCCGCCCCGCGCGCCAGTCGCACCAACACATCAGCTTCTGGATCTTGTCCGCCCGCACCGCCGGCTTCTACCTGTGGATCAAACTAGAAGATCTAAGCTAGGGAGTTTAATTTTACTGTCTTACTAATATTATAAATGTGAAATTTTGTTTGTTTGGATGTTTGTTACTCAATCACGCGAAAACGGCTAAACGAATTTGGATGAAATTTGGATACTTTTAATCCCGATAGTACGTTCCCGTGAGATAATTTTCAACCTACACGCGGGCGCAGCCGCTGGCAAAAGCTAGTCCTATATATTAAAAGATACGCTGGGCTGATGATACTATAGAAAATAATTATTTTATAAAGCCTACTATAAACTTAGAATTTAGTACGTTTTTAAACAGTAAAATTAATATCTAGAAAGAAAGAAAGAAAAAGTATTTATTAGACTCGCACGGGAATATCACAAACTTAACTACACAGTATGCTTAATAAAATATAAAATTAAAGAAAATAAAAAAAAACAAAGTCCCGTACGAGGCCAAAAGGCCAAAATCTCAGCATGATACTGCGACATTTATAAAAAAGTGTCACAGAGCTCGTATTCTGATAGGGCCCATTGTGAATGTCACGGACAGATACAGAAATTAAAAAAAAAAAGATAATATGTGTAAAATAACTAAAAAAGCATGTACATAAATAGTAACATTATAGTCATCCGCGTGTCTGCACTCCACGTAATATCTATTACTTGTCTATGCCTGTAGTGTCTGTGACACTATGGCATCGCTGTGACAAGTAATGAGACGCAGGCGCCGACTTTACGGCAAAAACAATCGAAAATCACATGATTTATATATAAGTCAGACAATTTACGGCAATTAGAGAAAAAATGAGTAAGGTTTGATAAGGAAAAGTGTAAGAATTCCAATTTACAACAATGACAAACAAAATAAAAAGAAAGTGCGAAACCAATGTTGCTGTGCCTGTATAATCGCTGCCAAACGCTCGCCACCATTGCCAGCTGCGTGCATATTCAAGGGTAAGTTCAGAGGTTCAAAGTGTGGTATCTTTTTGAAGCTGTAGTAAGTGCTGTTGACACACGTGATTTCTCTACCCTATCAAATTAACTTACATTTTTTTGGAATTTCCAGGTCAGTGTCAGTTTGTTTGTTGATTAAAATATGATTCGCGACGGTTACAAATATGGCTTTACTGTATCGTTCGAATCAGCAATACAATTGTTGAAATTTACCTCAAATAGTCATTCAATAGGGTAATATGAACTTAGAGAGATGTGTTGTTAACTTTTATGATTGTAAATCTATAAATAAATATTTGTTACGGCCGCGAATCGTATGCGAATACATACAACCTGACACTGATGTGCAAATTGCAAAAAACGTAAGAAAAAGACAAAGCGCATGGACAGTACTTGAAACATGTCTCGTGACTCAAAAGTTGAACAGTACGAAATATCTAAAATACAAATAGATTTTTTAATATGACTTGAATGATATTTGTAATGGGATAGTTTTTTATATAGTATTTTATATATATTACTTTTAGGTTTCCGACTATAAAGTACGCCTTTTTTTTATAATCCCCTGTCTTTTGTCCATATTAGGAAAATAAGGATGTCCATTTTTGTATAGCGTTTAATTTGCCTACTTACATATAAATTATATCGATTCCGTATTGATTCGCAAGGTAAAATACATAAATCAGTTTCTTAAATCGCACAGAACTAAATATCTGTCTATTTTATTTTCATTCAATTAGATGACGGCACCGGCGGGCACTGCACATTGTCATCTATTGATAAAGTACAACTTTTATTTATTGTTGGTATTGAAATCGGAATAGTTTCAAACGTCTCAGGAAATAATATTATTCGAATCACGTTTATAAAAAAACAACGAAGATTTTTATCTGCATCAATCGAACAGGTCTTACATAGAATCTTTCATTAACACGGGACAGACGGGTTCAACCCTATTTCACATTTTTTGCCCACCTTCTGTCATACTTTTGTAATATTATGTCTACCAACCAGTAGGTATGTTTTTTCAGCTGGTTTTGGTACGTTGTGCGTCGAGTTTGAGCTTTTGTTCCTCGGCGTGATGTTATGTAATATAATTTAATGATTGCTTCCATGCTTTGCGTTTTAATGAAACGCAGGACTATGATTTTGAAACATAAAGTTACTCAAAATGTAAAACAGTAAGAATTGGTGAGGTGGTCACCAGTAACTAGTCACCTAACATAGCTAAACTGCCCCCTAAAATCCTACCTTACGTCCAAGCTGAACACCTGGCTACGTGGGGGGCGGACACGCGTACTGTACAACTGTACAAAAACTTATGCGGCTAACAAGGAAAGGTAACCCCTTTATGCGAATAACCTCAACAAAAAGACAGTGTCCGTATCCAATCGCAGACACTGTTTAAAAATAAAACACAAACATACTTAACCTACAACAAAACAAAACCCAAAAAGTGAAACAAAAAACAAGACAAAAAAAAAAACATAGCTAAACTGCTACAGATTTTACACAAATGCACAAGGGTCTCTCGTAAACCCATTTAGACCCTTTCAAATACTTTATTTAGTTCATTTTGTGTTCGAATATAACCTTAAAACAGTCATTTCATTTTTGTAAATATCTCGGAAATGCCGTTGTAGATTGTGTTGGTTTTTTTGAGGAAGTATTTAGACATGTCATAGAGTATTTTGAAGATGATTTGATGAAGACACACAAATGTTGAAATTAGTATATTTGTCCATAGTGCTGTGGGCATTCTCCTTTGAATTTCCCGGGCTACTTAGCGCATCCATCTTAAAATAATTGATTCTTTACCATGTACGGTTAACAAAAGAGACTAGTAACGTCGTCGGATTTAGTCGAAGTTTATTAAGACACCGATGGATCTTTTCGAATACAATTTCATTTAATTAATAGAAAACAAATAGTTTATTTATCAAGTCATATTTTATTCGAAAACGTCCATCAGTTTCTTACTAAACTTTAACTATATCTGACGACCTGGTTACCTGGTTACTTATCTCTTTTGGCGACTGTACGTATGAGGCATGCTATCAACATTTTTGCAACATATTTGGGGAATCTACTTGCATATTTCATTTATTATACTGTGCAGATGTGAGCAGAATATACTAGAACATACCTGTGGATAGTTAGCAACATACAGGGTGTTGGGTTGCGCCTCGTTCTCGTAACAAGACGGCGATTGTCGCGACACTGGAGAGTGCATGTGGCGAGAAGGCGAACTTTCTCGTAACCTACAGAAAATGTATAGTAATAATTAGCTTTAGTTTAGAACATAGAAAATGGATAGCTAAATAGTACCATCCACTTGCATGATGTATTTAAATTTTCAGCACGAGAAAAAGATAATCTTTTACTTCAATTTTTTTATTCCAAACGGCTTATTTAAAAACCAACGTCCATCCTTCCAAGTTTAACCATCGAGCGTTTTTGAACTCTATTCCATCAGTAGTAGTTCTAACTACAAAAACGAACGTCAACCGCGAGTCTAATTTTGTATTAGGAACTTTACTGTGCTTTTTAATAAAGTTTAAAATACAATAACAAGTTCGATAGTTTTGCCTAAAGTTAAAACTCGTTTTGACCGCACAACTATTGCACTTTTGTAGGAAACAGCTGTTTTCTTTTTTAATAACTGACTCATGCACTGGGGATCTTGATAACAGAAGCACGGGTTGATCGATCAGGTTAAGCTCATCTTGACATACCAAGACCCCTCCGTGTCTCGGAAAGCACGTTAAGCCGTTGGTCCCGGCTGTCATCCGTGGATCCTTGATAGTCGTTATGGGTCGTTAGAAGCCCGAAAGTCTGACAACCAGTCTTACCAAGGGGTATCATATTACCCAGTTATTGGTTTGTGGAGGTCAGATAGGCAGTGGCTCCATGTAAAATACTGGTATGCAGCTGCATCCGGTTAGACTGGAGGCCTACTCTAACGTAGCTGGGAAAAAGCTGGACAAATGAGATGATGAAATGACTCAAGAACTTCGTTGAAACCGTAGCAAGCAGCCGAGTGTCATATAAAGTTAATACAGATACTGTCCTCACACGTTAATCACAAACACAAACTGATAATTACAAGTCACATTATAGGCAAAAATGCCGTAATTCCAAAGTTATCAATATTTTCAAGCGGAGCGGCCGACCGTCATTACGTGGCGGGTTGCAGTTTAGTCGGAAGCGTTCTCTTTGAGATTCAATCCGGAAGTGACCTTCGCGAGAAAATGTCGGTGCGAATCCTCTCATTCTAGCGAGGTATGTGCTGGAAAGGGATTGGTCTAAGAAAAGCGGATGTCAATCATATTTTGAATGTTGGCGCAACCAACTAATTTACCTTAGTGGTGATGACTTGATCCTACTATTGGACGAGTTATTTGATGGCGACTGACTTTGTAGTCGAGTTGATGGCGAGTTGGACAGCAGTCGGTCTGTGGCGCTGTTGTTAGATGGCGAGTGACTTCGTAGACGACCTGGCAACATAAATTAAAGTGTGATACAAAGGACAAAGTTTCAGTAGCTTCAGCCTTATTCTCGCTCAAAGCCATTGTAAGAGTTACTCTTTGTATATGCATGTTAAGACCGTTCATACAACGCAGGCTGGCAACGTCCCATTTCTAGTGGTTTTACGTGATTTTATAATATTAATAAAAGTACAATTTTTTTTTCAGCCAAGCACTAGCTAGGTCGTTGATATTTATAATTATTTTTAACATTTACTCTTCCAGCCCGCGCAGGATGAGCGTTCTTAAACCTACATAACGGAAAGAGATTTAGCTAGTTATACGTTATCTCACCAGTAGAATTTGATGGTGAATGTGGCCTTATCCTGCTGGTGGAGGGTGATTGTCTGGTCAGACCACCAATAGCTGCCGTTGTTGGAGAATGCAGCATACCATCTTCTGGGAAACCTAGACAGAAGATTATTTGGTAATCATTAAAGAATAAGGAATACGCTATTTAGATAAACCAGTAAATGTCACACTGGAGGACAGTAGCATTTCTTTGCACCCTTTTATTGGTGTTTGAAGTAAAGCATAGTTGCGTGTTAAAATTATGCTTCTGATGATAATATTAAAACTTCAAATTATTTCTAGAATTCCATGAAGGCAAACATCAGCTGGTACAACCTCGAATAAAGATTATGGTTTTTGTCAAAAACAAGGTAGACAACAAGTCATTCTCACCTCCATTATCACTGCTATCCGCCACACTAGCGTTTCCCCTCCAATACGCAGCATTCATATCCACATGCACAGTAGGCGTCGGCACTTCCCCCCAATTTCCATTCCCCCATCTCTCATTATTTTCCCACTGGTTTCCATTCGCACTTCCATCCCATTTTTGGCCATTTTCAACCCATTTCTGTCCATTCCCTTCCCACTTCTGACCATTTTCGTCCCATTTCTGACCATTCTCGACCCATTTCTGTCCATTTTCATCCCACTTTTGGCCATTCTCTACCCACTTTTGTCCGTTTTCATCCCATTTCTGTCCGTTCTCCACCCATTTTTGTCCGTTCTCGTCCCATTTCTGTCCGTTCTCGTCCCATTTCTGTGCGTTCTCAGCCCAGTTCCGTATGTTGGAGTTGTCGAGCCACGTGTCCCGGCCCTGCCACTGGGCGCCCGGCGCCGGCGCGGGCGCGGCCCAGGGCGCCGCCACGGGCAGTGTCAGGCGCCCCCCGGGGGTGCTGCTGCGACGTCGTCGGTCTATGAGGCTTTCTCTTTCACGGTTCTTGTGTTCCGGTACTGCATATGTTGCTTCTGTTAAAGGAAAGGAAGAATAGAGTGTGTTATTATAAATGGTTTGTATTTCTGTAAGTAGGTTTGTACAAACACTTTTTAAAAACTAGATGAGGTCGGCGTTTCCTATTTGACGACTCTGACAAGAAAGGCCGAAACAAACTCAGAGGTCACAGTGTATTTTAAAGTCCAGACATGATCTGACTATATAATTTTGGTCGGAACATGCCGATTGGCGTCTAAAAATGATCTTTTGAAGAAGGAACCACACAGATTGAGTGGACTTGTCCAGTCAGTGCACGCGATTATCAGTAAACATGGAACTCAACTCAGAACTTAAGGTGCTCAATTTATTTTTATAAGAATGTATGTAGTGCACTTAGATACAGGTGTTAAATTGATTAATCTTTTGAGCAAGGCCATTGCCTTGCTCGATCGATATCTATAAACAGCTTTTACATAACTAACATCATTATTCTTATTTCTTTTTCCAGAAATCATTTATAGTGAATAGATCATGCTGTGGTAGGACGATTAACCAGTCATCAAGGAAGGCAACGAGCCCAATAGACAATCCTAATGGGCTCAGCATCGTCTTTTGTGGAGATATTTTACATGATTCTAGACAATGTAATTAATAAATGTTTCTCCTGTCCTTATCCCAATTTATTTGAGGTCGGCGCAGCATGTCTTTTTCTTCCATACTTCGTAGTCACACCCTTTCTAACCATATCATTACTCAGACAGTCCATCCATCCATCCGTCCATGGATGTCTATGGAGGAGTATGAATGTCTATGGCTATAAGTAACCATCGACATTCATACTCAAAACTTTCCTCATTCCTCCGTATAACATGCCCATACCATGCAGTGGCGTGCACAGAGTTTTTAGACAGGGTAGGCAGAAATAAAAAAAAAGGCAAAAAAAGAACCAGAATAACCGATTGCTGTACCTACACAGCATGCAACCTGTGAGGCAATTACATGAATCATATTGTTTTGTACTGAATTTACGATTGAGTTTACGTTTAGTTTGTACCTATTAATTGTAAATCCGGTGTACAACTACTTTTCACAGAACAACTTTCAGAGTGAAGATTAGCTATTTTTTTACGCTATTTATCAACGTTGAAATCTTAAATACATGCTATAGCTCACAACCATAACAAACAATGGCGTCGGAATTACTCGGAATATGCAAATAATACGACAAAAAGTAATGGTTGTTTATGTAGCGACAATTTAATGAAACAATGTTACTTTTTAAAATAGTCGCATAACCAACATTGTGCGGAAAACTTCGGTAAGTTTCGTAATTCGTCTCGTTGTACAAAATCGTAAAAGCCAGTGACTACCCTGTACGGTTGTGTGCGTAATTCGTTACATTGTGTGCCACGTATTTATAGGAACGCACACACAATAAATCTGCATGACCACGAGAGCACACATTTAAACATTAAGACGCGTATAGTTCGTGTCTCTCCCGAGGCACTCAGCGGCGCTAGTGCATCGTAATGAGAACTTGAGTCAAACTGTACGAACGAACGGGTATTGTATCGATGATACTAATGATACGACCGACGCTCGCTAGGTGGCGCTGATTTATGAATAAAGATTTTTTGTTTATTGATAAAATAATATTAGTTTTACATATTTATCTGATTTGAGTAGGGTAGGCAGTGTCTTTCTGTCTTTATGGACTGCACACCACTGATACCATGACAACCGATTTCCACACAACTATTCAGTTATGGTGCCAATTTCAGCAATTTTCAGACTTGTTAATAAATGTTATATTATTTACCTGAATTCATGCCGTTTAGTCTATCTCTCAACGTGTCCTGTGTATGTAGATTTGGTGACCGAAGTTGTTCTGCTGTTGGCGTTTTGCTTCTAATCACCTGGTTATTGTTTGATGCAGCTGTAAAATTAAGTTTATTATAATTATCTCAAAAGTAAAAAATGATGCTTTACTAGCTTTTGCTAGCGGCTTCGCCCGCGTGGAGGTTGGTAATTAATCCATGGGAACGTATAACCAGGATAAACATTTATAGCAGGTTATAAACTATCTATGTGCCAAATTTCATTCAAATCCGTTCAGCCGTTTTTACATGATTGAGTAACAAACATTCAAACTCACATGTTTTATAATATTAGTGGGATATTTTTAGGTAGTACGCAGGCGAATCCGGTGGCAAAAGCTATTTAGGTACATAAAGGTTTTGTACTACACGAGGTACTTACAAAGTATGCATTATTAATTATATTAATATCAAGATTCCCAAGTATTCATTGTACCGACCCGGTACAATGAATACTTGGAAATCTTGACATGGTGTCGGTACATCGAATACTTCGGTGAATCGCTGCTGTCCTATCTAAATCAGCCACGTATTAAAGTAATCTGTATTTAAATGACCAAATGACCAAAAAAACACTGACACAAACTACTCACTGGATACTGGTTGTACGCGTGTCGCAGATCTACTTCTAGGCGCTCTGGTAGAAGTATTGTTGCGTCTCCACACACGAAGGGTGGTCTCGTGCATCGCTGGGCAGTCTTTTAGTACCTGTCAAAGTAAAAATCAAATTAGGTACATGAAAAGGCAATTTTGGTAGTTAACATTTACACAAAACAAAATAGAATCATATAACCATAATAAATCCATAAAGATCCTAAATGGTCATTCAAAATGATTACAGAAGCCTAATAATGATTTTAAGACCTATTTAATTACTTGACATACATAGTTTGTCTACTTTAATTTTTTTCTTCTTCACAATATCGCATCTGGTGGTCGCCATATTGAGTTTTGATTACTGTCATGTCTTTAGTAACACTCACAAGATTAAGACAAATCGACTGACGTAATAATCATCACAATCGGCCCACACGTTTGGTCTGAGTACCACAAACAAACAAACATGGATATACATACATAGGCTGATAAACACATAACCCTCCGCAGTCGGGTAAAACTTATAACACCCCTCTTTCTAAGTGGGGGATTAAAAAAGGAAACCATCCTGTGGTACCTGTACAACATGCTGGTGAGGAGCATGGCGCACATCGTTTTCTCCAATCTGCAGCAGCAAGTCGCCTTCCCGAAGACCTGCACATCTACTGCGATCTAGCACCTGGAAAAATACAATGAGACTCTTTTACATAATTTATAATCATTTAAATCATCATTACAACCCTCTAAATTCATTTAATTCGATACTATATTAATCGACGATTCAAGAAAAAGTAATTAAATTGAATGACATACAATCTTGCAGTGATCTGCAAATTGCAAAAAACCGTTAGAAAATTTGAAAAGGGTTATTACACTCTTTAAGAGAAAAAAATCGAAAAATATATTATTGAGATAACTTAGGCGAAATGCAGTCGGAAAATGTAAATTTTAGTTCATGAAACAACAAAATATTAAAAAAAAATACAATTTAAAGATTTTACTTTTTTAATATGTTTTTGAACACCATGAAATAGTAGCCGACATGTTATTACGTCATACCGCTGTATAAACTAATCAAGTGAATCACTTTGTACTTTTATTATTTTCGTAACCAAAGTATTTTTAATTGAAATAATATCTTACATTCAGGAAGAGCAAACCAACGATAAGTAGAATAATAACTCTTTTTTTTTAAATTATAAACAATGATCATACAAAATATCAGCGCATTTGTTTACACAGCAAACTGACGTCATACTCACAGACCAAACTGACCAATATAGCGTCCAATTATGAGCGAAAAATGAAAATATACAATTTAAATGCATTTTTTGGCACTAATCTATTGGATGAGGATGTCTGTTCTGGAGGGTTCTGGACTGGAAAGGGGCTGGCATCAACATCAATGGCGAGTACATCACTCACTTTCGGTTTGCCGATAATATAGGTAGTCGTCATGGCTGAGACCATGGAGGACCTTAGTGCAATGCTTGATGACCTCAGTAGAGCTTCCAAAAGAGTGGGTCTTAAAATGAACATGGACAAGACAAAGGACATGTCAAATCCCCATGTAACACCCACTCTCATGACGATCGGAGGCACCACGTTCGAAGCTGTGGACGAGTACGTTTACGTAGGACAAACTGTCCAGTTAGGTAGGTCCAAATTCGAGAAAGAGGTCAATCGTCGAATCCGACTCGGCTGGGCAGCGTTCTAGGCTTCGCAATATCGTCTCGTCCCAAATACCGCACTGTCTCAAGATGAAAGTCTTTGACCAGTGTGTGTTGCCAGTGATGACCTAAGGTACAGAAACGTGGTCGCTCACAATGGGCCTTATCAGAAGGCTTAAAGTCACACAAAGGGCATGTCAACTGAGCAGAACTTTGTACTTTTATTATTTTCGTAACCAAAGTAATATTTATTTAAATATGATTTTGCATTCAGAAACAGCAAACAAACGCTAAGTAGAAAAATAAATAATTTTTAAAATTATAAACAATTGTCTTAAAAAATATCAGCACATTTGTTTTTATAGCAAACTGACGTCATACCCATAGAGCAATATGGCGTCCACTGCGTCCAGCGTTTTTGTCGAATTACGAGTGAAATTTGAAAATGTATTAAATGCATTTTTATGACACTAATTGATTAAATAAAAATGTTGTGTTGTTTTTAGTGGTTTATTAGCACTCTACAATCTAATTAAGATACTTTTCAAAAATGAGTGTAATACCCTATTCGCGGGCTTCTCGGTAATGCCTTTAGTGATTTGTGATGCAAGCGGGCCTTACAGTTCACTTACCTTCTTGACTTTCTGTCCGTGCACACTATCAGCAATGGTGAACCCGAAGCCGGCAGCACCGCGACGTAATGTCAGCACTAGCTCTCGGCCTGGCTCCGTTGATGTGCTGGTATCAGCTCGCGATTGATGCTCTATAAACATTACGACCAGAATGAGTTTATCAAAAAAAAAACAGGTTCCGTTTCATAGAAAAGTGAAAAGAAACGTACGCTATCAAAATATATGGCAGAGCTAATATTTTTTTTAATAACCCCCGCCGGCGCCGCCGCAGTCAGCCCAGAAAGCGGGGGCGAGATGTCATGGACGCGTACCGTAAGGCTGGTTCGACATTGCGCGGGAAGAGTTCCTGGAAAGACTTGGGGTGGCCTTTGCCCAACGGTGGGACAAGATAGGCTAAACAAAAAAAAACATTGGCCCATTCCTATAAAGACCAGTTCTCAAAAAACCCTCCGTATTCATAGGTTGAAGAACGCTGATAGAGACAATAGAAGTTTTATTTTTAGTACCGCTATGGGCGTTTAGTGTCCCTGAAAGTGTTGGAAATAATTCAATTAAAAATCACTCTTACCGCTATCCAAAGACAGCACATGATCCAGCGATGGACATCTCGGAAGCTCCTGATTATCATCATTTATAGTCAGTTCATCCAAATCAAAAGACCTGGACATTATCCTCCTCTGGCCTGGGCTGTGAGGAGTAGGCACACTGTCCACCTTATCCCGACCCTGGGCTGTAGAGTCCAGGTTCGGAGAATCCAGGTTGAATCTGGAATTGTACGCAGATCTGAGTATTTCACTAGATTGTCCTTGGTACTAAGGAATTGGTTTACTATTATAAAAAGTGGTTGGAAAGTAGGCATAATTAAACACATCGAGTTATCCAATACAGGTCAAAATCGTGAGCTATACACTTTAGGATTTTCAAAATTCTATTTTAAAATTAATTTGCTTCATAAATTATTTATGAAGCATTTCATAAATAATTTCATCTTCATTTCTTTGTAGACTTATCGAGGACGTAGATCCTCGATAAGTCTACAAAGTTTGTATAATTGTCATAGGACAATTCAATAATTAAAGAAATATATATAAAAAAACACGCTTTTGTAGTTAGCAAAACTAAAAAATAGAAAATAAATAATAGTTTAATTAAAAAAACACGCTTTAAAAATCAAACTAAAAAGTAGAAAATAATTTAATTCTATTAAAAAGCGTGGGGTGCTTTTTGAAGTATTTTTATAATCAATTAATATCAAGCACACCACGCTTTTTAATAGAATTAAATTATTTTCTACTTTTTAGTTTGGTTTTTAAAGCGTGTTTTTTTAAACTATTATTTATTTTCTATTTTTTAGTTTTTTAAACTAGAAGAGGTCGGCGCTTCTATCTGACTACTCTCGAGAAGAAAGGCCGAAACAAACTCAGAGGTCACAGTCTCTTTTAAAGTCGAGACATAATCTTGGTCAGATCTTGTGAAGACCGGTGATGTGGATTGGTGTCCGAAATGGTCTTTTGAGGAACCAAACAGATTTAATGGCCCTGTCCAATCCGTGCACGTATTTATCAGTAATCATGCAGCTCAATTCAGAACCGGAGGAGCTCAACGATTTGATGAACAATACCGAAGAAAGGACAATTGGTATAGAGGATATAGAGGGCGCTTTTCGGTTTTACGAACAAAAAGTGCCAACGATCGCGAATTTGCGTGACGATCGCTTATAAACTGACTAATTCTAATATTCACCTGGTCCGCAGCGCCCTGGTCAGTTGCTGCATAGCAACAGCGTCTGACGTAGCGGGGGTAGTTGCATCTACTGCCATCGTACTTAGAACACGGGTGTTCGGGTCTTCGGAATCAAAGGATAGAGGGTAACCTGTGGATGAGATATTAAAGATATTATAGTTTTTATAGGGGCTCGTGGCTCGATAATAACAGCTCCACGGGTCATGGATGGGTGACCATTCATTATATTTCGATACTCCTCCGTGTCTCGTACGTCAAGCACTTGGTCCCGACTGTCATTCGTGGATCTTTGACAGTGGTTACGGGTCGTCAGAAGTCCTAAAGTCTGACAACCAGTCAACAGGTATCGTGTTACTTATTAACTAGATTCTGGAGGTCAGATAGGCAGTCGCTCCATGTAAAATACTGGTATTCAGCTGCAACCGGTTAGACTGGAAGCCGACCCGAAAAGGTCTGCTAGGCAGATTGGATTGATTTTATAACTTTTACCCAAGTGTATCACGAAACATAAGGCGTAATGCTGGTATAGAATGTATTGCATAATCTCTGGTCATACGATGCACTAGCCAGCTACAACGGTTAAGGGACCTGCCCTTAATGCCCCATCTTAAAAATTGAAGTTGCGTTTACGTTTATTGCGCTACTTCTTCTTCCCAGCTAAAGCACTACGAAGTGGTGACGGGGAGGCGTTTCGGGGGACTGTCTCATGTAATTTTGACGTTCAAAATGTGCTGACTCTCAGCCTAGTTTGAATAAATGACTTTTGATTTTGTTTCCTAAACAAGGTTGTCTATGACACTATGCATACCTCTTACAAGATGCAGCGTGACCTCAGTCCCAGGTGTAATAGACTGGAAGACTTGAGCGACGAGAGCGTGTGATAGCCCTCGCACACCTCGATTTCCAACACCGACTACTACGTCGCCAGGACGTAGGGCACCTGAAGGAAAAGAAAATAGTCAAAAAAGCGCAAATAAAGAGCCAAGCCGCTGGCAAAAGCTAGTTTGCCAGCGGCTTCGCCCCCGTTACCCAATGAAACTAAACCTTAACAAATTATACACCTAAACCTTCCTCATTAATCACACTGTTTGCTGCAGGCTTAGCATGACGCTTTTTATTTCTACTCTACTGTAGAATAGAAATCGCTTGTCTACATTTCTCGGTGAAAAACTGTCAACTGCCTATAAGGAAACATCATTTTTGTCTACTCTTCCGACGACAAAACACTTGTCTATGGTTCTCGTGCTAAGCCTGCTGGTGAAAACCGCATGAAAATTCGTTTAGTACTTTTTGAGTTTATCGCGAACAGACAGACTGACGCGGCGGGGACCTTGTTTTATAATATATAGTGATGTGATGGGCTTTCTTTAGCTCAAATGCTTGTTTTTATAGGTATACTTTCAAGGCAAACAAGCAGGTGGTATGGTTAGAGGTCATCTATGGACATCTGCAATAGTAAAACGAGGCATCGCAGGTGCAATGGTACTATCTTCAATCTGTCGTAAATTCTTTAGTACTGCATAAAACTTTTAAAACGACTACACGTTTAAATATTTGTAACGTATCAATCAATTAAATAATCTTAATCATTAATAATAGTAAAATAATCATTTAATTAATTTTTATTTTGATAATTATAAGATAGGCATTGTACAGAATAAAGAAAACCATTTTATATTACGAATTGAAATGTATAATTATGATTGCATGCAGTATTTATATTTTGAATTCAAACAGCAAGAATTATAAGGCTATTTTATTTATTTATTTGAACTTAACCCAGGTTGCGACAGTTTTGTCAAGAAAACTTTCATGTTTTGTGAAGAAGTGTATTGTCATCGCTTATCGATGGGCTTGTGGCTAAGTAATTACAGCCGCACGAGTCGACCGATCAGGTTAAGCTTGCCGCGGTTGGTTCGAGGGTCTTCGAACTTCGAGGGGTCTTGACCCCTCCGTGCCTCGGAAAGCACGTTAAACCGTTGGTCCCGGGTGTTATTCGTCGGGTCGTTCGATCTTTGCCAGTCGTTATGGGTCGTCAGAAACCTGAAATTCTGACAACCAGCCTTACCAAAGTATTGCCTATTTACTGTGTCTTGGAGTTCGGGTAGGCAGTAAAATGCTGGTATTGAGCTGCATTAGGATAAATTGGAAGCCGATCCTAAAATAGTTGGGAAATGGCTAGGCAGATGTCACTTACCATCAATCCAAGCAGGACTATGTGGCACGATGCTGCGTATTTGAAGATAGCCTTCCGTTTCTGGTATACCTTCAGCACCGATTAGTGTGAAGCCCAAACCCTGGAGATAGAAATGAACAAAAGATACTGTAATTTGATTCATAAAATGACATTGAATCAGTTTCCTGGAAAGCGGTTTATGGAAGTACCCTGCGATTGCGCCCAACGTCCCACCGCGTTGCATCGCATCGCCTACCCACACTTGCACTTCTAATCCACTTAGCGTTCTTTTTCGAGTTTTTTTGGTTTTTCTCGGCTCCTAAGGGTTATAAACCAGTCAGGGTCCATGGCTTTATTTAATATTTTTTTGTGGCTATAACCTACTAATTGCTACATGCTTAATTTTTGATTACTTTTTGTAATACACAACTCTGCATTAAAATCTGTGAGTGAACAATCAATCATCCCCTGTTTTCCTACCCTTAGCTTTGGATTTTTTTTTTTCAAATTGATATGGGACCTTACCAAATTCGGGGTAAACCCTTTCCAATAAAAAAATAATTATCAAAATCGGACTACTCTGTAATAAGTTATGCGTGGTCTTACATAAAAAAAAATATACGCGTCGACTTGAGAACTTCCTCCGTTTTTTCGTCGGTTAAAAATTCAGAAGCGTGACTCACTTTCTTAAGAAGAAGGCGCGCCGCGGTCTTCCGCGTCTTCTTTCTTATATCTATGGGCTGTGTCCTAATCGAAAGCGAATACCGCGCGTAAACCGCGATTGTTAACATGAATTATAACGAAAAAAAAAAAACAAAGTAGGCTCAGCCGTTTGAGAGCTACGATGGCGCAGACAGATACATACGTTAATCTTGTAACAGCCCTCTGTTTCCGTCTGGGGTTAAAAACACAACTCGATTTATTGCGCGAC
Organism: Polymixis lichenea; assembly: GCA_949091785.1. Lineage (NCBI taxonomy): Eukaryota > Metazoa > Arthropoda > Insecta > Lepidoptera > Noctuidae > Polymixis > Polymixis lichenea. Next base: position 15,769,827 of record OX420956.1, read on the forward strand.
TACATTATATTCATATCAGTCGCGTGTGCGCGACAATTCCTTTTGATTAAGAAACTGGGTAACAGTACCTATTTATAACTCGTCATTCACTGACAGAACTTATTAAATTACATTTCAAGCCATACCGGTTCATTTTAAAACAGTAGCAGTATTTAGCTCGGTCGTCACGGCTACTGCGCAAGGATAAACAGGGTCAACAAGTTACGGTTCAACTCCGTTCCGCCCGGAAACATGGGACTCGTAAAGAAAGTCATCCTTTTTGACCAATTTATTATTTTATTCTCCATAGCGATCTATTTTTCTATCATAAAATGTGTTGTAAAAGAATTTTGTCTATTCTTGGTCACAGTCAAATCATTTATTTCAAACTAGCTTTTGCCAGCGGCATCGCCCGTGTGGAGGTAGAAAATTATCTCACGGGAACGTACTATCGGGATAAAAATAATAGTAAAAAAAAAAAAATACGCTTTAAAATCCAAACTAAAAAGTAGAAAATAATGTAATTCTATTAAAAAGCGTGGGGTGCTTTTTGAGGTATTTTTATAATCAATTAATATCAAGCACCCCACGCTTTTTAATAGAATTAAATTATTTTCTACTTTTTAGTTTGGTTTTTAAAGCGTGTTTTTTAGTTTTTTTTTTTAACTATTATTTATTTTCTATTTTTTAGTTTTGCTAACTACTAAAGCGTGTATTTTCTATTTTTTTTTTAATTATTGAATTGTCATAGGTCCTCGATAAGTCTACAAAGTTTAAATGAAATCTGACCGTTTAAAGTGGGTCAAAATAGCGTCCAAAGGAGTCGGTTACATACAAACATACAAAAAAACAAACAAACATACAAGTGAAGCTAATATAAAGCGTGTAAAAAGTATCCTATGTGTTAATCAAGGTTATATACTAACTGTATGTCAAATTTCATCAAAATCCGTTCAGCCCTTTTGGCGTGATTGACAGAGGTCGGAGTAGGTAGATTGATTTAAGGTCGTTGACGTCAAACGTAGAGGATAATATGGATATGCCTCCAAAATACCGGAACTTCATATTTATTGTGATATTTGTTCCGGAATGTTGAAATTAGCACGAATTTGTGTTTAAGGTGAAAAACGTATTAATAATATCAATCTACGCTACCAGTGTTAGACGTCAAAAGGAATACTTTAAAATTAGAAAATATTGAAAAAATTATGATTATTATTTATTTTCATTGTATTAACGTTTAAAGCCAAAATATGGAAATTGTATCCGATGAGGATTAAAAATAATTTATTTATGTTTTTGTTTAATTAAAAATAATTGTTCATTGAATTAAATCAATCATTCATATAATAAACGATTTTGTTAGCCTATCTGTATGTTTTTTTATTTTATTTTATTCCATAATTCCAATTCCGGAACAATTTCCGGTACTTCCCGCACATTATGGATAAAATGGCATGTCCATATTATAATATCTTGACGCAAGTATATAAAATCAATCTACCTACTCCGACCTCTGGTGATTGAGTAACAAACATACAAACATCTTATCACAAACTTTGACATTTATAATATTAGCGGGATAGTAGGATAGGCACATAAAAGGCACTTAAGCACGTCAATATTTACATTAAAATAGAATTGATTCTAGTCGCCCTTTTCAAAAGGTAGTTTCGTATTGAGAAGAATGGGCGAGAAACTTTACTGTTACTCTTTTAAAAAGATGAATTCTGCTACTATTTGGTGGAATAGAGATGGGATTTATTTGAAATGTGACACAAGTGAAAATCCTAAGCTTGTACATATTATTTATGCTATAACCTATTTCGCGACTTATATCCTGTGACCAGGATATAAGTTGCGAAATAGGTCGAGGCTAAATACGGTCAGCTGCATTAATTGGTCCCTTTTCAAAGGGATTTGCTCAGGTGAGTGGTACCCATTTAATAATTGAGTGACGTCAGTAGAAAGCATAAATAACATTGAACTCTTTCTGGGGCAATAGGGTAAAATAGATATAGGTGTCGCGTTTAAGCTTAGCAATAATGGTCATTGGTCCACCTACATTTTCTAGCATTTTATTTATAAAAAAACTGAAATAAAGTCCTTTACCGACCTGTTTCAATAACTATCGTGATCATCAACATGTTCCAATAACGAAAAACCATACACACGCCACACGCCACACACACACATCACGCATACGCCACACACACACACACCACGCACACGCCACACACACCTACCACACACACGTCACACACACCACACACACACGTCACACACACACACACACACACGTCACACACACACACGGCACACGGCACACACACACACGTCACACATACACACGTCACACACACACCACGGACACGTCACACATACTTTACAGATACATACGGTCATACCATACCTAAAAGCACCTCTCTAGTATCCACTCTGGAATTCGTACCCCGAGCCCCAAGATACAGACAAGCCACGTTATTCATAAACGATGATTAAAGTTAAATGATGATTAGCGTCTGTTTAACCATACATTTTTAAAGTTTAAACATTTAACTTTAATCATCGTTTATGAATAAGGGGGTAACTGTCTAGTTTGGGGATCACTGGCAAATAATAATTATATTGTAAGTCAGCTGTAATATTTTAAGCTACACATGTCGTCTCATCTTGGTGTTAACCTGTGAATCTGCTTACTTTACTTATTACCCGGACAATAAATATTTCTATTCTATCTAAATGAGTGTGTCATCAGAATAAGGTCGACAACCAGACACTGATTCACATTATCATCGGAAAGGAATCGAATAATTGTTTCTGAGTCACAATCACAGGAAATTATTCGGAAACGTCATTCTAATGGCTAAGGAAACGTCAGCCTGATTGCTTACCTGAGTGCCTTTAGTGAGAGTGAGAGTGAACCTCTCGCCGCGAAGCTCCCCCGTGGGCGTAGGCCCGTTAGACTGGCTGGTGCCTCCGTTCTCTGATGATAGTTTCTCCGCTGAAATAAAATTTAGTAGATAAATGATAAATGATTTTATTTCTGTAACTACAAACACTTTTATACGTCAATTTACATATATTTAAAACTTGATGAGGTCGGCGTTTCCTATCTGATAACTCTGGGAAGAAAGGCCGAAACAAACAGAGGTCACAGTCTCTTTTAAAGTCCAGACATAATCTTGGTCAGACCGTGTGGATTGGTGTCTGAAATGGTCAATGGCAATGGTGTCTTTTGAGAACATTATTTATTATTTAATACTCAAAAAGTGGTTCTTTTTCGCCGGGTAACATGCGTGACAGATTTTCCTAGTGCGGATACCAGACTCCCATAAAGGTTTTATTTAGATGTTGTATTCTTCATTAATATGAAGATGAAATATGACGCCTTAAACATAATTGTTTAATCTGTTTTTGTACACCATGAAATAGTAACTGCCATGTTATTACGTCATACGGCATGTCAAGTCAACTGACCAACTTTGTACTTTTATTATTTTCGTAACCAAAGTAATTTTTCTTTAAATAATATTTTGCATTCAGGAACAGCAAACCAACGATAAGTAGAAAAATAACTATTTTTTTAATTATAAACATTGTCTTATAAAATATCAGCGCATTTGTTTTTATAACAAACTGACGTCATACCCATAGAGCAATATGGCGTCCACTGCGTCCAGCGTTTTCGTCAAATTACGCGCGATGCATTTTTATGGCACTAAACGATTAAATAAAAATGTTGTGATTTTTTGTGGTTTATTAGCACTCTAGAATCGAATTAAGATACTTTTCAAAAATGAGTATTGTATTTTTTTTAAAACAACACGTAAATCTGATTAGTGGTTCTCCAGTTATTAGACGACAATAATGGACAGACAGACCGAGATATGATGTATGTTGCGGTTGTAATATGTATGGACGGTATTGGTTTATTGAAGTCCTAAAACCTGAATTGCGTATAGCCATGAATTTGCCTGTCATTGCAAAACTAATAAAGTGGTCGCAAGCGATGGTGCTCGTTTCCTTGGACGGGCAGTGTTATTGGGCTTTTCCATTTAGAATTTTTCAGAAGCAGCCCGGAGTTTGGATTTGTGCCCGGTTGATGGGATAGGTTCGGCCCATATTACACGGGACTTAAACATTACAGGCCAAATGTGGGTGTGGATAAGTATGCCCTTGCCCAACTCTTCGAGGAAACAAGGTGCGATGTTACGTATGAAATTGATTTCCGGCATCAAATAAGCTCTATAGCTGCCAGTGTGTTATCATCAAGAAGTAATCTTAAAATATTCGGAAGCAGCATCGTCCCACTATCACCAATTAGTTTGCCAAGCGAGCAAGTCAGTTCTACTATGATCAATATGACAAGAGCCGTACTACCTATAAGTACCGAAAACTGGTTTCAAGACCCTTGTTCGAAAGTGCAACAGGTATACGTATCTACAGACAAGTGACAAGACCTTTTAATTAACCTTTAGTAGTACGTCAACGCTTGGCATCAGGCTAATAAACCGAGTTCCTAACGATACGAAGACGTAAGGATTTTGCTATAGGAAAGCGTATTATGGAGCTCAAATTAAGTTGGGCAGGACACTTCACAGTGATGACAGGAGTAAGGTTTTGACAGAGTTGCGACCAAGGACTAGAAGACGAGATGTCGGTCGTCCGGCGACGAGATAGGCGGACGACATTGTTGCTATCGCCGGCAAGACCTGAATGAGGCTGGCACAGGAGCGTGGGGTTTGACACAAGAAAAGAGAGGCCTATATATATCCAGCAGTGGGTGATGATAATGATGATGAGTACGTCAACGAACTAGAATGGAAGAATAAAATGAGTTGCGCTGACCCCAAGGAACATTGGACAAGTGCAGGAACATGATGAAGTATGTCGACAAAGTGTGATGTAGGTCTGAGCTCAGGTTGTCTTCTCAGGTGTTTTCCAATAGGCACGAATTTCTAATGATTTGCTTGATGACGTGATGCTACGTAACAATAAAAGTATTACTGTTGACATATTAACTTATGTCTTATGCAATAACAATGTAATTGGCTGTTAAAAATACGCTTGCTAGTTGCGTAAAATATCTAACAACAAAAGAAAAGTCAAGAATTTTTTCGTGACTTTGTTGGGTTACCCAGGCCTGCGGAGTAATTGCGTTAAAACAGTAGGAATACCTTTAATTTTGACAGTTCAACAACATTCATTGCGAGTAGACGAACATTTAAAGCAATGAATTAGCAATATCCTTCAAAATTATTGAGATTGTGATTAATAGTGTGTTACTTAATAAGTGTGCTGTTTATGCTCTTCAAACAATTACACGTTTTCTTCAGGATTTTATAAGATACTTATACGATATAGATTTTTATAGGGTGCAGATTCGTCGGACAATCTATTTTATCGACCGAAGATTTGCCAGTAAAAAACAAAGATTGATGATGAGAAGCCCTGGAAAATAGATTAGCTACTAAGCAAGCATGGTAGAGGGTCTGACTGCCCAGGATGCGAAGACCTGCTTATGACTCAACCAGGCACAAATGAAAGCATCTTTGTTATGAGGAATTAACAATGGTATAGTTAAATTATGTCGATTTGGCTTGACAATTTCTTCATAGTGTAACAAGACTTATTTATGTGAGGGTAGATTTATATTAGTAACTTTATAGATAACTGTCAATTGATAGGTCTTGTTATTGTCAAGGTACGTTTATGTCTTATTGTCAAAGTCACTGTCAGTTATAAAATCATTTTGACATTGAAGTTAATTATCAGTCAACAAATTCCCGGCAACGGACAGTCTTGAACGAGGCACCAGAGTGATAAGTTTCTAAGGTTAGTAAAATAATGTAAACATGCACTGAACTATGTTGATTAATTTATAATAAATATTGTTACTGCGTTGATTCATTTGTTGTTTAAATTCTCTGATTCCCTTTTGAGATACGTTTTACATCTCAGAAGTGGGATTCGCAAGACATTTTGTTTTGTGGTGAACCACCCCACGACCTCGACCGCCGATAAACCAAATTTTAATTGTTTTAAAACGGAAAATCGACGCAATAACAAGAAGGAAAATAGGAATCTGTGTGGTTTAACTTTAGATGATAACATTATGAACGCCGATTTGGCCGATTGAAGCGGATGCAGTTTCCTTTGAAAAATGGTTATTTTTGATGGTCATAATAGATTTCAATGATAAAAGAGGTAGTTTATGGAAATACTCGTTTAAAAGAAAAATGTAGTGAACATAAAACTAGAAATACTTAAAAAAACCCCAAAATGTGTCGCCATTTTTGTGATGCGTACAGATTAATAACACAAATACCTACTTTAAAATTTAAATTCAGTGACTTTGATTTGCGACATTAGTACACAATACATTAACAAAATGTTCTGAGTTCCAGGAAAATGAGCGACAAAGAACCAAATGCGGACTATCGACGCACCAACAACCCTTCTTGTAACTACGAAAGACAGAGGAAATATAGTGAAGCATCACGAAGTCGAAAGCGGGACCTAGGGGAAATCGAGAGGCGCAGTCGTAGCCGCAGTCGCAGTGGCCGTAGTGATGGCCAACAACGAACGCAAGGATCTCGGGAGCGCAGTCCAGCTCGTGATCGGCGGCACAGCAGCGAAATACATCATCAGCTGAGAAGCCGAAGCATAAGCAGCACGCGGACGCTACTCGAGCAAGAACGCGAGTTGTCCAGGGAGAGGGAAAAATTAAAAATCCTTGAAAACCAGGTACGCAAGGAACGGGAGAGATTAACGGAACGGCACAGATCACGTAGGCGTTTCGAGACGCCTAAGCCTGGCCCGAGCAATCGTGGGCAGACAAACGCTGGCAATAAAAGCTCAACTCAGTACCGATCCTTAATCACTCCCGCGAAACGACACACGCCTCGTGATGAAACACATGAACCGCATGACAACAAAAAAACAAAATGTATTACTACGGACCTGTTTGAGGATTTTTTTTGTAAAACTTCTTAAGTCTAAAGCAGGGGATCGTGAATCGTTTTCGAGTGCAACTTTGAATAACGTCGTTCCAGACTTCGACCCTATGTCGAAAGAACAGACTATTAATATTTGGCTCGATAAAGTCGATGAATGTTCCGAGATTTATAATTGGAACGATAAGCAAACGGTTCACTATGCCCTGCCTAAACTCACCGGACTGGCTAAGACATGGTTCCAGGGTCTGCCCTCTATTAAGCATACTTGGCTTGAATGGAAGTCAATGCTACAGGAATCATTTCCTGCAACCGAAAATTATGCGGAACTTCTGACAGATATGCTTAATAGACGGGTACGCTCTGGAGAATCTTATGAACTTTATTATTTTGCAAAAATTAATTTACTGAACAGATGTAAGATCTTTGGAAAGCAAGCAGTGGATTGTTTACTTTATGGGGTTGAAGACAGGGGAGTTCGTGTAGGTGCTCAAGCAGCAAAATTTGATAAACCAGAAGATGTACTTGAATTCTTTAAAACGATCAAGTATCATAGTAGAAATCAATCAGATTTTAACAAAGATTTTAATAAGGATAAGCGTCCTAGCAGTGCATCAGTAAGTAATAACTCGGCAAAGAACACAGATAATACGGCGTCAAACAAAAATAGTGGCGTGAGAGGGTCAATTAAGTGTTTTAACTGTCAGGGTGTCGGTCACCCCAGCTTTAAGTGCCCTAAGCCGATCGTCAAGTGCACTAACTGTAATTTTATGGGACACGACAGTTCCCACTGTCCTAGATTAAAGAATCAAAATAACCCTTCAAAAGATAAAGAGGTCCTCGAAGTTTCTTTTAGTGAAAATAGTAACGACAAGTACAAGGTCATGACAAATATTAACGGCATCGCTACAATTTGCCAATTGGATTTAGGTAGTGAGGCAACACTAATTCGTAGAAATAATGCTATAAGACTAGGATTGCAGTGGGAAACCGTTAATGGCCCATATTTAAGAGGATTAGGGAATGTACCATACGTACCGCTAGGGCGTACTTCAGTAAATATAGATGTACAAGGTATTTCAGAAAGGGGTGTCGAAGTGTTTATTGTAGATGATCACTTAATTAATTATGACGTGTTGCTTGGACACAGCTTTACTGAAAGACCTACACTTAAGATCATTAAAACTCCAACCGATCTAATATTTGAACGGGTAGGACAAGATGTCTATTCTAAATTACATCTTTATACAACTTGTGATGTTAATGTGGACATCGGTGAGATGGTTTCAGTCCCTGTAAAGTCAAACGTTGCTTGTACCGGAAATATCTATGTAGGCGGATCGGTAAGAGGCCGCGCTGGTCATGAGTACTACCTATTACCGGGAGAATATAAAATTCATACTTCTGAATGTCATTTGTTAGTTCAAAATGTTGGTTCGAGCCTAGTGTGCTTTAAAAAGAACACCCTCATTACACGCGCTCAGTTTGTAGGGTCGGGCTATTTAGACTTACATGTTTTAAGCATTACGAATGATTTGAATGATTACGTCTCTGTTACTCCAAATTGCGGAAAACAGCTGTCGGAAAATCAAAACCGTCAATGCGTAACATTGCTAGAAAAGTATAATGACTGCTTCTCCACTGGTATGCACGACTTGGGATTTACCAACGTAACGGAAATGGAAATTCACCTCAAGGACTCCACTCCTGTTGTTTATAGGCCGTACCGGCTACCTTACTCTGAACGCTAACTAGTTCAGGACATGGTTGGTGACATGATCGATCATGGTATCGTGCGAGAATCTAACTCCCCTTACGCTAGTCCAATAGTCCTAGTCAAAAAGAAATCAGGCGAAAAGCGTCTCTGCGTTGACTACCGCGCCCTGAACAGCCGCACCAAAAGAGATCACTATCCCCTGCCTAGAATTGACGACTTGTTAGATCAGCTGTCGGGTCAATCAATGTTCACGTCACTAGATTTAGCCTCAGGCTATCATCAAATTGCCATAGCTGAGCAATCTAGAGAGAAAACTGCATTTGTCACACCCGATGGGCAATATGAGTACAATCGTATGCCCTTCGGGCTGGCAAATGCCCCAGCAGTTTTCCAGAGAGCGATCCACAAGATACTCAGTAAGGCCAAAGTCGGATATATAGTTATTTATATGGATGACATTATGATACCATCAAGAAATTTTGAGGAAGGGCTGATACGTCTTGAAGAAGTGCTAGACCTCCTACGTGAGGCAGGGTTAACACTTAAGATGGAAAAATGCCATTTCTTCCAAGAACGAATTGATTTTCTTGGATTCGAAATAGATAAAGATGGTATCAGGCCTGGGATCCAAAAGATTGAAGCAGTGTCCAGGTTTCCTGCTCCCCGAAATCAACATGAGGTTAGGAGGTTTCTTGGACTTGCTAGCTTTTTCAGAAGGTTTGTGAAAGGATTTGCATTAATTGCTAGGCCCTTGACAAACCTCCTGAAAAAGGACACACCTTGGAGCTGGGGAGATATACATACGGAATCTTTCCAATCTATAAAAAACACCTAACCGGAAGGCCTGTCCTAGCCTTGTACAACCCCAGTGCAGAAACGCAATTACACACTGACGCGAGTAAATTCGGAGTTGCGGGCATCTTATTACAAAGAAAAGATTCAGAACCCTGGCGGCCAATAGCATACTTTAGCCGCCAAACGTCAGCGGCTGAGATGAAATTGCACTCATTCGAGCTAGAGACACTTGCGGTCGTTTGTGCCTTAAACAAATTCCGCACATACCTCATTGGAATGAAGTTCACTATTATAACCGACTGCAGTGCATTACGCTCTACTTTCACCAAGAGAGATCTCATACCTCGCATATCTAGATGGTGGATTCAATTCTTAGAATTCGACTGCGAAATCGAGTATCGTCCTGGTGAAAGAATGTCACACGTAGACGCACTCAGTAGGGGCCCTGTGTTAGTACCGTCTGAAGACATCCACGTTCTAGACATTATGTCGGTTAGTACAGAGGACTGGATTTCTACGGTGCAGTCTTCTGACGAAGAGGTTAGACGTATTAAAGATGTTCTGGAAGACCCAGAAACATCTAAGATTGCAGGTATTCACAAGGAGTACACAATTAAAAACGGACGAGTCTTTAGGACTTTAGGAGAGGGTGTGACCAGATGGGTGGTCCCAAAAGGCGTGCGGTGGCAACTCTTGAAATCCAACCATGATGACGTAGGTCATTTTGGTTTCGAGAAGACCTTGGACCGAATAAAATCACTCTTTTGGTTCCCGAAGATGCGAAAGTTCATAAAAAAATATGTAGCTGCATGCCTTGAGTGTGCTCACCACAAACTGCCTTCGGGAAGCAAAGAAGGATTACTTCACCCGATTCCTAAAGTAGAGATTCCGTTTCACACTTTACATGCGGACCACTTGGGTCCTTTTCCACGAAGTAAGCGAGGCTATACTTACATACTTGTAATAGTCGACGCCTTTACCAAGTATGTTAGCATTACACCTGTTAGAAGTACGAAAACCAAAGAGAGTATAAAAGCATTGAAGACTCTCTTTAGTTATTTCGGGTCTCCCTCGCGGCTCATAACAGACAGAGGCACAAGTTTCACAAGCAAAAAGTTTAAGACGTTCGTGCAGTCGATCGGTGCAAAACACATCCTTAACTCTGTCGCCACACCAAGAGCAAATGGGCAGGTCGAACGGTATAACCGGACGATTCTGGCATCCCTGGGGTCCATGGCCCACGGTAAGAGCAAAAATTTGTGGGACGAACTTCTGCCAGACATTCAGCTAGGACTTAACAGTACAGTTCATGATGTGACTAGAAAACCCCTACAGAGCTATTGTTAGGTAGGACAGTGTCAAACCCGGGCCAAGGTATATTAAATAACGTAATCGATGACATAGGACAGAGTAGTACTCAAACTTTAGAAGAAATTAGGTCCGAAGCGAGTGAACGAATTTCAAAGAATCAGGATACAAATAAGAAACGGTATGATAAACACAGGAAAAAGGCCACGATTTACAAGGAGGGCGATCTGGTTAGGATAGCGAGGGCAGTAGTAGCGGCGCCGGGCCAGTCTAAGAAGTTAGAAGCAAAGTGTCAGGGTCCATACAGAATAAAGAAAGTCTTACCAAACGATAGATTTCTCGTTGTAGACACCCCTTTGACAAAAAAAGGAGCAAAGTACGAATCAATTGTTGCTATTGACAAAATTTATCCATGGTTAAGTTTTAATGCCCCTGCTTGCTCGTCCAGTGATGACAACGACGATGAGAGTGATAGCAATTAAAACGAATAATATTGTTATTTTAATTATGTGTAATTTTTTATGATTTTATTGATTTGTGTGTGACTTGATATTATACGTGATCTTTAGTTAATGATTTGGGATGATTGCGATGTACTAGCTCGATGGTGTCTGGCATATGAACTTGCCAGGCCCTAAGAGATAAATGAGGGTGCTTTGAGTCGGGCATGATTGGCGTTGGGATTCGCCGCCCAGGATTGGCTCAAAGTACCGTCGCCGATGCCGGAGTGACGGTGAAGGAAGTAGCCGCACTTCGCTCGGCAATCGACTTGATAGTAGATTGAATGAGAATGTTTGAACTAGGCAAGATTGGCGTATGAACTCGCCGCCTATGAGTAGTTCAAAGCATTGCGGCTCGAGCGATGTTATAGTGAAGGAAGTAGCTTTCACATCGCTCAAGCCATAAAATGAACTAAAATGATTATCTAGAATTTTTATTTTATTTTTACAAGGAATGAGACTAAACTGATTAATTGTTTTTATTGTTAAATAATACCTAAACTTATGATGTACAAGTTATTATTATAAGTACGAATAAAAGATAATTGTTGGATTGATAGAAGATATACTCACCGAAACTGTAATAAACCTTTTAGAATATAATAAGGAACGAAGGGACTCGTTCTTGAAGGATGGCCGACTGTAACAAGACTTATTTATGTGAGGGTAGATTTATATTAGTAACTTTATAGATAACTGTCAATTGATAGGTCTTGTTATTGTCAAGGTACGTTTATGTCTTATTGTCAAAGTCACTGTCAGTTATAAAATCATTTTGACATTGAAGTTAATTATCAGTCAACAAATTCCCGGCAACGGACAGTCTTGAACGAGGCACCAGAGTGATAAGTTTCTAAGGTTAGTAAAATAATGTAAACATGCACTGAACTATGTTGATTAATTTATAATAAATATTGTTACTGCGTTGATTCATTTGTTGTTTAAATTCTCTGATTCCCTTTTGAGATACGTTTTACAATAGGTTAACTTTACCATCTTCTGTATATTCCCAGTGAATTGTGCATTCAGTTATGTAAACCAGCATGAATAATCAAAGAAATTACTGTCTGCACGCTCAATTGAACCAGTATATTGCCGCTTTTACTTTGTCGACACCAAATAAAGATTCTTAGATAAAAATAAAATTGTTCAAAGCGATTATGGTAGTGAGAAAATGGATGCGGTAATTGTGTCTATTTTCTGAGCTTGCTCGTTCCATCATAGACTTCATCCTTCGCTTTCCACCAGGCCAGATCGAGGTTAAGAGCAGGCCCATTTTGCAGTTTTTGGATTAAAAATAGTAAATTTAATTTCAACTGGCTATCAGATAGAACGTTCGAATCAGCCAGATAGAGCCTGAAGTTCAATTGTAGTGTACATTAGACTGGTGTCCGCAATACACTGCTCCTTTCACAATACTGACAACTTAGTCCAGTGCTAAATTGCCATTTTTGTATTAACGACTTTAGCATAATAGAAGAAAAGTTGACAATGCAAAAACTGACTTAAAGTTTTAGGCTAGAACTAAAGTTAGATCGCATTTTGTAATAAGACGGAAATGTGTTTTGACGTAATGTCTCAAATACTGTATAGAAAGTAAAAATCGAAAATAGGCAAAGAATAGTTTCAGTCAATTTGAGAACAACAGAAATAATTGAGTAAGTACGAGTATTTTGTGAAAGTTAGCCGAGGCAATGATGGGCAAGCATTCATTAGCATACTTATCACTTTTGGTGCAACGTAGAAATGTTGTTGTTGTTTACAAAAACTGTTAATACCTACATGAAATTCGATTTCCTTTGCACTAGACTAGAAATATCCGACATTTTCAAGGCAGATGCAGCTGAATTATACTGAAAGCGCCCGTCGTTTGTCATAAGAGGATTTTGCCCTTTCGAGTATAGATCGTAAAGAATGACGTGTAAGTCCATGTACGTACTGGAAATTTTAATTCGCGCACTTTATTTTCAAAGCTCTGCTTTGCGCTGAGAGTTGAAAATCCAGTTGCGGAAATAAGATCGCCTGCCAACCTGACCTTAAATTTTTAGGTTTTGAGCCTACTGAGGCAAAGTAAAGTTATAAGAAACCCTTTTTACCTGACATAGTACAATAGCGAAGATTGAGAACGAAGGAATTAGGCGGGAGGTACAGACGCCAGCACATCAACCTATCCCGAACTGTAAAATTTTCCCAATTATACATGAACCTTATTGTTATTGTCAGCACCAACTGGTGGGGTTCGCAAGGGCCTGCTAGGGGTGCGGGTTGTTTGAAAGAGATACCGTGGCCTCTGGCACAGGCAACTGAAGGAACACAGGTGGGATTTAGTCAGTAAAAGTCTAACAAGCACCATCAAGAGCTCAGCAGATGATGATTCCCCAACCAAAAAAAACCTTATTCCTTTGAAATAAAGTTGAAAAACTATTAGATAAATTTGACAGATAGGGGTAGCTTGCTGGCCTCTGTACTTAAACGGTGTTGTGGTGCAGCCTGGTAGAGGCCTATGTCCAGCAGTGAATGCGATAGACTGAGTTTATTGATTGATTGAAATGTGTTTAGTAGTAACTAACTACCTCCCACTATGGTCAGCTCAGAAAACCGTTTAGATAATCGCCCTAAAATGTTATCCACGTGAATAAACATCAAAGAATAAATTATGGTCAACTGCGTTCATCCTTCCACATGGCCAAATTAGTTAGGGACACCTTTTGCGAAGGCGTTTTCCTTGAAACTATCATTTAAATGGGCAGAGGAAGGACATCGGGGATTTAAGGCTCCCGCAGAACGGCGTGACGCGACTTAGTCCAATCATTTCTATGAAAATTTTATGAAGTGTTCTCCCAGAGTCGCGTCGCGCTTGTCTGCAGGATCCATTAAAGACCTATTTATTCATGGTAAACAAACAAATCAATAAAAGTTGCAATTTTTTAAAGTGAAAACTTCTTTGTGCACGTTGGGCATTATACGGTTTTATTTAGCTTGCTCTGTTTGTTGTTTTTTGGGTCAAATTTAGTTTGAAATGGGAAAAAAACAATTGAACTCGCGACACTGTTACCGACACCACTGGCAACACGAACGTACGAACGAACAACGTTGAACGTACGTTGAACGTTGTTTAATCTGACGATTTAAAAAAAATCCTGACCATTCAAAAAATACACACGTAATTGTTCAAGTTTTCACTTCTGTCGGCACTCCCGGAGTGCCACTTTTTTATACCCGTGGTAAGCGCAACAGCCGTACAACATAACAACAACCCTGGGACCGTCCTTGTGCGTTCAAATTAGGACATAAATATTCAATCGGGCGAATTTTCGGACAGTGTGAACGGTGTTTTATTTTCTTTGTTGGATCCCCTGCTAATATATTAGTACGTCCCACCCTGAGCAGTAAGCTCACATCATCAGATATTCCCATAGGAGAGGGATTCTCATTGAGAATGTCGTCCTGAATGATAACAGCCGCATGGTTCGATCTAAGGTGAATCAACGCTTGCCGCGTTCAGTTTGTGGATGGATGAACATTCATTACATATCCCGTTGGCCCCGGCTGTCATTCTTAGATCTTTAACCGTCATTACGGGACAGACGCCCGAAAGTTTGAGAACCAGTTAGTAGGCGAATCGTGTTACCCAGTAACTGGGTTGCGGAGATCAAATAGGCAGTCGCTCCAAGGAAGATACTGAACTAGACTGAAGCCGACCGTAATATAGTTGGGAAAATTCTAGGCAGATTGCTTGATTTGATTAGCAATACTCAAAAGGATCTTGTCGTAAAGATATAAAAGAAGCAGGGCGCGCCTCAAAGAGATGTCAGCACCAACTGATGGGACCCGGAAGGGCCGATGCCTGCCAGGGATGCGGGTTGTTCGAAAGAGATACCGCGGCCCATGGCACACTGGCAACTGAGGGAACACGGGTGGGTTTTAGTCAGTAAAAGTCTCCACCCTGAGCGGGAGAAGTCAGTTGATGATTTCCCACCCCAAAAAAAAGGAGGGCTTTCTAACTGGCAAAGACGCAAATATTATGCATTACATTCCATAAAGATTACAGCTAATTTAACAAAATAGAAAAACTCACGATACTACATAACAACAATAACAGTGTTACAAAACAAGTTCTGGCTGAATTAATTCCAGTCGAGTGGAACTCTACAGAGTCTACAGCATAATAATAATTGACTTATTACTTCCTGAATTTTAGAATGAGACTGAACATTACATAAAGGATTTATAGCTATACTGTTAAGTTGACTATGATTTTCGCATTTATAGCTTACATAGCCTTTGCCTGCGGCTTTGCCCGCGTGGAGGTAGGAAATTATTCCACGGGAACGCACCTACTCAGCACATGATCTGCATAGCCATTTCTCAACTATTTTTCTGTCTAACCGGACGTGAAGCGACCTCCCATCTGACCTCCACCACCCGGTAACTGGGAAAAACAGCAGTCCTTGGATGTCAAGACTTTCCGGCTTCTGACGACCTATAACGACTGTCAAAGGGAACGTACTATGGGGATATAAGTATTCTATGTCCTAACCAAGGAGCGTTCTATGCTTGGCATCAGGCTAATAGACCGAGTTCGAACGAAGACGTACGAAAGTCTTCGATTTTCGAAAGCGTGTTATGGAGCTCAAATGGTGTTGGGCAGGACACCGGGACCCAAGTCTGCTATTTTTATAAATACGTCATTCCAACACGATCCCATTGTCATTTTGCTAAAAGTTCGTAATCTGCTAAATTCATAATGGTCGATCATTGGTCGGTCAATGGTCTCGTAATAGAATTGTGTTATAATGGCATTGTCGTATTGCCATTATTATCAAACCCGTTAGTAGAAATGATTTTCCAAAAACGACTACTAAATTTGAACATTTATTCATGTCCGATTTCATTTATATATTTTTACATATTATTTATTAATTTATTAGTGTTAAATTTTAGCAGATTACCGCCTAAGTCAGTCATTCATTTTTCATTATGTACGAGATTACCAAATAATGCCATTTCTTTCAATGGAGTATCAGTGGCTGACCATTGGTAAGTCATAATGACGCCTTTATATTAGTAGATCCAAACTTGTCAAAATCAACAATTATGAAATCAATGATAGACCATTTTGACACTATTGTAATAGCAGACTTGAGGCCCTGGCAAGACGCAGTGGGAAACTGGCTGGCACAGAAACTTGGGGATTGGCACTTGAAAAGAGAGGTCTATGTCTAGTGGGTGAAGTCGGGTTGTGGATGATGACGAGGTTGTTATCCAAACTCAGATCATGGTCTACCTATGCGATGAATTTCATCGAACTCCTCTCGAGGTACTTTCATGTTTATAATAATAGTATAGACAGGGCTAGATATCAATAATTTTAGACGGGAGTGACGGGACAGGCTGAGCTTAGACCGTCTGAACAAAAATAGACCTGCCAAACTTAGTTCCCAGGCATTCCCGAAATAAAAACTGGATAGACATAAGATGCCTAAAGTTCAAATGCTTAGCAGTTCAGAGTCCTATCCTACTCGTAGTCGTACTATATCCCACTAATAATATTATAAACTAGCAGCGCTCCGCAGTTTCACCCGCGTAGTTCCCGTTCCCGTAGGAATACGGGGATAAAATATATAGCCTATGTTACTCAGTGATAATGTAGCTTTGTAACGGCAAAAGAATTTTTGAAATCGGTCCAGTAGTTTTTAAGTTTATTCGTTACATACAAAAATACAAATCTTTCCTCTTTATAATATTAGTGTAGATGTGAAAGTTTAGACGTTTGGATGTTTGGTACTCAATCACGCAAAAACGGCTGGACGGATTTGGATGAAATTTGGTTACCAGATAGTTTGTAACCTGGATTAACACATAGCATACTTTTTATCCCAATAGTACGTTCCCGTGGGCTAATTTTCGACCTCCACGCGGGCGAAGCCGCTGGCAATAGCTAGTACATACATACTAAGCATTTATGTTATGTCAAGAAGACTGGCAGCAGTATCCTTCTGTATTAATATACAGGATGGCAGGGACATCGATGCGCAACCTAATACAATGGATTCAGTATATGAATCTGAAGTAAAAAAATTCAACACCAGGTGTTATAATAGGTTAATTAAAAAAATAGCTATTCCATAGATTTTGACCGCGTAGATATCGCACTTTACTATGAACCAGTAGATTTTTTTTAAATTAGTTACCAACGAAAAATGTCTACAGTAGGGGATCTAGAATCATGTGCTGAATTCATGGTTACAGTATGCGCATAGATGGTGGTCAATCCCAATCTATTCCTATATGTATAAAAAAACACGCTTTAAAAACCAAACTAAAAAGTAGAAAATAATTTAATTCTATTAAAAAGCGTGGGGTGCTTTTTGAGGCAATTAATATAAAGCACCCCACGCTTTTTAATAGAATTAAATTATTTTCTACTTTTTAGTTTGGTTTTGAAAGCTTGTTCTTTAGTTTTTTTTTTACTATTATTTATTTTCTATTTTTTAGTTTTGCTAACTACAAAAGCGTGTTTTTTCTATTATTTTTTTAAATTATTGAATTGTCATAGGTCCTCGATAAGTCTACAAAGTTTAAATGAAATCTGACCGTTTAAAGTGGGTCAAAATAGCGTCCAAATGAGTCGGTTACATACAAACATACAAACAAACAAACATACAAGTGAAGCTAATATAAAGCGTGTAATGAATTCCTATTTCCCTTAATCATGGCATCACACGTGAACGACTGGACCGACTTTGCTAATTCTTCTTTTGCTTGTGTGCTTGTAATTGTCAGGAGAAGGTTCTTATGAAAGAAAAATCTTCTTCTATATATTTATAAAAATGAATCCCTATTTCCCATGGTCACGGCATCACACGTGAACGGTTGGACCAATTTAGCTATTTTTTTATTTATTGTGTTTGTTATTGTCAGGAGAAGTTTCTTATAAAAGAAAAAATTAAGAAAGTTGCACATAAAATGCGAATTCAACATTCGTAGTTAAGACATGATAACGTCTGTCGGGTCAGCTAGTCAAAAATAATTGTCGTCAAGTGAGGTCAATAACACAATTTCTTCTTTTGACCCTTGAGATCTTTAAGAAGATCCAGTATCTAGCAGGTACACAGCAGCTTAGTATGACAGCAGTAGCTTTATTTATTGTACAATTCCGAGATATTTAAAACCAGCATGGAGTATGCTTATATCGCAGAAAAACAATAGTTTATTGTTCATTGAGGGGAGCAAGTGACCGATTACTAGGGAGGGTGTAGTTGGGGCTAGAGGTTTAGCAGAGACCCTAATACACACGGATTAGGAATCGCACTCTCTTACGAGTGATACATAGTGCTTTATAGTTTATACTACAACTACGAGGAAAAGTTCCTAAAACAAAAACCAAAATTCAGCGATCATTTGTGTTATCGGTCTTATTTTATGAGATTGTGAAAAAATTTAAATCAATGTTCAACAAAAGTTTGTGGCCAGTATCATTTTGAGCTTGGTGATAAAAAGTTTTTGTCTTTTGGCAATATACTACCTATATTCAAAAAGTTAGCTAGTGAAATGCCCTAAATTAAGAAAAAACACACCCCCTAAACAATGGATTTGCATTCACTTTTTCGACCCGCATATTTGTACAACAGTAATGATGTTACATACCACCTCATTTAACAATAACCGGCGAAGTGCGAGTCGGAATCGCACACGTAGGGTTCCGTACCACAAGGTAAAAACGTTTCTTGTATTGAGACCCCCTTTAATTTTTAACTTTATTTTATTTTTATTATTTGTTGTTATAGCGGCAACAGAAATACACATTCTGTGAAATTTCAACTGTCTAGCTATTATGGATCATGAGATACATCCCGCTGACAGACAGACGACGGACGGCGGAGGCTTAGTAATAGGTTCCCGTTGGTTACCCTTAGGGAACGGAACCCTAAAAAGCATAAGGTGCTATCCAATCAGGTGTAGTATAAAAGAAAAACTCACCTCTCAATCTCCTTGCTTGCAGCACTGGATTCTCATACTGAGTTCTCCTGTTGATATGGTCCACGTAATAAGAGCCATATCTCTCGTCAGACACTCGTTCCCAGCCAAAAGGCAGTTCATCTTCTCCGCATTCTCCCAGGGAGTGTTTCCGGACTCTAGCTAGTCTTGGATCCAGCCAGTGTGATGTGCCAGTGTTGTGGCTAAGAAAGGGTTCATTATTTTATTGTCTTGCAATAATTTTGGGAGTGACAAAATGGCGAAATGAGGGTGTACAAATTGGTACGGTCTTAGCCCAGCAACAAATTTGCCCAAATTTTTGCTTATTAGGCTTATAAGTTCCTAGATCATATTTGATAAATTAGTTGACTTTGTTTGATGCAGCTTTGAATGTTTTAGTCACATTTAAGAATAAACTGAAATGTAGTTAAGTTCTTTTTTGTTTACATACAGTCTAGCATTCCTCAAAGATGTACAGCAACAAACCTAACACAGCCACTATTAATGGTGCCAGCATTCATTTATGGGATTTCTCCCAAAAAAAAAATGCATCAATAATGATACAATTTCTATAAATATATTATAAATTAAAGTCACTTTTGTGTCAAGCTGTCTGAGTGTGACTCGGAGGATGTGGAATTCCCCATCATTTAAAGAATGTATTTCAGAAGGTTCATGTGTAAATTACATTAATATTAAACTTAAAAATTTATGTTTTTTTTCCATGTCTTGATGTTTTGGTAAGTAGTAAAAGCAAAGGAGGATATTGCTAGTAATATTAAAATCTGATCTCAAATCAAATGAACCTGAGGTTGGTTTAAAAAATTAAAAATAATTATTGCACTATAAATTGTTCATTATCAAAGGTTGACCATCAAGGTGGATACAATGTCACAATATGCAGAAATATTTTTATACATTTTAAATCATGAAACAGGTTATTTTTTTGTTAATGTAAACAGCTCACATTTAAGGACCTTCTATTGTTATGGTAGGTACACAATTTAATGCCTATTATATTAACAATTGAAGTTAAAGTATGTCCATTGTTAATTTAAAAAAAAAATCTACTATTTTCTGAAAAAAGCTGTAGTGTAAGGATGGAATACAATCCATGTATAGCATGTCATGTTGCCTGTTAGATTTTCTTTGTTTTCTTCTAAAACTCTTAAATTTGACAATACATTGAGGCTAGCTAGATAGTTCGATTATGGAATGTTAATCAGTGGTGCTCTACTTACTCAATAAAATACACCTCTCCGGAGGGTGTAAATGCTTTCTCCCACATTGGAGGTAAAGGTCCAAGATTATATTCATCCTCATCCTCCCTTTTTAAAACAGCATCACCAGGTCTCACTCCAACCACTGAACCACCAACTGTGCCTGCAGTCCCCGAGCTATGGGTTGAGATACCTGCTGAGGACAGCCTGTCCGAGTCAACAGAGCTCTGAGCCATGGCTAATATTATTTAAAACCACAGTTTTCAACACATTTTACACATAACACTCGCTATTATTCAGTCATGTTCGTTCCAAACTAAAAATTACTTAAATTCTTAAAAGTTTCAAATAAAGAACCTTGTTGTTTTTCTTAACTTCATAGATAATTTTAAGTTTTTTTGTTGATTCTCTCGGCAATTTGCTCATCGATATGGCATTCCACAAAAACAAAACAATACAGGAATGCCAGTGACCACGTATGAGTCATTTTGGGACTGACTCCTCACTGACTTGTCGATTCGTGTACTTTTTTACCTGCGCCATAGTACGGTACGTAACAAATAACTGGATTTCAATTAGCTTTCCGTCAGACCTTAGTAACAACCGCGATGCACTCGGCTCAATGCAACGTTATGTGCTGCAGGTGCATCGTTACGTACATCCACGATAACAATACCATACCACATTTCCCACATTCACTAGACAGTCGTAACGGTAAATGATCACAAAATGAATTCTATGACATGTAAATACGATAGGTTCACTTTCTCACAAACAGGTAAATTGAATCTCTTTAATTTTGAAAGTGGGTGCAACAAGTGTAGGCACAGGCACACATCTACAGATGTTTGTTTATAGCCACAGCAAGTACATAATTAAAGGTTGTTCCACTCTTTATTGAATTAATGACAGTAACAATGACGATTAATTATCACGTTCTGCTAACATCACTTTTATCTTCATTTCTTTCATATTTTTAATCACAATTTCACATAGAAACAAGAGTATTCACTGAAAAAATTAATAGAAACGAACTTATTTTACTGTAATCGAAATATTGTAATCGAATACATTACACAAAACATCATAGACAACATACGGTAGAGATGCACCTGCATAGAACCATCGATATAACGGATGATTAAACTTCATTGAATCATAATCGAATCTAAAGTTTTTGTCACTGACTTGGTCACGATTCACGGATAATGTAGTTTTTAGGGAAGTTATGTATGATTATTTTTTTAAATTTTAATAATTCAACTTCTTCAGCATTTTAATTATGTTATAAAACACGATGCTAACGAAATATTACATCTCAATATTTTTAATAAATAAAGAATCGTTATCGATTCAACAAAATTACTTAGCAACTCTTCACTTAGCACGTTCCGTTCCAGTATGAGTAACAGTAAGTGTCAATGGTTGGCGCTAGATCCAGTTCAGTTCCGTCATATGAAGGAAATAAAATAAAGCGCTTGTGTACATAAATAGGTACTATTTTTAGATGAATTCATGAATGTATTACTCCAAATTAATTGAGATACTTCAGATCACTACAAAAGGCAATGAATAAACAAGTGTGTGTATAACGGAAAATTATGAACCATCACCATCGCTCGCGTGAGTTGCAACTTTTCCCGATAGATGGCATTAATTGGTATTTAGCGGCAGGAAATGTGGTCTCTATTAATAAAATCGCAGCGGGCAGGGCACTGACTACAATATAGTATAGGGCAGCGGGATATTTTCGCGCACACATTAAGTAAATGCACAGTAACAAAATCAAAAGTCATTTATTCAATCTAGGCTGAGAGTCAGCACTTTTTGACCTTCAAAATTACATTTTACAGTCCCCAAAAGCGCCCGCTCTTCACCACTTTCTAGTGCTTTAGTTGGGAAGAAGAAATGGCGCAACAAACTCACCAGCAGCACTGCTGTCTAAAGTATAGACATACTGTGCCTTTACTATCATTTACCTAATACGTACCTAATCACACCACAAAAGCCTGTAGCCTGTAGGTAATGAAAACAGACTTAATTGTCTTTTTATTATAAATGGGAGGTTGTCGGAGGAGGATCGAACGGCATCAATATGCGGTTATAGCTCTAGGTGCAATGCTATAAGCTAAAAACTTTATAGTCGCTTTTGTTACTGAGTGCCAACTAATATTATTAAGTGCGGCCTATCTAATGGCATCAATAATATAGCGTAATAAGACAAACCTCTATCTGTCAATTTTTTTTGATAGATTTTCAACTAAATTACAAAACAGTAACGTTCATATTTAATTGGGAAAATTCGACAGTTTGGGATAGCTTGATGTGCTGGCGTCTGTACGTCTCACAGAAAAAAAAACCAGTAGAAGTCGTAAAACGCTTCATTAGTATCGGAACCAGCGTACCCAAACTCACACGAATACAAGTTAATTGTATTTCGTAACAATAAGAAAACTTTGGTCCGATTGGTAGTTTAATATTGAATGAAAGTAGAAAATATGTCATTCGTCGCATAATTGAACCACAAAAAATATGAAAAAAAAATCCGTTTTTTTTTCATATTTTTCGATCTTTTAATCGATCAGCTGACTATTGATTTTGTATAGGAGGTCCGCCTCCTATACAAAATCAATAGTCAGCTGATCGATTTTGTATGGGAGGTCGGAATTTTTTTTTAATATTTCGACCCATATTCCTTGGAGAAAGTTGTTCAATTTCACGGGTACTATCACCCTGAAAAATTTGGACGGTGACTAAAAAATAACCTTGTATATCATAGGACCAATATCATAGGACCCCCAGGACGAGAACATTGTAAGTTTAAAATATCGATAACTCATTATCGATAACGGTAATCTCTAATTTAATAGCTGACTGTGCGTGTACATAGTTGGAATCTTCACGAACAATATGTTTGAGTTTAAAAGAAAGTAGACTTTAAGCTATCATGTTTACATTGTAAAACAGCACAATAAGGCATGCTTGTATTTTTTTGTCAAGTTCTTTTCTCCGTGGCGGTTGTAACAAGACTGATGTGCGTGGTGTGTGCGACTGTGCGCGGAAGCAGACCTATGCAAAACTCCGCAAAGCTCGGGATACGCGGGCCCCGCCTACTTGTGACTTCTACGTGTTTTTTTATTCTATGGTACGTCTTCATAAGCGTTTGAAATGAGCTGTTATAGGTAAAATTCTCTTTTGTAAATTAACAGGTTTGCGTTTGCTGTTATTCAGTATTCGTTTAAGTTTAAATGCATGAGATTACTCCCAAACCTGTTCTTTATAAATACTTGATAAGTATTAATCAAGTATTTTTTTATTTTAACGGCTCTGTCCTAGCGTATTTTGAGAAACAGTCAATCACCACTAAAATGTAATTGTGGCCTTTGTTATATTTTCTCAGGTTTTGCATGTCCATTATATCAGCTTGCCACAAGTCATCGAACCCCTTTAGAATGACAGGACGACTAAGGAAATTTCTTCGCGTTGCTTTGTGTATTTCATCAATAATTTGCTGTTTTGGCATTATGGAGGTTTTTAAAGTAATTTATCTACCTCTGCTTTATTAAAAACCTTAAATTGCAAATGAGTAGAATATTTAAAGTAGATGATATTGATTTCAGAACGCAATCAACCAATAATAATTATTATTACATTCTTTTAACAGTGAGAACGCAATCAACCAATCATTATTATTACATTCTTTTAACAGACTAGCATTCAATCGATCTACATATCCTTGTTCACAGCCAGATTATTTAAACCTTTTAACATGTTAGCATTCAACAGATCTATAATAGAGATCTGTATTATACTTATTATAATCCTTGTTCATCGCTATGAACAAGGATTATCATCAGCATCTTCTGCTTCTTCTAGAGATCTAATTCCTCTGTCTTGATGTTTTTAAATCGAAATCTTCGTTTTTCTTATTTTAACAATGCATTCTCATTAAACTCAAATTACTGTGATAAACAGATTCTTTTGTGAATGTGGTGTCCGTCTATGTTCATGTTTATGGTGTATTGTATCGAGAGTCTGATAATAAAATAAACACTTTAAAATATTTCTTTATTTATTTCTTTACTTTGATCTTTCACGCAATTCTTCAATGATAGATATAATTTAATAATCTAATCCTGTGTTACCAGCATTTCTAGATGAAATTAACAATTTGAACCTACCTACACACATCAAAAAAAGTTTGTGATCACTAGCATAAGGTGATTATATAATTTTTTAAATAGAACTTTATCAAGAAAAAATCTTTGTTGTGTGTTTTCTTTAAATAGAAATACCCTGTTTGAAATTAAAAAATGTAACTATTAAAAAAAAATGAACAATTAATCATAATGTAATTAACAGAAATTTGATAGAAAGAAAAATACTGTTTAACCAAACATAAACAACAATTTATTAATAAAAGGTTTATATTCAATATCCTCCCCTGGCTCGAACACATGCGGTGATCCTCCTGGGCATGCTGAGAATCAAGTTATCCAGCATTTCTTGGGGTAACCTGTCCCATTCTTGAATAGCGGCTTCCCTGAGCTCTGGCACTGTCTGGGGACGTGGCTGACGGTTTCAAACAGCTCGTTTAAGAGCATCCCACGCGTGCTCTATTGGGTTTAAGTCAGGCGAGCCGGCAGGCCAGTATAACCTTGTGATGTCGTATTCTCGGAGAGCAGCATTGACTCGTTAAGCTCGATGGGCGCATTATCATCGACCAGTTCAAATTGGTGCCCATGGTTTACTCGGAATGGTCTGACAATTACATCAATAACAACTGCTCTATACCTACATGTCTGCTGTCATGAAGCCTCGATACGGGATCAAAGGCGTTCTAGCTCCAATCATAATACCACCCCAAAAGGACACCGATTTCCCGCCTTGCTGAACTGTTCCAGTGACAGTTTTTTGCCTTTCACGGTCTCTTGGTCTTCTCAAACTCAAATTCAAAGTATTTATTTCAATTAAACCATTTACTGATCGACTTCTTGAACTGTCAAAAAGTCGATCAGTTGGAAAGTTGAAGCTAGTTACCCATTCCAAAACGTAGATCTCTATGGAGAAGAACGGGCAAGAAATTCCACGGACACTCTTTTAAATCAAGTTGGACATATTACAAAATCTTGGGAACATTATTGTTGTTGCTTCTGTATGTGAGAACAATGTAAAAAAAAAACAATTCTAAATACAAGATTAAAAATAAGCACTGGAAGTTAGGAGATGACCAGTCTCAACCGACAGCGCCAATTCACGAACTTGACGCGTGGATCAGCATCATCCAGCTCAACCATTTTGTGGGGAACCGAATGATCCAACACACGCGCCACCATCAGTGAGACATTTATGTGAGCATGACATACTCTCAACTGCCATGCTTTTTCAAGTCAACGTACATCATAACAACACAATAAACGGATGCATGGTACTCACATTTACAAAATTCAAACAAAATGCTTCTAAATTATACAAAACTATAGTTTGCAATCTATTTGAAATATTAATAAAATTTGATTTCCTAAAAGAAAGAAAAAACATTTAATATATATCGACGTATTTAAAGTAACTAACACTTGGTTCAGCAAAAGTAAAACATTCGTAATGTCACAAAAATTATAATATTATGAACAAAAATGTTCGTAATGTCAGAAAAAATAAAAAAGGGAAGCTTCTCTTTCAAATATTAAAATTTTAACTAGTATGCCCAGGTGGCTGTGGAGCAGGACCAGCATTAAGCCAAGCATTTTTATCGACGATATAATCATCTAACTTATAATATGCTTGTCTACATAGTGTGCGTTTAATGCATGATTTAAATTTCTTTTCATTTAGTTCAAGAACATCGACTGGTATTTTATTATAACATTTTACACAGTACCCCATAAAAGAAGTGTGTACTTTAGACAATCTGAAACGTGGTTGATCTAATTTGTTCCTATTTCTAGTGTTAAAATTGTGCCTATCACTTATCTTACTAAAAAGATGTAGATTTTTCCGAACATACATAATGTTTTCATAGATATATTGACAAGGTACCGTCATGATGTTAATTGTTTTGAACAGTTCCCTTAGAGATTCGCGTCTGCGGAGGTCATAGATGGCTCTGACGGCCCTCTTTTGCAGAATAAAGATCGACTCGATATCCGCAGCCCGTCCCCATAGCAAGATACCGTAAGACATGATGCTATGAAAGTAACTAAAATAGACCAGTCTCGCGGTATCCACGTCTGTTAATTGGCGGATCTTCCAAACAGCGTAAGCGGCAGAACTTAGCCGCCCTGCAAGTGATGTTAAGTTAAGACCCCACTGTAGCTTTGAGTCAAGCGTGATCCCTAGGAAAACCGTCGGTTCAACGAATTCTAGTATCTCCTTATTCAATACAACGTGACATTCACTACTTCTAACATTCGGTAACGCGAATCTTATCCATTTAGTTTTCTTTCCATTTAATACCAAATTATTTACAGTAAACCAATTATGGACCTTAACTATCCGTCCGGGCCGTCAGAGCCATCTATAACCTCTGCAGACGCGAATCTCTAAGGGAACTGTTCAAAACAATTAACATCATGACGGTACCTTGTCAATATATCTATGAAAACATTATGTATGTTCGGAAAAATCTACATCTTTTTAGTAAGATAAGTGATAGGCAAAATTTTAACACTAGAAATAGGAACAAATTAGATCAACCACGTTTCAGATTGTCTAAAGTACACACTTCTTTTATGGGGTACTGTGTAAAATGTTATAATAAAATACCAGTCGATATTCTTGAACTAAATGAAAAGAAATTTAAATCATGCATTAAACGCACACTATGTAGACAAGCATATTATAAGTTAGATGATTATATCGTCGATAAAAATGCTTGGCTTAATGCTGGTTCTGCTCCACAGCCACCTGGGCATACTAGTTAAAATTTTAATATTTGAAAGAGAAGCTTCCCTTTTTTATTTTTTCTGACATTACGAACATTTTTGTTCATAATATTATAATTTTTGTGACATTACGAATGTTTTGTTTTTGCTGAACCAATTGTTAGTTACTTTATATACGTCGATATATATTAAATGTTTTTTCTTTCTTTTAGGAAATCAAATTTTATTAATATTTCAAATAGATTGCAAACTATAGTTTTGTATAATTTAGAAGCATTTTGTTTGAATTTTGTAAATGTGAGTACCATGCATCCGTTTATTGTGTTGTTATGATGTACGTTGACTTGAAAAAGCATGGCAGTTGAGAGTATGTCATGCTCACATAAATGTCTCACTGATGGTGGCGCGTGTGTTGGATCATTCGGTTCCCTACAAAATGGTTGAGCTGGATGGTGCTGATCCACGCGTCAAGTTCGTGAACGGGCGCTGTCGGTTGAGACTGGTCATCTCCTAACTTCCAGGGCTTATTTTTATCTTGTATTTAGAATTGTTTATAATTACATTTTTTTACATTGTTCTCACATACAGAAGCAACAAGAATAATGTTCCCAAGATTTTGTAATATTTCAACTTGATTTTAAAAGAGTGTCCGTGGAGTTTCTTGCCCGTTCTTCTCCATAGAGATCTACGTTTTGGAATGGGCAACTAGCTTCAACTTTCCAACTGATCGACTTTTTGACAATTCAAAAGTGCCTGTAAATGGTTTAATTGAAATAAATGCTTTGAGTTTGAGTTTGAGTTTCAAAATAGCATTATTTACGTCGTCAAGCTCCTGTGCATGTCTCTTAACTTTAAAAATCAGTGATGTGTCATCAGCAAATAACACCATTTGTGGTCGGTTTTTTTAGTAAATGAGGTAAATAATTTATATATACTAAAAAGAGGAACGGACCTAATATTGAGCCCTGAGTATACCCATTTTGACTTTTAAGCCCGAGGAATTCACACCGTTTATTTGAACTTGCTGCAGTCTATCATTCAAGTACGATTTTACCAAGCTAAGCGCAAGTGCACCCAGTCCGTAATGCCCAAGTTTCAAGAGAATTAGAGAAGTGTTTCGTGATTCACGCAATGAAACGCCTTGGATAGATTGCAAAAGATACCTATTGCATCTTGCGCCTCTTCCCATGCGGTAAAGATTTGTTCTAATAAGGTGACACTGGCGTCGGTTGTGCAACGTCCTCTGGTGAAACCATGCTGTGGATCTTGTAGGATGTTATTACGATTAAAATGATTGAGCATTTGATTTAACATAACTTTTTCAAACACCTTGCTAAAAACAGGCAAAATCGATACGGGTCTGTAATTATTAGTATCTTTTGCGTCGCCAGATGTGAAGAGTGGAATAACTTTAACTGTACTTCATTAAATCCGGGAAAAGCCCTTGATCTACACACAAATTAAATAGGGAGCAATTCTCTCAATAAGGGATTGACAAACCTTAGTAGACATGCCCCACAAATCTTCAGTAAAGTTGCTTATATGACTTAACAACGACCACAGAGTTTGTGTTTAAATTTGAATTCTACAGGACAGGCTGAACATTCGCTTTTAATAAATCAATAGCATTTGCGGGCGAAGAATTTAAAGTTTCTCTAGTTTTAATAGGAATATTGTTAAAGAAAGTTCCAAATTCCTGAGTAACATCCACGTTATCACTAATAATGAGACCGCGGGAAGTGTCCAGTGTGTAATCAGTATTATGCCTTTTGCTTCTGTTCGTTTCATTGTAAATAATTTTCCAAACTGCCTTAATTTTATTGTCTGCTGATTTAACCTTGCGGCTAATGATTGAAGCTTTAGATACTTTGCAGATATTTTTAAAAGTTTTAGAGTAAGTAGTAACATATTTAGTGTAAGTTTCTGTGTTAATAATCGGCTTAAGGCCATACAGTTCAAATAATTTTTCTCTACTTTTCCAGATGCCTTTAGTTGCCCAGTCACTGAATAAGAATTTAGGGCAAATAGTTTTAGATTTCTGCTTATAAAAATGATTGAACTCTATTTGAACGAATGAAAATAATTATTTAAACAAAATATTACAACTATTTACATTAAGGCCCTGAACACTTAAATTGCTAATTAAAGTGCTATTAAAACTTATTTAAATTACCCGATGTTATTGGTCTAGTTTGTATCTGTACTTTTTGAATTGGAGTGTTGGACTCAAAAGTAACGATTTGACCGCTGTGATCAGAAGGGAGATTATTTACAATGGCTTTATCTAAATAGTCGCAGTCACAAAAAACATTTTCAATGCATGTAGCAGTCCCCCCAGTGGGGTTCCCGCATTGTCGTTGCGGGGGGGCTCAGTAACCGTGGTCACCCTCCCACGGTGAAGCGAAGAGGAACCCCAAGGTGGGGCCGCTCGTCAGGGCCTCCAAGCCGACGACGTAGCGGCCAAAAAGTAGGTTGCGGTGAGGTGCATCGCAACTGAGGCGGGCCGCGATGTCGAATGGGAGGCATCGCGGCTGAGGGTTACAGGCTGCGGCGGAGGAGGAGTGCCGGTACTTCTGAGTAGCGCTCTTCCCTTCCGTAGCCTGGACGGGGCCGCCACCGTTTGATGGCGGACGCGGTGGGGCCGCAGGGGAAGAGGAGTGTCGGTATAGCGTTGGCCGCTCTCCCTATCCCCTGCGGCCGAAAAGTGGTTGGCGGCGGGGCCACTGTACTGACCCGTCGCAGGAGGACGTCAGCAGCAGCTGGTGGAGCCCGCAAGGGCCGATGCCTGCTAGGGGTGCGGGTTGTTCGAAAGAGATACCGCGGCCCCTGGCATACGGGCAGCTGAAGGAACATGGGTGGGTTTTAGTCAGTAAAAGTCTGACACGCCCTCCTGCTCCAACCAGAGCGGGAGAAGTCATTTGATGATTTCCCACCCACAAAAAAAAAAATACATGTAGCAGTAGCCGTAGTTATTCGCGTTGGTTCCAAAAACACATTTGAAACATAGAATGATTTAAAGAGGCATAACAACTTGCTACTATTTGAATTATTTTCCAAAATATTAATGTTAAAGTCCCCATAAATAATTTCTGATTTATTACCAGTTGCAAGTTTCGCCAAAACATCTTCCATTACTGATTCAAATATAGAGTAAGTAGTTTTGATAATTATGAGGTCTGTAAACGCACACTATACAATGCTTATCTAGCTCAACACAGGACAGTTCAATG
Source organism: Polymixis lichenea (assembly GCA_949091785.1). NCBI lineage: Eukaryota > Metazoa > Arthropoda > Insecta > Lepidoptera > Noctuidae > Polymixis > Polymixis lichenea. The sequence continues at coordinate 15,800,399 of OX420956.1, forward strand.
CTATGTTCCACTGATAGTTTAACTATGTCTGTACGAGTCTTAGATTTTATATAATTTTTAATAAAGTTTAGTGAACCTCCACGAAGCATGGATTTCCGGTTAAAACAACTGCCCACACTATAGTTCTCATAATAAATTACATTTCATAATCTTTCAACCAGTGTTCAGTCATACAAATAATATCAAACATTGCTTTTTCTAAAAACAATTCTATTTCCAATTGTTTGGAAGAAAACCCTTGAATATTTTGATGAAACAATTTAAGAAATTCTACTTAACCCCTTTTTTAAATTAATTAATTGAATGCTATATGATACCTTGTTGATGGTGAAATTCTTCTTGTTTGGTGCGGTTATTTCTTCACCCCACAATCCTGGTGGGTCCTCAGCTGGAAAGACACCGACGCAAGCTGAGAAGACTGTTCAACAGAGCTAGGAACACACGGTCGCCAGTAGATTGGGACCGCTATACAACAGCTCGTAAAACATATAAAAAACTGATACGCCTCAGAGGAAAGAATGGTTGGAGGCGATTCTGTACTAATATCGAAAGTAACAACCAAACCTGTCTTGCTCAAGAGACAGATCACTCAATAGGATGCCTGAAAAAAACAGATAACACCTACACTAAAAACGACGCTGAAACAAGCGAGCTACTTCTAACCACTCACTTCCCAGGATGCCAGACTGCCACCCAGTAAAGCTGGGAACCACATAGGGAGAGGGTCACTAGCAGCTTGGATTGGGAGGTGGCGTTAGAAGTAATTGACAAAGACAAAATAACATGGGCAATCAACACCTTTTTACCTTTCAAGGCAGCAGGGCTGGACGGTATTTTCCCAGGTCTGCTCAGGTGGAGTCAGGATCTACTGGCTGATCACCTCGTTAAGGTGTTTCGGGCCTGCCTGGCCCACCGCTACATCCCCTTGAACTGGCGGGAAGTGAAAATCATCTTCATACCGAAACCAGGTAGGGGTGACTACACCCAACCCAAGTCTTTTAGATCCATAAGCCTATCCTCGGCCTTCTTGAAGACACTGGAGAGGCTGGGGGATAGGAAGATTAGGTCCCAAATTTCGGTACAAAGACCCTTACATCCTAATCAACACGGCTACTGTGCAGGCAAATCAACTGAATCAGCACTCCATAGCGTAGTTTCACGCATAGGAAATGCTCTTAAAGCTAAAACCCCAACCCTAGGCGGCTTCCTTGATATAGAAGGTGCTTTTGACAAAACTAACTTCGTCAGCATCGAACAGGCACTTGCCACGCACAGTGTTGCGCGAACACTCATAGAATGGATTAATAACATGTTAAAATACCGTGCTATTCAATTTACCGTGAACACTAACTACCACACGAGGTATCGTGAGTAGAGGCTGCCCACAGGGTGGGGTGCTGTCAAAACTACTGTGGAACTTAGTCGTAAATGAGCTCATCGCAGAGATCAACGCTAGCAGTCTGTACTCGGTGGGATACGCGGATAACTTAGCAATTCTAATCTCGGAGAAATTTGAGTGCATCTTGTGCGATCTCATGAGAAGAGCCTTCAAAATAATCGAGAGTTGGTGCACGAAACATGAACTATTGCTTAACCCCTCGAAAACAGAACTAGTAATGTTCACCAACAATAGAACCCTGGGACCCCATAGGCTTCCAAAACTTTTCAACACATAATTAACACTTAAAGACGAAGTCAAGTACTTGAGGGTGATCCTTGACAGCAAACTGCTCTGGAATAAGCATCTTGACTACAAATTGAATAAAAGCACAATTGCACTATACCAATGTAAAAAAAGTTAGGAAAAACTTGGGGGTTCTCTCCGAAGATTACTCTGTGACTATACAAACCGGTGATCAGGCCAATGTTGGCTTATGGCGCTCTGGTTTGGTGGACGAGGACCGAGCTCTCGACCACCATCACTAGACTACAGCGCTTCTAACGACTGGCCAGCTCAGCTACCGCTGGCTGCATGAGAACCACCCCAACAGTAGCCATGGAGGTAGCCCTTCAATTAACTCTCCTTGACCTGTACATACAGCAGAAGGCGGCACTAGCTGCCATCAGGCATCTGGGAATATGGGGCAAGAATTTAACCAGTCCACACGCTAACATCCTGGATCGGGCGATTGAGTACCAGCCGCTCATCTTTGCCCCGTGTGATAGAACACCAAACCAACCTATGTTCAACAAAAACTATACCATACAAATAGTAGAGGAGAAAAGGGATCAGTCAGGAGCCAAGGAAGTGCGCATCTACACAGACGGCTCAAAAACACAAAACGGTTCAGGTGCTGGCGCACACTCCCTTGACCTCAATATTGCTATTGTTTATATGCTGCCTGTTCATCAGAGGGTAGTGTTGTCAGTGGCTTTAGAACAGTACTGTAGCAATGAATTTAAAAACGATATTATACGCACAAGATTTCAAAGGAACAATAATATGAGAAGTTTTGAAGTGCCCACATGTAATAACTATTATGGCCGAAGGTGTAGAAATTTTTTAGTCCCAACTATTTTCAGTAATCTTCCAGTCAATATAAACGATTGTATCACAAAAACCTCCTTTAAAAATAAAATACATAAATATCTCTTTAATATATTTTGTGAAAGCCTAAATGTAGAGAATAATTAAGTAAGTTTGTTTTAAAAAGGAATGCAAGAGTAGTTTTAAGTAGGTGAAAAATTACGTTATAAAAATTATTTAATGTTAATAATTAAAAGTTTGTATAAAAATGGAGCTACGTCTGCCAACAAACTGCTATGCAGTTTGGCAGAGGTAAATGTAACCTGCAAGGAACAAACTGTGATTAAACACTTTTTAATTATTTTTTTTTTAACTTTCACATACCGCTAGGCACACACAGCTCGATCTTTTAATGTGAATGTGTTGCCTTAACACAAGCCGCAGCAGCAGTAAAGCGCTTAGGCACCCGGAACTACGGCATTAAATTCGTATCCGACAGCCTATCTGTGCTCAAAGCTCTAACAAACCAACAACAAACTAATCTTTGAGTGCCATCAAGCTCTGGAGAGTTTATCGACGTCCAATCGTATTACCCTCCTGTGGATCAAGGGGCATAGTGGATCCTTAGGTAATGATGCCGCCGATGAACTTGCGAAAAGAGGCTCTGATATGAAAGTGCTAGGCCCGTACCCACTTCTCCCCCTGCCTTTCACACAATTTCGTGCGTTGATTCGCCAAAGATCAACCGAACTTCATAACAATAGATGGTCACGGGCAACGGACTGTAGACTGTCAAAATTGGCTTTACCAACTGTGCACCCGCGATTAACCAAAAAACTTCATAGCCTAAGTAGAAATAACCTTAGAATAATCATAGGAACAATTACGGGCCACAATCACCTTAACAAACATTTTTATAACATAGGCGCCACAGACAGCCCGCTCTGCAGGGGCTGCCTGGACGCCGAGGAATCAGCCACCCACGTCTTCCTGGACTGCGAGGCCGTGGCTACTCAACGTGAACAAATCCTCGGAACAGTGAGGTCGCTCCGCGAAGCTTGCGAAGCTCCCAGGAAGCTTCTGAGCTTCTGGGCGGAGCTAGGCTGGCTCTGTTAGCCAGAATCCCAACGCACAACGGACCGAATGGAAGTCTACGTGCGGAAAAGGGAGTCCTATCATCATCATCATCATCATACCTCAAGTTATAGCTATACATATATAGATCATGCAGAATTGCATATTATGTAAGCGGCCACGCCCTTTATGCCTAGAGGCTTTTATTTAAATTGTAAGATCTGTATGTAAGTAAGTATATTTGTTATTTTTTTTATTAATTATTATTTATTTCTAATTGAGTACCTCAGTTTTCAATGTTTTGTTGGTATATTGGCGTGTGCTAGCTGACATTTGGAAAATTTAATGTTTTTTCTGTTTCGTAATTTTAATTACCTACTATTTTATAGAATCAAGTTCTGCTAACTTAACAGACAGCTGTGCTGCTGGGGAGTTTTTTGCGCCACTTCTTCTTCCCAGCTAAAGTACTAGGAAGTGGTGAAGGGCAGGCATTTTGGGAGGACTGTTAAGTAATTTTGACGTTCAGAAAGAGTTGACTCTCAGCCTAGTTTGAATAAATGACTTTTGATTTTGACTTTGATTTTTTAGCTTTTCCCATGGTGTCTACAAAATCAAAATCAAAATATTTTATGTCACATAAACCTGCATGGGCACTTATGAAAAGTCAGAAGCTAGGTGCACGGTTCCAATTTGTCACTTCATATGGAGAAGAGCCAGCAAGAAACTTCACGGTTACTCTTTTAAAAATAATTGGCTTAAACAATGTTTTCAAATAACAGTGATAATAGGTATGGGAGGACAGTGCAGGCCTGTCAATAAGTACCAGGTACTTAGAGGAATGAAAATAAAGAATAGAAAATCGACTACAAATCTACAGCCTGTTAGGCAAACAACGTTTTCTCATTCACAATGTCTAAAAGAATCTACATAAATAAAATGAACCTATTTAAACCAAGTGACATGATTTCCATGACAAATACTAATAAAGAGTTGATATTACAATTGGTTTATAATGTCAAAATGTCAAATAATGACGACAATATGTCAAAAATTGTAAAAAAAAAATAACATTGTAATTTGGAAGAAGTTAATAGACTTTCACATAGTTATGCTATTAATGAGGTACCAGGGAAGCCACATGTGCAGAAGGAATTAATGCCAAACTTCCGTGTCTTCAACGTAGTCTTTTATCTTATACTATGCTTTTTTGATAAGGACACCTTTGATGTGAGTTTTAAACTATCCATCGCTAAGTTCTGTAACCGACTTTGGCAACTTGTTATAAAAACGAATACTGATTATTAGAAATGACGTGCTGTTTTAGTTAATCTATATTTTGGAATCTCAATTTCATCATTACTACGTGTATTTAGATTATGGAAGTCGCATCTTTTTTTGAAAATACCTAAGTTTTTGCGAACATACAAGATATTTTCTAGGATTTAAAGAGAAGGCAGAGTTAGTATATAATATCAATTTCGTTGAAATTGTTTCTAAGAGACTTGCGAGGTCCCGTTTTATAGATTGCGTGGATAGCTTTTTTTTTTTTTTTTTTGGGTGGGAAATCATCAAATAACTTCTCCCGCTCTGGGTGGAGCGGGAGGGCGTGTCAGACTTTTACTGACTAAAACCCACCCGTGTTCCCTCATTTGCCTGTGTGCCAGGGGCGGCGGTATCTCTTTCGAACAACCCGCACCCCTGGCAGGCATCGGCCCTTGCGGGCCCCATCAGTTGCTGATGACATCTCTTTGAGGCGCGCGTGGAACACAACGCGCCGTCGACCCGGGCTTGGTCCTTACCGGACAGCGAGCTACCCATAACTCGCCATCCGCAAGCCCGCGCCTACGGTGGCCGGGAATCAGCCTGGGATTCCCGACGCCCAGGGCGTCTCCTGCGAAGGCCACGGCTGTGAGGGCGCATGTACTGCATCTCCCTCACGTGCGCCGCCTCCCTCTTTGCGAGCATAACTGCTTCGCTGAAGGAGGCGACTGCCAGCCATGCCCTCTCGCTCCGTACCATGGCCTGGACCAGGGTCGGACGCGAGAGATCGCCTCCGCTGATCACCTCCACGAGGACACGGCGGTGCTCCGCCCAAGCCGGGCAGACCTCCACCGTATGCTCCACCGTGTCCTCTGGGCGATCTTCGCAATGGAAACACCCGGGCGTTTCCTCCCGCCCTATCCGAAACAGGAACCTCCCGAAACAGCCATGTCCGGTGAGGACCTGTGTCAGGCGGAAGGTGAGGACGCCATGCCGCCTCTCAAGCCACTCCTCAAAGAGGGGACTTACCACCGCAATCGCGGCGTGCCCAGCACTGGGTTGCGACAATCGCACTTTCCACGTCGCCATGAGATCCTGCCGGAGCTCTGTCCGCCGTGCCGCGATTTCCCGCGGCAGCGGAGTTACGCCCCGGCGTTTGGCCTCCTCGCGCCACTCCCAAGTGAGCGCGAGGACGTTTGCCTCCAGATCCCATGGCGGTAATCCGGCAAGGAGGCCCGCCGCCTCACCGGAGATCGTGCGGTATCCCCGGATCATCCGGATGGCCATGACCCTATGGGCCGCCTTCAACCGGCGTGCTGGTTGGCGCCTCAATGTAGGCGCCCACACCGGCGCCCCGTATAGGGCCATGGCCCGCACGACCCCCGCGTAGAGCCTCCGGCAGGAGGCGTTTGGCCCCCCTAGATTGGGCAGGAGCCGCTTCAAAGCAGCCCCGGCCCGCTCCAGTCTGGGAGCCAAACGTCGGAAGTGCTCCGCGAAGTTCCACCGGCTGTCGAGGACTAGTCCTAGGTACTTCATCGTCGACTCAACGCCGATGTGAACCCCTCTCACCGTTATCTGGGAACCCGTCAGTGGCGCATTCCGAAGACCATGAAACCACATGGCCTCGGACTTGTGCAAGGCCACCTCGAGTCCCAGTTGCCGGATCCTATCTACGATTGTCGCAACCCCGTGTGTCCCTAAGTCGGCCGCCGCCTGGTACGACCTCCCTTGCGCCAGGACCAGCGTGTCGTCAGCGTAGCAAACTATGCTGACGCCGCTAGGGAGGTCGGCGCGCAGCACCCAGTCGTATCCGATGTCCCACAGATGCGGCCCCAGGACCGATCCCTGTGGGACACCGCACGACATCTCTCGCCGGTTCCATTCTCTTTGGTGACCGGGGTAGATGACGGCCCTGTCCGTCAAGTAGGCCTCGACCACACGACATTGCGTGGATAGCTGACGTAGATTCAATTTTCATTTTACAAATGTGCCCTCTTTTGTAAAATGAAAATTGAATCTACGTCAGCTGCCGATCCCCACAGCAGAAGTATACTAACCTAGCTGTGGCTACATCAGTCAACTGCCTTATTTTTCTTACTGCGTAAGCAACTGAGCTCTAATGTGGTCACCCCACTGTGTGTGAATTGTGAATCTAAAGTCAAAGTCAGTCAAAGTGCCTTGTTTTAAATTTAGACCTACTTGGGGTACATTTTGTAACGAAAGCACACAGCTATAGCCACATGGACGATAATAGCTGATTGTCTTATTACGCTATAATATTTATGTCATTCGATGGGCTCCTCCGAATTACGTTAGTTTTCACTCTTACATCTACTATACCTATGTAAAGCGACTATGGTATTTCAATTTTTCCCATGGTGCCTACAGCTACAGCCACATAGCCCAAAATAGCTGATTGTCTTATTACGCTATAATATTGATGCCAAGTAATTTCCAGGTTACGAAATCCACCTAGTCGATACACATTTTCATATAAATTAGTTATAACATTGCATCCAGGTAACTCATTTTGACGTTCTTTTCAACCGATTTAAACTTAATTGGGTTCCCTTTTACCATCCGACCACTGATAATTTTTACCGAAAATAAGAAAAAAATAATGCCAGCCCACTCACCCCAAAGTGGCAGTGTGGGTTAACTTGGTGATTTTACCGAAAACTTTTTACATTATTTTAGTGCATTCTGTTACTTTATACGTTGTTTGTTGTCAAACACAATAAAAATAGCTATCCCGCAGCTATTTGAGGCCCCCAATACAAAAATATATAAATAAGAACACCGACTCAATAAGACAGGTTTAAACAAGTTACGACAATGATACTTACCAACGATCAACGAAGTCTGACGCATCGCTAAACAGAGATGAAGGGACGAATGTGGGACCCTCGGAAACCACTTAGGTAGAGTAAGAACATTAGTGATATCGAGGCAAAATGAGATCTTCTCCAACAAAAAAGCCGCCTGTAACGGTTGCAAGAGCCGGCAAGAGGGCACGTGCCTCAACGTGCCGAAAGCAAAAGCACAGCTAGCCATATCAGGGACCATTAGACCCACTATAAAAGAGATTGTATTAGACTGCTTGAAGTCACTCTATGAGATCGTAAGGAGAACTGATAGACCGGAAACGACTGAAGAAAAAGGCAAAGGAGAGATTGAAAATAAGCAGGTTGGAGAATCTGAATATAGAAGTATCATAGTGTCGTCATCACACGAGGGTGACACATCAGACTATGTATTCGAAAAAAGTCGGGCTCTTGTCGATGTAAATAGCACAAGAATTAGGATAGACTATCTAAGCAGAGCAAAGAACCAGTCCGTGGTCTTACTATTCTATTTTCATCTGCTCTAAAATAGAAGATACAGGAAACATTTCGGCTAAGCTCAAAGCTCGGAACTCTAGGAAGTTCAAGAGGTCATCAGTAAGAATAAGAACATACCCGTCGTTGTCAGAGACGTAGTGAATTGTGTAACTTGGTATCAGCAATAGGATCCCAGAACGGACACCTCCTGGAGGGAACCAAAATCAGCAAGAGTGACATCCAGGTTCATCGCCTCATTGTCGGAATGTGACGGAGTCGGGGCGTAGACCTGTATGACCTTCAGCGAATATCTTGCGGATATTCTGAGTATAAGGTACGCCACCCTGGTCGACACACTCTCGATCTTCACCACGTTGTTCACAAGGGACTTATGGACAAAAAACCCGATACTACGTAGGGACTGCTGGTGGCCCTCCCGGAAATAGAGCAGGTTACCGGATTTGAGTATTATTTGAGTCCTACCCCTCTCTTCCGACTTCAGATAACCCTACTATAACCCACCGTAACCTGCTCAATTCTTCCTCGAGCTCGGTAATGTTCTCGTCGGTACGCGTACACCCCGGGGTGTACGCGTGTTGTAAGTTGCCAGGTACAGTTTTCGTTTGTTTGTGGTAGCCAGATCTCTTCCGGGGATTCTTAGCACCCCTTGTCTGACCGTAACCTTGGCCGCTACCGTAGCCAAGGGTAGGCGGGCCGCCGGGTACTAGGGGCCGTTTCGCAGGGCTGCTTTTCAATTTTGGGGGGTTTTGCCATAATAGCCACGCTTGGCAGGCGGGTTGGCGATCGCAGTATGGTAGTAAAATGCATAGAGAACGCTGCTGCCCATTATCTGGCAAGTCCCTTAGACCCCTTCTACGACACCCACGGGAAGAAATGGGATCGTGCTATTCTTTTTACGTCCGGCACCACACGGAACCATGCTATTAAGCTGACTTCCTGCCGTTTTGCCAAAATTATTTTGACAAAATTTATTAATTATCCAAACAAATTTTAGCAACCTTTTTTGTAGCAATGCAATATTTGGAATGATTTTAGCACGCACATTTTCATTTGGTAAAATTTTTATTCGGCAGAATATTACCAAGGATAGACATTTGGTCTTTCTTCAAATGATTTATTACAGGTAACAATCTTTAGACAATACACATTTAGTTAAATGATTTATTATGAACCAGCTAGGTTAGGTTAGGTTAGAACTGAACCACACAAATGTGACCAGAAACATATTTTTGAATGTAAAACCAGAAACTACTACCAGAATCTTAATATTAATATTTCCTTTTATATATTTTCATTCTTATTAAGCATACTTTTAAATATTTTTACAAAAATTATACAAAAACATTACACAAAATTATAAAAAATAGCAGGGAATTCAAGATGTCGGTGGTCAGGGCTCTTGAGAAAGGAACCTCCTGGCTATGCGTGCCGTGTCCAGGAGTACTGCTTTCTGAATCAAGCCCTTGATCCAGCCGTGCAATGAGAGCCTCCCGAGGTGTTGGTCGAGGCTATTCGCTTTTAGGCCATTTACTGTAACGATTATCGGTACAATGATTGCAGAGTCCACGTCGCACATGTCGACAACCTCGTCAGCTAAGTCAAGATACTTGATTTTCTTATCTTGCTCAGCTTTCACGAGATTCTTGTCATGAGGGACAGCGATACCAACAATCATTGCACGACGCTCTCGTCAATCTAGCACCATAATATCAGGCTTACTGGCTACAATAGTCCTGGCAGTGATGATAGATCGATCCCAGTACAATGTGGCGTGACCATTCTCGAGAACTGGGTTGGGCACATACCTGTAGTATGGTATTTCAGACTCCACAAGGTTGTACTACAAAGCAAGTTGCTGGTAGATAATCCTAGCTACTAGATTATGTCTGTGAAAATACTCGCCGTTATCAAGACGAGAACAACCAGAAACGATACGTGACCTAACCTAAATGACTGAATAACTGATGTCAACCGTGCCATCCTTGATAATGTATTTCCGATAGTTATTCGTCATGATTACTTTATTCGAAAACGCACAGACAAAATCGTTGGTTTCCCCAAAGAGGTCACCGAAACGCAGCCAGGGTACAGACGCCAAAAAGTCCACGTTAGACCCATGAAGAGCCCGCAAAAAGCGTCCGTGAAGTTCTTTGCCTTGCCATATTTCCTTACGATCGTTAGTATCCAGTACTGCAGTTTTGCGCAAGTTCTCTTTCGTCAAGAAGAGCGGGGTGAGGTCCTTGTTCACTGCGACCACATCTCCATGCATCCCCACGGCAGTGTGAAGGAAATATTCTCTGACACTGCAAATATCGCGGTTGTGGAGGGTTTTAGCATTTAAAAAGCCTTGGCCCCCACACTTCCGCGGGATGTACAATCTCATCACTGATGACCGTGGGTGATGCATCCGATATGCCGTCAGCAATGTACGGACCTTCCTATCTAGGGCGGCAAGTTCCGTCTGAGTCCATTGAGTATGCCGAAAGAATACATCAAAACCAGCATGACCCAACCGTTGAAAGCACCTTGTTTCCGCCTGATAAAAGACAATTTGACACTTTATTCAGGCGGCCAAAGAAGCGCTCCTTCAACGATTGTTTCATGTCGGTAGCATTGATGCTTAATGATTCCGACATACCCAATTACTTGTAGGTTTCTTTTGAGGAGTTGAATCTAAGGTGTATAGAATCCGTAAGTTGGGTTCCCACAAATACCACACCAAATTACATCCTGATGGCGCTACTGAAGGTTTCTGTTACCTTCAGTTGCAAATTGATGGGGGCAAAGAGCTTCAAATCATCCATGTAAATAAGGCGTGATATCAGCTAAGCACCTCTTCTCAACCGATAGCCCAGACCTGAGTCCTCCAGCAGTGTGCTTAAAGGATTCAAGGCTAAGCAAAACCAAAGCGGAATCAAATTATCGGCCTGAAATATTCCACGCTCAATTCTATTCGGTTCATCGGTCCCCCGTATCTGTTGACATCCTGGATAGAGAGGGACCGTCCTACACTGCCTCATACATGACATCAAGAAGGTGCGTAGAGTTGCGTCTATTTTGTACAACTCCAGCACACTAATGAGCCCTTTATGTGGCACCGAGTCATATTCTTATAATCTATCCAACAAGTCGACAGATCCTTCCGGAATCTACGAACCTGTTGGCTTATGGCCATGTCTTTAAAAAGCAGCTCCTTAGTACCGCGAGATATTCTTACATCCATTCTGAGACACCGACATAATCGCGTTGTTTTCGATATGATGTGAAATTTTTGCTCTAAGAATGGATGTTAGAACTTTATAAGCCATCAGTAAACATGTAATTGGTCTATAATTTTTAGGTTCCGCAGTACTACCCGATTTATGGAGCAGGTGGGTAATACCTGTCGTAAAGAACAGTGGTACCGACCTAGTCTCTAAAGATGACTGGAATTTAATCTAGAAATTGTGCAGTCCGTCAGCTCCTGGAGATTTCCAGTTAGGCAACGGACGGACTGCACGGGCCCCATCCAGAGGATCGATGGTATTACCATCGATCCTCTGGATGCCTCTTAGTAATATTACCTGTTCAGAATTTGTCCCAAGTGGAAAAAAACGGATTATTCCGAACCTGATCCGAAATCCTAACCCGGTCGCGGGTTAGGTTAGGAACTTTAAAAAAAAAAAAACAATTTGTTCCGAACGGAACCCTCTTCCTAACCTGACCCGTTCGATCGTTCCCATCATAACCCAAATTGCGATATAGATAGTTTTCCCTTTTCCTCTTTCTTAGAAAAAAAAAGTACCTATGTGTCAAATCAGAGTTTAATATTTACTATACGTAAGTAATCAAAATATCACACTAACAATTAACGAAAAAAATAATAAGTAACTACTTTTACTAAAGAAATCTATCAAGTGTCTTACATTGAACTTACTTTTCAAACATACTTAGGTCAAATTGCAGTTTAATATTTACAGTTAGTTTAATATCACAGAATGAACGAAGATTCTTCCATTCGACGGTATTTTTTATTATTTTGTAAATCATTTAGGAGAAGTAAATTATTATATTGTTTATTAATCATGTTAATTCTGTTTTATTTATTATTATTAACCACATTCGGCCACCAGTCCACTGGCTGATACGACAATTGGCACAGTTACAGCCGAGTTCACATTCCACATGTCAACAACCTCGTGCGCTAAGTCAAGATATTTAATTTGTTTCTCTTTCGCAGCTTTCAAGAGGTTCCCGTCATGTGGAATGGTAACATCGTCTATAATTGTGCGGCGCGCTAACCGATCTATCACTACTATATCAGGCTTATTGGCTACAATAGTCCCGTGAGTAATGATAGACCGATCCCAGTACAACGTGACATGGTCATTTTTCAGAACTTGGTCGGGCACATACTTGTAATACGGTACCTCAGAATCCACAAGTTTATATTGCAAAGCAAGTTGCTGGTGAATAATCCTGGCTACTTGGTTATGCCTGTACAAGTACTCGCTGTTAGCTAGACGAGAACAACCAGAGTTAATATGTCTGATGGACTCACCCAGACGGCGACATGCCCGACACACGTCAACCGTTTCGTCCTTCATAATATGTCTCCGGTAGTTATTCGTCAAGATAACTTCGTCCATAATTGCGTCGCCGAAACGTATCCAGGATACGGACGCTAAAAAATCTACACCGGGCTCATGAAGAACTCGATAGAAGCGCCCGTGTAGCTCCTTGTTTCGCCATACTTCCTTGCGGTCATCGATAGTAAGTATTACAGGTTTGCGCCAGTTTTCTTTAGCCATGGACAGCGGGGTGAGCCCCTTGTCCATTGCAACCACATCACGGTGCATACTCACTTCGGCTTTAAAAAAATATTCCCTGAGATTGCACACCTCACGGTTGTGGAGGGTTCGCATTTAAAAAGCCACGACCCCCGCACTTCCGCGGGATGTACAGTCTCATCACCGATGATCGTGGGTGATGCATCCGATTTGCAACTTTGCGTTACAATTATTTGTGAAGAATTTATTTGCTAAGTTTGGCGTATGAAATTATGCGGAAAATTGTTTGGGTAGTGATAATTTTGTTTTTTTTTTTGATGAAACAAGGGTAACCCCATTCTAATGATCCAGTGGCAGTGCTGCCTCCTCATGTTACTTTTTGTTTATCATCTTTTAAAGCATAGGCACTGACATTTTATTCTTTTATGGGTGATTAACTAGATATTAAGCACCGTTAACCCCATTATACATACCTACCTACTCTTTAAAGGTGTCTTCAAAAGTTCCAACTGCAACGACGCTTGAGCTTCAAACCTGCGTTCACAGAGAAATCATTTTGCTTAAGTTTTTTCCAATTATGTTTGGGTGGGCTTCCAGTCTACCTGGGAACAACTGAATACTAATATTTTACATGAATCGGCTGCCTATCTGACCTCTACAACCCAATTACTGTAATACCCGATACCCCATTGGTAAGACTACATTTTATTTAAACCGTATACAGGCACTTTCGAATCGTCAAGAGGTCGGTTCGTTAGTCAGATAGTTGAAGCTAGTTCCCCATTCTACAACGTAGACCTAATCTTCGTTGTAGCCACGAACCCCATAACCTATGTTCACAGACGACAGTGAGAATTCTGCACCTTCTTAGTCTCAGTCGGTCAAACTCAAACTCAAAGCACTTATTTCAAATAAACCAATTACAGGCACTTTTGAATTGTCAAGGTCGGTGAGTTAGAAAGATGAAGCTATTTGCCCATTCCAAAGCGTAGGTACCTATGGAGAAGAACGGGCAAGAAACTCCATGGACACTCTTTTAAAATCATGGTATTCTTACAAAAAGTTGGTTACATCATTATGTTGAAATTATCAATGTGAGAACGATGTAAAAAGACGTGCACATTAAAGCGTCCGTAATTAAAACAAAAATAAAATAACAATTCAGAAATTAAAATAAGCCGTGGGAGCTAGGAGATGACCAGTCCCTACTGGCGGCGCCCGCGGGCGCGATGTACGCGTTCACGAACATGACGTGTGGATCAGCACCATTCAGCTCAACCATTTTGAAGGGAACTTAATGATCCAACACACACGCCACCACCAGCGAGACATTTGAGTGAGCATGACATACTCTCAGTTGCCAAGGCACATTCAGGTCAATGAAAGACGTACCCTGTAAATGGTAGCTTTATAGTAGGAACATAGTGCTCACACATATGCTATGCAATTATACAATATCCAATATGCAATTATACGGTATCTAAGGGGTTAGTGCAAAAACCTAGCCCCGTATCTTTAATCTGATCACGATGCGCATGCACCGGTACTGACCACGCCCTTTGAGATTACACGTCACTCCTAAGTTGTCCTAGCTCCTCGCACGTGCATTCCGCGGAAGCATATATGGCATGTATATATCAAAACAATCTATCTCTGTGAACGACTGAGTCAGTCAAGGACTTCTTATGCACTGCAGTAACACGTGTTGAAATTGTGTAAAGAAAACTTGAGTCATTGTTATTATTAAAGTTAATTCAGCCGTCTTTCCCTCGGAGTGATTAGTCTATGGCGAACTGCCTCTCGAAGCCTCTACATTGTTTATGGTTCTGTCTAATAGATAACTGAATTAAATTGTGTTGAGTATCGTGTAACTGTTATTTTGTGATTTTATTTACCGATCAGTATTGAGAGTAGTGTGAATCTGCAAATGTAAGGTAGGACGCCCTCAGTTGTGCTTTTTAGGTGCAAGATTCACGATTGCATTTCGACTTAACTAAATAAAACTTAAACCTTATTCTAATGAGCGTAATGGTCATGTTCGTATAATGGAATGTGAGCAAGCGTTTCATTTGAATTTGAATGTTAATGCTTTGTGAATATTGTTAGTATTTGTATGCTACGTCAAGTCAAAACCGGTCTATAAATCTCGCCCTAGATGCAGCGATGTTTGCAGGGTGGCCGTTAGTAGACCAGCTTGCAATCCAGTGTTAATATTCACGATTGGTTGTTTATCGTGGGCGAAATTGCCTGTTGCGGAAAAATGCCCGAGCAATTTACTGGCTCCATTGAAAATAGGACCTTATTACCATAAACTAAAGTAGAAAATTGTATGAATACCGACGCGTACGTGCATGCTCGCGACTCGGTTGTCACACAGGGGTCTTGGTATATCAAGATGGTCACCCATCCACGGACCAACCACGGCAAGCGTAGCTTAACCTGATCGATCGACCCGTGCGGGTGTCATTACTTAGCCACAAGCCTCTCAAAAGCCTATAATTCCTAGGACATGATAATACTTATTATTTAATTAAAATGAAACAAACTGATTGTTATAATCGAAATACAGACATAAATTAAGGAAAACATTGTCGAATGACTCATCGATGAAATCATAGCCCTGTTATAGTTTACCAGGAGATGAGGTAAACAGCTCATTGCTGTGTGGATCGCAGTTGAAAGTGCTTGTGGAACTAACGTCGGTTAACGTTAACTGTAAGTAGTAACCGGCTTTTTTAATCTGTCTGTTAACGAACTTGTGGGGTTTGTGAGATGTAGAAGTGTTAAAAAGCGGCCAAGTGCGAGTCGGACTCGCCCATGAAGGGTTCCGTAGCAGTAAGTAACATAATATAAAAGTTCTCGTAGTTCGTTGTAACTTTGATCGATGTTTTAATAACTTTACTTAGGCACCTACCTATTACAGATTTATGCACGGTTTATGCATAAGGTTTATGTACATGAAATTTTTATTTTTTTTATTTTTGTGTGAAAATCTTAATGCGGTTCACAGAAGATGTATTCTGTGAACCGCATTAAGATTTTCACACAAAAATAAGAACTATGCTGTTGAAACTTGGTAAGTAGATGTACTTACCAAGTTTCAACAGCATAGTTCTTATAGTTTCGGAAAAAAGTGGCTGTGACATATGGACGGACAGACAGACAGACAGACAGACATGACGAATCCATAAGGGTTTCGTTTTTTGCCATTTGGCTACGGAACCCTAAAAAGGGCGTTGATGAAAAAAGTGAGCATTTCGAAGAGAAAGTGTATGTGGTTTTTATGTGTTTTACATAACTTAGCGTTAAATGAATGTTCGTAGATAACGGTTTTTAAAAGGTTGAATGAAGGACACAGGAAGTGAAGCTGCATTTACTTAACATGGTAACAGAGACAACGAGGGGCAATCTGTATACCACGGATTGAGTTCTTGATTCTGAACAACCCTGGGTCGAAACTTATCGTCGGTTATAAAAAAATATATTTGGACCACATAGGTATCGTAGGTACTTTTAAATGAAGCAGCGGATTTTTTTTTGAGAACTGATGAAAAATTTCTACGCTAGGGTGTCTAAATCATGTGCTGGATTCATGGTTACAGTCTGCAAGTCGTTGTCTCTGCCACCCTGTATAGTTTAGTTTGATAATGATGGGTCGATAACGAACCTTATTACTGGTTAGACGCAGAATGTGCACTTCGCAAAATGTGCACTTGACGCTAAATGTGCACTGCGCAAAATGTGCAGTTTGCAAAATGAGCACTTCTCAAAATAGTGTGAATTTTATCACAATGGGTCAAAATAAAAATCGTATGCTTACAATTTTTTTTTATTATTTGTACGATTTTTAACATTATAACAGTAGTTTCTTTTTAAGAAGTAATCACGTTCAGGAAATTTTTGATTATGTAATTTTGGTAGGTAGGTCACACTACACGTCAGCTATACACATAATATACGTACTCCAGCCGTTCATTGTAGTATGCTGTGCACTGCATCTATCTGTATTTTTTTAAATAAACATAAGTATACCTACAGATATCCAGTGGGCCCAATAGTTTGACTATACTTAGAGCAATAATTAAGATCGAAGATACTGCTACGGGTTTACTAATAAACTGACTCAGGTTAGGTTTTTTTCACCTGGAATTTCTCAGAAGCTGCTTGGAGTCTGGGGCTGTGCCCGGTTGCTGGCAATAGGCTCGTCCCCTATTACATGGGACTTAAACATAACTGGCGAAACGTGAGTGTACTATTGGTACACCTCTGCCTTCCCCTTCGGGGAAACAGGGCGTGATGTTATGTTAAGATCGAATAAAAGTGCGAAAATCATATTCAATCACTGCCCTCTATATCTCACTGCCGGATAGTATTGCACTCCTAAATTATTGCGCTTCCTACCTGGGTCTAGTCTGCCACTAGTATCCAGCCTTTACATCTGATTATTGTTATGCTATAAACCAACTGTAAATGATTATCAAGAATTTTAGCAAGAATTGTCCTCAAAAATATGTAAAAATGTGTCTGTGTGTGTTGTTGTGCCTTAATTCTATGAACAAATCTAAAATTAAACGTGTTATATTATAAGTTGGTGTTCTATATCATTAATTATGAGTGAATTACCAGGAAAACATGAAGCCAACATAGTTGGTGTCCGAATCAACGCTTCTACTTGTTTAGATTTGCTCGTTAACTGAAGTTAAACAATGCCATTTGTTTGGAGTATTCCTGTGGTTAGGGACAAAATTATTACTTGGTAAAACACAGAAATATATTGAAATGATTTTTGTGTTAACATCAGAGTTATCGGTATGCCTCTCCGGGAACTGCGAGTGAAAACGTGTCTCTTCACACTCGTCGATTCACAGTATCGTTATGCTACGGCTACATTGTCGCGTTATCGCAAACTACAAGTAGCGCTCACTCTGCTGTACATCAAGACGTTGAGCTGTGCGAGAGAGAGAGCGCTACTTGTAGTTCGCGATCTTAGTGGAAATGGACTCCGATGTGAGCTGTAGCTTCTGCTGTGACACCTACTACAATTATCTTTATGTTTATTAAAAATAAAAAATAAAACGGGATGGAGAAAACTTAGCATTCTTTCCAACATTTTGTCTTTTTGCTCGGCTCCTACGGGTGATAGCGTGATGTTAAATAGCCTATAACCTTCCAAAAGAATCGGACTATCAAATGCAAAAATATTCAAATCAAATCCGACTGGTAGTTCCAGAGATTACCCCCTAAATACAAACTTAAAAGCAATTTTACTTCTGTATACTTAACTAGCTTTTGCCAGCGGCTTCGCCCGCGTAAGCCTTCCTCTTAAATCACTCTGTCTGATGAAAACCGCGTTAAAATCCGTTACGGTGTTTAAAAGATCTAAAAGTACGGACACGAAAGGCGACTTTGTAAAGATATTGGTATACCTAGGTTTTTTGAGACAAATTTCGATTAAATTTACTTGTTTTTTATCCAGAACTAGTTCAAGATGCCGTCACTATCTCTAAAGATAGTGCAGGACGAGGGCGCGGTGACCCGGAAGGTCAAGTTCGACTCGCACATGACCGTGAAGGACGCGCACAAGGTCGTCAAAGACAAGGTCATCGTGGCTAATAAGGGACAAGGTAAGAAAAGAAAAAAAAAATCAAAAGTATGCGTTTTAAAATTCGTCCACTCGAAACGAGCAAATCGAGGCCAAGGCCCATTTGCACCCAGGGCATGAAATTCCAGTATTTTTACCCAATGGTACCCGTTCCCAAGGCCAATACCTTGGTGTGATACACCGGTACCAAACTAGTATCTGTATTAAATGATAAATTAATGAAAAATGATATAAATGATAAATATTATTTTGGTGCAAGTGGGGGACCTAAGTCGAGTCGTCGAGACATAAATCATCGGAATAATCTCTTAACTCCTGAATAAAACTTGAGCTTCAAAGATCGTCTCGTGAAATACAAATCTTCGTTCGACCGAAATATGTACATCTGTTGCTGGTTTTAAACCTCCCTGCAGGTACTGCGAATGTGCCCTGCACTTTGCGTTTCCATCAGATTTCTGCAATCTTCACCAAGTCATCAGTCCACCGAAAGGGAGGCTTACCCTAGATGGCTGCGTCTTCCAGATACCTGTTCGCAACTACAAAACTTCTTTGACCTTTATTCAAAGTAAAACTGAAAGCAAATGCTATCCAAACCCCATTTCATAGTGCATTCAAACCCAAAGACACTTTTCCCCACAGAATATGCGCTGTTCCTCCGCTCCGCTGACGATGACATGTCTGGAGTGTGGCTGGAGAACGACAGGACACTGGACTACTACCTGCTCAGAGACGGAGACTCTCTGGATTATATCTGCAGGATGAGGAACCTAAGAGTCAGGCTGTTGGATGGTGAGGCATTTAATTATTATGATTTACTTTATACCTACTTAACCGCTGCAGAGAGCGTAATTTCGATTCCCTGGTTTGTTTTAAGTTCTATTAGGGTTTCTGTTAAAATGAAATGATCTGGACTAATCTAATTTTACTTTTGGTAAGTCAAAAATCCCTTATAATTGAGGACTTCATATCGACGTAGCGAACTGCAGTTGACCATAGTCCATTGCTGGACTTCCGCGTTTGCCAATAATCTGCGGACACTTGACGTAACTTTTTTTATTACGGTACCAACCCCACAGCAATCTACGTGCCATGTAAACAACAGTGACAAGAAGTATTAGAACAATATCAAGATACACAAAGTGGATTAAATACGCGTTATCGAAGCTCACGCAAAAACAATCCAAGCAAATATAATAAAATTTATATGGTACCACATCTGAGGCATAACCTAACATTATCGAAACCACTAGAGAAGACCTAAAGAGCCACCTAGAGTTCAGATTAGTAATCCATTAACTTCCCCCAGACACGGTGAAGACGCTGCAGGTGGATGAGGCCAAGACAGTCGGCGAGCTGATGATGGACATCTGTGCTCGCATCGGCATCAAGAACTATGACGAGTATGGACTGGTGAGTAAATCTATATGTCGAAGGAAGTGGTTGGAATCAAGTTGATTGCTGGTTTCACAATGGGTTGTTAATTCTTGATTATTATATGATGTATTGTTTTCCGCGGTAAGTCTAATCAGAGGAGAGGTTCAATAAAGCGGGATCGAGGCAAAAAATAATAGCTTAAAACACTAAAAAAACACGCTTTAAAAACCAAACAAAAAAAGTAGAAAATAATTTAATACTATTAAAAAGCGTGGGGTGCTTTTTGAGGTATTTTTATAATCAATTATTATCAAGCGCTTTTCAATAGAATTAAATTATTTTCTACTTTTTTAGTTTGTTTTTAAAGCGTGTTTTTTAGTTTTTTAAACTATTATTTATTTACTATTTTTTAGTTCTGCTAACTACAAAAGCGTGATTTTTAAGTTTTTTGTTTTTTTATCGATTTTTTTTTTAATTTTTGAATTGTCATCGGTCCTCGATAAGTCTACAAAGTTTAAATGTAATCTGACCGTTTGAAGTGGGGCAAAATCGCGCCCTAAGGAGTCGGTTACAAACAAACAAACATACAAGTAAAGCGTGTAAAAAAACTTTTTACAAAAGAAAACAACCGTCCTAACTTTGGATTCCGCCTTGATTGCGTTACGGCAAATGCCTCTGACTTTGATTGTTATTAAATAATGAACAACTATCTACTAGACTTGACATTTATTTGGTACTATCTGACCTGGTAGACGTTGTCCTGTCCAAAATGTAATAAAAACGATTAAAAATAGCACTTTACACGATGGCAGAATTTTTTGTCGATTATCAAAAAACATATCTGGTCTCTCTCCCGAAAGTCTGACAACCAGTCTTTCCAAGGGGTATCGTATTACCCAGTAACTGGGTTGTGGAGGTCAGATAGGCAGTCGCTCCATGTAAAATACTGGTATTCAGCTGCATCCGGTTAGACTGGAAGCCGACCCCAACGTAGTTGGGAAAAGGCTAGGCAGATGATGATATCTGGTCTCTCATAAAAAAAGTACAATACCTACGCGGTTAACATGTATAGAACAGCAGTTTTTCTTTTAAAAGGACGAAAATTTTCTGGCCTGGTATAATTATTTTGTGCTGAATGGATTGTTGCGTGGCGACGTCCCTGCTACCCTGTATAGAAGCTAGATAGAGAATTCATCCCGTACTATAATCTCTTTCTCCTCCTCTAGATTAAAGAAGAAGTGGAAGAACCAGAAGACGGCAAAGAAACCAAGGAGCCGAGTGGCGGTGGATTCACATTGAGGAGACCCAAGCCAGTCAAGGAAAGAGATGTGATCTTGGAACAGATGAGCAAGAGGCTGAAAACAGATGATAATGGTATGTGCATTCTGTACTTCTTATTTTTATTTAATTTATTTGACTTAATTTAGTTTATTTAATTTAATTTAATTTAATTTGATTATCGTTGATTTCATTTTATTTGTCATTACCTATTTTATTTTAGTTTATTTGGTTTATTTTAATGACATTTGATGTATTTTTTTTTTCTCTGTAAAATTTGTATTAATTATGTGGCAATGGGTGTTATTTACCTGAAATAAATGAATTTATTATTATTATTATCATTCTCTGAATTCCAAAAAAAATCTGGGGTGGTGTTACAAGTCCTCTTACAGACGTCTCTATTAATGCTCCCGCAGAAAGGCACGACGTGACTCTGGTAGAACATATAACATAAACTTTTCATAGAAAAGTTATTTTATTAGAGGCGCGCCGCGCTATGGCGTCGCGCCAGACTGCGGTAGCCTTTAGCTGTCCCCTTTGTAGTCACTATATTCATCCATCCATTGTCATTTGAGAAATTAACATTTTTACTTTTTAATATAAGAACCTACTGGTAACCTTTAATATTGGTACGACCGAAACGTCGAATAAAGTGTAAGGTTAAATTAACTCCCACCGCATAAAATCAATCCACCGATTGATTGTTAGGGTCGTCGACTCATTTACTTATAGCTCTGGAAATGATATTTATTGGAAATAAGACTATTTTTGTCAGGGGTGCGGGTTGTTCGAAAGAGATGCCGTGGCCCCTGGCACACAGGCAACTGAAGGAACACGGGTGGGTTTGCCCAGAGCGGGAGAAGTTATTTGATGATTTCCCACCAAAAAGAAGGACTATTTTGGGAAGATATGACGATATGCAGCAAAAATAATTTCGAGAGTAATTTTATACTCTGCTGCTGCTGTCTCTCTCTGGGCTTTTTTCTGCTCTGACTCTCTCTCTTTGTTTTTTACTCTGAGTATTTTTTTTATTTTTCTTTATTATTTTGATCACCATAGATTTTAACACACCGCCGCAATTTGCAAAAAACGTAAGACATTTTAATCACACGAGCTACATTGACGGATCCAGAATAACGTGTTTAGACACCCTCGTAATCCTACCATCATCAATCTCCTGCCTTTATCCCAATTTATTTGGGATCCGATCCACACTTCTGAATTAGTCGTCATCTCGGCAGTCACACCTTTCTAACCAAATTATCACTCACACTGACCATCCATCGTTTCTGTGGTCTCCCCCTACTCTTATAGGCATCGAAATTCATACTCTCAAAATAATCTTATTATGAGAGTATGAATTTCGATTTCAATATCTACGATATTAAAATAAATTCTCCATATCCCCACAGTGGAATGGCTCGACCAGCACCGCACTATCCGCGAGCAAGGCATCGACTTCAAAGAAACGCTACTCCTAAAGCGAAGACTGTTCTACTCCGACCGGAACGTGGATTCCCGGGACCCTGTGCAGCTGCACCTGCTTTATGTACAGACCAGGGATGCTATACTGATGGAAAGGCATCATGTCACTGAGCAGCAAGGTTAGTATACTTCACAGAGATGCTACTCCTCAAGCGAAGACTGTTCTACTCCTATCGGAGCGTGGATTCGCGGGATTATACAGGATGATGAACCATTACGTATTTTAAATATACACATAATTAAAATAATTAAAAACAATTAAGATCCTAGCCATGGGACCTCCTTTTTAGTTTTAGTATAAACTTAATTTTATAATTATTTGGCCACGATTTTCAATACTATTATGTTTATGTACAATTGTTGATACCATCGCCCGCACGAGTCTAGTGCATGTAATTATCAAATTTGGCACGAATTATACTATAATTCGTGCCAATTTTTATGCTTTTCATTTTGTTTGATGAATTCAGCTATTTTTCGTAAAATTGATATTTTTTTTATTTTAACAGACTGATAGCAACTTGTAATAACCACTGTACTATTTTGTGTGGTAACCTAATCAGCACTCTTTATGCAGCTGCTCCCACTTCCAGCTTTCAATATTTGCATTTCCAATTTATACTTGGGGTGAGTACTTACTTACCCACTTATTCGTATTATTTTTTTTAAATGAAAAGTAATAAAGTAGCAACCTATACAATATGTTACAAAAACCCTGTTGTTCCTTTTAGGGACGTATACACTTACCTACAAGCATAACATTTACGAAGTTATAATTTAAAAAATAAGCATTGGCTAGTCGAGAGTTCAATATCAAATAACTAAAATCGACAAATTCAAAAAAATGTTTACAGTATCTGATTTTACAAGTATCCTTATTTCGCACAATAGACTACGAGCTCGGCGGCTTCCTTTGATCTAATCAAAATCAGTTAAATATTACAAATATTCAGAATTAAATATTTATTTTCATTATTTTTATTGAACAGTTTTTATACATGACATGCTTTATTACGTATGTATACCGATTCTGAAAACGTGGGTAGAAGGAACAACAGGGTTTTTGTTACATATTGTACAGAATAAGTTTTTATCCAGTGCGCAAACTGTAACCATAAATTCAGCATATCATTCTAGACCCCTCAGCGCAGAAATTTTTCGTCGGTAATACAAAAAATAATAATCAGCTGTTCCATACATTTTGACCGCGTAGGTATTGCACTTTACTATGAAACAGCAGTTTTTTTTTTTAAATAGACGTAAAATTTCTGCGCTAGGGGGTCTAGAATTATTATATGCTGAATTCATGGTTACAGTTTGCGCACTGAATAAAAACTTATCCTGTAGGTATATAATGTGTTCACAAGCCCGTGTTTGGTAGGTATAAAGGTTTTTGTTTCCCCGTGCCTGTTATTGCGGTGTTATTAGGTAGCCATACACCATTCTCAAATAACTAAAATAAATACCATAAACATATCAATCACAAAGATAATACCTAGGTAATATCAGCATCGCCAAACGACGTGACAATTCCGCCAGCCTTTTGTACAGTTTTCCTGTTAACGGCTATTAGGAGGAATTGTTTGATGCCCTGTGATTCTTTTCCCTCTATTTTATGTAAATGTAGGTACATACGTACTATACCTAATATTGTCTTAATTTAACTAAATTTCTGTTAGCTTACACAACAAACCAATAAGTATTGAGTTAAAAGCGTAACCAATGACCAACACTTTTTTAAAGCAAATTGTTAAGAGGCCGTATACCTACGAAAGTTTGTCGATTTCGCTGATTTAAGTGATTTTGCAGACGTACTTTCACAGTTAAAATACTGTATTTCTTTAAGTTATAATGCACTACATGAAAGATCAATTCGATTTCGCTTCAGTACTATTGAAATTATTTTGAAAAACGAGTTAAGCCCAGCATTCCCTTATGCATTTAAAATTGAGTCTTACTACCTTGAAATAAGATTTAATTTTTTTTTGGCTCCATCGGCGGTAGGTTTGGCTAAATACATAATTTAAAAAGTACCCGTTAGTAAAAATCAACTGAATTTTATTCAGTAGTAAATTATAAACAAACTAATTTCAGGACTGCCTTTATTCTGTAATGTCACCTTGCATGTAATGTAAATACTGAATTAGGAACTTAAATAAAAAAGACCAATAAAGAAAACTATTCATAAATATGAATAGTTTTTAGAAGCCGATACCTACCCAGTTGTTTTTTTATTCAGTCAACTGTGTTAAAATATCAACATAAAATGTCATATCTCAAACAGTTGTAAACAACAACAAAAAATTTAAATCGTTGTGATACCGTAGTCATCGTAACGATGCTACCGATATGAAACAAGTGACTTTATAACCAAGCGCCGAGCCCGACACGACGCGTCGAAGTAAACGCCAGATAGACCTGTTTACAGCGGGTTTACATGGCGGTGGATTTGTAACATCGTCTGACAAAAAAACTTTTTTCAAAAAAATAAACAACCGACTTCCAAAAATACACAAATTGCTTCAAGTGTGCCTTTAAATTTGAAGAGTTCTCTCTATTTCTCCAGGATCCCATCATCAGATCCTGACTTGATGATCATGGGACCACCTGGGAAGTATACCCTTTCAAATAAAAAAAAAATATCCAAATCGGTCAAGCCATCTTCGAGTAATCGGGGAACATACATAAAAAAAAAAAAGGTTCCGACGAAATGAGAACCTCCTCCTTTTGGAAGTCGGTTAAAAATGCGTGCACTAACTGTATAGGTAAACTCAATATGTGTGGTTCTTTCAAAAACCATTTCTGACCCAAGTTACCTGGTGTTCACGTGACCTTACCAAGATAATGTCCGCCTTTCTTCTCAGAGTACTCAGATAGTAAAACGTCGACCTTATCTAGTTTAAAAAATACTATTGACGTGTAAAGTTGTTTGTGGGTACAAAACTACTTACAGAAATAAAATCACTTATCATTTAACACAAATAATTGGGTTTTATTTATTACTGTACTGAATAAGATGAATTCATCATCTGTCTAGTCTTTCTAATTTATAATCAATTTTGTCTATTATTTGATAAGTTACGTTATCTGATAGGCAATTTCATACATCTGTAACTGTAACTGCATATCTGGCACAATGGAACACATTCTTGAAATTATAATTATTTGAAAGAGGATATCAGTTGCGTAGTTTTGCGGTTATAGCGTCAATATGTGACGTAACACATTGTTATTTTAATTCTACTGCATTATTATTTAAAATTATATTTGTATTGTGTATTCGGCATCGTAACTTGACTTAAAATGATGCACAAATCACGTATTATTTTTTAATATTAGCTTAAATGCACCTTATATGCTCAAATGTTTAGTTACTATGGGGAGCTCATCTGTAAATTTATTTTATTGTTTAAAAACTTACCCCTTTATCTATTAATATTGCTCAAAGTTAAGTAATGATTAGCGTCTGTTTAACCATACATTCTTACTTTAATCGACGTTTATAAATAAACCCGTTCGTATTTACGACTGACTGCGTTGATAATTATAATAATAGTTCAATGCGTATTCAGGAAAATATTTTCAAACAATTACATTAAAAAAAGGAAATATAAGTAGCAGTATTATAACTACTCTTTGTAGGTACTTATTTATGTCATGTAAACCATTTAATTTAGTCTATAATTTTATTAAACCGACTTAGCATACCTATCAAAATATAGAATTCAAAAGAAAGACATTTGCACACTAACTTCATATCAACAAACCTTAATTTTTAACGAAAAAATATCACGTTACTTTTATATCTACACTCATAAAAACCGTCCCTAAACTGTGCGAGCGAGAGGCACCGACTACGACCAAGGCCCGACGAATCGACCGCGCGACTCGCGTCGCGAGTGTCCGACACCCCTTGCCGATCAGTGCACGTCAAAATGTTCCACGAAAACTCAGACAAACAAGACGTGAACTTAATACGCCTTGTGAAGGAAAACTCAGTTATATACGACATAAACCATGCAAAATACATGGACTTCAATACAAGGGAGGTGGCCTGGCAGAAGATCGGAGATGAATTAAAAAGGCCGGGTAAGTAATATTTAGTTGTCACGATCCGACGCTACTATTTGTTTTGTTTGACTTCGACAATGATCGACTTTTTGTGAGAGAAATGTGAGTTTCTTCCATGTTAGATTTTTTAAGTTGATTATTTTTTAGTTTTGCTTATCAGTTATTTAATCAAATTGGAAATAATTGCTACTATGCTATTTAAATCATTTGATCACAAATTTTTTTCAATACCATTTTTGCATAATAGATGGCAGGTTTTCTCTTGCATTTTCCACAACTATATGTAGTTACCATTGTGAACACTGGCGGTCGACCACTTTTCAACCTTATTGCTTAAGGCATAAGGATGAAAAGTGATTCAGCACTATTGTCCGCGGTTGTACTTAAATCTTTTTATGATAAGAATTATAGACGTGCTACTTTCACGTATTTATGTGAAAATAAGATTTTATTATTTTGTTTTTATTATAGGCGCCCACTGCAAAGTCCGTTGGATAAACATAAGAGACGTACATAGAAGAATTTTAAAAAAGAATGCCACAGATCCAGAACATCCACCCAGGCAGTACAAATATGAGAGGGAGCTAGCCTTCATGAGACCATTCTATAGAGATGTAGTGGTTCCATCATTGGAAGACGAAGAAGAACCTCTAAACAAAAACTGGCATGACCTGGTCACCGACTCACCAAACGAAGAGATTGATTTAAACCCTTGCAGCGACGATAACGACACCAATGAACCAATAATAAAGAAAGTTAAAACAAAGAAGAGGAAATCTAAGAAGAGGAAAGAACCGTGTTTTGAAGAAGTTAACCAGACAATTAATTTGCCAAGTTTCAGTGAGCCTTTATCTCAAAGTTCGGAGTTGGATTCAACTGACCCAGTCGATGCGTTTTTGTTAAGCATCGGGTCTACATTAAAAACTTTTACGCCTTATCATTTGAATGTAGCTAAGACTAAAATTTTCGCTGTTGTCCAAGATCATGATTTGCAGCAAATTGTTGAGAAGCAAAAAAATGGACATTCTTCGGATGTTAAAGTGTCTACAACTGACACTTTATATTTACTGTAAGATTGGTTTGATGAGTTTATTTATGTACTTAAGGGTTAAGTATTAATTAGATGACGGTCTCTTAGATGTAGGTTGATTGCATTTAGTTTTTTTTTTTAATTTGTGATTAAAATTGAGAGTTGTAGTTGAAAATTTAAATAACTGTTTCTTTGTTTGTGGGATTCAAAGCTTTTCAAATAATAATTATAAATTGTCGGCAAGAAGTATCTACAATTTCTAATATTCTAACTAAAATAATATAGGGATATTTTATAGTTATTAATGTTATTATTGACTGCCATGTGCATTTTTTTTTCGGTGTGATAAAAATATTTTTACACACAACAAATGTTAAGTACTTACAACAATAAATAAAAAAACCAAATCAGTCCTCTCAGTTTTTATTCCCCGAACAATCGCAAAACAAACGCGAGTGACTGTCGAGTTCCCACAGTAGTTGGCCCGGCAACCCGTCGATCGATCACACACACACAGACACACACACACACACAGACACACACACCACACAACGTCACGTCGCGTTGTCCGGTCGGAGCCGGCCGCACACTTGGCGGTACGAGAAGATGAGATGCCGATTTTTTGTCACATTTTTTTACCGACGAAAAAAAGGAAGATGCTCTGAAATTGCCGCATTTCTTTTTTATGGATGACAACTCTATCCCCGCATAAGTATTTACAGGGTAGTTCGAGTGTTTAATAACTGTTGTAGTTTTGTCTTACTAGGTAGGTACCGGTATTTTCCTTGACGGTTGAATTCTACTTTTAATAGTGAGACTGGAACGTCATTCCATTTCAAGTAAGGAACCAAGAACCAATCCCTTTGCTAAGTTCCTACGTAGTATTTTTTTGTCACTTAAGTAATTACAATTAGACAAAATGAAATCATGTAAAATTTAAAAAAAAATCAGTGAAAAAATAAGCAAAAAAGGGGAAAAAAAATTAAGTACTTAGGTATGTACTAGCCCTCTTATTTATAAACATTGCTTAAAATGAACAGATATTCAAACGTCAAAAATACGCAAATCACTAGGGGGTTTATTTACAAACGTTGATTAAACTTAAAGAGACGTCTAAATATCAAAAATGTATGGTTAAACAGTCGCTAATCATACTTAACTTTACGCAGCGTTTATAAATAAAGGGGCAAATGTCTTATTTTTATTGTAAATAGTTATATTATAGTGGCATAATTCTTGCAACAATTATCAATATTCCATAATCTAATCAAGCAATCATCATAATCAGTAAAAACACAAGTGAACTAACAACAATATCAACAACCAATCATTATCCGCTAATCGAGAATGCGCGCCGCCTCTTAGCAACCGGTTGCGATACCAACGGAGCCGACACGTGACGTAGCCGCGACGCGACGCAGTGTTGCCGTTTTAGCCACTTCGTGGCTAGATCTAGCGGATTTTCGACGGTTTTAGCCAAAAAATAATCTGTTTTAGCCACCAAAATTAATCTAGCTACTTCTGGCTACTTTTTAGATTATTACTACCTACTTTTATTACTGTTAGAAGTCTACCGACTAATACTTAATGTATTTTAGAGAAATAATTATGGGACGATCGTCAATAACTGTAAGCCACCACAGAGGTCCGCGCCGAATCAAGGGATTCCCATTTATGTGAATGTTTATATTTTTAACGTAATTTCAATTCGATTTAATGAAAATGGACGTTATAAATATAGCTATGGGGCCTAGTTTGTTTCAAACAAAGTCAATACTCCTCGTGTCAACATGTACCGAAACGATATTATTGTTTGAATTATGGACGATAAAATTGAGTTTGAATTTTTTACTAAAAAAAACAAATTTTAATATTTTTAGCTATAAACTTGTAACCAGTTTTTAATAAATTTCTATCAACACTATTAAATATTGTGTTATTAAATCCGCTTACCCGCACCCCTATACAATATTAAAATTATTATGAGTAAAAATTCGTATATATCGGTTAAATTAAACCAAAAATACTTTAGCCACTTTTAGCGGAGATTCGAAAGTCATTTATTTACAAAACTAGCAACTTTTTTCTTTGATGTAGCCACAAACTAGATGGTCCTAACGGCAACACTGACGCGACGTTGCCGCTCAGTGCGCCGCCGCGCAGTAGCGACACGACACCGTCGCGCACCCGACACGATGCCACTGCCTTTCAACAAGAACTTAGACCTAAAACTATTAAAATTAGTAAAAGAAAACCCTATTTTGTACAACACAAGACACGCAAAGTATCTAGACTTTGATTCAAGAGAAGTTATTTGGCAAAAGATTGGAGATTCACTGAGCAGGCCAGGTAAGTTTCTTTCTCATATATTAATATACCTTGTGCACTTTATTTCCTATGCCATAAAGTTTATAATTGATTCGTGTATTGAAAGTGAAGTTGGCGTCGATTTTGTCCGTAGGTAGAATTTATAAGTAGGTTAGTTGATAGGGTTATCTGTGTGTGTTTTGTAATGTAGTTTGATTGTGTTTAGGTATTATTGCGCGCTGACTTTTGGGGATCGGCAGTAGACTTTGTGTTGGGTAGGAATATTTGATGAGTAAACGTTAGGGTTTTATTCTTCATAATAATATTCTTCTTGCTTGGCCATAAATGACGTAATAAAAGTGTGTTTGATATTTTGAGTGACTTTAGAGGCGTTCATTTTCCAGCAAATAATGTATAATGTAATCAACAAAATAACAGTAATACATTACTTGAAGCCGATTGTTTACTCACCTGTCATTGTCAACCTTTGACCCTATGGCTTACGTGACTATGCTAAAGTGACTTTAGTTCTCTGTGTAAACATTGTTACGCACTATTGTCATGGTTAGTTCATCCATGTTTGTTCTAGGGAAGTGTTAATGTTTTATTGATAGGAGAATCACACTTAACATCCTGTTTTAGACCTTGTTTTTGGCGAATGTGCCAACAGACAACAAACTTTTACAGACATTTAATGGCAAATAGTATAGTATCGTGTTGTGTTACCCAGTAACCATTTTTTTTTAAATAGTGACAACTGTCTCTATTTATAAACTTTGCCTTGCCAATGGCAAACAACGTCTGTATGTTGTTTAAAATTAAGAGACGATTAAACGTCAAATATGTAGGTATGCAGTCGCTAATTATTAGTTAACTTTAAGCGACTTTTATGAATAAAACCCATTGTTACAGAATTAGTATCTTAAGCAGCCAGGGGCCCTACCCCCTGGCTCTCAAGCTAGGTTTATACCTGTGACTTGGTAGTCAGTGTTCCTCCATTATAAAAGTCAAGAGCAGTCCCATTTACTAATAAAAAATAAAGTAACTAATTACGTATGTCGTTGGTTATTATCCACATACGTATTGGGTTGTGGAGGTCAGATCGACAATAAATCCATGTATAATACTGGTAATGAACTCTTTTTGGTTAGACCGGAAGCCGATCTCGACATAGTATAAAAAGGCTAGGCAGCTTGATTTTAACATGGCAAATAGTAGAGAATTAACTACAATATGAGAGCATAAAATACCTACAAAGTGCATATTTAATTGTAAGATAATATAATATTTATGTTTAATTCAAAACTTTTCATTTTCCAGCTCTCGTCTGCAAATCACGATGGATAAACATTCGAGATATGATGCGGCGAAAATTCCGCGAAAGACTAAAAAACCCGAACGCACACAGTTACAAATATAAATACGAAGAAGAGTTATCCTTCATGATGCCTTACTTCAAGGAGCCGATCTCCTCAGGGTCCACTGCTGAGGAGTACGCCGGCTTCCTCGAAGACGACGCTTGCGAAGTTGAAATGCCATCGGAAGTGTTCGTCGACGAAGCCCTAGACTTCGAAGAACCGAGAGAGACGAAACCTGTCTTCCGAAAGAGACAACAAGATGACGGGAACTCTTCGAGAGAATTCTCCGAATCGATGTTCCAGGAGCTGAGTCCCACGGATCCTTTAGATGTCTTTTTGTTAACCATAGGTTCTACGCTTAGGAAATTTAGTCCGTATTACTTGAACCAAGCGAAGAGTAAGATTTTTCAAGTGGTACAAGATTATGAGCTGCAGCAGATTGTCAATAAGGATGGGCAAGCTGGCAGCAGTGATAGTAATAGATAGTGATGTACTGTGTTACATTTTGACAATAAAGTATTTTTAAGGGTTTTTGTGTTTTTTATTTCTTTTTCTTTTTTTCTTTACATAACATCACGCCTTGTTTCTCCGAAGGTTTGGGCAAAGGTGTACCTATACTACAGCCACATTTCGTCAGTTATGTTTAAGTCCCATGTAATAGGGGACGAGCCTATTACCATCAAACGAGCACGAATCCAGACTCCGGACTGCTACTGAGAAATTCCAGATAGAAAAACCCAATAACAGTGCCCGACCTGGGAATCGAACCCAAGACCTCATGGTCAGCAGTAGCGCTTGCGACCACTATACCCACGCGGCAGTATTGTTTTAAAAGACATTGTTTTTCATTTTTTTATGGCATTGTAATACTTATTGAAGTAAGTTAAGGAACACGTACTCGTACCTACCTAAGTTGTGTGTAAAGCAGAAATGTATGTTTTGGAGCTAATAAGAACCATTTCTAGGTAACACAACTAGCACCATCTCACTTTCGTACTGAAATACACACACTGTACGATCCTTGAACTGCCTAATTTTTATCTTAGACCTTATTACCATTTTAATGTATATTCATTTGGAATTTTCCTGATTATCACTCTTGGCAGGCAAAATGGTGAGCGCAACATGTTGCTATTAGCAAAAATAAAGTCGCTGCCCATTCTGAAATAATCACTGGCGCATTCATCATCCACGACGCCTTCTGTTGTTATATCTTACATGAGGGGCTTGTGGCTAAGTAATACTAGCCACATTGGTCGATAGATCAGGTTAAGCTACCTTTGCCGTAGTCGGCCCGTGGATGGGTGACCATCTTTAGATACAAAGCCTCTCCGTGCCTCGAAAAGCACGTTAAGCCGTTGGTCCTGACTGGCATTTGTGGATCTTTGACAGTCGTTAGGGGTCGTCAAAAGCCCGAAAGTCAGGCTACCCGTCTAGGGTTATTGTTTTACCAGAGGTCAGACAGGCAGTCTCTCCATGTAAAATACGGGTAAAATTCAGCTGCCTCCAGTGAGACTGGAAAAACCTGCCAGATGACGACTAGCGCTGGCAAAATATGTAAATAAACTTTAATAAATGATCGTGATGTGCCCGGCATGATGTGGTCAACTCTGTGGTTCAACTCACTTCCACACACGTCTGCAGCTGCAGGGATAATACAAGAGGTCATGACGATGCTAAAAATTGCCTCATTGGTTGCCCAATTTAGCCACCCCCACATTAGCAGACATATGTAACCATCCCATTAAATAAAGTGTTTTTTAATTACCTGCAGCGGTGAACTTCGCGGGGCTCCAGTGCCAGATACAATTAGGAGACTATGATGAGAAGAAACACAAGCCTGGATTTATCGAGAAGTAAGTATTACAAAATAAACAAAAGGATCGATAGAAGCGCAGAAATTTACACTTTTATTATAAGTGACATAAAGGGCAAAGTTGTACAAATATCGGTGGAGAACCTCAAACAGCTCCTCGTTGTTACACCACTCCCATTCGAGTTTACATGGTCATATGGACCCATAGTAGCACAAGATAACTTATAGTTATTAAATATACAGTACAATTTATATTCAAATGTCTAATATATAATAACGGATATGTTAGGTTACGGTTTCTCCATTCTTACAAGGAGTAAATTTGACGATTTAGGTATGCAGAAAAGCTTGTAGGATGCAAGAGCTTGCATAGTGAGCTCAATAATTTTTACATCTCTATTCAATGGGATAGGTTTTATTACGAGGGCGGGTCAATAAGTCCGTGACTTTTTGAATTTCTGACCTCTTTACTGAAAAAGCAACACTACTCTTGTCAACAGGCATCTGTCAGTTGACTCCTATCAAAATTTGAACTTGCTGCGTCAGTTAGTTTGTGTTTGACAGCTATCTTTATCAGACTACCCAGTAATTTGAGGAAAAAATGGAAAAAAGTGAATTTCGTGTGCTTATTAAGCATTATTTTTTGCAAAAAAAATCATTACTGAGACCAAGGCTAAGCTTGATAAATACTATGGAGACTCTGCTCCATCGATTTCAATGGTAAAAAAGTGGTTTACTGAATTTCGTTGTCGCCGTACAAGCACTGAAGATGCCGAACGTCCTGGACGCCCAGTTGAGGTCTCTACCTCCGAAACAATCGAAAAAATTCACGATATGGTGTTGGCCGACCGAAGATTGAAAGTGCAAGAGATTGTGGAAGCCGTAGGGATCTCGCATGGCTCAGTGGTTTCAATTTTGAATGATCACTTGGGCAGGAGAAAGCTTTCCGCAAGATGGGTGCCGCGTTTGCTCACAGTCAACCACAAACGCAATCGTGTAACAACTTCACAGGAAGGTTTAGCGTTGTTTAATCGCAATATGGAGGAGTTTTTGCGCCGTTTTGTAACCGTGGACGAAACATGAATCCATCACAACACACCAGAGACCAAACAACAGTCAAAACAGTGGGTTTTTAAGGGTGAATCGGCGCCAAAGAAGGCCAAGGTGGGTTTGTCAGCCAATAAAGTTATGGCGACTGTTTTTTGGGATGCACGTGGGATAATCCACATTGACTACCTTCAAAAGGGAAGAACAATCAATGGGGAATATTATGCCAACTTATTGGACCGCTTCAATGACGATTTGAAAAAAAAAACCAACCTCATTTGGCCAAGAAAAAAGTCATTTTCCACCAAGACAATGCAAGGGTGCACACATGTGCAGTTGCCATGGCAAAAATCCATGAATTGGGCTATGAATTGCACCCTCATCCGCCCTATTCTCCAGATTTGACTCCGAGTGACTACTTCTTGTTTCCGAACCTGAAGAAATGGCTTGGTGGAAAAAGATTTGACTCCAATGATGAAGTCATATTGCAAACAAAGGCCTATTTTGAGGACCTCGACAAATCATATTTTTTGGAAGGGATAAAAAAATTGGAGAAGCGTTGGACAAAGTGTATAGAGCTCAAGGGAGACTACGTTGAAAAATAAAATGATTTATTTATCAAAAAATCTGTGTTTTATTCCAAAAGTCACGGACTTATTGACCCGCCCTCGTATAACCATGCTTAATGAAAGAGCCAAAATTGGGTTGCAGCTAAAAACCAGCGTACGGTGGTGCATCCTGTGTTGCCATCTGACAATAAGCTGAGCTGAGACCCTTTTTGTAATAATGACATTGTTTTCTGTTTTATTTACAGTTTTAAGATCTATGTTTTAGTGCCAATAAACGCATTTTTCTTTCTTTCTTTCAAAGAGGTCTAACTGTATCACTTGATTACTACATATTACAAAACAAAGTCTCCCGCCACGTCTGTCTGTCTGTTCGCGATAAACTCAAAAACTACTGAACGGATTTTCATGCAGTTTTCACCAATAGACTGAGTGATTCATGAAGAAGAAAGGTTTTGTATAAATTTGTTAAGGCGGGTTAAGCTGCTCGCAAAAGCTAGCCGATTTATAAAAAAAAACCGAAGAATTAAGATATAGTACTTAGGATGCAAGAGCGAGCGATGCAAGCTCGATAATGTTAGGACCCTGCCTGTCTCTTCGATTTCTAGAAATGGGAGTTCGATGCTTAGTACAAAAATTAAATACAGTTTATATGTTCATGCGCATAAAAAGTATACTATAAAATCATAAAGTTGAGGTGACAAGTAAACAATTTTTTTATAAATCTCTCAAAGAACGTGTTAAGTGACGTTAGTCAATCTTAATCTCGATCCCAAACTATTGTATGTACTTACTCACTATCCTCTTACCCCCCAGATTCGAGGAATACCTCCCCGCCCAGTACTTAAACGCTTGGAGCGTGGAGAAGAAGATCTTGAAGGAATATGCAATGCACCAGGGTAGCAGTGAGCTGGAGGCCAAGTTCCTGTACATAAAGACTGCGCGGTCCTTGCCTACGTATGGAGTCACCTTTTTCTTGGTCAAGGTAAGATTTGATATGTATTTTTATGTTATTAGGTGGTAAATGGCGACAAGGTGATGCTAGATGATCACTGCCACCTTTAACACGTAGTACAATCATACTAATCAAAATCGATTATTTAATTCACACCTACTGACTGGTACTTCATGTCGTCAACCGTTTTTGGACCTCACTTCGGATATACGTATTTCGATAGAAAATCTGTTTTACAGGCATAAAGTTGTTGTCTTCGTATTTTTGCGATTCAAACCTAGATGGCGTTACTGACGCTCGAGATGTCTGTGTTGACGCAATTGCTGATGTGATACGTCAGGGAATGGAATATTTTATCCCATTCTCAGACGTTTCACTCGGCTGCGAGGCTCAGCCCTGGTATAACGCGTCTTGTGCGCAAT
The DNA here is from genome assembly GCA_949091785.1 of Polymixis lichenea. Taxonomy (NCBI): domain Eukaryota; kingdom Metazoa; phylum Arthropoda; class Insecta; order Lepidoptera; family Noctuidae; genus Polymixis; species Polymixis lichenea. Next base: position 15,836,624 of record OX420956.1, read on the forward strand.
CTGATTTGCTCAAAGAGCAGGCATATCAGGCCTGGTGTACGGCCCGCAGTGACAGGGGCGAAAGTCAGGGTGTTCGCGCAATGAAAAGAGCGTACAATTCTGCCACCAAGGATTGCGAATGAATTGGGGCCAAGTTGGCGTCCTACCCTTCGGGTAGCAAGGAGTTCTGGTCCCTGGCTAAATCAGTTGAGACGAACTTTTTCCGTACTTCACTGCCTCCCATGCTGAAATCTGATGGAACGCTGGCTCATACCGTGCAAGAACAGGCAAACTTTTTGCCTCCATCTTTGCCGAAAATTCACGCCTTGATACGGCCTCTAACACTCAACCTATCATACCTCACTGTAGCTCCAGAATGCTGGAGATCTCAATACATCTAAAAGAGGTGCGGAAGGCCCTATACTGTCATGACGTGAATAAAGCCAGCGGACATGACGGAATACCCGCAAGAGTCCTTAAAAGCTGTGCTCTAGATTTGTCTCCTGTTTTGACGCGCTTGTATGGCCTCTCTCTTAAAACCGGAATGGTGCCGGAGTCATAGAAGCTTGTTAATGTACGGCCAGTGCCCAAAAAGGATTATTGTGCCGATCCTGTCAAATATAGACCAATCGCCGTAACCTCCATACTGTGTAAAGTAATGAAAAGGGTACTGAACCAAAAGCTGCTACCCTACCTAGAAACAATGAGCTCCTCAGTGACCACTAGTAAGGATTTCGTTGTGGTCGGTCAACTGGGGGGGACCTTCTTGTGTATCTCACGCATTGCTGGGGCGAGGCCATTGAGAAACACGGCGAAGCCCTTGCTGTATCGCTTGATATATCAAAAGCCTTTGACAGGGTCTGGCATGCTAGTCTGTTGAGTAAACTTCCCGCATTCGGCATCCCTGCTGACTTTTGCAAAAAGATTTCCGACTTCCTGAGTGATCGATCGATCAGAGTGCTCATAGATGGCTGCTCATCGGATCATAAGGCTATTGATGCCGGTGTTCCTCAGGGATCTTTTCTTTCTGCGACTCTAATTCTGCTGCATATTAACCATCTGCTACAGCTTGTTGCTATCATGTACGCAGATGATAGCACAGTTTCAGATAGATACCTGTCTAGTGCAAGAGCCAGCAGAGATGAAACAACTGCTCTTAGAGAGGCCATTGTGGAGTGATTGAATTTGACCTTAAATCTTGTTTTCCAGTGCGGTGACGATAATCTGGTCAAATTCAATGCTCAAAAACACAGGCGTGTCTTTTTACAGCCAAAAGGAGCCAGTTCCGGTTATCCCCAACTTTTCGAGGTGCATCTGTACCCGTTACCGACCGCCTAACGCTTTTGGGCATGGAGTTGACGTCCGATCTCAACTTCGGCTCAACCATCGAAACAAAAGCTCAAACTGCAGCCAAGAAGCTGGGCATCCTAAATAAGGTGAGGCGGTACTTCACACCTGGACAGCTTTTGAGCCTGTATAAAGCTCAAGTGCATGCCTGTATGGAGTATTGCAGGTACTTATGGGATGGCTCAGCAAAATACCAGCTGGCTGCCCTTGACTCGATAGAACGCAGAGCAAAAAGGCTCATAGGCGACCAAAACGTTGGTGGCTAAGGTTTCACAGCTTAGCTCATCGGCGTAATGTTGCTTGTCTGTCGGTCTTCTATAGACTGAACTTCGGAGAGTGTGTGCAGGAGCTCTACGACTTGATCCCACCATCGACCTATTACTACCGGTTTACCAGACGGACTGCAGGGTACCATCCGCACTTGGTTGATACCGCGACCAGTAATACTCAGCGCTACTCCTCCACATGTATTATGCGCACAGCCAAAGTGTGGAACTCTCTGCCTGTGTCTGTGTTCATTTCCACATTTAACCCGTCTACCGTCAAAACAAGAGTGAACATGCATTTTCTGGGCACGCTCGATCTATTATAGACTTCATCGATTGCTTTCCATCAGGTGTAATCGAGGTCAAGAGCTGGCCCATTTAGTAAAAAAAATAATTATGTATTAAAGATTTTCTATGAAGATGTTCCTCACAGCCGCTCTAATTTTATTGTTTAACGCTAGATGGCGTCTCACATCATCAAAATTTTATTTTTGTGACATTTCTTCACAGAGCCCCTATATTTGTATTTTTTTAAAAATAATAATCGTTTATTTATAAAAGGGGACACATTTACATTTGCAGAGTATCTTAACAATTTAAAATAGGGCACAGATGCTTATTGCCTGAACTAGGTTGAACCTGTGCTATAAGCTAGGAAGTACTTAAATACTTAATGTAATAAATTAACAGTGTGTATAATGTAATAACTAAATTAAAATTAGGAAAAAAAGTAAAATAAAAATAGCATGTTAGTCGATTATATTATTGATTTTGTAAAGCTGTTATTTTGCAAACTAACAAATATTTCTCTAACATTGCTTTCTTTAATCACTCAGAACATCACTTCAATTATTATTAGTATCACCACTTTTTATTTGAAATTCTTTTAGCTTTTTGATTCGGGGGAATCAACCATCAACGGAAAGCGATTTTTTATCATTGTCATTACTTTTTGAAATAACACAGACATGGTACCTTCATATGGCCCTATAAGGGGCACCGGTGTGGGCGCCTTCATTGAGGCACCAACCGGCCCGCAGGTTGAAGGCGTCCCATAGGGTCATGGCCATCCGGATGGTCTGGGGATACGGCACGATCTCCGGTGAGGCGGCGGCCTTCCTTGCCGGATTGCCGCCATGGGATCTGGAGGCTAAGGTCCTCGCGCACATTTGGGAGTGGTGCGAGGAGGCCAAACTCTTCGTAACTCCGCTGCCGCGAGAAATCGCGGCACAGCGGGTAGAGCTCCGGCGAGATCTCATGGCGACATGAAGAGTGCGATTGTCGCAACCCAGTGCTGGGCACGCCACGATAGCACGCTAAGTCCCCTCTTGGAGGAGTGGCTTGAGAGGTGGCACGGCCTCGTCACCTTCCGCCTGACGCAGGTCCTCAACAGACATGGTTGTTTCGGGAGGTTCCTGTTTCGGATAAGGCGAGAGGAAAGACCCACCCGGGTGTTTCCACTGCGAAGATCGCCCTGAGGTGGAGTACACGGTGGAGGTTTACCCGGCTTGGGCGGAGCACCGCCGTGTCTTTGTGGAGGCGATCGGTGGCAGCGATCTCTCGCGTCCGGTCCTGGTCCAGGCCATGGTAAGGAGCGAGAGTGCATGGGTAGCCGTCACCTCCTTCTGCGAAGCAGTAATGCTTGCGAAGAGGGAAGTGGCGCACGTGAGGAAAAGGCAATTTATGCGCCCTCACCGCCTTAGTCGCCGCAGGAGACACCCTGGGCATCGGGAATCCCAGGCTGATTCCCGGCCACTGTAGGCGCGGGCCGGTAAGGAACAAGTCTGGGTCGACGGCACGTTGTGTTACCCGCGCGCTTCAAAGAAATGTCAGCACCAACTGATGGGACCCGCAAGGGCCGATACCTGTGAAGGGTGCGGGTTGTTCGAAAGAGATACTGCGGCCCCTTGCACACAGGCAACTGAGGGAACACGGGTGGGTTTTATTCAGTAAAAGTCTGACACGCCCTCCTGCTCCACCCAGAGCGGGAGAAGTTATTTGATGATAACCCACCCAAAAAAAAAACTGTACCTTCATGAATAATATAATAAAATGGACATAATTTAATGATTGTAGTAGTACCATTTCGCGCCAATAGATGTCGTTACGTGTTTCAACCTTACGTAATTAAATTCTTCTTGAACACTTTAAATTGACTATATCTTTTGATAAAGCGAAGCGATTGCAATGAAACAAAAATTTAAATATACTCTGAGTTATAAACAATATTTGTGTATGAAAATTAACCATATTGTTTTCGTACTTTTGATGTGATACCTGTACAAATCATACATCTAAACAGATAAACAGACAAATCGACAAATAGACAAAAAAGTTATCCCTTAACATCCCAACAATTTCTTTTTAAATATTTTATATGTACCGAAACAGCTACTTTACAGATTTATTATATGCATAAATACATTTTTCTTATACAGGAGAAACAAAAGGACAAGAAGAAGCTAGTCCCCCGTCTGCTCGGTATCAACGCGGAGGCGATCCTGCGCTTGGACGAGGTGACGAAGGAGATCCTGCAACAATGGCCGCTCACGCACGTCAAGACGTACCACACGGGCAAGTCGGAGACTTTCACGCTCAACTTCGGAGATTATAGGTTAGTATTACTGATTTTTTAAATTTACTTTTAAGAATGAGGAATTATTTAGCCTGATTAAGTCGTATTGCAGTGATTTAAGATACTAAAAGTCGCATGGGTCGATCGATTAGGTTAAGGTATGTGTGCATCTCACACAATTACATTGTACGTGTAGACTAGCGTCTAATTGCTTATCACTGATACTTTCATTGTCGGGCACGAAGCCTGGTGAGACTGTGCTTTTTAGCCAGGACTTAAGACCCCTCCATGCCTCGGAAAGCACGCTAAGCCGTTGGTCCTGGCTATCATTCGTGGATTTTTGATAGTCGTTATGGGTAATGAGAAGTCCAAAATTCTGACAACCAGTCTTACCAAGGGGTATAATGTTACTTAATAACTGGGTTTTGGAGGTCAGTTAGGCAGTCGCTCTTTGTAAACTACTTGTATTCAGCTGCATTCGGTTAGACTGGAAGCCGATCTCAACATAGTTGGGAAAAGGCTAGGCAGTGATTTAAGGTACGAAACTTCAATTTCAATAAGTAATTGTTTTTTTTTATTCCATCTTTGAGAAATTCACTCCTTGAATCTAATCTTAAGAACTTTTGTGCCAAATTTTCTACTACACATGGCTGGCTAGTAGTAGCCAGTTAGTAGGCCAGTACGTATCAAAAGATTCAACGTAAAATAGTAGTACTACCTACGTTGAATCTTTTCATAATTGGCAGAGCTTGGTTCAGGTTCAATTTCCATACAAAACATTTTATTTTCTGGCTCGCACATACTTTTTCTAGGTGTGTGCCTCTTTTTAACCGACTTCCAAAAGGAGGAGGTTCTCAATTCGTCGGAACCTTTTTTTTTTTTTTTTATTTTTTTTTATGTATGTTCCCCGATTACTCGAAGATGGCTGGACCGATTTAGAAATATTTTTTTTTGTTCGAAAGGGTATACTTCCCAGGTGGTCCCATGATCATCAAGTCAGGATCTGATGATGGGATCCTGGAGAAATAGAGAGAACTCTTCAAATTTTATAGGCAAACTTGAAGCAATTTGTAAAGTTTTTGGAAGAGTACTTTCTCGGAGTGGTTCAATTTCAATTTGGTGAAGATCTGATGAAGAACTTCGGAGATAGGCAACGGAACTCCTCAATAAATGATAGCAAATGGACAGGGATTGCTGTAATCTCATGTCTGTCAATTGTTTACACCAGTTAATAACATAACATCACGCCGGTACGCTGTGAAGGGGTAAGCACATGTGAACCACTAAAAAGTGAAAAATAAAAAACTTTTTCAAAAAAAAAAAAAAACACTAAAAAGTGAAAAATAACTTTAATTTCGGAAGTCGGTGACTTTGGATATGTATTTTAATTTTTTGTCACCGCCTTCCGAAATTAAAGTTATTTTTCACTTTTTAGTGTTTTTTTTTTTTTTGAAAAAAGTTTTTTAGTGTTTTTTTGGAAGTCGGTTGTTTATTTTTTTGAAAAAAGTTTTTTATAATAGTACCTATAAACGTACACACTGCCAAAAATATCAGAATACGTGAACCGAGATTCAAATATACTTTTCTATGTGCAGTGACAAAGAATACAGTGTCAAAACCCAAGACTGCCACCGCATCCGCGACATCCTGGAGGGTTACATCGACATCATCCGCCGTCGGATGCTGGCCAAGCCCAGCGCGGACTCTGGCGAGTGCATGGCTGTCTGTCATGATAACGTGCAGATGGGCAAGTAAGTGCAAGAGAATTATGTATTGATCACTACTGAAACTTAAGTAAACATGCATTAATTTCATATTTCCATACCATCTGACTGTCAATTCATTCTCAAAATTCTCAAGACTTCTCGATCAAACGCTTCGAGCGCGTTCGGCGCTCCTATTGGGTCCGTCACCAATTCAGGGCCAATCGGAGCGCCAAACGAGCTCGAAGCGTTTGATCGAGATGGTTAAATAAAACTCACACTAGGGCCACTGAATTGATTTCAGTAACTTTCAATATGGTTTTTTTAATTATGTAATTTATCGTACCTGCCGCCCGCAGAATAGATTAAAGAGGTTAGAAGGGCCTTGTGAGCGGGGCAGGCGCACTTATGAGCAAACGCTCATAAGCCAACCGAAATTTGGTTCACCGTTTGTACGTCAAGCGCAGAGTTGGCGTTAGTGGGACAACCAATAGCAAACTCGCGATCTAAGTGCGTGTGGTTTATTTGTGTGCGTAATGCGCGTACGTGTTGGTCTCTTGCTTGAAGTGGAGTTAAAGAGTGGGAAATAAGCGGCGACAGTCGTTCTAATACAAATCAGGAAATATTTCCTTTCTAACCTCTTTTATCTATTCTGTGGTTAAATGAAACTCACACTAAGGCCTCTGTAGTCAATTATGAACAAACTACTTTCTGGACTTGCGATTGTTAAACCTTGTTTATTGGCTTACTTTTTTGTTCTAGTGGTCGCATGCGCTACTGCTAAGCAATTATAACGTACTGGGTCGGGCAGTATTATTGGGTATTTCCAACTGGATTTTACCCGCACCCGTAGTCAGGATTTGTGCCCTACTATACTCGCTGCATGGCTCGCCCCCTATTTATCATCATCATCATTGACTGCCTTATTCCACTCACTTGGTCTATGCCTACTCCCTTTTGTACCTACCTATATGTGTCTAAAATATAACTGGGTAAATGTGGGTGAACTATAGGTATACCCAACCCGCCAGGAAATACAGGCGGAATGTTATGCTATAACGAACAGTAAATTAAATGTTGGTTTAATGTTTGATATTTTTTATGTAGATCTTCAAAGACACTTTGACGCGTCAATACTTATTTAAAAACAGAGGTCATGGTCTCTTTTAAAGTCCAACCATTATATTATTTGAATTTAATGTGAGTCTAACAATACAGGCCCATGTTTGGAAGGGCCTTTTCAAGAAAGAGTCATAACAGTTTTCAGCTGACCTGTCCCTACTCTGGCATGTATGCATCAGTCATCGTGTAGCTCAACCCTAAACCTTAGTACAATAAATGAACCTGTTTCAGGAGTCATCTAATCGAGCATGTGGCCAACAATCCGTCTAAGTTAGTGACGGAAACCTTCGTCGGGCCCACCAAGCTTCTGCCATATGACCAAGGTAAGTTCTACTCAACTCTGTTATTTTTTTAGGGGCTCGGTCGAAAATAAGGCACATTATAGAGAAAACAACTTTTTTCGTAAATATAGGTAGGTAGAAATCAAATAAAAGAGTGGCATGTAGCTAAGTAATAATAGCCGCACGGATCGATCGATCTGGTTAAGCTACGCTTGTTGCGGTTGGTCCGTAAATGGGTGAACGTCTTTAAATACCAAGACCCCTCCAACCTCGGAAAGCACGTTAGTCCGTTGGTCGTGGCTGTCATTTGTGGTTCTTTGACAGTCGTTACGGGTCGTCAGAAGCTCGAAAGTCTGACAACCAGTCTTACTAAGAGGTTGTGTTCTATGTTATTGGGTTTGGTTTCCACACACAATCCTTCAAGTGGACCATTGTGCGTGGTTACCAAGGGGTATCGTATTACCTAGTAACTGGGTTGTGGAGGTCAGATAGGCAGTCGCTCCATGTAAAATAATGATATTCAGCTGCATCCGAGTAAACTGGAAGCCGACCCTCACATGGTTGGGAAAAGCTAGGCAGATGACGGCTACGATGATGAAAGTTTATTTTCCTAAGATTTTCTTTGTATCTATACAAAGAAGTATATTCCCGTATTAGTTGTTTAATTTGTTTAGTGTATTATTGTTTTTGATTATAAATTAATGTAGTTTATTTTCTCTTTTACCCTTTCACACGCTGTCTACATCTCTTTATCTTCTCTCCTATCGCAGGTATGCTGGAAGAGATTTCTTTAGAAATAAGCATCACCTCTGTACCTATTTTTCTGTTCTAATCTTCTTGTCTGTTTATTTATGTGCGTACATAAATGGTAAAATAAATAAAGAAAATCTTAGGAAAAAATACTTTGAAAGCAATGCCTTTAGTCAAAAAGCTATGCCTTAAAGACTGTTGCTATAAATATTGTGTATTTTTTTCAACCAGGTTCCCAGGCTCACTCCGGTGCTATGATAACTACGGTGCAACAGATTGTGGTCACCGACCATCTTCAAAACCAGCAACAAGCTCTGGTAAGTACTTCTGTAGTCCTGGTCTTTAGTGCTTACCTTTCAATAATCAACCTTAACTCAAAAATTCAATATTGCGCTTTCGATTCTCTTTAGCAGAGTTCATAATTGTTATAATATGTTAAAATAGAGGCTTGAAGCATATCTGCTTATGTCCTTTATATTATAAGCCTACGCTGTATATTCGGGCAAAACACTGCCGAAATTCATTAAAATGGCTCAAATCTTAATTGAGGCAGGTCTGAGGTGTCTGTATGGATTGAGGAGCCATGTCTCAGATTTAATCGAGGGTACTACCAATTTTAGTAGTAAATTAGCTAAATTTGTAGCCCTGATCCTGGAATTTGTAGTAAAATCCTGCAAAAGTTACAGGACGTTGAAGGTGGCTCCTCAATTCAGACGTCTGGATTGAGGAGCCACCTCAGAACTCGAAAACTAGGAACGAAAACTATTTTATTTGTTGTAAATTTGTGTGATCATTGTGCCTTATAAACTTATAACATCACCTTGGATAACTCTCCTAGGGTGCTATAAATGTAATCTAAATAAATTAAAGAAAGAAAAAACCTGTAGATGGCTTCGTCCGATATTTAACTGATTTTTATTTCCTTGCAGAAAGGTGAAATGCCTCTCCGCGGTGACATGTCAAAGGACTGCATAAAAAAGCTGAACAGAATGAACTCTAACTCTGTCAAAATAGTCGGACTACTCACAGGTAATTAAACAAAACCAGATCATTCATTGCCGATTTTTTGATAGTTAGTTAAGGGTCCTCTTACATTTTGGCGTTGCGCTCCGTCTTTTACAAACGTTCGTGCGATATCGAGCGCAGGTCGCCGGCGGCGGTGCGATGGTGCGGTGAAATATGTAGTACTTTATATTATTCATAAAAATATTTAAAAAAAAACAAATATTTTTTTAAAAAATTAAGCAAAATTTGAAGATTATTTTGGTACGCCAAAATTGTGTAGAATTTCAGAAATATTCAGACTTGTTACCAAACCTGTTCAGTAGAAAATATAATTAAGTCCAGTCAGTTTTTCTTCATAAAATAGGCATATAACAAAAAATGTATTCTATGGCAAAGATAGGACATTTATAATCTATGAATCATTTCTATCTATGATTTTCTTCAACAAAATCTGCAAATTAGAGCTCTCAATTCAGCTCTTCATCAGTTTTTGCCTAAGTTTACGTCAGGAGAATGCTTATTAATAAATAAGTAAATAAATAATTTAAAAAATGCTCTATTATCTTTGTAGAAAAGAATACTAACTATTTTTACTAAATAATTGTTATTAATACAATCAACGAACAGTATTCATTTTCCATGACGAAATCATGCATCTACGCGAATTTTTGTAACACTCCTCTTAACTGTTGTCTGAAAAATGTATACATATGACAGTTTGAAATATTTTCTACATAAAAGCTGTCCGAAATATTTTCTCTCTCAGTTAAAAGGTATTATTAATCTTATTGGTGATGTTCTTCGGAAAGGTCGAGTGTGTGTACGACCAGTGGCACTAGTGTGAGTTTCTTTTAGCCATCTCGATCAAACGCATCGACCGCGTTCGGCACTCCGATTGGTCCTTCACCAATCCAAGGCCAAACGGCGCGCCGAACGCGGTCGATGCGTTTGATCGAGATGATTAAAAGAAACTCACATTAAGGCCTCAGACGTATGAACGAAAACAAGGCTAAGGGAGTAAGTAAGGATCGTAGCAGGTGACGTTCTGTAGTTTCCGCCTACCCCCATGGAAAAAAGGCGTGAGTTTATGTATGTAAAGTTTGTTTTAAGTTTTTTGAACTACCTAACACTACTATTAAATCCATTTTAGTGTTATGATAACGATTTATTTATCCATGCAAGTTCAAGACGAATGGTTGTTTTTCTTTGCTTTTGTCTAGACCCCACGGACACCCATCTGAAGGACGCTCAACAGATCGTAAGGACTATGCAGGAAGATTTCCCAGTCGTCCAGAAAGGTAAGCCACTTGGAGTGAGGTTTATTTCATATAATTAAGTGTTCATTTATTTACTGTTTATGTTAATGTATTTTCAACTAATGAAAAACTTTCTCAACGTTTTAAGTTGTATAGAAATATTTCAAATAGTTTAATTTAATGTTTCGTGTTTCTTTGTTCTTTAATGTTAATTATTTTTCATAATATTTTATAGATTCAAGTTTTTCTTACTGTAAGGTCTTCTTAGATCTGGTCCAAATAAAAAAAATGTGAATGTGTTCCTTTCCACTTAGGACTCTGACTTACTGTACTTTGCGACGTCAAACGTCAAGAATATAAATAATAAAAAGAGGGTATTTATACTAGGTGTGAAAGAGACAGCAGATAAGCAAAACATCGACGACGCAAAGAAGATGCTTCTAGACGAGTTAGAAGATCTTAACAACTTCATGAAGAAACTGGCAGAATCTATAGAGCCGGGCAAAGTCGTAAGTTAAATTACAAAATCCATACTATAACCTACGTAATAAAGTCTTAAATTCACTGACAGGCAACAAATAGCCTAAAACGCTGGGAGTAAAGGCATACAATTTTGCACAAGAGCTACTTCATAATTTTGTTTTAAACGGGTTAAATAGGAGATGAAAGTTTGTCTGTTTGTTCGTCATATATGCGGATAGTAATTGCCTTTGCCGGGTATTCTACGGTCGAATAAGCTATTTGGTATTGGTATATAGGCAGCTAACTTGAAACTATTTTTAAGGTTCGAAAATGTTTAAAGGACCAAAGGGTGCCAACGGGACCCTATTACTAGGGCTCCGCTATCCGCCCGTCCGTCTGTCACAGGGCATGTTTGAACCGTAATAGGTAGTCACCAGAAAATTTTACAGAATGTGTACTGCTATGGCTGCTATTACATCACATATTAAAATGTTATTACACACACAAAGTACAGCAGAGTAATTGATAGATAAAACCAATCTCTTTGTTCGACTGTACTTTACTCCACAGCGCCCTAGACCAATGGGGCAGTTAATCCATTAGAAAAACATGTTCACCAATAATATAATTTCTAATAGAATGCCAACGACGCGAAGGATGCTGCAGAGAGTATAGCCGACCTGACTACTCAGATGTACTTCTCCATTGACCCCAAGACCAAAAGACGCAGTGAACTCCTCAGGGTATGAAATACCAGATCAATATTATGTTCTTAAGCTTAACTTAAGAAATTACAGATTTTTAGTGTTATTCCAGAAACTGGACTGTTGAGACTTGTTATTTTGTACAACGAGTAGTCGTTGTACAAAATACGATCTAAAATAAATCAGGGTTTAAGACGATACAGTCGCTCCTAATCGCTTTTGCATTCTCGGACAATACAGGCTTAATCACAATCATCATCATAATGAACGTAGGGAGAGGCAGTACATGCGCCCTCACGGCCTTAGTCGTCGCAGGAGACGCCCTGGGCGTCGGGAATCCCAGGCTGATTCCCGGTCACCGTAGGCGCGGGCTTGCGGACGGCGAGTAATGGGTAGCTCGCTGTCCGGTAAAGACCAAGCCTGGGTCGACGGCGCGTTGTGTTCCACGCGCGCCTCAAAGAGATGTCAGCACCAACTGATGGGGTCCGCAAGGGCCGATGCCTACCAGGGGTGCCGGTTGTTTGAAAGAGATACCGCGGCCCCTGGCATACAGGCAACTGAAGGAACACGGGTGGGATTTAGTTAGTAGCAGTCTGACACGCCCTGTTGCTCCACCCAGAGCGGGAGAAGTTATTTGATGATTTCGCACCCAAAAAAGAGGGGGGGGGACGTTCACACTCAATAATGGGCCCCTTGAAACAGTCGCTAACACGTAGTGACGTAGCTAATAATGTTATGTTACTATTACAGCGGTCACGCAAGAGTTTCAGAGATGGCGAGAAGACGGAGCAGACAATCAGACGCGCGTCTTTCGTAGCGGCCGCTACAACTGCGCTGCATTCTGTAGACACTGCTGCACAAGCTCTTCATGAGGTAATACTAACTTTTAGGGTCACTAAGACGGCTTTATTTGTAGTTCAGTAAACCAGCAAGTCTAACAAAAGACTGTAATCGTCGACGTCGTAAAATAGTGTCGCCGCAGATATAGTGAAAATATCTACATATTTATAAATGAATTGCTGTTCGTTAGTCTTGCTTAAACTCGAGAACGGCTGGACCGATTTGGCTAATTTTGGTTTAGAAATATTTGTGGCAGGCCAGGGAAGTTTTAACCGGTGAGAAATTATAGAAAAAAAGGCATAAAGCGTCTCTAGCTGACAAACCTGCTGCTAGGTGAGTTCCTACCGAGTTATTATAACTTGGTACTTCAAGTACGGTGATAAAATATAGAAAAATTGAAGGAAAACAACAAGTTTTTTTCCCATACAAACAAACAAACTTCCTACGTATTTATGCCTTCGAAGTACCAGGTTGTCATATTTGGTAGGAGCTCACCTACATAGGTGTGTCAGTTAGACGACGCTTTATGCCTTCGACGTACCAGGTTGTTATAACTCGGTAGGACCTGACAGGTGTGTCAGCTAGAAAACGCTTTATGCCTTCGAAGTACCAGGTTGTCATAACTTGGTAGGAGATTATGCACAATGAGGAGTGGAGTTTAGTCAAGATGTTTTTTTTGCTAATAGGTTAACACAACTTATTGATTCTGAGGCGGTACGAAGTTCGCCTGGGCAGAATGTCTTTATTTGCCAGAACACGTTATTTATAGGATATTATTTAATTATTTGGTTCAGCAAGTTTCGCCGACACAGCGGCATGCAAATACAATCTAAAATGAATAATACAAACAATTCAAATAAATAATGGACACAATGTAAATCATTTGAAACATTAAATAACAATAAATCAGTGTCTATACTTTGATGCAAGGTCATAAGTATAAAATTTACAAGAATTTTTATGAAAGAACTCATTAAGAGAATGATAATACTCATACAACAACATTTCTGAATTCAGTCACAGATTACATTAACCACAACATTTTGTAAAGGGCAGTTGCGCAATAGTTTTAGGCAAAGCATTGTATATTAAAGGCGCCATGTAGATGCAACTTCGTCGATAAAGTTGTAACTTAGGCACAGGCATTTCAAAGTCCATGTGCGTAGCTTTTCTTTTGTTTATCTTTCTGTTCAAAAAGTGTAGGATTTGACCTCAAAAACTTATCTGATTCGTAAACGTAAAGACAAGGCACAGTTAAAAGCTTATGCGTTTTGAATATTGGCCAATCCATATGAAATGTTGCTCGCAAACATTTTTTTGTGCAATAAAGATTCTTGAAATTTCAGAAGAGTTTCCCCACGCTACTATACCATGTCGAATTACAAAACAAATGTAGGCATGATATACCATTAGGGCAGTTTGCCTTGACGTTACATTCTTCACCTTTCTTAGAGCAAATATAAATTGGTTATTTTTTTACAAATAATGTCAATGTGGTTCTTCCATGTCAAATGTTCAACAATCGTAACACCTAGAAACCGGGTACTATATATCTGACTTACATAAATACAATTAAATACTACTTTAAGATGAACCGGTTTATTTTTCCAAGTCTTAAAATGAAGCACGTTAGTTTTAGTAATCTTTTTCTTTAACCTATTTATTTCCAACCATTTGTTTACATTACTCAAAGTTGGTTCCGTGTGGTGCCGGACGTAAAAGAATAGCACCATCCCATTTCTTCCCGTGGGTGTCGTAGAAGGCGACTAAAGGACTTACTAGAGAATGAGCAGCAGCGTTCTCTATGCATTTGACCACCATACTGCGATCGCCAACTCACCTGCCAAGCGTGGCGATTATGGCAAATCCCCCCTTTTTGGGGGAGGCTTATGTCCAGCAGTGGACGTTTTTAGGCTATGATATGATGATGACTCAAAGTTTTGTTTATTTCATCGTGTTTGTTTTAAAATAGGCTAAGGGTCAAACCTAATTTTAATTATAGTAGTATAGTGATTTGTGGTGTAATGCCCCGTAAACTTTTCTTGATTACAATGCTCTAAGTCTACATAATATTGTTTATCCAGGAGTACACAGGACCCAAGCTAGACGAGGAACAAAAGAGGAAGCTGGAGAAAGCTCTGGAGGATCGTCTGGGCAAGCTCAACGCGGCTATAGCGCTATACCTTATGGCTCATTCTGGTAAGATTTGTTTAAGATTTTCTGGTGAAGAAGTCTGTGCTTTTCTCCTAAGGTATTCAAGGAAGGTTCAAGGCCAAATTAAAATGGCATTTATCATAAGAGACCGCTAAAAGGCACTTTTGAACTTCAAATATTACAGTAACAAAATAGAAGCAAGGCCTAGATTTGATTCCCAGGTTATATGAGTAAATTTTGTGTTCGGTATTTCCAAATAAAAAAAAGAAAACCTTACAGAATCAGTGTGATGCCTGTCTGTCTGTTTATCTGGCTGGTAGTTTGTGTGCCAGATTCGTAGTCAAGTTTCTGTTGAATTAAAAGTAAGATTTTGTCTTAAATTGTCGCCTAATAAATATGTTTTGTTTCAGATCCAGACAACATTGACTATTCGGCTGCAATCAACTCTATGAATGCCATCAATGAGCTGATGCCCAAGCTAGCTAGAGGTACATACCTGTGTTATTACGACTTTTACTATTCTCCCACTTTTCTTGCGCCATCCCATCTTCCTGGCTCGGTGTGCTGTGCTGGCACTGCCGCTGCGGCTGCGGAAAACCTCAAGCGGCGAAAGTATAACAACCTAATTGGTAAATATATTTTCGAACCGTTTGGGGTTGAAACCCTCGGGTCGTGGGGTCCGAGTGCTCATGGTCTCTTCAAGGAAATCTCTAAAAGGCTGGTTGACACTTCCCGTGACCCAAGGACTGGTTTCTACTTTGGCCAGCGGCTAAGCATTGCCATACAACGTGGTAATGCTGTCACTCTCTTGGGAACGTTACCAGTCGACAGCGATGCGGATGAATTTTTTGACGGCATTTTTTAAGTTGTGAATAGGTTTAGTTAAGTTAGTATTATATTTGTTTTCCTAGACTTTTCTTCGACTTTAATTCTTTATCAAATTGACACATTAAGCCATGTACACACCTTTTCATACAACGGTCAAAAAATGACACTTCCGATTTGAATATACGGCAAATTTTAATTGTTGGTTTAATTCGGTAAACAGCTTAAATTCCCTGACTATGAGTGACTTGAGCAGTGGTGGCCCAGTGGTAGCGGCTGCGGCTTACGGTCGTAGGTTCAAATCCAGACTGGCGCTTTACTTTGCGTAAGTTATTTCATTACCATTGCTCACAAAATGGTGAATGAGAACATCGTGAGGAGACCGGCATGTCCTGGAACTAAAAATTCGAAGACATGTGACATCTACCAACCCGCACTGGGCTCGCGTGGTGGATTATGGCCCACTCCCACTCGAAAAGAGGAGGCCTGAGTCCCAATCCCAGCAGTGGGAACATTATAAGCTGTTTATGTATGTATTTTATGATATTTATGACTGACTTTTCTCAATATTATACATAGATGCACAGATGCTAGGCAGCACTAAGGACCCGGCAGCTCGCAAGGAGCTACAGGACGAGATGAAAACTCTGTTTGACGCCACCAAGAAAGTCTGCGGCATGACTGGCAACCAGAATCATGAGGTCAGTAACAAAAACAATCTCTTACTAACATATTCAGTTAAGTCAAGTAAGCTCTTTTCATCCGCTCTATTTTCAATCCGTTTTTTAAATGGCGCGGGTTACATTATATTTTAAGAATGCTTCTTTGATCTGAAAAGGCCCTTTTAGTCCTAGTTTTCGTCACGACTATTCCATACAGCGATATTTTTACGGCTGTTCGAAGCTCAAAAGTCTGACAGCCAATCTTACCAAGGAGTATCGTGTTCCCCAGCAACTGGGTTGTGGAGGTAAGATTGCAAGTCGGTCCATGCAAAATACTGGTATTGAGCTGCATCTGGTTAGACTAAAAGCCGACCCCAGCTTAGTTTGGCAAAGGCTAACAGTATGATGATGTATTACCACAAAACATGTCACATATTGATACAGTTTTATCGAACACGAAGTATTATCTAGACATCTATACATCTATTCTACACATATAAATAAAATTGGAGTGTCTGTTTGTAATATTAAAATAACCGCTTTTTGCTACATGCATATAAATACACGCGGTACATATACCAAAATATTATTTTTTACAATTTTTGTCTGTCTGTCTATTTGTTCCCGCTAATCTCTGAAATGGCTGGACCATTTTTGACAGGAATTTCACTGGCAGGTAGCTGATGTAATAAGGAGTAACTTAGGCTACTTTTATTTTAGAATTTTTACTTTTTAGGATTTTTATTTGTTTTTTATGGATATATAAATAATAGTAAAAAAAACTATTCCGCGCGGACGAAGTGGCGGGCACAGCTAGTATAGTATATTTCTGATTGTTCTTACCTATCATTTAAACGGACATATGTTTCAGAAAATGCAAGAAGCATCTAACGACTACGCGGACATTGCTGGACAATTGCTGTACAAGTTCTCACGTGGCAGTAATGCAGACAAGGAGAATGAGGTATGTACAAGAATTTCGGAGGTATCGTAAATTACTTCAGATTGAGAAGAAATAGTTAAGGTTGAGTCGAGATTGGTTTAGTTACTAAATTTACACAGCTACTTATCTACCGATATTTTTAATTAAAAATAACATTAAATTGGACCCTGGTGAATCAATTAAAATTGTATTGGTGAAGGGTTTGGGATTTTGTGAACTGTGTTCATTGTAACCTTTCTTAACAGACTCATTTTAGTCAACTTTGGGCTAATGGACACCTAAATGGGTAGTCTACACCCCATCATCATCATCAGCCTACAGCTGTCCACTGCTGGATATAGGCCTCACCAGTTGCACGCCATTTGGCTCGTTTTTGGCAACTCTCATCCAGCTGCTATCAGCCACACGGTGAATGTCGTCGTTCCACCTAGCCTGAGGGCCCACCATACGTTTGCCGATTCGCGGTCTCCACTCAAGGACACCCCCACGTTACTCCACAGCCCAGTCAGCTTAATATCATTGGCTAACAAAAATTTATTTTTATGCAGATCGTCCAGTTAGCCAAGGACGTTGGAGCCAAGGTATCTCGCCTGCTAGTGAGTACCAACGAACTGACCTGCCAAGCGTCCGCGTTACCTGCAGCATCACTAGTGGATGATGCAGGAGTGCGCACTGCAGGCGCTGCCAGGGACTTACTGCACAGTGCACAGGTAACTAGGAAGTTACTGGCATTAATTTCGCCAATATTTCAGCTAAAACACGAACACTGCTGGCAAAAACACTACCTAGTAGACCTTGACAGGAGCCTTTATCATTAATATTTCAAGAAAAAGACGTCAATTTCTGACAATAACTCTTCCAAAACATGTCCATACTAAGGTGCCTCGCGTACTAGTGTCTGGCAACGAGCTGATCCGCCAAGCTTCTTCGTTATCTGTAATATCATAACTAGACCACGCAGGAGTTCCCACTGCAGTCGCTCCTAGGGACCTACTGCACAGGTAACATGGTATCAGAACAGTGGTGATAGTACAAATCATGAGATTTAAAAAAAAAGTTGAACATGTCTCAAATCTAAATATTTTCATTTCCAACAAATTGCTAATTCGTTATATTCGAATGACGAAAAAATAAGAGTTTTGCCAAGACTTACTTCAGTCACAAGATCTTGAGCTTTATCTTTCCTCGTCCAGCTAACAGCCCCAGCGATCCATGAGCCGCACTGCCAGAGTGCCCTGACGGCCGCGGCCACCAACCTGGCCTCCGCGGTGCACGGCCTGGAGGCCACGTGGCGCCCCGTGGTGGAGGACCCGACGCGCCAGCACATGGCCGAGTTGCTGCACTCGAGGGCGAACGACGTCACGAAGGCGTTAGAGAGGCTGAAGGATGCTTATGGGAACTTGGAAGGTGAGTTCGTCGATTTTAGAAAACACTAGTGAGCGTGAATATTACTTTTTTTGTAAAGTGCAACTCACATTGTCTACACAATATCTAAGCATTTAAAATTGTTATTTACAGTCTGATCTCAGTCTTATTTCGCTTCTTTCCCTACGTTTTTAGCAAGTTTTTGACATTGATTGTCGTTGAGACGAGATTGAGAACCAGATACTGAACGTTTTTAATCACGAGAAGTGCTCTTAGGATCATGGTCTGTTCGTTTGCTAAATTTCGTCAAAATTCGTTCAACCATAAAAGCAATGGCAAAAAACAATCACTTCATTTATCAAATTAAATTTTATTCGAAAACATCCATCGGTTTCTTGCTAAACTTCAACAATATCCGACGACCCTGGTTACTTTTTTGTTTTGGTGACTGTACAAGAGCCAGTGCCCTCTGCCGGGACGAAAAATATTCAATCTTGTGAAATAAGGTAAACAAATGAGAATCTAAAAAAGACTATAGTAATAAAAAAGACGAGAGAAAGAGTTTACGTAATAGATTCGTTCACATAAAACTTTACTGATATCATAGTTGGCCAAATATGTGAATCAAATTTCTCTGCCTACTCCTGCGAGGATTACAGGCATGATGTTATGTTATACATGATGTAAGGGATATTGCAACGCGCAAACTATTAAGATGAATTCAGCACACGATTCCCGATTCACACCCATCACAGCTGAAATTATTGGCGGGTTATTTAAAAAAAATCTGCTGTTCCACGTCGATATGATGTATTGCAGTTTTCTATAAAAAGCTGATGTTTTTTAAAACACCGTCAAAAAAAATCCTCTGGTGGGTCAACAATCATGTTCTGAATTCATGGTAACAGTTAGGGCATCGACGTCCCATACGCTGTTGATCTTCTATATAATTTTATATTGTGATACACAGATCGCGACGATATGGACAATGGCTTACCGCTGCAGGAGAAAAAGCGCCTCAAGTTCATAACGACCCTGTCTGGAGCCAAGAGTAAGCTGCTCGGAGTCAAGTTCGATGAGTGGAATAAGGTATGCTCAAGATCTGACTGGATATAATAATCTTCTTAATAATTAATTTTTCCGGTGGAGTGGAAAATACTAGCGGTCACGCGGCTTTTAATAACCTATGAAATCTAGACACGGAATCAATGTAGATGGTTCTGTAATTAGAAACGCTTTAATACCTACTTTGTTCTTCCAAAATAAAATTTATGAAAAAAATGTGGCTCACATAGAAAGTGACAGAGGTAACTGAAAAGTTGTGTGGTCATGTGATACGGAGGAATGAGCAAAATGTCGTGAGGAAAGTTTTGAGTTTCAATGTCGATGGCTATAAGAGTAGGGGGACACCAAAGAAACGATGGATGGACTGTGTGAATGATGATATGGATAGAAAGGGTGTGACTACCAAGATGACGACTAATAGAGAAGTGTGGGAGAAAGTACATGTTGCGCCGACGTCAAATAAATTGGGATAAGGGCAGGAGAATAATGGCTACCTTTCTTATTAAAAAAAAGTTGTGTGTATTATGACCATTTTGCGTTAATGCTGCAAACCCTTTAACAATGATGAAACCTACTTAGGCCATCATGAAAACTTATAAGATTTTATTAGTTTTTCTCCTCACATTCCACCCGTTTTTGTAATAAGAACGTAACTATGGTTGGAATACAGTTCGTTATACAAGAATGATAACTTTGCCCGGTACTAAATGGTCGGTTTTGTATTAAGGATTTTACCGTAGTCGAAATAAAGTTAGAAATTCAAAAATAGATTTAGGTAAGACTGGGCCTGAAGATAAAGCTTGTTTTGTAATAACACGGAAGTAAGTTACAATATTCTTTGCGAATGTCATATTGAGGGGTTTATTTAAAAACCTTGCTTAAGGTTTGAAATAAATGTGACTATTGAAAAATCAGCCCTAAAACGGCACAAAAAAGTGGTTAAACAGTCGCTAATCATTACTCAACTTTAAGCAACGTTTATAAATATAGGGTAAAATGTTTTTCTTAATGTGTAAAACTTTTTTAATTTATGTCCTAACTATTTTTTATCACATATCCCTAAAAGTAAAAACTGATTCCACCACAAGGCCCCGGCGAGATTCGAACTCACGATCTCCTGTTTACTAGACAGGCGCTTTAACCAACTAAGCCACGGCGCCGATGTACTATCCCGAGAAATTATGGAGTCATTGGTACATAAAAAATACCTAACATGTATATTTAATAGGTGATAACAAGTTGGTATAAAATAATGATTCGAAGTATTTTGATACGTTTTTAGATTTAATGTAGATAACAGTTAAATTACATATCAGACAGTTAATGTTACTTACCACAGTTTTTTCAGAAACCAAATGACCAATGATTAGATTAGCGTAATTACATATTTGACATTAGATTCTAATTTCAAATGTGACGTTTGATATTGTGAACAATAGACAATTAAATTAACCGTGGAGTTTTTTACCGGCTCTGCGCCATAGGAAGCCCATCACACCTAGTTCCAGAATACGCGTGCTCATATTAATTCACTATAAATGCAAAATGTTTTTCCTGTAGCCGACAGCCGATGCGGCTGCCCCCAGTGAGGTGGAGAAGGCGGCAGCTCAACGTCGTTTAGAGCAAAGGATAGCGCAGCTCAACGCGGCCGTCGCTGCTCTCGCCGCTGCTACCGCCGGTGAGCTTACCTTGATATCGAGGCTCAGGAATGAAAAGTACAAAATCGCAGCTGCAACCCATGCAACTTGCCTAAAGCAACTTTCAACTTGTAAAATTTATAATGGGTCGTAGATTTTTCCCTCCCTCGAGTTGTATTTATTTCTGTAACTGCAAGGGCATCCCACACAAAGTGCATTTGTCCACCAAAACAATTTTTGCCTAAAACCACCACTCTTTTTCATTTGAGTTAAGCGTACTATATTCTATAAAAGTTTGGGTTCCTCTGATAAAAAAAATGGTTTTAAAAATACTTCTTTGGGAATTACAAAGTTACGTTTATGTTTTAACAGTAGGAACATATTATTATTATTTTTAGATCGTGAGAACCCCGACTTTGATACTGCTGAGCTGGCAGTCTCTACCATCACCGAGCTGATGCCGCAAATAGCTAAGGGTGAGTTTAGATATCTGCAGGTATAATACACACACAAGGTAATAACACAGGTGGAATATACACACGGTTTCTGGTAACATCATAATTTATATAACAGGCAGGCAAATGATTTATACGTTAGCATGAGTGAGACAATATGTTGTTACTTCGTTAGCCTTTCGAGTATTGCTTTAGGTTTTTCCACCATAATTTACTATCATTATCAAGTTGCAACTAACTTTATCGATCAATTGATATTGATCGCCTCAGAAGATCATCAATGGTCGATCGATGGACATATAGAAGTACGAAGAACAGGGTATAAAGTTCACTCATCCTCTACAGTAAAAGGAAGGATCCTCTGACCCGACGATTGATACCGGGACTCCGTAGATATGCTAGTGGCGCTTCGCTGGATTTTGCGTGTCGTCAGTGTGACGTAGATGATCGCATGTGGCGTTGTATATGCCGCCAAAAACATGATCCGGGATCCATGTATAACATAGCACTGGATTAATCTTAACGGTCGATGTTTTGACGGTAATCTAGTTGCACCTTTAATCTCCTAGATAAACTCATATCCTTCAATTGTTTTTTTCCCAAACCAAACATATGACACAAATTTCAGACATGGAGATAGTAAGCTATGACAAGGACGAGGCAACTCGCAGTGCGATGCAGAATAACCTGTGTTCGTTGTGTGACGCCGCCAGGGATATGTGCGACGGAGACGGGTATCAACATGTAAGTAAATGATAATTTCCCTTACTTGTCTACCATATAATATGCAGATTTTGTTTTTCATAAAACTTATAGAGGGAACAGGGTGTACAGTTCACTCATACTCTAGGGTAAAGGAGGAACCTCCGACCAGACCAGTGTTGTCTGGTGGGCAATTGCCCGACGGTTGATGTCGTCGTCGACGTGTTGTATATATGCAGATCGCGCGGTAAACTCTGCTTGCGCGATGTAGCTGATGTAGTTGCGGTGTGACATCAAGTCTTGAGTAGTTCGCTTAAGGCATTGTAGATGGCGCCACTTCACTTTTTGTGTTTTCCACATTTGTTGATTTGAAGTTTCCGTATGTGGGGCATTGTAGATGTCCGCCACAAACTTATTGTTTAATGAAGCGATTTTTGTTGTAATTCATAGCGTATGTGCTACGTACAAGGCGTTTAAACTTGACCTAAAGTGTCTGTCAAACGGTGAAAGAATACATCGTGAGGAGCAGCATGTCCTAGAACCAAAAAAATTAAATCGAAGACATGTGAGGTCCACTCCCTCTCACTGAGAGGAGGCCTGTGTCCTATTTTGGGGACTTTATTGACTGATTATGAAAGTGTTGGTCTAAAGTCTCGTGCAGACTAGCGCGACACTCGTAGAACAATTTCTATGAAAACTTAATGGAAATTGTTCTACAAGTGTCGCGTCGCGCTGTCGCGTCGCGGCTGTTTGAAGAAGCCTTAATGGTTGATGAATTTCTTATTAGGAGCCTGGAGACTATACATATTTGTATTGATGGTGACAGACTTTCTCTGAAGTACTTAATTATAATTGATGAAAGGTATATATACTTACCTACCACTTCTTATACACCTTAGACGTGATGTTATACTCAAATAAATAAGGATTGGTTCCAGGCCCAGGGTGAACCACTTGCCAACTTCGCCGATGCTTCCGGTAAACTGGTGTTCCTCGTCAGTCCTAACGTTGATAAGGGGAAGCAGAAACATGTGAGTAAACGAAATTCTTTCAATTTTTTTTTTGTTGTGTTATATGGGATCATTTTACCACTGAAGCCGATTATTATTCACAAGCCTAATAAACTCAAACTCAAACTCAAAGCATTTATTTCAATTAAACCATTAACAGGCACTTTTGAATTGTCAAAAAGTCGATCAGTTGGAAAGTTGAAGCTAGTTGCCCATTCCAAAACGTAGATCTCCATGGAGAAAAACGGGCAAGAAACTCCACGGACACTCTTTTAAAATCAAATTGAATATTACAAAATCTTGGGAACATTATTGTTGTTGCTTCTGTATGTGAGAACAATGAAAAAAAATATAAACAATTCCAAATACAAGATAACCTAACTTCCAGGGCTTATTTTTAAGCCCTGGAAGTTAGGAGATGACCAGTCTCAACCGACAGCGCCCGTTCACGAACTTGACGCGTGGATCAGCACCATAATATCCCGAGAAATCGTAAGGAGTTGCGTGACATGTCTGGCAACGTCGAAAACAACATCAACAAAATAAACCGCTGGCCAGAGGTTGCGTAGTCTCTGAAGACACGTGTTAGTGGATTATTTTGCTCTAGTGAATACACGGATTTATTCTTTTTTATTTTTGCACGAAACCTCATGATTTTTGTCACTGAACCTTTATGTGGTCATGTGTATTGAAGGATCTGCGTCAGTATTTACACCCCCGTATGCTTACAGATCATGGACCTATCATCCACGGCACTGCAGCAAGCTGCAGAGCTGGTATCAAAAGCCCAGCGTGTGAAGGAGCACGTGGACCCGGCTGTGGCTGGTGAGCTCGGGAAATGCGCCGACCAGACTCACGACGACGCACACGCCTTGCGGGCTGTTGCACAGGTCGGTAGCCTTGCCTTTGTATTATTAAATCACAATCGCATTCTTTGTATTATTTGTTGAATGGGCCTGTTTTTGACCTCGATCACGCATGATGGAATGCGATGGATGAGGTCTATGATGGAACGAGTGTTTCCAGAAGATTCACTCTTACTTTGAAGATGTGGAAGGGAACACAGACGTTTGCAAAGAGTTGCACGCTTTTGGCTGTGCGCATAATTATGGTTTTATTTCAGACTCACAAAATCTGGCCGGTAAAGATACCATCAAAATTAAGTAGTTATCATATAAAAAGAAAAGAAAAATAAAATATATTTCCCGCCATGTTTCAATTGTTTTTCAAAATGAGTTTTGTAAAATGAGTGAATCTAATGAAGAAATTCGATACATTTTGAAGTTTTATTACAAAAAAGGTAAAAATGCTACACAAGCCGCGAAACAAATATGTGATGTTTATGGACACAACCGTCCGTCCGTTCCGTGTGGTGCCGGACGTAAAAGAATAGCACCATCCCATTTCTTCCCGTGGGTGTCGTAGAAGGCGACTAAGGGACTTACTAGAGAATGGGCAGCAGCGTTCTTTATGCATTTGACCACCATACTGCGATCGCCAACCCGCCTGCCCAGCGTGGCAATCATGGCAAAACCCCCCTTTAGGGGGAGGCCTATGTCCAGCATTGGACGTCTTTCGGCTGAAATGATGATGATGAATGATAATGGACACAACGCAGTGCCAGTAGTGTAGTAAGATACCCCCGTGCCTCGGAATGCACGTCAAGCCGTTGGTCCTGCGCGCCTAATAGTAATTTTTATGAACTGGTATTGCTCGTCCGCCCATTATATCAGACTTAAACTAAACAGGCCTAGTGTAGTCTTAGTTTATAAAATCTCTTACTACCCCTTCGAAGAATATAGTGTAGATGTTATGTGATATACACAGGTGACAGCCGCAAGTATAGGTGAGGACCACTGCCGAGACGCCCTCAGCTCAGCAGTGTCCAAGCTGCAAGGGTCAGCAGACAAGCTGAACTCGTCCTGCACGTCGCAGCAGGCGCAGCTGCAGCAGTCGTGTGCCGCCGTGCAGGGTGCGCACAGGCAGCTTAGTGACAGTCTGGGCAAGCTGGCCGATATCTGTGAGACGGGACAGGGTGGTAAGTAAAGATGCTCGTGATTTTGTTCGATTAATGAACACGCAACACTGGTACAGTGTTCAAGTTAGTTGCTAAATATAAAACTCAAAGACTGACTACGAGAAATAAATAACTAGAAGAAAAGAATATGCGATAAGAAAATATTCCTGTCTGAAATTATAGACGTGTTTGACAAATAACTCTCACAGGTATTTGGGTAAATATTGAATGAGGACGGAAGTAGCATTTAATTTTTTATCAATTGCATTGCATTAATTTCAAAACCATAATTTAACATTAATTAAATTGAACAGATTCAGCCTATGATTCTCCGGCTCACAAAGAGAAGCAACGTCTGAAGTTTGTGCAGAGCATTCCTGGAGCCAAACGTCGCTTGGACGCCGCAGCACAACAACTCACTAAGGTACGTTATGTAAACAGAGCTGTCTTTTTCATCGGCCGCTCTGTGCGAGTATCAGGACCACGCTATCCATAGGAGCCATCTAGTTACTGCCATCTTCGTAGCTAGAAGCTGTCCAAAGAAGAGCTAAGTAAATCCCAGACAGGGTGCTAAAATTTGGAAGCTCGCTTCACTCGCTCATAGGTACTGTAGAGGTTGTTCGCTTACTGAAGAACCTCACACACGTATGTGTGGTATGCTGGCAGCCACTGATTGGGCCGTGTCTATGTTCGAACAATCAGGAAGTTCTAAAATATGAACGTTAAATAATTTTACATAGATATTGTTCCGAGAGCTTTCATTCTAATGACAGGCGCGGACTTGTAATATTCAAACTCTTGAAATAAACGTGGAATCCTACAGTTTAAACGCCCCATTGAGTTTTAATCATATTTATTACACACCCGGTACTTGGGAGCTCGTCCGAGCTTCTACAGTACCTACATCCTACGTTTTCCCAGTTCTCAAACTTTTCTATATGTACGACAAAAGAAAACCTAACCTATCCGAGTCAGGGTGCTATAACTTTTTTAATTCGCCATATGAGCCCTAATATGCTAAAATTCCCAGGGCCTCAAATAGAAAGACGGCCTGTGAAAATACACCTGCATTGATTCTATACCTCCTAAACGAAAGGACACTAAAAATAAACTGAGCTTATCAAAATAGGAAAAAAAATCTGTTATATCATACAAAATTGCAGCATCCAATGAAGTGTACGAAACATTCAGTTTAATTCGCAATTTTTCATAGTTTCCTTAGTGTGCCGATGGCATTAAAAAATTGTGTCGGCAGAATTTAGCTACAAGTTTAGCAACATTCTGTACCGTCCATTAATTTCTGTAGCGTGCAAGTATCAGGGCATTTCAGAACTGGTTTCATAGTATAACTTATTTATATTCAAACAAAAATTTTCTGTCCCAGCCAATGGTATGTCAGGTGATGAGACAAGAAGACGCGGCAGTGTTGGAAAAACAACTGTCAGACAGACTGGCGCAGCTAAACGCGGCAGTCGCTGCACTAGCCGCTGCCACTGCAGGTAAGTGCCCACTGCCTAGTGATGGGACTTTTCACTGTCCCAATATACGCTACATATTTATTGGTAGGAGTCGCCGCATTATCCAAGTAAGAATTTTTTTAGCATTTCCTTGCAAAAAGGTGAGATGTAGGATTATATGACCAAGTGTTGACAGAGTGTCGCCATTTATAATAGTGGGGTTAGCTTTTATTTATGACCGGATTTTATGTAAGTGATAATAATTATTTGAAAATTTTAAAAATAAACCTTGTATTTCTTTTAAATTTCGAACAATGAACTACATCACTGAATACCGAATCATAAGTTATATTGAACGGTCAACGGCTAGAGAATGATTGAGAGAGCCGCTCACGTCAAAATGGCATCCTCCCAAACAGACAGTAATACTGTCGTCATTTGAAGTACTTCCAGTTTATATAACTAGAAGTGTAAAGGCATCAATTGCATTGGATCAATTGCCATCAATTATAATTGTAGTAATATTTTCAATCGTATTAATTGCATTTGGTAGACCATCAATTTGCGCATCATTCGAATGCAATTTATCGTTTCGGGGACCCTTAACATCCGGAATCAGTAATTTCACTAACATACCTAATTCGATAAAATTATTAAAAAATATTTCGGCACTTTTGATCAATTGAGCTACTGATTTAAAAGAGAAATGTAAAAATTTGCTGTTATGAACTTTGCAGATCGTGAGAACCCCGACTATGTGGCTGCCGAGCAAGCCGTCGATACCATCACTTCATTGATGCCGCGCGTTGTCCAAGGTTTGTAAATCCTATCCTCCTACTATATGTAATATTATAAATGTGAAAGTTTGTATGTTTAGATGTTTGTTACTTAATCACGCAAAAATGGCTGAATGAATTTGGATGAAATTTAGCACACAGATAGAACCTGGATTAAATTAACACATAATATACTATTTAATTCGGTAGTATGTTCTTATAGGATTATTTTCGACCTCAACGCGGTCGAAATCGTTGGCAAAAACTAGTCTAATATATAAAATTCTCGTGTCACAGTTTTCGTTGCCATACTCCTCCGAAACGGCTTGACCGATTTTGATGAAATTTTTGTGCTTATCCGGTATCTATGAGAATCGGCCAACATCTATTTTTCATCCCCCTAAATGTTAGGGGTAGTCCACCCCTAAATAATTTATAAGGCAAAACAACGTTTGCTGGGTCAGCTAGTTAAATATAAAAACTAATTACATTAATTACCTACTCTTAGAAGTCATTTAGATTGCCTGTATTATAATGCTGTGTGCTATTGTCAAAGTGTAGCAGACATTTGTCGAAATTACGCGTCGGAAAGAGCGTAATTTCGACAGATGTCTGCCATCTGTGGCGGCCATCTACAATGCCGCATACGAACTACAAATCAACAAACTTGAGAAACACAAAAAGTGAACTGGCGCCATCTACAATGATATGCGAACTACACAAGACTTGACGTCACACCGTAACTACATCGCGCAATCAGAGTTTACCGCGCGACCCGCATATATACAACATCCCGACATCAACCGTCGGGCAGTTGCCCGCCAGACACAGACACTCGTCTGATCTGATAATCCTCCCTTTTCAATAAAGTATGAGTGAACTTTACACCCTGTTCCTCGTACCTCTATATACCTATGATTCATTAAAACGGGTCGTCAGAAGCCCGAAAGTCCACGTCCAACCAGTCTTACCAAGAGGTATGGCATTAACGAGTAACTAGGTTGTGAAGGTCAGATAGGCAGTCGCTCCATGTAAAATACTGGTATTCAGCCGCCGGTTAGACTGGAAGCCGACCCCAACATCGAACAATAACATAAAAAATACTTGGCCGATGATAATGATGATCACAATACGCCTAAATAACGTCGTGTTTTTCTATATGGAATTTCACAATAGCAGTCCCGAGTCTAGATGGCAAAGGGCTCGCCCCCTATTACATGGGACTTAAACATAACTGGCAAAATGTCGATATACTACACGTACACTTCTGTCTAAGCCTTTGGGGATTTCAGATTGATAATTGTCATAAAAAAACATCAGCCCGCGTGATTTCAGCAGATGTTCCGCTGCACAAAGGACGCATCCACACGATACGAACTTTTTGTGTGATTCGTGTAAATGAAACCCTATCATTTTTTTAGAATAGAATAGAATAGAATAGAATAGTATTTATTTGCTGTAAAAACATGGTATAAAGAGATGGTAAAAACAAAATAACAAGAGCATACATGTTTTTGCTTAACAGTCATAAGCGTACAAATTTACACAACCATATTTAACATTTATAGTCAAAGAGTTCTTTGACACTATAAAAACTATGACTACACAACCATTCATGCAATTTATTTTTGAATAATCTTATATTTAAAGTCTTGAAATTACTTGGTATCTTATTATATATACCTACGTACACACATGGATATACAACTTTTATTATATTTAGCTAGCCTCGGAAGGATATCTAGTACAAGCATGTGGGGGTCTCGTCGGTTACGTGGATATAAATCATCTGCCTTACTGAACAATTCCTTATGCTTCCTCACAAACACACATGTTTCATAAATGTAAAGAGACGGTAGCGGCAACAAGCCAAGCTTTTTAAATATCGGCCTACAGGATTCGTCAGGTCGAAGCCCGTTTGTTGCTCTAATGCATTTTTTCTGTGCAATAAATGCTCTATTTTGATCTGTGCTATTACCCCACATTATCAAGCCATAGCGGAGCACCGATTCAACGTATGCATGGTAGGACGTTATTGCCGTTTGAACGTTTGTTATATTCCTGACTTTTTTTAGTGCATAAACGAACTTATTTATTCTTTTGGAGACGGTATCAATATGTGATTTCCAGTTTATGTCTTGATCTAAAGTTATGCCTAAAAATTTAGTTTGCGTCACTTCATCAATTTTATTTATTTCCATTATAACATTGTAATTAGCATTATTCCTTTTATTAAATTGTATATAAACTGATTTTTTAAGATTTATTGATAAATTATTTCTATTTACTGATGTAATCTTACAGATTCTCGTAAGCTGTGCGGTACTAAAAACGACGCAGGACAAGCCGCCATGCTACAAGACATTCGCGCGCTGTGCGACGCTAGTAAGGAGCTGTGTGACAGTGCCGGACAACCACAGGTGAGCAACCATTCACAACAGCTAACTGCCCAACAAGCTATATGGTTGTATAAAAGGGGTTTCTTATAAAAATAAACAATAATCATTAATGAAAAACATCTTGCAAAATTTAATGATCCAAAAAAAAATCGTCAAAAGTATCGTTAAAAATAAATAAGTTCCTAAAAAAACAGTAAAATCAATATTAAAACACAATATTCTAAGATAATTTTCAGATAAAAGAAATTGTAAAAAAACAAACTTTGTCACAGTTCAGTTACATTTTATTATTGAGAAGTGAGGCATTAAAGATTTAAGGTAAGTGTGTGTGTGTGTGTAAGCATAAATTTACATACATACATCCATAAAAAAGTATGCGCTTCGGGAACCATCGACTATCTATCAGAAATACGAACGTGCGATAGTGAGATCTAATATCCATAGCCAAGAAATCATTTTCACATTTTGATTACCAAATCATGATCACTAAAAATATGCAATTCCAAAATTCTTCGAAAACTTTGAGTGATAGATAACGATCTTCAACCGAAAAAGGGAAAACTTTATACAACTGTCTGTTGAGGTTTAATTTGTGAAGTGTGTTAATTCGGAAACACAAAAATTACTGAAGCGCATTCCTTTTCTGGTTTACCTGTACATATAACGGAATTATAAGTTCTTTCTAGCTCGGTACAAACACCAACTTCCTAAAAATGTATGCATTTAGTATAATCAGCCTATAGGTAATGTTCCGGCTGCTGGGACATAGGCTTCCTCTCCACGAGAGGGAGTGGGCAGTAATCCACCACGCGGGCCCAGTGCGATTTGGTAGAAGTCACAAGACCTTCACCGTTTTGAGAACATTGGTGATGAAATTATTCACACAAAGTAAAGCGTTTGTGTTGTTCCGTGTGGTGCCAGACGTAAAAGAATAGCACTATCCCATTACTTCCCGTGAGTGTCGTAGAAGGCGGCTAAGGGACTTGCTAGAGAATGGGCAGCAGTATTCTCTATGCATTTGACCATCATACTGCGATCGCCAACCCGTCTGCCAAGCGTGACGATTATGGCAAATCCCCCCCTTTTGGGGGAGGCTCATGTCCAGCAGTGGACGTCTTTCGGCTGAAATTATGATGATGATGTAGCGTTTGTGTGGGTTGGACAACCCACGACCTGCAACTTGTAAGTCGGGGCCGTTACCACTGCTCTCATCGCTCAAGTGCATCAGCTTCGTGCGAATAACACTAGCAACCTTATGACAGGATTAATCTAGAACTAATCACGCTATCTTGAGGTTTGAAGAGTTAAAAATGTATTTGTTGCAGGGTCTGAACGATGCTGCTGCTAGATTCACTACAGCGTCCAGAAACCTGGTGTTCTACTCCTCTCCCGGAGCTGATAATGATAAGGAAAATGAGGTAAGGAACTACATTTATCTGTACTAATAAGAAGGTAAAAATGTATAACTGTCTAGCGAGGTGTGGTTAGAATTCTTGAGAAAGGCTATAGGTAACATCACGGCGATAAGATGCGACAAGGCTAGTTAAGTAACATCTTTCGGCGCGTGTCTTAAATCGGAACTAACGCAGCCATCTGGTTTTTCCAATACATTAAAAAAATAAAAAAATCGCAAATGTTCACCAACGGCCTCCTGTCAACACCACAAGTGCAAGAAGATCCTTCGTCCTCCAAAAGTTAAGGAAGAGTCAGCCTACAAAATATGTTAGATATCCAAGAATTCGCTTGATGGTTTACAATTTGTGTTTCATAAATTCATAATACTATATCAATATGTGGCTACAATTAAGTACCAAATGTTTCTTGTGGCTACACATTGATACAATGTCATGCAACAATATTTCTTTATTTGAATGCTTAATAAAAAGATCAATATTTAAAATCAAAATCAAAATCAAAAGTCATTTATTCAAACTAGGCTGAGAGTCAGCACTTTTTGAACGTCAAAATTACATAAGACAGTCCCCCAAAACGCCCTTCACCACTTCCTAGTGCTTTAGCTGGGAAGAAGAAGTGGCGCAACAGACTCCCCAGCAGCACAGCTGTCTGTTAAGTTGGAAGAACTTGATTCTATACAATAATAGCATATAATTAACATTCAACATTATATGAAAATTTCATTGATAAAAAATTAAAATTTTTAAAATGTTAAATAATACTCGGACTCCAAATTAATTTATGATGACCTGTTATTCTCTCAAAAATCCACCCTGTACAATAATTTGTTTGCAGGTGATCGGTCTATCAGCAGATGCCTGTGGTAAGGCTTCGCAACTGTTGTCCCAAGTACAGCGCCTGACGGAGCTGGTGCCGGACGCAGGCGCAGCCGCCGAGCTCGACAGCCGAGGTGCCCGCGCTGCGGATGCTGCGCAGGCGTTGCTTACTGTGGCACAGGTTAATTGTGTTATTGTTGAGAGAACAGACTGTTTATATGTATAGTTACAGAAAGAATACTGAAGAACAGGAGATGCGCAGCCATTGCAAAAGTAACGCATTTTAATATAATTTTTATTCGCAAGGTAAAGCAGATAAAAACTGCAAAACTCACGTATCGTCTCACTGTAGCTGAATTACTTTAGCGTGGCAAAAACGGCCACTGTCCCACAACTTATATTTTCTTGCATTCTTTATATCAAGAACTCAAATAAAGTCCGCTGACATCCTGAATCAATATCTATCGTGATCCAATAAAGAAAAACCATACAAAATTTAATGTTTGGGTTCCTACTGAGCGATATTAAGTAATGGGCAATTAATAACCGCTAATAGCACGTTATAGCGATTTGGGGTATACGCTATGAGAGTGCCTACGCCGTAGACAGAGATGTAGCATAGTAAGCGTCTACGGCGTAGCGCGTCCCGAGCTACGTTACGGCATAGCGCGTCCCGAGCTACGTCACGACATAGCGCGTCCCGAGCTACGTTACGATATAGCGCGTCCCGTGCTACGTTACGATATAGCGCGTCCCGTGCTACGTTATGGCGTAGCTCACACAGTGCTACAATGTAGTGCAGTCGATGGACAATATTGTAAAAAAAACTACCTGAATACGGGACTCTTAGCTACTTTGTATGTGTCTATTTTAAGTAACTGTTTTTATTCTATTTTTTAAAATGTGTGTTCTGTTTGTGCAGAATAAACATTTTTCTTTTTTAAAACATTCTGATTCCCAAAACGTAACGGTATTAGAACAAAATGTATCAAGAAGTATCGAACTTCACAGCAAAGCCGCGACGGTAAAATGTTAGTACGTTAATGTTTGTTTCGTGATGCTAAAAATAGTAATTGCGTTCAATTTCATTATGTTTTGTTTAAAGTTGTATAATTTAGCTGTGACTTTCTCGAATGAAATAAATAAATGTTTATACTAAATTGGGACATTTATAAGGGTCAAATCTTATCAATATGAAATTTTCGACATCCAAACTCTTCCACAGGCAACAGCTCTAACCATCGCAGATCCTCACTGCCAGAAGGAGCTCCTCTCAGCAGCTGAGAAGCTGCACAGTACAGCATCAGAGCTGACGTCATCGTGTGCGCCGCACCTTGCGCAGCATCCTGAGATGAAGCAGCAAGTGTTGAGCTCACAGGGACAGCTTGCTGACAGTCTCGAAAAACTTGTGGAAGCCTGCAAGTCTGCACAGGGTGGTGAGTACGAATAATGAGATAATAAAAAAATATATAAATAATGTTAGAGTTGTATAAAATATGATGTGCCTGTATAAATTAACACTCATGATTAGCTTGACATATTTTAATTAACCTGTGTATATTTTAAAACACAAGCTGTTTTTTAACATTAATTTGCATGTATACGGTGTTACTTAATACAATATATTTTTTTATAATCACTACATAGTATAAAACAAAGTCGCTTTCTCTGTCCCTATATCCCTATGTATGCTTAAATCTTTAAAACTACGCAACGGATTTTGATGCGGGTTTTTTTAATAGATAAAGTGATTCAAGAGGAAGGTTTATATGTATAATACACCGACCTCCACGCGGGCGAAGCCGCTGGCAAAAGCTAGTTTCTAAATAAAGGATTCTTTTTACTTTTTAACATTAAAGTTTAAAATTAAAAAAAAAACCCTGATATTATATAAATAAAATGAAAAAATGAGTTCATATTTTTGATAATTTTGCGTAATAAAATTTTAAACATCATTTTCTTCCATACAGGTACCCAAAGAACCTTAACAACCGCTGAGAAAGAAAAGCGACGTCTCAAGTTTATAAACAGCTTGACTGGAGCTAAGAACCGCTTGTACGACTCTGAACAACAGCTCAAACAGGTAATTGTAACACAACTACTCGTATTAATACCATGTCAAATGTTTTGATTGACTGTTGTTTGTTCATTCAAACAATTGCAAATTTTTGTGTTTATCAGCTTTAAGTAACTCGCAGTAACACGCCACGCCACCCTAGTATTTCTCGAAGGCATAGGCAGAAATGCATACGGGAAATTGGTAAAAAAACATATGAATACTGTAAATGGGAGTTACAGTATTCATATGTTTTTTTACCTTTAGGCTCAGGGCGAAAAAAAGGCGTGACGATATGTAAAAGACAAGTTAATATAACTGCTATCTATCTACAGCCTATGACAAAACAAGCAATGGTACCCGAAGAAGCAGCAGCGTTGAAACACAAACTGTCAGACAGACTGGCGCAGCTCAACGCGGCAGTCGCAGCACTCGCCGCTGCCAAGGCTGGTCAGTATAGTTACTGTGTACTTCTTTGCTCAAAATACAATTTCTGACACCAATATATTATATGGTTTCACATAATATGACCGCGATTATGTCTGGACTTTAAAAGAGACTGTGATCTCTGAGTTTGTTTAGGCCTTTCTTCTCGAGAGTAGTCAGATAGGAGACCCCGACCTCTTCTAGTTTTTTAAATATGATTGACGTCTAAAAGTGTTTTTGCAAACCTACTTACAGAAATAAAATAATTTGTAGTTTACTAGACAGGACAGTAGTTCTATTTATTTTAGTGCAAAGACATCTCTCTATAGACATGAAACTATTTTG
Organism: Polymixis lichenea; assembly: GCA_949091785.1. Classification (NCBI taxonomy): domain Eukaryota; kingdom Metazoa; phylum Arthropoda; class Insecta; order Lepidoptera; family Noctuidae; genus Polymixis; species Polymixis lichenea. The sequence goes on from OX420956.1 coordinate 15,871,439, forward strand.
TGTGCTACCTGGACCCAAGTAGGTAATATCCAAAATTGTACCAGAATGGTTATTGAAGAGAATAAAGGTTTTTTTCAGGGTGCTTAGAGATGCTTTTTTTCGTCAAGCTACTTAATTTAATATCGACATTTCTAGTCTTTTCTAAACTATAAATACTAGAGGTCGCTCAGCAGTGGTTAAAATTCAACCATATTTCATTTAAACCTAATGTTTTTCTAATGCTTTATTATGTGAAACTATTAGCTTTTTGCTCTCCTTCTCCATATAAAATACTGTGGAAAATTTCATACTCCTCCACCCGCGTAATTTTCGTAAAAAGGGGTACAAAATTTTTACTTCACGTGTAATAATATAGATTATAAAATAAAAAGACAAGATTTGTTTTGTTATTCTGTTTGTTTGTTAAAAACGCTAAAACGGCTGAACGGCTTTGGATGAAATTTTGTACACGGGTAGACCATAACCTGGAGAAGGATCAGTTATTAAACTCGGATTGTAGGTGAAGTCGCGGGCAACAACTAGTTTTTTATGACTATTAATATTTTTTTATAAAGTAACAGATTTAATGTAGGTATCAAGTCTCATAACACTTGCAATAATACTGAATATGTATTCGCAGATCCTGAAAACCCAGACTACGCAGCTGCAGAAAAGGCTGTGAAAGAAATATCCGAACTGATGCCGTTGATCGTGCAAGGTCAGTAAACTTTAATGGAATAAAAAAAAAATAGTACCTTCAGTTGTGCAAAAACACTAATATAAACACTATGCATCGTTACAACTAAATGGAAAGAGTGTTTTCGATGAACTCTGGCACCCAGTGTAAGATTTAACTTGTGTTTAGGGTGCCAGCGTCCTCGCAATTATTGAACTTATATCAGTAGTTGTGAGACCAGCACAATATATTATTATTATTGAGATATCTATTAACTAATAAATGCAACTATGATGTGGGCTATCAAAATACCTATGTATGGGGTATGTGTATGTAATTGAGAGGGAGATAAATATGGTGAATATGGTGAAAATATGGGATTCTATTTTTGCTTACCTTCATGGAAAGAATACTTCCATCTGCTATTTCCTATTTTCTTAAGTACTTGGTACTTGTTGACAGGCCTATATTGTCCTCTCATACCTATAAACACTGTAATTTGATAATATTGTGAAAGTCAATTATTTTTAAAGAGTAATCGTGGAGTTTCTTGCCTGCTCTTCTCCATTCGAAATGAGTAATTGGAACCGTGCACCTAGTTTCTGACGTTTTATAAGTGTCCATGTAGGTTTATGTGAAATTAAAATTATATTGAATTTATTTGTATGTATTAATTTGCAGATTCGCGCAAGTTGTCCAGCATCAAGGACGCAGCTGGTCAAGCCGCCATGTTGGAAGAGTTGAAAGCACTGTGTCAAGCCAGCCGCAATATTTGTGAGAGCACGGAAACTGTAAGTATTTTTTAAATTTTATTTTTATTAACTTTAAGTTGTTGACAAAAATTATTCCTACACGTTATTTTCTTTTTTTAGAATCATCACCTGAAAAGTCATTAAAATGACTCGTGACAATTTATTTCTTGAGTTTTCTCAAAAAAAAAAAAAAAACACGGAATTCAAACAGCCCTAATTGCGTAACACAAAGGCAATTTTCTGTACTCAGCATTTTGCTGCCTTCATCCCAATTTATTATTGTCTTTTTCTTCCATAGTTCTCTATTAGTTATCCCAGGGCTTACCCCAACTTTTCAGTACTGTCAAAATAAAAAAAAGTTATTGTTATTCCGAATGTGGCACTCAGTTAAGTTGCTGGTGTGTATTATGTGTACATATATGGTGATGTATTAGGGCCATTACCTATTTGATATGATTAGACTGAAGATTTATTACGTATAGCAATCGCTTAACCTAATGCTGTTAAAAAATCATATATTTGTAATTATACAGGGTGTGATGGTACTTATTGACAGGCCTGCACTGTCCTCCCATACCTAATATCACTGTAATTTGAAAACATTATAAAAGCCAATTATTTTTAAAATAGTAAGCGTGGAGTTTCTTGCCGGCTCTTCTCCATAGGAAGCGACAAATTGGAACCGTGCACCTAGCTTCTGACGTTTCATAAGTGCCCATGCAGGGTTATGTGAAGTAAAATATTTTGATTTGAATGGAAATGCTTCCGAAAACGAAGATAAGTAATGCTAGGCACTAGCCTAGAATTACTTATCTTCATTTTCGGAAGCGTTTACTTTGCGAACTGTATAGAGAATCACTAGATTCTCTATACTGTACCATCAAAAATCTAGTTTTTTTTTTAATTTTTACCTATTTGTTTTTGGATTGTTTGTATACTATGCTGTGAGAACCGTTAAATGAACCATTATTTGAGATTAAACACATTTAAAAACGACCCCAAGTCCAGGCGGCGACTTTAGATTTACGCATCCTTTGTAAAGCGCCGCCAAAATTAAATAAGAAGTAATATTAGAGAAGCGTCGAACGTTTTCAATTGATGCAAAATAACCAATTTATGGTCACAGGTTATTGCTATGCGTTTGCATATAGGTTGTATATAACCTACGTTCTGGCGTCGGAAGCGTTCCCCTTACACCCTGTATACAGACTACAGACTAACATAAACACAAGTTTTTACCAAATGTATCTCCCTCTCAATTACATACACATACATAAGTACTTTAATAGGCCACATCATAGTTGTATTTATTAGGAAATAGTAATCTTAATATTATTGTATTGTGCATGTTCAAATTATAGGCGAAGACGCTGGCACCCTAAACACAAGTTAAATCTTATAGTGGGTGCCAGAGTTAATCGAAAACACTCCCTTAGTTGTAACGCTCCATAGTGTTTAGATAAGTGTTTTGGTACAACTGAAGGTAACTATTAAAAAAATCTTATTTTTATTTAACGTGTATCGTTATAGTTCTTTCGTCAAGAAATCCTAATTGTGTTTCAGAGTCCTAAAGTCAACACTACGGACTTCAACAAGGCTGCCAACAAGTTGGTGTTCCTCGTCAGTCCTGCTGATAAGGCGAATAAGAAACAGGTGAGGAAATCATTTGAACGCTCATACAAGGATTAAGGGACTTCGACCCGGAAACTGTTACCATGCAGCGTTGAAATTTCTCGTCAGTTATTATAATAAAATCAGCTGTTGATTTTGATAATTTAGGCTTTCATTTTTGTATGAAACAGGAGTTTTGTTTTTAATTTGGTATCATGTGCCACTTACCATTATTTCAATAATGGTAACAGTTTTGGATTGAGGGGCGCCACGGCGTCCTCACCTTCCGCTTGACGTAGGTCCTCACCGGACACGGTTGTGTCGTGAGGTTCTTGGTTCGGATAAGGTAGGAGGAATCGCCCGGGTGTTTCCACTGCGTACATCGCCCTGAGGACACGGTGGAAATTACGGTGGATGTCTGCCCGGCTTGGGCGGAGCACCGCTGTGTCCTTGTGGAGGCGATCGGCGGCAGCAATCTTTCGCGTCCGGCCCTGGTCCAAGCCATGGTTCGGAACGAGAGTGCATGGGTACCGTCACCTCCTTCAGCGAAGCAGTAATGCTCGTGAAAAGGGAGGCGGTGCACGTGAGGGAGAGGCAGTATATGCGCCCTCACGACCCTAGTCGCCGCAGGAGACTGGAGGAGAATCTCAGGCTGATTCCCGGCCACCGTAGGCGTGGGTTTGCGGATGATGACTAATGGGTAGCTCGCTGTCCGGTAAGGACCAAGCCCGGGTCGACGGCGCGTTGTATTCCGCGCCTCCTGGTGGGGTCCGCAAGGACCGATTCCTGCTAGGGGTGCGGGTTGTTCGAAAGAGATACCGTGGCCCCTGGCACACAGGTAACTTAAGGAACACGGGTGGGTTTTAGTCAGCAAAAGTCTGACCAGAGTTCCACCCAGAGCGGGAGAAGTTATTTGATGAATTCCAACCCAAAAAAAAAACCAAAAAATATAACTTACTATTATGAAATACGAATCTCAGTACACAGCTTTGCCAGATGATACGGTAGGTAGTTTTTTCTTTAAATAAGTATATCGGCTTGCCTTATGTTTGACCCCGAGCATGCCACTGGGTTGTCGGGGTCAGACTGGCAGTCGTTCTATGTAAAATACTGGTATTCAGCTGCATCCGGTTAGATTGGAAGCCGACCACAACATAGTTAGAAATAGGGTTGGCAGAAAATGAGGCAATCTTAATAATGCAATACTTTAACAGGTGCAAGCGCTATCCGATGATGCTTGCAAGAAGGCGACACAGCTGCTATCCCAGGTGCACACTCTATCAGACCAGCTGGCGCCTGCAGACGCTGCACAGCTCAGCCGGCGCGGGGCTCTGCTGCAGGATGCTGCGGACACCTTACATGAAGTCGCACACGTAAGTTGGTTAAGTCCCGTCTTTACACCAAGTAATAAAACATGGTATGGATGTTGTTTCTACTCTTTTCGTTTATCGTCTTCTGTTACACAATAAATACTTTCTCTTTCTTTTTTTCGTTTTCTTAAATAAAGCGTAAAAACCAGATGTAGGTATGCAAAACTTATTAAAAAGGTGAACAAAATAGTTAACGAAACATTATAATAACGTCATTACATGTACAGTATTTTTATCTACCAAAGCGACACGCGCTTTGTAGTTACCAACTGTACTTGACAAACATGCTTTTTTTTTTTTTTTTTTTCTGGGTGGGAAATCATCAAATAACTTCTCCCGCTCTGGGTGGAGCGGGAGGGCGTGTCAGACTTTTACTGACTAAAACCCACCCGTGTTCCCTCAGTTGCCTGTGTGCCAGGGGCGGCGGTATCTCTTTCGAACAACCCGCACCCCTGGCAGGCATCGGCCCTTGCGGGCCCCTCTGTTGCTGCTGACATCTCTTTGAGGCGCGCGTGGAACACAACGCGCCGTCGACCCGGGCTTGGTCCTTACCGGACAGCGAGCTACCCATTACTCGCCGTCCGCAAGCCCGTGCCTACGGTGGCCGGGAATCAGCCTGGGATTCCCGACGCCCAGGGCGTCTCCTGCGAAGGCCACGGCTGTGAGGGCGCATGTACTGCATCTCCCTCACGTGCGCCGCCTCCCTCTTTGCGAGCATAACTGCTTCGCTGAAGGAGGCGACTGCCAGCCATGCCCTCTCGCTCCGTACCATGGCCTGGACCAGGGTCGGACGCGAGAGATCGCCGCCGCCGATCACCTCCACGAGGACACGGCGGTGCTCCGCCCAAGCCGGGCAGACCTCCACCGTATGCTCCACCGTGTCCTCTGGGCGATCTTCGCAATGGAAACACCCGGGCGTTTCCTCCCGCCCTATCCGAAACAGGAACCTCCCGAAACAGCCATGTCCGGTGAGGACCTGTGTCAGGCGGAAGGTGAGGACGCCATGCCGCCTCTCAAGCCACTCCTCAAAGAGGGGACTTACCGCCGCAATCGCGGCGTGCCCATTGACAAACATGCTGAGAATGTGTTTGTTAATCGCAGTAGCTCTTGATACCGTCCGAGGCACGGCACGGTCGAAGTCAGAATTATCTTTGTGTTATGTGCTCGCGCTGCTCGTCTTTACACAGAAATTTATAGTGGGTTTGTAAACTTGGTTATCACAAGTAAAGCGCGCATCGCTTCGTGATATAAAATTCGATACAACACACACAACTTCTTTAAGAATACATTGTGTTCTAGTAATAATAACTGCGTCTCAGGTTAGCGTTCAATCACTTAACTTAATTAGTTTTTAATTTTTGTATTATTACAAGCAGGACATGAGGCCAGTCAAAGTACTGTCTATCGGAGTCGTCTCATCTGCTGAAATCCTTCGGCTTAGGGCATCAGAGCTGACGTCATCGTGTGCGCCGCACCTTGCGCAGCATCCTGAGATGCAGCAGCAAGTGTTGAGCTCACAGGGACAGCTTGCTGACTGTCTCGACAAGCTTGTGGAAGCCAGTAAGCTGGAACATAGTGGTAAGTTTAATGATGAGGGTATAACATCGAGAAATCAATGGTCCTTAAATAAACATAATGAGCTAGGTCTTCTCAGATATATTAGAATTGAAAATACAGGCGACAGAGATCTCGAGGAAAATAAATATTTATTTGTAAAAGGCTCTCTACATACAGGTTGTGCCTAATTATACAGAGTGACAATTATACAAACTGTTTTCATACACAGAATGGTTGTAAACAGTTTTCTTATATTTACAGAATAAAGTTTGACATCTAGCGTGATACATTGATTTTATACTGTTTTTTTTTTAAATTAAGCTGTGTCCAAATGTATTACAGTAAAATAAATCAACATGAAAACATAACTTAAAGATAAAAAAAATATAATTATATTGAAGTGATGGTAAAGAATGAGTTCTTAACACAATTACAGGTTTGAAAATAATCTTCGGAATAGGTAGAAAACAAAATCTAAAGAGCGTGATTTTATGTTTAATCGATAAGAAAACCAACTTCTCATACCTTCTTACCGTTCGGCTTTATTTAAAACGTAAATTTCCATAGTCTCATTGTGATCAAATACGCTAAGATATAGAGTTTCGTCACACAGGTAACTTAGTTGATGTACCATCAGCTCAACAACAGGAGAAACAGCGTCTGAAGTTCATCAGCAGCGTGTCCGGAGCTAAGGACCGACTGGATGCGGTCGAGAAGCAGCTCCAACAGGTTAGCAGTGCATTTGATTATTCTGTCTATACAGTGTAGGGGAACACTAAGAAAGGGTGTTTGGAAATTTGACCTTTAAGGGGGTTTAATGGCGGATTTAAAACTTGAAATTTACCACGAATATTAATATGTAAGTACTTAATAATAAATTTCGTGTTTTTATTTTTGTGTTTCTAAATTAAGTTCTCCTCATTTATTCATGCTCTGGCAGTTTGACTAATTTATGAGGCCTACCGAAATGTCCTTTCTTTGGTATTGTTCGACAAATCGTTGAGCTCCTCATGTTCTAACTTGAGCTGCATGATTACTGATAAGTGCGTGCACTGATTAGACAGGTCCACTTAATCTGTGTGGTTCTTTTCTCAAAAGACCATTTCAGACACCAATCCACATGGTCTTCACATGATCTGACCAAGATTATGTCTGGACTTTAAAAGATACTGTGACCTCTGAGTTTGTTTCGGCCTTTCTTCTCAGAGTAGTCAGATAGTAAACGCCGACCTCATCTAGTTTTAAAAATATGATTGACGTGTAAAAGTGTTTGTACAAACCTACTTACGGAAATAAAATAATTTATCATTTACCGCGTAAAGGGGGATTAGGGGCTGATACATTTTACAGGGGAAAATACGCGGACAAAGTATCTACTAGTTTTTTAATAAAACTTGCTCTTAAACTTTCAACGTATTAAGTAAACACTTTAAGGCACAATAAACAACAGTGATAAAAAACGTTTTTCAAAAAAATAAACAACCGACTTCCAAAAAAACACTAAAAAGTGAAAAATAACTTTAATTCGGAAGTCGGTTGTTTATTTTTTTGAAAAAAGTTTTTTATTTTTCACTTTTTAGTGGTTTACATGTGCTTACCCCTTCACAGCGTACCGGCGTGATGTTATGTTATTAACTGGTGTAAACAATTGACAGACAGCAATCCCTGTCCATTTGCTATAATTTATTGAGGAGTTCCGTTGCCTATCTCCGAAGTTCTTCTTTAGATCTTCACCAAATTGAAATGGAACCACTCCGAGAAAGTACTCTTCTAAAAACTACACAAATTGCTTCAAGTGTGCCTATAAAATTTGAAGAGTTCTCTCTATTTCTCCAGGATCCCATCATCAGATCCTGACTTGATGATCATGGGACCACCTGGAATGTATACCCTTTCAAACAAAAAAAAAAAAAATCCAAATCGGTCCAGCCATCTTCGAGTAATCGGGGAACATCCATAAAAAAAAGAAAAAAAAAAGATTCCGACGAATTGAGAACCTCCTCCTTTTGGAAGTCGGTTAAAAATGCGTAGTGTTTGTAACTTACTCACTCATGCAGACAGGCTGTGAAGGTTATACCTGAGGGGCAATCCTCGTAATTTTAACAGTCTCAAACTGTCAAAAATACCTCGGGTTTCCATACATTTTTGACAAGTTTTTGACATTTGTTTGTCGTCGAGATGACACTGCGACTAGATTTTGAACGTTTATAATTACGAGAATTGGCCTTCTGTTGTCTATCTACACAGATATACTTACCAAGAAAAGTATGCGTTTCGGGAATCATCGTTTATCTTCGAAAATAAGACGCGTCTTACATAAAGCTGTTAAAACCTCGTAAGCACTTGCCTGTTTCGTTTTACCATGATTACAAACTTATAGATGAACAATTCCAAATAACTTTCTTAAACTTGTGAGAGTCAATTAACTATTTTCGACCGGAGTTGGTGGTGCAACAGAGGTATTTTTTAAATACAAAGTGGCAATTATAGTCAGTAGAAAAGTTGGAACCTCTGCTTCTATGGAGGTCACTCTGTAGCGTTTGTACTTATACGGAATCGCGATTATCGAAGCCCTTAACTGTACTAAGACCTCTCACAAAGATACTTTATTAGAACCGCGGTGGCATGACGAATCTAGTTTAAATTATTACACCAGAACTTGTTTTGATCATAAACGCGCAACCAATACATGGCATTTGCTGCAGTTAAGTGAGTCTATAAATGTGACTGTTTTGACGTCGAATTAACTTAACATTTTTGTTGTTTTGGCAGCCGATGATATGTCAAATGATGAGGCAAGAAGATGCCGCAGCAATAGAGCGCAAACTGTCAGACAGACTGGCGCAGCTCAACGCGGCAGTCGCTGCACTCGCCGCCGCCACTGCAGGTAAGGGGACTCTCATGATGCTGGTGTGAATAATGATATTTGTTGTATTAGTGCATTTGTTAATAGCATTCATTCCACGCGGACTGGCAACAACGCATTTATAGTAGTTTATCGTGATTATTTCATGAAATACAAACAAAAGTAAATACTTTTTTCAGCCATGCACTAGATCGTTGGTATTTTCAAGTTTGTGTGCTATTTTTTTACAGTTATTTTGGTATTTACTTATAAAAATCGACATACCGTCAATTATTTTCTATTTGCATTACTTAGTACGATTAAATGTTTTTATTAAAGAATAAATGTTAAAAATAATTATAAATACCAAGGATCTAGTGCTTGGCTAAAAAAAAAATAGTACTTTTGTTGTATTTAATGAAATAATCACGAAAAACGACTATAAGTGCGTTGTTGCCAGCCCGCGTGGAATGGATGCTCTTAAACATCTAAGCTATACATATTCGAGTTTCATTCGACTCCTGGCGATCGGAAAACTCGTCATCTATCGATGTCTTGGATTCTAATCCAATATACGATCTGTTTGCGGATGAAAGGAGGAAGATTTTAAAAGCATGTCACAAATACTGTGAGAGGGATTTGTGAAAGTATTCTTATTTTTTTTTTATGTATTTATCCGAATTTTTACATTTTTTTTAATGACTAGGTATGTCTATTACCTTTAATTGTTGGTATTGGTTTTTAACCGTGTTAATTAAAGATAAATACAAAATAAATCTACACTCAATTAATCATATTTGGGTCGGCTCGGCACAATTCGAGGTAGGCCAAGACGTTTTCCCGAACATATACCTGTATATACCATGTATGTATTCGATTTTGCCACCGGCAGTGCTGAATGCCGACCACCTTCAAATGTCACGTAACACAATTACTTTTCTTTTGTTATCAGACTCAATGAGTCTGCCTAACAAATCTGAGGCTAAAAAATGTTTCGCACTTTTTGTTGCTTCGTTGACTTGAGCAGCGGTAGTGCAAATACTAAACTAACTAAACGTTATGACTGGGTCGGCAACTGTTGCTGGATTTTCTTGTTAAGAAATTCTCAACAGTAGCCCTGAGTTTGCTTTTACGCTGGTCATCATCATCATCGTTCTGATCACATCCTACTCTTGGCCCAACATGTCTTTTTCTTCCAGACTTCTCTATTAGTCTTCATCTTGGTAGTCACTATCTTTCAAGCAATATCGTCTTTTAATCGCCAGTATAATTCTCAATTTATTTTTATCCTTCTACTCTGTCACAGATCGCGAGCACCCCGACTACACGGCAGCAGACCGCGCGGTCAGAACTATCACTGAACTGATGCCGCAAGTTGTACAAGGTCAGTCCTACTTCTTTAAATAAAACAAGTGTTTCATACATTTAGGTTTATTGTACCTACGATTACTTGCAGGACAAAACTTTTCATTTAAACAATACAAAATAAATGTTTATTATTATAATGAATAGATTAATGATCAATTAAAAAAATGTGTATTTGCTTCTAGTGAAATTGTAAATGACTGTCAAATATTTCTCGTTTTGACTAATTTGTCGATACTGAGTACTGTATGTAATTATGATGTATCGCTCTGCAGTGCACTAAAATAATAATGATATTCAGTATATTTAGTTATACGGCGTAAAACATTTAAAACCTTTATAAGAGTTACAATAATAACCTAATTCAGTGTTATAATTAAAATTCATAATACTTAAACACAACAAATATTATGAATTTATAAAGCTATGTAGCGGCATCTTCATAGCCATAATTATGCGAACTAGACATCACACTGACGTCATGCCAAATCCTGCATCGCGCAAGCAGAGTTTACCGCGCGACTACCTTAGAAGCAACGTCCCGACGTCAATAGTCAGGCGGTTGCCCACCCGACATAACAACCGTCTGGTCGGAAGATTCCCCTTTTCTATTTTAATGCGTTTAAAGCGAAACTAAAATCAAATCTTTGTTCTAAGGCATACATACTATTCTATCAACGAATACTTCAACGATAAGAATTGTTGGTCGCTGTGATTACCTCAAGACAACGTTTGTGTTCTCTCACCAGAATTAGCTTAACTTCTGACGGGTCATATGAGTTACTTCAGATCATTGTTTATTTTATTTGACTGTATAAACCATTTTTTTTTTAATTTTATGATTTATTTATTTATTTTTATTTATTTATTTAACCATTTATGCACACACATATAAACAGACAAGAAGAAAGGAACAGAAAAATACGTACATAGGTAATGCTTATTTCTACAGAAATCTCTTCCAGCACACCTGCGATAGGAGAGAAGATAACAGAGATGTAGACAACGCGTGTAATAACAGTACAAGGGAAAACATAAAATTACAACATAAACTCTAAATTAAATATTCAAAAAAAAATTTAAAAAATTAAAATTTTTTTTTTTTTTTAAATATTCATTTATTGTTGAATGTTATATGCTATTATTGTACAGAATCAAGTTCTTCCAACTTAACAGACAGCTGTGCTGCTGGGGAGTTTGTTGCACCACTTCTTCTTCCCAGCCAAAGCACTAGGAAGTTGTGAAGGGTGGGCGTTTTGGGGGACTGTCTTATGTAATTTTGACGTTCCTCATACCCCAATAGTAAATTTTTTACTGTTTTTATTTAGTAATATCGATCTTCATCCTCGACTTGCCCTTGTCCCATAGTACTTGCGGACGGCGCAAAACGTTTTCTTCTTCAATTCTCCCCTGTCGACCGTCACGTTATCATTCACTCCCTTCTCTTCATAATCATTCCTTACACCATCCATCTTTTCTTTGACCTTCCTCTCCCTCTCCAATATTCTCAATCCATCAACATTTATATTCATGACTCTTTTAGCCACATGCTCATACTAAGCCAAACGACTACCTTTTAACTTTTTTGTCACTGAATGCACCCTCATAATGTTGCAGAGTCTCGCACTCTCTGCGGCACTAAGACGGACAAAGAACAGGCCGCCATGGTACGCGACTTGCGAGCGCTGTGTGAAGCTAGTCGAGAGATATGTGACAGTGCAGGACAGCCGCAGGTGAGTTGCTATTAGTTGATAGACATACAATGTATAACTGAATTATTGCACAATAAGAAAGTAATTTGCTCAAAATCGTTTACTGAATCGAATTCTGTCATTTTTAGACTCATATGTTATATTAATGTGGTATGGACTTCCAAAGAGACCAAGACTCTGAGTTTGCTTCGGCATTTCTTCTCAGGGACCAATCAGATATCGTGATCTACTTTAAAAATATTGCTCAAAAAATTTATACTTAAGTGTCTTAGAAGATGTAGATTTTCCATGACACTTTTACACATAAAGTGTTTACAGAAATAAATATAATTTCTTATGTGTGGCAGGGTTTGAGCGATGCCGCTGCCAAGTTCTCAGCCGCGTCCGGCAAGCTGGTGTACATCGTCAGTCCTAAAGCTCAAGATGTGCACGAGAAGCAGGTGTTAGCATTATCAGCGGCATCTTGCGGCAAGGCGGGCGAGCTCCTGTCCCAAGTACAGCGCCTGACGGAGCTGGTGCCGGACGCAGGCGCAGCCGCCGAGCTCGACAGCCGAGGTGCCCGCGCTGCGGATGCTGCGCAGGCGTTGCTTACTGTGGCACAGGTGAGGAGGAGATATGGAGATGATTTATGGGTTCAATATACTGCTGCCTTTCGAAAATGTAAACACAACATAGTAAATTTAGGTTACAGACAGTTCAGAACAAATAACACGGTGGAATTACAAACACGCAATCCTTCTTATCTTGATAACTTCGCAAACGCGCATTTTTCGCTAGGATTTAATTAAAGAATATTTTATTTTGTTAAGGAGCGTAATTCGGCCATACATTCTGGCTGGGATTGTCCCTGTAATTATTCCTAATAAGAACTTGTGGCTTGATATTGTCGTGATTGCAGATGCATTTGATGAACCGAGCTCATTTCAAACTCACTTTTTCTACAGGCAACAGCTCCAACCATCGCAGATCCTCACTGCCAGAAGGAGCTCCTCTCAGCAGCTGAGAAGCTGCACAGTACAGCATCAGAGCTGACGTCATCGTGTGCGCCGCACCTTGCGCAGCATCCTGAGATGAAGCAGCAAGTGTTGAGCTCACAGGGACAGCTTGCTGACTGTCTCGCCAAGCTTGTGGAAGCCTGCAAGTCTGCACAGGGTGGTGAGTACGATTAGTGACATAATAAAAATGATGTTGAAGTTGTATATTTTATGCCAGCCAGGAAAAAGCGGTGAGTTTGGAGATATTGATGAAAACTTTTATTCAAGATAACTAAGATCCAATTTGTTAGTAGTATAATAACTTATAACTAGTGCCAGTAATACAATCTTAATCTACTCGCCCCCTGCCCGACCCATGAATCGAGGTATCAATATTCATGTGTGCATAAATACATCGATTCACGTACAGACAGTCAAGTCTACTGTCTATCATACTTAAAACGCTGTTGCGACTAGCCCGGACTCTGTTCAGCATCGACGCGCACCGCTTGCGCAGAGTAGCGTAGAAGCAATCGATGCGCGCCTCTGCAAACATACGTGATGCAACTACAATGACGGTGCAGCCGCAACATCGCTCTAAGAGCATTATTGTATTGTACCCGTAGGGTACTGTACGATCTTTGTGTATAGACTGCCCACAGGCTGCAGGTATAAAAGGATGTACAGAAGGCTCCGAAGAGAGTGATTTTTACCTTATTTGAATATTGAAACATCCACCAACAACATTATCCACAACCCGACTTCATTCACTGCTGAACATAGGCCTCTCGTGCCAGTCCACACGCTTCTCTGCCAGCCTCATCCAGATTGTACCCGTGAACAAATATCCATACGCCATAATTAATATAATAATTAAATGAAAATGTTACTGTTTCTGTTACCTTTCACGGTTTAACTGCTTAACGGATTTGGATGAGATTAGTGATTACGCACAAAAATAGACCACTAGCTGGGTTAGAATACAAGATACTTTTTATCCTATCAGTACTATCCCGTAGGATAATTTGCCAACTCCACGCGAGCCAAAGGTAGTTGGTTCATAAAATAATGAACTTAATAATCCATAATTTGTGAAAATGCGGGCGCTATATATCTAAGGTAAATGAAAAATATCATTAACGGTTAGTTGGATTTAAAAAAATCAAATGAACCTACTCCAAACTGTAACAGAATTTGGTAATAATATAATTCAGTATAATCTTTCATACAAAGCGTGGTGTTATACAAAATTATTTTATAAAGTGTGAACTTATACTTGTGCAGAATGATGTTATATAGCGTGATCTTTTCAAAAGTGATTTAATTCACCGTGATGTTATACAAAAGAATGCTAAACTATACAGGGTGTAAGGGAAGCGCTTCCGGAAATGAAGACAGGTGATAGGTCTAGTGATTCTCGATACAGTACCATAAAAAAATGGACTCTTTTTTTAATGTTTACCTAATTTTTTTTTTAATTTTTTGTTCACTATGCTGTGAGCAGGCGCGGTCCGAGGGGGGGTCCTAGGGGTCATGACCTCCCCCCCCCCCTAAAGCAGTAAACTTTAAGCTTAAAATAGTAATTTTTCGAAAATATAATAAATTTTCTTATTAATATGGAGGTAGTCTTTATCTGAGACCCCCCCCAAAGTCTTTGGCTGCGACCGCGCCTGGCTGTGAGAACAGTTAAATGAACCATTATTTGAGATTAAGCACATTTAAAAACGACTCAAGTCCAGGCGGCGACTTTAGGTTTAGGCATCCTTTGTAAAGCGCCGTCAAAATAACATAAGTAGAAACATTGCAGAAGCGTCAAACGTTTTAAATGGATGCCTAGTAACTAATTTAAGGCGAAAGGTTATTGGTATCCGTTTGCATTTTGGTTGTATATAACCCATGTTCAGGCTTAGGAGGCGATCCCCTTACACCCTGTATAGCGTGTTTGTAAAATACTTAACTTATACACCCTTATACGTCGGTCCGGCTTATTTTAAGACGTAAAGTTATATACGATACGGCCGTATATGTATAATCAAACACGCTAAGGTTCTCACATAGAGTTACATCACACAGGCAACCGGGTCGATGTGCCATCAACTCAACAACAAGAGAAGCAGCGTCTGAAGTTCATCAGCAGCGTGTCCGGAGCTAAGGACCGACTGGATGCGGTCGAGAAACAGCTACAAAAGGTTAGCATTAAAAGTTATAATTTTTATAGAATCTTGCTCTCCAAGTCTAGTTGATTGCTTAGTGTTTGTCACTTCCACATGCAGGCACCCTGTGAAGGTTATACCTGTCCAGCTTCTTACAACATAATACTAGACTAATTTTGTTATTTGATCAAGTCATAATTATTTGAAATCAAGTTTCGAATTTGGCACCAGAACTTACTTTGATAACCGCGTGACAAATACTTTCCATTTGATGCTGCTTAGTGTGTTGTACAACTGCACTTTTTGTTTGAAACTCAGAAATAATTATAAATGTTTTACCTCAAATGATCGCTGCTTGTTTTTTTGTTTGGCAGCCAATGATATGTCAAATGATGAGGCAAGAAGATGCCGCAGCAATAGAGCGCAAACTGTCAGACAGACTGGCGCAGCTCAACGCGGCAGTCGCTGCACTCGCCGCCGCCACTGCAGGTAAGGGGACAGTTGAAATGCAGTGCATTTCAGAACAATGTACTTTGTGTTGTTTATTGGAAATTACTTTTACGCGAATACAAACTCTGATCTCAGGTGATCTCTGACTCAATCAGTGTTACTGGCTAACAATACGCCTGTTACCCCCAAATAAATAGGCAGAGGTGTACCTATAGTACACCCACATGTCGCCAGGTATGTTTAAGTCCCATGCCATAGGGAGCGAGCCTATTGCCATCACCGGGCACCAATACATTCTCCAGGCTGCGACTAACAAAATTCCTGTTAAAACAACCCAATAACACTTTACCCTATCTGGGAATGGGAACCAGGACCTCACTCTCAGTTGTAGCGCTTACGACCACTAGATTAACAGCCAACAAACCAATTAGAAATTCGCATCAGCCCCGAATATGGATTTGTCTCCGTACAATTTTAAGTTTGTTTTTAATCCTTTTACTCTGTCACAGATCGCGAGCACCCCGACTACGCAGCAGCAGACCATTCGATCAAAACTATCACTGATTTGGTGCCGCAACTTGTACAAGGTCAGTCATTTTCATGTAAATAGCGGAAAATCTGAGCCGAGCTAGTTTTCTAATTTAACCGAAAATGTGAACGAAGTTTGGAAAAAAAAAATGGCTCTGATAGCCTTTTTCAACAGAAAAATATAGACTCGATCCTCGAGTCTGCAGCTCGTCCCTAAAGCAAAATACCATACAACATAATACTATGAAAGTAACTAAAATAGACGAGCCTTGCGGTATCTACATCAGTAAATTGACGGATTTTTCCTCACAGCATATGCCACTGAACCGTCCTGGAATTGATACTAAATGAGGAAAGACACTCACTGAAGCCTTGAGTTCAGCGTGATCCCAAGGAAAACAGTTTCATCGGCGAATTCTAGTTTCTCTTGATTCAATACTATTTCACAACTACTTGCAATAGCAACTTTGGTTTAGAAAAGCTTATGCACATCGTTTTTTTCCCATTACTAATTTATAAGCAGTGAATCAATTTAAGATCTGTGACGTAAATAACGCATTATTTACGTCGTCGAGGTTTGAAACGCGTCTATTTATTTTTAAAATTAAGGAACTATCATCAACAAATAACAATATTTGTTGGCTTTTTAACAGATGGGGTAGATCATTAATATAATTATGCTAAAAAGAGGAAAGGTCCCAGTTTGGGCCTTGTGGTATACCTACTTTTACTCTAAACCTGAGTGAATTGACAGCATTTATTTAAAGTTGTTGTGGTCTATAATTTAAATCAGATTTTACTTGTCTGAGCGGAAGTTTTCCAAATCCGTAATGCTCAAATTTCAAGAGTAAGGTTTCGTGATCGATGCAATCAAATGCCTTTGGGTCACAAAAGATTCCTATGGCATCTTGGGCCTCTGCCCACGCCGTAAATATGTGTTTTAATAAAGTATAACCGGTGTCAGTCTGCAGTCGTACAAAACCATACTGTTGATCGTATAAGACCTTTTTTGCTGTTGAACTGATTGAGCATTTGATTAAGCATTCCGTTTTCAATATGGTTTTAAAAATTATTGTTGTTTTAGTGTCCCCAGATTTGAAAAACATTAGAAAACCCTACCCCGCCAATCAATATGAGCCTTTTATCTCTAATTTTATACGAGAGTATTTCATGCACGTTTTCTGGCAAAACATCTATATAATGAGTTTGTGAATTGTATTTGCAGAGTCTCGCACTCTCTGCGGCACTAAGACGGACAAAGAACAGGCCGCCATGGTACGCGACTTGCAAGCGCTGTGTGAAGCTAGTCGAGAGATATGTGACAGTGCAGGACAGCCGCAGGTGAGTTGCTATTAGTTGATAATAAATTATAGTTAGTTTTGTCTGTTTCAGCAATTACTTTTATACGCCAAAAACATACACGTTTAAACTAGATGACGTCAGTGATTCCTGTCCAACTATTATGAGAATTAATACTGAGACAATCTCTGAGGCCTCAGTTTCTTTTGAAGTCCAGCCATTATCTGGTTTGATTTGACTGTACTTGAACTTCCCTCAGAGGTTAAGTGTATATATGTTCAACACAATGTAAATGGTTTTATAAATAAATAAAGTGAATGAATAGATAGATTTCTAGCAAGCTAACAACCCAAAGAACTCATTTATTTAATTCACAATTACAATAAACTCATGATTGATTGAATATGATATCATTAGCTTCTGCCCATGGCTTCTGTCCGCGTGCAAGTCAACTGTACTCTAAAACATATTTTGTATTATTATATGACACATGGCAAAAGTGCAGCTTTATACTTTTTTTTAAATTGTAATCTACGCTGTACTTCCAGAGATTACAAACAAACGATTTTGCTCCTTAATGATATTGATTAAGATCGTGTTTTCTGGATGAAATCAAAAAAGCAGTTTATTTTTTCTTAGCCTTGCAGGCATTGTAACATTATCCTTTGTATGGCAGGGTCTTAGCGATGCCGCTGCCAAGTTCTCAGCAGCGTCCGGCAAGCTGGTGTACATCGTCAGTCCTAAAGCTCAAGATGTGCACGAGAAGCAGGTGTTAGCATTATCAGCGGCATCTTGCGGCAAGGCGGGCGAGCTCCTGTCCCAAGTACAGCGCCTGACGGAGCTGGTGCCGGACGCAGGCGCAGCCGCCGAGCTCGACAGCCGAGGTGCCCGCGCTGCGGATGCTGCGCAGGCGTTGCTTACTGTGGCACAGGTGAGGAGGACAATGGAGAATATTTCGGGGTTTTGTTTTCATTTTGGTAATCAAGCTAATTTCCAACCCACTTCTTCCACAGGCAACAGCTCCAACCATCGCACATCCTCACTGCCAGAAGGAACTGATCTCAGCAGCTGAGACGCTGCACAGTAAAGCATCAGAGCTGACGTCATCGTGTGCGCCGCACCTTGCGCAGCATCCTGAGATGAAGCAGCAAGTGTTGAGCTCACAGGGACAGCTTGCTGACAGTCTCGACAAGCTTGTCGAAGCCTGTAAATCTGCACAGGGTGGTGAGTACGATTAATGACAGAGTAAAACAATGATATATGATGTTAAAGCTGTATAAATTATGCCAGGAAATAATGGTCAGTGAGGAGATAAAAAAATATCCATAATTTACACAGTGTGTATAAAAAAGTTTAATTCACGTGTACAGTATTGATTCGTTTTTTATAAACAAAAGGATTCTACACTAAGTATATAGAATCACTATATACTATCACTATATACTATTCAGCGTGATTTTAACAGACTTAATTCAAACACCGTTATTTCATGCTTGGTCAATTCGGCTTGTTTTTAAACGTATAGTTTTAGAC
This sequence comes from Polymixis lichenea, assembly GCA_949091785.1. Taxonomy (NCBI): domain Eukaryota; kingdom Metazoa; phylum Arthropoda; class Insecta; order Lepidoptera; family Noctuidae; genus Polymixis; species Polymixis lichenea. The sequence continues at coordinate 15,890,243 of OX420956.1, forward strand.
GACTTACGACGACTCTTAGCGTATTTGCTCATACATATACGGCTGGTATATGTATGACCAAATACGCTAAGATTCTCATACAGAGTTACATCACACAGGCAACTGGGTTGATGTACCATCAGCTCAGCAACAAGAGAAGCAGCGTCTGAAGTTCATCAGCAGCGTGTCCGGAGCTAAGGACCGACTGGATGCGGTCGAGAAGCAGCTCCAAAAGGTAAACAGTTAAAGTTATTTTTTTTTTTAAATTTTGTCTCAAAATCTCTTTTCTTTCTGAAATTCAGAAATACTTATAAATCTTTAGCCTTGAATGAACGTGGTTTTTTTGCTTTGCCAGCCGATGATATGTCAAATGATGAGGCAAGAAGATGCCGCAGCAATAGAGCGCAAACTGTCAGACAGACTGGCGCAGCTCAACGCGGCAGTCGCTGCACTCGCCGCCGCCACTGCAGGTAAGGGGACAGTTGAAATGTAGTGCATTTCAGAGCAATGTACTTTGTGTTGTTTATTGGAAATTACTTTTACGCAAATACAAACTCTGACCTCAGGTGATCTCTGACTCAATCAGTGTTACTGGCTAACAATACGCCCCAAAGAAATAGGCAGAGGTGTACCTACAGTACACCCACATGTTGCCAGTTATGTTTAAGTCCCATGCCATAGGGAGCGAGCCTACCGCCATCACCGGGCACCAATTCATTCTCCAGGCTGCGACTAACAAAATTCCTGTTAAAACAACCCAATAACACTTTGCCCGATCTGAGGATTGGAACCAGGACCTCATGCTCAGTTGTAGCGCTTACGACCACTAGACTAGCAGCCAACAAACCAATTATAAATTCTCATCAGCCCCGAATATGGATTTGTCTCCGTACAATTTTAAGTTTGGTTTTAATCCTTTTACTCTGTCACAGATCGCGAGCACCCCGACTACGCAGCAGCAGACCATTCTATCAGAACTATCACTGAATTGGTGCCACAACTTGTACAAGGTCAGTAATTTTCATATAAATAGCGGAAAATCCGAGCCGAGCTAGTTTTCTAATTTAACCGAAAATGAGAACTAAGTTTGGAAAAAAAAATATAGACTCGATCCTCGAGTCTGCAGCTCGTCCCCCTAACGCAAAATACCATACGACATAATACTATGCAAGTAACTAAAATAGACTAGCCTTGCGGTATCTACATCAGTAAATTGACGGATTTTTCCTCACAGCATATTGGTGAACCGTCCTGGAATTGATGCTAAATGAGGACAGAGACTCACTGAAGCCTTGAGTTCAGCGTGATTCCAAGGAAAATAGTTTTATCGACGAATCTAGTTTCTCTTGATTCAATATTATTTCACAATAGCTACTTTGGTTTATAAAAGCTCATGCACATCGTTTTTCCAATGACTAAATTATAAGCAGTGAATCAATTGAATATCTGCATTAGGGCGTTATTTACGTCGTCCAGATTTGAAACGCGTCTATTAATTTTTGTAAATTAAGGAATTATCATCAACAAATAACAATATTTGTTGGCTTTTTAACAGATGGGGTAGATCATTAATATAATTATGCTAAAAAGAGGAAAGGTCCCAGTATGGGCCTTGTTGTAGACCTATTTTTACTTTAAACCTGAGTGATTCGACATCATTTATTTAAAGTTGTTGTGATCTATCATTTAAATAAGATTTTACTTATCTGAGCGGAAGTTTTCCAAATACGTAATGCTCAAATTTCAAGAGTAAGGTTTCGTGATCGATGCAATCAAATGCGTTGGAGAGGTCACTTGGGCCTCTGCCCACGCCGTAAATATGTGTTTTTATAAGGTGAAACCGGTGTCAGTCCGCAGTTGTACAAAATCATACTGTTGATCGTATTAGACCTTAATGGTGTTAAACTGTTTGAGCATTTGATTAAACATTACGTTTTCAATAATAAATAAATAAAAATAAAGCCTTTTAATCCTTGCATTTACAAAATAATTTTAAAATATTGAATTCGTTTACGTTTTCAATACGGTTCTAAAAATTATTGTTGTTTTATTACGGATTTGAAAAACTTTGGAAAAACCCTACATATAAGTTAGTCGCCGTGTTTAATTTTCGTTTGCAACTCTGTTTGCCAGCCAATCAATATGAGCCTTTTATCTCTAATTTTATACGAGAGTATTTCATGCACATTTTCTGGCAAAATATGTATATAATGAGTTTGTGAATTGTATTTGCAGAGTCTCGCACTCTCTGCGGCACTAAGACTGATAAAGAACAGGCCGCCATGGTACGCGACTTGCAAGCGCTGTGTGAAGCTAGTCGAGAGATATGTGACAGTGCAGGACAGCCGCAGGTGAGTTGCTATTAGTTGATAATAAATTATTTTTAGTTTTGTCAGGTTTAAACAATGACTTTTACAAGCCAAAAACATACACGTTTAAACTAGATGACGTCAGTGATTCCTGTCCAACTATTATGAGAGTTAATACTGTTACGAGCTTGGGGTTCGTGACAATTAAAAACAGCCGATATATTTTCCAAAATTAACACTTTAATTTAACACACTAATTAGAAAACACAATTGCACTACTAATCACTCTAGGTCGCACTTGAATATCGCTTTAGATGTGTTTCGCTTCTATCGCTCAACAATACTGCCCGGGTCGCGATCTGTTCCGGCCTTTTATAGGGCCAATAGAACATTCTAGTAAAGATACATCTGGAATGGTCGACTGAACTGAACAGATGTCGAAAGTTCTAGCATCGAGATTTCTAGAAAGATCTTAATTCTATTAATTCTGCTACTCGATACTAGATGGCGCTAGTGGTAACTAATGTTGTCGCGTAACACTGCCCCCTCCTAAGACATGCTCGCCCCGAGCATTATCGGCCCCATAATAACGCGCCAGTCGGTCCACATGGACGATCTTAGGAGTACCTCTTGCGCCTTTCTGTATCCGATAGGTTACGTCATTGATCTTTGTCACAATCCGGTACGGTCCGTCCCATTTAGCTTGAAGCTTGGGAGATTTCCCTTTGCTGCGGACTGGATTGTGCAACCACACAAGTGAACCTTCGTCAAACCCTTTATTGTTTATTTTGCGGTCATACCGTGTTTTCATCTTTTCAGACATTTGCTGGCCTGATTGTCTGACGTGCTCATAAATGTCATTCATTTTGTTCCGCAAGTCATTCGCATAATCGGTTATACTGCGTGGGGCATCAGGTGGTATTCCGGTGATCAGGTCTGCAGGCAGCCGTAATTCTCTGCCAAAGTTTGCGAAAGCTGGTGTCACCGATGTGCTTTCGTGAACAGCGCTTCGATATGACAACAAAAATGGTTGTATGTGCTTGTCCCAATCCCGTTGCCGATTTTCCACAACTTTTGCTAGGTACCTCTCTAATGTCTGATTAAATCGTTCCACCATTCCATCCGATTGTGGGTGGTAAGAAGTTGTTCTTGTTTTATGAGTACCCATAACTCGACAAGTTTCCTGGAATATTTGGGACTCAAAATTCCTTCCTTGATCACTGTGAACTTCTAAAGGTACTCCAAAACGACAGAAGACTTCATGAACTAATTTATCCGCAACTGTCGAAGCTTCTTGATTTGGAATGGCGAAGACTTCCGGCCACTTAGTGAAGTAATCCATCACAACCATGTAATACTTGTTACCACTTTCACTTTCCGGAAACGGCCCCGCAACGTCAAGGGCTATCCTCTCCCATGGTGCACCAACATTGTACAATTTCAATGCACCTCTACTACGAGTTTGAGGCCCCTTTACAGCTGCACAACTTGTACATTTGCGACACCAGTCCTCGACATCGTCCCGACAGTGGATCCAGTAAAACCGTTCTCGTATCTTTAGCAGAGTCCGTTTTACTCCCAGATGACTTCCTGAGCAACCATTATGGTACAGCTGTAGAACATTCGGTACTTGAGCTTTAGGGACAACCATTTGCAAATGACAGCTATTTCCCCGAGCATTTTCCCATTTACGGCACAGGACTCCATCCTGAATCACCAAGCTGTCCCATTGGGCCCAATAGCTTTTTGTGATCGAACTCATTGCTGAGACGTCACTCCACCTAGGCTTAGGAGCTCCGGCTTTCATCCATTCCAGAATCGGCTTAATGTCCGAATCTTCCTGCTGTGCATGTTGTAGGCCTTCCTTCCACTCGTCGCTGAGGTCTGTCCTGAGCATCCTCACAGGTACCACTTCCTTACCCTCTTGCCTAGTACAATGCTTGCAGTCTTCAGGACAAGGTCTTCTTGACAATGCATCCGCGTTGCCATGAGATTTCCCGCTGCGATGTTCGACCACAAAGTCGTATTCCTGCTGCTGCTGGGCGGTGCTTTTAGCCGCACTACCTGCTGGAGACCAGCTATCTTTCCTTTCTGCATTTCGCTTAGGGCAACTGGATCGAAGGTGGCCTCTTTCCCCACAGCCGTAGCACCTAGGGCTGTATCCTTTATTCCGATCGTGAACTGAAACCACTACAACCTCCCTGACGCGATGGGAACGATGATCCTGCCACGCAGCTTCCACCTCCAGTGCATGGGCCAAGGCGTCCTTAAGTGTTCCGTGGTGACCGAGCCTCACAGCAGCTCTAACTTCAAGGTCGCGGATGCCATCGATGAATGCCTGCACCAGGTTCCCATCTATAAGCGCAGGTACGGACTGGTACGCTTTACGAACCAGCTTCTCCACTTCAAGGGCCCACTGTTGCAGGTTTTCGTTACTTCGTTGCACACGATCCTTGAGCTGCGCACGAAACACGTGTTCCAGGTGAGCGTCGCCATATCTAGCCTCCAATGCTTCAAGGAGCTGCTCGTAAGTCACTTCCGTACCGAGAGCTTCCAGAACAGTTAAAGCCTGGTCGCGCAGGCCTAGGGTGAGGGCAGTCATGGCCTGACTTCTATTCCATCCATTCGCCTTCATGACAGCCGCGAACTGAATTTTGTAGGCCGACCAGGAAGAAGTCCCATCGTACGGCGGCACTTTGAATCCACGCAGCGAAGGTGTTGTAGCTACGGGAGCTGCGATTCCATCCCCAAGTTTAAGGTTACCTAATTCCTGCTTCACATCAGCAATTACGTCATTAAACTTGCTGATCTGAGTTTCAGCTTCTAATAGGCGGTGGTCATGCTGGGCAACCTTCACCTTCACCTCCTTCATGTCTTTCCGGAAGGTTGCGTGCAGGTCCTTCATGAGGAGCATCTGCTCTTCCTGGCGGCGCACCTGCTCCTCCTTATCGCGCTGAAGCTGTTCTTCCAGCCGACGAGCCTGTTCCTCCTGTCGGCGAGCCTGTTCCTCCTTATCGCGCTGGAGCTGTTCTTCCAGCCGACGAACCTGTTGCTCCTGTCGGCGAGCCTGTTCCTCTTGTCGGCGAGCCTGTTCCTGCAGCATCATCATCAGAGCAGCAAAATCCGTTACTGATGATGCTGGAGCAGCTGTGGACGGGCCGGCTTCCGTGGTTGGTAGCTGGCCCTCCGACGTCTGTGGCGTTGCTCCACCGAATCGCCTGTGGTCCGTCTCCTGCTGGCGTTGACTCCGGGTACGGATACCCTCCGTGTCGTCTTTAGGTAAAATCGGCATGATTTTAATCCCACTTCTGACACCAATTGTTACGAGCTTGGGGTTCGTGACAATTAAAAACAGCCGATACAATTACCAAAATTAACACTTTAATTTAACACACTAATTAGAAAACACAATTGCACTACTAATCACTCTAGGTCGCACTTGAATATCGCTTTAGATGTGTTTCGCTTCTATCGCTCAACAATACTGCCCGGGTCGCGATCAGCCGTGCTATTCTGTAACCCATCTCACCGAGTGAAGTGAACCGAGTGAGCGTGGAGTGAGCTGTCAGTGCCATCCCACTGATGCTAGGGATTGACCAAGCATTACATTTACAATCATAATCGAGATTTAAATTTAAAAAAATATGCTGATTCTATTGATCGTTTTATTACGATTTCAAAGCTGATGCATACTTAAACACTTTAAGTGTGCATCATGCATTACATTTTGGGAGGTTTTACAAATAAAGTAGCAAAACAAAAATTCAGTCAGAAACTCAATGTTGTTTCGTTCTATTTTTTCCTAGACTAGTCCTTATATTGCCTGAGACGCGAGTGCGCGTCACGCACGTACAATAAATAAATATACTAAAACAAACACATCTTTAAGATAGCGACTACAGAAAATGCGAATCGACATTGTTAGTTATTTATTATAAACCCATTGTGAACGGATTGTGGTTAATTTACAAACGCAATCCCAGGGCCTAATCGCGGTGTGATTTGGAAAAGCGATTTTCGAACGAGTCGAGTAAAGACTGTGCAACGTTCTTCAGCGTTGGTACCTATTAAAACCTAAATTTATTCAATGAGACGAGATAACCGAGTCTCTCAAGTCATCGAGTGCTAGTGCGCCTGGCTGACGGACCATACCTACCATTAAATCTTACACAAACTATGTGGGAACCCACCTAAACGATTTATGAATCTATTTAAGTCATAAAAGTAAAAAGACGTGTCCATTATTAATCCAATATTTTAGTGTAGATACCTATCATCATCATACTAATACTTACAAAGTTCAACTGACAATAGCGCATCGTGTAGTACTTGATAGAGGTTCGAAAATCTGGTGGAGTGATTAAGATCACGCCGCGCTTCCGCGTAAGCCACTGAAAAAAAATGTAATACCAATGTCCAATATGTAGGGTACCTACTAACATTTTATTGTAAGTACTTACTTATCTAGTCGTTGTCAATAATAAAAGAATAGGTTTCATCAAATCATCATCATTTTAATACTACCTATGTTCAAATTCAACATTTCAAATGAGTCGCGTAGGTGAGATGCTCACTTCACTCACGGCGCCGAAATAGTTTTATGAATCGCGTGAAGTGTTCGCGCCGCGCATGCGCGCTAGGCTGCTTCTTCAGCGATCTTCATTGAAGCAATATCTTGGTGCACAAGTTTTCAGGCCAGTCCATTCAGACGATTCGATTTTATTTTTCTTAAAACCGTGTGATCCTCCCTAGATACCTACTTAACTACTCGTCAATAGTAAAAGAATAGGTATTCATCAAATCATCATTTTAATACTACCTATGTTAAAATTCAACATTTCAAATGAGTCGCGTAGGTGAGATGCTCACTTCACTCACGGCGCCGAAATAGTTTTATGAATCGGGTGCAGTGAGCACCCCGCGCATGCGCACTAGGCTGCTTCTTCAGCGATCTTCATTGCTGAAGCAACGTCTTGATGGATAAGTTTTCAGGCCAGTCCATTCAGACGATTCGATTTTATTTTACTTAAACCGTGTGGTCCCCCCTAGATACCTACTTAACTACTCGTTGTCAATAATCAAAGAATATTCATCAAATCGTCATCATCAATTAACCACATCAAGTTTATTTGCTGAGGTTCACGAGGCGCGCGCAAGTTCGTGGCACCTCACCGCGTGATGTTGCTATGGCAACGCGATGATTGCCATCGCGTGAAGTGAGCTTAGCGTGACGTAATTGTCATCACATTAAGCTTTTCTTTTTTATTTTTAGCCTTTGAAAGTCATGTCTACAAGCATTGACGTCTTCGCGTTTAGAGTGTGTTAATTTGAATGGTTTTGGATATTTTATTGTAAATTCCAACCATTTTCCAAACTCAAAAGTCAATTTTATATTTTGTTTTCAACAAATGAATATGACTTGACAGGTGAGAGAGCAACTTCAAAAATTGTGATAGGCAAGTGTTCAGTGATTGGTGTTTTGTTCATTTACATATTAATAAGTAGGTACATAATACGTAAAAGCGCATGGGTTTTTTAAATATCCCATCAAAAACATAAACCACACTTCAAGATACAAACCTTGTAAAATAAATGTTTAGGTAGGCATATCAATAATCTAGATATGGGTGCTGTTATGACAGAAATTGCTTAGCTCTCTTGCTACCAGCATATTAAAATTATTACTGTATTTATATATGTAAGTGTATATTATTATTGTATGTATGATTAGGTTGCTATAGTATAATTTACTCTGTTTTCCTGTTTACTGTTTTATACACTTACACTGTATCTTCGTTTCGCATCCAACTCTCCTGTCACAGGTGTGCTGGAAGAAATTTTAGAAGCAGATCCCTTGAGCTTTCCTATCTTTATGTATTTTATTTTATTCAGTGCTTAGTGCGTTCAAAAATAAATAAATGAGATTAATTCAATTGTATCACATTAAAAAACAATGCTAAAACATTTTATCTACTGAGCGTGCTGCTTCCCGAGGTCCAACTGCATGATGCCGCAAATGGAGGGCCATGTGATGTGTGCGGACTGCACGCCGCCACCAAGTCTAGCTGGAAATAATGGTAAGAGTTTTATTATTATGCATTTCATTCCTACACTCGTCAGAGTATATCTTTTTAAATCAATTGAACCACATAAAATGTAATTTACTTTATTATCAGGATCCTGCAGCTAATGTAGTACTTTCAAAATTATAACAGTGTCACTTATTTAAAATACAATAAAAGATCAGTGTCATAATCAATCCAAATAAATCAACGGAGCCAATATTATTCCTATATTTTGAGTACCATAGTAGGTACACTAAAAAAAACTATCTATGTGAACTCATTAGTTGCAACATTTCTTAAACTCCATGCCTGTTCTTGTACCAATTTTTTGGGTGTATTATATTTATTAAAAATAGTGTGAAATAATGCACACTTGCCTCAGATTGCCATGATTGACGGACAGCCTAGATTGTTATGATCAATAAGAGGCGGTGTTCTTTAATTGTCTTCAGTTCAGTATTCAGAATAATAAAATTTACAGGTTTATTTTTATTCTTTGTGATCCCTATGTTGTTCCTCTGCTAGGCAAAGGTCTCCCCATACTTCTCCAGTTTTCCTTGTTGTGCCCTCTCCGGATAGGTATGTAAGTATATTTTTTAATGTGTGTATAGCTTCTTGCCAAAACTTTGGTATGGTGAACCTGATGTAAAAGATTTGGTAAGGGATTTCCCTCCTGACGTCTTATTATTTAAACTAGTACCATTTACAGGGTCAAACTGATCATCATATTAATGACTCTCAACTCCTCTCTCATCAGCATTGAGCTGGAACAAATGATAATTAAATTAATCATGGCATACTATGCTTAGTTAGTTGAAGAAAAGAAATTGACTTAAGGTTCGAATAATAGAAATTAAATCAGATTTATTAAAATCACACTGATGAGATTAATGACTGGCCAATAAATAAAAACAAACATAGCTTGATTTATTATAATTATTATGGCTGGTCCAAATGCTAAGAAATTACAACATTTTCGTTTCTATATAAAGTGAACAGGAAATTGGGTCCGTATAAAAAATCAATTAAACTGCTATTATTATCACACAAATACTTACAAAACTGAGACATATAAATCTAAAGTGGCTGCAACCAGTTTCTTTTTTTCTGACAACTCAGGCCCAATGTTGTAATATAAAAGGCACTCTGCACTCAGTTATCTGAAAAACAGTTTTAAATATTATTCACATTAATAGCTTAAAGATACTTAATTATGATACCAGTCTTACTAGACAGACGGGCATTTAAGTATGGTTTTCATGTTTCATTTTTCCGAACAGTCATTATAATCACAATTATTCTGATAGATAACTGAAAAAAGCCATGTATAAATTAGTACCTATTCTATAAACTAAACTATGTTGACAGGTTTCTGTTACATTTATATGGAGTGAAAAAGTGGTCAATAATGTTTACCATTCTTTAGGAAGGTTTCAGTCAGCCTAATTAAATTTTGCACTCATACATAGCAGCCAGCTCAAATAAAAGCAATGCTGGCAAGGAAAACTCGAGTGGATTGGATTGAAATAAACGACTTTTACAAGATTAGCCCATTGTTAATGTTGAGGTACGAACCTTCGTAAACTTTTCGTGACTATTCCTGTGGTGAATTTCGCGGCCTAAAACAACAAGAGATAATACCAACTTTGAGACAATTCTTCTCATTGATGTATCTTTTACAAAGTGTTTCTGGGACAACACACACTGTGCAACACTTGTTGTACCTACATCTCGCACGGTCAGTGGGTCATCCCACTACTAATGCAAATGAATACACTTTTAAATCACTGGGAAATTAAGACTGGAAAATAATCAACGTAAACTTTACTAAGTCAGCAACAAAACCTTAAAAAAAAAACTGTAAAGAGAAACAAGTAGAGCTGTAGCAAACCGTATGTATTCGGTACTGAGTAACGGGTGCGCGATCTAGTACCGAGTAACGAAACGTTACACACGAATGCATTTCGTTACTCGCATTTTTCGTAGTATGGGTAACCTCAGTGGCGGACTAAGCCCGTCAGAGGCCCGGGGCGGCAAAGCTGAATGAGGCCCCCAGCTTTAAAAAAAATGTAGTTTTACAAGCTTTTTATTCAGTTCACATTTGTATGTATAAGTAAATGTTTATGTTTATTTGGTTAAAATCTGGCAAGTGAAAATTAAATTTGACTTCAATTATTTAGGCTAAATAAACATACATACCTACAATATGCAATGGATATGGGTGAGGAAAGAATCGATCGACAAAAAAAAATAGTTAAAATAAATCAAAGAAATTTTTTTTTGTAGCGTGTTAAGTGTTTTCGTGCCTTCAATTTACTGAACTCCTCAATAACTTCTGTGAAATCGATTTCTTTTGACATTTTTCTTTCTATTGAAAGCACGGCTAGATTAACCAGTCGCTCTTTACCCATTGTAGATTGAAGATAATTTTAAATTATTTTAATTTTCGAAAAACTCCTCTCGCATGATGTAACCGAGATGCAAATGGTCTAGAAGTATTGAAGTATAAGCGATATACAGGGTGGGGTGAACCGGGTGGATCGATATGCGACCACATGGCTTTTAGGGACTGTCAACTTGCTGAATCGAAATGCGACCGCGTGTATGTGACCGGTAGTCTTGTTTAGGATTTGGATCGGTGGAACGCGGAGGCTTTTGGGGGCCCCCAAAGACCGGAGGCCCGGGGCGGGCCGCCCCTTCCGCCCCCCTGTTAGTCCGCCACTGGGTAACCTACACTGTTTCAGTTCATGCAAGTATCGTTGATTCGTGCATGAACTGAAACAGTGTAGGTTACCCAGTGGCGGACTAACAGGGGGGCGGAAGGGGCGGCCCGCCCCGGGCCTCCGGTCTTTGGGGGCCCCCAAAAGCCTCCGCGTTCCACCGATCCAAATCCTAAACAAGACTACCGGTCACATACACGCGGTCGCATTTCGATTCAGCAAGTTGACAGTCCCTAAAAGCCATGTGGTCGCATATCGATCCACCCGGTTCACCCCACCCTGTATATCGCTTATACTTCAATACTTCTTGACCATTTGCATCTCGGTTACATCATGCGAGAGGAGTTTTTCGAAAATTAAAATAATTTAAAATTATCTTCAATCTACAATGGGTAAAGAGCGACTGGTTAATCTAGCCGTGCTTTCAATAGAAAGAAAAATGTCAAAAGAAATCGATTTCACAGAAGTTATTGAGGAGTTCAGTAAATTGAAGGCACGAAAACACTTAACACGCTACAAAAAAAAATTTCTTTGATTTATTTTAACTATTTTTTTTTGTCGATCGATTCTTTCCTCACCCATATCCATTGCATATTGTAGGTATGTATGTTTATTTAGCCTAAATAATTGAAGTCAAATTTAATTTTCACTTGCCAGATTTTAACCAAATAAACATAAACATTTACTTATACATACAAATGTGAACTGAATAAAAAGCTTGTAAAACTACATTTTTTTTAAAGCTGGGGGCCTCATTCAGCTTTGCCGCCCCGGGCCTCTGACGGGCTTAGTCCGCCACTGAGGTTACCCATACTACGAAAAATGCGAGTAACGAAATGCATTCGTGTGTAACGTTTCGTTACTCTGTACTAGATCGCGCACCCGTTACTCAGTACCGAATACATACGGTTTGCTACAGCTCTACTTGTTTCTCTTTACAGTTTTTTTTTTAAGGTTTTGTTGCTGACTTAGTAAAGTTTACGTTGATTATTTTCCAGTCTTAATTTCCCAGTGATTTAAAAGTGTATTCATTTGCATTAGTAGTGGGATGACCCACTGACCGTGCGAGATGTAGGTACAACAAGTGTTGCACAGTGTGTGTTGTCCCAGAAACACTTTGTAAAAGATACATCAATGAGAAGAATTGTCTCAAAGTTGGTATTATCTCTTGTTGTTTTAGGCCGCGAAATTCACCACAGGAATAGTCACGAAAAGTTTACGAAGGTTCGTACCTCAACATTAACAATGGGCTAATCTTGTAAAAGTCGTTTATTTCAATCCAATCCACTCGAGTTTTCCTTGCCAGCATTGCTTTTATTTGAGCTGGCTGCTATGTATGAGTGCAAAATTTAATTAGGCTGACTGAAACCTTCCTAAAGAATGGTAAACATTATTGACCACTTTTTCACTCCATATAAATGTAACAGAAACCTGTCAACATAGTTTAGTTTATAGAATAGGTACTAATTTATACATGGCTTTTTTCAGTTATCTATCAGAATAATTGTGATTATAATGACTGTTCGGAAAAATGAAACATGAAAACCATACTTAAATGCCCGTCTGTCTAGTAAGACTGGTATCATAATTAAGTATCTTTAAGCTATTAATGTGAATAATATTTAAAACTGTTTTTCAGATAACTGAGTGCAGAGTGCCTTTTATATTACAACATTGGGCCTGAGTTGTCAGAAAAAAAGAAACTGGTTGCAGCCACTTTAGATTTATATGTCTCAGTTTTGTAAGTATTTGTGTGATAATAATAGCAGTTTAATTGATTTTTTATACGGACCCAATTTCCTGTTCACTTTATATAGAAACGAAAATGTTGTAATTTCTTAGCATTTGGACCAGCCATAATAATTATAATAAATCAAGCTATGTTTGTTTTTATTTATTGGCCAGTCATTAATCTCATCAGTGTGATTTTAATAAATCTGATTTAATTTCTATTATTCGAACCTTAAGTCAATTTCTTTTCTTCAACTAACTAAGCATAGTATGCCATGATTAATTTAATTATCATTTGTTCCAGCTCAATGCTGATGAGAGAGGAGTTGAGAGTCATTAATATGATGATCAGTTTGACCCTGTAAATGGTACTAGTTTAAATAATAAGACGTCAGGAGGGAAATCCCTTACCAAATCTTTTACATCAGGTTCACCATACCAAAGTTTTGGCAAGAAGCTATACACACATTAAAAAATATACTTACATACCTATCCGGAGAGGGCACAACAAGGAAAACTGGAGAAGTATGGGGAGACCTTTGCCTAGCAGAGGAACAACATAGGGATCACAAAGAATAAAAATAAACCTGTAAATTTTATTATTCTGAATACTGAACTGAAGACAATTAAAGAACACCGCCTCTTATTGATCATAACAATCTAGGCTGTCCGTCAATCATGGCAATCTGAGGCAAGTGTGCATTATTTCACACTATTTTTAATAAATATAATACACCCAAAAAATTGGTACAAGAACAGGCATGGAGTTTAAGAAATGTTGCAACTAATGAGTTCACATAGATAGTTTTTTTTAGTGTACCTACTATGGTACTCAAAATATAGGAATAATATTGGCTCCGTTGATTTATTTGGATTGATTATGACACTGATCTTTTATTGTATTTTAAATAAGTGACACTGTTATAATTTTGAAAGTACTACATTAGCTGCAGGATCCTGATAATAAAGTAAATTACATTTTATGTGGTTCAATTGATTTAAAAAGATATACTCTGACGAGTGTAGGAATGAAATGCATAATAATAAAACTCTTACCATTATTTCCAGCTAGACTTGGTGGCGGCGTGCAGTCCGCACACATCACATGGCCCTCCATTTGCGGCATCATGCAGTTGGACCTCGGGAAGCAGCACGCTCAGTAGATAAAATGTTTTAGCATTGTTTTTTAATGTGATACAATTGAATTAATCTCATTTATTTATTTTTGAACGCACTAAGCACTGAATAAAATAAAATACATAAAGATAGGAAAGCTCAAGGGATCTGCTTCTAAAATTTCTTCCAGCACACCTGTGACAGGAGAGTTGGATGCGAAACGAAGATACAGTGTAAGTGTATAAAACAGTAAACAGGAAAACAGAGTAAATTATACTATAGCAACCTAATCATACATACAATAATAATATACACTTACATATATAAATACAGTAATAATTTTAATATGCTGGTAGCAAGAGAGCTAAGCAATTTCTGTCATAACAGCACCCATATCTAGATTATTGATATGCCTACCTAAACATTTATTTTACAAGGTTTGTATCTTGAAGTGTGGTTTATGTTTTTGATGGGATATTTAAAAAACCCATGCGCTTTTACGTATTATGTACCTACTTATTAATATGTAAATGAACAAAACACCAATCACTGAACACTTGCCTATCACAATTTTTGAAGTTGCTCTCTCACCTGTCAAGTCATATTCATTTGTTGAAAACAAAATATAAAATTGACTTTTGAGTTTGGAAAATGGTTGGAATTTACAATAAAATATCCAAAACCATTCAAATTAACACACTCTAAACGCGAAGACGTCAATGCTTGTAGACATGACTTTCAAAGGCTAAAAATAAAAAAAAAAAGCTTAATGTGATGACAATTACGTCACGCTAAGCTCACTTCACGCGATGGCAATCATCGCGTTGCCATAGCAACATCACGCGGTGAGGTGCCACGAACTTGCGCGCGCCTCGTGAACCTCAGCAAATAAACTTGATGTGGTTAATTGATGATGACGATTTGATGAATATTCTTTGATTATTGACAACGAGTAGTTAAGTAGGTATCTAGGGGGGACCACACGGTTTAAGTAAAATAAAATCGAATCGTCTGAATGGACTGGCCTGAAAACTTATCCATCAAGACGTTGCTTCAGCAATGAAGATCGCTGAAGAAGCAGCCTAGTGCGCATGCGCGGGGTGCTCACTGCACCCGATTCATAAAACTATTTCGGCGCCGTGAGTGAAGTGAGCATCTCACCTACGCGACTCATTTGAAATGTTGAATTTTAACATAGGTAGTATTAAAATGATGATTTGATGAATACCTATTCTTTTACTATTGACGAGTAGTTAAGTAGGTATCTAGGGAGGATCACACGGTTTTAAGAAAAATAAAATCGAATCGTCTGAATGGACTGGCCTGAAAACTTGTGCACCAAGATATTGCTTCAATGAAGATCGCTGAAGAAGCAGCCTAGCGCGCATGCGCGGCGCGAACACTTCACGCGATTCATAAAACTATTTCGGCGCCGTGAGTGAAGTGAGCATCTCACCTACGCGACTCATTTGAAATGTTGAATTTGAACATAGGTAGTATTAAAATGATGATGATTTGATGAATACCTATTCTTTTATTATTGACAACGACTAGATAAGTAAGTACTTACAATAAAATGTTAGTAGGTACCCTACATATTGGACATTGGTATTACATTTTTTTTCAGTGGCTTACGCGGAAGCGCGGAGTGATCTTAATCACTCCACCAGATTTTCGAAGCTCTATCAAGTACTACACGATGCGCTAGTGTCAGTTGAACTTTGTAGGTATTAGTATGATGATGATAGGTATCTACACTAAAATATTGGATTAATAATCGGCACGTCTTTTTACTTAAATGACTTAGATTCATAAATAGTTTGATAAATGGTAAATGATTTTATTACTATAAGTAGGATTGTACAAACACTTTTACACGTCAATCAGATTTTTTTAAACTAGATGAGGTCGGCGTTTCCTATCTGACTACTATGAGAAGAAAGGCCGAAAGAAACTCAGGCCACAATCTCGTACATTGTCCAGACAAAATCTTGGTCACATCATGTGACGACCATGTGGATTGGTGTCTGAAATGGTCTTTTGAGGAAAGAACCATACAGATTGAGTGGACCTGTCCATTCGGTGTACGCATTTATCAGTAATCATACAGCTCAACTCCGAACTTGAGGAGCTCAACGATTTGACGAACAATACCAAAGAAAGAACATTTGGGTAGGCCGCATAAAGTACTCAAACTGCCAGATTAACATTAAAACTAACCGAGGAAGAGATGAAACAACAAAATATTACCCACGTAGTCCTCACATTCACAATAATTAAAACAATAATAATAGTATACTTCTCAAAGTTCATGTCAAAGTGTTTATAATATGATGATGTGTTTTATTTATTATATTTATTGTTGTACACACGGCTGCACATCAAGCTATACCTTTCCAGTTTACGCGCTGATCTCGCACTGTACGGAAATTTATACTATACAATGCGCGATCAGCTTATATTGGAAATGTATAGCTTGATGTGTAGCCGTGTGTAAGTGCGTGACGCGCACTCGCGCCTCAGGCAATATAAGGACTATTCTATGGAAATTAGAACGAAACAACATCGAGTTTCTGACCGAATTTTTGTTTTGCTTATTTATTGATAAATACCAGATATATGAAAAACCTCAAAATGCAATTGCGTGATGCACACTTAAACACTAGCTTTGAAATCGTAAGGAAATTATCAATAGAATCAGCATTTTTTTTTCATTAAATATCGATTATGATTGATTAAAAAATGTATTTCAATATCGATTATGATTGTAAATATAATGCTGGGGCATCCCTAGCATCAGGTGGAATGACACTGACAGCTCACTCCACGCTCACTTCACCTGGTGAGATGGTTACAGAATCGACATGCTGTTCCGGCCTTTTATAGGGCCAATAGAACATTCTAGTAAAGAGACATCTGGAATGGTCGACTGAACTGAACAGATGTCGAAAGTTCTAGCATCGAGATTTCTAGAAAGATCTTAATTCTATTAATTCTGCTACTCGATACTAGATGGCGCTAGTGGTAACTAATGTTGTCGCGTAACAATACTGAGACAATCTCTGAGGCCTCAGTTTCTTTTGAAGTCCAGACATTAACTGGTTTGATTTGACTGTACTTGAACTTCCCTTGGAGGTTATTTAATATTTCATAGTTCTCTGTATTTGTGTGTAAATTGCATGTGTATTTAAGTTCAACACAATGTAAATTGTTTTATGAATCAATTAAATGAATTAATGGATAGATTTCTATTAAGCTAACAACCCAAAGAACTCAATTATTTAATTCACAATTACAATAAACTCATGATTTATTGAATATGTTATCATTAGCTTCTGCCCACGACTTCCGTCCGCGTGGAAGTCAACTGTACTCTAAAACATATTTTGTATTATTATATGACACCCGGCAAAAGTGCAGCTTTGTACTGGTTTTTTTTTCATTGTAATCTACTCTGTACTTCCAGAGATTACAAACAAACGATTTTGCTCCTTTATGATATTGATTAAGATCGTGTTTTCTGGATGAAAACAAAAAAACCGTTTATTTTTTCTTAGTCTTGCGGGCATTGTAACATTATCTTTTGTGTGGCAGGGTCTTAGCGATGCCGCTGCCAAGTTCTCAGCCGCGTCCGGCAAGCTGGTGTACATCGTCAGTCCTAAAGCTCAAGATGTGCACGAGAAGCAGGTGTTAGCATTATCAGCGGCATCTTGCGGCAAGGCGGGCGAGCTCCTGTCCCAAGTACAGCGCCTGACGGAGCTGGTGCCGGACGCAGGCGCAGCCGCCGAGCTCGACAGCCGAGGTGCCCGCGCTGCGGATGCTGCGCAGGCGTTGCTTACTGTGGCACAGGTGAGGAGGATATGGAGATGATTTCTGGGTTTTTTTTTGTGTTTGAAAATGTTTTTCATAACATACTGCATTTTGGTAAGGGACAATTCGGAAGGAATAACACGGTGGAATTTCACTTTCATAATACTGCCAATCGTGATAACTTCTCAAACGCGTAATTTTTCCACTACGATTTAATATTTAAAGTTTTTATTTTGCTTAGAAGCAAAATTCGGCCACTAATTTCGGAATTAGTGGAATGTTATTCTGAATATGGACTGCTGTGGTTTTATAACGTCGTGATTAGAGATGCATTTGATGAACCGAGCTCATTTCAAACTCACTTCTTCCACAGGCAACAGCTCGAACCCTCGCAGATCCTCACTGCCAGAAGGAGCTCCTCTCAGCAGCTGAGAAGCTGCACAGTACAGCATCAGAGCTGACGTCATCGTGTGCGCCGCACCTTGCGCAGCATCCTGAGATGAAGCAGCAAGTGTTGAGCTCACAGGGACAGCTTGCTGACTGTCTCGACAAGCTTGTGGAAGCCTGCAAGTCTGCACAGGGTGGTGAGTACGATTAATGACATAAAAATCAATGATTAATTATGTTGTATAAATTATGCCAACCAGGAAATAGTGGTGAGTGTGGAGATTAAGAAACATCCATCTCTCGTTTCTTGGGCCAATCTACACGCTGCAGTACCAGCTTTATCCGGATTTAACCTGCGAAAAGAAGAAATGTCCATACTCCAAACTTCCATATTATAAATGTGAATCTTACTTATTTCATACATGGATTGACTCAGAGCTGGGTTAGGATGTCGGATATTTTTTATTCCCGTGGGACAGTTTACCAGCTCAATGCAAGTAAACCCGCGGGTAAAGGGTAGTTGGCTCAAATAATGAATTTAATAAACCTTAATGTGTAATATTAGCAAAAGCATGAGCCATATGTTATGTAAAGGGAATAAAAATACTTGTAAAGAGTTGGTTGCATTTTTTTATTACATCAACCTGCTCCACAAAGTTGCAGAATTTAAAGAACGTCAAATCTTTCATTCAAAGCGTCATGTCAATTATGTAAAATGAATTTAAACGCCGCGTTCATTCACATTTACACAGTGTGTTCATATGTACAGGCTGATTTAATTACATTACTAAAAAAAGATTTAATTCACCGTGGGTTTATACAAAATCACTATATTGCGATACAGCGCATTTTCAACATACATAACTCAAACACCGTTATTTCATGCTTTGTCAATCCAACTTGTTTTTAAACGTATAGTTTTAATACGACTTAGCCGTATATGTATGAGCAAATACGCTAAGATTCTCATACAGAGTTACATCACACAGGTAACTGGGTTGATGTACCATCAGCTCAGCAACAAGAGAAGCAGCGTCTGAAGTTTATCAGCAGCGTGTCCGGAGCTAAGGACCGACTGGATGCGGTCGAGAAACAGCTACAAAAGGTAACCAGTTAAAGTTTTTTTTTTTTAAATTTGGTCTCAAAATCTCTTTTTTTTCTGAAATTCAGAAATACTTGAAAATCTTTAGCCTTGAATGAACGTGTTTTTTTTTACTTTGCCAGCCGATGATATGTCAAATGATGAGGCAAGAAGATGCCGCAGCAATAGAGTGCAAACTGTCAGACAGACTGGCGCAGCTCAACGCGGCAGTCGCTGCACTCGCCGCCGCCACTGCAGGTAAGGGGACAGTTGAAATGCAGTGCATTTCAGAGCAATGTACTTTGTGTTGTTTATTGGAAATTACTTTTACGCGAATACAAACTCTGATCTCAGGTGATCTCTGACTTAATCAGTGTTACTGGCTAACAATACGCCTGTTACCCCCAAAGAAATAGGCAGAGGTGTACCTAAAGTACACCCACATGTTGCCAGTTATATTTAAGTCCCATGCCATAGGGAGCGAGCCTAACGCCATCACCGGGCACCAATCTATTCTCCAGGCTGCGACTAACAAAATTCCTGTTAAAACAACCCAATAACACTTTGCCCAATCTGAGAATGGGAACCAAGACCTCACTCTCAGTTGTAGCGTTTACGACCACTAGACTAACAGCCAACAAACCAATTAGAAATTCTCATCAGCCCCGAATATGGATTTGTCTCCGTACAGTTTTCAGTTTGTTTATAATACTTTTACTCTGTCACAGATCGTAAGCACCCCGACTACGCGGCAGCAGACCATTCGATCAAAACTATCACTGATTTAGTGCCGCAACTTGTACAAGGTCAGTCATTTTCATATAAGTAGCGGAAAATCTGAGCCGAGCTAGTTTTCTAATTTAACCGAAAATGTGAACTAAGTTTGGAAATAAAAATGGCTCTGATAGCCTTTTTAACAGAAAAATATAGACTCGATCCTCGAGTCTGTAGCTCGTCCCTAAAGCAAAATACCGTACAACATAATACTATGAAAGTAACTAAAATAGACGAGCCTTGCGGTATCTACATCAGTATATTGACGGATTTTTCCTCACAGCATATGCCGCTGACCCGTCCTGGAATTGGTACTAAATGAGGAAAGAGACTCACTGAAGCCTTGAGTTCAGCGTTATCCCAAAGAAAACAGTTTCATCGACGAATTCTAGTTTCTCTTGATTCAATACTATTTCACAATAGCAACTTTGGTTTATAAAAGCTTACTCGTATGTACATCGTTTTTTTCCCATTACTAATTTATAAGCAGTGAATCAATTTAAGATCGACGTAAATAACGCCCTAATGCATTATTTACGTCGTCGAGGTTTGAAACGCGTCTATTTATTTTTACAATTAAGGAACTATCATCAACAAATAACAATATTTGTTGGCTTTTTAACAGATGGGGTAGGTCATTAATATAGTTATGGTGGCCCAGTATGGGCCTTGTGGTATACCTACTTTTACTTTAAACCTGAGTGAATTGACAGCATTTATTTAAAGTTGTTGTGGTCTATAATTTAAATCAGATTTTACTTATCTGAGCGGAAGTTTTCCAAATCCGTAATGTTCAAATTTCAAGAGTAAGGTTTCGTGATCGATACAATCAAATGCGTTGGAGAGGTCACAAAAGATTCCTATGGCATCTTGGACCTCTGCCCACGCCGTAAATATGTGTTTTAATAAAGTGAAACCGGTGTCAGTCTGCAGTCGTACAAAACCATACTGTTGATCGTATAAGACCTTTTTTGCTGTTGAACTGATTGAGCATTTGATTAAGCATTCCGTTTTCAATATGGTTTTAAAAATTATTGTTGTTTTAGTATCCCAGGATTTGAAAAACATTAGAAAACCCTACCCCGCCAATCAATATGAGCCTTTTATCTCTAATTTTATACGAGAGTATTTCATACACGTTTTCTGGCCAAACATCACCACATATAATGAGTTTGTGAATTTTATTTGCAGAGTCTCGCACTCTCTGCGGCACTAAGACGGACAAAGAACAGGCCGCCATAGTACGCGACTTGCAAGCGCTGTGTGAAGCTAGTCGAGAGATATGTGACAGTGCCGGACAGCCGCAGGTGAGTTGCTATTAGTTGATAATAAATTATAGTTAGTTTTGTCTGTTTAAGCAATTACTTTTATACGCCAAAAACATACATGTTTAAACTAGATGACGTTGGTGTTTCATAACCAACTATTATGAGAATTGATACTGAGACAATCTCTGAGGCCTCAGTTTCTTTTGAAGTCCAGCCATTATCTGGTTTGATTTGGCTGTACTTGAACTTCCCTCGGAGGTTATGTTCAACACAATTTAAATGGTGATGAATAAATAAATAAAGTGAATGAATGGATAGATTTCTAGCAAGCTAACGACCCAAAGAACTCATTTATTTAATTCACATTTACAATAAACTCATGATTTATTGAATATGATATCATTAGCTTCCGTTCGCGTGGAAGTCAACTGTACTCTAAAACATATTTTATATTATTATATGACACATGGCAAGAGTGCAGCTTTGTACTGTTTTTTTTAAAATTGTAATCTACTCTGTCCTTCCAGAGATTACAAACAACCGATTTTGCTCCTTTATGATATTGATTAAAATTGTGTTTTCTAGGTGAAAACAAAAAACCAGTTTCATTATTCTTAGTGTTGCAGGCAGTGTAGCATTATCTTTTGTGTGGCAGGGTCTTAGCGATGCCGCTGCCAAGTTCTCAGCCGCGTCCGGCAAGCTGGTGTACATCGTCAGTCCTAAAGCTCAAGATGTGCACGAGAAGCAGGTGTTAGCATTATCAGCGGCATCTTGCGGCAAGGCGGGCGAGCTCCTGTTCCAAGTACAGCGCCTGACGGAGCTGGTGCCGGACGCAGGCGCAGCCGCCGAGCTCGACAGCCGAGGTGCCCGCGCTGCGGATGCTGCGCAGGCGTTGCTTACTGTGGCACAGGTGAGGAGGACATATGGAGATGATTTCTGGGTTCTTTTTTGTGTTTGAAAATGTTTTTCATAACATACTGCATTTTGATAAGGGACAATTCAGAAGGAATAACACGGTGGACTTCTCAAATGCGCGATTTTTCCGTTAAGATTTAATATTTAAAGTTTTTATTTTGCTTATAAGCAAAATTCGGCCACTCATTCCGGCTGGGATTTATCCCAATGCTTATTTCGAATAAAGACTACTTTGGCTTGATATCACCGTGATTAAAGATGCATTTGATGAACCAAGATGATTTCCAACTCATTTTTCCACAGGCCACAGCTCCAACCATCGCAGATCCTCACTGCCAGAAGGAGCTCCTCTCAGCAGCTGAGAAGCTGCACAGTACAGCATCAGAGCTGACGTCATCGTGTGCGCCGCACCTTGCGCAGCATCCTGAGATGAAGCAGCAAGTGTTGAGCTCACAGGGACAGCTGGCTGACTGTCTCGCCAAGCTTGTACAGGCCTGCATGGCAGCTCAGCGTGGTGAGTTATCAGTGACAGCCGCGGTCTCGTTGGGGTCTCACATCGACAAAAACATACAAACTTCCATCCCTGATTAACTCCTCTAGGTGGTGAATTTACACTTTTTTGCAAAATTTTATGTTCTAGACCTAGGAGTCTAGAGCGTGCGTTTGGTTGTCGGTAAATTAATTTGAAAGTAGATCAGTTAGAATGTTTGTAGGGATATCCCTGTGAGATGAAATGCATCCACATATAAAATACTAGCTGCGCCGCGTACTTTCACACGTAAGTCTTGATCCCGTAGGAATGTCATGATTAATAGTTCTATATCTCAATCTAGGTCATGGTGTAGACCATGACCTAGATTGAGATATAGAACTTTCAACTTTAGAAGTAATGGTTAACTAACCATTTTTCATTCAAGTACGTTCTGCCGTTTTAGCGTACAAACATACAAACATCTAATATTTTCTACTTGTTGTATTAGTAAATAATAAATAAAAAATAGTAAATAACCTATACAGAGGAAAAACTTAAAAGCGGGTGATTAAACATATTTGCAGCATTTACAGCACAAGTAGTAAGTAACATCTTCACATCTGCAATAAAAATTCATAACATTCGAATGACATGCAAATATTCTTCTAATCCCTTTAGATACAGATGTGGAATTATCGCCACAGCAAGAAAAGCAACGCATCAAGTTCGTCAACAGCGTGTCTGGAGCTAAGAAACATTTGGATACCGCTGAACAGCAGATGAAGAAGGTAACGTTAGCAAATAAATTATATGTAACTTATAGTTTCTGCCCGCAAAATCGATCGCGTGGAAGTCGTGAGTACACAATAGAACAAAATAACACACCAAACTATATCCTAGAACCCAAAATTTGAAGACATGTGACATCTACGAACCCGAACTGAACCCACGTGGTAGATTACAGCCCTCGAAAAGACGAGGCCGGTGTCCCAGCAGTGGGAACATTATAAGCTGATTAAGCAGTCTTTTTTTTTAATATTCACGTGTTTCTGCAGTAAATAAGCATTTTTCCTCTCCGTCTTCTTATTTCCCATCTTCTTTGCCAGCCGGTGGTGAGTCAGAAGCTGAACCAAGCTGCCGGCGCCACGCTGCAGCACAGACTGTCGGCTGCGCTGGCGCAGCTCAACGCGGCAGTTGCTGCACTTGCCGCTGCCACTCAAGGTAAATGTGCTTCTAAATCCTTTCTTTCTTTAATAGTCTTTTTTGTACACAAAAACACTTAAACAATGTTATTACAATAGAAGGACAGCGGAACTACAAAAGAAAACTTAACTCAGAATTGGATTGTCTAAGAGCAAACCTTATTGCGATAGATTTGTAAAAGCGACAGCGTCACAGCGTATATGTTGATTATATAAGCTTTTAAAAATCCGGATGTTAGTTAGATAAAGCTCGAAACAGAACAACCAAGCTACTGTTTCACGACACTAGTTTAAAAATGTAAGCCCGGCTTTAAGTATACCGAGATTTGCGATCATCTTAGGAAGTTTTTAATTTGACAATTAAGGTTAATTTATAACCTCACTTTCTTCGATGATTTTCCATTACAATTTTATCATGTTACTGAAACAAAAATTGTTGGAATATTTGGTGGAATATATAAGTTGAAACCTTGTGTGTGATTGATTTAGTAATAATTAAACCTGAACAGGGTTTGCTTACAATTTTACCCGACTGCGCCAGAAGGAGGGTTATTATAAAATACTTTTGGAACAGACTATAAAAAGATACTTGTGAATTGATTTATTTTCACATATTTAATAAAATATGCATTATAGATGGCAAGAACCCCGACTACCCGGCAGCAGAGCGGGCTGTGACAACTATAACTGAGTTGATACCACAAGTAGTACAAGGTGGGTTTATTACTATTTATTTATGTCATGTTTTACTGTCTGGTCGGCCTAGTAGTCCATGTAGGCCGCTGCAAAACAATGTGATGAACCTCCAGATGTTGATGTCCTTATCTGGGGGATGCCTGAGCATTTAAAGAGCACATAGGCAACGGTGTCCTCAGCCTCCATCCAAATCCTGCATAGAGGACTGCCCGTTATGCCTACGGTGTGGAAGTGTTCGTTAAGCGAGCAGTATCCAGTGATGGTCTCCGTCACCAGGCACATCCATCCATCGTTGCCATCTAGAAGCTGGAGTGTTCTAGTGTCTATTTGTTCACTTACATCTGCTGGGGAGTTGGTTGCGCCACTTCTTCTTGCCAGCTAAAGCACTAGGAAGAATCTTCTTTTATACAATATTCTATCTAAATCTGTATGTTTCTTCCAGAGTCTCACAGCCTGTGCGGCACAAAGGACCCGGTTGGTCAGGCCGCCATGTTGAAACATCTGCGCGAGCTGTGTGACGCCAGTCGCGCCATCTGTGACAGTGCGGGACAGCCGAAGGTACGTTTTTTTTCATTTATAAGCTTTCTACAACTTATATAGACAGATAGAATTCAGTTTGTTATCAGGTACATCATATAAATTACAGATGTTAAATGTAGATATTTTACATAGGCTGACGCAATGGGGGTCTTATCGCTAAGAGCAAAAGTACTTCGTCTCATTACAAAACCAGTTCTAACTTTTAGCCCGATCCAGTTTTGGTTTTTCGAACTTTATTCTGACTTAGATGAAGTCGACGATATAGTAGATCTGGATCGAAAGTCAGTTTGCCTGTTGTTTGTCTAAAGTCTTTGTCTCTCTTACCTGTATAACAGTCTCTGTTTATAGCTCGATCATTACTTGCCTAGTCTTATCCTAACTATGTTGCGGCTGGCTTCCAGTCTAACCAGATGCAGCTGAATACCAGTATATTACATTGAGCGACTGACAATCTGACCTCAATAAGCCAGTAACTGGTTAACACGATACCCCTTGTTAAGACTGGTTGTCAGACTTTTGGGCTTCTGTCTGCCCGTAACTACTGTCTGATCAGATCTACGAATGACAGCCGGGACTTCCGAAAGACAAAAGAGGTCTCGCTATGAACTAGATATTATTTATTTTATAACACCACCATCGATCATCATCATCGGTCATCCATCCACGATCCGACTTAACCACGAGCCCCTCAAAGCGTCTGTTAAAAGTTAGATGTGTCATATTAAAACTCGGGTGCTGTAATAACCTGTTTGTTGTAGAAACTGAACGAGGCTTCCACTAAGCTTGCCAACGCATCTGGCAAACTAGTGTACATTGTGAGTCCTGAGGGGTTGCAAGGTAAGACTACTTGTCGTAATGTCTTTTAAAGTTTTGATTTTTAAGGAAAGCGTTGTATCATATTATAATTATTGACCGACAACAGTTTCGTTATCGACCAAAAAATCATGATTTGGCTATGTTTGCGATTTTGGCCAAAAATCAACCGAAGCTTGGACCAAGCCGAAAATCAGACGTTTGTGGATTGTGGCACGTCTTTCGGCCTACTTCGTAAAGCTCAGCGATATCAGTTGACGTTCGGCTAACTTCGGGGTGAATTCAGTCTGCTCGTGGTGTCACTCTGCTCAGCGAGGTCACGGAGTACAATAATATTTACTGGAGCGAGGTTATGTTGTATTCTTCATGCGCATGCACGTGTACAGCCGAATTGTTCATTTTTTTATGTCTAAATGATTTTCGTTTTAAAATCCCCCATAAAGAACTATGTTTCTGTGTTAGGTACGAAGCCAGCAGTACCAGTTCGCAAGGCACCTCCACCCACACCAGCGCGGGATCCAAAGCATACTGTTGCTCAAGCAGTAAAGTCTTCCGTACATGGAGACTCTACGCAAGACTTCCTTGATACACTCCGTAGTGAAGAGAGCCACGGTACGAGACTTTTTATAGCAACAAGCAAGTGGTCTATGGACTCACTTCTGCTGTCCACGGTTTATTCATTCAATACAATGAAACCTTACAAGAAAATGAGGCGCTCAAAATTAAAAAAAAAACATGCGGCAATTTTATTCGATTTTATGGACAACTTACGCTTGTCAAAAAAAAAATAAGTATGCCAAAAAAATGTTCATGATTGAAGACCAAACGGTCCCCAAGACCATTTCCGCGTATCTCCTATAGATTCGATCTTCCCGTGCTGACCCAGTTAAGAAAAACACTTTTTACTTCATTTTTGAGTTTACTTTCACAGACAAAATGAAAATAGTCGGTGTCGACGCTAAGAAGGCGCAGGCAGCTGCTGAAGAAGCGAAGAGAGCATACAAGCAGTACTGCGAGATGATCGACAGCGCAGAGAAGGGACTGAAGACTGCAGAAGATGGGCTCAAAGTGGTAGGCAGCAAGCCTAGAAAGATTTATTTGATATCATAATTTCAGCCGAAAGACGTCTACTGCTGGACATAGGCCTCCTTCAAGCACCGCCACTTGGACTGGTTCTGTGATTCTCGCATCCAGCGGATTCTTACGGCCTTCACCAGGTCATCGGTCCAATTCGCGGGAGGACTTCCAAGTCTACGTCTTCCAGTACGCGATCGCCACTCCAGAACCATTCGGCCCTATCGGCCATCTGTTCTGTGAGCAATGTAGCCTGCCCACTGCCACTTAATCTCTTCTTTTCTGATTCGATCGCGTAGGGAAACCCCAAGCATAGCCTCTCCATTGCCCTTTGGGAGACTTAGCCTTCCTATGAGGTCCTAATTTGATATGTGGTAACACATCAAATCTTTGTTCGAAGGCATACTATCAACGACTACTTAAACGATAAGAATTGTTGGTCGCTGTGATTAACTCAAGACAACGTTTGTGTTCTATCACCAGAATTAGCTTAACTACTGACAGGTCATTGACTGCATAAACCATTTTTTTTTTATTAATTTAAATTTTCATTTAGTGTTGAATATTAATTATATGCTATTATTGTATAGAATCAAGTTCTTCTAACATAACAGACAGCTGTGATGCTGGGGAGTTTGTTGCGCCACTTCTTCTTCCCAGCTAAAGCACTAGGAAGTGGTGAAATGCGGGCGTTTTGGGGGACTGTCTTATGTAATTTTGACGTTCAAAAAGTGCTGACTCTCAGCCTAGTTTTAATAAATGACTTGATTTTGATTTTGATTTTGACAATGGTGAAATAATACATTTTTTGTCTGCCTAAATCTTTTATAGCCGGTTTTACCATCTCTAGATAAGTTCAAGTTAATTTCATCATCATCATGATCTTGCTCTTATCCCAACTTACTTGGGTTCGGCGCAAAATGTCTTTTTCTTCCATATTTCTCTATTAGTCGCCATTTCTGCAGTCACCGTGTCACCGAACAGCCGTCAGCCACAGTCTATTCATCGTTTCTTTGGTCTTCTCTTCTCTTATAGTTATCAACCTATCATGTATAAGTTCCATCTAATTTATCTGGAAATTTTTTATACGTATCCAGGGTCACCGGATATAGTTGAAACGTTAAGCTTTATCTATAGTCGAAGACACTGGTTACTTATCTCTTTGTGACCGTTATTACTTTAATTCTTGAAAATTTTAACATTATTCTTTTACATTGCGTCCGAAAATATTTTTATGGTTTTTAGGCCATTCTCTATTTGCTTTTTTTTTGGGTGGGAAGTCATCAAATGACTTCTCCCGCTCTGGGTGGAGCAGGAGGGCGTGTCAGACTTTTACTAACTAAAACCCACCCGTGTTCCCTCAGTTGCCTGTGTGCCAGGGACCGCGGTATCTCTTTCGAACAACCCGCTCCCCTAACAGAGCCATTCTCTATTTGCTTGCCTGTTCGTTTCCATAGGAGTTTTAGAACGGACTATTATGTCACCTTTCTTATACGTAGAAAAATGACTGTTGAATAAAAAACTATTCACCATGTCAATATTATGTCCTTAAGTTTATTGTGCTGTCTATAAAAGTATAATAATAACTGATGTTAAAATTGTAGTTACACAACGCAAAGACTACCACAGCCGGTAAACCACTTCCTGCCGTGGAAGTAGCACGGAGGGAACAGCATATGGAAGACAGCCTCGCCAGAGCAGGAGTACAGGTGGCCGCCTTGGTCGCTGCCAATTGTACGTATTATTCACTTTAAAACCTTATGCACCCTTCCTTTTAAACAACTGTGAAAGGAAGCCTAATAATTTGCGCCCACTGCCACACGGCATGACAAGGGATGTTTATTTGACGAATAGGAATATAACTTAGAATGACAATAAAATTGAAATTTCAATAAAATTGCGGCATGCGGAAGGACCCCGCGGCATCGTTGTTGCCACTATTCGTTTGCATATAACGATGCCGATGGATCCCCTGCCGTGGTGCCAGTGGGTGCAGGCCTTGAGGTCGCTTGTGAACTACATACTAGTTCTATAATGCACCCCCGCTTTAAACCAAAATCAGTGGCGTAAAATGATAAGGCGACTTTTTCGTACAAGCGTTGAGGGAGGCAGGAATGTCGGTAGCCGGCCCGTGTGTACCATAGTACTGTAATCAACGAAAAAATCACACTTATAATTTCATGTCACTCATTTCGTAATATAATATTGTTTTTTTTTACACATTTCGGACATAATGAATGGGAAACATTGCTCATTTTCTTGTTTCAGACGCAGACAAACTGGACTACAAAGCTGCGATGGAACCTACTATTTCTCTCACAGAATCTGTCAAGAGCGTAGTAAATGGTAAATAAACAAAATATTGTATGCAAAGAAGACTATTAATAAGAGTTACGTAACGAAAAATCATTTCGTAACGAAAGAGTGTTGTCCCCTCCATGTGACTTCTTATTATACATAATGGAAAGAGACAAACCGAGAGTGAGATAATTTTCATGGTTCTTGAGAGCGCTGAAGCCAATAGTGAGGATAGGTTAGTTTGAGTAAACGAAGTTACGTTCGGAGTTGAAGAAACAAGGAACTTTGTTGACCACATTTTTTTATTAAACTTGTGAAATATTGGTGTAAACTTTAAAATATCATTGTTCCCCTGCCCTTATGCCAGTTTATTTGGGGTCACCTCAACATATGTTTTTCTTCCATAATTCTCTATTAGTCTTCAATTTGGTAGTCCATTTCTAGCCATATCATCTTTCCACAGTCCATCCAACATGTCTTTGGTCTACCCCTACTCATATAGCCATCATCATTCATACTCAAAACTTTCCTCATAACATTTTCCTCATTCCTCCACATAATATGCCCATACCATGACCATGGATTTCCACACAATTTTCCTGTCTCCGGTGCCACTTACCGTTAGCACACCGTTACCGCTAAAATATTTGTCTTTAATTTTCGCATTTTAATTTTACTATCACAGATGGCAGTGCTATCTACAGTTCCTTGCCTGAGGACACTCGCAAGCCGTTCGTAGAGAACATGACAGGTCTCTGCCAAGCCACCAAGAGTATCTGTGACGCGGCCAAGAGTAAGGAGGAAGTTAAGGTAAGTGATATAAGAGACTGGCAGGGACATTGACGTGCAACCTGGGGCCCAAGTTTGCTATTTTTATAAATTCATCATTCCAACACAATCCCACTGTCATTTTGCTAAAAGTTCGTAATCTGCTAAATTCATAATGGTCGATCATTGGTCGGTCAATGGTCTCGTAATAGAATTGTGTTATAATGGCATTGTTGTATTGCCATTATTATAAAACCCGCTAGTAGAAATGCTTTTCCAAAAACTACTACTAAATTTGAACATTTATTCATGCCCGATTTCATTTATATATAGATTTTTACATATTATTTATTAGTTTATTAGCATTAGTGTTAAATTTTAACAGATTACCGCCTAAGTCAGTCATTCATTTGTCATTGTGTACGGGATTACCAATAAATGCCATTTCTTTCAATGGAGTGTCAGTGGCTGACGATTGGAAAGTCGTAACGACGCCATTATATTAGAAGATTACCAAACTTGTCAAAATCCACAATTATGAAATCAATGATAGACCATTCTGACACTATTTTAATAGCAGATTTGAGGCCCTGTTACCATGAATTTTGTACATGATTCTGAATTCCCCTTTGTTTAAATTTTTCGTCGGTATTTTTTTTTTAATGCTTTTGCATACATTTTTTTACTTGACTACAAATTTTTATGTTATGTCTAGAATCATGTGCTAAATTCATGTTTTCAGTTTGCACGTTTAGGTCTCTGCCACTCTGCATAGGTATGAGAGACAGGCTGAATAGTTCACTTATCCTCACTTATCTTAAGCATTGCTTGCGCGATGCAGTATTTAGCGTGACGTCAGTGCGATGTGTATCTCGCATATGGCGATGTAGATGCCCACAAGTCTATTTGTGTAACGTCTAAAAGTTAAGTTTACTTTGATAATTTCAAAGACAGAGTGGACCAGCTGTCGAAAACGGGTAGTTTTATAACATGTCTTGTTGTTCCATAGAAACTGAACAATGCAGCCATATCGTTTGGTGACCAGTCCGTGAAACTGCTTAGAGTGGTTAGCTGTAAGGTTGACCCGGCTTTGGAGAAACAGGTTTGTGTGTTACCAGTCTTAGGAATGGTCTTAATGTAATAACAGTGTTACTTTTATAACTTGCTTTGAATTCAGATGACCTTACTTTTAGCAAGCCATAAGTTGATGGTCAGTAATTTTTTTTACACCATAGGTTAAAATATATTACACTTGAAAATAGAATAGCTAGCTTTTAATTTTAATCTTCGATTACGGCATTCTTTAGAGCTTGGGAGTCCATTATTGTCTTTAAAAATGTCTGGCCATTACCTTATTGAACCAATCTCTAAATGAGGTTGTAATAAAAGAGTTACCATGGTGTTTTTTGCCCATCTTTTTTAAAACAAATTATGTTGCAGAACGTGCATTTCATTTTCTTTCTTACTTTCTTCCAAAAGGATTCAATTTAAAAACTGCAACATTTCTGTTGTCTGTTGTTCCAGAGCGAGAACGAGACAGAGCTATACTATACCTATATGCGTCTAGACGTATAGCGCTAACCTTTATCACACTGTAACTCTGTTATTTTTGTACCTACCTTTAACGGCCTGTCCTTTTATCCAGGTGATATCTCGAGCGAAGGCCATCGGTGACACGGCGTCCAGGCTAGCACTGGAGGCGGGTAATGTGGCCAGTAACGTCGTCCCGCTGAGTGACGCCGCGCCGGGCAACACTTGTGTGGAAGATATCTGTACCGCTGGCGCCAGCTGTGTCGATGCTGCTGGGAAGCTGGTGTATACTGCCAAGGTATGGTGTACGCTATGTCGTGCTAGTAAGCCAACCACTCAAAAATGTGGCAATCCAACTTATGCCAGAATTTGGGACATAGAAAGAAAGTGCCCAAGGCCTTTGAAAGTCAAGGTTACCTCGAAGAGATCGAAGAAAGCGAGAAGGCCCATTACATGTTTTGTGGTGTTTGATCTATTTTTTTATTTTACAATAAAGTATAATCTACACTAATATTATCAAAAGGAAAGATTTATATTTTTGTATGTAACGAATAAACTTAAAAACTACTGGACCGATTTTAAAAATTCTTTCACCGTTAGAAAGCTACATCTTTACCAAGTAACATAGGCTATATTTTATCCCCGTATTCTTACGGGAACGGGAACTACTTGGGTGAAACCGCGGAACGCTGCTAAATAAAGTCAAACTGTCCAAATAATGTATTAATCACGCGAGTGACTGGTTACGTGGCTGTCTGTGATAACGTTAGTGTCTCTTTAGCTAAAGATATTCTTCTACAGTTGCTAAGTTAAGTCTTAACCGCCAGGTAGCCAGCGAGAAATTCAAACTTTGTTACGTTTTATGCAATTCTCAGATCAGTATTAGGTTGGATGTTGATCAAAATAATTATTTGCGACAGTATCGTTACAGCCACATACATCGCGTAGTTATTGTGTACCTACACCATAAGAATCACAGATATAAATGTCGTTATTTTACATAAGGTTCTTAATCGGTTGAAGGTGACTGAACGAGACACAACAGAAGTTTTATTGTTATTATGCCTAAGTTCACCTCTCGAAGTATTAAAAAAATTGTCTGCTCTTGATCTCGCGTGTTGGAAAAGAACATCTTAATCAAGTACTCAAATACTATTCCACAGCTGATCGCCCCAACCATCCACCATGCTACCTGCCAGGATACCCTCGTATCCTCAGCAGACAACTTATCCTCATCTCTCACCAAGTTCTCCAAAACTTGGGCCCCTCTGGCTTCCTCCCAGCAGCCCTCCGTCCACAAACTGACGCAGGAAGCTGCTCATCTTGAGGACCTGGTGGAAAAGTTGAGGAAGGATATCAAGGCAGGAAAACTTGGAAAGACGAAGGCGGTGGAACAGGTTGTGAACCTGGATTCTCCGTTGAGGAAGATGACTGTACAGATCATTGAGACGGCCAAGGTTGGTTTTTGTTTGAACTAAAGTTCCCCATGTGACTAATATGCTTTTTATATTTTTATGTATTTTCGTAACTAATAAATGCTTTATGTTAAATTCTGAAACAAGATGGCATTTATACGGCTCATGCGGTGTCGCTCCTGCGCAGCCACCACAGCTTTGATTCCGTATGGTAAGTATTCTTAGTTTCTGACCCCGATTAATAAACGCCAAATTCAGTTACAACCAGTCTTCACTTCAGATTTATTAATAGGTGGTCAAGGTTTTGTGTGATGACGTAGATTTTGTTTGTTTGTTTTTCTGGAATGGTTTTGACTCCTAAACGTTTTAATATGTGCTTTCATCATCATCATCATCATATCAGCCGAAAGACGTTCGCTGCTGGACGTTAGCCTCCCCCAAAAGGGGGGAATTTGCCATAATCGCCACGCTTGGCAGGCGGGTTGGCGATCGCAGTATGATGGTAAAATGCATAGAGAACGCTGCTGCCCATTCTCTTGTAAGTCCTTTAGTCGCCTTCTACGACACCCACGGGAAGAAATGGGATGGTGCTATTCTTTTACGTACGGCACCACACGGAACAATATGTGCTTACATACATTTAATTATTTTTAAAACTTGCAGTAAGACACATCTAATTCTCTAAAATAAAGTCGCTTTTAGTGTCTGTCTACGTGACCGCTGAGATCTTCTAAACTCCACCATGGATGTTGATGCGGTTTGCATCATCATTTAGAGCGTTTATTCCGGAAGGTACATGTGTATAAAACATTAATATTTAATTGAGATATAGCACAGAAATCTCGTTGTTTTGACATGTGTCTATCGGAATGTAGGGGCGGGTTACTAGGATAAGAATAAAGAATGAAATATGCGTGTATTGGCACTACAGCTTATAAAACCTTAAAACTATTAATATAACACAAAAGAATAGTACTGTTACAGTTAATAATCCAATCAATATGTGTTCTCATAATTTCTAATAACTTAGCATGCACTGTGAGTTGTCTCTTGTTATACACGTCACCTATTCAAAGGATAAACGAATAACATGCAATATAATTGCAGAGCATGGCGGAATACGGTGAGATGACGGCGGAACAAAGAAAGGAATACAACAACTATAGTAACCGGCTGGAGGACGCTATTCGTGCGCTTGACCTGGCCAGCGCCAGGTACCAGCGAGCTCCTCATGTGAGTACCAAGAACTAAGTATAGCTTGTTTTTTATTGAGCTTTCAGAAGTTTCAGGCAACAAGGTCTGGGTGACTATCCTTTCTTTACCAAGTAGAAATCCACTGGGTAAAACTGAGGGGTATGCTGTGCCCCGTGGCTATACCTGTGATCCCTGTAGAGTTGGGCAGAGGTGTAGCTATATTATACACCCACATTTCGCTAGTTGTTTTTAAGCCCCACGAAATAGGTGGCGTTACTTTTTTATTATTATTTACTTGAATTAATATAATTACGTCAAAAAACGAAACATTTATGATTAACTAGGGCGAAAACTGAGGAATACGTTACTTACAACCTCCACGTGAACGCGTTTCCTCTTTACCAACGCTTAGGTGTTCTCAATCGATCATCTTGGTCGTACCGACTTCTGCCTGAAAGCTATATAACTATAACTAGAAGCTTCCAGCTATAGCTAGGTAGCCCTAGCTTTAGCTAGACCCATAGCTTTCGCTAGAACTATAAATATAGCTAGAACTATAACATATTATATATTCAACCAAACACCCTATACATTCACAACCATACAAATACCCATCCACTTTCCATTCACCTACCCACTCACCTACACATTCACCACTAGTCAGCTTCACAATCACCATCAGGTATCTGCACATTCACCCCTTGTTATATATTTTGTTTTTTCTCTTTTAATTGTTTAGTAGAAAGAAATACATGTTACCTGCCTGATAATTTGTATGAAGCCACTAAGTGGGGCCCGGTGACCTGTAACAAAGGTTTTTCTTAAAACCTATCTCAGGCACCAGCTGTCACAATGTTAATTTATTTAAAAACTATTAAGTGCCACAGAACCATTGTGAGAGAAAATAAATAAACTTATTATTCTAGAATAATACCTTTAATCATAGCTTTAGCTAGAACTATAGCTATAGCTAGAGTGTGCTAATAAAATGTCTTTACAATACTACAGGACAAGAACAAGCGAGAAGAATACGACATAGCTGCCCAGGACCTGCAGATGACACTGCTGCAGTCCAGACCTTCAAGAGCCGGCCAGGAACAGAACAACATTGTGGACTTCAGGGTATGTTATGTATCTGTCTAGGTCTATTTGTTTGCAGGATATCAATCTACATCATTATTGCCTGTATCAAGTTATGACTGGAATTTATGGTTATTTATTTTAAGTTACTCTAGATGATTGTGGAGACGATAGTACGACGGTAAATGAAAACAATTGCAATACCTACTAGTGCATAAAGGTATTTAGAAACTAAAAAAAAATTTAACTAAAAAACATTTCTTTTTCCGAGCAATATAAATAGTAGTGATAGGTAGGACCTACTATGGAATTTTCCGATCAGACGACGAGCTATAGTTACGAACCTGATTTTTTTTAAATTTTCGTATGCAGACTGGGAACATCATTAGATATAATACGCGGCCTCTACTTAAATTAAAATACATAACATCACGCCTTTATTCCCTGAAGGGATAGGCAAAGGTGGACCTATGGTAAACTCGCATGTCAAACCCTCGGGCATCCTCACCTTGCGAGCTGGTATTTGCTGAAAAGTGGTAGGTCATGCGGACCCCTCAGGCTTCATGAGGAGTCACAATGACACTATCTGAATGGATCGCTACGTTCTCTAAGGCTGACTCCAAAATAAAACAATAATAATCTTCACTAAAATAGTTAGGTCTTGGATTTATCACACAAATTAAACGTAATTGAGGAAAATCATGCGGAAGTAGCACATGAGCTACGCCAAACAGCGCATGCGCTGTACAAACCACGTCGTAGCTTGGCTCGTACCCAGACGGATTTGAATATTGTGAATTCTCGAATGTAAAGATGCTAGAATTTTAAAATAATTATTGGTAAGTTCTGAATCACGTGTTCAAACATCTTCTTTTTTTACTTTAGGACTTCCTTCAAGACCTGGTGAAGGAAGCTGGCGAGCTCCAGTCGGCTGCTAAGAAGAACGAAGGACCAGCTGGCAAGAGAACCACTGATGTAAGTTACAGTTATTTATAGCTTTGATGGTAAATAATAATTAATGCTTAATTTCTGTAAATCTAAACTAGTATTATAAAAAGAAAACAGTATTTTTTTCTTTGTTTGTTTGTTACGGTTTTACGTTAAACGGATGGAAGGGATTTGGATGATATTTGGCAAATGGGGTGTAGCTTGGGTTATAAAGAATACTTCCACTACGTAAAAATAAATTACGTTTTAAAAACTATAAATGAGCTCCATTTTTCCTATCTGTACTTACTCTGAGACAAAATCGAAACAAACTCCAAGGTCACACACTTTTAAAGTCCAGACAAAATCTCGGTCTGATCATATGAGGAGTATGCAGATGGCTGTCTGATATGCTCTTTTTAACTTAATTCACCAAACCCAGCATGGTAAATCATAATAAAAGCTTGGCAGGAGATGATGATGATGATTTTTTTTTTCACAGGATATCAAAATACTGTCCAGCAAGATAAGCGAGGACGCGTCGAGGTTGTTGATGCCACCTGATCACTTTGCCGACGGAGTGACGGTGTTGACCAGCGTCGATGATATCATGGATTTCGACGTGTTTGGACAGGTAAACATTTTACTACAAAGTCCTTTGCACAGTCATTCAAATTTATTTGGAACGAGTTTGACACCTTACGTCCATTTGACATATTACGTCCATTTGCCGTGCTATGACCATTTCATACAACTTTCAAAGGGGCTCGTGA
Source organism: Polymixis lichenea (assembly GCA_949091785.1). Taxonomy (NCBI): domain Eukaryota; kingdom Metazoa; phylum Arthropoda; class Insecta; order Lepidoptera; family Noctuidae; genus Polymixis; species Polymixis lichenea. Next base: position 15,927,180 of record OX420956.1, read on the forward strand.
CTAAGAAATAACAGCCGCACGGGTTGATCGATCAGGTTAAGCTACGCTTGCCGCGGTTGGTCCGTAGATGGGTGACCATCTTTACATACTAAGAACCCTCCGTGCCGCGGAAAGCGCGTTAAGCCGTTGGTCCCGGCTGTCATTCGTGGATTTTTGACAGTCGTGACGGATCCTCAGAAACCCTAAAGTCTTACCAAGAGGTATCGTGTTACCCAGTAACTGGGTTGTGGAGGTCAGATAGGCAGTCGCAATTTACTCAAACTAGGCTGAGGGTCTGCTCTTTTTGAACGTCAAAAAGTACTAGTATTCAGCTGCATTCAGTTAGACTTGAAGCCGACCCCAACATAGTTGGGAAAAGGCTAGGCAAATGATGATGGCGTTTGGTAATAGCTTAGTAACTACTGACTGTGTTCGCAGGAATGCGATGTTATGGTGAAGGAGATCAACGGAGCGATACAGGGCATCCACGACCAGAAGGCGAAGCAGGCGCTCCGAGCGAAAGCTTTGCCATTGACCGAAAGCTGCCACTTGCTGAGGTAAGATTATGATATACTATTAAACGATTTATTATTTAAGTAACAACGATGTGTGATTTGAGGGGCAATTCTCGTCTTTATAGAGTTCCGTACTTCAAAATTACTCCATCTGTCAAGACCCTTTTTCTCAGGAACGCGTAGTGTTCAAGTAAAAATTATATCAAAAACGTAAAATAAATACGGCCATTTATGCGACATGTTTTGATGCTCTCAAATAAATAAACACCTATAGGGTACTTCCAAGCAGTCTCACGGCACAAGTAAAGAAAGAGACCGGAAAATTGTTAATTTGTTGTAAAAAAATAGAATTGGTTTATTTATAAAAAAGGGGTGCACAATTATATTTACAAAGTATTTTAACAATTTAAAATAGGGCACAGATACTTATTGCCTGAACTAGGTTGAACCTGTGCTTCAGGCTAGGAAGTCCTTAAATACTTAATGTAATAAATTAACAATGTGTAAAAAGTATTATCTAAATTAAATTTAGGAAAATAAAAGTAAAATAAAAATAGCATGTTAGTAGTTCTACTTGCAGACAACCAGTAGAACTTCTGTCTGTGCATAAGCGATGGATAGTAAATATTTAATGATGAGATGATGATGATGATGAGTAATTTAATTTATAGATACAATAGAATCTCACTAATCCAGCACTTCAATAGACCGATACGTCCAATAATCCGGCACCCTCCGCCCGCGCCTCCCTCGCCCCTGCCCACGCCACGCACCGCGTATGCGCACCGTCTAGTACCTACTAGATACTAGTTGTAGTTAATTGTAAGATATGTTATAGCTATGAGTGTAGAAAATGAACACAAATATGTTATACTTATGTATTCTCTTTATGAAATGCTTTATTTTATTTATTATGATTTTTTCTATGCAACCCAGTAATCCGAACATTCCAATAATCCGGCACTCTCTGGTTTTTAATAGTGCCGGATTAGTGAGATTCTACTGTACTTAGTTTTCTATTCAACCTATTGTACAGAAATGGGCCTAAGAATGTAAAAAAACCTTTCTACAAAGACATGCGTCGAGATTGCAATAAATGTGCATACTATATCATTCCGTCTTCTTTCTGTCGCGACGCGACACTTGTAGACCAATTTCCATGAAGTGTTCATAGAAATTGTTCTACGTTGTCGCGTCGCGCCTTTTTGAAGAGGCCTTAACTATAATTTCAGTAATATCACACCAAAAATGCCTGTAGGTTAATAAAAAAGGGCTTAGTTCTCTTGGGAGCTTCACCTATATGAATGGTTTTTAAATAAATCTTCAGGTTTTAAAAGAATAGCATATTGTCTCGACTAAATATTGGACTTCCAATATATTTTTCGGAGAGCTTTCTCCCATAATTTTCGTCTTTTAACATCTATGGCAAATACATGGGTCTCCGTTATTTTGCAGTCAGCTATGTTTTAATAAGTAATATGCGTAAAAGAAGTCGCTTGTATGTGTCTCCGTAAAATTGTAAATACCATTAGATTATAATCTATCTCATGAGATTGTGAACTGTAGATAAATTGTGAACTGCGCCATATGATACTGCTTATCGACCGAATAGGTTAGGTTAGGTTAGAATTGCGACCAACTGCGCGCGAGCCGAGCGAGCGAAACTAGCGGTGCCGCGGCAACGGCCGGCGAGTGCTACTTCCAAGTTAGTGGCAGTTACTTGACTATTTAGTAATAGCGCAAGGTACTATCCGTCTTGATACCAGTTCACAATTTGACAGTTTCACTTCGATAGATTATAATCTACCGAAAAATAATGCGTTACATTATAAGCAGTAGGTATGTTTTATTTTTTTATTTTTTTGTCTTGTTTTTTGTTTCACTTTTTGGGTTTTGTTTTGTTGTATATGTTTGTGTTTTATTTTTAAACAGTGTCTGCGATTGGATACGGACACTGTCTTTTTGTTGAGGTTTTTCGCATAAAGGGGTTACCTTTCCTTGTTAGCCGCATAAGTTTTTGTACAGTTGTACAGTACGCGTGTCCGCCCCCCACGTAGCCAGGTGTTCAGCTTGGACGTAAGGTAGGATTTTAGGGGGCAGCAGTAGGTATGTTACGGTTCACAATCTTTCGACAGTTCACAATCTCGCGAGCTAGATTATAATCTAACGGTATTAACAATTTCATGGTGACATATACAACAAAATGTAAGGAGCTAGCTGTCAATTTCTTGGTATAACAGCAGCAGTGTCACCTGAAGTGAGCAAGTGGCAGTTTTTATCCCCATTTCAACATTTCTTACGATATTTGCAATGTTTTTTTTTTTAATTTGGCTGGTAAGCGTCTAAATTAATTTCTCAATTCGAAAACCGGGTGTAACTTCAGCACATGTTTCAAGGCCCCCTCCTACAGTTAGCGCGTCGATGTCCCTGCCACCCTGTATAGAGGAACTTACAGATTAATACCGAGTTTTATATTTCTAACAGGATTTATAAGATACACAGGATATACAAGATGAATTCGGGGAGATTCTAGACCCACCAGTACAATGTAGAAATTATTTGTGGGTTGTAAAGAAAAACACCTGTTCGTATGCAAAAGTTTTCTTTTCAAACAACCCTCCCATCGTGAACATATTCATATAAACATATTCTTCTCATAGGTTTGCGGTACACAGTCACATCATGGCTACCAGGAGCCTGGCCTTCGACGAGGCGCTGGAGAACCTCGAGAACTTCCAGAAGACCGTCATGCCGCCGCTCGCTAAGGAAGCCGCTAGGAAGAGCCAGAAAGAGAAGAAGGTAATGTGATAGTATACAGGGTCAAATTATCTAGCGAACCTTCGTCAACGACTAAAAATAAAAAAGCAAAATAAAAATTGTTAATTCTCAGACAACTACAGTCCATAGTAACATAAATCTTATAAACTATGTTAGTACAACTAAAATAACACTGGGAATAACATTGGACACTGTATACTTCTCACTTCTTCACTAACCTGCACCTGTCACATCCAGGTCAGTGAAGCGACGCATGACCGCCGAGTCCATTCTGTCCGCTATCATTTTCAGGATGCCGTTTCGGCTCCTCCTCATTCTGTGCAAAACAGACATAATTTTGCTACGCATAATTGCATAAAAATCATCTATCTGCGCATCTGCACATGCCTGAAGCACTACAGTACCGCGGAAGCCGCACCAGAGTCCTTGAAAATGTGATTATATTGGACGCGGAGTGCACTATAGGCCCGCTTCGTGAAACTGGCCCATAGACCACCTGTGTAGAAACTTTGACAGTTTGCTTTAAATAACGTTAATTTAACGTCAACTGTACACCGAGCGAATCTCTGAGCCAACATATTTCCACGGACCGATAACGCCCTCCGCTCTCTTTCTATATCCTGATCATCTGTTAATGTTTCTGTCACAATATGACCAAGGTTCTCAAAAATTGTCTCAAGTGAACTCCATTAAGGCACAACGTAGGAACACTATTGAGTTTTTGTTTTTACCAACAAAAACCATAAACTCGCTCTTGAGTTCGTTGTACTTTAAGCCAAGTTATCCAGCATAGGTCTCACAGGCTTTTAATAGTTTCCTCAGTCCTCCGATTGAAGGGCTCAACATCACCATCTGCATAGCTTATGTTATTAACACTTACGTCATCTATGCGGCAACCGACATGCATGCTGCTCAGCCCTTCAATCAGCTGATTCACATACAAGTTGAACAACCAGGGGATGTTAATAAATAAATGCCTATTATTTCTGGAGAGATACCTACTTCACTGCTAAGCACACGACAGCACACGACTAAGCATGATATCTTTACAAAGTCGCTTCTCGTGTTTCTACGCTTAGATCTTGTAAATTACGTAACGGACTTTGATGCGGTTTTCGTCAATATACAAAGTAATTCAAGAGGAAGGTTTATATGTATAATACGCGGAACTGCACGCGGGTAAAGCCGCTGGCAAAACCTAGTATCAGAATAAGGAAAAAAGAAATATCAGCGGTCGACAGTTTTACTTGAGATATAAGTTCTTTTTGCTTTATCGTGTTTAGATGTTGACTCCCATCACGTCTGTGTATACGGAAAAAATAAATGATCTTCTGAACTTATATTTTTAGTACATAGTTACCAAAGCACGTTGACCCAAAAAAACAATTATCCTCAAGTATTTTTTTTTGCTTTGTCATGTTTAGATATCGAGGGGACAAGCCCCTCGATATGCTAAGTAATAACATCCGCACGAGTCGATCGATCAGGTTAAGCTATGGTTGCTGCAATTGGTCCGTGGATGGCTAACCATCTTTACATACCAAGACCCCTCCGTACCTCGGAAAGCACGTTAAGTCGGTGGTCTCGGCTGTCATTCGTGGATGTTTGACAGTCGTTACGGGTCGTCAGAAGTCCGAAACTCTGACAACCAGTCATATCAAGGGGTATCGTGTTACCCAGTAACTGGGTTGTGGAGGTTAAATAGGCAGTCGCTCCATGTAAAATACTGGTACTCAGCTGCATCCGGTTACACTGGAAGCGGACCCTTACATAGTTGGGAAAAGGCTAGGCAGATGATGATGTTTAGATATCGATACGTGATCGATACCCATCACGTCTGTTATCTTACTTTTAATAGCTAGTGCATATATGACTACCATTTGTCTTCCCAAGGTATACTCGCACCCGCTGGGCTCTATGGCGTGTGCGCGTCGCGCCAGCTCGCGCCTGCTGCGCGCCCGCTCGCACGCCGTGCGGGGCGAGCCCGGCCCACTGTGCGCGGCCGTCGCGCACTACGCGGTGGCCTGCGCCGCCGCGCCCGTACACCAGCATCGGGTGCTGCAGGTGGATGCACAGGACAGTGATGCCGTAGAGGAGACTGCATGGGAAAGCAGGTCAGTATCAAATAATGACAATGATAATCCCTTTCATGTGACATAGGCCCCATTGATAAATAATAACCTCAACATAATAATTTTTCATTGTAAACAAAAGTTCTTGTTGTGTTTTTAATTAAAATAAGGCTTAACATGTTAGTAGCACTTCACTTTGCACTAGTTTGACTTTCTGCTGTTCTTTGAAGTACTACACCATGAAAGTAAACTAAAACAGATCAAAATAATGTCTATAAAAAAGAGACTTTGATTTTGTATCGGTGTTTACTCTAGGAGTAAGTAGTCAGATAAGAAACACCGTCCTCATCTAGTTTTAAAACATTATGGACGTGCAAGAGTCTTTATATAGACCTACTTACAAAATTAATCATTTAGTAGTAGACATAGCCAAAGGTTACGTAAGTTGACTCGTAATATAATACATATAAGTCTCAAATTAGCCTTGTTTCGTGGCGTAATTAGAAATTTTCTGGAGTATATGAATAGAAAAGTTTAACTTGTGTAACAGCATCTTGATTGTGTAACACACGATCAATCACAATCTGAATGATTTTGAAGGATGTTGCTAATCCATTGCTTCATTATATTTGAAAATGTGTCTGTTAAACAACGAAAATAACGCAACGAGTGTTGTTGAACTGTCTAAATGAAACATCACATAGCTGTCTACTACGCTGTCTGTATATCGAACTAAGTAACATTTACAAAACTAATGGCTGGGAAACGACTTCTACTTTTGGTGCCAACATTTCCTGTTTGCGGTAGGTAGTGCGCAATAATTATAGCGCAAAACTGTGTGCTTATTTATGTAAAGGTACAGGCATATTTAAAGTTGTGTTTTATCATTAAAAACTTGTTTTCGTAAAAGAAATGTTAGTAAAAGTTGGATTTTACTTGACGGGGAGTACAAGTGACTCTCGGCTTCGATAACGGTCTTTTTACACTACTACAGTATATAAGAGTGTGTTTCGCAATTACCCCGACAATTATGTACATTAATTTGTACCCTAAGGTACTGTTCCACAAATGAAACTCTTCTAATCACATACACCAATAAGTTTCTAATCGCGCCACGGAACGCGCCTAAAATAAAAAAGAAAATAAATTCGGCCTGAAGAATATTCGGCCAGAGCCGTTTCATGTTGTTATGTTATATACTTTATTTACTATCCCTGTTACAGTTACCTCGGACCCCTACAGAACATGGTGAGAACGACGCATGAGCTCACAGCAGTGTGTTTGATGCCACAGTGCTTACGCCACGTTGATTCGACCAGCATGGATACACAGGCGCACATCTTATTGAAGGTCAGTATTTACGACTAAGAACACCTAAAAAATGGACTGAATACCTTACTTTAAACTGTCTGGCGGGTTTGTGTATTGTGTATATGGCTTACGCTGATCCTGTAGATCTGGTAGCGTTGTGTAATGTTGGTTCTCTTAATAGGGTTATATAACACGATGACAGGTCAGCTCAAAGCTGCAATGGCTGTTTCTTCGAAGGGCTTTTTCACCGCGAAGTTGGATTTTTAGCGATAATATCTATTCTTACCCATGAGTTTTTTTAAAAAAAAGGTGAATTTTCAGGAGCTGAACGACTCGGACCCCATGATTTCTTCGCGGAAAATAAAGACTCCAGTGTTGAATGCAGAGGATATTGACAATTTATTACTGTGTAAGAAGCAACCAGTCGAAGGTACTCCTAAGTAAGTAGACATAAATGAATGATAATTGTACAAGCAATTTTTTATTGTTTAGCTGGCTTAAAAATTTCACGCCAACGAAGTCGTGGGCAGAAGCTAGTTCGAATACGAAATACTGAGCATTTTGATATACTTAAGTAAAATGACGAAAATTTCCCTAGATTGTGTTGATGTGTGTATTTCATTTGACTAGGTTACCTATTGAGTGCATTCTTTATCCCAATGACAGGCAACTAGAAGACAAGCTGCACCAGCTATCCACGAAGCTGTCGTCCATGAGCGGCGCAGCGGTGCTGAGCGTGACCAAGCCGGAGTCCCTCGCGCGCAGCCTGCGCGCCGCCGCCGCCTGCGCCGCGCAGCTGGCGCACACGGCGCGCGCGCTGGAGGATAAGAAGGTAAGAGCTAGCCTAAAGCTAATCGTAAACTTGATTTTTCAAGAAATTCACTAGATGTAGGTATAAATTAAAACTTATTGTAGTAACTAATTGATATTTCCAAACTTTTTGTGGAATAGAAACATCACGAATAAAATAACGACTATGATTCGACTATGACTATAATTCCCCTATGACTATAATTCGACGATGACTATAATTCCCCTATGACTATAATTCGACGATGACTATAATTCCATTATGACTATAATTCGACTATGTCTATAATTCGACGATGACTATAATTCCATTATGACTATAATTCGACTATGTCTATAATTCGACGATGACTATAATTCCATTATGACTATAATTCGACTATGACTATAATTCGACTATGACTATAATTCGACTATGACTATAATTCCATTATGACTATAATTCGACTATGTCTATAATTCGACGATGACTATAATTCGACGATGACTATAATTCCATTATGACTATAATTCGACTATGTCTATAATTCGACGATGACTATAATTCCATTATGACTATAATTCGACTATGACTATAATTCGACTATGACTATAATTCGACGATGACTATAATTCCATTATGACTATAATTCGACTATGTCTATAATTCGACGATGACTATAATTCCATTATGACTATAATTCGACTATGTCTATAATTCGACGATGACTATAATTCCATTATGACTATAATTCGACTATGACTATAATTCGACTATGACTATAATTCGGCTATGACTATAATTCGGCTATGACTATAATTTGACTATGCTTTCCACGCCTTTTCGATTTGTGGTTCATATACTACCTAATGATGGACGTGTTAATAATATCGCCCCATGCGAACTACGCGTCACACTGACGTCAAGCAAAATCTACCGTACATTCTTCTATATGCGTCTTCTTTTCCTCTACTTCCCCCATTCTTCTCTGTTGCCCCCAATCGTGAATTTATTTATTTTATTGTGTTTGGTGATTTTCAGAGACCCGTCCAATGCCAGAAGATAGAGGAAGCTTCGGACGAGATGTGTCTTGCTACCTACAGCTTGCTTAAGACTTCAGAACTCGTCTGTCAGGTGAAACAAATCGAAAGAATCTTTTTAATGCCATAATTTAAAAAAAATATATGGAAAAAACGATTTTTATCATCTTCTGTTACTGCTTGACTAAGGCCTCCAACAAACTCTTCCAGGTATTTTTAATTTAAGAAACTAAAGATTTCCCTTTGTTTCAGGATCCTAACCACCATGACTCGAGAAGAAAGCTTCTGGAAGCGTGCCGTCACCTTAATGACTCTATCAATAAATTGGTTCGTATTTTACGTACATATAATATTCAAGAAATAAGCGGTACGTTGCATTCAACAACTCATCTAGGGGCACAGCAGTGCCCGGCAAGACGAATCGAAAACGAAAAGCAGGGGGTACTGCCTACCTTATCTCGAAGCGTTTCGTCATATTTTCAGACCCTCATAGCTTCGTAAGGATTTTATAAAGAGTCAGGGGTTTAACTCTAGATCTGATATCTTTCTAACAGTAAAAGCCTTTGGAGTCTTGGCAACCTATTTTACTCGAAATCCTTGATCCTCGATCTCCTTGTAAAATACTGGTACTCAACTGCATCCAGTCAGCCTGGAAGCCAACCACAGCATAGTTGTAAAAAAGCTAGGCAGGTGATGATGATAAAGCTTTGTTTCTCTCGGCCACAGGTGCGCAGTGTGAACCCAACAGGTCGCGTCAACCAAGAGTGCGGCGAAGTGCACCGATCATTACAGCTTCAACGAAGCTTGTTACAAGCAGCGCCGCAGCCGTGTGGAGCCTTGCCTTATGTGCACTGTGTGGATACCTTGCAGTCGCAGAGAGATGTGTTGCGTAAGTACCTATTCAAAGAAAAGAATATTGTTTAACCCCAAACACAATTAAAAATAAAAATAAAAACGATTTTATATAAATGGCTTCACATCTGCCTAACTATTCGGAAAAACGTGCTTGATATCATGCTGTGTTTTTCATAAATCTAATAATACAGTTTGCAATCTTATCACGCTTGATAGACTTGTAAATTTTGCCAGTTCAAGAATGAACCTTGGTTATAATTTTATTTCACTCCGTCCTTACGTCTTTCCTGAACATAGCGGCGACGTCTTTAAAGGATGGATAAAAATGACCCGTCTCTCCGCTAGTCCAATACCTACTCAAGGATGCATATCCGGTAGGCTCGCAATCCTTTTCTTATCCTAAGGGCACGACTTCCCTACCATTACAGCGCTCCCCAGTCTACTCCTTGATATGCAATGACCTCTGTAGCACAATGAAACATGAGACTTCAAAGGCTAGTGCAAATCTTGGAGTTCATTTAATTAATCGAGTCTGATCAAATATCGCTGGGGTCAGTGAGTTTCATTCATTAATTTACTCCCACCCTTACGTCTTGTGATTATCCGGAAAAGAACCGGAGTCACCAACATAACCTGCAGAGTAAGCAATCTGAAGTGTCAGTGGGCTAGCCATGTTTTTCGTAGGCCCGATGGCTGATGGAGCAGACTAGTATTGGAGTGGAGACCGCGTATCGGCAAGCATAGTGTGGGACGCCCCCCAGCAACAATGGACCGACGACCTTGAAAAGGTGGCTGGGACAAACTGAATGTGGAAGGCAGTATAGAGTGTTGTGGCGCAGCCTGGGAGAGGCCTATGTCCAGCAGTAGACTGCGATAGGCTGAGTTGAATGATTGATTGAATGAATACAAAGTAGGGTCTAAGATCGGGCAAAAAAATATTGCTTCGCGCCCCTTCATAAGCTGGGCTTCATGCTTTGGCTTTCGTCATCTAGAAGTGTTTAACTATATTATTATTGTTATTACAGAAAAACTAAACAGTGACCAGGCTATGTCCCGCGAAGAGTTTCTCAAGAGTTTGAACTACGTGGCATCCGCAGTCAGCAACAGTACGGAGTGTGCCGCTCAAGCTGCTTATCTGGTCAGTTGTACTCCTCGAGGATTCTTTAGTATTTTTTGCAGCAATTACCAACAACATTTGTTTTGTTTTGTTTGCCTATGTTGTTGTCCTGCTGCATCCCTTTTTTCCTTCCAAACTTTGTCTTGTGCAATATCTGGCCATATTGGCCCTGCAAACGTCATCAGAACGTCACACCACGTTCGCCGCGGTCTACCTTGACGGCCATGTCCTCCCTTTTTATTATAGTCTGATCAAATATTTTTCAATCATTAACAAAAAGCAAGTAATGATTATGTTGCGCTTAATCCACAGATATCAGTATCAGAGAAAGATGTAACCATAGGCAAAGAAGGTATAGTGGATGTGGCCAAAGTGCACAAAGCTGTCGGAGCGATCGAGGAGACGTGTGTGTCCATCATCATGGCCAGTCATGACGTACAGGTAACTGTGTAGTCTGTTTACTTGGGCTATTTGACATAATGTGTTATAAACTAGCTGCGCCTTGTGGTCTTACCCGCATAGGTAAGTCGCGATCCCGTGGGAATATTTGTCTACCCATGCGCAAAATTTCATTGAAATCCATTCAGCCGTTTTACCGTTACCGTAGCCTACTTGAAAATCCTTAAACAGACTTCGTACCCAAGTAGGCCGCGGCAATGATAACCTCCACAAATGGGGGTTCATGATCTTGCGCCACATGCCCTGTCACTTGCACACGTGAGGACCTTTTGCGTCAGCAAACGGTATTTACGTTGCTTAATTTTGGGCCAATCTAATTTATAAAACAATGCACTTACATACATTACATTTGTTTCGAATTTACCGTCGAATAATTTAAAAAAAACAGGTAACTTCTTCACTATGGAATTGATCCAAGGTAACTTATAGATCGTCGATTCATGCACTAATATGGCTGTATTTCAGGTGCAAGAGGAGACTGCAAGTCTAAAGGTCCAGGTGCAAGATCTCCTGCACGGCATAGACGATGGCATCAAGAAGACTAAAGATGGAGAGCTCAAGGACATGCTGAAACAGTGCAGGAATGAGATCAAAAGCTCGAGTGGAGCTCTTTTCAAGAATGTGGCACAAAACCCTAATGATAAGGTATGTTAGTGCTAGTCAAAACTGAAGGGTACGATAAGGTAAAAAATGCCGAAAGAAATATTTCTTGTATGGAGATTTACTTTATTCCATGTTTACGATTTGTTGTTATTTAATCGTGTGCCAGTCATGTGCCATCGGAATTCCTCATCAGCTGTATAGACGTCATTGGCAGTCGGAGGGCTACAGCGGCAATAGAAATACACACTATGTGAACATTTCAGCTGTCTACCAAGTACGGTCATGCGGTACAGCCCGCTGACAAATAGACTGACGGACAGCGGAGGCTTAGTTATAGGGTTCCGTATCGATCCTTTGGGTCATCATTCTCCTGCCCTTATCAGAATTTAGTTGGTTTCTAACTTTCTTCCTACAAAACTTAAACATATAAGAAGCAAGAAACAATTTGAATGTGATTTTTTCATCGATTTCGATGAGAAAATGACATTCAGCGAATTCATCCATGTGAGAGGCTTTTAAGCTCAAAAGTGTAAGGCCATGATGAACATCTTAAAAATTCAATTAATTTAGGGACTTGCCTTCTATTTCTTAGGATGAAATAATAACAAAGGTGATGGATTTGATCGACGATGTCAATGATGCCTCCAACTTGATAGAGCATCCTGAACTCGTACCGACTGCAGGCGAAGTCTCTGCCGAGACCCAGAAGCAAGTCGACGAGGTCGTGAAAAGTTCTTTGTGAGTATTCAAGAAACCAATAATTTATTACTATGGCGTAGGAAACTACCTCATTTTGGCAAAACGGGCTCTCATTGTAGTAACCCATTTTTGTATTTTAATAAAATCGGATCATTTTTTTAGGTTCTAGCATTCCTTATAAATTATATTTCCATAAAGATATACCAAAATGAAACCATTGTGTCTAACTTTATAGCTAGCTTGTTGCTAAATTGTATTATTTTATTGTAGTATAGGTACATATCTGATTGTTCAACCATTGGGCAAGTCTCGCTTGCAACCCTGCAAGCGAGACTTGCTCAATGGTAAGGTTAGCGTTGACATAATATGCATTTCAACCCGCCTTACGGATATGCTGACTGTATAGGTATCTTAACATAATATCCATATAACCAAATCGTGGAGCAAATAAGATGAATCCTTTATGAAAAGCAATGGTATTCGGGTTTTGAAGAAGTCAGTCCGTAAAGAATAGCAATGGTTGTTAGAAACAGAACACAATAATAATCGCACATTATACAACGAACGCGTTAACACAACGAGGATTAGGAACTGCAATGAATCTTCAGGATGCGGATGTGCAAGTTGGCATCTAACAAAAAAGGATAAAAATTATTATTAGTAACTTTCTACAGCTAGAAAGAGCCTTCACCTATTACAAAAAAGACATTTCATTAATTTTCTGTCTCTCGTCAGCTGTGCTGCTGGGGAGTTTGTTGCGCCACTTCTTCTCCCCAGCTAAAGCACTTAAAGGAAGTGGTGAAGGGTGGGCATTTTGGAGGACTGTCTTATGTAATTTTGGCGTTCGAAAAGTGCTGATTCTCAGCCTAATTTGAATAAATGACTTTTGATTTTGACAACGTACTCTATGACGTTTTTAAAAGACAGCACAAGTCTTAGCTGTGTCTTTAAGCTGAGCTGAGAGAGCCAAAATAATAATATTTAAAAAAAAACTATATCTGTTCACAGAGCTCTTCTCACAAACACAGAGGAGTTAATAAAGCAAGTGAGGTCAGCTCCGGATGAGCCGGAAGTGATGAAGTGGGTGATGTTCAACAAACGGAAGGACGTACTCGATGCATTTGAGAACTTGCTCAAGAACGTCAAGTAAGTAATAATGGCTTTTTAAATTAGGTGACAAAAGTTCTCAGAGTTTATGGGTATTAGAAACTTATTTTCATTTAACGCTATTGGTGTACGCGGCGCACGCCAGTAAAGCCAGTCGGCATGATGTTTTCCGACATGTTCAACAATCATCGGTGTCAGCCAATTTACATAAAACCTGGCAGACCTTACGCCAAACAAATATAAAGGTGCTAAATAAAATAAGTGCAGCTTGATTAACTTTGAAAGATTGTTTGGCGCCGACTCAAATTTGGAAGCTTAGTTTTCAGTTTCATTTTTGGTCGGTTTAATTTTTTGTTCAAAAGTTTTTTATTCATTTTATACTATACAAGTTTTATTATTGTAAAAGAGAATTGTAAAGTACCTATCTCATTAGTAATCCTTATTAAATTCCATCCACAGTTTAGTGGTAAACTTCAACTTGATTTTATGTTTGTGTAAAGTTACATTATTATCGTGTTTGCAGGACCAGTGGCCAGCGCGTCAAACTTATAGAAGGATCCACGGACGATTCAGAGGTATTTTAATTTTGTATCTACTACTTAGTTAATAGTCAAAAGCTATCAATGGTCGGTTAAAAAGCTAATGTTTTTATAAGTTAGATACGAACTAATTCATAAACCTTTTTACAGAATGAAAAGAAGAGCTATGTGCAGAAACAGTGAGTATCAATCAATGTTTTGAACCTTTGTTCCTAGCCTTTGTTCCTAGGTACTTTTGTACCTACTTACAGATCTCCAAGAAACAGTATGCGCTTCGGAAATCATCGTCTATCTTTGGAAATACGCGCGATGATAAAATCTAATATAGAGCTGTGGAATTGCTTGCCTATTTTGTATGGCTATGATCACGCACAACGGACCGAATGGAAGTCTAAGTGCGGAAAAGGGAGTCCGATCATCATCATCATGGTTATGATTGTAACACGTCACATCACACGTGTTACCCCGAAGGGTTTGGTAATTGCTGGTGGATGGTTAATTTGCGTATTTCTCGTTGCTGTTTTCGTGTATTTGTTGATATTACTCACATTTATCATCAGTGGAAGCTTTTAGTTGGCCATCGTTTACACATTGTACTAGATATTTAAATGTGTTAGCAATTTACACAAAGTAAAAGGCAGTCTGGATTCGGACCTACGACCTACAACTCGTAAATTGTGCCGGTTACTACTGGGCCACCACTGCTCTAGTGTGTTATGTTTAAATCCCATGGAATGAGTGGCAAGCCTATTGCCATAAACCGGGCACAAATCTGTACTCCTATTGCTGAGAAATTCCTGATAGAAAGCCCAACAATACTTTGCCTAACCTGAGAATCCACCCGGGACCTTATTATGCTCGGCAGCACCGCCTGCGAACACTAAACCAACGGCCTCGCTGGTCTAGCGGCCATGATTTCAACATTATAGACGAACAACTTTAAGTATATGCAATTCCAAAAAACTTTCCCAATCTTTTGTGTGATAGTTGACGACCAGCGACCAGAGTAAGTAAGCTGGCAGAGAGAACTTCATACAAATGAGCAATGATACGTGAATTACTAGAAAAGCGTGGCAGTACTAAACTTGGAAGTTTTACCTCTGTGGGGGTTACTCTGAGACGACGTTCGTGCTCATTTGGAGACACAAAGATTACCGAGCCGCATACTTTTCTTTTTTACCTGTAGTTAGTTAAATATATTTCTGCATAAGGCTTATTGCCGGTTTTGTTGGATACCGTTTTTTATATTACATAACTTAATTTCACGCCTCTATTTCGCTCGAAGGTTAGGCACAGGAGTGCACCCCTTGAACGCCCGCCGGACAGGGCCTGTCCCGTACCTAAACTACCGTATTACAAATGAACATAAATAAAAATCAAAAACATTAATTTATTATTTGTGTGACAGATTCGACTCTGCGTCCAAATGGCTTCTCAAGCCTGTATCCAAGGCAGAGGTTAAGACAAACGGACAGCAAGCTGTACGCAACCTTATTGAAGTTGCTAACAAGGTAAGATTAGCTAAAACTTCAATCAGTAGCAGTAATTTTTACAAATATACACTAAAATAGAAATTGGTCAAAATGGGGCTTCGTGAGAAGGAAGATCTTCTGGTAACCTGCTGCCATCTATTACGAAACGACGAAACTTATAAAAATAGATTATCCTCCTTTTGGGTTTCGCTGCAGTCAGGTAAAAAGAAAGTACCTAAGAATAAAATGTAAAAACTCACCTTTCTGACTCTTTTATTTTGCTGTGCCTGGCAGCATTCACAAATGATAGTTATCAAGGGTTCCCGTTATAGCCACCACCTATCATTTTGTTCTGCGTTCTTCTCCATAAACTCTGCTCAACTTTAAAAGTTTTCGGGACTTATGTAATAGATTTCGTTCAGGTAACGAAAGATTATTATGGGTTCTAAAAAATGTATCGACTACCATTCTCTTCCGCGTATCAGTATTCTTTGGTCCACGTTCTTCTGCAGAAACTCTGCTCAATTTTGTAAGTTTTCGATACTTATGTGATACTTTTCGGTCAGGTAACAGAAGACCTGAAGGGCAGTGAAAAGGAGGACATGAGGAACTTGGTGAAGGAAACCGAACAGTTGCTCACTGAATGTAGCAAGAAATATGATCATGAACAGTACAGGTATGTAGTGAAACACTTTTGAATACTGCCATGTGTTTCTGTGTAGATTGTCAACAGGAACAGTCAGTACACATTTTAGCCAAGTTCAAACAATGAAGAAGTTCTATGTTCGCCTGGATGTATTTTTACTACTGCTAAATAAAGCTATTTAAAATAAAGTGTCTCTAAAAAAAACTTTTTCCAAAAAAAAAAAAACAACCGAGTTCCAAAAACACACTACAAAGTGAAAATAACTTTAATTTCGGAAGTCGGTCACTTTGGAGATGTATTTTTTTTGTCATAGTACCTACCCCACTAATTCTAAATTTCACCATCCTTGGGGTCAAAACAATGCACATTTATGCGATAGCAGCAATCGCGGTTTATTTACTGTTCCGTTGTCTGTCTCCGAAATGCATCATCAGATCTACATGAAACCTCCTCCTTGTTTTGAAGTCAGTTAATAAATTCCTTACTTTTTTATAATATGGTCGTTCTATCGAGACTTGCTATGTCACAAAAACCCTATGGTCTAAAAACTCCCTTCCTTTTCAAGTGTGCTGATGGAACGCGTTCGCGAGCTGAAGAAGGGCATCGAGCGAGGAGTAGTGACGAGAGTCGTGCATGACTTCATGGAAGCAGAGGCTCCGCTAGCAGACCTGGACTTGGTGGCCGATTACGAAAAAGGTAGGTTTATTTATAACAAGCTATCTCGACAATCTACCATGTCACATTCTCCAACTGTTGACCTGTCTAAATTGTATTGTGAAAATAATTTTAAACGATTATTGTCTATTTTGTGTTTATTATTAAGTAACTCTGCGTGGTTGTCTCTTGTTCATGAAAAAATATTATTGTATTGTATATATTTTACTATAGGTACATAGTAAAATAGATACAGATACGACATAAGTGTTGAGTACAAAGCTACTGCTTATTTCTTAAGAAATTTCTTCCAACACACCTGCGAAAAGAGAACTGTTAAGGAAATGTAGAATAGTGTGGTGTCGTCGTGTGTTTAGGTTCTGTTTATTTCTGTAAGTAGACAGAAGGGCTCCTGGCTAATTGATAACAAGATGCACAAGTCGATCAAAGATTAGACTGCTAGCTACGCAAGCTGCATCTAACAACCAGTCTTACCAAGTTGTAGCCTGTTACCCAGTAACTGGGTTGTGGAGGCCAGTAGGCAGTCGCTCCATGTAAAATACTGGTACTCAGCTGCATCCAACCAGAAAACACCTTCGCTGCTAGACTTAACCTACTATTCTTGGCCTATTGCTAGATTTTGCTTGGTGGCCGTTTCTGCTGGATATGGCCGGTTAATTGAGTGTAGTTGACATTCTCTACTGAACTAAGTCAAGTATTTTTTTTGGCCCGAATGATTTCGGTCCACTAATGAAATAACTTGCTGCTGAACTTGACCCTCTGCTGTAAATCTTGCCCAATAACGTACTATGTACCCTTTCAATCTTGTTCGAAAACATCGAAACTCAGTCTTCCATTTCCAGTCAGCACAACAGTCTTTATAAAGATTGAAATGAATCTTTAAAAATCTACGCCAGTCAAACTTCCTAGCCCTTTCCCAAATATGTTGGGGTCTAGTCTAACCGGACGCAGCGTAATACCAAAATATTTCTACAGGTGACTGACATAAGGGTCAAGCCTTCTTCTCAGACAGAAAAAAGAAGGAACATCAATCAATATTATATTATTCACAATTGCCAAACATTCTGATGTATTTCTAAACTAACTCACAACTTTCCCAGATGAATCAAAACGCAAGTTCCTCTTGGAAAAGAAGATAGCCGAGCTCCTAGCCCAACTAAGCCGCGTCACTAAAACAGCCAGACTCATCGCAGATACTGATAAGGACGCGGGAACGACAGTCAGCACACAGCTCAACAGCTGTAGTGAACAGGTAAGCACCCCACCATGTACAGAGGCCAGGGGGACCATGGGTGCCAGACACGGGGTCGTCTGGGGCCCTTATGCTATTTGGTTCCTGGGGCGGTCACGGCGTGCCCTGGTGCGCCGGTGATAGGGGTTATACCCCTCCGAGGAGGGTCCGGTGGCGGACAGCCGCGGCGGGTTCGCGGATGGCTTGCGCGTTTCCGTGTTCCCGCCTCAAGCGGCACTGGAGGACACCGTGGAGATTTAGTGGGTTACAGTCCCACATAACTGTGCTATCTCCCCGTGGTAGCGCAGTAAGCATTTCTCCACGTTAAACAAGAAAAAATGCCCGGGTCGACGGCGCGTTGTGTTCCACGCGCGCCGTCAGAGAAATCAGCAACAACTGGTGGGGAACTATTGAAATTAGGACTCGACAAGTCTGTATCTTGGGCATTAAACTGAAAATGTATTAGTTAGGTTATAAATTACAATATTGATAACTTTTCAGGCGGAGTTGCTGGCTCCAATGTTGGTGAAGGCGGCTCAGCAAAGAGTTGCGTCTCCGGACGATAAGGTAACATTACCGAATTAATGCTCTGATTGTTTTTTATTTAATTATGATTTTGATTTTCGGACAACCCTTGCAGATCCCATCACAGACCTTTGAAGTTATCATTCTCAATGTTAATGATTTTCAGGCTGTGATAGAGAACTACAAGACCCTGCTGACCAGATATGCAGAGTCCTTGTCAAAGATACGAGACCTGTGTGACCAGTCTGTTGATCCTATGGACTTCGTGCAGACTGCAGGTAAAGTTATAAAAGAAAAAGCATTATTCTACACCACTACACTTGTAATAGACACGCAGTAATGTAAGGGGTAATTTCTGGAACTACTGGTCGAATTCGATAAGATCTTTTTGTATTTGAAAGCTAAATTTTTGTGGAAGGATATAGGCCATTTAACACGCTACGACTCTTAGAAGCCCAGTAAAAAGAAAAGAAAAATCTCCGAAATAACGCTAAGAGGCAACGAAGTGTCGCGGGCGGGCGATGTGTTGCTATAACATAGATTTTACGTTACAATTAAAAAAAATCACACTATGTGGCGGGCTTAAGCTAGTCTTTTGGATATTTTCGGAATTCAATAAACCCGAAATCACGAGAGTTAATTAGCTGTTCCATACAGAGTTTTATACACCCATTCAGACACCAATCTCTTCACATGTTCTGACCAAGATTATATCTAAATTTTAAAAGAGACCCCTGAGTTTGTTTCGGCCTTCTTCTCCGAGTAGGTGGTCAGATAGGAAACGCCGAATTCTAGTTTTAAAATATGATTCACGTGTTATAAGAGTTTTTCTGAACCTACTTACAGAATTAAAATAGTTTTTCATTTATAAATGTGTGAATCAGCTGCATCGTTTAGCGATTTTGGTCATTTTGAAAAATATGTAAGGACAGCTGAAGGCCAATCCTCGTAATTAAAAACGTTCAAAATCTAGTCGCAGTTTCATCTCGGCGACAATCAAATGTCAAAAACTTGTCAAAAATGTATGGAAACTAAAGGTATTTTTAACAGATTGGGACTGAGATCAGATTGTGAAAGTTCTTAAAATTACGGGAATTGCCCCTCTGAAAACACAAAGTTAAAATATTTTTAAATATTTCTTTTACAGTTCAGGACTAATAAAGATAATATTTTTCAGGCGAGACCATGGAGCGCATGCGCGAGGAGTCCACAAAACACAACGACCCCATGAAGTGTGCGCACACGTCGGCCGCCATCACCAAGTGAGATTTATTTATCATAATTATATATCTTTATAATACGGATGTTTCGGAAAAAAGTCATTTTTAGAACGTGTTCCCGCTTGCTTCGGATCTGCAAATGTAAGAGCGTTTCCACGCTGCATCCATGATGTGACGCTCCGAGCCTTATCATTCTCTTGTCTCTATCCCAATTTATTTGTGATCGGCGCAACATGTCTTTCTTACCATACTTCTATAGAAGTTGCCATCTCGGTGGTCACTTCCTTTCTAGCAATATCATCTTCCACACAGTCCGTCCAACATTGGCATCGTTCATAAAACGTTGTTCAACATCGTCGTTTCGTTTCGTCAAGATCGGAATTTCTTTTTTTTCTGAGTTTAGCACCCTTTCAATTTTGATGGAACGCGGATTCCGGATCATATTCAGTGCGCAAACGTTCTAAATTTATTTCGTTGTACGCCATTTTCCGATTAGTAACGGACACAAAGTGTCTTCGACTAATATTGAAGTTGCCTTCAAGTTAAAAAATTCTGTCTGTAACCAGGCTAGCGAACCGCGTGATCCACGTGAGCATGTCTTCAAGCACAGCTCGCAGCGACCCAGAGCTGCAAAAGGCTTTAACTGAAGCAAAACAACAGCTCACTGCCGCCACGCCGGCTGCCGACACTCGCGCCAGCAGGATGCCCGACTGGAAGGATACCACTGCCAAGGTAACACTCTGATAGAAGCTCAACAGTAGCTCAACAACAGCTCAGGTTGCCTATCAGGCACTAGCCCTTGTCAATATTTCGTCTCCATTTTCAATGCAGGAACGTTTACCGTGATCCTCTCCACCTACAAACTGGTTACTCTGAGCTTGAATGTCTTCATCTGTTTTTCATGTTATACAACGCATTAATACTTATCAACAGATTCTGCAAGCAACTGAGGAAGTAGAATCACTTTTATGCGGCGAGACTATCTTCAAGAATCAACCGGGACCAAATCAACCCATATACGTGAGTATAAACTATCTTTCGAATGTTAGAAATGTTAGAATGACATGGTAGCTTGAATCAGTAAAGCCGGTCTCTTATTTCTTATTAACGATTGCACTAATTTTGTGATATCGGCGTGGTCCTATAGAACGAGGCACTGAACCTGCACGTGGCCATCCGCGACTGGTCTTCTCGTGACAACGAGATTGTCGCCGTCGCCAAGCGAATGGCTGTGCTCATGGCGAAGCTGTCCAACTTCATGAGTAATGGTAAGCGTTTATTAATTTAAGTAATCTTTACTGTGGCGACCGCGTACCTACCGGAAGACGTAGAGTTGGATGGCCTCCCACAAGGTGGACCAATGACCTTGTGAAGGCCGCAGGAATCTGTTGCATGTGGGAAGCATAGAACTGGTCGAAGTGGCGGAGCGTGTGGGAGACCTTTGTCCAGCATTGGACGTCTTTCGACTGAAATTATGCTGATGAACCTGTACTGTTTATTTAAATATCGAATCCTAATTAAGGTATTCTGAAAAATTCGATTTCTTTTGAGAAAGACTTTCTCAACAGTTCACAATAATCAGTTCCTTGCGAATATCTCGTAACCTAATATTTTGACGTCACTACATAAATTGTAACAAGTGCACTTCTTGTCTAATTCTGGGCGAAATAGTCTTCGACAAAGTTCGCATAAGACCAAATAGTTCCCGAGATATACGGACTTCTTTCTGAGTTTAAACAGGGAAATAGGTAGGCGTTCTATTGTTTCTGCTACCACCAGAGGAAAATTACGTAAACATGTGTATGTATGAAAAAATTTGTTTGAAATTCAAAATCACAAACGTTCTATTCTAGTCCAGTTTGAATAAATAGGTGTACTAAACCTTGTCTTCTATTTCAGATAAGCAGCGTGAAGTCCTAGCGACTTCTAAGTCGATAGTGGCAGAGTCGCACGAAGTCGCACGGCTTGCCAAGAAACTAGCGCATGAGTGTACAGACCACAGGATCAAGACGGTTGGTATCTATTTAGTTGAAGACCTGCATTTAGGTGTCTGAAATTGTCTACCCTAAGTGAGCGAACTTGGTGCTTAAAGCTCGTTCCTTCTCTGTTTAGAGAGATCTTTCGTTCTTCAATAAAAACGTATCATTATAATGTTTCTGTATTTTTCTAGAACCTACTACAAACCTGCGAGAGGATCCCGACTATTAGCGGTCAGCTCAAGATGTTGACCACAGTCAAAGGATTTTCACTCGGACGCCACGGTAATACACTTTAATTTACTAAAACAAAATTGTACACAACGCTTCTTCAACTTACTTAACTCGACTAGTGAACTGGATCCTCGTTATAACTTTGCAGTTTGCTGAGCACCAATGCAGCGTCTCTTTAGATTTTCTTCTTCTCTAGCCTAATTTCTTATCATTATTTTATTTTTCCAGGTACACAAGAAGACAAAGAAGCTTTGGACATGCTTGTGGGCAACGCTCAGAGTTTGATGTTGAGTGTAAGTATAATATCGCACACCTAGATCTAAACAGAGCTAACCCAAAAAAGCACTTTCTTCAGAAAAGGTTAAAAACTGTTAACCGTGTTCCTGTGCACTGAAGAAGTTATCTGCATACATATTTGCTTTGCAAGTTCTACTAGAAAATATTTTTAAATCGGTTTTATTGGTCGATAGGTAGTGAGTTAAGTGTGAGGTAGTGGCTGAATAACAATAGCTGCACGGGTCGATCGATCAGGTTAAGCTACGCTGGCCGCGGTTGGTCCGTGGATGGTTGACCATCTTTACATACCAATACCCCTCCGTGCCTCAGAAAGCACGTTAAATCGTTAGTCCCGGCTGTCATTTGTGGATCTTTGACAGTCGTTACGGGTCGTCAGAAGCCCGAAAGTCTGACAACCAGTCTTACCAAGGGGTATTGTGGTACCCAGTAACTGGGTTGTGGAGGTCAGATAGGCAGTCGCTCCATGTAAAATACTGTTATTCAGCTGCATCCGGTTAGACTGGAAGCCGACCCCAACATGTTGGGAAAAGGCTAGATGATGTGGTAGTGAGTTAAGGAATTTTTGACTTAGATCCGTTTAGATCTAGGTGTGCGATATGTATAATTATTTTAAAATGTACAATTGACGTAGGATGAAACGTCATGCTTCGCGACATAAAACACAGACACCTGACTAGTATGTAGTTATATGTTACCGAAACTATAATTGTCTGACTCATCATCATCATCATCAGCCTACAGCAGTCCACTGCTTGTCATAGGCCTCTCCGATTGCACGCTACAACTTGATTCTCGGCAACTCTCATCCAACTGCTAATAGCCATCCTGTGAAAATGGTCGCTCCACCTAGCCTGAGGGCGTTCTACCTTACGTTGCCGATACGCAGTTTCCGCTTAAGAATACGTTATCCCAGCGGTTATCGGCTCTAGGGCTAATATGGCTGTACAATTTCCACTTCAGCTTGTTCATTCAGTGAGATATGTCGGCAACTTTGTTTCTCTCCCGGCTGACGTTGTTCCGGATTCCATCCCTTAGGGACTGCAAAGTATAGCCCGTTCAATAGCTCACTAAGCGTCCTGGAGTTTATGGACCAGCCGTACCGTGGGTGTCCACGTTTCAGCTCCGTAAGTCACAACAGTCAGGACGCATTGATTGTCTGGGTAAAGTAGTCTAGGTATGGACTCGACTATAAAGACAACTAAACCTTGTGTTATTTGTAAAACTGCTCTTAAGACCGGGAATCTATCTCGTATGTTTTAACAAAAATACTATCCTTTATCATGTTACCCACTAAATTAATTAAAATCGACGAAATTCCCTGTAAGCATTATACTGGAATTTTTCTAGAAAAAATTACGTTTTCTTTCAGATCCAAGACGTAGTGAAAGGCGCTGCCAGCGCTTCTGTCAAGATCATGTCCCAGCGTGGGCCGAGGATGAAGTGGGTGCGCAAGACTGTTTACTAACACACCGTCTTAACTACTACAAAAAAACTTATACGTTACATTCCAAACATATTACATTCTCAAATTAAATAAGCTAGCGATCCAAATGTGATAAATAATAAAAAAAGTAATCTCATGCTTCAAGTGACTACTACAATCACCCAAAAAATATCAAATCTTTTTCTATCTGCGGGTTTGCTTAACTCGCTAGTCACGAAACTTAGCTAGACGAGTAGGTTAGGACCACCTTTCATTAGCATGGCGTGAAAGTAGCTGACTAAGAATTGCTAAGGGAACTCCTGTCACTAGGTTAGATCAGGTTGAAGCAAACGTTTTCACAAAAACAAATGGCGCGGACTCGAACTGCGCCTACTTATTTTTTTTGTTGTTGTATCATATTAAGATATCTATATTCATCACCTTAATGTCTGCGAAGTTTGTCCAGCCATTTTAGTTTGGTCTTGTATAGTGCCTTTTTATTAAGTGTGAATTATGTGATGCTGATTAATTTTATTACATTGTTATCATTCTTGTGTCAAATTATGGGAGTCAAGTATTTATGGAAATTTATCACTTTTGCAATGGACCAACTCTGAAGAATAATCAGAGATCAGCTATTCCCTAAATTTGTCGACTTATGCGAACATAAATGTATGAAGCATCTGATTTTTTTTCGCGATTTCAGGGTTAATCCTACAATAAAAGGTTCTTGAGAAATATCTCTCCTTTAAAATGTCTCTTCTTTGAGCTAACACCCTGTTTCGATATTATGAGAGTCCATATTAATTTGATACCTGATATAATGTTTTGTGTTAGATTTATTTTTGTAATTGATGTTTTTTTTTTGTAATATAGAGCTGATAAAAAAATGTTTTCTATTTTTTTCACCTAGACACTTCTTACATCCACGAAAACTTTCTGGCCTAGTCACGACTAGTGACTGACTAGTTTCGGACTAGTTTTAACTAGTGATGGCCTAGTTTCATCAACGTTCAGTTTCCTTAGGAATTAATGTAACCTAATATGAATTAATGTATCGACGAACTGACGAAACCGAGTTAAATATATCTTCAGTTCGACTGCAAATTTTTCACTCTATCAATTGGTGTCTTATCTCCCGTCAACTAAACCAGACATTTTTTTTTCATTTCGACTCATTTTTGTGATGTATGGTGCATTTTATGAGAATTAGCGATGTATGGGTTAATGTAACGACCGACTTGGTATTACTTTTTTTATGTATTGACCCAACATGAAACAAAACCAATAATGTAAGAGTCAAGAAAATAAGGAGGAGAATACAGAAAACAGTGAATGAAACATTAGAAAAGTTGGGAAAAGACAAACAAAAATAAAGCAAGGAGCGTGTAGTAGTGAGGAGTCAAATCATAATAAATTAAAGAAGGTCAATAATATAAACTAGAAACAGGAAAGGGCCAAGAATTTTGAACCTTGAGGCACGTTCATCTAAACTAGAAACCTCAAGAACGTCGCATCGCCCCGTTAACGTTAACTTGTTTTTGGCTGTTCGTTGGGAAAAACAAGATCAGCACCTCCGTATTGGTGTAATTTACAGATCAGTGTTTTGTGGTTAATGCGGTCAAACGGTTTTGAAGGTAACAGACTATGCGAATTGCGTTGTGGGATTCCAAAATATGAAAACCGTAAACCAAAATGGTGACTATGTAAAATGCTCAATGCTGGTGGCACAAATTTAGGTCTAAAACTAAAGGCATCGCTCTACTACCCGATTTGAAAATTTGGACGAATTTTTGATGTGTCATTAAATCAGAAAACGTACCGCTGTCTGAACATTGGTTATTATTTAATGTTTGTTATGATAGGGGCAATTGTGTCTAAGAACTCTCCCATATGTTTTCAGTGTTTTAAACGTTGAGACTTTTGTATACTTTTTGAATTGTGATATAGAAATAGTGACGGACTAGTTTAAACTAGTATCAGGTTAGTCACGAGTAGTGATGAACTAGTTTTGGGCTAGCCACTAGTAGTATTTTCCTAGTCACAACTAGTGTCGGCTAGTCCCCACTAGTCTTGACTACATTCTTACTAGAATCGGAATAGTCAGTACTACTGTGGGACTAGTTTCTTTTTTTTAAATCATGCACTTGATAATCATTACAGAGTTTAAATGTCAATGTGCTGGGATCTTACAAGGAGATAAAGGTGTTTCACATACACAGTAGAGATTAAATAAAAATCAAGTATTAAATAACATATTTTATTAAATCTAATACAAAGTCGATCATGATCACTCAATACCTCATGGTACGTGCAATTCATAAATAAAACAGATTCTGCTGATGACAATTATAATGAATAATTAATTATTTCTATCACGGAAACATACAACACTATAAAACTATCTACTATCCATTGCTGGTTTACTACTAAATGACGTTAAATTATTGAATGCCAAAGCGGCAATGGAAACTACAATGCGTTATATTTCCGTGAGAGATTATTTGATGAAAGCGTGCGAGAGAGACGCACATATAGTTGTATAAGTGCGTCTCTTTCCCACGCAACTATGCTAACGCTAGAGTATTTGGTATTTGGCTCGATTCGATCACAGTTTCGGGCGCAGAGCTTACTTCCGTCTGCGAGCCTGCCAACAAAGAATTAGGATTTTAGAAAAGAATACAGGATACAAAAATAATAAAAGCATTCTTAAGTTAATAAAGTTCATACGAAAAGCTTGCTGTTCATACGCTCATAGGAATACGAACATTATCAGCTTAGCTGAAACCCCTACGTGCCTCAGAAAGCGCATTAAGCCGTCGGTCCTGGCTGTCATTCGTGGATCTATGAACGCTACGGGTCGTCAGAAGCCTGAAAATCTGACAACCAGTCTTACCAAGAGGTATTGTATTACCCAATAACTGGGTTGTGGAGGTCAGATAGGCAGTCGCTCCATGTAAAATACCGATATTTTGCATCCAGTTAGACTGGTAGCCGACCCTAGCATAGTTGGGAAAAAAGAAAGAATGAATGAAATGAAAATGAAGAAAGAATTTCCTTACCACTTCCTTCCTATCCTTGGTGACGCACACGGAGCGGACCCTGAAGGGATCTGCGTACACGCAAGTGCAGTCTTGCACCATGGTCTGGTGCATAATCTTCTGGTTGATGGCTGATGCTGCTGTCTGCAGGTACTGTTTCTGTTGGCCAACGTTCAGCGCGTGGAAGTTCGTCGCCGAAAACACGATGCCGTTAGTCTGTGGGAGAAAGGAGGTTAGATTTTGATTCAAATGTAACTGTAAAATCTAAGATTATGAAGGACTTTAGATTCCATCCGCGTAGACAGGTCTCGTTTAAAAAAAAATGTATCGCCGAGCTGATATTCAGAGCGTTACATTAGCAGTCTGTTCTTTTAGTTTATATTAAAAGAAAACATGGTCCAATTGTTTTGGTAATTATTAACTTTTTTCTTTCTGGTGATGGCATCGACCATTCGTAACCAGTGACTCACCGACTCGACAAAGTCCCTGCACGCGTCAAATGTCTTTTTCAATGTGCCCCTGAGGTTCTCAGCATCCTTGCCGACATTTTTGTCTCCCAGCATGATCACAGCCTTCTCGGTGTAGCCTGCACAAATAATTTACATAAGTTACGAGATGACTAAATTTTTTGAGGTTCTTGTTTGGCTGTTAACGTCGCTACCTTGTGACTGACGGGACAGTATTAAAAAAGAAATGATGATATTCGCTCGACCGAATTTCGGTCATGGCGGCCAATCACTAAGACTAGACTAAACTAAGAAAGACTAGACAATTATGCGAGAGATATAATGCACACACAAGTTTGTGCAAAAACACAGGTACACTACATCTTCTCTCACTCTTAAAGTTGAATGGGACTGTAATCCGACATAACCAAGAACGGATTAGCTCATCAAAGATGACTGGTAGAAAATATCTCAGGCATTAAGTGTGTCGTTGGCATAAAGTTTTAATCTTCTTTAAATACAAGTAAGTAAAATTTAATTGTCTGTTTGTGATGGAAAAATAACAGCTTTTTCCTAAATACATTTAGAAGTAAATACGGAACATAAAAATAAAAATAAACTTTATAATGGTCTTTTTGTTCCGGCTAATCTCCGAACAACTACGCGGCCGAAGCCGTGGGCACAGCTAGTAAAATGAAAGTATACTGACCGACAATCTGGGCAGCATTCTTGCCGTTGCCAATGGTAAGGGATCCTTCAGGTGTGACTGTCACGATGGAGTGTGTGTAAGCCATATTGTCGAAGGCAACCCTGTAGGTCACGGCACGAGCAACCTCGAGCTAAAAGAAAATTAGCAATGAGGAACACATACCTAAACACTTACGAAAACGATGCTTAATATATTATGTTTTATTGATAAAAATGAAATATAAGTAGAGAAATAAACACGCATTTGACTTTAAAGCAATGTTTTTTCCTATTTCCATTATCCATTTCCAAAATATAATTTAGTTAAATACAATATTTGTTATCGGGGATAACAGGCGTGATGTTTGGTTATTATTTGTGTATAATGGCTAATACTTATTTTTAGAACGAAATTCTTTACGTTTATTTGTGGGCGAATCGACACTTCCAAAAATATGCATTAGACTAGTGGCACGTTTTGTATAAATGTTAAGGAAACAACGGAAAATTAAGAAAAAAGTACACTAATTTTAATAAGTACATAAAATACAAAACGAGCCAATTGCCTAATATGTGTGTCTGGAATAATTGTTGATTCGCCCACAAATAAATTGACTTCGTGCGAGTCACCTTTACATACGTGAGACGAGTATTATGCCGCAGATTGTAAGTTGGAACTTATACACATGCAGCCTTATCACAAAACAAGATTATCATAAGACGTTTCTACCAGTTTTTGCAATAAGAACCTAACTATCATCAAAATAAAGTATTTTATACAAAACAGACAACGTAGTCCGGTACTAACTTTTCATTAGACGGAATAAAGCTTGCGCTAGTAGTTAGATTTCGTTTCGTATTATGACGGATATTGTTCAAGGGTCCAGAACTGATATCATCATTTCAGCCAAAAGACGTCCACTACTGGACATAGGCCTCCCCCAAAAGGGGGGTATTGCCATAATCGCCACGCTTGGCAGGCGCGTTGGCGATCGCAGTATGGTGGTCAAATGCATAGAAACTACACTACTAACATAAGTCCCTTAGTCGCCTTCAACGACACCCACGGGAAGAGATGGGGAACTAATATAGTAGACATTTAAACTTACCACGAAGAATTGACTGATGCATTGTTCTCCAACAACACTGATGGTATGCTTGACAGCGCCAGCACGGAGGGGCAGGTCGAAGATAGACTGGTAGCCAGCTACGACGTTGGTAAGGCCTGAAATATAGAGGGATCAGGTTATTGTCAATGCTATAAACGGTACCGTTCAAACCCAGGCAGGCGCTATACAACTAAATATTTTTCCACTCCTCCCAAAACGGCGAAGGAAAACATCGTAAGAAAACCGGCCAACCTAAAATTCGTAGACATGACACATGTAGACAACGTCTACCAACCCGCACTAGGCCCGCGTAGTAGATTAAAACCAGTGGGCCCTCTCGAAGAGAGGAGGCCTGTGTCCCAGCGGTGGGAGCATTACAGGCTGATTGTGCAGCTATCCATATTTCTGCACACACGTCATATTATATTTTATTTACCAGTTTACTTACCGAATAAATCGAGAGGGGCTTGTGGCTAAGTAACAATAGCTGCACGGGTCGATCGATCAGGTTAAGCTACGCTTGCCGCGGTTGGTCCGTGGATGGGTGACCATCTTTACATACCAAGACCCCTCCGTGCCTCGGAAAGCACGTTAAGCCGTTGGTCCCGGCTGTCATTTGTGGATCTTTGACAGTCGTTACGGGTCGTCAGAAGCCCGAAAGTCTGACAACCAGTCTTACCAAGGGGTATCGTATTACCCCAATTACTGGGTTGTGGAGGTCAGATAGGCAGTCGCTCCATGTAAAATACTGGTATTCTGCTGCATCCGGTTAGACTGGAAGCCGACCCCAACGTAGTTGGGAAAAGGCTAGGCAGATGATGACTTACCGAATTCAATTCTGAGAACATCGATAATGGCGAGCGCCTGGTCGATGTAGGGGTTGTAGCCGCCGCCGCCGTCCTTGATCTTAGCGGGGTCGGACAGCCTCTGGTAGCGGGTCTTGTCGTCGAACACAGGCTTCGCGGTCTTCAGTCTCTCTGTAATGAGATGTTGGAGGTTAATGCTGGTTAGAGAAGGTATGCAAAAGCAGGTTTTGAGGTCCCTACGGCTACACGTACTTGATCTATCGTACTAAAATGGTTTTAACAGGAATGTTTGCATATCATGAGGGCACGCTACTCATGTAACTAAATTATATGGACATTTTCATAATAGTTTAGAATTATTTACTCGCGCTTAAGAAATGCTGCAATCTATTCTTGGTATTTTATGTTAGCACGAGTCTTTATAACGTTAACGGAATTTTACAAAACAAATATTAAAAATACATGAGAAATAGCTGCGAAAATGGTTTTTGAATTTCAATATTTTTTATTTTATTATTTCTTATTTTATTGAGTGATGTTTTTGTTGTGTTTTCAGTGACACTTGTTGACCAAAGATGTATTAAAGAAGAGATGAATCAAAGGTTGACAACCAGCTCTCCTCGATACTAGAAGTTTTATAAAGCACACTCACGGTCAGTAGTATACAGGATGGGGTAGGGGAACTTGGGAGTGATGCCGACGAGGTAGACCTTTACGTCAGTGCAGCGCTTGCTCTTCAGCCCGTCCAGGATTTGTCCCACCAGGGGAACCACGATGTTCTTGTAGTTCTTTTCGTTATCCTGAAACCAAATGATGAGGTTAGGCTACTTCTTTTTTGGTAAATTTTTATAATTTTTTGATTTCGTTTGAACACTTAAAATGTTTGAACATTTTGTCTTCAATCCCCTGATTGAAGACAAAATGTTCAAACATTTTAAGTGTTGCGCAAGTTGTACGCAAGAGCTGTTAACCAGTAGTAAAGTCTTTATGTCTGAATAATTATAATCATATCACGGTCAAATCAGATAGACAGTCCAATTATTATTATCGATTGTGTGAAACACATGTGATATATAATAAAAAGTTTGATTTAATTGAAAAAAAAAATTGAACACTTACAGCAGTAGTCTCGAAAGCCACAATAATATCAGCTTGCTTGTTGGGAACTTTCAACTCATAGCTCTCTCCCAGTTTTCTGGGCTTGTCAGCATCCGTGCACTGCACGCAGACGTCGGGCATGACGGCGGGCAGCAGGCCGGTGAGCGCCAGCGCGGCGTACCCACGCGCGAGGTCGCAGGCCTGGTGCAGGGCTTCCTTGGACTCACCGGAGCACGCGTGGATGCAGGCTTGTCTAAAGTGGAAGGTGGGGTCAGGTTAGCTATTTGAAATACTGATGCTGTTCG
This sequence comes from Polymixis lichenea, assembly GCA_949091785.1. NCBI lineage: Eukaryota > Metazoa > Arthropoda > Insecta > Lepidoptera > Noctuidae > Polymixis > Polymixis lichenea. The sequence continues at coordinate 15,958,235 of OX420956.1, forward strand.
GGTTTGTTTGTGCGTGGCTGTAGACTAGTATCTTAAAAGTACGTATTTAGTTCTGCACATATTATTGCTGCATCATATCGCAGCGTATCGCACTTCGATACAATAAAGCGCGGCGCAGCCCACCCGCTCGTACTTGATCTACGAAAGACTTACGCAGTAAGTTGTTCTTTAAATACATTTTTTCAAGCCCCCTATGAATATTAAACCCAGAATCTAGATTCTGGTCATCAAAAGTGGTCAATATCAGCTTTGGTTCCAAAAAGAGCCTCCACTGTTTCCTTCTGGTTATAAGAAGAGGCTTTGGCTCTAATGTACAAAAATGAACAAACTGATGCCACTGTCCCTGAGCTTTACCTGAATGGTGCAATGTCGAGGAACAGGCTCAGTGGTCTGAGTGGTGAGGCTCCTCCGAAAACTTCTTCGCACGCGGGTGGCATGGCCATGTTGTGGAGCTGGTGGTGCGAGTGTTCTGGAGCCTTGACCTGGGGGCAGGTCTTGGTCAGACGGTATGCGTTTCCGAACTCGCTCTCTGATGTGCAGATCTGGAAAGGAATTTGTGATTAGTGGAAATATTGAATGTTCTTGCTGCCGTAGAAGGGTTATGAGCAACAAGTAGGTCGACAGATCATCAAAGGTAAATTAAATCAAACCAAAAAATGTTCTTGCTCCTTGCGAAGTCCAAAATTGCTGATCTAAGCGATAATGTGCCTGTTATTTAACCGGTAGAACTACTTCTACAGAAAAAATCACAAGACTTTGTGAACGAACTATTTCAATGTAAGAAAAAATGCTGCAATAATACTTGGGAATATCTGAAAATAAAAGCCGTACCTTTCCATTGGGTAGACGGAAGTCATCGTAGGGCTCGTTGTTGCCATCTCCGAGAAGACCGCGCAGCTTGCCAAGGTAGAAGCCGTTCACTTCGATGTAGCACACCTGAGGAAAAACATTATTTTAAAACTGTGCATAATTACTAAACTTAGAGCTTGAGTGTCACTAAATTATAGATGACATTATTTTGTGAGGACATCTGCTTTAAAACGCTTTATATGAAACCAATTATTTGTCATTTTTTATGAATTTACAGTGTCTAAAAATTACAACTGACTTAATATTATTTAGTGGGAAAATGCTTTTAGTATATCAAGTCTCAGGGAGCTCAAAACAATTCAAGTATTTTTTTAAGTCAAGACAGATTAATGCAACTCGCTTGTCCAGGTGGTACTACTATTTCGAAGTTTTGTGTTGTTATTTGATCATGAGTCAGTCGGAGATCGAAGATCAATTAGTACGTACCTCAAGTTTGGAAGTACAGAAGACCATTAGTCCGTACAATGTTCCGAGTCCAATACGGCCGTTAGGCTCGCGGAAGGCAAAGGAGTCCTTCTCCATGATTGGGAAGCCTTGAACGGCACCGTTCAGGCTCACCTGCGAAATATTAGGATTGCTTTAGTAAACATTTGGTTAAAATTTTAATGGGCAGTCCGAAGTTTTCGTCGACGTCCATAATATCTTCCTATAGGTCACGAGACCTGTCCGCTTCACAAAAAAAAGGTCCGAAAGGGTTAAAAAAAATAGAGTTATAGCTTCTGGTCTTAGACACAAACACGCAATGAGCAACGGCAAACAGTGCTCATAGTGTCAGAAACAAATGTTCATCGATTATGAATGTACGGTTTTTATTTAAGAAGCCTTTGTCTTTCAGCAAGAAAATTTCAAATCTATATGAAATGATTCTCACCTGTTCATTATCCTTCAACTCCACAATGGAACCGCTCTTGTCTTCCAAGATCAGAGCTTTAGGCTGTCCGTTGGTGAGCTGTATCATGAGGGTGAAGTTCCTGTCGACGTGGTCGTGCGCGAGCACGTAGCGGCAGTTGCCGGGGAACGTCATGTGGCGCCCGTCGAACGTGAATATGTGCTGGCCGTTGACGATCACGGCGCGGACTGCGGACAAGAGATGGATATATGCCTTGTTATAAGTTATTTCAATGTATATATAGATGTTCTGAGAGGAAGAAGATCAGGTTTATTTGTCACAATGTATCGGATACAGAATATAGTATCAGATAAAAACATTATTATTATTTGTGTCTTAAAAATGAGTGCATGAGATGCACGTTCATGAGCACGGTCGTCAAATACATCGTACTTTAACATTAAATTTCGATGAAATGGGCGAAAAACGCATTCCTAGGAAAAAATTGTAGCAGAAAAACATTTTAATCTCTCTAAATTTATCTCCACTGCATTAGGTGGTATCACAGGTCTTTGCAGGCCTTAAAAAGCACATCGAGTTTTGGATAAAGTACGGATTTGTAGAACATCTCTGTTAATCAATACCGAGTGACAGTCTCTTTCTGTCGAAGTGTTATATCTAGAACCAACAGTTTTATTTAATTGTTATTATTACCTAAACCAATACAAAATCTACTCACGTTTAGCGGGCACTTCATCCAGCGGGTTGAAGCTCTTGGGTCTGTATGCCTTGACGAGCGCGAGCACGTCCGGCACGTCGCCGGTCAGCAGCTTGCTCAGCACGCTGGTGGACGGCGGCCTGCCCAGCGACGGCGCGGACAGGGATGCGGGGGCGAAAGAGATCTGGGGAGAGAAGGAATATGTCATTTTTATGGTAAACTAGCTTTTGCTAGCGGCTGCACCCGCGTAAATGTCAGAAATTATCCCACGGGACTGTAACTACCGGGATAAAAGTATCCTATGTGTTAATCCAGGTTATAAACTATCTGTGTACAGAAATTCATCCACATCCATTCTGCCGTTTTAACATGATTAAGTATAAACCATCCAACATACAAACTTCACATTTATAATAGTATTATAGTAGAATAGTATGATAATTAATAACTAGTAGGATGGTCACCGACGCGTATATAATTCAGCCACACAGAAGCATTACAAATATGTCGCCAGAGCAGAGACGAAGCTTAAAATTATATCTTATGGGCCTGGGTGAAAGAAAGATAGAAAAATAGTGTGTGAACACTGGCGTCCATATTTTTAAACGGAATTTATGTGTAGCTGTAATACTTTTTGTGACAAGTTTTTTCACTACGAGCACTACCATAAAACTTTCCCTTTTATTAATTGAGCCCAATTTCCTGTGGAAACTAATAGATGAGGTCTACGATAGAATGAGCGTACTTAAAAAATGTCTGTTAATTCGTGCTTTGAAGGCTGTAAGTAACTAAAACGAATGCTGTCTATCAAAAATGTCGTGGACTCACAGGGCCCAAGCTGGTGGGTGCGATGCCCACTCCGAACTGGCCGAGCTGCGCGCGGATGAACTGGATGAGCGACGTCACGGCGGTGGACAGCTTGCGGTAGATGGCGCGCAGTTCCTTGTTGTCGTCCACCTTCTCTTGTTTCAGTTTCTAGAAGGACGAATACGTAACACTATAATTTAACGTAATACTATAAATTGCGATACACAGGAATTTATGAAATGGCTCTTTGTATTCCGGGAGCTAGGTTTATTACGCTGGAGTAGGTTAGGTAAGTATTTCATTTACAATGTTGTTGAGGAGTTTGCTGTGCCACTTCTCGTTCCCAGCTAAAATACAAGGAAGCAGTCAAGGGCAGGCGCTTTGGGGGACCATCTGAAGTGATTTTGACGTTCAAAAAGTGTTGATTCTCAGCCAAAATTGATTGAGTGAAAAGACTTTGATTATAGATTTTGATTTTACGTTATGGTTATAACTTATGGTGGTTCCAATGAGCACCTTTCTACTATGTGTTAGTAATTATCTTATGATTTTATATGTCTATAACAGTTTACACACACAAATGTGTGCAAAATAATTATTATCGATATGCTATTATGGAACAACTGAATTCTTGATTAGATAAAAAAAGTCTAAATAGCTTTCTGACCGATTATTTTACGTACCTAAGGCACCTTATAAACGTTACCGTTGGTGATATATATTGTGGACTTACCTTGGTGATGTAGCTGTGCAGAGCGTCAGTGAAGTCTCTGATCTCCGGCGTAGGGATGAGTCCACGGAGGGTGTTGTAGGCGTCACCCAGCAGAGCCACGGCCTGCTCGGGCAGCGCCAGCTCTTGGAACTGAACGAAAAATGATAATTGTTATGACGAGCTTAGAAGTAATGTCAACGCTATTCTTGTGCAAAAAAAGATTTCAGGGGAATTTTCTTTTTATGAAAAAAATAAACACTTCAAAGTACGGCTGAGATATACAGATCATGATTTTTGGCCTATTTAAACAAATATTTTAGTAGGTATTGATTTGTGAAAGAATTTTTTTTTCACCTTTCCGTCTTCTTCCGTTGGCGTATCAACGCCAAGATGAGATTGGATTACCACAATGGACACACCATTGTAGTAAGAATGCTTAAAATATTTAACATAGTATTTTCTGTAGATCAATTTTTTTGTCAAATTCTGGAAATGTGTAAGAAAGTCCTACTTCGCTTACCTTGTCCTTAATGAGTGCAAAGATGGGCAATTCCTTGATGGTAGTGGTAAGTTCCTTGGTCAGAGCGTCGAAACGGGTACGGAACTCCTTGAGTTGAGCGACGAGGAGACGGGTCAGGTCTAAGGAACAAAAATATATTAGTTAGTGACAAGTATACCACTTGATGTATTAATGTACATCTTTTTTAATTGTCTCTGCCTCTGTAATTCTACTGACAGTAATAATTCTACGGGTAGCTTATGAATTGGACTGATGGTTTGTGAATTCTACTTAGATATCTTACCTATTGAGACTACAGTATAACAAGTAAATTCTAGCAGCACATAACTAGACTACAAATGTACAAAAATTGCCCAGAATACCTAAACATAAAATTATACAATAAATAACCTGAAAATATACGGACCAGGAGGACACTATGTGTATTTAAAGCGAGGATAAAGGCATTGTTCTTAGAAAATGTATTATAATATGCTAGAATTTATGGAAAATAAAATGTTTAAATAGAGTTCAAATATAACATCTGTGTGTTAATTTTAATAGATAATCTTTTTTTAAGTATAAAGCTAGATATAAGTTTCATTGATTTCATATTTTTAATTGTGGAAGTCCCTAATCTACGTCGTATTATATAATAGATACTCACTGCAATATTATTAGTTTAAGGCTCGTGCAGACTAGCGCGAAGCGACGGTTGCGTCGCGACACTCGTAGAACAATTTCTATGAAAACTGAATGGAAATTGTTCTACAAGTGTAGCGTCGCGCTGTCGTGTCGCGGCTGTTTGAAGAAGCCTTTAAGTTATCTTGATGCGACCTAACAGGGTCACTCACTAGGTTTAAGCCGAGCGTTTAACTATGTTTTTTTTCATTGTGCATTAAACAAATAAATAAATAATTGCTACTGTGAGCAGTAGAAGTTCCCTAATTAACAAGAGATATCAGCAGCATCACTCACCCTTGAAGATAGCGGTAAGTGTGTTGGTCAACTCCTCAAGTTCAGGCTTGTGCTTCTCATAGAAGTCAGTGACGATGGCAGCGTAGTGAGCCACGATGTCGATGACAGAGTCCGAGAATTCCTTGAAGTATTTTGCCAATGTTTCGTAGAATTTTTTTATGACGGGCTCGAACTGGAGAAATAACTTTTGTATTAGTCTTTTGTGAGGGTTAACAAGGAAGAGGCCCCAACCACTGAAAATTTAGTAAGCCAGAATCTACTGAATTGGCAAGACAACGAAATCAAACTCCACTATTTTAATTCAGTTCCAATATGTTGGGCATATTTAATTAATTAAAAAGTGAAGTGTTTCTGCTGGACAGATATAATTTACGGGAATATCAAGTAGGCAAGTACCTATGAAACGACATTGTGTTTTCGTTAACAGTTTCTTTAACATGTTTGGCAAACACGACAACTGGCTAATTTTAGGACGTTAGGGGTATTTCTATGAAATCGTTATTCTTATCTAGAGCATCGATTTTCAACGTACCGTCTTCTCATACAACTCCTGGATTTTTTTGGCAATGTTGATATAAGTGCTAATGATGGTGTCTACAATGGGCTTGGTGCCGGTTATCACTGCGTCCAAGACCTTCGCGACGGATTGCACGATCACGTGGCTGTAATTAAAGAGTTCAAGTTACTATACAAATACAGGAATGGTGGAAATAGATCATGTAAAAATCTTGAATGTTCTGACGTGTTACGCCCGCATCAATCAATATAATTAACTTGGTAGGCATTAAAAGTTTAAGCTGAATTTAAGATGGTTCTAGGTTATTTTCAATAATTCAGTTATCCAAGGCATAACCAACTACTCACAGTTCGCAACTTGACTTATACTATATGTACATCGAATGAACCTTTAGAGCTAACAAAATTCTCTGCCAAGATAAAAATATAAACGATCAACTTACAGTATCTCCGAGATTTCCTTCAGCACCTTGTCATCACTGATTTCCTTGTAGAACTTGGACAGTTCTTCGCCGTAGGACTTCTCGATGTTCTTGAAGGTCGGCTCCACGCGCTGCAGCAACGCCTTGAAGTCATTGTTGGCTTTATCGCCCAGCGACTTAATGCGAGCTTCGAGGTTGACCAGGTCCGTGCGTAGGGCTTTCTGAAAAATCAAGATTAATTATATTATTAAGTGTTTGGTCGATGCTGAGGCAAAAGTTCACCACACAGGTTTCAGTTTGTGTTTTTTTAAAGTTTATTAAAATAATATAAAAGTACTTATTCAATTCTGGTAAAATATTTTTTGCCAGGATTTTTAATGTATTCCCAAATAATGATAATAATTGGCTAGCCTACTATTTATTTTAAACTCTTATATGGCTAAATATGGGTTTATTTATTTTTTCCTATGCATTTGGAAAGTACAGGCTTTACGTCATGTTAGCTCACCAAGAAGTAGTTTATGTTGTCTTTAGACGCGCCATAGTCGCTCTTCACGAGGTTATCATCCAAGAATAGAGCTCCATGAAGCAAGTTCTTCTTCTCCCCGCCGAGGATGATGTCAGCACTGATGTCCACGCGCTTCTCTGGCTGGATGTGGCCCACGATCGATAGCTTGCGGTTAGATTCGTCTGTTGAGGAGATGACGTTAGATGGACGGTTCTTTAATCGGTTACTATTTTGTTTCTTTGCCGTGTACATGAGTTTTTGGGGAAAAGAGGATGATCTTCTTTCTTTTTTATTGTTCCACTGTTTTTGTACTTCTCATAGATTGCGAGTGTGTGTCCAGGCATAAATCAGTAAGTAAGGCTTGAACCGATTTGGCCAAAAAATTTGCTGCTCTATATGGGAATCGAACCCATGGTCCGCAGCGCCAACCACATAATTTCGGATCTGTATTTTCATTGAGCATTTCTGTCTGATCATCATTAAAACGTTTATAAATATACCAAAACTCAAATCTAAAGCCAATTAACAGTTAAGACGTCCGAAACCCCGTTACTGCACATAAATTTGGTGATTTACTGACACCAAACATTTTAAATATAATCACCGCTATAACCTGTGCTGAATTCGAAATATTGGTAGTCCTTGGCGATGGCAGACACGCGGACTGGCTTGCCTTCCAGCAGACAGACCTTCATCTCGCCCTTCTGGAGGTTGTCGTTGATGGTGGCTGAGCCCTCCACGTCAATGACCTTCACGAGGGGGGTGTTGATCTGGAAGAATTAGATTTTATTAGTTAAGGTTAATTAAGTCTAAGTAAAGCGGAAAGGTAAAAAAAATGTGGATATTCGCAATTTTCGTGTTGATGGTAAAGTTTGTCAAATAGTTGGGTAATACGGTATCCAAAATTAATGTAAACTTGTTAATTATGACAGGTCTGTTAACAATATTGAAGAGAAACATAATGTGAACTCATACATATAGGCGTGAAAGAATTAAAATTATTGTAATTCCAAAACGACGATCGACTTTATTGTTTGATGATTTTATAACTGGCTGAATATTGGCATATGTAACTCTCTAAAACACGTAACGTGAATTACAGACGTGTTTTACGAATAATGATTCAAACAATTATGTACACTTACCAAGAACTTGATGTGGGTCGGTGATGCTTCCAACAACAATTTAGATTCACGATCCTGTAAAAAATATCAATTATGTTACTTTTCCTTTATAGCAGAAGTATAAACAGGTCTTATATTCGTGCAGAAAGAGACAAAAGAAGTTCTTCACTCTGTAGCAAAAGGAGATAGTAACAAAAACTTACGGCTCCAAGAAGTTGGTGTGAGATGGATGCTGAGGTCTCGATCTTGACGGAGTTCTGTTGAGGGCGCTGTAGGTTTCCACGGATCTTCACTACGGCTTCCTGTAGTAAGAAGGTGGATTTGTTAGATAGCTAACTATTTCGCAGGAGAATCATGTCGTATAGGAGAGAAAATTAATTATCAAATCAGAAAGTAAGAGTAATAATTGAAAAATGAATGATGAATATTTTTAGAAGTACTATGAAAAGAGATTTTTATAACCCTTGAACAAGTGAAGATTGTGAGCAAAAAATAATATCATACCTTGTTCAACTTAGGGTGGTTAAAACCAATTTCAGCAACAGCAGACTGCTGCCTCTCGTTGGCGACGTCCAAATCGACCAGGAACCGAGCGGAGGCCCTCTGTCCCTGCTTGTTCTTGTTCAGGTTGAGGCTGATCTCTCCGCGGACCGGGAAGGGTAGACCCTTGTTGGTTGGGTAGCTGACCACGGACTCTAGAGCCATGACGCGTTGGGGCACCTGGATGGTGATTCCAGACTTGGCATCTGAAAGTGAATGGTTGGTTAGTATGTGTTTTTTTTTTTCTAGAGATTTCTAAACGGTTTCGGGTCAGTTTCGGTTTTCTAAGAGCCTTCTTACAATTGCGAATATCAATAGTTAAAGTGTGCCTAAATAAGTGCATTCTACAAACCTATACCCATTTCGATTCATAAACTCAAGCTTATTTACATTTGATTGCCACTAACTTAATTATCTACTTTAGCGTTTTGTATTCTAAGTTGATTTTTGAGCGCCAAAGATGTCAATACCTTTGGTTGCAATGGAATTTTAACTTTATCACGTGAGTTTGAGTATATTGTTCCAAAACGTGATTGACCAAAACATTATAGTTATATTTCATACATGAATTTCAACAAGTTTTAAAGTTATAAAATTTTGGTTACTAGTAACTCTTTTAATTTTTCTTTTTCGTTTCTGGGTGATATTTTTGAGTAAGAGGCTTTTTGTGTGTTGGTATGACTTAATTTACTACGAGGATTTGTTAAAGAAAGAAGTTTGGCTATAGTACGTAGGTACTAGCGAGATATCCTAGGTTAAAACTGGCCAAGGTCTACTCACTTCCAAACTCAGGTGTGTTGTAGACATGCATGTGGTACTTCTTGTCTTCCTTGTTGATGTGCAGGTCCAAGGTGTACTGCGGCAGCTTCTGGTCCGACACCTCGTCCCTGATCATCAGACCAAACTCCGGGGTGATGCCCAGCTTGCGCAGGTCGAAACCAGCGTTGATGACATTGGTGATTACTCCGGGTTCTGGTGGAAGCAAGATAGATAAGTTAGGAGGTTTCTTTCTAGTTAACATGATAATGTTTCTTTTAAATATTCTTGATAAGAATATAGTTACGTTTTTCTTGGTATTCTTGTTGAGTGTTGGTGTAGAAAACGGCTATCACCAGATTCCTTATGACTAGGTAATGCGTAGTTTTGACGTTAGCATAGAGTAGTGGTTCATTCATTTTTTACGAATAAAATTGCCTCTCGGATTTACTCAAAGATTTAATGAGGCATTTCACTGTACTAATTATTATTCAAAATAAACCATTGTCTGAAAATATCGCGTAGGTATTTTATGCACCGATCGTCCTACAAGGAAGGAAGAAAAGGGGCGCTTAGAATAAATTATATTGTCTATTAAATATGGACGTGGCCCGCTTAAAATCAATATTTTGACTTTGCGTTGAACGATCGAGACAAATCTCTCTCTCTCTCTCTCTCTAGTCATAAGTCAATCGACACGAAAGAAGAAGTGTTGTTCAAAAACTTACTGGACATATCGATCTTGGAGTTGATTTCAGCATGAGCACACTGCTTCTTCTCCTCGCAGTAGACGTAAGAGTTCTTGTATTCCAGGTTAGTGACGCGGGACTCGGCCACGTAGCTGCGGTCTCCGATAGCCATGTTGAAGAAGGTCTGGAGACATGAGGGTCAGGTTATATTGATGTACTTATTGACCAAAGAAAGACTGTAAACATGATAATCATGGTTAGAAAAGGTTTACTATCGAGATAAAGACTGATTGAAAAGTATGGAGAAAAGGATAAAAATATATCTTGCAGTCCCCAACAAAATTGGGAGAACGCAGGAGAATGATTATGAATATCAGCACACCTAGATAGTGAGATATAATGTATTGCATAGATGAGACTGGCTGAAGATCGGTCTCGAAATTCATTGTATCAGGTTGATGAACAATAATAATTAATTTTGTAAGATCTAACGATACTTTCTTTGAAAAGTATAAAAGTAAACGACACAACAGAAAAATTTGTTGTGCTAACAATAAAACAACTCTTTTAAATAATAGTATATTTTGCATGGCTCCCCGTGTATACAATCATCTACCTAAATATTTAATGGAGGCGTCATCGCCTAACACGTTCAAGAAAAAACTAAAAAGCTTTTTGATATATAAAGCATATTACAGTGTATCTGAATATTTGCAGGATAAAGTATAAGATTTCTTTTTAAACAAGTGTTATTGATCTCATTCTTATTATTTTGTTCAGTTTTCATTTTTTTTATGTTTTCATTCTATGTGCCTACCTAGTTTGCATGCCGAAAGGTAAAATATAGTGTTACTTATAATGTGATATACAACTATTACATGAATGTAAAACGTCTGCATATTGTTTACCCATATTTGTAAATAAATTATTTTGAATTTTGAAAAATTTTGAACAATATTAGAGTAAAAGGTTTAAATTATTTGACCATTTGTAGTGATGTTAAAGATATTTGCAAAAGGCTGGACAATTCTGATATTCGAGACAGGAGCGAGTGTTTTATACGAGATTTCACAAAAAAACATAGAAAAATGTACTTAGACGGAAGAAAAAAATGTATTTATACGAACCTCAACTCCCTTCTCGTTTCCTTCACCAAGAATGGTGCGGATGTACTTGAAGTTGGCAGACTTCTGCTCTTCCTTGACCTTCACGGCGCCGGAGCCTTCGATGATCGTTTTGGGACCCTCCTGCTTGCTGATGTAGGATGTGCTGGATATGATAAAGACTGACATTAATACTTGATGTACTGGGCATGAACTTGAGGATGTTTTCAAGATTATTTTTTGTGGTTTTAAGCAGATTAGTGATGTGGAATTCTTAAAATTAGGTTATGAACGACATCATATATTTTTTTGCGAGGATGGAAGAAGAATAATGTTACAAATGATTTCAGAAGTTCCACTTAATAAACAAGTGATTGACGATGAACACTTTCATTATGCCTTAAAACATTGGGACACGAAGTAGAGTACAAAGAATACCGAAGAAAGTGTACAGTTAGTAAACATATTTAAAAAATCGTTACCTTCCACTAAGGACATTCTTGTTATCGTTAGTAGCGTGGAACTCCAATCGCTTGCCGTTTCCGGCGTCTTTGCTGGCAATCTCGACCTGGTAGTTCTTCATGCCCAGTTTCTCGGAGTTGGCGGTCATCTTGAAGTTCACGTTGTCCTTCTGAACGTTGCCTTCGGTGACACAGTCGAAGGAAACATCGCGGATGTTCTCGATCTTGATTTCAACCTTGCCTTGGGTGGAGCTAACGGAATTGCCCTTGACGTATACTCTGCGGAGATGGTAAGAGTGTTAAAGAACTAAATGTTTTTCAATACAATAAAATTGGTTGGACTATTGTCTCTCTCTCTCTGCCAGCCTCTGCAAATGTATCACTAATGTCTGGATAGTCTCCCAGACGAAAAAAAACAGTGGAGCAGTACCTATAGTTATAGTTCACTTAGTGCAAATAAATTAAATAGTACATGATTTGATATGTATAAGTAGCTTTATACAAACACTTAAACACTTGAAAAACTAGTCTAGTCGGCGTTTCCTATCTGACTACTCTGAAAAGAAAGGCCGCAACAAACTCGGAGGTTACCATCTCTTATAAAGTTCAAACATAATCTTGGTCAGATCATGTGAAAACCACATATATTGGTGTTTGAATTGGTCGTTTGAGGAAAGAACTACACTGATTTGATCAGACCTGTTCAGTTATTGCACGCATTGTCAAATAGTGCATGTCAGCTCAGAACTAAAGGAGCTCAACATTACAATTGAAGCTTTTGCGACTGGTGATAGGTAGTATATGCACACTGGCCACACTCACCAGCTATTATTATTACCACGTATATAAAAAGAAGAAGAATAACAAATTACCTGCTAGTCTTCGGTGTAGTGGGGCTGGTGTACTTTATATCAATCAGAGGATGCGATTTCGAGAAGACGAAGTTAGATTCCGTCTTGTACACGCGGCCATCAGCGTCAACCACCATTGTGGAGCTATAGGTGTCAGGAGCGGGGTTCTAATGGAAGAAAGAAATAATAATGAAGTACGGGAAAAACTATGGAAAAAAAGTCCCGTTGCTATCGGGCCTTCCGTTTAAGGGTTACGAAGCAACAGACAGACTCTCTTTCTATCTCAATTTAGCCTTGGAATTCAGTAATACCTGACGCGTTTTTTTTAATATTTTTTGTTACATTAGTGCCTTATGTGCTAGATAAACAGAATTACTATATTTCTTTTAACACTACATAAACATTTAATTAATATAATATACATATACTTTTCCAACCCGCGTTGGGGCCGCATAGTGGATAACTGTCCACTTCTTCTTTCAGCAGTGGGAACGCTTTAGGCTGATAATCCAAAACATTTTTAAAACAGTTCAGTGTCAGCATCCATTCCGTATCCAGACCTATTATTATTTGAATAGTTGCTAATTTATCAACTGGAAACACTGAATTGATTGGTACTGGATAAAGCAGCCTTTCGTAGTACTTAGTATTGTTTTTCTAGTCAATTTATATTTATGTTTTCAGCTAGTTACAGCAGCCCCTAGACCTATGAACAAGTATTTATTTTCATATCTTCTTTAATAGTATTTGACGCGAAACTCACCTTGGATTGAACAGTGAACTCTAGTTTCTTCAAACCCTCAGCGCCGGGTGCGTTGGCCTTGATGCTGAGTTTGTTGTCATGGGGGGCCACGGCGGCGTCTACGGACACCACGGCAGACTTGCCCTTGCCATATTTGGCCTTCACTTCCACATGGTTGTCGGTCTTGTCTCCTACGGAAGTTTTGAAAACGGTGGTAATGGAAAAATGTATTTGAACTGAAGGTATCCCTCACATCAATCAATCTTTGTTCAGTGAATATAGAGAGTTTTTGACAAGTGAATATAATTTTAAAAACTAAATGAGGTCTGCGTTTCTCATCTGACCACTCTGAGTAGAAATGCCGAAACCAACTCAGAGATCACAGTCTCTTTTAAAATCTAGACATACTCTTGGTTAGATCATGTGAAGACCCATATAGATGTCTGAAATGGTCTTTTGAAGAAATAACAATACAGATTGAGTAAACCTGTCTAGTCAGTGCCCGTATTTATCAGTAATCATGCAGTTCAATTCCAAACATAAGGATCTCAACGATTCGACGAACAGTTCCAAAAAAGACACTTGGGTAGGCCGAAAAAATTACTCAAACTACCAGACCATGATTAAAACTAAATGAGAAAAAGAAACCAAGCAGATAAAAGCCCACATCGTCGTACACAGTAAGTTAAACCGAAGTCACGTCATAAACAAAAATAATACAAACCATTCTGAGCTGTCTTGTAGTTGACGTCCAGCACTACTGGGTCCACATGAGGCACCAGGAACTTGACAGTTGACAGCCCGGTCTGGGGGCTGACCTTGCCGGTAGCCTCGATCTTGTACAAGTCAGCGTTCACTTGAACTGATTCCACGATGGTGAACTGTGGGTTAATTCAGGGTTTAATGATGATGTTTCAACTACAACGAAATATCGTTTCGTCTCTTTTTGTCATTAGGTGAGATGTTCTAAGTACACAAATATGTGATAGAACATCACGGCTAGTGACTTATAGTGAGTTTTATAATACAAAAAAGGATTGAGGTTTTAAAAAAAAAAGAGACGATGAATAAAAGAAAAAACAGATTTTTTACAAAATTATCTGCCAGATCACTACATCACTACATGTTTTAAAACAAAGTCACCCGCCGCATCTGTCCGTCTGTTCGCGATAAACTCAAAAACTACTGAACGGATTTTCATTCGGGTTTCACCAATAGACAGAGTGATTAATGAGGAAGGTTTAGGTGTATAATTTGTTAAGGTTTCGTGTAAATTGGATAACGCGGGCGAAGCTGCTGGCAAAAGCTAGTAAGTTTATAAGAACTGAGTTTTAGGAGATGATAAAACATAGTTTAATATTACAGAATTATGATACTTACAATAACCAACAGGTTTTCGAAGTTTAAAAAAAGACTGGTTTATTATGAAATCCTGGTTTATAGATAAAAGTTCTGCTTACCTGAGCCTGATCCACGTTCTCAGGTAGAAGGTACTGCACGGTGGATACCCACTTGATGTCATGTGCCTTTTCGAAGGGCAGTCTGACGGCGACAGTGAAATCGTCCAGGTATCTGGGAGAGTGTCATAAAGGGATTAGTCTTATGATCGTTTCTGGATAACACTATTTTAAGTAAGAGACTACATCATATTAGGGCTGTTTTATCAAAAGTCAGAAAATTTTAATGTAGAAAAAACATGACATCATTTTCTATACGAAACCGTTTAACCGCGAATTACTCAAGTGAAAGAACAGTTAAAAGTTGTTTGACTATTGATAAATCACCTCGCAATTATTTATAGTTATGATTTTCTACCTTCTTACTAGTTAATTAATGTTTTAATCACTAACTTTGTCTTTGAAAAACATCTTCTGTAACGTCGGTAAAATATGATAAGGCTTAAATTAGCGAGCCAATGCAGAGGTTAATATTCATTTTCAAGGAATTTAGTTGTATACAACGTGAAATTAAATTACCTGACAACATTTTACCCATGTGTTACATATTCTAAACTTTATTACTTTATAAACATGTTCTAAACTTGACATGCAACGAAACGAATGTCGATCCTATCAAAATAATAAAAACAACTGAGCGATTTACGCGCGCCAGACCGACGCTACCCAAAACGTGGGTAAAGTATTTCCAGCTAATTTAATTTGACTCTGTATACATACATGTATGTGTTTATTTTTAAGTACTTAATATTTAAGTACCAATATTTCTAAATAACCTCAATCAACAAACTTAACCTAGCACTGAAATAATTATGAGATATTAGGTCAACTTACTTCTTATCTCCCTCCAAGAGTTTGGCCTCCCAAACTCCAGTCCACTCGAAGTTGGTGTCGTCTCCATAGCCTCCCTTGATGCGATACTTGTCGTCTCTGATGGTCACGGAGTCGGAGTAGGTGTAGTAAGCGACCAGGGACACAGGCTTGGGTAGGAGGTTACCGGTAATGTCGTACTGTGGAAGAACGTACGTGTGAATATTCTGTGATTATATATACGTAAAAATGTCTGCGGTTGTTACAAGTCGCCAAACTGGGCTTCTCTGCGTTAGTGTCAAATTATTTAAAGGACAGATTGGATTTGGGACAGAGTGAATCTGATTAAATGGAAGATGTATGTTACAAAAGATGCTGATAGTATATTTGACCTCGCTGTACCTTTACCACGTTCGATAGTGAAGGAAGAACGTTTTGGGAAACTGTCTTTTGAATACAAAATACAGACAAAACATTTTGAATACAAAAACAAATACAAAAGACAGTTTCCCAAAGCTCAAATCATTTTAACTTTATTTGAATAAATGACTCTTTAATTTGATTTTTCATTTTGACAATATCACCAGCTGCCTAGCCTTTTCTCAACCATGTTGGGATCGGCTTCCAGTCTTGATTTTGATAACAATTCCCATTAAATTGAAACTCCACGAAGGTAGAAACTATAACAGTCACATAGACTCTCATTATATATATATTAGTCTATGACATAGAACTTGTCGTTTCATGACGCTAAAGGTATTGTCACAAAAAAAAACCGCTGCTTCAAAAAGCAATTACGTGGACACATAAAAATCTTTTTATTTTAAGTTCAATGAAAAAAGTCGCCGTACCGTCCTCCGAAAAGTACCTTACACTAAAATAATTGAGTCATAATATCTCACCTTCAGATCAAACTTGAACTTGTCTCCCTCAGGGTTGTTCTTCACAGTGAAGGTGTGCAGCAGATTCTGTCCATCCTTCAGCTTCAGTTCTACCTGGCCTTCATAGTTGATTACGTCCTTGTCCAGGTTGGTGTTGCTGACCTTGCCCTTGTAGGCGATGATGGAAGCTGGGCCTCCACGCTTGGTGGCGTCTGAGAGAATCACCTCGGCGTGGCCGTTGTATTTCTAGAAGATAAGCAACATTGAGCGTTTTTATGAAGTTTTTCAATGAAATCATGGAGTGGAAAATTAAATAGAGTAAAGTTTCTGACTGACAGAATCTTTAACACTTCGAAAGTGCCTGTAAATGGTTTAATTGAAATAAATGCGGTGACTTTGAGTCCACTTACGTCATTGTTCTGCGTGATGTCACGGTTCACCTTCAGGGTGAGGCACCTGTCAGTAGGCAGGACCAGTTCTACCACACCGTGGGTCTTGCCAGTTGGGGAGTAGACTCCGTCTTGGTGCAGGTTCAGCTCAAACTTTTTGCCGGCGTAGATAAAAATGTTCCTGTAAAACAGGTATGATGTTAAGTGACGAAATGTTTTCAGTTAGAAGCTTTTCTTCGGAATTCTGCTGTTAATTAGCAAATTTTCACAATTCAATCTAATCGTTTCCTTTTAAACGAACGTCCGGTTTGTCTTGGGCAGTCAGCCCCGCTCCCACTATGACAACCAGCTAATATTTTAGGCACAGCTTAAAGTTTTTTTTAAAAATTGTAGCGATTAAAAAAAAATCCTTGTATTTTTCTGTTAGCAAATTAGTGGTGGTGTTCCAAAATAGGTGAGACTTAGAAGACTTACTTAGAGTCGACCATCTTGTCAGTCTTCTTGGAGTTGGTGCTGAAGTGGACCTTATCGTTGTTGTCTTTCTCGTAGTTCAGGAAGATGTCGACGTCGGCGCCGTAAGCCGGGGCCTTCGCCATGAACTTGAAGTCTCCCTTGATCTTACGCTGGGACTGGATGAAAAAATGGTTTAATTATGGATAAAGCTAAAGCTGGAATTTTGGTTTCAAAAATTTTCAATTATTCAATGTATTTCCAAAATTTTCAATATTTTTATGTATTTTTATTTTCGATGTGTACACAGAAAAAACTAATCTCAGTTTTAATGCCAAATTCAAGGTCTCACTAAAAGTTATTCAGAATAAACTTTAATCAACCACCACATTAGCACATATCAACAAATTGGAAAGGTATTTATTGGCCAGCATTCCTTAAATAAAACGCTCTCAGTCAAAAATAATACAGTAAAATTAAAGTAAATAATTGAACATTATATTTTTGGGTGACTGACTGACTGAATCTGTCAGTGCGGCACATTGTGTAATATATTTATTGTTAGCTAACAATGTGTAGTCAAAATCTCAATTTCCATTCAAAATTAACCAGAATAATGTAAAACCTCACCTGTTTGAAATCAACGATGACCATGCCATTGCCTTTACCATCGCTGTCAGTAACCTTGAACTGGCCGTTAGCAGAAATGGCGTTCTTGACGATAAGCTTCAGCTGTCCATTGGCGTTAGCACCACGAGTTGTCTTCAGGAGGAAATCGATGATGTCACCGTGGGAATCGGAGATCTTGGCGTGGGAGGAATACAAGGCTGCGGTTTGGATTGCTCCAACATCGAATCTAGTGGAAAATACAGATACGATAGTTATAGAAAGCTTTAGTAAGATACCAATGCATTTTCCTGACGTGTTAATGTTCTAAGAAATAAGTAAATATTTAAAGGACTTACTTGATGTCCTGTATATGACTGCCAACAGTCGCCTTCAGGTGACCAATAGCACCAACATTCACGTCATTAGGCTTCGTTTTGTGTAACAACACTCCCGACAATTCGTATCTGCCAATGTTCTTGAACTCAATGTAGTTCTCTAAGTTGGATTTGTCAGCAGAAACGATGTCTCTCTTGGAGAAGACTTCGATTCCATTCTTGTCGTATAAAGCCTTTATCTTCATGCTGTAGTCTCCTGGTTTCTTGATTTGCTGTCTGGCTTCCAGATCAAAGTTTGCTTTCTTGTCCATGTACTGACCATCGAGGTCGATGTCAACCTTTTTGGGGTCGATGTCAGCGTCAAATCTGATCGTCAAGGGGATGGCGTGGATTTCGACTATAAGCAGAAAAAGTAATTTAAAATTTGTATCGGGTTTTTTTTTTATTGACGTCATTTGATACCATGTGATGTAGTTTTTTATATCTATCAAGAAAAATGTTAGTCCTTTATTTGCGATTTTTGGAAAGTAAAGAGGCAAACTTACATTTGTTCTTCGTGAGAACGTTGAAGTCCTCAGGGGAGTTCTTGTGATATTTGAGCATTTGTCCGAAAACAACGCGGTTGCGGTTGTTACGGAGATCACCACCGTAGACCAGGTCAATTTCATTGCGAAGCTGTACAAAAAAAATCACGTTAGAATCATAAGTTTTGCCAACGACGCGATTTTTTTTTCTAGTGTTGTTGTTTTAGTAGTTTACTTACAACAGGTTCATATTCGAAATGTCCTTTCAACCTGAAGTTAATGAACGGGTTCAACCTATTCTGGAACTCAACGTTGACGTCGTTCTTCTTCAATGATCCCTTAAGGGAAGCCAAGTCCTTAACAGTAGTATCGAATTCAATTTCGTTGTCGGAACTGCTGCTAAAGTGTCCATCAATGCAGATGGGTTCCTTCACACTGGGGAGGTTCATTTTAATGTTCTCAATGGAGTATTTCGTCTTTCCACTGCCGATTTCTTCTACAACTTGACCAGAGATGGGAATGTTGTGCTTATCCTTCTCTCCTGGCATTTGGTACTCAGCAATGGGTTTGTAGACCTTGCGGTTGCCGCCTCCTTGTACGTTGAAACCAAGTTTGCCATATATTTCGCTGGCATCGTACTTGCCCTTGATAACGACGGTCGTTTCGGTTGGTTTGCGGTAGAAGGTGGCCTGTCCTGAGACGACCTTTAATGGGGAGTTGAGTGACAGTTGAGCTCCCATCTCGTGTTGGCTGTAGACGTATTCACCGTTGATTTGGGCACGGCCATATTTGGCACCTATAAATAAGAAGTAATTTTAAGAACTGCCCCCAGTTAGCCTACTTAGCTATAGATTCTAATTTATATCAGTACTTTTTTCCATTTATCTTTAGTTTTATTAATATGGGCAGTAGCACTTTACCTTCAGCATCAAACAATAGTTCAAATGATTCCCTGCCGGCAGCCGCGTCTGAGCGGAGCACACCCTTGATGTGGTATCCTCTGAGGTTCTGCTTCTCCAGCATCACGCGGAACTTGGTCTTTCCAGTCAGGGGGTAGCTTGAGAGGTACTTGGTGATTGAAGCTTGGGCATCCGGTCCTAAAGGAAAAAACAATTGTTTTATTTTAATAAAAAGGCTTGCTATAATAACTTTTCAAATGGCATGGACATTTGGATATGGTCTAACAGAATAACAAAATAAATCTTACCAGAGAAAGTGAAAGGCACGGTCATCTCTCCGCAGACGGTTAATCCGAGGAAGTCAGCAGCCTGGTCGAAGCAGCCAGTGTTCTCCTTCACAACATTGTCCATTTTGATTGGTGTATGTTTCTCCTGCTGTCCCTTCTCAGAGGAGAAGTAGACTAGGTCGTTGGAGGCAGTGATAATTTCCTGTTTGTCGACGGGGAGTCCAATTTGTAGGTCGAAACCACGTCCATTCTCAAGGACTTTAGCGATGACATGACCACCAGTGGAGCTGTGCAGGTTGACGATGACTTTGAGACCAGCGGCGATCGCATCAGCGTCGACCAATAGGGCTCCAGTAATTTCGATGTCAGTGCTAGGAACTAGCTTGATGTCAACTTTGGCATCCTTAGGGCTGTGGATGCACTGGCGGATGTCGACGTTGGTGGCCAGTTCCAGGCGCCCAGTGGCGGCGCCCACGATGTCCAGTTTGAGGGGCAGGCCGGTGGCCGTGGGGTAGGCCAGCTCGGCGTCAATGAAAAGCATGTGTGCGCGGACTTCTTGCTGCAAGGGTGGAATCAATTATTAGGTTCAAATTCCACTGATGCTACTAAAGTAAAAAAAGACAAATTAATATTTTAAGCATTTCAATCACCACCACGCGGATGATGACTTCCGTGGAAACAAAAGAAACGACAGACATATTTATAGATTGAGAAAAGATTTCAACTGCGCGATTTCAAAAATTAAGAAAACAAAATGTCACTCTGGTTTCACAACGTAGATACACAACTGGTCATGCTAAGCGTGCAGATGAGCACCTTAAAAGAAAATAATTATTGTCAGTTTTCAAAGCTCGTTAAATAAAGAAGGTCGTTCTTACTTGGAAGTGTTTCACGTCGTTGATACCCTTGTTCAAGAATTGCATGAACTGGTCGATGACCTTGTCAAAATTGAATCCCTTGTCATCTCCTAGAGACAGGAAGATGGCGTCAGTTCCGAAAAGTTTGACGTACAAGTCCAAGTCAAGTTCGTTGTTGAAAGGTGTTGCCTCAGCTTTCAGCTAGGGGTTGAAAAAAAAAACGTTATATATATTTTGGTATCTCGATAAGATTTAATTTTAGGTACACTTTTAAGGCGCAATAATGTTAGACAAGACTCTTGTTTAACAGACCAAGGGCCTGTTTCACAGTATCGGACATGTAATAGATAACAGTAACAGAAAAATCATAAACATTAGAAGAGTTTGTATGAAATCTGCTGAATGTGATATCTTAAACATGGTGATCTGGAAGGAGTGGTGCATGAATTCGAAATGCATCATAACAGAAACCTAGGCAAGAATGGAGTGGAGAATAGTGGAAAAAAATGCTTACGTTCTTGTCAAAACCATCGACTTCACTCTTGACGGAGCGGCGACCTCTTTGGAAGCCTCCCTCGACCTTGTCTTTGTACTGGTTGAACTTCTCCACGATGTATTTCTGGTAAAGGGTCTGAGGCTCCTCGGTGTGAAGGAAACTCTTGGGTCCGAACAAGTGCTCGGCTACACGGTCCAAGTTGCCTTGACGACCTCCAACCTGGTAGAGAATATTTTGTTCATTAAAACAACTTTAATCATTGAGATTTAAGGTGAAAAGAGCTCATTAAAAATGTACAATAAGAGATGAATAAAAATGTAACTATGAGAGGTATCTATTCAGGCTGCAAAACGCTTTAAACCTAAATGGAATTCAGCACGCCGTGTAAGGTATATCGTTCTCGTCGTTACTCAAAAGTATCCAGTAGTCTTTACACAACGCAACCGATCACAAATAAATTTATTACGCCTAAATATTGCGTCAAAAAGATTCAAAAAGAGCGATTTTGAGCATTGAAAGGTTAAATCAAAAGTTTTTTATTCAAACTAGACTAAGAGTCAGCACTTTTTGAACTTCAATTTTACATAAGTTTTACTTATGCAGAAAATACCAACCTCAAGAACGTTCAAGCTGTGTCCGAAGATTTCGCAAGTCAGGTTCATGTTGACAGACCGGGGCAGGAACGAGTCCTGGGAGTAGATGACGTTCTTTTCGATGTTTCCACCGATACCTAGGGCATCAATGTTGAAGGATTCTTCCTCAGAGAAGGAGTATTTCCTGGAGAAGAAGGAAATTGTTATGAGATGGAAGTTGCATAAACAATATCTTTAGAAGTAGAAGGACAAAGACAACAAATTCAAAATAAAAATCAATATGGATGCAGTTATAAAAACATAATATTTACAGTCAGCCGTTTTGTGACGGATGAAAGAAATACTTAGGGGGAAGACAACTTCAACAATAATATTATCTTACTTCAGGAAAAACGATTTCATTTTGTCCAACCCTTCTAGGAAAGAAGGCGTGATGTTAAGTCAAAGTCAAAGCATTTATTTCAAATAGGCACTTAAAAGGCACTTTTGAACGTCAGTATTTACATTAAAATAGAATTGATTCTAGTCGCCCCTTCCAAAATGTAGTTTCATATGGAGAAGAATGGGCAAGAAACTCCACCGGTACTCTTTTAAAATGATTTAACTACAATATTTAACATCCATTCATTGTATAATTATGTGTGAAAACGATGCATCCAGAACAAAATTACTATAC
The DNA here is from genome assembly GCA_949091785.1 of Polymixis lichenea. Taxonomy (NCBI): domain Eukaryota; kingdom Metazoa; phylum Arthropoda; class Insecta; order Lepidoptera; family Noctuidae; genus Polymixis; species Polymixis lichenea. The sequence goes on from OX420956.1 coordinate 15,980,623, forward strand.
CAAAATAGGTAGGTAAAAAAAATGAAATTGAACCAATTACAGATAAATTAATTTTATGATAGATACGTTATATTATATATAGATAGTTATGTTATGTTGTTGTTGTTGTTGTTGTTGGTTGTTGTTGGTGTTGTTGTTGTTGTTGTGTTGTTGTTGTTGTTTTGTTGTTGTTGTGTTGTGTTGGTATGTATTGTTCGTCGAATCGTTATGCTCCCTAAGTTCTAAGTCGAGCTGCATGATTAGTGACAAATGCGTCCACTGACCTGCCCTGACAGGTCTACTCAATCTGTGAGGTTCTTTCCTCAAAAGACCATATTAGACCCTAATCTACATGGTCCTCAAATGATCTGACTACGATTATTTCTGTTTTATAATTATATTTAAACAGGGACATGAGTATTTGGTTAGTGGGTCGTCTTAGGGGCGGAGTTTTACTTTGTAAAGTATTATATTGCTTTAATTATTGTGAATGTGATGACTGTGTGGGTGTTTTATTTTTTGCTTGGTTTCTTTTTTTTTAACCGTCTTCAAAAAGAAGGAGGTTATAAATTCGAATGTTTATATATTGTATGTATATATATTTTATGTATGTTCGGGCATAACTCCGTCATATACAGGGTATTTTTTTAGTCACCGTCCAAATTCAGGATCATAGTACCCGTGAAATTGAACAACTTTCTCCAAGGAATATGGGTCGAAATATGAAAAAAAAAATTGTAACTTCCAATACAAAATCGATCAGCTGACTATTGATTTTGTATGCGAGGTCCGATTTTTTTTTTTCATATTTCACAGACAACGGAACTCTTCAAAAAATGACAGCAAACAAACCGCGATTGCTGCTATTGCATAAATATGCATTGTTTTGACCCAAAGGTTGATGAAATTTCGAATTGTGTGGGGTAGGTACTGTAACTAAAAGTGAAAAATAAAAAACATTTCCAAAAAAAAAAAAAACGTCCAACTTCCAAAAAACACTACAAAGCGAAAAATAACTTTAATTTGGAAGGCGGTGACAAAAATAAAATAAAATTAGTGTTTTTTGGAAGTCGGTTGTTTTTTTTTTTAAGTTTTTTATCTCATTTAGTTTTGATCATGGTCTGGCAGTTTGAGTAATTTATGCGGCCTACCCAAGTGTCCTTTCTTTGGTATTGTTTTTCAAATCGTTGAACTCATCAAGTTCTGAATTGAGCTGCATGATTGCTGATAAATGCGTGCACTGATTGGACAGGTCCACTCAATCTATGTGGTTCTTTCATCAAAAGACCATTTCAGACACCAATCCACATGGTCTTCACATGATCTGACCAAGATTATATCTGGAGTTTAAAAAAGACTGTGACCTGAGTTTGTTTCGGCCTTTCTTCTCGGAGTAGTCAGATAGGAAACGCCGACCTCATCTAGTTTAAAAAATATGATTGACGTGTAAAAGTGTTTGCACAAACCTACTTACAGAAATAAAATCATTTATCATTTACGATTTAATTTTTTCAGCCCATAATTTAGGATCAGTCATATGTGGTGTATATCTAAGTCAATATATTCCCAAAGTGCTTTTAATGTTGGAACTTATATAATAGCACCTTAAAATCATTTTTCTTAAGAGCAAATTCTGACCATTTGAAGGTTGTCTTATACAGATTGCTAATTTTGATAAGTCCGACAATTTTCGATGAACCAATTTTCGTTGTCAATAACACGACAGTTTATTCAATTTTGTCAGTCCAAGACTCACCGTGGTTCCCCACCACGAAGATGTACACAATGAAGTACTCTTCATAACAAAACTCTTCATCAAAGAATACTTTCTTTCTATGTAAATTTATTATGATCGTCATACCTGATGTCGGTGTTAAACTTGTTGGGAGTGCGGATGAGGCCGTAGTGCTGGCGCGCCAGCTGTTTGTCGGGGTTGGATGAGCCGCGGATGTTGCGGAGGGACGTAGAGATGAAGTTGCCGACTAGAAGAGGGAAGAGCCATAGTTTAATGATACATTCTTTTAACATTAAAATGTATTAAAGTATTGATTGCAAACTTCCTGACATATAGTATATACATTTGTAAGAAATAACTATACTCAACACAAATCGACAAAGATGGTACCTGACTGTACCTACATGTTTATTAAGAGTTTGTCAGAAAATAATGAACATAAGTTATTATAACGTTCGAGAATGTTACTTTGTGATTAAATTAAACTGCTTTATGTAGATGTTTAAGAAAACGTGTAATTTTCTTATTACAATATCAAACTGGCAAATTACAGGTGAAATAAAACACTCCTATGCACGATTTTGATTTTAACACGTGATGTCTAAAATCTTAGGGTCTTTAGGCTAAATAATAAGAGCCAATCGATCTTCTTGATTAAGCAACGCTAGCCGGCGTCAGTCTGTGGATGGGCGACTATAGCGAGATGGAAGGGTCCATGCCACGGAAAACACATTAAAACGTTGGTCCCGGCTACCATTTGAACATCCTTGACAGTCGTTACGGGTAGTCAGAGGCCCGAAAATCTGGAAACCAGTACCAAGAAGTATCGTACCCCGTAACTGAGTTGTGAAGGTCCGATAGCTAGTGGTCGCTCCATGAAAAATACTGGTATTCAGCTGCATGCGGTGAAACTGGAAGCCGACCCCAGCAAAGTTGGGAATAAGGTAGGCAGATAATGGTATGTAATGTAAAATGTCAAGAACCTTGGTGGATGGGCTCAGAGTCCAGCAAGTTCTTGATTTCGGTGGCGGACGCCGCGCAGGGGCAGGCGATGATGGCGAGGTAGGCCTTGATGCGGATTTCGGAATCCAACTGACGGTTCTTCAAGATGTCAATGGCGGTTTTCTTCAGCTGTTGGGAAAGTTCTCGTTAGTACAAGTGGTAGTTGTATTTTTAGGAGAACATTGGAATATATGGAAATAGATATAACGAAGATTGAATGTGAATGATAAAATCATCTTGTTAACAATTACTTGAATTCTACTCTTACTTACTCTTTATCCTGGTGCAGTAAGTGGCATACATGGCATTAATTTATGGCAATTTAAAGAAAACTGTTGTTCTGTTTTATGTCAAGACTCCTCACTGTAAATAATAGTATCAAAACAAATGTTTCTGGTAATCTACCTTGCTAGCGCAGGCATCAGCTTGGAAGGCTTCAAGAGCTGCAGCCTTAACCCTGGGTTTGACATTGTTGTCCTGTACGCAGCGGGCCAGCTTCTCGATCAGAGAGTCCTCCAAGTGTTGGATGTTGCGGATACCCTTCAGAACTGCTACGACCTGGTGATGACGAAAAAAAGTTAGGTTTTTTCTAGGTTATAAAACAATTTACAAAATAGCAGAAAGGACACATTTACCAAAAGCAAAAAAAAAAAACTCAGAAATCTGTTTTTGATAAACTTAAAATATAGTGAACTGATTTAAAAATTATTTTACCTGTAGAAAGCTAAATAATCAGCGAGTAAAATAAGATATCTTTTTTTGTATATTGTGGTTGACAGAAGTCGCGTTATACATTCGGCTACCGCCTTGAATTATATCGCCTACACAACAAAACATTATTATAGATTTTGTAGTATAGTATCTAATATGTCTGGAAAATTTGTCTGTTCGACAATTAAATCAATGCAATGTTACTCGTTGAATTGTCAGTCTCTTACTCAATTAACCTACTAGCTACCTACCATTGTATAGGATCAAAATATGCTGTGTCCTTATTTATTTTTATTTATTTATTCTTAAACAAAAAAAAGTAGACTGCGAGTTTGACTGCCGTCTTCTGGAAGTACCAAAACCTTCAATATACTCACATTGTCTTCATCAACCTTGGTCTTCGGCCTACAGTTCTGTAGCTTGGCTCCAAGTTTGTTGCTCAGGGCGATGATGCCGTCGTTCTTGGTGTGGCTGCACTGGTGCTCGTGACAGAAAGCTCTAGCTAAGGAGCCCACGCCGAGGTACACTTCTTTGGGTAGGTTCGGCAGGTCCAAGAGTCCCTGTGGGAAAGAAGTTTTATTAGAATAGTTGTTGTTAAAAGTAAAGATATATTTGCTGAAATAGTTGTAACAGGTACAAAAACCTCATAAGCTCATCTTAATAAAATCATAATGTCTAAGATTTTTTTTTACTTACAGCAGCTGCCTTCAAGGCATCATTGTTAGCGTGCCTAGCGTTGCTCAGAGAGAGGAAGACCAGTTTTTGTTCAATAGGACCCAACTCCTTGCTCTTCAGCAGCTGGATGGAAACCTCAATGCTGTAGCCGGTTCCGGTGCGGATCAAACCATCCAGGAAGACACGCCTGATGGAAAAAGGTGGAATTAGTATAAGTATATAGAGAGAGAGCGAGAGAGAGTACCTATATAGAATGAGTACATGCTAGACTTTAATGATAAAGGAACTTAGTAATTAAATAATTGAAAAATAATTTAAGACTTATCTTAGACAACCTGTCTTAATAGATGCTGTCTCAAACATTTCATAGAAAAAAGGTCGTAATTATTCCCGTATATCATTTTTATCTGGGAATCTTTTCCAATTTTTCTTCCCCAAAAAGGCTATTTGGACTATCAGGAAGGAATATTTTAAAACAAAATCTGTCGAGGTTCAGCCGTTCTTAAGAAATACGTTTACCGCCGAAAAGCATATCATTTCTGTTAATACAGATTCAGGAATCCATTTGTTATATTATAACAGAAATTTTTAGAGTGAATCAAAATTGTGAACCGTAGAATTACATTTAGTTTTTCAAATTACATCAGCTGTGCAAGACAACCAATGAAAAGTGATCGTGCAATATAAAAATAATGGAAGATGTAAACTTACTTTTCAACATTGTTGCCCTTGATGTGGCTGTAGACCTTTGTGAGATCATCCTTGGTGGCTGTGCGCAAGATCTGGAACATTCAATAATATTAGTTACCAGTTTACAGAAACCAGACAACGAAAAAAAAATTGGATATTGAGATTGATGATAAATGTCAATGAATTTAACAATGTGTCAGGATTTTTTGGATGACAGTTTGGAGAAATTGTTACTGATCTTCCGAAAGATAAGGATCCTTACCCTGACGAGTTGAGCGAAGTTTCCAGCAGACTTGGAGCCGGCTTCAGTGGCGACGGTCTTGGCTGTCTCCTTGACGGCGTTCAGCACTGCTTGCATGTTGTTCTTGTTATTGGTGACGCCGTGAGGGTTCTCGAAGATGATGGTGCGGGTCTCAGTGCAGCGGCCTGGTGGAGGAATGTGATGGTTAGGAATTGTGAAGTAACCGTTAGTAATGTTCGAGTACATAACCATGAAATCGTTTTTCATGATGAAAAAAGGGTTGTTTTCGCCGTTCTATTAATTAGTTTAATTAAATTAAATAACGTTCTAGTGCTTTTGTGACGAATCCTCTTAATTTTTTTATGTGAGGTGGATAAAACGTCCACTAAAATACACTAATTATTTTGTTTTTGTTTATAAAAACTGTATTGATTTTGATGTCGTTGTTGGCTTTTTGTTAGCCATGATTTAACTATTTTCATAGAACATTCAACACGTACTTGGGTTGTTAGCAGCCCTAGCCTTTCCAGTAAGGGTCAACTTGGTGTTGACCTTAGCCCTGGCTCCATTCTCTCCGACAGAGAAGGGTCTGTACAGGTACTCCTCGGTCGCAGCCACCTTCTCAGGAACGCCGTTGTTGACCTTGGTTTCCACGTTCATTGAGGACTGGAGAACTTGGGTGTCCTTGATTTCCTGATAAAGGTATAGATTTCTTAGACAAGTCAAATAGAAATTCCATGAAGAGTTATGACTCTTCATGGAAAAAAGGTCGTAATTATTCCAGATTTCCCAAAGCATAGGTTTCCTCATGGAGTCCCTACCTATGGGTAACCTCAGGTAACCCCATGAGGAAACCTATGCTTAGCAGTGAGTGAACATGGGTTAAAGAAGTGTTATAGTAATTAATGGAATTCGGAGTATCCTGCAACATCATAATAATTCAAATCACACAACTCCGTGATGCACCGTCACGCAGTCACAATGGGATTTTGACTTTAATTTGTGATTTTGTTTCATTTTTTTTTTGTTAGTGTCAAAGTGGTCTCTTAAAGCCAGGATAAAAATCAGAATTTAATATCCAGGAATTGTTTTATATTTAAAAAGATTTATGTAAAGTTACAGATGCGCAAAATTTTGATCAAATTTTCATGGGAAGTTGCGAATTTATAATGAATAGAATAATCTCTCTTAGTCATTGACCACGATACTTACAGCATTAGGATTGAAGATTCCAGTGATGACGTCGTTCTTGCCCTGCTCGCGGTGCCCACAGCGGGACAAGTCGCGGCTACGGTGCACAAGCACGGCGCTTCCCTCCAGAGACGATGTTACTTCTGTAGGGCATGTTCCGAATATGTCCACCTGTAGGGAAGAAAACGTCACATGAGTATCTTCAGTCTCTATCTATGTCAGAATAGTGTAGAAATTACTAAAATATATTTTTAATACTACATCATTTACTTTTGAATTAAAAATAGGTTAGATTGTCCTATTTGAATAC